>JAGIQG010000007.1:81884418-83333581 GCA_024679065.1 Sphyrna mokarran | reverse complement strand
ACACTTCAATCAGAGGAAATCGAAGTTCTCAGCCGAGGCCTCAATTTCTGTCCCACCACCAAAATGGACCCCATCAGTCTCGCAGCGGACACAGAGGAATTCATCAGGCGAATGAGGCTGCGTGAGTTCTTCCACAAACCCAAGAGGCCAATAGCGGACTCAATGAGACAGCTAATGAACCAGAACAGCCGACAGAGGGATCCGCAGTGCAGCAACCGAAGAGGAATGAATCCAATTGGACTCCTCCGGAAGGCCGCTGCCCCCGACTGGACATGTATGCCCAAGCCATCAGGAGGTGCGTGAACACCAGATTTATCAACCGCACTTACAAGACAGTCCCGAACATCACCCAAGTACAACGCAAGGCCATCCGTGCTCTCAAGACCAACCGCAACATTGTCATCAAACCAGCAGACAAAGGAGGCGCCACCGTCATACTGAACAGAACGGACTACTGTGAAGAAGTGTACCGACAACTAAACAATGAGAAACACTACAGACAGTTACCAGCAGATCCGACCAAAGAACACACTCGTCAACTCAACACTCTGATCAAAACCTTTGATCCGGACCTTCAGAACACCCTCCGGGCTCTCATTCCACGTACTCCCCGCATTGGAGATCTCTACTGCCTCCCAAAGATACACAAGGCAAACATACCCGGCCGTCCCATCGTATCGGGCAATGGGACCCTGTGTGAGAACCTCTCCGGCTATATCGAGGGCATCCTGAAACCCATCGTACAAAGAACCCCCAGCTTTTGTCTTGACACTACGGACTTCCTGCAGAAACTCAGCACACATGGAGCAGTAGAAACAGGGACACTCCTTGTCACAATGGATGTCTCGGCGCTCTACACCAACATCCCCCACGACGATGGTATTGCTGCAACTGCCTCAGTACTCAATGCCAACAACTGCCAGTTTCCAGATGCAATTTTACAACTCATCCGCTTCATCTTGGACCACAATGTCTTCACCTTCAACAATCAGCTTTTCATCCAGACACACGGAACAGCCATGGGGACCAAATTCGCACCTCAGTATGCCAACATCTTCATGCACAGGTTCGAACAAGACTTCTTCACCACACAAGATCTCCAACCAAGGTTATATACTAGATACATTGATGACATCTTTTTCCTTTGGACTCATGGTGAACAATCATTGAAACAACTGTATGATGATATCAACAAGTTCCATCCCACCATCAGACTCACCATGGACTATTCTCCAGAATCAGTTGCATTCTTGGACACACGCATCTCCATCAAGGACGGTCACCTCAGCACCTCACTGTACCGCAAACCGACAGACAACCTCACAATGCTCCACTTCTCCAGCTTCCACCCTAGACACGTTAAAGAAGCCATTCCCTATGGACAAGCCCTCCGTATACACAGAATTTGCTCAGATGAGGAGGATCGTGACAGACACCTCCAGACGCTGAAGGATGCCCTCGTGAGAACAGGATATGGCGCTCGACTCATCGATCGACAGTTCCAACGTGCCACAACGATAAACCGCACTGATCTCCTCAGAAGACGAACACGGGACACGGTGGACAGAGTACCCTTTGTTGTCCAGTACTTCCCCGGAGCGGAGAAGCTACGACATCTTCTCCGGAGTCTTCAACATATCATTGATGACGATGAACATCTCGCTAGGGCCATCCCCACCCCCCCACTTCTTGCTTTCAGACAACCGCACAACCTCAAACAGATCATTGTTCGCAGCAAACTACCCAACCTTCAGGAGAACAGTGACCACAATACCACACAACCCTGCCACAGCAACCTCTGCAAGACATGCCAGATCATAGACATGGACGACATCATCAAACGTGAGGATACCATTCACCAGGTGCACGGTACATACTCTTGCAACTCGGCCAACGTTGTCTACCTAATACGTTGCAAGAAAGGATGTCCCGAAGCATGGTATATTGGGGAGACCATGCAAACACTACGACAGCGGATGAATGAGCATCGCTCAACAATCACCAGGCAAAACAGTTCCCTTCCTGTGGGCGAACACTTCAGCAGTCATGGGCATTCGGCCTCCGACCTGCGGGTAAATGTTCTTCAAGGGGGCTTTCGTGATACACGACAGCGCAGAGTCGCTGAACAGAGACTGATAGCCAAGCTCCGCACACATGAGGACGGTCTTAACAGGGATCTTGGCTTCATGACACACTATCTGTAACCCCCGTAACTTGCCTGGGTTAGCAAAAAACCTCACTTACTGTGCTGTCTGGAGAAAATACACAATTCTCTAACCAATGCTCAGGATTCCCTTCACACACATTGTTAGCCACTTTAACACTTGAATAGCAGGTTAGATGTAAGGATTCGCATTCTAATCAGCAATCTCTGACTGTCTGTGCTGATGTGTGCTATTGCAGACCAGAACACTGCACTTGCCTGATGAAGACACGGGAGTGTTGAAAGCTCGCTTTTTTACTATCAAATAAATCGGTTGGATTAATAATTGGTGTTGCTAAATTCTTACTGAGTTCTATATTTACTGGCAGACTGGATACATATTTACAGGCAGGCTGGATCTTTATTTACATGGAGGCTGGATCTATATTTACACGCAGTCTGGATCAGTATTTACAGACAGACTGGATCTGTATTTACTGGCAGACTGGATATATATTTACAGGCAGGCTGGATCTTTATTTACGTGGAGGCTGGATCTATATTTACACGCAGTCTGGATCAGTATTTACAGACAGACTGGAACTGTATTTACTGGCAGACTGGATATATATTTACAGGCAGGCTGGATCTATATTTACAGGTAGGCTGGATCTATATTTACAGGAGGCTGGATCTAAATTTACAGACAGGCTGGATCTTTATTTACAGGCAGGCTGGATCTATATTTAAAGGCAGGCTTGATCTATATTTACAAACAGGCTGGATCTTTATTTACACACAGGCTGGATCTGTATTTACACGCAGGCTGGATCTGTGTTTATAGGCAGGCTGGATCTATGTTTACAGGCAGGCTGGATCTATATATACAGGCAGGCTGGAACTTTATTTACAGTAAGGCTGGATGTGTATTTACAGGCAGGTGGATCCATATTTACAGGCAGGCTGCATCTTTATTTACAGGAAGGCTGGATCCATATTTACAGGCAAGCTGGATCTATATTTACAGACAGGCTGGATCTATATTTACAGGCAGGCTGGATCTGTATTTACAGGCAGGCTGGATCTATATTTACTGGCAGACTGGATCCATATTTACAGGCAGACTGGATCCATATTTACAGGCAGGCTGGAACTATATTTACAGGCAGGCTGGATCTTTATTTACAGGCAGGCTGGAATTATATTTACTGGCAGGCTGGATCTATATTTACAGGCAGGCTGGATGTATATTTACAGGCAGTCTGGATCTATATTTACAGACGGGCTGGATCTGTATTTACAGGCAGGCTGGATCCATATTTACAGGCAGGCTGGATCTATATTTACAGACAGGCTGGATCTATATTTACAGGCAGGCTGGATCTATATTTACAGGCAGGCTGGATCTATGTTTACTGGCAGACTGGATCCATATTTACAGGCAGGCTGGATCTTTATTTACAGGCAGGCTGCATCTGTATTTACAGGGAGGCTGGATTTATATTTACAGGCAGTCTGGATCTAAATTTACAGACGGGCTGGATCTGTATTCACAGGCAGGCTGGATCTATATTTACAGGCAGGCTGGATCTATATTTACTGGCAGACTGGATCCATATTTACAGGCAGGCTGGATCTTTATTTACAGGCAGGCTGGATCTGTATTTACAAGGAGGCTGGATCTATATTTACAGGCAATCTGGATCTATATTTACAGACTGGTTGGATCTGTATTTACAGGAGGCTGGATCCATATTTACAGGCAGGCTGGATCTATATTTACAGACAGGCTGGATCTATATTTAAAGGCAGGCTTGATCTATATTTACAAACAGGCTGGATCTTTATTTACACACAGGCTGGATCTGTATTTACACGCAGGCTGGATCTGTGTTTATAGGCAGGCTGGATCTATGTTTACAGGCAGGCTGGATCTATATATACAGGCAGGCTGGAACTTTATTTACAGTAAGGCTGGATGTGTATTTACAGGCAGGTGAATCCATATTTACAGGCAGGCTGCATCTTTATTTACAGGAAGGCTGGATCCATATTTACAGGCAAGCTGGATCTATATTTACAGACAGGCTGGATCTATATTTACAGGCAGGCTGGATCTGTATTTACAGGCAGGCTGGATCTATATTTACTGGCAGACTGGATCCATATTTACAGGCAGACTGGATCCATATTTACAGGCAGGCTGGAACTATATTTACAGGCAGGCTGGATCTTTATTTACAGGCAGGCTGGAATTATATTTACTGGCAGGCTGGATCTATATTTACAGGCAGGCTGGATGTATATTTACAGGCAGTCTGGATCTATATTTACAGACGGGCTGGATCTGTATTTACAGGCAGGCTGGATCCATATTTACAGGCAGGCTGGATCTATATTTACAGACAGGCTGGATCTATATTTACAGGCAGGCTGGATCTATATTTACAGTTAGACTGGATCTGTATTTACAGGCAGGCTGGATCTATATTTACAGGCAGGCTGGATCTATGTTTACTGGCAGACTGGATCCATATTTACAGGCAGGCTGCATCTGTATTTACAGGGAGGCTGGATTTATATTTACAGGCAGTCTGGATCTAAATTTACAGACGGGCTGGATCTTTATTCACAGGCAGGCTGGATCTATATTTACAGGCAGGCTGGATCTATACTTACTGGCAGACTGGATCCATATTTACAGGCAGGCTGGATCTTTATTTACAGGCAGGCTGGATCTGTATTTACAAGGAGGCTGGATCTATATTTACAGGCAATCTGGATCTATATTTACAGACTGATTGGATCTGTATTTACAGGCAGGCTGGATCCATATTTACAGGCAGGCTGGATCTATATTTACAGACAGGCTGGATCTATTTTTACAGGCAGGCAGGATCTATATTTACAGTTAGGCTGGATCTGTATTTACAGGCAGGCTGGATCTTTATTTACAGGCAGGCTGCATCTATATTTACAGGGAGGCTGGATCTATATTTACAGGCAGTCTGGATCTATATTTAAAGACGGGCTGGATCTGTATTTACAGGCAGGCTGGATCTATATTTACAGGCAGGCTGGATCAATATTTACAAACAGGCTGGATCTTTATTTACAGACAGGCTGGATCTGTATTTACAGGCAGCCTGAATCTGTGTTTATAGGCAGGCAGGATCTATATTTACTAACAGGCTGGATCTATATACACAGGCAGGCTGGATCTGTGTTTACAGGGAGGCTGGATCTATATTTACAGGCAGGCTGCATCTTTATTTACAGTCAGGCTGGATCTGAATTAACAGGCAGGTTGGATCTATATTTCCTGGCAGGCTGGATCCATACATACAATCAGGCTGGATCTTTATTTACGGGAAGGCTGGATCCATGTTTACCGGCAGGCTGGATCTTTTTTTAGAAGCAGGCTGGATCTATATTTACAGGCAGGCTGGATCTATATTTACAGGCAGGCTGGATCTTTATTTACAAGCACACTGGATTTATATTTACTGGCAGGCTGGATCTATATTTACAGGCTGGCTGTTTCATTATTTTCAGGCAGGCTGTATCTTTATTTACACTCCCGTGTCTTCATCAGGCAAGTGCAGTGTTCTGGTCTGCAATAGCACACATCAGCACAGACAGTCAGAGATTGCTGATTAGAATGCGAATCCTAACATCTAACCTGCTATTCAAGTGTTAAAGTGGCTAACACTGTGTGTGAAGGGGATCCTGAGCATTGTTAGAGAGTTGTGTATTTTCTCCAGACAGCACAGTAAGTGAGGTTTTTTGCTAACCCAGGCAAGTTACGGGGGTTACAGATAGTGTGTCATGAAGCCAAGATCCCTGTTAAGACCGTCCTCATGTGTGCGGAGCTTGGCTATCAGTCTCTGTTCAGCGACTCTGCGCTGTCGTGTATCACGAAAGCCCCCTTGAAGAACATTTACCCGCAGGTCGGAGGCCGAATGCCCATGACTGCTGAAGTGTTCGCCCACAGGAAGGGAACTGTTTTGCCTGGTGATTGTTGAGCGATGCTCATTCATCCGCTGTCGTAGTGTCTGCATGGTCTCCCCAATATACCATGCTTCGGGACATCCTTTCTTGCAACGTATTAGGTAGACAACGTTGGCCGAGTTGCAAGAGTATGTACCGTGCATCTGGTGAATGGTATCCTCACGTTTGATGATGTCGTCCATGTCTATGATCCGGCATGTCTTGCAGAGGTTGCTGTGGCAGGGTTGTGTGGTATTGTGGTCACTGTTCTCCTGAAGGTTGGGTAGTTTGCTGCGAACAATGATCTGTTTGAGGTTGTGCGGTTGTCTGAAAGCAAGAAGTGGGGGGGTGGTATTGCTGCAACTGCCTCAGTACTCAATGCCAACAACTGCCAGTTTCCAGATGCAATTTTACAACTCATCCGCTTCATCTTGGACCACAATGTCTTCATCTTCAACAATCAGCTTTTCATCCAGACACACGGAACAGCCATGGGGACCAAATTCGCACCTCAGTATGCCAACATCTTCATGCACAGGTTCGAACAAGACTTCTTCACCACACAAGATCTCCAACCAAGGTTATATACTAGATACATTGATGACATCTTTTTCCTTTGGACTCATGGTGAACAATCATTGAAACAACTGTATGATGATATCAACAAGTTCCATCCCACCATCAGACTCACCATGGACTATTCTCCAGAATCAGTTGCATTCTTGGACACACGCATCTCCATCAAGGACGGTCACCTCAGCACCTCACTGTACCGCAAACCGACAGACAACCTCACAATGCTCCACTTCTCCAGCTTCCACCCTAGACACGTTAAAGAAGCCATTCCCTATGGACAAGCCCTCCGTATACACAGAATTTGCTCAGATGAGGAGGATCGTGACAGACACCTCCAGACACTGAAGGATGCACTCGTGAGAACAGGATATGGCGCTCGACTCATCGATCGACAGTTCCAACGTGCCACAACGATAAACCGCACTGATCTCCTCAGAAGACGAACACGGGACACGGTGGACAGAGTACCCTTTGTTGTCCAGTACTTCCCCGGAGCGGAGAAGCTACGACATCTTCTCCGGAGTCTTCAACATATCATTGATGACGATGAACATCTCGCTAGGGCCATCCCCACCCCCCCACTTCTTGCTTTCAGACAACCGCACAACCTCAAACAGATCATTGTTCGCAGCAAACTACCCAACCTTCAGGAGAACAGTGACCACAATACCACACAACCCTGCCACAGCAACCTCTGCAAGACATGCCGGATCATAGACATGGACGACATCATCAAACGTGAGGATACCATTCACCAGATGCACGGTACATACTCTTGCAACTCGGCCAACGTTGTCTACCTAATACGTTGCAAGAAAGGATGTCCCGAAGCATGGTATATTGGGGAGACCATGCAGACACTACGACAGCGGATGAATGAGCATCGCTCAACAATCACCAGGCAAAACAGTTCCCTTCCTGTGGGCGAACACTTCAGCAGTCATGGGCATTCGGCCTCCGACCTGCGGGTAAATGTTCTTCAAGGGGGCTTTCGTGATACACGACAGCGCAGAGTCGCTGAGCAGAGACTGATAGCCAAGCTCCGCACACATGAGGACGGTCTTAACAGGGATCTTGGCTTCATGACACACTATCTGTAACCCCCGTAACTTGCCTGGGTTAGCAAAAAACCTCACTTACTGTGCTGTCTGGAGAAAATACACAATTCTCTAACCAATGCTCAGGATTCCCTTCACACACATTGTTAGCCACTTTAACACTTGAATAGCAGGTTAGATGTAAGGATTCGCATTCTAATCAGCAATCTCTGACTGTCTGTGCTGATGTGTGCTATTGCAGACCAGAACACTGCACTTGCCTGATGAAGACACGGGAGTGTTGAAAGCTCGCTATTTTACTATCAAATAAATCGGTTGGATTAATAATTGGTGTTGCTAAATTCTTACTGAGTTCTTACCACTCCAATCCAACGCCGGCATCTTTACATCTTTATTTACAGGCAGGCTGGATCTGTATTTACAGGCAGGTTGGATCTATATTTACAGACAGGCTGGATCTATATTTACAGGCAGGTTGGATCTATATTTACAGACAGGCTGGATCCATATTTACTGGCAGACTGGATCCATATTTAAAAATAAATATTAAAATATCTAACCTGCATATAATTAAAGATCAAGTCTGCCAGTAAATATGGATCCAGTCTGCCAGTAAACATAGATCCAGCCTGCCTGTAAATATAGATCCAGCCTGCCTGTATATACAGATCCAGCCTGACTGTAAATAAAGATCCAGCCAGCCTGTAAATATAGATCCGTGACGAAGATACTGAGTTCTATATTTACAGGCAGGCTGGATCCATATTTACAGGCAAACTGGATCTTTATTTACAGGCAGGCTGGATCTATATTTACAGGCAGGCTGGATCTTTATTTACAGACAGGCTGCATTTATATTTACTGGCAGGCTTGATCTGTGTTTACAGGGAGGCTGGATCGATATTTACAGGCAGGCTGGATCTCTATTTACAGGCAGGTTGGATCTTTATTTACAGGCAGGCTGGATCTATATTTACAGGCAGGCTGGATCAATATTTACAAACAGGCTGGATCTTTATTTACAGTCAGGCTGGGTCTGTATTTACAAACAGGCTGGATCTTTATTTACAGGGAGGCTGGATCATTATTTTCAGGCAGGCTGGATCCATATTTACAGGCAAGCTGGATCTATGTTTACAGACAGGCTGGATCTATATTTACAGGCAGGCTGGATCTATATTTACAGGCAGGCTGGATCTATATTTACTAGCAGATGGGATCCATATTTACAGGCAGGCTGGATCTTTATTTACAGGCAGGCTGGATCTGTATTTACAAGGAGGCTGGATCTATATTTACAGGCAGGCTGGATCTGTATTTACAGGCAGGTTGGATCTTTATTTACAGGCAGGCTGGATCTATATTTACAGGCAGGCTGGATCTATATTTACAGGCAGGCTGGATCAATATTTACAAACAGGTTGGATCTTTATTTACAGACAGGCTGGATCTGTATTTACAAACAGGCTGGATCTTTATTTACAGGCAAGCTGGATCTTTATTTACAGGCAGGCTGGATCTGTATTTACAGGAGGCTGGATCCATATTTACAGGCAGGCTGGATCTATATTTACAGACAGGCTGGATCTATATTTAAAGGCAGGCTTGATCTATATTTACAAACAGGCTGGATCTTTATTTACACACAGGCTGGATCTGTATTTACACGCAGGCTGGATCTGTGTTTATAGGCAGGCTGGATCTATGTTTACAGGCAGGCTGGATCTATATATACAGGCAGGCTGGAACTTTATTTACAGTAAGGCTGGATGTGTATTTACAGGCAGGTGAATCCATATTTACAGGCAGGCTGCATCTTTATTTACAGGAAGGCTGGATCCATATTTACAGGCAAGCTGGATCTATATTTACAGACAGGCTGGATCTATATTTACAGGCAGGCTGGATCTGTATTTACAGGCAGGCTGGATCTATATTTACTGGCAGACTGGATCCATATTTACAGGCAGACTGGATCCATATTTACAGGCAGGCTGGAACTATATTTACAGGCAGGCTGGATCTTTATTTACAGGCAGGCTGGAATTATATTTACTGGCAGGCTGGATCTATATTTACAGGCAGGCTGGATGTATATTTACAGGCAGTCTGGATCTATATTTACAGACGGGCTGGATCTGTATTTACAGGCAGGCTGGATCCATATTTACAGGCAGGCTGGATCTATATTTACAGACAGGCTGGATCTATATTTACAGGCAGGCTGGATCTATATTTACAGTTAGACTGGATCTGTATTTACAGGCAGGCTGGATCTATATTTACAGGCAGGCTGGATCTATGTTTACTGGCAGACTGGATCCATATTTACAGGCAGGCTGCATCTGTATTTACAGGGAGGCTGGATTTATATTTACAGGCAGTCTGGATCTAAATTTACAGACGGGCTGGATCTTTATTCACAGGCAGGCTGGATCTATATTTACAGGCAGGCTGGATCTATACTTACTGGCAGACTGGATCCATATTTACAGGCAGGCTGGATCTTTATTTACAGGCAGGCTGGATCTGTATTTACAAGGAGGCTGGATCTATATTTACAGGCAATCTGGATCTATATTTACAGACTGATTGGTCTGTATTTACAGGCAGGCTGGATCCATATTTACAGGCAGGCTGGATCTATATTTACAGACAGGCTGGATCTTTTTTACAGGCAGGCAGGATCTATATTTACAGTTGGCTGGATCTGTATTTACAGGCAGGCTGGATCTTTATTTACAGGCAGGCTGCATCTATATTTACAGGGAGGCTGGATCTATATTTACAGGCAGTCTGGATCTATATTTAAAGACGGGCTGGATCTGTATTTACAGGCAGGCTGGATCTATATTTACAGGCAGGCTGGATCAATATTTACAAACAGGCTGGATCTTTATTTACAGACAGGCTGGATCTGTATTTACAGGCAGCCTGAATCTGTGTTTATAGGCAGGCAGGATCTATATTTACTAACAGGCTGGATCTATATACACAGGCAGGCTGGATCTGTGTTTACAGGGAGGCTGGATCTATATTTACAGGCAGGCTGCATCTTTATTTACAGTCAGGCTGGATCTGAATTAACAGGCAGGTTGGATCTATATTTCCTGGCAGGCTGGATCCATACATACAATCAGGCTGGATCTTTATTTACGGGAAGGCTGGATCCATGTTTACCGGCAGGCTGGATCTTTTTTTAGAAGCAGGCTGGATCTATATTTACAGGCAGGCTGGATCTATATTTACAGGCAGGCTGGATCTTTATTTACAAGCACACTGGATTTATATTTACTGGCAGGCTGGATCTATATTTACAGGCTGGCTGTTTCATTATTTTCAGGCAGGCTGTATCTTTATTTACACTCCCGTGTCTTCATCAGGCAAGTGCAGTGTTCTGGTCTGCAATAGCACACATCAGCACAGACAGTCAGAGATTGCTGATTAGAATGCGAATCCTAACATCTAACCTGCTATTCAAGTGTTAAAGTGGCTAACACTGTGTGTGAAGGGGATCCTGAGCATTGTTAGAGTTGTGTATTTTCTCCAGACAGCACAGTAAGTGAGGTTTTTTGCTAACCCAGGCAAGTTACGGGGGTTACAGATAGTGTGTCATGAAGCCAAGATCCCTGTTAAGACCGTCCTCATGTGTGCGGAGCTTGGCTATCAGTCTCTGTTCAGCGACTCTGCGCTGTCGTGTATCACGAAAGCCCCCTTGAAGAACATTTACCCGCAGGTCGGAGGCCGAATGCCCATGACTGCTGAAGTGTTCGCCCACAGGAAGGGAACTGTTTTGCCTGGTGATTGTTGAGCGATGCTCATTCATCCGCTGTCGTAGTGTTTGCATGGTCTCCCCAATATACCATGCTTCGGGACATCCTTTCTTGCAACGTATTAGGTAGACAACGTTGGCCGAGTTGCAAGAGTATGTACCGTGCATCTGGTGAATGGTATCCTCACGTTTGATGATGTCGTCCATGTCTATGATCCGGCATGTCTTGCAGAGGTTGCTGTGGCAGGGTTGTGTGGTATTGTGGTCACTGTTCTCCTGAAGGTTGGGTAGTTTGCTGCGAACAATGATCTGTTTGAGGTTGTGCGGTTGTCTGAAAGCAAGAAGTGGGGGGGTGGTATTGCTGCAACTGCCTCAGTACTCAATGCCAACAACTGCCAGTTTCCAGATGCAATTTTACAACTCATCCGCTTCATCTTGGACCACAATGTCTTCACCTTCAACAATCAGCTTTTCATCCAGACACACGGAACAGCCATGGGGACCAAATTTGCACCTCAGTATGCCAACATCTTCATGCACAGGTTCGAACAAGACTTCTTCACCACACGAGATCTTCAACCAAGGTTATATACTAGATACATTGATGACATCTTTTTCCTTTGGACTCATGGTGAACAATCATTGAAACAACTGTATGATGATATCAACAAGTTCCATCCCACCATCAGACTCACCATGGACTATTCTCCAGAATCAGTTGCATTCTTGGACACACGCATCTCCATCAAGGACGGTCACCTCAGCACCTCACTGTACCGCAAACCGACAGACAACCTCACAATGCTCCACTTCTCCAGCTTCCACCCTAGACACGTTAAAGAAGCCATTCCCTATGGACAAGCCCTCCGTATACACAGAATTTGCTCAGATGAGGAGGATCGTGACAGACACCTCCAGACACTGAAGGATGCACTCGTGAGAACAGGATATGGCGCTCGACTCATCGATCGACAGTTCCAACGTGCCACAACGATAAACCGCACTGATCTCCTCAGAAGACGAACACGGGACACGGTGGACAGAGTACCCTTTGTTGTCCAGTACTTCCCCGGAGTGGAGAAGCTACGACATCTTCTCCGGAGTCTTCAACATATCATGATGACGATGAACATCTCGCTAGGGCCATCCCCACCCCCCCACTTCTTGCTTTCAGACAACCGCACAACCTCAAACAGATCATTGTTCGCAGCAAACTACCCAACCTTCAGGAGAACAGTGACCACAATACCACACAACCCTGCCACAGCAACCTCTGCAAGACATGCCGGATCATAGACATGGACGACATCATCAAACGTGAGGATACCATTCACCAGGTGCACGGTACATACTCTTGCAACTCGGCCAACGTTGTCTACCTAATACGTTGCAAGAAAGGATGTCCCGAAGCATGGTATATTGGGGAGACCATGCAGACACTACGACAGCGGATGAATGAGCATCGCTCAACAATCACCAGGCAAAACAGTTCCCTTCCTGTGGGAACACTTCAGCAGTCATGGGCATTCGGCCTCCGACCTGCGGGTAAATGTTCTTCAAGGGGGCTTTCGTGATACACGACAGCGCAGAGTCGCTGAACAGAGACTGATAGCCAAGCTCCGCACACATGAGGACGGTCTTAACAGGGATCTTGGCTTCATGACACACTATCTGTAACCCCCGTAACTTGCCTGGGTTAGCAAAAAACCTCACTTACTGTGCTGTCTGGAGAAAATACACAATTCTCTAACAATGCTCAGGATTCCCTTCACACACATTGTTAGCCACTTTAACACTTGAATAGCAGGTTAGATGTAAGGATTCGCATTCTAATCAGCAATCTCTGACTGTCTGTGCTGATGTGTGCTATTGCAGACCAGAACACTGCACTTGCCTGATGAAGACACGGGAGTGTTGAAAGCTCGCTATTTTACTATCAAATAAATCGGTTGGATTAATAATTGGTGTTGCTAAATTCTTACTGAGTTCTTACCACTCCAATCCAACGCCGGCATCTTTACATCTTTATTTACAGGCAGGCTGGATCTGTATTTACAGCAGGTTTGGATCTATATTTACAGACAGGCTGGATCTATATTTACAGGCAGGTTGGATCTATATTTACAGACAGGCTGGATCCATATTACTGGCAGACTGGATCCATATTTAAAAATAAATATTAAAATATCTAACCTGCATATAATTAAAGATCAAGTTCTGCCAGTAAATATGGATCCAGTCTGCCAGTAAACATAGATCCAGCCTGCCTGTACCAGCCTGCCTGTATATACAGATCCAGCCTGACTGGTAAATAAAGATCCAGCCAGCCTGTAAATATAGATCCGTGACGAAGATACTGAGTTCTATATTTACAGGCAGGCTGGATCCATATTTACAGGCAAACTGGATGATCTAAATTTACAGACAGGCTGGATCTTTATTTACAGGCAGGCTGGATCTATATTTAAAGGCAGGCTTGATCTATATTTACAAACAGGCTGGATCTTTATTTACACACAGGCTGGATCTGTATTTACACGCAGGCTGGATCTGTGTTTATAGGCAGGCTGGATCTATGTTTACAGGCAGGCTGGATCTATATTTACAGGCAGGCTGGATCTTTATTTACAGACAGGCTGCATTTATATTTACTGGCAGGCTCGATCTGTGTTTACAGGGAGGCTGGATGGTGGTTTTTTGGGGTTTTTGGGTGTTTATTTACTGAGGCTCGATCTGTGTTTACAGGGAGGCTGGATCTATATTTACAGGCAGGCTGGATCTCTATTTACAGGCAGGCTGGATCTTTATTTACAGGCAGGCTGGATCTATATTTACAGGCAGGCTGGATCAATATTTACAAACAGGTTGGATCTTTATTTACAGACAGGCTGGATCTTTATTTACAGACAGGCTGCATTTATATTTACTGGCAGGCTTGATCTTTATTTTCAGGCAGGCTGGATCCATATTTACAGGCAAGCTGGATCTATGTTTACAGACAGGCTGGATCTGTATTTACAGGCAGGCTGGATCTATATTTACAGGCAGGCTGGATCTATATTTACTGGCAGACTGGATCAATATTTACAAACAGGTTGGATCTTTATTTACAGGCAGGCTGGATCTGTATTTACAAGGAGGCTGGATCTATATTTACAGGCAGTCTGGATCTATATTTACAGACGGGTTGGATCTGTATTTACAGGCAGGCTGGATCCATATTTACAGGCAGGCTGGATCTATATTTACAGACAGGCTGGATCTGTATTTACAGGCAGGCTGGATCTATATTTACAGGCAGCTGGATCTATGTTTACAGGCAGACTGGATCCATATTTACAGGCAGGCTGGATCTTTATTTACAGGCAGGCTGCATCTATATTTACAGGGAGGCTGGATCTATATTTACAGGCAGTCTGGATCTTTATTTACAGACGGGCTGGATCTGTATTTACAGGCAGGCTGGATGTATATTTACAGGCAGGCTGGATCTATATTTACTGGCAGACTGGATCCATATTTACAGGCAGGCTGGATCTATATTTACAGGCAGGCTGGATCTTTATTTACAGACAGGCTGGATCCATATTTACTGGCAGGCTGGATCTATATTTATGAACAGGCTGGATCTTTATTTACAGACAGGCTGGATGTGTATTTACAGGCAGCCTGAATCTGTGTTTATAGGCAGGCAGGATCTATATTTACCAGCAGGCTGGATCTATATACACAGGCAGGCTGGATCTGTGTTTACAGGGAGGCTGGATCTATATTTACAGGCAGGCTGGATCTGTATTTACAGGCAGGTTGGATCTTTATTTACAGGCAGGCTGGATCTATATTTACAGGCAGGCTGGATCAATATTTACAAACAGGCTGGATCTTTATTTACAGACAGGCTGGATCTGTGTTTACAAACAGGCTGGATCTTTATTTACAGGGAGGCTGGATCTTTATTTTCAGGCAGGCTGGATCCATATTTACAAGCAAGCTGGATCTATGTTTACAGACAGGCTGGATCTGTATTTACAGGCAGGCTGGATCTATATTTACAGGCAGGCTGGATCTATATTTACAGGCAGCTGGATCTGTATTTACAGGATCTATATTTACAGGCAGCTGGATCTATGTTTACAGGCAGACTGGATCCATATTTACAGGCAGGCTGGATCTTTATTTACAGGGAGGCTGGATCTATATTTACAGGCAGTCTGGATCTTTATTTACAGACAGGCTGGATCTGTATTTACAGGCAGGCTGGATGTATATTTACAGGCAGGCTGGATCTATATTTACTGGCAGACTGGATCTATATTTACAGGCAGGCTGGATCTATATTTACAGGCAGGCTGGATCTTTATTTACAGACAGGCTGGATCTGTATTTACAGGCTGGTTGGATCTTTATTTACAGGCAGACTGGATCTATATTTACAGGCAGGCTGGATCTATATTTACAGGCAGGCTGGATCAATATTTACAAACAGGCTGGATCTTTATTTACAGACAGGCTGGATCTGTATTTACAGGCAGGCGGGATCTAAATTTACAGACAGGCTGGATCTATTTTTACAGGCAGGCTGGATCTATATTCACTGACAGGGTGCATCTCTATTTACAGGCAGGCTGGAAATATATTTACAGGCAAGCTGGATCTATGTTTACCGGCAGGCTGGATCTTTTTTTACAAGCAGTCTGTATCTGAATTAACAGGCAGGCTGGATCTATATTTACAGGCAGGCTGGATCTTTATTTACAGGCACACTGGATTTATATTTACTGGCAGGCTGGATCTATATTTACAGGCTGGCTGTTTCATTATTTTCAGGCAGGCTGTATCTTTATTTACAGGCAGGCTGGATCTGTATTTACAGGCAGGTTGGATCTATATTTACAGACAGGCTGGATCTATATTTACAGGCAGGTTGGATCTATATTTACAGACAGGCTGGATCCATATTTACTGGCAGACTGGATCCATATTTAAAAATAAATATTAAAATATCTAACCTGCATATAATTAAAGATCAAGTCTGCCAGTAAATATGGATCCAGTCTGCCAGTAAACATAGATCCAGCCTGCCTGTAAATATAGATCCAGCCTGCCTGTATATACAGATCCAGCCTGACTGTAAATAAAGATCCAGCCAGCCTGTAAATATAGATCCATGACGAAGATACTGAGTTCTATATTTACAGGCAGGCTGGATCCATATTTACAGGCAAACTGGATCTTTATTTACAGGCAGGCTGGATCTATATTTACAGGCAGGCTGGATCTTTATTTACAGACAGGCTGCATTTATATTTACTGGCAGGCTCGATCTGTGTTTACAGGGAGGCTGGATCTATATTTACAGGCAGGCTGGATCTCTATTTACAGGCAGGCTGGATCTTTATTTACAGGCAGGCTGGATCTATATTTACAGGCAGGCTGGATCAATATTTACAAACAGGTTGGATCTTTATTTACAGACAGGCTGGATCTTTATTTACAGACAGGCTGCATTTATATTTACTGGCAGGCTTGATCTTTATTTTCAGGCAGGCTGGATCCATATTTACAGGCAAGCTGGATCTATGTTTACAGACAGGCTGGATCTGTATTTACAGGCAGGCTGGATCTATATTTACAGGCAGGCTGGATCTATATTTACTGGCAGACTGGATCTATATTTACAGGCAGGCTGGATCTTTATTTACAGGCAGGCTGGATCTGTATTTACAAGGAGGCTGGATCTATATTTACAGGCAGTCTGGATCTATATTTACAGACGGGCTGGATCTGTGTTTACAGGCAGGCTGGATCTATATTTACAGGCAGGCTGGATCTATATTTACTGGCAGACTGGATCCATATTTACAGGCAGGCTGGATCTTTATTTAAAGGCAGGCTGGAATTATATTTACAGGCAGGCTGGATCTTTATTTACAGGCAGGATGCATTTGTATTTACTGGCAGGCTGGATCTATATTTACAGGCAGGCTGGATGTGTACTTACAGGCAGTCTGGATCTGTATTTACAGACGGGCTGGATCTGTATTTACAGGCAGACTGGATCCATATTTACAGGCAGGCTGGATCTATATTTACAGACAGGCTGGATCTATATTTACAGGCAGGTGGATCTATATTTACAGTTAGGCTGGATTTGTATTTACAGGCAGGCTGGATCTATATTGACAGGCAGGCTGGATCTATGTTTACTGGCAGACTGGAACCATATTTACAGGCAGGCTGGATCTTTATTTACAGGCAGGCTGGATCTGTGTTTCCAGGGAGGCTGGTTCTATATTTACAGACGGGCTGGATCTGTATTTACAGGCAGACTGGATCTATATTTACAGGCAGGCTTATCTATATTTACTGGCAGACTGGATGCATATTTACAGGCAGGCTGGATCTGTATTTACAGGCAGGTTGCTTTTATATTTACTGGCAGACTGGATCTATATTTACCGGGAGGCTGGATCTATATTTACAGGCAGGTTGTTTCTGTATTTACAGGCAGGCTGGATCTATAGTTACTGGCAGACTGGATCCATATTTACAGGCAGGCTGGATCTATATATTAAAGACAGGCTGGATCTACATTTACAGGCAGGCTGGGTCTGTATGTACAGGCAGGCTGGATCTGTATTTACAGGCAGACTGGATCTGTATTTACAGGCAGGCTGGATGTTTATTTTCAGGCAGGCTGGATTTATATTTACTGGCTGACTGAATCTATATTTACAGGCACGCTGGATCTATATTTTCGGGCAGGCTGGATCCATATTTACAGGCAGGCTGGATCCATTTTTACAGACTTTGCAAATCTGTATTTACAGGCAGGCTGGATCTATATTTACAGGCAGGCTGGATGTATATTTACAGACAGGCTGGATGTATATTTACATGCAGGCTGGATCTATATTTACAGGCAGACTGGATCTATATTTACAGACAGGCTGGATCTGTATTTACAGGCAGGCTGGATCTTTATTTACAGGCAGGCTGGATTTATATTTACTGGCAGGCTGGATCTGTATTTACAGGCAGGCTGGATCTGTATTTACAGGCAGGCTGGATCTGTATTTACAGGTAGGCTTGATCTATATTTACAGGCAGGCTTGATCTATATTTACAGGCAGGCTGGATCTATATTTACAGACAGGCTGGATGTATATTTATATGCAGGTTGGATCTATATTTACAGGCAGACTGGATCTATATTTACAGACAGGCTGGATCTGTATTTACAGGCAGGCTGCTTTTATATTTACTGGCAGACTTGATCTATATTTACTGGGAGGCTAGATCTATATTTACAGAGAGGCTGGATCTGTATTTACAGGCAGGCTGGATCTTTATTTACAGGCAGGCTGGATTTATATTTGCTGGCAGACTGGTTCTATATTTACAGGCAGGCTGGATCTGTATTTACAGGCAGGCTGGATCTGTATTTACAGGCAGGCTTGATCTATATTTACAGGCAGGCTGGATCTATATTTACAGACAGGCTGGATGTATATTTACATGCAGGCTGGATCTATATTTACAGGCAGACTGGATCTATATTTACAGACAGGCTGGATCTGTATTTACAGGCAGGCTGCTTTTATATTTACTGGCAGACTGGATCTATATTTACTGGGAGGCTGTATCTATATTTACAGGCAGGCTGGATGTGTATTTACAGGCAGGCTGCTTTTATATTTACTGGCAGACTGGATCTCTATTTACCGGGAGGCTGGATCTATATTTACAGGCAGGTTGGATCTGTATTTACAGGCAGGCTGGATCTATATTTACAGGCAGGCTGGATGTTTATTTTCAGGCAGGCTGGATCTATAGTTACTGGCATACTGGATCCATATTTACAGGCAGGCTGGATCTATATTTACAGGCAGGCTGGGTCTGTATTTACAGGCAGGCTGGATCTGTATTTACAGGCAGACTGGATCTGTATTTACAGGCAGCTGGATGTTTATTTTCAGGCAGGCTGGATTTATATTTACTTGCTGACTGAATGTATATTTACAGGCATACTGGATCTATATTTTCTGGCAGGCTGGATCCATATTTACAGGCAGGCGGGATCCATTTTTACAGACAGGCCAAATCTGTATTTACAGGCAGGCTGGATCTACATTTACAGGCAGGCTGGATCTATATTTTCAGGCCGGCTGGATCCATATTTACAGGCAGGCTGGATCTGTATTTACAGACAGGCTGGATCTGTATTTACAGGCAGGCTGGATCTATATTTTCAGGCAGGCTGGATCGATATTTACAGACAGGCTGGATCTATATTCACAGGTGGGTTGGATGTACATTTACTGGCAGGCTGGATCTATATTTATAATGTAGAGATGCCAGCGTTGGACTTGGGTGTTAAGAACTCAGTAAGAATTTAGCAACACCAATTTTAAATCCAACCGATTTATTTGACAGTAAATCTGCGAGCTTTCGACACTCTTGTGCCTTCGTCAGGCAAATGCGATTGCAGACCAGAACACTGCATTTGCCTGACGAAGGCACAAGAGTGTCAAAAGCTCACAGATTTACTATCAAATAATCGGTTGGATTTAAAATTGGTGTTGCTAAATTCTTACTGAGTTCTATATTTATAGTCAAACTTGATCTGCATTTACAATCAGATTGGGTCTATATCCACAGTCAGACTGGATCTACATTTACAGTCAGACTGGATCAGTTATCCACAGTCAGACTGGATCTACATTTACAGTCAGACTGGATCTATACACCAGTGTTGGAGCTGGACAGCAGCGAGAGTCTCTGTTGAGCATTGTGGATAGCACAAATGGAGAGGTCGTCAAACCTAAGACTCTGACTCCTCAGACAGGATGGGAATGGGTGGCCACAGGTAGAGCAAGAGGGCTAGGCAGGCAGTGCAAAACAGACTGTTTTGGATACTGTCAACAGGAATGGCCTCTCAGGGGTTAACAGCAGCAGCCAAATTTATTGCACTCTGATTTGCTCTGATGCAGAGGGGAGGAACATTGTCATGGAAATACAATAGTTATTGAGAATTCAATTGCAGGGGAAAGGGACAGATGTTTCTGCAGGATGGTATGTACATTCCTGGTGTTAGAGTCAAGATTGTCTTGGAGTTGCTGTAGGACATTCTGAAGAGGCAGGGCGAATAGCCAGCTGAATTGGTACACATTGGTACAAACGACATAGATAAAAGAAGGGATGAGGTCCTAAAAGCAGAATATAGGGAGCTCAGAAAGAAGCTGAAAAATAAGACCCCAAAGGTAGTGATCTGACGATTAATACTAGTGCCACGTGCTAGACAGAGTAGAAACTGCAGGACATAATGGGTGAATACATGGCTGGAAATGCTGAATCCTATCGTCAGGTTTTCATTTTAAAACAAATGAAGAGATTTGAGGTATGCACAAAGAATATTTGCTGATGATATTTTCATGAACATGCTTGTGTCGAGTTTTGGATTCCATGTGGCAGAATTACTATTAGCAGAGAATCAATGATGGGTTGGAGTGTGAGAGAGGGCAATGAATACAAACCCATCTCACAATAAATGGGAGTTTTAGCTTCCCATACCCCAGACACACAAACCCTTCATTCAATTACCGACTAACATCACTTTATCCATAGCCAGTCCTTCTGACTGAGATTTAAACAGCTCAGTCCCTCTCCTATCTCCAGCCTCCCCTGCCTGTCCTAGCCCCTTCTTCAGAGTGATGAGAATCCAGGCATTATTTCATCCCCTTTCCTCCCACTTCTTCAATTCCTTCCATCCCCTCCTCCCACTTCTTCCTCCAACTCCTAATTCTTCCCTCTCCTTTCCTCCCCATTTCACCAAATTCTGTCCCTTTCTTCCCTTCTCATTACTCTCCCTCCCTCTTCCTTTCCTACCCCTCACTCCTTGCCTCTTCCATCACATCCCCTATATTCCCACTCTCTCACACACTCTACTAATCACTCCGGTCATTGTCTTCCTCCTAAAGATTCAGGTTGTCTTTAGTTTCAGAGACATTCATGGGTAGTGCAGTTACAATGCCCCACATCATTCAGCATTTTTGCTATTTCAGAATCCCTGTTTTCCCTTTCGCTGGTCTGTTTAAAACAAGAAACTGTCATGATGTCACCAATAAAGCTGTTATTCCTTCATCCAAATCAAACAAATGAGATCATTCCAATTTTCCTGTTCTTTGGATCCTATTGGTTGTGTCTGTCAGTGCTGCCAGCGCACTGGAGATTGGGTTCAGTGCCAGTTTCCAGCAGCGACTGGCTCTGTGCTGATTAAAGACTGGGTGCTGTATGTTAGAGAACTGTTGGTAGGTAAACTCTGCAAGGAGCTGCCCACTCAGGGGGCTACACAAAAGGTTGTCAGCTGGTCCAGTGATTGTGAGCTTGATCAAGGCAGCAGAGTCAGAGCAGTTTTATCATCTTGCCTTCGCTTCCTGTGAGCCACTAAAGCAAAGTCAGATACAGCTCTTAACCAAGTGTTGTCTTGCAGAGAAACACAAAAACTGGAAACAGGAGTAGGCCATTCAGCCCTTCGAGCCTGCTCTGCTATTCACTTGGCCCCTGCTGTGCATATGTAGTACTTCACCACAATGGCCATGGCTGGAATTCTCCCATCCCACCTGCCATTGGAAGTTTAGCGGATGGGTTATGGATAATGTGAAATGTCATTGACAGTTGGGCAGGAATTTCTGATTTTTAGACCAGCGCAGCCAGAGAATTCCACCCTACATCCCTTCGAATGAGCAAAACATCAGCCAATAATCTAATCTCTTCCATTCAAAAAAAGCCAAACATAACAACGAGTTCATGAAGCTCACACCAATGATTTCATGAACTAACTTGCACACAGATGAATGTTGCATTGGCAAAATAAACTGCAAAGTGATGAAAACAAGTGCACTGGCAACGATGAAAAAAAAATCACATGAAGTTTTGGGAGGAGCAGAGATGTCAGGGGGTGTCAGTGAATAGAAAGCAATTGCTTTACCTTGACTTCTCTGCCACCTAGTGATTAGATAGCATCATTGAGGAATGAGTGGCAGAGAAATGTGCAGGGTTGTGGGAAAGGAGCTGGTAACAAATTTTTCAAAGAGCCAGCACAGGAATGATAAGCTGAATGGTCTCATTCTGTATCATCCCTCTGACTCGATTGATTAACATTCTCATTGCAGACACTGGGAAGGTAAAGGTTAAATGGGAATGCAATTGGATGAATAGTTCCAGTGGCTTGCTGACTGACTCAACAAATGGTATTCTGACGTAAGAATTAAAATACCCATCAGAAAGATTTGGGATACAGTTCAGGATTCTCAGTCATGCCACAATGTTATGCAATGTGGCAAATCTCTATTTCAGTAAATTTCTGACAGGAGTAATGAGCAGAGGGAAGGGGGAACATAGGGGATGTGGAGGAAGAGGAGGGAGGGAGAGAAGAGGAAGAGGGGAAGAGTAACAAGGAGGGCATGGTGAAGACAGGAGGAAAGGAGGAAGAATTAGGAGTTGGAGGAGGGAGTGGGAGGAGGGGATGGAAGGAATTGAGGGAGAGGGATGAGGGAGAATGCAAGAGGAAGGAGTGAAGGAAGAGGGGAGGACAGAGGGGTGGTAAGCTCCCATCCCTCTCACTCTTGACAAATGATGAAGGGGCCCAGTAATGTAGATGTAGGGATTATGTTTTCACTGATGGGGGAGTTACGAATCAAAAGCTGTTAATAATAAGATTGAATTATCTATTCACACACGCTTTGCCTGATAGTAAATCCTGATTTATTATCAGCTGTTGCCTCACCGAAGCCATTTTAATGCAAGTAACTTTTTTACCAATCATTAATCAATTAGATTGGAAATTCAGGAGCAATTTTGTTATCCAGAGAGTGATAAGCATCTGAAAATTGCTACCAATGTTCATGTCAGCTCTTTTCAGACACAATAAGTATTAAGCCAGGAAAAAGGGTGGTACCAGAGGGTCACTATTAAAGAAGTGCCGCACTGTCAGAGGGTCAGTGCTGAGGGAGTGCCGCACTGTCAGAGGGTCAGTGCTGAGGGAGTGCCGCACTGTCAGAGGGTCAGTGCTGAGGGATTGCCGCACTGTCAGAGGGTCAGTGCTGAGGGAGTGCCGCACTGTCAGAGGGTCAGTGCTGAGGGAGTGCCGCACTGTCAGAGGGTCAGTGCTGAGGGAGTGCCGCACTGTCAGTGGGTCAGTGCTGAGGGAGTGCCGCACTGTCAGAGGGTCAGTGCTGAGGGAGTGCCGCACTGTCAGAGGGTCAGTGCTGAGGGAGCGCCGCACTGTCAGAGGGTCAGTGCTGAGGGAGTGCCGCACTGTCAGAGGGTCAGTGCTGAGGGAGTGCCGCACTGTCAGAGGGTCAGTGCTGAGGGAGTGCCGCACTGTCAGAGGGTCAGTGCTGAGGGAGTGCCGCACTGTCAGAGGGTCAGTGCTGAGGGAGTGCCGCACTGTCAGAGGGTCAGTGCTGAGGGAGTGCCGCACTGTCAGAGGGTCAGTGCTGAGGGAGTGCCGCACTGTCAGAGGGTCAGTGCTGAGGGAGTGCCGCACTGTCAGAGGGTCAGTGCTGAGGGAGTGCCGCACTGTCAGAGGGTCAGTGCTGAGGGAGTGCCGCACTGTCAGAGGGTCAGTGCTGAGGGAATGCCACATTGGTCCTCCTGACTCTGACAAACTAGTTGCTAGCGGGGTGGTGGCTGTGGACAATTAGTTGCTCAGTGGAAGGGAGGTTCCAGGAGGAAGCGGCTGTCCACGACAGCTGGTTGTCAGGTTGCTCCGCTGTCCGGGGCTGGGAGGACTGCTCGCGCTGCAGCTCCCGGGCTCGGGGGCTCCTCTTGTGGAGCCGCTGCTCTCCTTGTTGTTGGGATGTTGCCGTGGTGACGGGGCCTGTTCCCCGGGCAGAGCGAACGGAGCCTCGGCTGCAGCCCACACCCACACAGCCGGACTGCGCCTGGGCCTCGGCCCGGGAGCAGCAGGAGCCCCGACATGGCAGTGAAGACCCGGAGCCGGGCCCCGGCCGAGGACAGGGAGCGCTGCCCCCATCCCAGCAGCAGGCCTAAAGCCTCCAGCCCGCGGCGGGAGCGCCCGAAAGACGGCGCCGCCAACAAGAGCAAACCCACCACCGTGGGACACTCCGGGAAATGGGTCTCTGGCATCCGGGGTCCGCTGGGGCTCAGCGAGTCGGCACTCAGCTGCTTGGGGACCACCATCCTGCTGGGTGAGGGGGAGTGGGAGGATGCAGTGGGGACGGAGTGAAAGGGCCATGGATGGAGGAGGATGAGTGGGGAAGGAAGGAGAGGAGTGGGGGAGATGGAGGAGAGGGGTGAGGAGAACGGAAGGGGGGAATGGGGGATAGGAGCATTGAGAGTGTGGAGGTGAGAGTTAATGGAAATGGGGGGCGGTGAGACAGTGAGTTTAGGGGATGGGTAAGAGGAAATGAGGACTGTAGATAGAGAATGGTAGCCGGAGAATGGGAACAGGAAGGGACAGGAGGAGGGGAATTCAGTGCCAGGAGGAATCGAGGCAATGAGAGATGTTTTGGGACAGTAGGGAAAGGGTTGTGATGAAGTACGGGGAGAGTAAAAGGAGACGAGGCTATTAGTCACCATCCTTGAGAGGGGCATGGGGTGAGTTTTTATTTATTAGTGTCACACATAGGCTTGCATTGACACTGCAATAAAGTTATTGTGAAAATCCTCTAGTCACCACATTCTGGCGCCTGTTTGGGTACCCTGAGGGAGAGTTTAGCGTGGCCACTTCACCTAACCAGCATGTTTTTCAGACTGTGGGAGGAAACTGGAGCATCCAGAGGAAACCCGAACAAACACAGGGAGAATGTGCAAACTCCGCACAGATAGTGACACAAGCCAAGAATCAATCTGGAGTCCTTGGCCTTGTGAGACAGTTGATCTAGGTGCCGTGCCACTTTGCTGCCCTATAGCGGAAGGGAATTTGGGAATTGAGAGTAAATGAGGAGTGAGATGGAGGAACAGGAAGGAGTAAGCTGGAGAGGAAAGACTAAAGGAAGAAGAGCTGTGATAGATAAAAGCGGAAGGTGCAGAGAGGGGATAAAGAGATAGGGAGGAAGAAAAGGGAAGCTTTTATATTGGTTGGGTTCTTATTGACATTTGTGTTCAATAATCAGGGGGCATGGATTTAAAGCTGTTGGTGGAAGAATTATTTGGGAATGCAAAATTAATTTCACCCAAATGATTAATGGAGATCTGGAGCTCCCCGCTTAAAGACACTAAAGTACTCATCACATTTTTTAAAATGCTTGGATCTATCCTTCTAATGTTGTAATCTAAGGCTGCAAAGTGGATTAGACTGGATAACATTGTCAGTTGGTATATACATGATGGGCTGAATGGCTTCTTCTTGAGCCATAAACCTCCCATGTTTCTAACACAGCTTTTAATATTTGATATGTATTTGCTGGAAAAGAGTGGGTCGGAAACTTTAGAACAATTTTCGGGACCTTTTTTTAACCTTCTACTGATATGCTCTGTTACAGCTATCATCGCAGGAATTTTACATTGGTAAGTGTTAGCTGATTCCTTTACAAGTCTGTATTTTGAGATTAGTTTTGGTGGTCTAATATTTTGTATAGTTACTGATGTTTTCCAGTAAATAAGTTTTAGCCTCAAAAACCTGTTGGATTTCCCTTTGATTTGTCACTTAATATTTAATTAATAACCACTCTTGAGTGAAAATTAAAAGTTACTTAACATAGAATTGAGGAGTAGAAGCTACTCTGCCATTCAATAAGATTATAGCTGATCTGATTATTTTAACTTCACTTTTGGACCTGTAACACTATAATCTTCAACTCCCTTGTTAAGGAGAAATCTGTCTAAGTTAGCCTTGAGTATATTCAATAACCTAGCCTCCACTGCTGTCTACAAGTGACACAAATTGCTGGAAATACTCAATGGCACAGTGATTAGCACTGCTGCTTCACTGCGCCAGGGACTCTGGTTCATTTCTGGCCTTGGGTAACTGTGCAGAGAGTGCATGTTCTCCTCTGTCTGTGTGAGTTTCCTCCAGGTCTTCTGGTTTCTTCTCATACTCCAAAGATGTGCTGTTTAGGTGGATTAGCCATTATAAATTGTCCCTTAGTCCCCAAAGATGTGTAAATGAGATGAATTGGCCTTGCTAAATGTGTGAGGTTATGAGGATAGGGCATGGGGTGGGTCTGGGTAATATGTTCTTTCAGAGAGAGACGATGCAGACTTGATGGCCAAATGGCTATCTCCTGCACTGTAGGAACTCTGTGGTTCTAAGTCTGGTAGCATTTTTGAGAGAGAGACTCAGTGTTAACATTTCAGGTTCTGACCTTGCATCAGAATATTGCGTTTCCATGGTGCTATTCACCAATTTAGATCAGACCAGTGTCAAATACCGTAAAAAAAATCTAATAGATCATCAGATACCCATAGGCTGACCATTGATAATTTAACTGAGGATCACCACACTTCAGGCAAGGGTCAAGGATGAGAAGGCACTAGCCAGCGCAGGAATTGAACCTGTGCTGTTGACATCACTCTGATCACGAACCTGCTGTCCAGCTAACTGGCTCCCATTGTTAAAAACTATTTAATCAGCAGACAAGGTCATGCAGACATATTTTTGAAATATTTGGCACATGATGAACTTTAGATAAAAGTGCAGATAAAATTACGGCTTTATACCTGGGATATCCTAGCTGGCAACATCAGCTGATAATGAAAAACCACTCTGTGTTCAGTCTAGCTACTTATTTTTCTAGGAGTTTAGGGGAGTAGAGTTAGGATGTGTAAATCTGATCTAAATAGATATTCTGATTTTCCCAGTTACCACATAATTTGTTACAGCATATAGTTAAGTGCAATAGTGCTAATATTTGCTACTTCGCCATAGCTGGTTGTATAACGTAACAGGAAATATCCATTTAAACAATTTAACTCCTTTGCTATATTTGGTGATGATTCCTGTCAAATTAATTGCAGGTCAGAATTTTATCCTACTGAGAAATTAAAAGGGAGATTGTGGAATTCTGCTTTTGGACGGAGATTAGAGAATGACCATTAGGAGAAATACAAAGTGATATTGAAAGAGGATGAAAAGAAGATTGGGGTGTCAAGCAAGAACTGGAAAGGAAAAGCTCAGAGGTCTGGCAGCATCTATGGAGAGAGAAAGAGTTAATGTTCAAATCTGTTTCCGGACACACAACATTAACTTTATTTCTCTCCATAGATGCTGCCAGACCTGCTGAGTTAACTAGCATTTTCTGTTTTTGTTTCAGATTTGCAGCATCTGCAGTATTTTGCTTTTATTTTAGAGAACTGAAAGAGTCTACTGCATCAGTACAATACTGTAATAGAAAGAGGAATAAGAAGGGAAGAGATCTAAACCCTCAGGAATCCAAATGAAGGCTGAGTACAACAGAGGAGACGATTGATGTGATAAAATGTTTGCATTCGGGATGTTATCAGAGAAATGAAACTGTTGTGTTCCATCTCAAGCACATGCCCTGTGTCATTTGTGCACCACATGCTGCAGTTAGGATACTAGCTCGGTAAAGAAACTGAATACTAATCCATTCCTTGAGAGTGCAAGTGTACCCAAAAACAAAGGATGAATGATGTGGTATCGTTGTAAGCGTGTAGTAAATAGTATATTTTATCCATTCAAGGGGACTTGGACGATAAGCCAGGTGACTACAGAATAGAACATAGAACATAGAACATTACAGCACAGAACAGGTCCTTCGGCCTTCGATGTTGTGCCGACCAAAATAAAAAGCAATGCCCCTCCAAACTAAACCATTCCCTTCTCTTCCATATACTTATCAATTAACCTCTTAAACGCCACCAAACTTGGCGCATCTACAACAGCTGCAGGCAGGGCATTCCACTCCCTAATCACTCTTTGAGTAAAGAACCTACCTCTGATATCCGTCCTATAACTCATACCCCTTAATTTAAAGCTGTGTCCCCTCGTGCTAGCTTTCTCCATCCTAGGAAAAAGGCTATCACTGTCCACCCTATCTAAACCTCTAATCATCTTATATGCTTCAATAAGATCCCCTCTTAGCCGCCTCCTTTCTAACGAAAGGAGATTAATCTTAACTCTAATCTTAACTCATTTGAGGAAAGTCCTAATTCAAGATGCAATTAGGAAGTCTTTAGAAATGTGTGCTGAACAGGGAGCATCAGCACCCGTTTGTTAGATGTGTCATTTTTGACAGATGTGAAAAAAAATTAATGATTTGAATTTATGTGACCTTTCACAATATAAGGATATCCAGAATGTACTATAGCAAATGAAGTACATGTTGAAGTGTATTCATTGTAATTTCGGAAGTGCGGCAGCTAATTTTCATATGGCAAACTCACACAGTAAGATAAATAATGAGCTAATTTGTTCTAGTTTTTTGAGGAATAACAAGATCTGAGAACAAAAGAGAATCAGCAGCACATGATTTGAAAACCAAGTTTTGAACAGGTGCCGGGCAGGAAGATTATTTCTGCTACATGTTATGTGATAGTAGGTGTGGTAACTAAGGTTGGACTGCTAGAAAAATAATTTGCAGCAGTAAGGAGAAGATACCAAACTTGTCATCTGAAAGGTTGAGATCAAGTGGCTTGTTTTGTGTGTGTGCCTGATCCTGGGAAATAAAAAATCCACTAATTTAAGCATTTCCCCAGAGTGCAATGAACATAGAACATAGAATATTACAGCACAGAACAGGCCCTTCGGCCTTCGATGTTGTGCCGACCAATATAAAAAGCAATGACCCTCCAAACTAAACCATTCCCTTCTCTTCCATACACTTATCAACTAACCTCTTAAACGCCACCAAACTTGGCGCATCTACAACTGCTGCAGGCAGGGCATTCCACTCCCGAACCACCCTTTGGGTAAAGAACCTACCTCTGATATCCGTCCTATAACTATCACCCCTTAATTTAAAGCTGTGTCCCCTCGTGCTAGCTTTCTCCATCCTAGGAAAAAGGCTATCACTGTCCACCCTATCTAAACCTCTAATCATCTTATATGTTT
Source organism: Sphyrna mokarran (assembly GCA_024679065.1). NCBI lineage: Eukaryota > Metazoa > Chordata > Chondrichthyes > Carcharhiniformes > Carcharhinidae > Sphyrna > Sphyrna mokarran. The sequence continues at coordinate 83,304,002 of JAGIQG010000007.1, read as the reverse complement.
CGATAAGGTCCCCTCTTAGCCGCCTCCTTTCTAACGAAAACAACCTCAAATCCTCAGCCTCTCTTCATAAGACCTGCCCTCCATACCAGGCAACATCCTGGTAAACCTCCTCTGTACCCTCTCCAATGCCTCCACATCTTTCTTATAATGTGGGGACCAGAACTGCACACAATACTCCAAGTGCGGCCACCCTAGAGTTTTGTACAGTTGCAACATGACGTTGCGGCTCCGAAATTCAATCCCCCTACCAATAAAAGCTAAGACTCCATATGCCAATGTGTGTTTTAAATCCTGCAGTTTCACTGCAATTAATCTGCTTGCATTGAGTTCGCTTATTGACTGATGTCTTTTTTGCTGCTTCTTGTATTTGATCTTTCAACAGTGAGAGATTGAATACATTCAAATATTGTTAGAAAGCTGTTGTCCAGCAAAGTATACAATTCTTAAAGAGCTTGTCAGAGTAGATTCTGAAGGCTATTTCTCCTCTACCTAGAGAGGATAATAACTCAGATTCAGCTCGGGATATGGGGTCAGCCATTTCCGATTGAAAGAAGGAGAAGCTTCTTCACTAAGCATTCAGATTCTTTGCAGTACTCTATCCCAGAGATGAGGATGTTCATTCATAACGTATACTCGTGGCTCAAACTGAATAAAAGTATATGGGGAAAGAGAAAAAGTGGAAATGAGAGAGAAGTTTAACTGTAACCTTATTGAATGTTGGAGCAGGTTTGAGGGCCTACATAGTTTATCATAGGTCCTAATTCCAATTCTAACCACCATTCCATTGATAGCATGTGACTGGTTAATCAGCAGCTATAATATGAATCTTTATTCAACACTGGAAGCAATGTCTAAACCAATTTAATTTTGCTCTCATTTGCCTTAGGTACCATATATCAAGTCTTTTTGAAAACAATCGACACTTCTCTCATCTTTCTACACTAGAAAGGGAAATGGCTTTTCGCACTGAGATGGTAAGCATTGCTTTGTATTACAATGTTGAACCTCCAAGTCCCCAGGATAGCTAGCCTACTTGATATGTCACTTCGCCAGATCAGACAGCTAAATAGCAGTCAAGATGTTAGGTCACCAAACATTTGAATTAGAAATTATCAGCTGACACAATTTCTAATTCCCATTGAACTGTTAATTCTACTCCGTTTCTCTAATTGTGAGCCCCCAATCCCTGCTCCACTTTCAGGGAGCAATTGCAGGTGAATTGTGCTCATGAAAACGAGAGGTTATTAAAAATAAGTTTGCGTTCTTACAAAAAGATTGATGTTATTTGTTATTGTTACAGTGGGGGAAACTTACCATCCACATTCCTGCTATTTCTTTCCCTTAGCTGTGCTCTGCATCTGCCCACAATAATACGACTGAATTGGCTACTGTGATCTCTGCCATACAGAATGACAAGGGCAGCAGACATATGGAAACACCACCACCTGCAAGTTCCCCTCCAAGTCACTCACCATCCGGACTTGGAATTATGTTGCAGTTCCTTCACTATCACTGGTTCAGAATCCTGGAACTCCATCCTTAATAGCACCATGAGTGTTTCTGCAATGCATGGACTTCAGCAGTTCAAAAAGGCAGCTCATCACCACCTTTTCAAGGACAGTTAACAATGGGCAGTAAACATCGGCCAAGCCAGCAACAGTCACATCCCTTAAACTAATATAAAACAAAACTATGTGGTACACATAGCCTCACTGTGAGCCCAGCCCATGAAAATGGAGGCAGTTTGATTCTGTGTTACCCACCCAGTAAAAATAAGTTAAAGACCAGGAATGGACTATTCCACTGGAAACCTACTACTGATATTTCTAATCACCAGCTCGTTACATTGCTGTTGAAATTGTTTTCCCGACCCATCGGATGCCATGGAATAATGTGATGCCGGGGTTGGACTGGGTAGGCACAATATAGACTCACAACACCAGGTTAGAGTCCTAACAGATTTATTTCACAGTACGAGCTTTTGGAGTGCTGTTCTTTCTTCAGATGATGACGGAGCAGTACTCCGAAAGCTTGTGCTACCAAATAAACCTGTTGGGACTTTAACTTGATGTTGTGAGACTACACACCATGGAATAATGTGTTAAAGAACATAAATTGGGAAAGGTTAACATATAGAGACATGAGTCAAGCTGGAAATGTTTAAGAGTGCTAAGTTTTTATCAATCTGTGTGGGCAATGGTAGAAGAGTCAAGAGCAGGAAAATCCAGCTGCGATGTGGATCTCCCCGATTATAAGGTATAGGGGTGATTGCCATCAACATCTGTGCTATGTGTAGGTTTGTACGTGTAATGTATGTTTAGCCTTTCTGTACAGAGGCCACCATCATCAGCTGATTAAATATCAGGAAACCAAACTAAATGAAATTGTGATTTTTAAAAACAAAATCAAATTGACATTTTACCATTCTTCAATTTCTAAAGCTGAAGCTGCAATGCAGAAAGGGAGGGCCAGTAAACTGCAAATGATCACAGAATTGAAAATTGTGTGGGGTAGAATGATTTTGATCATTGATTTGTATTATAGTGATGAGCCTCCAAGTCCCCAGATAGCTAGCCTACCTGACATGACATCACATCATCTCAGCAGATCAGACAGCTAAATGGCAGTCAAATTGTTAGGTCACCAAACACCTGAATTAGAAATTATCAGCTGACACAATTTCTAATTCCCATTGAACTGTTAATTCTATTCTGTTTCTCTAATAGGAAGAGTTTGTGAGCCTCCAAAATCCGCTTCACTTCCAGGGAACAGCTGTTCTTCCATAGAATGATGGTGGAATGGTTGAAAAGCAGTGTTGGCAATCTTTTTGTTTGTGGATAAGCTTTGTCATGTAATGCTCCTAAATATCTTTTCTGCTTTTAGGGCTTGTACTATTCTTTCTTTAAGACCATAATTGAAGCACCTTCATTCTGTGAAGGTTTAAGCTACATAATGAATGATCGCTTGACTGAATATCCTTTGGTTATCAATACCTTGAAACGATTCAATCTTTATCCAGAGGTAGGTTTTCTGCTGAATGCTGTATTTAACATGTGGTTTCAAACTGTAAAATCCTCACAGTGCAAAAGGAGACCATTTGGTCTATCAAGTCTGCACTTGGCTAACCAGAAATAACCACTGTTCCACCGTGCCACCTCAAGGCCAACACTACATTGCACTCCTGTTAATGTAGCAGGATAGGCAAAGTGAGTGCTGAATGGTGAGGAGATTCAAGTATTCTTTAGCATTCTCTGCTCAGCTCTGCCTCATCAACTGCACTCTGCACAAACTCTAACATTCAGAACTTTATTTGTGTTCTATCTTGTACACCAATTGCTCTTGCCTCACTGATCTCCAAGGCTTGCAGCATAAACTGTCTTCTGTGCTCAGATCCTGGAAATGGTGCAAACCATCACATTCTGACTAAGCTAGGACTTCCACAGTGGCCATGCATTTCATTGTGATTGGGAAAAAGAATTATTGTAGTAATGTTGCTGACAACAGTATGACTAGCTCATTAACAACTATTATCTTGTATTTTAAATCCAAAGAATTCTATTTAATGCCTGGGTAATAGCATCATAAATGGGGCTTTATTAGTTAAAGGACTAGTGTCTAAGATATTATTTCCAGATGTGCTTTGTATGGAAACACCCTTGAGGTGGAGTGTCTAGTTTAAAATTGTCATTTATATCATGGAAAATCTGATTTCCTCTCTGGGTAGGTAGTGCTGGGCAGCTGGTATCGCATTTACATTGCCGTTGCAGATGTTCTTGGCATTTCAACTAAAATGTGTTGGCGTGTAGACCGAGGGAAAGGTTTCAGTCCCGTAGAGAGTTGTGAAGGCAAGTTGTTAAAATTTGGCAATTTTTAATTTCCCCACTTGTAAATATTTAGTGCAGATAGTGAACTTAAAGTTGTTTATTCTTGTTTGACAGGAATGGGAGACCCTGCCTACTTTTATGTAACATTTGTTTTTATTTTAAATGGGCTGATGATGTCGGTGTTTTTCCTGTATGGAACATTTTTGAGGTAAGGATATTAGTGTCATTAACAGATAAAGTGGGATTGAAATGATAATTTTCTGCTAAAGCCCAATATTTGCACTACAAGACGTGTTGGAGCAAGCTATTTAGTAATGAACCAACAATAGCTAGGGACCATATGGGATGAATGGATCGATGACTGAATTTAAGATATGCTCTTATTGTCTCTGAGAGAGCTTTCTAGAAATTCTTATGAATAACTAACTAAAAGCAAAGTGAATATATTGTCGTCTTCTGTAATTTGCGTTCTGGAGGTTGCATTTGTTTGAATCTGGGTGAAATGCAGGTTAATACATATTGAGTCTGGCTGCAGAATTGTGCGTAATTGATTTTGTTATCTACTGTGAAATTATTTGAATGATGACTGGTATTCCTGACCTTCTGTGCTTGGTCAAATCCCTCCTCTTACTGCCAAAAACATTCCAATTATAAAATAACCCATGACTCCTGTTGATTATAAAGCATTCTGGGACATCTGAAGGCCGTGAATGGTACAATATCAATCCTAGATACCAGCAAACAATTATGAAACAGTACTTCAGCAAAGAATGCCTTAGACAGTGAGAATAAATGTACCCTTTTGCTTGCTGTACATGAGCATCTCCAAGTTCTGTAAATCTGCCAGGGTCTTCATTGGTAACTAATCAGTTAACTCAGTTTTCATGCTGAATTTTGTACATTAACAGCAGCAAGTGCCTCTCTTGTTTGTGTATTTTCAAAATCTCAGGTTTTAATTGACAAAATACAAAACCAGAGTTGATTTGTAATGCATCTTAACTTGGCGATGCACTTCATTTTCCTAATGTGGCCAGTAGGAAAAGCTTAATGATTAGAATTTAATATGAGGAGGCGATAAAGTTGTTTTATTTACAAAGAGCTTTCTCAATTGTTTCTTTCACTGCAATCAGGACTATCCTAGGCAATTTTAAATGACATAATGTCTAGTAGTCACAGAACTAGAAAGCAAGCCATTCAGCATGTCATATCTCTGCTGGTTTGGTTCTTTAAGAGAGCTGTTGGTCCCACATTCTTTCATCTTTCCCCATCACCCTGCACCATTCTCCTTTCCAAATATTTCCCCAGTTTCCCCTTTTAAAGCTATTGTTGAATCTGCTTCCCTTTCAGGCAGCACATTCCTGATCACAGTTTTTTAAAAAAGTCTCGTTTCCTTTTTGATACTTAAAGCAGTTTAAATAGAAAGCAACGATATGTTTTCTCAGTTAACTCCCTGAATTGTGGACTAATTTGTTGAACTGGACAGGGGAAAGCAGCAGGATTTTTAGGCCAGCTGAGAGTTAATTCCTTTTCAATGATTCTGGAGCAGGATCTCTGTCTGCTGCTTCCTGTACTGCTGCTCATCATGTCAGATTGGATTGGCTGCTTTTAGATTATAGATTCTTAATAGCCTGATAGAGTCGTGTTTTTTATTGTAACTCTGCACAGCATTTAAAAAGAAGCTCCTGGAAGATCCTCAGTTGGAGGAGAGGCTACAGCTTTGGAGCTCCCTTTCAGTCCAGTGCATCTGCTGTGTGAACTAACAGTTCACAAATATAATCTTTAAAATTAATACTGTGTTGGAAACAACTATTATCAAATTAATAGAGATTTGTCATTTAATCGTCCCCTTCCTTCTCCTTCCCCTCAATTCCCTCCCTCTCCTATAAAAGAGAGACTGTAATTAATAGAACCTTCCTCTTTCCTTCCCTTACACTACCCCATTCCTGCTAGTTACAGAGGAGTTGCCAGGCTGTGATCCATCTCTTTATATAATTGAATTTAATGAATGGAACTTTCCTTTGTATGTCTGGAAAGGTCCATGGTGCCTAGGTAGAACATAAAATGTGAATGATTGTCTTCAAGTAGTTTACCTTCACGTTATACCTCAGGCAGCATGTGAGTTGCAGAGGTTAGGACCAGAATTTTCAGGTGTTCGCGCTAGTGGGATCTTCTGGTTCTGCTGACAGCGAACCCACAGTGAGGGATGCATTCAGTGGGAAGCCCTGTTGACGATGGCAGTAAGAAGTCTCACAACACCAGGTTAAAGTCCAACAGGTTTATTTGGCAACTCAAGCTTTCAGAGTCTCAGGCTCCTTCATGAGTGAAGAGCTGTGTTCACAAACGGGGCACACACAGACACAAACTCAATTTACAAGATAATGATTGGAATGTGAATCTTTACAGCTAATCAAGTCTTAAAGCTACATACAATGTGAGTGGAGAGAGAGCCAAACACAGGTTAAACAGGTGTGTACTGTTTCCAGCCAGAATGGTTAGTGAGATTTGGCAAGTCGTGAGAGTTACAGATAGTGTGACATGAACCCAAGATCTCGGTTGAGGCCATCCTCATGTGCGGAACTTGGCTATCGTTTTGGGCTTAGTGATTCTGTGTTGTTGTGTATTGTGAAGGCCGCCTTGGAGAACGCTTCCCCAAAGATCAGAGGCTGAATGCCCGTGACTGCTGAAGTGTTGCCTGACTGGAAGGGAACACTCCTGCCTGATGATTGTCAAGCGGTGTTCATTCATCCATTGCTGTAGTGTTTGCATGGTCTCCCCAGTATATCATGCCTCAGGACATCCTTTCCTGCAGCATATCAGGTAGATAACTTTGGCCGAGTTGCAAATGTATATACTGTGTATCTGGTGATGGTGTTCTCATGTGAGATTATGGTATCTGTGTCGATGATCCGGCTTGTCTTTCTTTGGCAAGGTTGTGTGGTGTCGTGGTCACTGTTCTCCTGAAGGCTGGGTAATTTACTGTGGATAATGGTCTGTTTGAGGTTGTGCAGTTGCTTGAAGGCAAGAAGTGGTAGTGTGGGGATGGCCTTGACAAGCTGCTCGTCTTCATCCATGTTGAAGGCTCTGGAGAAGATGTTGTAGCTTCTCCCTCCGGGGAAGTACTAGATGATGAAGAATAACTTGTCTGCCATGTCTTGTATTTGTCTCTGAGAAGGTTGATGCAGTTTATGAGGATGAGCATTTCGCTAAGGACATCACCGCACCCTGAGTTCTTACCTTCAAATAACTGCACAACCTCCACAGACCATTATCCACAGCAAACTATCCAATCTTCAGGAAAACAGTGACTACGACACCACACAACCCTGCCATAACATCCTCTGCATGACGTGCCAGACCATTGACACAGATGCAATCATCTCATGTGAGAACACCATCCACCAAGTACGTGGTATAATACTGTTGCGACTCAGCCAACGTTGTCTACCTGATGCGTTGCAGGAAAGGATGTCCCAAAGCATGGTACATTGCGGAGACCGTGCAGACGCTTTGACAACAGATGAATGAACAGCACTTGACAATCGCCAAGCAGGAGTGTTTCCTTCCGGTCAAGGACACTTCTGTAGTCACAGACATTCAGCCTCTGATCTTTGGTAAGCGCTCTCCAAGGCAGCCTTCATGACACGTGACAACGCAGAATCACTGGGCCAAATTCTGCACACATGAGGATGGGCTCAGCCGCGATCTTGGGTTCATGTCATTGTATCTGTAACCCCCACAATTTGCCTGGATTTGCAAAATCTCACCAACTATCCTGGTTGGAGACAATACATACCTCTTTAACCTGTGCTTAACCCTCTCTCCATTCATATTGTATCTTTAAGACTTGATTAACTGTAAAGACTCGCATTCCAACCATTATCTTGTAAATTGAGTTTGTGTCTGTATATGCTCTATTTGTGAATACAGCTTTTCACTCACCCGATGAAGGAGACTGAGCCTCTGAAAGCTTGTGCTAACAAATAAATCTGTTGAATTTTAACCTGGTGTTGTGTGACTTGTTAGTGTGCTTATCCCAGTCCAACGCCAGCATCTCCACATCATGACAGTGGTAGAGCCAGAAGGTCCTATCATTGGCTAATGGACTTTACCGCCATGAAACACATGGTGGATTGCGTGGAAAATCCCACTTTGTGTCTCAATTCTACCCTTGATAAAGGGAACAACTTTGGGACATCCCAAAGCACTTTACAGCCATTTAATTAATTTTGAAATGCAATTACTGATGTATTGTGGGATTATTGATGGTGATGGTGAAGGGTGGCATGATAGTACGGTGGTTAGCACTGCTGCTTCACAGCTCCAGGGACCTGAGTTTGATTCCCGGCTTGGGTCATCTCTGTGTGGAGTTTCCACGTTCTCCTCGTTTCTGCATGGGTTTCCTCCATGTACTCCAGTTTGCTCTCACGGTCCAAAGATGTGTGGGTTAGGTTGATTAGTCATGCTAAAAATTACCCTCAGTGCCCTGAGATGTGTAGGTTAGAGGGTAAATATGTAGGGATATGGGGTAGGGCCTGGGTGGGATTGTGGTCGGTGCAGACTTGATGGACCGAATGGCCTCTTTCTGTACTGTAGGGATTCTATGGCTGGTGAATATTGGCCTGGCACGTCAAGTAGTACGTGTGACATTTTACATTATGGTGAAGGAGAGGAAGATTATTTGAAGTGTTGGTGTTGAGGAATGTTTAACTTAATACTGGCTGGCAGGTGGGTTAGAGGAGACTCAGATTCAGTCTGTGCAAGTGTCAATCTATGCAAAGTGTAAGCATTTCTTTGCTACAAAGTGAATGAAGGAAAAACTATACAAAAGTAGGACTTGTTTTATTTGAATGAAGTTTGTGTTTCAGCCCTGGTGAGTCTCGTGATGTGTATTTTTTGGCATCAGTGCTGTAATGAAACTATTTCTTGGTTTAAATTTGCGCAGTGATTTAATATGGAGTGAATTGAACAGTGCGGAATGATGTGCTGAACTCCACTAGAGGGCAGTCCTGTTGGACAAATCAGAATCATAGCGTGTACTGGAATAGATAGCTCAGCCATTGTGTTATAGTGAACTGAAAGCAGCTTTTCCCCTTGAAGCTGGATGTTGTGTTCTGTGCATTGAGGGTCGGAAACCCCATGGCATGTTGTATGTTGTATTTAAAATATTTACTCTATATATTTATAAAGTCTAAACATTCTGCTCAATTCATACTATTACAGGATACTTAATCATGATTTTGTGATGGTTTTTCTGTCAGAGCATTAATTTTCCTTATAATGTTGGTGAACAGTCATTTCACACCAGATTGAAGAGGAACTCCAATGGTGGTGTCTTCATCCGGCAGATAGTCTTCCAGGAATTTAATTGTAGATGCATTGGAGAGTTACAAGAACTACACAAAATCATAAAAGCAGTCACTTGGTTCTAATTGTGAGAGATATTGTCTATTGTCTGACAGGAGAAAAGGTGGTGAAGTGGCTGAACAAGAAGTCCTGGCACATGTTGTGAGTGGCCAGTCATGTTGGAGATAAATATGATATGTTGATGCATTTCTGACTCTGTGATGGCTCATATTAAACTGAGAAGGAAGCAAGTCTCCAGGGTGAAGAGCAACCTATATTGTAATGTGCTCATGTCTTTTGGATGTCCCAAAGTATTTCACAGCATATGAATTGTGCTTTAGTCACTGTAAAATACAGTAATTATCCTATGTACAACCATGTTTCCCAAACGGCAAATAAATAAATGACGACTTACTCTGCTGCTGACAGACTGATATCCACAAGGTGGGTGCAAAGGACCAGGGAGAGCTCCCCAGTGTCCTGGTTAACATTCGCCACTCAACCAGAGAGAACACACAGAATGTCTCCACTTGTGGATAAGAACGTAATTAGAGATTGTCATCATTATGACATAGCCCCAAAGACATCTAATAGGGAATTCAGAAGGGACAGCTTTATCCAAATGTTGTGAACAGGGATGGGAGGGATGTGTAGTTTTTCAACCCCACTACTCCATCAGTTCGACCATTAATTAATTCAATTAACTCACCAAAATGGCCAATTATTTACCATCACTTCTATCAGTTCCAGAATAAAGAGAGACTTTAACTCAGCTATTGATTTATTCAAAAACAAATATAATTTTTGATAAATTGCAAGAATTTGTTAACTCAGTTTTGATGTGGCTGTGCAACTGTCTATATCTTCTTAAAAATTCCTCAGAGTGTACACAAACACAGGCAAGGGAAGGACACAGACATAGTCTCTGTGGAGGTGAGCAGTAGGTTCGGCGCTGTTAATCTGGAGTTCCCTATGTGAAGACGGGCTGCTGTTCCCTGTAGATGTCTAGAGGTTCTTTTCAATGAAGCTTTAATATGGAGGAGAAAGTGGAACTGGATCAATTTTTCTAGTCTCAGCTTTTCAGGTTTCCAATTGCAGATGTATTGACTCAGGCAAGGATTCCTTGGCATGGGTTGATAACCACACAGAATTTCAGGCAAGGCAGGAAGGCGAGCTGGGCATCTTTTTACTTTCTCAGTTCAGTCCAAACTAAACTCAAGAAATATTGTGTTCAAAACAAGCTCAAAATTTAGAGTTTGTCTCTTGTGGTTTCCAGCAAGTCACTAGCCTCTGCTTTTTATCAGTTATATTTCCCTCTAAAGTGAACAGCTCTTTCCCCTCAGTGCCATACTGGTTTGGTGATGCCTTTGAAAAGGCACATGTGTTTGACAGCCCAAGATGAACTTAAAAAAAAATCCAAATAATTCAATGTCTCTAAATTTTAAAAGAAACATCCTGTTTATTATTTTCTTAACACAATGGTAAGAGTATGGGACATGCTTCCACAAAGAGCATGGAAGTGAATACCATTGATACGTTTAAAAGGAAACTAAAGAGACAAACAAGGCAAGAAGGATAAATTTAGATGAGAAAAAGTGAACAGAAGGCTCTCCAATGAAGCACAAACCCGTTGGGCAAATGGCCTGTTTCTGTGGCAGATATCCTGGGAATTCTCTAAAACCAGTATCAGCAACGCAAAATATCCTGAAGATGAGGCTGATTTCTCTTATGGGATGATTTTGTGTGCAAGCTGGCTGCTGTGATTGGGACTAAGTGACTACATTACAGAAGGTGCACACAAAAGATTCAGCAAAGGCTGAGGCTGGGAGGGTAACTTCAAATGCTGTTTATATCCTATTGAAGAAGGGTTTCATTAAGATAATGCTTATAAACCCATGAAATCTCAAGGAATGCTTTGCTCAATGTGCAGAGATGAAGTTGAAACTGTTGTCTTCTTTTCCAGTGGAAGCAGGTTTGGTGGAGTGATCACTGTCACTTGCTTTTTTTTTAACCATGGTGAGGTAAGTGTAAAAATGAATTTTCCAAATTCCTTATAGTTTTCAATCTTTATCTTAGTATCTTTTGTATTTGAACATTTACCTTTGGCAAGGGAATTTGGGATTGTTGCATTAGGCTGACATGGGCTGCTTCATTGGAGGAGCTGTGTCTCATACCAAACACTGGCATCATTAGTGAACAGTTTCACTTCTGACCTAATGGTGATGTCAATAAAGCTTCAACTCATCCAAAGTGCTGGAGGATTCGTCCTCAACCCTTTTCTGTTCCCAACCCGTACGCCTTCCCTGTCCTCTTTAAATACCACTGGCTCCTCGTGTCCCAGTTTGTCATTATGAACTTTCACATCTAGTTTTCCAGCAAGGGCTCTACTAAGAGCTGTTGTAACTCGTTACACGCATGGCTGGGAGTGTGGAGCATTGCTGGGACCAAAGCATTTTAAATAAAATGTCGGAACCACTGTGCCAAGATAGAGAAGAATCCGATAAAGTCACCCAGTTGCGCTCGCTGCAAGATTGGAAAATCCCACCTGAGGTCATTAGACTGTTACGTGGTCCACTCTTTACCCACTACAATTCCCATGGTGGGCAGGACGGGGAAATTTTGCCCAATATGTTTTTATACCTACCTTTGCTCTTACAGAAGTCTAATGTTTCTCTTTGAGGTAGAGAATATGTAAACTTTACTTTCACTGTCACATCAATGATACACATTACTACAAGCGAATTTAGTAAATATGCACTAATGGATAAACTGTGAGTCAACAAACTATGTATTTGCGTGCCTTTTGTATTCCACTAACACCAGGATTCAAATTTAATTTTAGACCAGAAGGTGAAACAAAGATTTCAAGTTTTGGGAACAATAAGCAGTCAGTTTATTATCTTAATCTTTGCCCACCCAGATCTGCAGTTTATTTTAATGGCTACATTAGTATAATGTCAGTTATATGTCAGGAATAATCAGCTCATTCACAAGTCAAAAATGTTAATATAGATTCTGACTGAACGTAGATCATCTGTTTAAAATATGTCAATTAATTTTATTCTCCATTTTAAGCTTAGCATCTGGAAGTAATCAAGTTGTTCATTTTAATTTAGTAATTCTCTTATCCATCTCCGTATGCTGATTTCCTCAAATGGAATGCAGAATATTCCAGCCCACTGACATGATAAATGCTGCTGCTCTTTGATCGATCTGCCAAGGACCACACTTACAGCAGAAATTTTGACCTATTTTCTGTGGCCTTGCCTCTCCCCCCTTCCCAGCTCCTCAAAGCTTTTTATGAGGGCACAGTTTCAGAAGAGCCAGTCGCTTTCTAGTACCATCCCAAGATGCTTTAGTTCATATGGGAGCGTTAAGAACAAAAGTTAGGTTATTTGATGGTACGAACAGGGGAACCAAATAAGTCTCCTCCTGTCCCCGGCTAACAGCCACACGTATTGCAAAGAAGTGGGAAGATCGTGATGAATGATTTCTCTTGGAGCTAAATTGGTTGATTGCATTTTTCTGTTTTTCTGTTTAGTGCCTTCTAATGAACTAATTTGCCTTGCTGAGCACTCTAATGAAATAAATTGACTAAGCACAAGTGTATTAGCAACAGCAGAAAGCTGAAATTAAAGCAGAAAATGCTGGCAATATTCAGTGGATCTAGTGAAATTTTTGAGAGAAACCAAGTGAATGATTTCATTCTGGTGAAAGGTTATTGACCTGATTATTAATTCTGTCTCCACCAATGCTGCCTGACCTGCTGAGTATTTCCAATATTTTCTATTTTTATTTCAATATCCATAGTTTTAGCTTTTGCATGGGAAAATTAAACTTGTTTTTTAATTAGTTTGATAAATTCTGGAGTACATGCGAGCAGATATACAGCATGGTAATCATTGATTTGCATATAAAAAAAACTACAAAAGCATCTTAAAGCCTAGCTGAGCCTTTGGATTTAAAAGTTGAGAAGTAATGGACAGGAAGTGCACCAAGTTTCCTGATGAGTAAGGTGGCCAAGGGCCTTATTCCCAGTTGAGGAGTGGTTTCCTGAGGTTGGCCAGTAGAGTACAGATTCTGATGCAGGATTGTTCAGTGATTGTTGAAGATGGAGATCTGTGAATGGTTTGTAACCGGGTACAGTCTTGGCATTTAAACGATTTAACAAGTGCCCGTCACCTCCAAGTATCTTAAAGCATGTTAACAGCCAGTAAATTTTGTTTGAAATAAGTTATTTTGCACACAGCATCACTCTATAAACAGGAATGAGATAAACGACCAAGTTATTTCTGTATTGCGTGGTGCTAATTGAGGAATAAAAGTTGATCAGGAAACAAGGGAGAACTCTCATCTTGTACAAAGATCTCTGATCTAGAAAGCAGATGGACCTCTGTTCAATATCTCATCTGAAAGACTGCACCAACAAAAATGCAGCACTCCCTTGGTATAATGCAAACTGTTAGCCAAAACGATCTGTTGTGGAGCTTGAAACCACAACCTGTGTCTCTTGAGTAAAACCTTACCACAGCCGCACATGCAATCAAATGAATTGTTGAAGATAGCTTGAACTCAGCTCTAGCCCAGGCTACCAGTGTGTGCTGTCAAAGTTCAGCTCTGAATCATGGCTATTTGTCTGAAGTGCAGCAAGGCACAACACAGCATCCCAACACCTTCACAATAGAAGGGAAGAGAAACTGATGAGGAAAGAAATAATGCCAGCAGGTTAGAGAGGATATAAATGCAATTTGATTGCAGCAACAGTGCTGCTTTATTTAAATTCCTTTCTTCTGATTCTCCTGCATTTTTGCCTATTATCTTTCCATGATATTTTGACTGATGGTGAATAACTGAACACTTTCTTAAACCTTTCCAATGGTCAAAGTGTTATTCGTATCAACTGGAACATCAGGCTGAATATCTGGAAGAATGCTACCAGGTGCTGAGAATATTATTCCCATGTGCATGGGATGCAGCACGTAGTTCATTTGGTGAAAGGTGAATACTTGAGTAAGGTATTGGATTTTAATTTACTGAGAAACTACATGCTGAGCAGCTGTGCTTTTGTTTTAGTGCACAAGAGTCATGTGGACCCCTCCTCTCCGTGAGAGCTTCTCCTACCCATTCCTAATCTTGCAGATGCTGCTTTTAACTCGCATACTAAGGTACTAACCCACATCTTCCTGTTTGAAAATTCCTTGTTACATTGACTACATGTGCAATCACAATTAATATCTACATTTAAACATTTTATGCATATTTTTCTTTCAATAGAAGAGTCTGTGTGGAAAAAAAGACATTGGCTGCATTTTGTATTGCGACCATCTTATTCCTACTTCCATGGCAGTTTGCACAGTTTGTGCTACTGACACAGGTAAGGAATATTGATTGAAATTCTGAAAAAAGTGAGATTTCCTTTCCAACTCCAAGATCAAAAGTTTAATTATTTAAATTAAAAGAACTGACAGCAATGAACATTTTTGTGCAGTGTAGTATCATCTCTAGTTTTTATGCAGAAACATTAACTGAAATTGGTGTTTATGCTAGTTTGGGGTTTCAATTTTAAGATCTTGAACTTTCTAACTACATAAAATCCTACATTGAAAACCTTTGACAATCATGAGTAGCTAATGTTCTTTTGTGATTCTGTGTTTTGGGCCAAATGACTAAACTCTTGTCACATTGTAGACTCGTTCCTGCTTTAACAAGATGTCATCGTGCAGACTTAACTACCTAATTACTGAGATTTTCTAGTCCCTCCTGCAGTGGGTTTTCCTGCAGTGAGCCATTGGCCGCCAGCAAGATCATCCAGTCCAGTCTTTTGCATGACTCATCCGCCCTGTCTTCAGGGAACCTATCATGGGGCGGTGGGGGCAGGGATTGAGGCGGGGGGGGGGGGGGCAGCGCAGGGATTGGGAGATGAGTGGGGGAAGAGGGGACTGGAAGATATATTGAGAAAACAGAGGGTCCCATCTGTCACTTGTAGATCTACAATTTACATTATTAACATATTCCCACTTGGCCAGAAGCAGATTTATGAAACACATGGTATGTTTTTGTATGGTGTTGTATTTAATAATTAATTCAAATTGATGTACCACGCTGAGGGGGTTAGAATACATAGCAATAACTTTGGTGCTCTGTCTGGTTAAACTATAACAGCCCTGATGGCCCCTAGGGTGTTGCTCCTGAATAGTTTATAGTTCAGAGCATTGTTTCTCATATATTATTTGTGTTGTGCTAATGTCACCACTTTATCTCTAGTTGCAGCCTCATTTATCAGACAGGCAGGCATAAAGACGAAAGAATGATGAGCTAATGGAGTTGGGGGTTGTGGTGGATTCATTGCCATCTGATGAGCTTGTCTGAATTTGAAGGACTGATTGAAACTTAGGAGTCTCTGGGGAGAACAGATTTTAGTGAAATAAGACAGGATCTGGCAAGATAGATTGGGAACAGCTACGAACGGGAAAATGTAGAGAGAACGCAGACGGGTGGGGCGGTGGCAGAAAGGCCATTCAAAAGGAAATGGGGAGGGTGCAACCCCAGCACGTCCCCTGTGTGATAGATAAAAATAACAAACCCAGAGAACTATGGATGATCAGAGATATTCAGGATACAATGAGAAGGAAAAGAGAGGCTTTTAAAAAATGCATGGGGACCAAATCAACGTAGACATTAGTGAGCTATTGAAAGTGCAGGATTGAACTTAAGAAAGCAATTAGAAATGCAAAGAGGGGATATGAGAAAGCTCTGGCTGGTAGAAATAGGGAAGATCCCAAAATATTCTATAAGCACAAAGAACAAAACAGCACGAGAAACAGGCCCTTCGGCCCAATGAGCCTGTGCCGCCATCCCGATGTTCCCACCTCTACCCACGATCCCTCTCCATAATTATAAATCTGTGGATTAAAAACCAAATTTGAGACAATTTAGGGAGAATTTGTTTTGCCAATTAGCCTAAGAGCACATCTTTGGGATGTGGGAGGAAACCAGAGCTCCCGGAGAAAACCCACGCAAGCACAGGGAGAATGCGCAAACTCCCACAGACACAGGCCCAAATCCATGTATCTGCACAGCACAGCGATAGTCACTGAGCTGTCGTGTTGTCCATCAAATGGTCCAGGTCAAGCGTACACTAACGACGTGAAGCACTAGGATACTCTCGAAAAAAATCCAAGAGCAGCCCTCTCACGACCCATCGCGTGTATGCCCCTCGTTAGACAACAAAGTGGACCAAAGCACCTGTAGGATAAAAACAAGTACATCAATATCATCATCTATTTACACACTTCGCAGGGACTCCCAAGGCTCGTGATCCCTATTTTAAATCAGTATATCAATGAGAAGAGGATAACCAAGGAAGGAGTAGGGTGTGTTAGGGACCAAGGGGGCATTCAGTGGATGGAGGACATTGGACTGAGTGCTATCCGCTTGTGCGATATGTGATGAGAGATTGAGACTGCCCTTTGCTTTGTATGATCTGTGAACAATCCTCGTGGCAACTGAAGATGATGAAATTGGCCATGATTGTAATATTTGCAGGATTTGCTTTCTTAAATGAAGAATGGGTGTGTGTTTTGATTGATTGAAGTTTTGGAATGTGATTAATTGAAGCTGGTTGCTGCTTCTGCAGTCTGTTTGGGCAGGGGGATTGTGTTAAACTGTAACACAAAGCACACTGACCTCTGACATGACCCATCATTGGTGCTTCTCTGACCCTTCGGCAGAAGGTTCCTGGTGTATTGTCAGCCTTTAAGAGGCAAATTCCACCATGATGTCTTGATGGAATTGAAGCATTCTTGTATCAAATAAATTGATTTTTTTTCTTGTGAATGCTTAATTGGTCTGAAATTGTTTTTCAATTTATCCAAACTGGTTGGTGAATGATTTAATTATTTGAAGCTTAAAATTAAATAAAATGTACCTATTTGAATAATCCAGTGTGACAGTATGTTTTTTGCTTACATGTTATTTGTGATTTGTGGGATTTGTTAGTAGCCCTCCTTTATTCTGATTTGAGTTGCTTTATTTCAGTTAAATTGTCCTCTAAAATTGCCTTTTACTCTTTTAGGTTGCCTCACTTTTTGTAACGTACGTTTTGGGCTATATTGATGCCTGCAAGCTGCTGAACATCCTTTATGCACATATGGTAAAATGATAAGTGTTCCTAACTCACTGAGTCACTGCTGCAGAAGTGAACATGTATGTTAATATAGATATTAAATAAGAATTTTTGTTTACAGTGGACTGCTGCATAAGTACAACTGGCTAAATAGAAATTTGCGTTTATAGAACTAGCCTTTCCTATCTATCCTTGCTTAAAATCTCCATAATTAAAAATTGAATTGTTAATCCCTCCTTACCTTCTTTGTTCTCGTGTTTGAACATTCTACTTATAAATGTTGCTGTTTATTCCTGACAGTGTAGACAGCCTACTACTAGTCTAATTCCCAGTATTCAAGCACTGCCATTAAAAAGGAAAAGTTTTGTGTTTGTTGTCCTCAGGCAGGAATTTCCTGTGTTGGGGCGCATGCAGCTGGAAAATCCCACCCAAAATCTAGTAGTTTAGATGGAGAGTTAGTGGATAGCAAACAGAATGGGATAAGTGAGCTAATTTCAAGTTTGCAGGCTGCAACAAGTGGCATGCTGTAAGAATCAGTGCCAAGTCCTCATCTATTTACAATCTATATTAATAACTTAGACAAAGAGACCAGGAGTATTGTATTTAAGTCTGCTGACCATACAAAGTTAGCTGGGAATATAAGCTGTAAGGGTGACACAACACAAGCTCAAAGAGATACGGGCAGGCTACATGAATAAGTAAGCCATAAAGTGGCAGGCAAGGTGATGTTATTCATCATGGTTAGAAAATAATGTTATTTTTAAAAGATATAAACCTTGTAAATGTTGATGTTCAGGGAAACTTTTGTGTATTTGTGCATAGAACAAAGAAATTTAGAGCACAGGAATAAGCCCTTCAGCCTTCAAGCCTGCACTGACCATGCTGCCCAACTGAACTAAAACCCCCTGTTCTTTGGGGGTCATATCCCTCTATTCCTATCCTATTAATGTATTTGTCCAGATGCCCCTTAAAACTCACTATCAAATCTGTTTCCACTACCTCTCCCAAGCAATGGCACCCAATGTGGGCTTGAACCCTGAGATTAAGAGACTCCTGCTTTACCAACTGAGCTAGCCGACCACACAGACACAAGTTAACACGCGGGTAGAGCAAGCAATTAGGAAAGCGAATGGCATGTTGGCTTTTATTGCAAGGGGATTGGAGTGCAGGAATAAAGAAGTCTTGCTACAATTGTACAGGATTTTGGTGAGACCATACCTGGAATATTGCATGTATTTTTGATCTCCGTACTTAGGAAAGGAGGTGGTATGGCAAAGGTTCATTAATTTGATGCATTGGATGGGATGGTTGTCCTATCATGAGTGATTGAGGAAATTGAATTCTTTTTCTTGAGTTTCAGTGGCTTGCTAAGTCTGGTCAGGTTTAGGAAGGATTGGATTGAGTAGAGAAGGAGTCTCCCTGCATTTGGGAGAGTCAAACCTGGGAGTTTGTAGACTGTATTCACTTTCTGTTGGTCCTCCAGCATTTTGCTACAATTGATGGTTTGATTTAAATTTATTCTTCATTCTTTACTATGCAGACCTTCCAAACTTCTAGCCTACAACTAGTTATGAGTGGATAACTATTTTCTGGCTTGAAGAAGTCTGGTTCTTTGCAGCTAGTTGGGGGAGAGAGTAAAGAATTACCCTGTTCAACTATTTCACCCTTACTACACATTTCTTCTCTCCACAGATATCCTTGCTAGTTTGTTTTGTATTAATGTTTGGAAATGCCATGCTGTTAAGTTCCTATTATGCTTCATCTCTGATAATCGTTTGGGTGAGTGGATTCTCTCTGGTATAAAAATCAGAAGTAGGAAACAAACAATGAATATGTTGGATTTTTATGTAGTTTATAATCCTACCTGCATAAAAATAAAATGATTCTGGTATTCAATTGCTAATTGTGATAATCGTCAGTAAGAATTACTTTTGCTTTCCTCTTAGGGATTGGTTGCTTTTAGATCACGTTTTTCAATATATTGGCCGCAGTGCGCTCCTTATTCATGGGTGAGTTGGATTTTCTACAGACATACCTGATGTGATCTTTTAAAATGCATTAAGCAGTCGCAACGTAATGTGGAACTCCTCAAGCTGTGACTTCAGGGTGTAAAATTATGGGCTTACTTATCTATCCTTTTTTCAGAGTTTGAAAGAGAGGCTATTCTTAGACCAGCTTATTTAGAAGCTACTGGAGATGGTGGAACTGTGATTAAAATGGGCCAGTGATGGTAGGACATTGACTGCACTTATTTCCAATCTTGATAAATGCTGTCAATGTTACTAAATAAGTGTCAGGTACTACTGTGACATCTGTACAAGTGAATGCATATAAAAGTCAGAAAGTTATTGATCAATTCAAATAACTTGCATGGTAAAATGTACAAGAGGCACTCTGAAGCCATGGGCTCTGGAAAATTATAAATTATGGCAACCTTCATTACACCAAGCCCATTAATAATTATTCCTTACTGGGTTGTAGGCTGGTGCAGCTACTGCCTCGTTGAGACCCATCCATCATATCTGATTACTTTGCTGAGAAAAGATGCCAAAAGTGAGAGGTACCTTTGGTTTCTGTATCAGACAGGTAAAACTGAGGTCGTGCTGTGTAGTTAGATGACTCTTGTGGGATCAAGAATGCAAGGATGTGGTCAAAGGTCTTTTCCAGATGAAGGCAGGAGATGTCAAGGGCACCAGGCAATTTCAGGCATGCCTGATAATCTATTAGAGCTACTTAATTACAGTCTAAGAGACATGCCAATGTAACTGCGAGGATGCTTAATACAGTATTGGCAATTGTTGATCTATTGACTGAGGTATTACAGTTATTGAATTAATTCTACATGGCTGAATGTGGGGTGATGGGGCTAAAATTGGCAATTGTGCCCTTGTAGCTTCTTGTCATCAACTTTGTGCCACTCCCTGTGACCTACACTATTCTATGTCAAAAGATGTTGCTTCCTCTTGCTCCAGTCCTGTGAGTATTATGCAATTATCTACATAGAAATGCTAACATTATCTGTCCCTTTAAGCATGCGCATTCATTCTTTTGAACCCAGCATAGCATCCAATTTCATGTTCCCAAAGGCAAGTTCCAAACGAGAAACATTTCAATGCATGGATCTCACCCAAAATATCAAATGAAGCTGTCTGTAAATTATAATAGTGCTGATGTTTATGAAGTCAGGCAGGTATCAATGGCACTCTGCTCTCTACCTCATTCAGGCTCTTAGCCTTTGGGGAATCCAAGCTGCAAAGTGCAGGGCAATCTTTTGTACTATTGACTGGACTGCCAGTCCGGTATTTCTCACCATCATTTTGTGTTTTGTCCTGTACTTTCTGGAGAATCAGTGAAGTCAGTCCTGGCATTGAAAAAAATTGAGGTTGATGCTGAAATACAAACATTCCACTGCTCCCACACAAGCGAAATGTACAGTTCCTCACCTCTTCTAAAGGAAGTAAATAACCAGGATACAATACTGAGGAGGGACAGGATTAACTCTTTGATCAAATGAATACGCTGTAACTCCAAGTCTGTTTCTAACAAAGCAGCTGATGCTGATGCCTCGGAGACCTCAAAGCTTATAAATAAATTCAGTGGGGCATTGCTTCCTCAGAAAATACATTACGGGCTATCACGAGCACAGTAAGAAATCCCACAACACCAAGTTAAAGTCCATCAGGTATCCATGCATCTGATGAAGGAGCAGCACTCCGAAAGTGCGTGATCCCAAATAAACCTGTTGGATTTTAACCTGGTGTTGTGAACAGTAACATTCAGGAATAGTGAAATGGAGCAGTGTTGATTCAATGGTTTTTAAAGATGAGAGTAAATTAAAAAAAGGCTATAAAAAAAACAAATGATTTTCTGGGTTTTATAATTGTTATAAATTAAACAATAAATTCAGACATTGAAGGAATGAAGATGTTGATTTTGTGTAAGACAACTTGAATTTATATAAAAACTTTTGCATCCTCAACATCAGATTGCACAGTTGATAAGTTAATTTTGAAGTGTTGCCACCACTGTAGGGGAATACAACAGTCAGTTTTGGCATAGCAAGGTTCCGCAAATAGGAGTGACCTCAATTAACAGCTAAATTATTTTAGTGATGATGGTTGGAGAATTAATGTTGACCTGGACACTGGGAAAACTTCTCGGCCAATCTTTCACTTGTGACCCAGGATCATCTTTGAATGTGCAGAAGCAGGCAATTGGCCCTTGACTTACCATCTCATCTGAAAAACAGTGCAGTTTGCACTGTCAGCCTAGATTATATGCTCAAGTCTTTGGAGTTGGTTTTGATCACATGTTACAGGGAAGGCAATATATATTTTAATTCATTTATGAGCTGTGTGTTTTGCTGGCTGGGCCAGCTTTTAGTGCCCACTCCTAATTGCCCTTCAATTGAGAGGTTTGCAAGGCCACTTCAGAAGGCATTTAAGAGTCAATCATATTGCTGTGGATTTGGAGTTGTATATAGGTCAGATATTGAATACAAAAACAAGAAAGTTATATTAAACCTGCATGAAAGTTTGACATCAATTGGTTCTACATGCACGCTTTAGGAAGGATGTGAAGGCATTACAGAATGTGCAGGAAAGATTCACAGAATGATCCCTGGAATAAGGAACTTCATTTAGATGGGAGAAGTTGAGACAGTTTTCCTTGTAGAAGTTTGAGAGGTGGTTTGATGGATTTATTCAAAATCATGAGATGTTTGGACAGTGTAGATAGGGAGAAATTGGTGAAAAGATCAAGAACCAGAGGGTGCAGGTTTTAGATAATTGCCAAAAGGAGCAATGATGATATGAGGAAAAGCTTTTTCACACAGAGTGGTTAAGGTTGGAATACACTGAGTGTGGTGGAGGCAAATTCAATCAAAGCATTTAATAGGGAATTGGATTATTATCTGAAAAGAGAGAATGTGCAGGGCCATAGAGAGAAGGTGGGGGGATGGCACAAGGCAAATTGCTCGTTAAAGGGCCATCACAGACAGTAAAATTCTATGATTTGTGTGTGAATATAATTTGTATTTGCATAATTTTACAGATGGCAAAAGGAACTGTCTGGCTCATTGGAACTGTTGCGCTCAAATTCGTGGCTTCTAAATTATTAGGAGTTGCTGATGATGTAAGTATTTTTTTAATGTACCAGGTATACAAAAGATGCATAGACAGGATTCTAATTTCCAGGAAGCTGGCAGCATACAGAGCTGAATTTATGTAACTAACATGGTTAACTATATTAGTGATTTTTGTTTTGTGTAATGATGCTGCAGTGTGCTGTGCTGGTATTACCTGGGAGAATCCTAGCAAAGGATTAAACTCCAAATCATCATTCTACTGCAGCCTGACAGGCAAATTCAAACCAAGATTTGTGAATTTCAGGGAACATTGTGATGAACCGAAAGTATTTGCTGATCCAGTGGAACTGATGCTCATGATGCATTCCCTGGAACTAATTGAGATCGAAAATGACAGTGATATGAAGAGATCCTTCATAGAATGTGACAGTCTGACATTTCCTACTTGATACTTTCCCTCAGAGTCTTATCCAAATCTATTAAAGCATGCTCTTTTGGCAGCACCGTGAAAAACACGAAACCAAAATCAAGATGACTCCTGGCAGTCTAACATCTATCTGGAATACTCCGCTATGCTATATCAAATGTGTGGACAGACATTAACCCCTCATGTAAGCAAAAACAATGCCAGAAAGCTCCCTAAATCAGTGTACAGTATGGTGACTGGAAAGTGAGCAAATAAATTAGTCTTTTCATTTGAAGCTTATTCATAAAAATGCACTTTTTTGTGGTTTTGATTAATAGTGAGATAAATCTCTAATGGCTTATTTTTCCAAAATGTGCTGACTGGCTCCATAACTGAGAAAAGAATTGAAACCTGACCATTCACATCAACAGGTTGGGATCGCTGTTCTAATCTGTTCCACATTTCCTTATTGAGAGATGTAGGTACACCCTTGGCAAGTAAAGGTATGGGCTCAAGCTGCAAGGTTTGTTTTAATTTTCCTTCATTTGTCCATCTTTCCCATCCAAATGAAAGATCCATTGTGCAAGTGTGAAAAAGCATACAGCAGACTGCTGCTTGGTGGAAGAATTTGTAACATTGAGAATGGTATTGGTTGTGCAACCTTTCGGAAAATCTCCTGTATACAAGCTTGTTCTGAGAGCCTTGATGGGTTCATTCATCAATCTTATACAGCTAGTTTAGTGTTAACAATCGAAGGGAGGGCAGGTCTGTGAGTTGAGGCCTGCAGTGTTATAATCCTCATTAGAAGTGATGAATTGCTGCATAGGGAAGGCAATGGCCCAGTGGTATTATCGCTAGACTATTAATCCAGAAACTCAGCTAATGTTCTGGGGACCCAGGTTTGAATTCCGCCACAGCAGAAGAAAAATCTGGGATTAAAAATACCACGAAACCATTGTCGATTGTTGTTAAAAACCCATCTGGTTCACTAACGTCCATTAGGAAAGGAAATCTGCCATCCTTATCTGGCCTGGTCTACATGTGACTCCAGAGCCAATGTAGTTGACTCTCAACTGCCCTCCAAGGACAACTAGGTATGGGCAATAAATGGCCAGTCAGCAACACCCATATCCCACGAATGAATAAAAAAAATTGCATTCTTCAAGTATACCTGGATCACAGTCTTTTGGCACATCGTTCCTGTTAATTCTCTTGTGTTTGTTACTTTAGATGAACACAAGTGAAGTTTTGTTGTGCAAGATGATCTTGCACAATCACCAACATTAGTTTTCAAATTGAAAATGCATTTTCTTCCAGTTGATGGCTGGAATTCTACAATCTCGTTCATCCTGCCACTGCTACCACCTGGAACAGAGAATTTGGCACTCAGCCAAAACTCCTTTCACTGCAGTGGGACTGAAGGATCCCAGCTGCAGGTGAGGTCTGAGAATCCCAGCCAATGTCTGTATAATTCTTGTCAGTTTGTCTCTCACACCTCTTCATTCCGAGCTTTGAACCATCCTGTGCATACATTCAAGATTGATGCTTTGTTGCCATAGGTCACTCACTGTGAACAGTACAAAATGCAGCATGAAAGGGAAATGTTCTAACCATGTTTCCTCTTTGTTTACAGGCACACATAAGTAACCTACTGAAATCTAAGTTCACCAACTACAAGGATTTTGACACCCTGATGTACACGTGTGCTGTGGAGTTTGATTTCATGGAGATTGAGGTGATCCTATAAGAATTAAATGTATTGATGATTGTGATATTTTTGCTTAGTGAACAGAGTGGAAGGTTGTGGCTCTGTTTATATCCTGGTTTGAACTTATTAAGCCAGTGAACGGCAACCTAAATTGTGTGAAGCCAAGGTGTACTTGCCTGCGTAGCAAAGCAGTATGATTTCAGTAATGCTTTGTAAAGGAACAGCAACGCTTCACCACTTATGTACACTATTTCAATAAATGTCATAAATCCATTTGCCTTTCTTATTACCTGCTGTACCTGCATGCTAACTTTCTGATTTGTGCTCACCCAAATTCCTCTACACCAAAGCACTCTGAAGTTTCTTTCCATTTAGATAATTTATCTTTTTATTTTCCCTTCCAAAGTGGGTAACCTCACATTTGTCCACATTAAACTTCATTTGCCAAATTTTGTTCCATTCACTTAACCTATCAAAATCCCAAGAAACTAGTAAAAGAATGGACTTCGGTTTAGTCCTGTGAGCGGCCACTCTTAACAATAGCAGTGCTATAAGATTCTGTGTACCTACACACTCAGCAGCAGTGCTATAGAGTTAGGAGTGTAGCAAGCTAAACAATTATTTCACAGGGATAGCTTAGAGCCTAAAGAGAAGTACTATAAAGAAAGGATATTAAATTTAAATCCGTGTAGAAATTTAGGATACATTTTCTTTTTCTGGTTGAAAAGATGTAACTAATCAATACTGCAGCGTTTGGTCCTTGGGCCCCCAACCATTTACAATTTATATTAATAATTTAAATACAGGGATAGAAGGTACTATAGCCAAAATTATAGATGACACCAAAATAGATGGAATAGCAAGTTGCGATAATGAAATAAGAAATTTACAAATGGATTTAGATAGGTTAAGTGAATGGGACAAAATTTGGCAGATGAAATTTAATGTGGGTAAGTGTGAGGTTATCCATTTTAGTAGGATGAATACAAAAGCAAATTACTGAATGGCGCCATCTGAATGGTGAGAAACTTTAGAATGCTTTGGTGTAGAGGGATCTGGATATCCTTGTGCATGAATCAGAAAGTTAGCATGCAGGTACAGCTGGTAATAAGAAAGGCAAATTGATTTATGGCATTTATTGAAATAAAGTATAAATGTAGTGAAGTGTTGCTGCTTCTGTACAAAGCATTTCTGTGACCACACAGAGTGTTGTGTAGAGGTTTGATCCCCTTACTTGGGGGACGATGTACTACTGGAGGTACTTCAGAGGCGGTTCACTAGATTAATTCCAGAGATAAGGGGTTTGCCTTATAAAGGGAGATTTGGCAGTTTGGGCTTATACTCGCTGGAGTTTAGAAGAATGAATGAGGTGTACAAGATGATAGGGAGAATTGACAAAGCAGATGTGGAGGAGATGTTTCCTCCTCGTGGGACAATCTAGAGCAAGAGGTCATAGTTTTAGGATAAGGGGTAGTAGATTTAAAACAGATGAGAAATTTCCTCAGAGCACTGGAGGAAACCCATGCAGACACAAGGAGAAGGTGCAAACTCCACACAGACAGTGATCCAAGCCAGAAATCAAACTTAGGTTACTGGCGCTGTGAAGCAGCAGTGCTAACCACTTTGCTACCGTGTCGCCCAAACTTCAGATACAATTCTCCAGTAACTCCACCTGTGGCCTCTTTACATATCAATGACTTCTGTTGAATAATTGACATGAAATTAGGATTTAATTTGGAAGGGTTATTAACCCATTCCTAACCCTGGATGCCAGCATTTTGAGTAAATCTAAGGAAGATTTTTAATTAGTGAAGATTTGAAGGACTGTAGTGAACCGGCAGGAAAAAGGAGGCAAGACCGAAATGATGACGTCAGCCGTGATCATACTGAATAGTGGAGCAGACTCCAGGGTTGAATTGCCTACTCCTGCAGTTATGAATTCTTAGAAAATGTTTAATGCATTAGCTGAGATTCCTCAGTCTATAGAAGGTAATTCATTGAAAGCACAAGCAAGATCGTCAAACTGGTGTGTACGTTCAGTCCCCACTTCGCAAGTCAGCCTTTAATACGGTAGTGCTGTTGTACGACATGTTCTGTTTCAGCTATTGTGTTCAGAAGCACTGAGATCGCCTGTGACACAAAGGAGAAATGGAGGATGAGGAAGTAGTGCCTTTTGGGCACTTGTTTCCCCTGATGTTTCTTTAGTGAATGTCTTGGTTAGTTTTTGTGTCCAAGTACCCTTCCCTATAAGTATGTCCTTGCTTTCTATCTCTGAAGTTGTATCCTTAACACTGCTCAACCTACTGTAGCCTCATCTGTTCACTTAAGTTTGTGACTTTCCTCTGTAACCATCTTTGTAATCTGCCACAAGTTGAATTTTGAAAAGCCATGTCATCTTTCCTCCATCCTGTTACATTTAATAAATGTTACAACTCCATGGCTGATGAAGAAGCTCTCTCTCCATTTATTTTTTTCAAAACAAAAGCAAATTACTGCAGATATTGGAATCTGAAACCAAAAGAGAAAATGCTGGAAAATCTTAGGTTTGGCAGCAACTGTAAAGAGAGAAAAGAGCTGACGTTTTGAGTCCAGGTGACCCTTTGTCAAAACTAAAAGGCAGAGAAAATAAGAGATATTTATACTGAAGGGGGAAAGATGAGTCGTAGTCACAGAATCCAGGAGAAACGCTGCTAATGACAGCCCACAGAGAGCATATAAAGGGTGTGAATGGGCAAATGGCAGAGAAGCTAAAATAAGAGGATAAGCTGTGACAGATGATGATGTTTGCGGGAATTGGGGGGGGTTGCGGACTGGTGGTAAAATTAGAAAAGGGGGAGAACGTACAAGGAAGGGGATAAAATAGAGGGAAAGATTGGGGAGGGGGGGGAAATGAAGACAAATAAAGAAACAAAAGGTAGATAACAGTAAGATAAAACAAAATGAAAACAAAGGAGCCGAAGTGGGTAGAGCAAATCATCTGAAGCTGTTGAATTTGATGTTAAGACCGGAAGGCTGTAAAGTGCCTTGCCGGAAGATGAGATGCTGTTCCTCCAGTTTGTGTTGAGCTTCACTGGGACATTGCAGCAAGCCAAGGACAGACGTACAGGCAAGAGAGCAGAGTCGTGTGTTAAAATGGCAAGCAACCAGAAGGTAAGGGTCCTGATTGCGCACAGACCAAAGGCGCTTAGCAAAGCAGTCACCCAGTCTACTCTTGGTCTCTCCGATTATAGAGGAGACCACATTGGGAGCAGCAAATAAAATAGACCAAACTGAGAGAGTTGCAAGTGAAACGCTGCTTAACCTGGAATAAGCATTTTAAACCTAGGTTGGTGATCATAAAAGAGATAAAGGGACAGGTGTTGCATCTTCTGCGATTGCATGGGAAGGTGCTGTGAGTGATGGGAGAGGTGTTGGGTATAGTGGAGGAGTGGACTAGGTTATCCAGAGAGAACGGTCTCTGCAAAATGCTGACATAAGGAGTAAAGGGAAGATGGGTTTGGTGTGGCATCATTCTGGAGTTGGCGAAAATGGATGAGGATTATGCTTTGCATGCGAGGCTGGCAGGGTGAAATGTGAAAACAAGGACACTGTATCCTTGTTATGGGAAGGGTGAGGATCGTGACGCAGACAATGGCCTGCACGCTGTTGAGGGCCCTGTCAACAACTGTAAATAGGAACTATGGTTGAGAAAAAAGGAGCACATATTAGAAGCACCACTTTGGAAAGTATCATCATCAGAACAAATGCGATGGAGGTGAAGGAGCTGAGAGAAATGCATGGAGTCCTTAAGGATGTGGGGTGTAAAGAACTGTAATACAGATACTGTGGGAGTCAATGGGTTTGTAATGGGTATTGGTAGATAGTCTCTTGCTGGAAATGGAGACAGAAAGATCAAGGAAGGGAAAAAAAGTGTCTGAGATGCACATGCTGAAGCGATGAATAGTGGAAATTGGAAGCGAAGTTGATGAATTTTTCGAAGTCTGGATGAGAGCATGAAGCTGTACCAAAATATAATGATAAAGGAATTGTGAGAGGACCTGGGTAGGCCTGGAACAAGGAATGTTCCACATACCCATGAGAAGATAAGCGTAGCTAGGACCCATGCGGATACCCATTGTTACACCTTTGATTTCGAGAAAGTAGGATGAGTTAAGGGAGAAGTTGTTGAGAGAACGAGCTCAGCCGGGTGGAGGTGAGTGGTGGTGGATGGATTTGTTCAGGCCTCTTTTCAGGAAAGAAGTCAAGAGTGCTTATCCTTCCTGGTGTGGGATGGAGGTGTAGAGAAATTGCACGTCCATGGTGAATAAGAGGCAGTTAGGCCCTGTGAACAAAGCTGTTAATATGACGCAGTGCGTCAGAGTAATCCTGGGGAGGGAAAGGAGCAGGGGAGTGAGGATGGAGTCAAGATAAGAGGAAATAAGATCAGTGGGGGAGGAACATGCTGACACAATAGACCCATCAAGACTATCTTTTTTGTGGATTTTGAGAAGTACATAAAAGTGGACTGTCTAGGGCTGGGAGACTAACGTTGGAAGCTGTGTGGGGGTAGGTATCCCGAGTAAATGAGGTTGATGACAATGTTGGAGATAATGGCTTAATGTTTAATGATATGTCATGGTCCAGAAGGTGGTAGGAAAAAGTATCTGAGAGTTGGCACTCAGTCTCTGCGAGATAGAGATCAGTACACGAGACAACAATTGCATCTCCTTTTGTCATTTCAGCTTCTCTGCCGTTTGACCATTCACAACTTTTATTATCTCTATGAATTGCCATTATCAGCCTTCTGTCCTGGTTTCTGTGGCTATGACTCACCTTTCATTCCCTCACCCTGTAGTATAAATGGTGCCTATGCCTTTTAGCTTTGACTTGAAACATCAGCTCTTTTCTCTCCTTACAGATGCTGCCAAACCTGTTGAGGTTTTTTGGCATTTTTTTTTCAAGATTTTTAAATAATATTCCAAGTCACACAAGAACAGAAAAATCTCTTTAAAGGGAAAATAATGCCTGAAAAGTAATCTGGAGAATTGAATTATTGAGACAGAGTGCATACTCTTGATGTGAATTACTATACAATAAGTGAACCAAGTAAATATCATTCACTAGCAAATGGTGGAGAATCAATCTGATGTCAGGGTAGTGGAGTCTGTAGAATGGCACTTCAATTAATTGTGAAGAGTAACTTGTCTTGGCTGCTTTTGACATTTTTGAGGAAGAATTGTGTCCCCCTGCACACCCCTAGCTTGACTTTGTATCAAAGGGATGCCTTATGATCATCCAAGGGAATTGTCATCTTACAGAAGAGTGCATTTCATGTGGGCTTCTTAAAAATAAATAGGGCAGGAGAGCTCTGCTGATAGAATTCACACTTCCTAAGCATCAATCTAAGCTCTGGGCTTGGGATCCTAAGACAGTTAGGGACAACACCAAGTAAACTACAAATCTCCTAGAGATAAAAATGCCTGTGTTGAAGATCTGGAAAGGATACAGTTATCTTGGAGGAAGCAGAAAAATTGCGCAACTGGATTGATTCCCCAAATGTGAAAATTGTCCTATGAGAGGAGGGGAAGGAGGATGAGCCCATATTGTGATGTTTAATGATTTCCCCTTCTTATTTCTCAGTTCTACCCTTGGTTATAATCTCTCTCAGTACAGCTGTGATGTTTTCCCTAATCAAAAGTGCAATTCCTCTTCCTCTCTTACCCCCTGTTTTATCTTTCCTATAGCATCTGTACTCTGGAACATTAAGTTGCCAGCCCTGTCCCTCCCTTAGCCATGTTTCAGTAAATGCTATAATATCCCAGTCCCATGTACCCATCTGCCTTGCCCGTCAGGCCTCTTGCATTGAAATAAATACAGTTTAATCTGGACTTCCCGTCCTTACTGTCTTACTTCTGTCTGATCTGTTTGGAATTACTGATACTGCCTTTACTTATTAATGTACTCTCTTTAACTTCCGTGCTGTCTCAAACTTCTGTTCTGTTTCCCTACTGCTTTGGATCCTACCCACCCACCGCCCCCTCGCCAAACTAGTTTAAACCTTCCCGAGTGACTCTAGCAAATCTCCCCACCAAGATGTTAATCCCCCACTTATGTTGGTGACATTATTCATTCTCAGCTACTGCTGCCAGACTTGTTGCAGTAGTTTGTTCTGTGGGTGGGACCATCAGTTCCAAAGACAGCTGTCCCTATCCTTGCAAGATTCCAATGTAGCATTCAGCACTCTGGTCGTGAAATCAGAAATTCCCTCCGTTGTATTATAGGCAAGACCACAAGAGCTTGAATGACATTGGAACCCTTAAAATTACTGTTGTCTACAAACCTGATATGAGTGC
Organism: Sphyrna mokarran; assembly: GCA_024679065.1. Classification (NCBI taxonomy): domain Eukaryota; kingdom Metazoa; phylum Chordata; class Chondrichthyes; order Carcharhiniformes; family Carcharhinidae; genus Sphyrna; species Sphyrna mokarran. The sequence continues at coordinate 83,273,178 of JAGIQG010000007.1, read as the reverse complement.
TCTCCCAGGAGCTCACACATTAGTTAAGGTAAACATGCAGGGTATCAGTAATGAACAGTGATGTAAATACAGACATCAAATTGATCCCTCAGGATTGTCCAGGCTGCACTCTAACAGGTGAGTTGAAGTGCGAGTTTCTATACCAATTATTTGGGTGTTGCTGTTTGAATTTAAGTTTTGCTTCTTTTCATCATGTGATGGCTTCTCTGTCTCTACTGAAAATTCATGTTCCAGTAACATGGCACTTGAGTATATCATGTGGTGCTCTCAATGTTAATAAAGCTTTAAAGGGATCCTACGCCTCTCAATTTGACTAATGGGCTTAAACTGATGTAAATGATTGATCCTCTGACGCTATAGTCTAACTCTGATCAGAAAGCCTACTCAAGCTTTCTCAGTAATTGCATGACCTAACATTTTCAAATTGTTAATTCATGTTCTGGCCAGTAATACCTGAAATAGTCTCAAACTGTAATTGGGTTTAAAAGTCCTTTAATGGAATTTGCCTTGGTTTTTAATCTTGTGTGAGGTAGTCGAGTAGGACCTCTGCTGTAAAAGTCTCAGGATAATTCTATATGTCTGGCCTGTGGGAGGGTGAGGCTACCTGCCAGCAGCACAGAGTCCTGAAGTTATCCTGGCTTTTCAAATTGGTTTCAGACTATTTAGTGGAAAATAGTAGTTATTAATCTGCCTTTTGTTTCTTGCTTTTAGACTCCTGTGAGATACACAAAAACCTTGCTACTTCCAGTGATTGCCTGCATCTTTCTTGTTATAGCTTCAAGGGTAAGTCCTGTCATTTTGCTGAAGACTGGCTGATTCTGAATGAGAGATTTATCCATTGATCCATACCTACTAACTTTTGGAAACAAAACTCCACACTAGTGATTCAGTTATTGGGGCTAATCCCCCTGTAAACTGTTTCCACATCAAGAGACACTGATAACTTTCTTTAAAGTTAACCTGAAAGAAATGAATATGTTTTTTATTAATTACACCTGAAAAGAATGGGTCACTGAATTATAACTCAAAATATTCTCTCTTCACTTTTATTTCTAACTTATTTTAAAATATATTCCAAAATTAGTCAAAAACTCTATTTTAAATGTTGTGGCAACACACACAAGTACTTGGCTTCAGTTAGTTTTCCCCTGCCCAATCCTTTTCCTGTTCTAACCAGATTACTGTCCCAGAGCATTAGCAAATGCAAGGATGGATTATTGAAGATTATCAATAACCAATCAGTGTTGCACTGCAGAGATCATTCCCACATGATGCTCAATGTCCAACTAAAAACCAAGGCTCATCATTTCATCAAATGCTGGCTGACTTTTAAGATATTGTGTCACATAACAATCTTGGATTAAAACACTGACTTATTAAACTGTCAGACACAGGAGTTGCTGTCATGAGGGCAGAGGTGCAGAATAACTTGGTACCACTGGAGTGCCATCATAACAGCCTTCATTCTGAACTGCATCTCCATTCCTGTTCTCCTGCACTCGCTTTCCTTCCACGTATTTCTTTATAAATAGTTTATTGAAGATTTTCCAGCTTACCAAATAATACAACTAACCCCAATATCCAGCACAGCACAGAATAAGTACGCATATAGAAAAGACTCAGCAAATATTATAATTGGTTCAGATTATAAACTATAACTTGTTGTAACTGGCACCTTCCTTTGTGTAATATCCTTTCTGTATCCATGTACAGTAGGGGATAAGAATAAAAGGGTAAAACCATCAGTATATGGCATAATGGTGCACATTCTCATCCTCAGGATAACAAGGACTGAGTTACACAACATAAGGAGCCCCTATAGAATCAAATACAAACAATCAGAGCCTAAAACAGCACCCCAAAACCTCAAAACAATTAAACGGTATCCCAGAGAAAGGGAACATCAGGATACAGCCCCAAACCCAGTATGTGGCATTACAATGTACACTCTAACAAACAGGATAACAGGAACCAAGCTATACAGCCTCACAGGAAGAGTGCAGATGAAACAGAACCAAGGTATGTAACCTCCTCTCGAGCCCTATATTAGGAACTGGGCTAAATAACTTTTAAAGAAAAAATTCAGATAACGTAGAGCCAGTAACTACTGCCCTAACCTACCCAGCCAAGATAAGCTTAGGACAACAGTACAGTTAAAAGGGTCAATAGGTTAGGAATACTCATGCTACCTCTGGGCTTTAAACAAAGCAAACTGTCCCTATCTTCAGTCACACTTGAGACACTATTCATATAGTGTCGCTATCAACAGAAGTCCACCCATTTTCCCCCAAGGAAACCCTAGCAAAAGGAGTCATCGCCATCCAGACATCCACAGTCGGGATATCTTGGGGAAGGAAGTGAACCACCTCCTCCCAACAGAAAAATGTGCTCACCGTACGTTCCAGGAGCCAAACTATCAAGCAGCCACTATCACAACCTGCGCAGCCATGGAAACTACAGGAAATCAACCCAGAAAGCTAGACGACCACCAATTTCCCTGACTATGTTCAGGCATACACAAGTGTATATTCCCCTCAACTCCAGCTATGCAGGAAGTCTCAACAAAAGTAAAACCCAGTCTTTTCCAGGATACATAATCTGTCTGGATCTTAACAGGAGACCAACAAGGATTCTCTAACCCCAAACTAACAACAAAAAGAAAAGTGCAACACTATTAATTCTCATTGATTATGAGAACTTTAGGCCATACCCAACATTTTTATACCAAATCATATGCCCAGCACCCTGCTATGGCACTATTTCTATTATCCATAAGTAAAGGATACCATATAATATAAACCTCCATTATAAATGCTAGGATTGTTTTTTTTTAAAAAGAGATAAATATCACACAACCATCCCAGTGCACTCCCCAGTAAAAAGGAGGAAACCCATTATCAGCCCACAAGCAAAGGAGATTTCTCCATATTACTACAGGAGTTTAGATTTGACGCTCGGCCAGAAGTATAGTGCAAAGATCCTCTTCCATCCTCCTCTGGTGCCACATGGAAAGACCAAAATTGAACGTAAATTGTACCACATCTTAAACCGAGGCCTCCCCTTGTCCCACCACCAGAGCATACCAATGGATGAATTCTGTTGTAAATAAATGGATATCACTGGCGTTCAAAGAATAACAGGCAACGTATACCTCAGTGCACATATATCAAAAACCCTCGTCTGGATAAAAGCATCACAAAATCAGGATTATAATCACAATGGGAGTAGTTCAGGATTAATGACGAACTGCAGAATAACAGCCATCCACGGAGCTTGAACAGGCCAAAGCCTTGGCATGATTGTTGAGTGATGTAGAGATGCCGGCGTTGGACTGGGGTAGTAACTCAGTAAGAATCTAGCAACATCAATTTTAAATCCAACCGATTTATTTGATAGTAAATTTGCGAGCTTTCGACACTCTGTCTTCGTCAGGCAAATGTAGTATTCTGGTCTGCAATAGCACACATATCAACACAGTCACAGATTGCTGATTAGAATGCGAATCCTTACATCTAACCTGCTATTCAAGTGTTAAAGTGGCGAACAATGTGTGTGAAGGGAATCTTGAGCATTGTTGGAGAATTGTGTATTTTCTCCAGACAGCACAGCAAGTGAGGTTTTTTGCTAACCCAGGCAAGTTACGGGGGTTACAGATAGTGTGTCATGAAGCCAAGATCCCTATTAAGACCGTCCTCATGTGTGCGGAAATTGGCCATCAGTCTCTGCTCAGCGACTCTGCGCTGTCGTGTGTCATGAAGGCCCCCTTGAAGAACATTTACCTGCAGGTCGGAGGCCGAATGCCCATGACTGCTGAAGTGTTCGCCCACAGGAAGGGAACTGTTTTGCCTGGTGATTGTTGAGCGATGCTCATTCATCCGCTGCCGTAGTGTTTGCATGGTCTCCCCAATATACCATGCTTCGGGACATCCTTTCTTGCAATGTATTAGGTAGACAACGTTGGCCGAGTTGCAAGAGTATGTACCATGTACCTGGTGAATGGTATCCTCACGTTTGATTATGTCGTCCATGTCTGTGATCTGGCATGTCTTGCAGAGGTTGCTGTGGCAGGGTTGTGTGGTATTGTGGTCACTGTTCTCCTGAAGGTTGGGTAGTTTGCTGCGAACAATGATCTGTTTGAGGTTGTGCGGTTGTCTGAAAGCAAGACGTGGGGGGGTGGGGATGGCCCTAGCGAGATGTTCATCGTCATCAATGATATGTTGAAGACTCTGGAGAAGATGTCGTAGCTTCTCCGCTCCGGGGAAGTACTGGACAACAAAGGGTACTCTGTCCACCATGTCCCGTGTTCATCTTCTGAGGAGGTCAGTGCAGTTTATCGCTGTGGCACGTCGGAACTGTCGAATCGATGAGTCGAGTGCCATATCCTGTTCTCACGAGGGCATCCTTCAGCGTCTGGAGGTGTCTGTCACGATCCTCCTCATCTGAGCAAATTCTGTGTATACGGAGGGCTTGTCCATAGGGAATGGCTTCTTTAACGTGTCTAGAGTGGAAGCTGGAGAAGTGGAGCATTGTGAGGTTGTCTGTCGGTTTGCGGTACAGTGAGGTGCTGAGGTGACTGTCCTTGATGGAGATGCGTGATTCTGGTTCTGGAGAATAGTCCATGGTGAGTCTGATGGTGGATGGAACTTATTGATATCATCATACAGTTGTTTCAATGATTGTTCACCATGAGTCCAAAGGAAAAAGATGTCATCAATGTATCTAGTATATAACCTTGGTTGAAGATCCTGTGGGGTGAAGAAGTCTTGTTCGAACCTATGCATGAAGATGTTGGCATACTGAGGTGCAAATTTGGTCCCCATGGCTGTTCCATGTGTCTGGATGAAAAGCTGATTGTTGAAGGTGAAGACATTGTGGTCCAAGATGAAGTGGATGAGTTGTAAAATTGCATCTGGAAACTGGCAGTTGTTGGCATTGAGTACTGAGGCAGTTGCAGCAATACCATTGTCGTGGGGGATGTTGGTGTAGAGCGCCAAGACATCCATTGTGACAAGGAGTGTCCCTGGTTCAACTGCTTCATGCATGCTGAGTTTCTGTAGGAAGTCCGTAGTGTCAAGACAAAAACTGGGGGTTCTTTGTACAATGGGTTTCAGGATGCCCTCGATATAGCCGGAGAGGTTCTCACACAGGGTCCCATTGCCCGATACGATGGGATGGCAGGGTATGTTTGCCTTGTGTATCTTTGGGAGGCAGTAGAGATCTCCAATGCGGGGAGTACGTGGAATGAGAGCCCGGAGGGTGTTCTGAAGGTCCGGATCAAAGGTTTTGATCAGAGCGTTGAGTTGATGAGTGTGTTCTTTGGTCGGATCTGCTGGTAACTGTAGTGTTTCACATTGTTTAGTTGTCGGTACACTTCTTCACAGTAGTCTGTTCTGTTCAGTATGACGGTGGCGCCTCCTTTGTCTGCTGTTTGATGACAATGTTGCAGTTGGTCTTGAGAGCACGGATGGCCTTGTTTTGTGCTTGGGTGATGTTCGGGACTGTCTTGTAAGTGCGGTTGATGAATCTGGTGTTCACGCACCTCCTGATGGCTTGGGCATACATGTCCAGTCGGGGGCAGCGGCCTTCCAGAGAAGTCCAATTGGATTCATTCCTCTTCGGTTGCCAAGTTCTGCACACGTGAGGACGGTCTTAATAGGAATCTTGGCTTCATGTCACACTATCTGTAACCCCCGTAACTTGCCTGGGTTAGCAAAAAACCTCACTTACTGTGCTGTCTGGAGAAAATACACAATTCTCCAACAATGCTCAGGATTCCATTCACACACATTGTTAGCCACTTTAACACTTGAATAGCAGGTTAGATGTAAGGATTCACATTCTAATGAGCAATCTGTGACTGTCTATGTTGATATGTGTGCTATTGCAGACCAGAACACTGCATTTGCCTGACGAAGACAGAGTGTCGAAAGCTCGCAAATTTACTATCAAATAAATCGGTTGGATTTAAAATTGGTGTTGCTAGATTCTTACATGATTGTTGAGTAACATAAAGGATCCATCTGTAGTTTCACCGAAGCCTTTGCACTTGTGCTACATCATCACCCAGAGGCACCGACAGAAAAGGACCTGGGACCTAGACCCAGGAAGATGGTGAGTCCCATCTGGTTGAACCACCCAACTCCCTTCAACGCCTGAGGTCAAAACAATGCAAGATCAGCGATTTGGGCCTATAACCGACTCCAGACTGCAAAGACTGGACACAGTCTGCCTCTTCGATCTCAAGACTCCCAGCCTTCAAACCAAATGACTAAAACCTGGCAGCCAGTTCCCAAACTCAGCTGGAAATTTATCCTCAACTCCCCTCGGGAGATCAGGCACATGGGCATTCCTTCTCCAGCCCCATGTCCCTGAATTAACCAGAATGTTCTGCACCCAGAGCAGGATTTCCAAGGAAGGCAGATCTCCACCCGAGGAAACTGCCTTCTCGATTAGCAGGATTCTTTCCTCCACTTCATCATTTCTTTCCAATATCTTGCAGTTCATCAACATGACTACCAATGATTTGTGGCAGGGAGCCAAGGCCATCATCCACGAGTTTATTTATGGTAACAGCCATCATCTCTCAACACGGCCAGAGCGTGAACCTGTTCACCAACGAAACCGCTGCTACAAACAAGGCCACGCTCCAGCTGTCCCCAGTCACCTCCATTAAACAAGCATTTTCTTGACTTTATTCAACTCCTTGTCACCCAAACCTAACCAGGATCTTCCCGGAACTCAGCACAGAGTATACACTCCAGGATTGGATAATTGTGGATGCTTCAGGATAAATAAAGAGATTAAATGACTAGTGCCAGATCTTGAGAAAATGCAGCCGTTCCCAGGCTCTCATCATGTGACACTCTGCCCTCATTCTGTCTGTTTATTTTTACATTCTAGAGAGAGTCCTTTTTCACTGGTAATTACTTATATTTCAGTTTTCCAGGGCTAGCAAATATTCCTTTATAGCCCTGAAGGACAGACCCAGCTATAGAATTACTGAAAAAGGTGATTATACTGAATAATTAATTCCTTTGCAGTTGCTGGATTAAAATCCTGGTACTCCTCTCTATCGGCGTTGTGGGTCAACCCTCAGAACATGGACTGCAGCGATTCAAAAAGGCACTTATCACCACCACCATCACCTCAAGGGCAACCATGGATGGGCAATAAATGCTGGCCAGCAGTGACACCCATGTCCTGCAAATGAATTTTTTTTTTAAATTTAATTTCTACTTTGCTTCCCTTTCTGTTCATAAAGATAATAAAGGTTAACCATGGCCCCCATGACACTGACTAATCCTAAACGAGCTATCACTCGCTAAAGCAAATGAATTGAGAGCCTCTACCCCTGTGCACAAGACATGAAGAGCTGATTCTTTCTCTCTTCCCTAACAAAGAAATCATTTCTACTTATGATGTGTGCATTAATAATTTCAGATAACTATCCAGATGGATCATGGATAGTTATGTAAAGTAATCTCTTTAGCATTATTAAGCAAATCCATCTTCCTGCATTACAGAATTATTAATTTTTAAAATCCTTTCAGTTCAGTCTTTGAGTATAAAAGTTGAAATTAAGCTGCAAGTTAAGTTATTAGTGTTGGCAAAAGTTCATCAAACTCAGTGTAACTGGAATCCCTGTTGTAAAGTTATTTATCTGAAATTTTAATACCAAGTTCAACGTAAGAACACATAATACTTCTAGATAGGGGACATTATCATTAGGGGCCGTTTAAATCATTCCTCTATTTAAGAAAGATGAGAGGGAGAAACCAGAGAATTTTTGACCAGTTAGCTTGGCATCTGTTGGAAAATTACTACAGTCTATAATCCAGGACAGAGTAATCAAACCCCTTGAAAATATTTTATCTGATGAGAGAAAGCCAGCTTTGTAATGAATTTGTAATATGTAGATCATGCCTGTAAATCAGATGGAGATTTTAAAAAGGTAACTAATGTAATGGTTGGGGGGATTTGGATGTTATTTATATGGACTTTGAGGGCATTTAATAACATCCCTTTGTTAGCTGTGACTGAAGTCCATAGAATTGAAGGTCTCCTTAGGAACTTGGTTGAGTGCAGGATCCAAGACTGGAGGTAATGGACAGATATTTGAATTGGCAGCATGTGATTAGTTGTCTCACCATCATTTATGTTGAAGTCTGAACTGTTCACCAAATCCATTAATGACTTAGTTCACTGTATAGGAAACTACATATTTAAGTCTGTCAGTGACACTAAGATAGTCAACATTGTCAGCAGTGAAGATGGAGGAAGCATGAAATTACAAAGAGACATATCTTAAATAAGCAAAACCATAGCAAGCGGATTCCAATGTTGGCAATTACAGAAATATGGACGTACAAAATGTTTCTAATGAACTAGGAATTATATAAAAATAATCTTGGAACAGGAAATGGCTATTCAGCCCCTCGAGTCAGTCTGCCATTCAGGGTCATGGTTGATCTACAGCCTAACTGTATGACCCACCATTGAATAAATCTACCAATGCTAATTTTCAATTGACCATCAGTTACAGCTTTGCATCTAAAAAGGATAAAGCAGAATGCTTTTGGAAAAATGGCAAGGTCCAAATAGACTGGGGTCTGATCATTAAAATCATACATAGATACAACAAATAAATCACAAAGCTAATGTATTGCTGGCCTTTAGAAGACTAAAATACAGCGGGGGGGGGGGTTGAGATACAAGTCATACAGCAGCAATACAAAGCTTTGTCAGACACAGCACATGTACTGCCATCAGATCATGTCTGTAAGAAAGATATATTGGCCTTTGAACAAAGTGCAGCATAGGTTTACCAGAATAAAAGTTGGATTTTTAAGAGTTAAATTGTGAGGAAGATTACACCTACAAAGGTTGCACTCCATTCAAGGGGTGATTTAATCGATAATTTTCAAATTATTAAAGGATAAATAGAAACTCCTTTTCTGGCTGGGGTACTGACACTAGAGGAGCTAGGTTTTCCCAATAAAATTGGAAAATATCTACACACGAGAAGTTAGAGGAAATTTGGGACCTTCAATAAATGGCAATTAATGCTGAAGTTCCAGATCAATCATGTTGAATAAAAAAAACCATGGTTAATATGTTAGTACATCTTTGTTAGCATCGCCTATAACACCAACAATGAATATATTTCATTTGTGAAGCACTCACTTATCTGTTGTGTTCTGAAGGGCTGAATATTCATATGCAGTTTTATATAATTTACTGCTGAGCTGTCAGTGTCTTGTCCAATTAATTATTATTCACATGTTCTCCCAGACAGCATTATCATAGAAAATAGAACCATACAAATTGTCAAAATGAGAATTTGATTATTTTCTTTCTTTACTGGAATATTGTGGTCAACTGGAGCAGCTAACTGCTGCCCTAGATCTGACCAACCCATGTCCTCATAGGAAGGGCAGGTTGTAAGCTGGGTCACAGAGAGCAGACTGACCTGTTCAAAGAGGAACGGCTAGTGTACAACACAGAGTGATCCAGCAATCGAAGAAAAAAAATAGAAATCAGGCCACAAAGCAATAGATAGATCTACCACTGGATAAAGCCTTCAGTCTAATTAGTATTTGTCTCTTGTGATGGATTTTTACTGGTCAGTCTGTTAGAAACAACTGATTTGATTTATTATTGTTACACGTATTATATACAGTGAAAAGTATTATTTCTTGCGCGCTATACAGACAAAGCATTCATAGAGAAGGAGAGAGTGCAGAATGTAGTGTTACACTTATAGCTAGGGTGTAGAGACAGATCAACTTAATGCAAGGTAGGTCCATTCAAAAATCTGACAGCAGCAGGGAAGAAGCTGTTCTTGAATCAATTGGTATGTGGCCTCAGACTTTTGTATCTTTTTCCTATAGAAGAAAGTGGAAGAGAGAATGTCTGGAGTGCATGGGGTCCTTTGTTTTGCTGGTTGCTTTTCCCAGGCAGTAGGAAGTGTAGAGAGATCAATGGATGGGAGGCTGGTTTGAATCTTGGACTGGACTTCATTCACGACCATTTGTAGTTTCTTGCAGTCTTGGACAGAGCAAGAGTCATGCCAAGCTGTGATACAACCAGAAAGAATGCTTTCTATGGTACATCTGCATATGTTGACAAGAGTTGTAGTAGATATTGCCAAATTTCCTTTGTCTTCTGAGCAAGTAGAGGTGTGGGGAGGGGTTTCTTAACTAAAGTGTCCACATGGAAAGACTTATATAGGTTGTTGGTGATCTGAACACCTAAAAACTTGAAGCTTTTGACACTTTCTACTTTGTCCCCATTGATACAGGGGGTCATCCACTGCACCTCCTGAGAGGTGCAGTGAGATTGAGAGAGAGATTATTGTCTTTGCACCAGTTCACCAGATTCTCTATCTCTTTTCTATATTTTGTCTCATCATTGTTTGAGATCTGACCCACAACGGTGGTGTCATCAGCAAACTTGAAAATTGAGTTGGCGGTGAATTGACCACACAGTCAAAGATGTATAGGTTATACAGTAAGGGGCTGAGGACACAGCCTTGTGGGGACTGGTGTTGAGGATGATTATGGAGAAGGTGGTGTTGCCTTTTTTTTAAACTGATTGTGACCTATGGGTTAGGAAAGTTAGGATCCAGTGGAGAGGGAGGATCTGAGCTCCAGACTATGGAGTTTGGAGATGAGTCATGAAGGAATAATAGTGATGAAGGCTGAGCTGTAGTTTATGAATAGGAATCTGACATATGTGTCTAGGTTTTCCAGGGTTGAGTGTAGGGCCAGGGAGATGGCATTTGCTGAGGATCTGTTGCGACAATAGGTGAACTGTAATGGATCCAGGCAGTCTGGTAGGTGGGAAATGATTTGACTAACTTTTTGAAGCACTTCATAATGATGGCTGTCAGCTATCAGATGGTAGTCATTTAAGGCAAGGTGCCTGACTTTTCTTTGGTACCGGGATGATGACCATCTTCTTGGAGTCCATCGTTAAGGATAAAATTGCAGAGTACTTGGAAATGCATTGTAAAATAGGTCTGAGTCAGCATGGCTTCATCAAAGGGAGGTCTTGTTTGACAAATCTGTTAGAATTCTTTGTATAACTTCATTATCTCCTCAAAGGAGAGCCAATGGATGTGATTTATTAGGATTTCCAGAAAGCCTTTGACCATGTGCCTTGCGGGAAGCTGCTAAATAAACTCAGAGCCAGTGGTGTTAGAGGTGAAGTATTGGCATGAATAGAGGATTGGCTGACATACAGAAGGCAGAGAATGGGGATAAGAGGGTCCTTTTCAAGATGGTAACTGGTGACTACTGGTATTCCACAGGGGTCAGTGTTGGGACCACAACTTTTCACTATATACATTAATGATCTGGAAGATAGAACTGAGGGCATGGTTGCTAAATTTTTGGATGATACAAAGTTATGTAGAGGGGCAGGTAATGTTGAGGAAGCGGGGGGGCTGCAGAAGGATTTGGACAGGTTAGGAGAATGGGCAAAGAAGTGGCAGATGGAATACAATGTGGAAAAATGTGAGGTTATGCATTTTGGTTGGAAGAATAGAGGCATTGACTATTTTCTAAATGGGGAGAGGCTTCACAAATCTGAACCACAAAGGGAATTGGGATTCCTGGTTCAGGACTCTCAAAATTAATGTGCAGGTTCAGTTGGCAGTTAGGAAGGCAAATTCAATGTTAGCATTCATTTCTAGAGGGCTAGAATACAAGAGCAGGGATGTACTTCTAATGCTGTGTAAGGCTTTGGTCAGACCCCATTTGGAATATTGTGAGCAGTTTTGGGCCCCATAGCTGGGGAAGGATGGTCTTGGAGAGGGTCCAGAGGAGGTTCACAAGAATGACTTCAGAAACAAAGGGTTTGTCATGAGGAGTGGTTGAGGAGTCTGGGCCTATACTCAAGGTTGTTGATCAGTAAGGTGATTAAGGGTTACGGGGAGAAGGCAGAAGAATGGGGATGATTGAATGGCGGAGCAGAACTCGATGGGCTGAATGGTCTAATTCTGCTCTAGTATCTTATGGTCTAACTCAGCAACATTAAGAATTACAAATGGGATCTTCATTGCCCAGAGCATTAGTAGAACACCCAATTCTTGAAGAAGGAGTTGAAGACTCTGTTTAAAACCTTGTCTGAAAAACAGCGCTTTCAACACCATTATACTGAAGTGTCGAAGTCAAGTGCTGGAACTTTCAGTGCTCTCATTCTGAGATGAGGATGACATCCCCTGAGAAAAAAGAATGATATTCGGAATTGTAACAAAGCTCGACAAAATCTGCAAAGAAGTCAAAGTATAGCTTGAAGTAGTCAAACATTTGGAGATCTTGACTGCTTTCTCCTGTATCTCTGGGTTACATTGATCACATCCCTAATTATTACTGATGCAGTGTAGTTCTAAATAGACCACATGACTCCATTGACAAAAGACAAAGAGAAGAAGAGTTGAAATTGCCTATTTGGTCTGACCAGTCTGTTCTCAGCTCAATATTCAACACAAACTCAATTACACAGCGCCTGCAAAATACACAAATTGACTATGGAATGAGTTAACAACAAATCAAATCAGCCGAAGAACATTGTTATAAAACTCTGTAATAAATGAAAGAGGGAGTGATTAATGATGGATAATACTGAATGTTTAGTTTTATTAAAATAGGAGAATCAAAAGATGACTTTATTTACTTGATTGACTTTCCAAATGAATAAGCTGCTATTTCAGTGGGAGGAAGCTGTGGACGTTTAATATGAAGTTGGTCTTTTTGCACACTTCATGTTTCAGCGCTAGAGGGTTGCCTGATCTTGACCTTGGGGCATTTGTCATGAAGATGGACAAATCATTGCTACTGCAACAATCTTTCTTTGACTTATTCTTCACACTGCTTTACGTAATCCACGTTAGAAAATTGGATTCCTTATAGAATGTAAAATTTACATAAATTTATTGAACGTGGTTTGTGTTGGAACAGCTCTTGGTAAGTTGTGTTGTACAAAATGTGCATTTTTTTCCCCAGATTTGCAGGGCTTTTTCATGTTTGGATAGGCTCGATGAACTGCACTGGTGCATTGATACATTCCACGGTTTGTGCAGACAATATTTTTAATCACCTGCTGTTTGAATTCTCCAGGGACAGTGAAATAAATGCAAACACAAACTTAAGTTATGGATGTTAGTATTGAGTATTCAGAATGGACAGCTCCTACAGTACTTCAGTATATAAGTACAAGTGAATACTGTGCTTATTAGCTTTTAATGTTCTCGCAATAGATGTCAGGGGAGGTGATGGCCTGATGATATTATCGCTAGACTATTAATCCAGAAAGTCAGCTAGCTCCTTTACCGGTATGGCGCTGACCATTTTGGTGCTGTTTCATATTCTCGAGCAGACCTCAAAATTCATCAACTTTGATTCCAGTTTCCTCCCCTCCAGCAGCTTCCTGCAAGGCACATGGTCAAAGGCTTTCTGGAAATCCTAACAATGTGGAAAAATGTGAGGTTATGCATTTTGATGCATAAATCTTCACCTGGTCCATCTCAGCCACTTCTCTTCTCTTCCCTTCCCTTCCTTAACCCTTCTGTCTCCATTTCTGGCAGTAGACCATCTACCAGTATCCATTACAAGCCCACTGACTTCCACAGCTATCTGGATTACAGCTCTTCAACCCCACATCCTGTAAGGACTCTATCCATTTCTCTCAGCTCCTTGCCTCTGTCGCATTTGTTCCGATGATGCCACTTTCCAAAGTGATGCTTCTAATATGTGCTCCTTTTTCTTCAACTAAGGATTCCCATCTACGGTTGTCAAGAGGGCCCTCAACAGCATGCAATCCATTGCCTGTGTCACGATTCTCACCCACTCCCCTCCTTCCCGGAACAAGGATAGAATACCCCTTGTTCTCACATTTCACCCCGCCATCCTCCACATGCAAAACATAATCCTCCTCCATTTTCACCAGCTCCAGATTGATGCCACCACCAAATGCATCTTTCCTTCACTCCCCCTGTCAGCATTCCACAGAGTCCATTCGCTCTGGGATAACCTAGTCCACTCCTCCATTATACCCAACACCTCTCCCGCCACTCGTCATCTTCCCACGCAATCGCAGAAAATGCAACACCTGTCCCTTTAGCTCTTCTATGCTGATCAGTAAAGATCCAAAATGCTTATTCCAGGTTAAGCAGCATTTCACTTTCATCTATTTCAATTTGGTCAATTGCATTTGCTGCTCCCAATGTGGTCTCTTCTAGAGACCAAGCATAGACTGGGTGATCACTTTGCTGAGCACCTTTGGTCTATGTGCATTCAGGACCCTGACCTTCTGGTTGCTTGCCATTTTAATCCTGCTTCCGTGCCCACATGTCTGTCCTTAGTCTGCTGCAATGTTCCAGTGAAGCTCAATGCAAACTAGAGAAACAGCACCTCATCTTCTGGCTGGACACTTTACAGCCTTCCGGTCTCAACATCAAATTCAACAATTTCAGATGATTTGCTCTACTCCACCCTGACTCCTTTGTCTTCATTCTATTTTACTAAATTTTCATTCTACCTTTTATTTCTTCATCATCTTTATTTTTCTCCCCTCCAGTCTGTCCCCCTAGTTTATTCCCCTTACGTGACCTTTTCTCCCCTTTTGCTTCCCCTTTTCTAAATTTTATCTCTGTACCATCTATTCTATCCACACACACACACCACCGCGCCCCGCCCCTCAACATCTTCATCTGTCACGACTTATCCACTGATTTCAACTTCTCTGCTGTTTGGCCATCCACACGCTTTATTCTCTTTGTTGGCTGCCATTAGCAGCCTTTCCCCTAATTTTTGTGGCTGTGACTCATTTTTCATTCCCTCCCCCTGCAGTATAAATATCTCTCACTTTCTCTACCTTTAGCTTTGACAAAGGGTCATCTGGACTTGAAACGTCAGCTCTTCTCTCTCCTTACAGATGCTGCCAGACCTGCTGACATTTTCCAGCATTTTCTCTTTTGGTTTCAGATTCCAGCATCTGCAGTAATTTGCTTTTAACTTAGCTAATTTTCTAGAAATTCAGGTTCGAATCCCACTGTGGCAGATGGTGGAATTTAAATGCAATAAAAAAAAATCTGAGGTTAAGATTCTATGATGACCATGAAACTGTTGTCGATTGTCAGAAAAACCCATCTGGTTCACTAATATCCTTTAGGGAAAGAAATCTGCCATCTTTACCTGATCTGAGCCATACCAATGTGGTTGATTCTCAACTGCCCTCCAAGGGCAACTAGGGATGGGCAATAAATGCTGGCCCAATATGTAACACCCCTGTTCCATGAATCAATAGAAAAGATCCATTGCCAGAATATGTCAGCCTCTGCTAGGATTTTGGCCAATATTTATCCCTCAATCTTCATGACTAAAAGCAGATTATCCTGCCATTTCACGTTGCTGTTTGTAGGACCTTGCTGTTTAGACATTGCCACATTTCCTACATTACAACAATGACTGCACTTCAGAAGTGTTTGGCTGTAAAATCCTTTGAGGTGTGAAGATTGTGAAAACTTCCTATGTGAGCTAAGCTTTGAGAGAGAAGTTTAGCCGTAAAATTACAACATTTATTTTTGTGGTGCAGTATGAAACTGCCATTAAGTATTTCAAAAAACATCGATAAGATAAAAGCTATCCTTTATATCACTCTTAAAACACAATCAATCCTGATCCGCACGTGGTAGATACACTATGTTTTAGATTGCTTAGATTCTGACATATTCAATGTCAGAAGGTGTTTTATCTCATCATGAGAGAGTATCTCCAAATTCTGGCTGTTTTTTTTTACCTATGATGCCACCGTTGGTGGAGCCATGAATCCACACACTTTCAGTAACTGAGAATCTTTGGATCACTCTGTGCATTCTCTCGCAAAGCTAAATGTAGGTCAACTTCTACGTGCAAAGAACCTTCCTTGTGCTTTTTTTCTTCTGATGCAATTTGGGAGATTTTTAGATTTTGTGCTGCTAACATTGTCTCCTCCAGCTAAACTCTCAGATAGTATTGATATTAAATTGGGCTTGCAGAAAGGTGATCCCAAGATAACAAATGAGTTTCCAAGATGGTTTTCTATGTTGGATGGCAGTGTCCATTTCTATGTGGATAATGAAACACAGGCCAAGAATATGAAATATATACCTACCATTTTTTTGAATAAAAATACCATCTGTTTAGTAAATTCCCGTTCATGTATCCCTGTTGCCCCATCAGTTGTGAATATAGGTTAATAAAAGGGGTGGCACAGTGGTTAAACCAGCTGCTTCACAGCGCAAGGGACCTGGGTTTGATTCACGATTTGAGTCACTGTCTGTATGGGTTTCCTCTGGGTACTTTGGTTTTCTCTCTCAGTCCAAAGATGTGCAGGTTAGGTGGATTGACCATACTAATTTGTCTTTTAGTGTCGAGGGACTAGGTAGGGTAAATGCATGGGATTTGGGAATAGGGATTGTGGTCGGTCCAAACTCAATGGGCTGAATGGCCTCCTTTTACACTAAAATTCTATGATTAAAATGTTTCCCTTTTGCATACATTACAATAGCTTAAGTACATTTCTGCTTTCTTTGATAAATCTGGCATGAAAGGTTTTGTTGGAATAAATAAAGAAGAACGGTTTCCAGACAAAAGGATACAGATTTAAAAACTAGCAAAGCAATTGAACATTCTTTATGCAGCGAGTTATTGTGACCTTGTGAAAGGCTGGCGGAAGCAGATTCAAAAGGGAAGTAGATATGTGTTTGATGAAGAAAAGTTTGGGTCTGTTGGAGTGGGATTAATCAGATAACTCTTTCAAAGATCCAGTGTGGGTACAGTGGGTTGAATGACCTCACTCTGTGCTCTTCTAATTCCATGATAAGCCAACTGACATAAATCCAGCAAAACAATTATTTATTATGCATTTGAAAGAGGGAGTCTCACAGCTGATAGTATCATTAATTTACCCGAAAGGAATTGCATTGTGCATCTGTCTGTTTGTAATCTGGGAGCATTACTTTAATTCAGAGAATGAGGAAGCTGCGATGCAACAGCGGTATTACTCTTCTCATTTTATTTCATTTTGTTAAGTTATGAAATTAATTTTAAGTTGCATTATTAGTACTTGCAGTTCACAGAATAAACTTGAGCTCAAAGTAGTTGTATCTGCATAAGGGATGTAAATATTGTCTTTTAGGTGGATAGGATGGGAGCTCATTACTCACCCTCCACTGTACAAGATGTTTATTGTACTCACCTAAGATTGCCTGACCGATTCTTCAAAACTCGAATAGAGGTACACTGACCAGGTTCTATTTCCTGACAGTTGGGTTGGGACAAGGGTATCAGTTTCTGATATGAACAGGAGTAAGAACATTTCATTTTCTGTAAGTATTTCTTGGGTTTTTCTGTAGATTAATTGGTGAGATAGTGATCTGTTTGAGTAATATTGTTTCACGGGTTCTGATGTAGTAGGAGTTGCTTCTTTAGAAAGTGTTAAAATTGCATTTTGCAATTTTCTCATTTGATGATTCTGATTTTCTTGATATGCATGAATTTACTGATGAAATGCTCCGTAGATAAGCAAAGCAGTTTGTCTCAGAGTGCACCAAAAGCGCACAATCAATTATCTCGTTTTCCAGAAAAGTTGGACTTTGAATGGAAGTCCGTTTGATGCAACAGACTTCCATCAAAACAGAAGAGGGCCATATGGCCTCTGAATCCTGCCCTGACATTTACTTAAATTAAAAGCAAAACATTTCAAATGCTGGAAGTCTGAAATTCAAATAGAAAATATTGGAAATATTCAGCAGATCAGTCCCATCTATTAGATTGTCAGATTTTAGTATCAATGAATGATGATTGACCTGTTTCTTTCTCAGATTTTGCCTGATCTCAATATTTCCAGTATTTTCTATTTTATTTCATTTAGATTTTGCTAATAGATACTTCTTTCCTTCAGGTCCTTCCAATGTTCACCAGCAGCTGAATCACTCGTACATGTGCTGTCTCTGCCTCCTGCTTCTTCGGAGGAGTTAAGAAACAGAAATCCATTCAGGAATTACTATCAAAAACTCTTTCTGATGCCTCATGGGCAATTAAGCAAATCCCAGAAGGACCCAAACCAATTAATCATGATCCAAAATGATTTAATTTGTCTTCTGCGCTTTGTGGTGACTTATTATTCCAAAGTCCATCTACTGCCTTCCTGAACGATTAAAGAACGAGCTCTATCCCACCTACTTCTGGTATTCTGTACAATAGCTCTGATCATTCTATGGGAAAATATTTTAATGGACAGATTGAGAGTAGTCCTATGGGGCAGCAATTGGTTGGGTTGGATTTGTCCTGGTTTTTGTGCTCAGGTATACCTGGGCAATCTTCCACATTGCCGGGTAGATGCCAGTGTTATAGCTGGATTGGAACGGCTTGACTAGTTGTGGAGCACAGATCCAAAACACACGATTGGCTCAAGTAAAAGGATGCAGCATTCACAGTTTGTGAATAGAACAAGCATGTTTTTATAATCAGGTAATTAAAAACAAATGCCAATAAAAATTAGGAAGAGTTACAAAGAAGATTTGTTTTTAAATATTACGGTAAAGATCAAATGTATAATCTCTGTATAAACAGACACCTGGAGAGACAGAACCTAGATTCTCATCTTGTTTTTTTGTTTGGCAAAGTCTGTAGTACTTTTTCAAAGTATGCCCATCTCATAGACTCTGTGACATAGATGTCAGCCATTCCCCCTCTCAATTTACTGCAATGGCTGCTCCTGGTTTGTACCCACTGCAGAAAATCTGTCCCAGCTACTAGCTCTGATAATCCTGAAATTACAGACTCAGTATCACATGTTCCTATTCTTCCTTCCTGAATGCAGTGTCTGGGAAATGAACATTCTCTGGGTGCAAAGCATTGAAGGAGAAGCCTCCTTGGAGGTTAGGCAACATTTGGGAATGTTTAAATAGTAAACATAGTTAATTCAGTTGGTTGGGCAGCTGGTTCGTCGATGCAGAGCAAGGCCAACAGCACAGGTTCAGTTCCCATACGGCTGAGGTTATTTTGAAGGCTCCACCTTCTCAACCTTGTTCCTTGCCCGATGTGTAGTGATCCTCAGGTTAAATCACCATCAGTCACAATTTACGGTCAGCTGGGACTTTGATGACTTTGCACTTAAACATAGAAAATAGGAGCAGGAGAAGGCCATTTCGCCCTTTGAGCCTGCTCCACCATTCATTATGATCATGGCTGCTCATCCAGCTAATCTCACCTCTTTAAACTCCCCCCCCCCACCCCCCAATCCTCTCTCCACACTCCCTCCCCCCATCATCCTGTGATCCCTTTCTGCCCAGGAGATATATCTAACTGCTTCTTGAAAACGTGCAATATTTTGGCCTTAACTGCTTTCTGTAGTAGTGAATTCCACAAGTTCACCATTGAGTAAAGAAATTTCTCCTCACCGCTGTCTTAAAATCTTAGCCCTTGGTTTACCTTGTATCCTCAGACCGAGATCCTTGGTTCTGGGCAGCCCCATCATCAGGAACATCCTTCCTGCATCTAGTCTGTCTAGTCCTACAGGAATTTTATAAGTTTCTAAAAGATCACCCCTCATTCTTCTTAACTCCAGAGAATATTATCCGCAGTCTCTTCTCAAACATCACTCCTGCCATCGCAGGTATCAATTTGGAAAATCACCTCTGCACTCTCTCTAGAGCAAGAACATTTTTCCTCCATTAAAGAGACCAAAACTGTACACAGAATTCCAGGTGTGGCCTCACCAAGGCCTTGTATAATTGCAACGATGTGGAGATGCTGGCATTGACTTGGGTAACCACAGTAACAAGTCTCACAACACCAGAGTATAGTCCAACATGTTTATTTGGAATCACGCGCTTTCGGAGCGCTGCTCCTTCATCAGGTGAGTGGAGAGTTGGATTCACAAATAGGATATAGAGAGAGAGAGAGAGACAGACAGATAGACACAGATTCAATTGCAAGATAATGGTTGGAACGCAAGTCTTAATAGATAATCAAGTCTTTACAGGTACAGACAGTGCGGGTGGAGAGAGGGTTAAGCACTGGTTTAAAAGGTATGAGTTGACTCAAGCCAGGGCAGTTAGTAAGATTTTGCAAGCCCAGGCAAGTTGTGGGGGTTATAGATAGTGTGACATAAACCCAAGGCCTTCGTCACATGTGCGGAACTTGGCTATCAGTTTCTGCTCAGCGACTCTGTGTTGTCTGTGTTATGAAGGCAGCTTTGGAGAATGCTTACCCGAAGATCAGGGCTGAATGTCAATGACTGCTGAAGTGTTCGCCAACAGGAAGGGAACACTCTTACCTGGTGATCGTAGAGCGGTGTCCATTCATCCATTGTAGTACATCTGCATGGTTTCCCCAATGTATTACATTTCCTTTCCTTCAGTGTAAGACATTCGGCCTCTGATCTTCTGGTAAGCGTTCTCCAAGGTGGCCTTCAAGACACACAACAACACAGAATTGCGCTTCAGTTTTGGATTGAGAATTGAGCCTGTAAACCTCTGATATCTTGGCTCAGAGGAACATCTTTTAGAGCATTTTTCTTGATGGGGTGTGGGTGTTGCTAGCAAACATTTGTTGCCCATTCCTAACTGGCTTTGAACTGAGTGACTTGCTCAGTCATTTCAGAAGGAGGATAAGACGGCAGATTTCCTTCCCTAATGGACATTAGTGAACCAGATGAGTTTTTCCAGCAATCGACAATGGTTTCATGGTGATATTAGAGACTTTCTTTCAGTTCCAGGTTATTTTTACTGAATTTTAATTCCACCAGCTGCAGTAGTGGGATTTGAATCTGTTTCAGGGCATCAGCACCTCTGGATTAGCAATCCAGCGACATGGAATATTTACTCAGCTGTTGACAGATTTTATTGATCATTTCAGATTATAAATGTGCTTGAAAGTGAAAAGTATCAAGAAATATAGGAGGAAGCAGGACAATGAGATTCAGTCGATAGCTCCATTTGAAAAACTGACACCAATACAGTCATAATGATCGGAAAGTCCTCATTCATAGCTATATATAGTTCTGTGAAATGTTAATTGCTTTTGATAGCTTATTTTTAATTAATTTTTTTATTCGTGATGCTATGGCAGATTTACTATTGAAATGTTCTGGGATCAGAGTTTTTAACCTGGGAGTAGGGCATTCATGCTACTTTCAGGATGTTGATGTAGTTTCTGTGGTACATTGGAATCTGGATGCTATAGGCTCCAGGCGACTAAGTGATGGTCACTTGCCACACTTGAGGTTTGCAGTGTGAGAGATGGCATGATAAGGCTGAAACTCCACCAAAAGTTTCCCTTACCCTGACCACCCTGAGGGAAATAACTTGATTTGTTATTTGTACAACATGTGAAGTTTGGGTCGTGGCAGAGGTTCTGGCCTGGCACACCCCAGCACTGAAACTGGGATGCTTCCTCCGCCCTGGGTAACTTTTACCCACTGGATAAATGAACTTGTGTGCCGCTGTGTTAGTGCAGCTGCCTCCAATCTGAGTCTTTGGCAAAAATGGATTTGCACCTTTTTATTGCTAAGCTTTTTTTACTGAACTATCAGCTTCATTAATCATTTAATGTTTAATTTTTTAATTGTAATTTAGAATCAAACCTTTTATGAAATTCTGAAAATATTAATCATTTATTATTTATTTACAGACTTTGAAGGAACTGCTCTGTTTGTTAAAAGGAGCTATTCCAGAAGGAATAGATGAGTAAGTATTCAGAATGTGTCAGTATGAGCATGAGCTCTTATCCCAGAAATGAGGAATAAGTGAAAAGATACAAAGTTGAAATTGTAATCTGATAAACTTCAGATTGTCATTTAGATAATGTTGGGACCAGAAGTCCTTGGACCCACTCTGAATGGAACAGGCAAGTGTCCTACTGTACCTCAGGGAGGTTAAACCTTGTCATTGTTTCAGTCAGTTGCCCTTCCATCAGAATTGCCTTGTGGAGTTGAACTGGGCCATGGGGGCAAACAGGTTGGGCAGATTGAAATTACTTAAAATCGAAACAGGAAATGCTGCAAATAGTCAGTTAGGATCTGTGGAGAGAGTATTAGTGGGACATAACTTCCAAGATTCATCACGTCAGGTTTAGGGCGTTATCCAAATCTGCATTGGGAAGTCCTTTTCAAAGCATCACAGGTAAGGATTTGCACTACAATTGTCCAGCAGCACAAAGTTTCTCTGGAGAGTTCCCAGCACTGAGAACCATCCATAAGTATGATTTAAATCAGAAACTTTAATATGGTTCCAGCACAGTTACAGTAACAGAAGAGTTAAAATCTCTTCTAACTTTTGGATTACTATTGAGAAGACCCAGAAATTAACACAATGGCAGATAGTGAAATTTAAATTCAATTTAAAAAAGAGATATTTTCATGCCTGAATAGTGCATGACTTGGAAGAGAATGTGCAGGTGATGGTGTTGCTCTTTATGCTAACAGTAAAGATACTGTTGCATAAAGTCTTGGTGAGTTACTGCAGAGCATCTTGTAAATGGTACACGCTGCTAACAGTGTGCAGCAGTGATTTGGGGAGCAAGTGTTTAAAGTGGTGGATTCGATGCCAGTCAAATGGACTACCCCATTCTGGATGGTTTGAGCTTATGTTGTTGGAGCTGCAGTCATCCAGGCAAGTGGGGAGTATTTCATTGGACTCAAGACCCAAGTCAGTGGACAGTCTTTGGGGAGTTGGAAGGGAGGGCAAGTTACTCTGTGCAGGATTTCCAGCTTCTGACTGGCTCTGTAGTCAGAATATATATATGGCTAATGTAATTCAATTGGTGATCAGTGGTAACCCCCAAGATATTGGTGGGGGATTCAATGATAGTTATGTCACTGAACATGATTATCTGACACTGTGGTGTGATTGTTACTTATCTCCATCAGCCCAAGTTTGAAACTCCACTAGGTTTTGGTTCAATATTTGGAAATAAAAGCAAAATACTGCGGATGCTGGAGGTGTGAAATAAAAGTACAAAATGCTGAAAATTCTCAGCAGGCCTGTGGGGAGAGAAACTGTTAACGTTTCACATTGAATATGCCATGTGTTCTGATCTGTTGCTTATGGGATTGCTTAGCTGTGTGTTATGTGCTGCATCACTGTCCAGCATGCAGGAACTTGTGATGTAGCATTCCCAGGCTGATACAACTGGCTATGGTGCTGCAGTCCTGATCCTGAGTGAGGGGATATGCTGGGCTGAGAAATTGAAGATTATGACTGAATACAACTCTGCTACTGCTGATTGCCCTTAGCACCTCTGGGTACCCAGCTGCTAGATCACTTTTAGATCTGTCACATTAGACACGGTACTAGTTTCACACAACACAGCAGAGACTATGCTTAGTGTACAGATGGGACAATGTCTTCACACAGACTAGGTTCAAAGTCTAACAGCTTTATTTGGTAGCATGAACTTTCAAAGCACTGCCCCTTCATCAGGTGAGTGGGAATTCTGTTCACAAACAGGGCATATAAAGTCGCAAATTCAGTTTACAAGATAATGGTTGGAATGCAAGTCTTTACAAGTAATCAAGTCTTAAAGGCACGGACAATGTGAGTGGAGAAAGGGTTAAAAAGGTGTGAAATGTCTCCAGACAGGACAGTTAGTGAGGTTTTGCAAGCCTAGACATATCGTGGGGGTTAGAGATAGTGTGACATGAATGCAAGATCCCAGTTGAGGCCACCCTCGTGCAGAACTTGGCTATCAGTTTCTGCTCAGCGATTCTGCATTGTGTGTCTTGAAGGCTCCCTTGGAGAATGCTTACCCGAAGATCAGAGGCTGAATGTCCTTGACTGCTGAAGCATTCCTGACAGGAAGAGAACATTCCTGCCTGGTGATTGTTGAGTGGCGTTCATGTGTTCATTCATCTGTTGTCGTATGATCACGTCAATGTACCGTGCCTTGGGACATAGAGGCAGGATTGTTCTTTTTCTTTCAGGGAACACTTCAATAGTCAAGAGTATTCACCCTCTCATCTTTGGGTAAGCATTCTCCAAGTTGGCCTTCAAGACACACAACGCAGAATTGCTGAGCAGAAACTGCTGGCTAAGTTTCACACACGAGGATAGCCTCAATTGGGATCTTGGGTTCGTATCACACTACCTGTAACCCACGTGACTTGTCTGGGCTTGCAAAATCTCACAAACTGTCCTGGCTTGAGACAATTCACACCTCTTTAACCTGTGCTTAAAGCTCTCTCCACTGACATTGTCTGTATCTTTAAGACTTGATTACCTGTAAAGACTCGCATTCCAACCATTGTCTTGTAAATTGAGTTTGTGTCTATATATGCTCTGTTTGTGAACATGACTCCTGCTCACCTGATGAAGGTGCAGTGTTCCAAAAGCTCATGCTATCAAATAAATTTACTGGGCTTTAACCTGGTGTCGTGAGACGTCTTACTGTGTTTACCCCAGTCCAACATCAGCGTTTCCACATCATGGCTTCACGCAGTATATACGACGCTCACTCCTAGTGACGCTCTAAGGGGCAACTGAATTGACACCGGTAAGTTGCTGAGAACCAATACTGTAGGCAGACTGGGTTTTTATGCTAATTGAGTAGTTTCATGGTCACCATTACTGAAACTGCCTGTTGAAATCCACAATCGGTTACTGCACAGTCTGATTTAAGTTCTTTTAAAATTGTATGAATTAGTGATTAAAATGTGTATTTCCTTTTTTCTTTTAGCAAGAAATGTCCAACCCGTGGAGAGGTAAAATTTACACTTTGAATATTATGTGAAAATGTGACATTGAATACAATTGGAGAATTGCTCATTTTCCTTCACTTATTTAGAACCATAGAACATTACAGCACAGAAACAGGCTTTCTGGCAATTCTTGGCTGTGCCGAACCATTTTTCTGTCTAGCCCCAGTGACCTGCACCGGACCATATCCCTCCACACCCCTCTCATCCATGTACGTGTCCGAGTTTTTCTTAAATATTAAGAGTGAGCCCACGTTTACTACTACATCATTCCACACTCCCACCACTCTGTGTAAAGAAGCCCTCCCCCAATATTCCCTTTAAACTTTTCTCCCTTCACCCTTAACCCATGTCCTCTAGTTTTTTTCTCCTCTAGCCTTAGTGGAAAAAGCCTGCTTGTGTTCATTCTATCTATACCCATCATAATTTTATACACCTCTATCAAATGAGTCCTCATTCTTTTATGCTCCAGGGAATAAAGTCCTAACCTATTCAACCTTTCTCTATAACGGTTTCTCAAGTCCCTTTGCAAACCTTCTTTGCATTCTTTCAACCTTACTAATATCCATCCTGGAATTAGATGACCAAAACTGCACACAATACTCTAAATTCAGTCTCACCAATGTCTTATACAACCTCACCATAACATTCCAACTCTTATACTCAATACTTTGATTTATAAAGATCACTGTTCCAAAAGCACTCATTACAACGCCACTTTTAGGGATTTATGTATCTGTATTCCCAGATCCCTCTGTTCTAATGCACTCTTCAGTGTCCTACCATTTAAAGAACAAAACAGCACGGGAAACAGGCCCTTCAGCCCAACGAGCCTGCGCCGCCACCCCAATGTTCCCACCTCTACCTGTGATCCCTGTCTATGTTTATAGATCTCTGGATTAAAAACAATGTGAGACAATTTAGGGAGAATTTGTTTGCCAATTAGCCTAAGAGCACATTTTTGGAATGTGGGAGGAAACCGGAGCACCTGGAGAAAACCCACGCAAGTACGGGGACTATGCGCAAACTCCAACAGACACAAGCCCAATCCACATTATCTGCACAGCATAGCAATAGTCACTGAGCTGTCGTGTTGCCCATCAAATGGTCCAGGTCAAGCATACACTAACGACGTGAAGCACTAGGATACTCTCAAAGTCCAAGACCAGCCTTCTCACGACCCATCCCATGTATGCCCCTTGTTAAACAACAAGGTGGACCAAAGCACCTGTAGGATAAAAACAAGTACACCAATATCATCATCTATTTACACTTCCCAGGGACTCCCAAGGCTCATGATCCCTATTTTAAATCCGTTTTCTATACCCCTCCATTTCCATTCTGTTCACGTGCCCATCTAAATGTTTCTTAAATAACTCCAGAGTACCTGCCTCCACCACTTGGCAGCGCATTCCATACCCACACTACCCTCTGTGTGAAAAAACTCCCACTAGCATCCAAATTATACCTTACCCCTCTCGCTCTAAGTCCATGACCACTCGTGCTATTTGAGTCCATCATAGGAAAAAGCTTAACCCTGTTTACTCTATCTATATCCCTCATAATCTTGTCCACCTCTATTAGATCTCCTCTAAGTCTATATCTTTCTAAGGAAAACAACCCCAATTTGCCTAACCTCTCCCTGTAACTCAGACCTTCCATACCAGACAGCATCCTGGTAAACCTTCTCTGCAATCTCTCCAGAGTCTCCGTGTCCTTCCAGTAGTAAGGCAACCAGAACTGGACGCAGTATTCCAAATGAGGTCTAACTAATATTTTATACAACTGCAACATTAAAGGCCAGCTCTTGTACTCTATACCCCTTCCTAGAAAGGCTAGCATACTATATGCTTTCATCACAACCTTCTCCACCTGCTCTGCCAACTTCAGAGACTTGTGCACCTGCACCCCCAGGTCCCTCTGCATTTCTATACTCTTAATAGGTCTACCCTTTATCATATACCTCCCCCCTACATTTATTTCTCCTGAAATGCATCACTTCACATTTATCAGGATTGAATTCATCTGCCATCTATCTGCCCAAGCTACCAGCCTATCTATGTCCTGCTGCATCGCCTAACAATGCTCCTCACTATCCACAAGTCCAGCCATCTTTTGTATTGTCTGCAAACTTGCTGATCACTCCACTTACTCCTCCTTCCAAGTCATTTATATATATTACAAATAGAAGAGGTCCCAGTACCAAACCCTGCGGCACGCCACTAGTGACCGACCTCCAGCGAGAAAAACACCCTTCCACTATTACTCTCTGTCTCCTATTACCAAGCCAGTTACTTATCCATCTAGCTACTGTCCTTGTATCCCATTAGCCTTGACCTTTTCAACTAACCTTCCATGAGGGATTTTGTCAAACGCCTTACTGAAATCCATATAGATGACATCAACGGCTCGCCCTTCGTTGACCGTTTTCGTCACTCCTCAAAAAATTTCTACCAGATTCGTGAGACACGACTTCCCTTTAACAAAGCCATGCTGTGGATCCTGAATCAGATCACAACGCTCTAAGTGCCTGTACATCCTCTCTCTAAGAATTCCCTCCAACAGCTTCCCTACCACTGACGTCAAACTCACCGGCCTGTAATTTCCAGGGTTATCCCTACTGCCCTTTTTAAACAGTGGTACAACATTAGCTACTCTCCAGTCCTTTGGGACCTCACCTGTGTCCAAAGAAGAGACAAAGATTTGCGTCAGAGGTCCAGCAATTTCACCTCGCACCTCCCTAAGCAGCCTGGGATAAATACCATCAGGCCCCGGAGATTTATTAGTTTTAATGCTACCTAGAAGCTCTAACACTTCCTCCCTCAGTATGGATATTTCCCTCAACTGGTCTACAGCTGTTTGAGAGACAGGGCCGGTCAACAAGCCCCTCTCCTTCATGCATACCGACGCAAAGTATTCATTCAGGATCTCCCCCATTCCCTTGGGCTCTAAGTGCAGTTCCCCTCCTGTGTCCCTAAGAGATCTGATTTTTCCTCTAACCACCCTTTTATTCCTAACGTAGGAGTAAAAAGCCTTTGGATTTTCCTTAAGCCTATCCGCCAAAACCATTTCATGCCCCCTTTTTGCCCTTCTAACTCTCCATTTGAGCTCCCTCCTATTCTCTCTATATTCCTCCAATGCTCTTTAAATTTGTTCTTTTTCTAATTTAGAACCTTAACCCAAGGACCAGATCTATCTTTATCCATGATCAAGTTGAAACTAATGGCATTATGATTACTGGAATCAGAGTATTCCCCTACACACACTTCCGTCACTTGTCCTAACTTATTTCCTAATAGGAGATCTAATATTGCATCCTCTCTAATTGGCACCCCTATATATTGATTTAGAAAATTTTTTTGAACATGTTTAACAACGTCTAGACCTCTAACAGTATGGGAATCCCAATCTATATGTGGAAAATTAAAATCTGCTATTATCACAACTTTGTTTCCTGCAGTTCTCTGCTATCTCTCTGCAGATTTACTCTTCCAATTCTTGCTGGCTATTGGGTGATCTGTAATACAACCCCATTAATGTGGTCGTACCTTTCCTGTTTCTCAGTTCCACCCATGTGGCTTTGGTAAACAAGCCTGTGATCTGTCCTGCCTGAGCACTGCTGTAACATTTTTCCTGACTAGCAATGCCAGCAACTGCACCTCCCCCCCCCCCCCCCGCCCCAGTCCCACCCTTCATCCCTCTGCCTCTAACACATCTGAAACATCGGAACTCTGGAACATTGAACTGCCAGTCCTGTCCCTCCTGTAGCCAAGTTTCACTAATGGCTATAATGTCATAATTCCATGTGTCAATCCACGTCCTCAACTCATCTGCCTTCTCCACAATACTCCTGGCATTGAAATAGACACACCTCAGAAGATTATTACCACCACACACACCCCTTCTATTTGTGATTTTGCATTTATTTTCAGCCTCGCTCCACGATCTGCTCTGGCACTCTGGTTTCCACTCCACTGCAAATCTACTTCAATGATCAAGACAGCTTTAATGTTCATTTTAGTCAGTTCCAATCCTATTGATCCATTACTGTCCCTAACTATGGATCGATGAATTCAATGCAAGGCCATTTCTGCTGGGGCAACTGTAGACGTCACTATCAGCAACTGATCCAAAGAGTCTTCTCCATTGTGAAGACTTGGTGGAAAACCTGTTGTTTTTCTTTTTGGACCTACTGTGAGCAACTGGAATGCACAAACAAGGCAGATTTTCCTCCCCAGCCATTGAAGTTGGAATTGCTGCCTGGTTTTATTGACACACATTCTAATTTGTGGGATGGATTGCAATTTCTCTTGCACTTCCTTTCTCTGCAACCAGCATTGCAACATATTAGGTGGCACAGTGGTTAGCACTGCTGCCTCACAGCACCAGAGACCCAGATTCAATTTCAGCCTCAGGTGGCAGTGTGGCGTTTGCATGTTCTCACATATTTGCGTGGGTTTCCTCCGGGTGCTCCAGTTTCCTCCCATACTCCAAAGATACGCGGGTTAGGTGAATTGGCCGTGCTAAATGTTTGGGGTTAGGGGTTCAGGTGAGGAGAGAGCCTGGGTAAAATATTGTCAGAGTCAGTTCAGACTTGATGAGCCAAATGGCCTCCTGCTGCGCTGTAGGGATCCTGTAATTTAGGGGTAAACCCAGTTGGCCACTTCTGCCCACAAAAGTCTGACCTCATGAATACCTCTCAGCAAAGCTCATCAATCCCAGAAAGGATTCAGCAACATTGATCTTGTCCTCAGAGGACATCCACTGTCATTAGAAGTCAACTTCTGTTTTCTGGGGAGAAATGAAATAAAATGAGTTGACCATTTAGACAAAAAGGGTCTTTGGTAGAGCAGCAGGAAACTGTTCAGATTTTCAGCTGAGCAATCTGCCTTTCCTAAATATTAAAATGGTCCTTCCTGGGATTTTGACACAGTCATTCAACTCCAGTCAGGAGTTTGAGGTCCTTCTACAGTTCATCTCGAGCACAGAATGGTGACCCTGGAATTTCAGACTCCTCCCTCAATCAGATTTATTGGCAGGCTTGTGGGTATTTGAAATTGTTATAACCGTTGCTGATAGATACATAATGTATGACTTGTATTTCTGTCTCTACAGCTGGTCTATCACACTCTACAGTTGATGGCATTTGTTGTCCTTGCCGTTCTCATCATGAGGCTGAAACTTTTCCTCACGCCTCACATGTGCATCATGGCTTCTTTAATCTGCTCCAGACAGGTACGATAACCCTTCTTTATTTTCACTTCAACCCACACTTGCTCAGCTCCTAAACCCAATTATATAATAGTGATTGTAAGTTGCTGTATTTTATTGTTACAGCTAAAACAAACTTTCACCTTAGGATGTTTTAAATCTGCAATTCCTTTTTGTGTCACTGGGAAGTTCTTTGCTAATACACTATCAATTAGAGTTCACTGCAGCAAACCAGTGGAACTTAAAAAGAGATTTAGTCCATGACTCACTGATTCTAATAAACTTTATTATTTAATCTGGTAGATTATGTAATTTGGAAAAGTGGATTGGGAAAGAATGGGACATAAGATTAGAAGGAACAGTGTCATTATGGAGTTCCAATGAGAACCAAATATTCTCAGCCATAAAGATATACAGCACAGCAAAGGCGCTTCAGGCCATCGCATCTGTGTCAGTCAAAGATAAGACACCCAAAAATTCTAATCCCATTTCCCAGCACTTGGCCCATATAGCCTTGTATGCCTTGGCATCGCAAGAGCACATCTGAATATTTCTTAAATCTTCAGTGTTGCAATTTGTGTAGTTCTGATTTTGATACTTGGATTAAAATTTTCAAGCTAAATATATAAATGTAATACTTTATTCCATGGTAAACTAAACTAACTCTTTATGTTTATGATGTAGCGTTTAATATTATTGTCAGATAATGATTTTACACCCTAAATCAGTGCCCCTTTTCCGTTATTGTACGTGGTGGAATGAGACAATGTTGTGGAAAACACAAACATTACATTTGAAATTAGTGCTGTCCTGGTAACTTATTGGCAATATGCACATCACAAACTTAGCACTAACATAGTCTAAACCATTTTGCATTGTTGCAAAGCTTGGATGCCAAGCCCTGAAGCAAAATGGACTGACTTTACTTCTTGCACAGGTTCCATCAACTTACATTCAGGGAGACGTCTGTTCTGATGCTCAGGTTCAAGCTTCATTTATTCTTCGCAATGTCGGTGCAAAGTCCTACTCTTTCACATCAGAATGTCTGTAGCTTTGAGTATGTGGATAGATACAGACTGGAGGAAAATGTCCTCTATTAAGTACTTAACAAAATATCAATAGCTCCAATCACTTGCTGCTCATTTTGGTAAGAAGAATAGAAAAGTTGAATATTATTTAAATGGGTGTCCTTGTGCATGAAACCCAAAAAGTTACATGCAGGTACAGCAAGTAATTTGGAAGGCAAATTGAATATTTGCACTTATTGAAATGAGGGATAAGAGTATACAAGTAGGAAAGTCTTGCTACAGCTGTACAATTGGTAAGACTGCATCTGGAATATTGTGTAGTTATGATCTCTTTGCTTAATGAAGGATATTGCTTTGGAGACAGGCAGATTCCTGGAATGAAGGGACTGTCTTATCAAAATGAAGCAAGTTGGGCCAATACTCACTGGAGTTTAGAAGAATGAGAAGTGGTACTATTAAACAAGTAAAATTCTGTGGGGACTTGACAGGTAGATGCTGGAAGGATGTTTCTGCACCTGGGGGAATCTAGAACTAAGGGCACAGTTTAAAAGAAAGGATCTCCCGTTTAAGATCGAAATTAGGGATTTCTTCTCTGATGGTCCTTTGTCTTTGGAATTCTTTTCCCCAGAGAGCAGTAGAGGCTGTGAGTCACTGAATATATTCAAGACCAAGTTAGACAGAGTTTTCTTCAATGAGAGAGTCCCTGGTTATGGAGCTGAGGCAGAAAAGTGGAGTTGAGGTCATCATCAGTCAGCCATGATTTATGGCCAACTCCTGTTCCTAATTCTTATGCTTTTCCCCCATGAGTTTTCCTAACACAACATTAGAAGATACCACAATAAACCTTGTCTTTTAAACAAAAAACATATTGCAATACTGGAAATGGGAAATAAAAACAGAAAATACTGGAAATACTCCCAAATCACGACAGCATTGGTGTCAAGAAACAAATTTAACATTTCAGGTTGATAACCCTTTGTTGTTCTTTCTATAGGTTTATGAAATGAACTTGTTTTGAACATGGGCTTTGGATAATAGCTTATTTGTTGTTTTTTATGTACAGTGTGTATTTATTTGTCAAACCTCTGAACTTGCTTTCTGCTTTGTGACTTTCTTATAGCTACTCCGAGTTAAAGCCGTTAGATTAAAAGTTCGTTTCATTGCTTCTTTTTGTTTCTTCTTCGTTTTGTTAGCTGTTTAGTCGCATTCGGAGTAAATCCCAACACCAGATAATTGTATGTGTAATACTGGCAGCAATGGCTTTACAGGGGGCAACAAACCTGAAGGAGCAGTGGAGCATCGTTGGGGAGTTCAGCAACTTTCCTCAGGAAGAATTATTAGAGTGGATTAACGAAAACACCAAAAAGGGTGAGTGTCACAAAAATGACTTCTGTGGAGAAAGAGTCCTCCATAAGGCTACAGACCATGATTACATTCTTGTTTTAACCATCCTATTTACAAATGCAAACAGATGTGTGGACTAGAATAAGTCCTTTAAATTATTCAGAGCATCTATCTAAATCTTCCAAACCAAATACACTGTATGTTGTGGAATTGCTAACCATTAGATTCTCATACAGTGGCTCTACAATTTCCTTTATCGAGGTTTTGTGCTCATTAAACAAGGGATGGTAACACTGGCAATGAAATTTTCATGCATGAGAATTACATAATCAGTTGCAAAAAAAAGTTCTGCCTGCCGAGCAGTAACTGTGTGTCCTTGCCAGATGCTCAAAACAGATTCCTTAACACACCAACCTCACTGCCAGCATCTGCAATGTTTTGCTCTTGTCCATGAATCCCCTATAGCATGGTAACTTTTCCATTAATCAGTTAATGAATCAGCAAGGTAAGATTGCCAATGTAGTATTTGATAAGGGGTATCTTGTGTGTGATACTGGCAGTGGAATTGGCATCTGTTTTGTAAGAGTTCTGGCAGCATGCAGAGTCACTATCAATTGCGATTACATTTAGATTGAGATTGCAGCACATAGGCAGTTGTATTTTTTATGCTCCATCAATCTCCCCTTTTCCAATGCAGGAACTTTAAAAATGCAATTTAAGATAACATGGAGATTTTCCTCTGATTAAGGATTCAGCTTGTTTTGCATTTTTTGCAATAGATAAAATCGTATTTGTCCAACTGAAACTTTGCTTTTGGAAAAGCACAGAAGCAGTTAATACATCCGCCCTGTCATTAACTTTCTCACTGCTGCACAATGTAAAATGGCTGCATTATATTCAGCAACAGGGGGAAGGGAAACACATTGTGAGGAGCCAGGAGAGATGTATAGTTAGTGATTGATTACAGTGATATTCGTGAATTCTGACAATGGAGGAAAAGGAAAGCAAAGGAATTGAGGAAATCGAGAAGCTGCTGGTTTTGCCTGAGGCCTCTGTTTCAGGGTGGAGTAGAGATGTCTTATAGCTAGAAAAAGAGAGCTGGCCATTCATTTGGCGTCCATTTGCTGAGAATTAATGCTTTGTGTTCAGGTGTAGGGTGAGGAACCTCGGGCTGCACTATTCATCCACAAGTCATTTAATGTCCATTTTTTCTGAAGTTATCTATGATGGGGTATTATTTGAAAGCAGGGCAAAGAAAGGTGTAACTTTTTGTGTTCGCATGTGCATGGATTGATAAGAGATTAATGACCTTTCAATGATAGATATCAGTAAAATGGAGTTGTTAAGGAGTAAATACAATCATTCATTCACATTGTAGATGCAGTGTTTGCTGGAGCTATGCCTACAATGGCGAGCATCAAGTTATCTACAGGACGACCTATTGTCAACCACCCGCACTACGAAGATGCAGGCCTGAGGTTAGTCACTTTGTTGCTACATCACTTTCAGAATGAGATACATTTTGGAATGTGCTCATTCACAGGAGTGCAATAAATACCAGTCAATGTCCATGGCATTGTCCTCTGGGAGTGTTCAGCTGTGGCAGAGTTAGAGAATGCAGTATTTAGACCACAGCACACAAATCGGTTCCCAGCGTAAAGTTATGTACTCTCTCATTTCTGTATAAATACTTCCTGCTATGATAGCAGCATGGTGGCACATTGGTTAGCACTGCTGCTTCACAGCACCAGGAACCTGAGTTCAATTCCCGGCTTGGCTCATTGTCTATCTGGAGTTTGCATGTTCTCCCCATGTCTGCATGGGTTTCCTTTGGTTGCTCTGGTTTCCTCCCACTAATCAGTGCTGGTTAGTGCACTGATCCAAAGAGCACCAGAGCATGGGGATTAGAGGAATTTCACAGTAACTTCATTGCAGTGTTAATGTAAGCCTTACTTGTGACGGATAACTTCTGAAAAACTTTTAAGCCTCTCCCTCTTCACAGTTCCTGACCAATAATTGCTGATAATCCCTGCTGTATCGTTGATAGTTCCCATCTCTTAGCAAGTTGACTGCCATCCTTAACTCTCTCGCCACAAAACCCATCTCCACCTCTTCTGTCCCAAATTCTGAAAGTTTGAGCTCCTGACTTTTTCCTACAGAAGTTAATGTGTGTTACTCACATCTCACTCTGCCAGTTTCATGCTGCTATTCATAGGCTAACTTGATTATTTCTGAATGAATGAAATTTGAGTGAAACTGTTCTGTTCCTCATCTTGCCCCTAGCATTCCCTTCCCCTATTTTTGACCCCTGTTTTCATTAACTGCATTTTCAAATCAATTCTCATTTGGGAAATAGTGTTTCCTTCACTTCTTTGTGAGCTAAAAAAATGTGAAAGTTTCTGTTTATCCTCAAACAGGGAAAGAACAAAACAAGTGTATGCAATGTACAGTCGGAAATCAGCAGAGGAAGTGAAGAATGGGCTCATAAAACTGGGCGTAGACTATTTTGTTTTTGAAGATTCCTGGTGTTTGAGAAAAACAAGGTAAGTGTCTGATTTAAAGTTTCTGGAAGTAATTTTTGATCAAAAATGCTTTCATTTTCCTCTTTGTATCTACTTGTTCCTCACTGAACAGTGTAAATTTGAGGAAGAGTATTGGATGAACTCTACTTACTGTTCAGTCATTGTTCTCTTCCTGCTGTGTACAATAAATCCACTTGCATTTATCTCTGATGTTTAATGATTAATTTGAGTTTAAATGAGCCAGCATCATCTGGAACATCATTTAGAGTAGGTTTTAAATTGCTGCATTCTCTGACCTGTTTACATACTAGCAGCACAGTGCACTGCTAGGGCTTCATGGAGTGTAAACATTGTCTTGGATGGCATGAAGCTTCACGAAATATTGCTGGAGCTGCACTCATACAAGCAAGTAGAGTGTGTTCCTTTACACTCCTGATTGTTACTTGTCACAAAATTTCAGTCTTGGCATATGTGAAGATAGGGCAGCTTTCTGCTAAATCTCTGGTCAATGGTGACGTACAGGTTGTAGATATTAGAGGATTCGATGAGTGCTATGTGCAAATGATTTTAGACAGATATGTAGCCCACTAAATTCAGCATCTTCTGTTTTATTTGTGGTCTCATTGTTAGAATGACTCTTTAGAGGAATACAGAGTGTCAGTTCTGATCTAGTCATTAATACAGTAATCCCACACTCTAGGAATGCAACAATTCCTCCAAATCCTATGACAATTTGTCAGTGTTCACGTCAGGACATTCACAAGGTGCTTGAATCCTGGACTAGTATATAAACCCAATCAATTTAGTGACTCACTGGGTACCGATTCTCTCAGCTCTGAATCACAAAATTCTTGTTTCCATTTAAAATGAAAGTACTATTATTTGGAGTAATTTGTAGCAATTGGGATTTATGAACAGTTTTGTGTTTCACACAGGCCTGGGTGTAGCATGCCAGAAATTTGGGATGTAGAAGATGCACAAAATGCAAAGAGACCTCCTCTCTGCTCAATTCTTTCCAAGTCGCCTGGCCCTCACTTCACTCCTGTGTTTCAGAATGATGTTTACAAAGTCTTAAAGATAAAGAAAAGTCTCAACTGGACATAGAAATCTGGTCATTTGGATGAAGAGGGGCTTGAAACAGAGTCTAGTTAAACATCACTGTACAAATTGCTTAAACAACAGGAGGTGTGAATGAAGATGAAAACAAATATAGAAATATGATCTTTGTGTTTCTTTATAAACATGATTTGTCTGTATGGAGTTATGCATATGTGATTATTTTCAATAAAGATTTTGTTAGTAAAATGAGGTTTTTTGGTCTGTGCAAATGTTTTTGGTGATTACTGTTATACTTTCTATCCTGTGTATAGTTAGTTAACTTTCCTTTTTCTCCACTGTTGCTGCTGAGTTGTCAGCATTTTTAAATCTGATTTCTTGAATTTAAATTTTCTGATCATTTGCTGTCCCCTCAGATGCTAATTTTTCTAAATATGAATGTCCAAGAATATAAACAAGTTCCTGTTTCCTGCCTAAGGCACAGATTCATTGTAGAGTGTGAATGCAGTTTGCTGTTCTGACATTCTGTTCATTAACACTGGAATGCCTAGCAACACCTGACAATAAGACATCTTGCACTTTCACTGTTGCTGTTATTAAGAAGTAAATGGTCTAAACATTAGTCGAATTGTTTGATCATTCATTATAAAAATACTCAGCAAGGTTAACTTGTCTGAAGTTTGTTTATTATGTATCACCTCACTACTCATTGCTATCAGATGATGTGCCACAAGGACAAGAAGGAAATCTGCAGTGAGTTCCTTGTAGGATGGATGTGTATGTTGTAACACTGAGTTGCAGCTTAGGGGTAAAGTAGGCAGTGGATAGCACAGAACTCCTCCATCTGGGCTCAAGCCTTGTTCCAGAAACTTGAGCACAAAAATCCAGATGTATTACTGAGAGAATGCTGCAATGTCAGAAAGCTGACCTTTGGCTGTGATATTAAACCTCTTGATGCATTGGCTGAGCTAACACGCATTGTCATTGGGAAAGTAAGAATGCTTAAACTTGAACTGCAGCAAAACTTTCCAAAAGAGCCACCTAGTGGCCAAGGTCTGCAGCTGCATTGTGACAATTGGCAGTAGAACTGATGGATATTGATGGTAATTTAGTTAAATCAATGGATTTCGCAATCAGGTAATGTTTCTTAAAATAAAACATTGCCATTGTACTAAAACACTATCTACTGTAGATCCAAACTAGTTAAATTCTGATTCATTCTGTTTGTCCACTGGCAGATATTAACATTTAACCTAACCACATTTTACACTCTCAAATCAACTACTTCGTCAAATCATTGACCAAATATTTAAAAATAAACCAATAAATAGCCAGATTTGGACCCAGAAAGGCAGCTTTAGAATTCTCTTGTTGAAACTGGTAGAATGTGTATATTCATTTCAAAGCCTTGATAGTCACCTGTATCTGACTGTCCTGATCTCACCGCTGATGTTTTATGTCAAACACGTGGCCACATTCACAAAGACACTTTCGTTCAGAGAACAGCAATTCACACTCCACTGTCGCATGCAGAAATCAACAAACTGCTTCAGTTACATGGTGATCAATTTCTTTTGTAACTTCCAAGTTGAATCAATCTTGCATCTTGATTTATTTTATGATCTTCTAACAACTAACTGCATTGTAAGGAGCAGCAATATTTTATACCAGACTATTCTGTTCCATTCGAAACAGGAATGACGAGGCATGCACCTTCAAGGAGTTGAATTCTTTATAATATGGTGTTCATTATTGGTTCCTGAGATTGGAGTCACAGCAACTCTGTGTCAGTGGGTTCTGTAACCATTCCATTTCTGAGGATGACGTTGACTGCATTCCAACAACAAGTTTGACGGTAAAGGAAATGCCTGAAACACTTTGAGCTGGAAGTTCTTGATATTGGAGCGCATAAATGGTTTTAGCCTGGGGAATTTAAGGGTAAGGAGCCATCTTCACTATTGTCCCCTGCTGTTCTATGAAGTTTCTCCCATCTGTCTGCCTGGATCGCGTATGCCAAACTGTATTTGAGGACATTTCAAAACATGGTAACTAATCATTTTTGAAGGCACTGCCCATCACTGGGCTCCTTTATCATCCACAGAAGCAACAGATGAAAAGTAATCTCAACATCAAATAAAACATTGGCTTATCTCAAATCTGTCCAGAGACAAGGCACGGCTTGCATTTCTAGCATGTTGAACATTCCTGGTGAAAGATGTGTGGAGGTGGCTTGAGGGGCCTAATGGCCTACTGCTATTTTACAAGTTTGTGTACACCCTTCATTCAGACATCACTCCAAGAGCTCATTCTTCAGTGACAGACAGTCTCCTTCAGTGTACTGTCTAGCAACAGCCAACAGTTGAATATTAAACACTCTTCTGAAGTATTTTAAATGCTATTAGAACACTAAAATAAATGATTTTTGACTGATTTCAGTCTTTCTTTTTATATTAATTTAAAGTTATTTAGTCTGTTTATACATTCAGCAACAGTTTATCTATTCCGTCCAAGGGTTAATCATCAATTAGCTCATAGTGAAAATATACATGCGTTCCTCATTCTCGGTTTGTAGATACGACAGAGCAATCACTTCAATCTGGTGAAAGTAGCTGCTTTCTAATTATCATCACTGATCACAAGGTCAGGGAGTTCCCAATCATGTCACCGGGGACACATGGCTGGCTTTATGCATCGTCCTCGGTGAAGTACTAGGCTGGCTGGACAATGGCAGCCTGCCACACAAGGCTTCGTGCAAGGACCAATTTCATTCCAGTTCTCGCAGGTCTTGGTGCAGCCTGGGCCACATGTGTCATACACTGCACCATGCTTACACTGGGTAGCTAAAAGGAAAATGAATAAAGATTTAAAACACTGACATATTCCAGAATAATAGAACACAGCACAGTTTTTGCAATCTTTCATTCAGGGACTTTTGCTGCATTTGGGACTTGAGGCCAGTGAATTAGCAAGTGGGTGAATAGATCACTTTAAGACTGGTCTCTGTCAATCAGAGACACTGAAGGCAATATTTTCAATTGTCTTAATATTTGATTAGTAAAAATTTCTGTTCATTCATTTGGAGATAATGGAGAAAGTGATGGTGAAATAGAGCTGGGCTTTTGAAGACCAACAGTGTGTTTTCAGATAATGTTGGTAAAGACATCAGGTATTGGTAGGGGAAGGGAGTATGCGAAGGTAGGATAGATTCTTGGCGAACACCAGAGGCAATGGAAAGAGAAACCATTGTAGAATTTTCTCTAACTACAACTGGTGAAGTCTAAATTTTTGCAGACAGAAAGCTAATCATTAAGAACATGTATGAAATAGAATGTTTGAACAACAATGTATAATAAGACTGGATTTGTTAAAATCTCAATGTGGAATTCTATTTAATGGATCCCTTATTAAGTGAGAAATGTGAGTCTGTAACTAGTGTCTTAAACAAAGGTTATGACAGGGGTATGAAGTTAGTACTACAATGGATTGGATAAACAGCAACTGCATGATAAGGAGCCATGTTCACTGTTGTCTTCTGTTGTTCTATGAAGTTTCACCCATTTGTCTGCTTGGATCTTGTGTGTCAAACTGTAACTGAGGACATTTCAAAACATGGTAACTACTTGAATCAGTGTTGAAGGCACTGTCCGTTGCTGCGTTCCTTTATCACTCAAAGGAGCAACGGATGAAAAGTAAACACATTCTGATAGCAGATAATACCTCAGCAGATCTTATATTTGCTAGAATTACCTATGGTGAACTGGATAAATAAAGGGGTGTGGGGAAGAGAAGCAGTGGCAGACATTTAAGAAAAAATTTAATAACACTAACAATGACGATGCTGCCTCAAAGCACTGGGACCCAGGTTCAATTTCCAGTTTGAGTCATTGTCTGTGTGGAGTCTATACATTCTCTGTATGGGTTTCCTCCGGGTGCTCTGGTTTCCTCCTACAGTCTGAAAGACATGCTGGTTAGGTGGATTGACAATTCTCCTTCAGTGTAACCGAACAGGCGCCGGAGTGTAGCAACCAGGGGATTTTCACAGTAACTTCATTGCAGTGTTAATGTAAGCCTACTTGTGATACCAAATAATCATAACTTTTAACAATGATGTACTCTATTGAGATAGTAAGACTATGAGAAAGCTATCCCATTTATGAACAATTGAGGAAGTTAAGGGTGATATCAAATCAAAATAAATGTCTTTCAGTGCTGTGACAATCAGGAACAGGTCTGATGACTGGAAAATTTTAGATATATGCAAAGGATGACAAAAATTGAAGCCTAAGTTATGTGTGACAGAAAATGCCCAAGAAATATAAAAAGTCAATAAAAGCCTCCAAAAATATATAAAACAAAGGTATATAAGCAGTAGGTAAATTATTGGAAGGAGTACTAACAGATAGGGTCTACAAATACTTGGATGGACAGGGATTTATTAGCAAAAGTGAACATGGCTTTGTGTGTGGTGGGTCATGTTTAACCAATCTATTAAGAGATTTTTGAGGAGGTTACCAGGAAAGTGGATGAAGGGAAGGCCATGGATGTTGTCTACATGGACTTCAGTAAGACCTTTGACAAAGTGCTGCATGGGAGGTTAGTTAGGATGGTTCAGTCGCTCGGTATATATGGAGAGGTAGTAAATTGGATTAGACATTGGTTCGATGGAAGAAGCCAGTGAGTGGTAGTGGAGGATTGCTTCTCTGAATGAAGGCCTGTGACTAGTGGTGTGCTATAGGGTAATTTGCTGGTAATACAAAGATTGGTGGTGTAGTGGACAGTGAGGAAGATTTTCGATGCTTGCAGAAGGATTTGGACCAGCTAGAAAAATAGGCTAAAAAATGACAGATGAAGTTTAATGCAGACAAGTGTGAGGTATTGCATTTTGGAAGGACAAACCAAGATAGAACATACAAGATAAACAGTAGGACACTGAAGAGTGTAGTTAAAAAAAAAAGAGGGATCTGGGAATACAAATACATAATTCCCTAAAAGTGGCGTCGCAGGTAGATAGGGTCATAAAGAATGCTTTTGGAACACTGGCCTTTATAAATCAAAGTATTGACTATAAGAGTTGGAATGTTATGGTGAGGTTGTACAAGACATTGGTGAGGCCGAATTTAGAGTATTGTGTGCAGTTTTGGTCACCTAATTATGGAAAGGATATTAATAATGTTGAAAGAGAGCAGAGAAGGTTTACAAGGATGTTGCCGGGACTTGAGAAACTAAATTACAGAGAAAGGTTGACTAGGTTAGGACTTTATTCCCTGGAGCGTAGAAGAATGAGGGGAGATTTGATAGGGGTGTATAAAATTATGATGGGTATAGATAGAGTGAATGCAAGCAGCTTTTTCCACTGAGGCTAGGGGAAAAAAAATAGGGGGCATGGGTTAAGGGTGAAAGGGGAAAAGTTTAAAGGGAATATTGGGGGAGGTGTTCTTCACACAGAGACTGGTGGAAGTGTGGAATGAGCTACCAGATGAAATGGTAAATGCGGGCTCACTTTTAACATTTAAGAAAAGCTTGGACAGTACATGGATGAGAGGGGTATGGAGGGGTATGGTCCAGATGCAGGTTAGTGGGACTGGGCAGAAAAATGGTTCGGCACAGCCAAGAAGGGCCCAAAGGCCTGTTTCTGTGTTGGTTCAATGGTTCTAAAAGGGAACAGAGTAGATGAAGTGAGATTTGGTTCCTCAGAGAGTGAGACTGGGGAATGCATGAGAAAAGAGGAATTGCTAAAATATTAGAAAATCCAGGTGCAAAAGGGGGGAACTTCAACCAATCACTGGAGAAAGTGATAGGAATACTAATGGGAGTAAAGGCTGTCAAGACCCTGAACCTGATTGCCATTTTAAATTTATTTGTTCATGGGATGCAGGTTCCACTGGCTATACCAGCATTTATTTCCCATCCTGATTACCCTGGAGAAAGTGATGTGAGCTGCCTTGTTGAATTGTTGCAGTCCCTGAGGTGCACCTAGTATGCTGTTAGGGAGGGAGTTCTAGGATTTTGACCCACTGGCAGTCATAGGAACAGCGATAGTCAGGATGGTGAGTGACTTGGAGGGAACTTGCAGGTGATGGTGTTCCTCATGTGTCTGCTGCCCTTGCCTTTTTAGATGTAGAGATTGTGGGTTTGGAAGGTGCATCTTGTAGATGGTACACACAGCTGCCATTGTGCATTGGTGGTGGAGGGAGCAAATGTTTGTGAAAGAGGTAGCAGTCAAGCAGGGCAACTTTGAACTGGATGATGTTGAGCTTCTCAAGTGTTGTTGGAGCTGCACTCATCCAGGCAAATAGAGATATTGTATTACACTCTTGACTTGTGCCTTGGAGATGGTGGACTGGCTCTGTGGAGTCAGCAGGTGAGTTACTCACCAAGGAGTTCGCAGCCTCTGATCTGCTCTTATAGCCACAGTATTTGTAAATAAGGTCAATGCTGGCCCCTACAATGTTGATAGTGAAGCATGGTAATGTCATTGAACATCAAGGAGAGATGGTTAGATTCTCTCCTGTTGGAGATGTCATTGCTTGGCATTTACTTGCCACTTATCAACCCTAGCGTGAATATTGTCCAGGTGTTGCTGCATACGTACACTTCAATCTCTGTAGTCTAGACTGTACTCTAGGCTTCTAAAAGAAATTAGCTACAGAGATAGTGGATGCATTTGTTGTAATATTTCAAAACTCTGCAGGATTTGAAAGGTCCCAATGGATTGGAAAACTACAATTGTAACACCTCTGTAAAAAGGGAAACAGGAAAGTGGAAACCAGAGATCAGTTAGCCTCATGTCTATCCTTGGACAGATGTTAGAATCCATTGTTAAAGAGATAGTGGAAACATTTAAATACCATCAGCGCTGGAACCTCATCTATATTATCAACACGCATGAAGGAGCTGAATGTAATTTAATCAAATTTGCTGACAACATGGAGATAGAAAATAGAATTGTGAGGAGACAACAAAGAGACATTGAGGTTAGTTGAAAATGTGGCAGATGAAATATAATGTAAGGTCATCAGGGGTTATAAGACAGAAATGAGGAGGAGTTTCTTATCTAAAAAAGTTGGTGATGTTTGGAATTCTCTCCCACAGAGAGCAGTGGAGTCACTGAATATAATCAGAGCTGATTTAGATTTCTGATCAATAACAAGAGTGGAGCATAATAGGAGCCAGACAGGAGATATAGTTAAGCCACAATCAGATCAGCCATGGTCTTACTGAATGGTGCAGAAGGCTTGAGAAGCCGAATGGCCACTCCTGCTCCTCTTTGTGATGAGTTGGTTCTTGTGACCTTACCTAGGCAACTTATCTCTGGCCGCCAGTGCACATAGACACCTTCCCT
Organism: Sphyrna mokarran; assembly: GCA_024679065.1. Taxonomy (NCBI): domain Eukaryota; kingdom Metazoa; phylum Chordata; class Chondrichthyes; order Carcharhiniformes; family Carcharhinidae; genus Sphyrna; species Sphyrna mokarran. The sequence continues at coordinate 83,229,934 of JAGIQG010000007.1, read as the reverse complement.
CTGACAGGCTCGCATGTAGGCAATCAGAGACTCACAGTAACAGTTCTTGTGTAGTGGACATTCACACATGTCAGTGATACAGGATCTGTGAGAAACACAAATCAGACAGTGACGGAGGAGCAAAGGAAGCAGCAATTCAAAATGGGATTAACTTGTCTAATATACAAGCTTAAAATTCAGTACATCTCTGCTCATGAATCCATTCTCTCATTTTATTCATTACTCTGCCTTCAGATTGTTTCGATCAGATGTTAAACTGATGCCCCATTTATTCGCAGATGAATGTGAAAGATTACGTGGACACTTCTGGAAGAGCAGTGAGTTCTCTCCAATATCCTGGCCAATGTTTATCTACAAAATTCGCAGGGGAGATTTGATAAAGGTGTATAACATGATGACACAAAACCACCTTATCTGCTCATTATCACACTGATGTTTGTGAGATCTTATTATGCAAAGTTAGCTACTACATTGAGGAAAGATTTGTATTTAAGAACATGCAAATTAGGAGCAGTAAAGCCACTCGACCCCTCGAGATCTGCTCCCCAGTCAATACCACGTTGATTCCGGGGATGGCGGAACTGATGTATGAGGAGAGATTGACTAGGGTAGGATTGTTTTCAATGGAGTTCAGACAAATGAGAGGGGGGATCTCATAGAAATTTATAAAATTCTAACAGGACTAGACAAGAGGATGTTCCTGATGGCGGGGGAGTCCAGAACCAGTGGTCACAGCCTGAGGATTCAGGATAGACTGTTTATAATGGAGATGAGGGAGACATTTCTTCACCCAAAGAATGGTGAGCCTGTGGAATTCATTACCACAGGAAGTAGCTGATGCCAAAATATTGAATGTTTTGGCCGGATATTTCATTTGAAGTGAATGGGATCAAAGATTATGGGAGAAAGCAGGATCAAGCTATTGATTTGGATGATCAGCCATGATCATAATGAATGGTGGAGCAGGCTCGAAGAGCCAATTGGCCTCCCTCTGCTCTTCTATGTTTTTAATGGGATCATAACTGATTTGATTGCAGCCTCAACCTCACATTTCTGCTAACCCACCTTTCACCCCCTCAGTAATCAATAATCTATCTCACTCTGTCTTAAAAATATTCAAAGACTGCTTCCACTGCCTTTTGAGGAAGAGAGTTCCACAGCCTGTAATGCTCAAAGAAAAGGAAATGTTCCTCATCTTTCTCAAATTAATTACCCTCCCCTGCCGGGCTCGAGAAGCCCCAATGAGAGGAATCACCCTCTTCACATCCACCCTGTCAACTCCTGTCAGGATACTGAATGTTTCAGTCAAGTTGCCTCTTACTCTTCTAAAGCATCTTTCATCATCACCAGATATTCCAAAGTGCTTTACTGCCAGTGAACTATTTCTGAAGTTATTTTCGTCATTTAGAAAACAAAGTCATTTTGTACACAGCAAATAGCAATGATCACATTGATGTTTCTGATATTATACTTCAAGGGGAGGGTGAACAGAAATTTAGAAATCCAGACAGAATGGTTAGGACATTGGAACAATGTCAAATGTGGGCAAAGATAAGCAGAGCTGGTCATAAAGAGCTTAACTACATGTGTGCAGCAACAATTAAGTTTATTGCTGGGAATAGAACTACAAAAATGGTTTACAGTTTGTGTGTCTGTCCTTCGGTCTAGACTCTGGTTTGCCGTTTGTGTGTCTGTCCCTCAGTCTGGATACTGCGATGACTGAAGTGGAAAAGACAATAAATTAATGATCTTTTTTGTTACAGTTGAAAAGTGCAGTTAGTTGCAGAGCAGAAGTCAAACAGTGAAGTTCTGGGCACAAGTTAATCTATTTACTTTAAAGAAGCTAGCTGTGGTTTTGCAGCCCAGTTTAATGGGTTTAAATGGGTCTTTAGATTAGCCCCTGCTGTGAAGGGGAGCTTATTCATTATCTTGTGTTCCCACAGTAATCAGAATTGGCACAAAACCTGACACAGACAGGAACAGAACCAATGTTTACACTGGGAATAAACAGCATAATCCCCGAATATAATGAGGAATCCTTTCACATCCTAGGCTCACTCACCACCTGGTGGAGAACCGGGACATTGCTGAGCTGACAGCTCAATCTCAACAAATCTTAAAACAAGTTAAATTATTTCAATATTATCAGACATTTCAGAATACGATTCTTACAGAAAGGAACTCAAAGTTTGCTCATTAACAAGCCTCACTTGTTTTTCATTCATAACTTTGAAAAGACTATGAATTGGAAGAAGCCTCTCAACACTCCTCTGTTTGAAAATACATAATTTAATGTTTGCGCAAATCAGCCTGGAGATACTCCAAAGCGTCTTTCCCAGAACTGAACTCATGGAGCACTGAACGGGTAAATACTAAATGTCAAACAGCAGCTTTATCAGACACTCATCAGGCTGAGGACAGGTAGAGAATGGTTAATAGTATTAAGAGAGGGAAAAGTACGCAAAGGCAATGTTGTTAAACTTGTATAAAACACTGGCTCAGTCTCAACCGGAGTATCATGTACTGTGGTGAGTGCCACATTTTAGGGAGGAAAGCATTGGAAAGGGTACAGGAAAGAGCTTAGAATCTGAAATGCCTGAGAGTGAGGTGGAGGAGATTAAATCGTGGGAGTCAAAAGAGGACAGAAAAAAGAAAGAGGACGAAAGGAAAGGGAAAAGGTTGAGGAAGTGGGACCTGCTGAGCTAATACACAGAGAGCTAGCAAGAAAATGCCAGGCTGAAAGGTTTCCTTGTGTGTTGTAATCATTCTGCGATTCAGAATTCAAGAGAAGAGAAACAGGAACTGTACACTATTACCACTTCTGCTTTTAAATGCTATTTTTCTGCAGGGTCGGAATGTGTTCTGAATGTCCGAGGTCATGGGGAATAGCACAGTTTTAATACGCAGCTTTTATGTGTCTCACACACTGAAATATATTTACAACTGACATGCCGTCTCCTAGGGATACAGGAATTTCAGTTGGAAAGTGCAATGATCTCCAGTCACCAGTAGATGAAGTAATAAGTTTCATAGTGCTGTCCTATGAAGATGGGTTCACTAAATCACTAACTTGCAACACCAGACTGCTACTGAAATGGCCAACTGACTTGAAATCTGTTGACTTTCAACAGAGTTTGAGACTCCTGATTAGTTAGTTACCAATCCATTGCTTTATTAACTGGGTGAAATGTGAAGGCTGCTTCCTGAGTTTGAATTGAAGCCAGTGATCTCTCCCAGGTGACTCACTAATGTCCAGAATCAGAAACGATTTAGATATTATTTTCACTGCTGTCTCACAGAATGCAAAGTCTATAACTCATTCACCAAATACTTCTAGCAGAGTTTCAGTTATTCAGTTATTGACAAAACACAGCACACAATCACGGCAAGATTGTCAATGATCACAGCAGAAGTTGTACACAAACACATCATATAATTCAAATTTCGATAATTATTCTCAAACCTTCTGCCAAATTGGTTTCATATCATGATTTTTTTCTCTCATTTAAGCAGATAATTCACTACAGCAAACTTGAACTAAAATACGTACTAAAACTTCATGATGTTTGTAGCAGACCAGATTCAAAAAATTTGAATTCCATTAAGCTGGAATTTTATAATCAAAAACACAAACTCTAACACTGCAGTCCTCATATTTCCATTAAAACTCAATTGCTTCACTAATGTACTTTATGGAAGGAAACCTACCATCCTTACCTGGTTCAGATCGACATGTCATTCCTAACCCACATCATAACAGGTTGACTTAATGCCCTGAAAGTGATGAATGCTCACAGACTGCATGAGATTCAGAATCAAACAGGACCACGGTGACAGATAATGGGAAAGGGACAAGGTATGTTAAAAAGATAAGGCTAAAGATTTTCTGCATTGATATGCAGAACATTCGCAATAAAGTGGATGAATTAATCTTATAAACAGGTGTGATATATCAGGATTTCACAGACTTGGCTGCTAGAATGGAATGAAACTTAGAACCATAGGAAATTACAGCTCAGAAACAGGCCTTTTGGCCCTTCTTGTCTGTGCCGAACCATTTTTTGCCTAGTCCCACTGACCAGCAGTTGAACCATATCTCTCCACACCTCTCTCATCCATGAATCCGTCCAAGTTTAAGGACTTTAGGGATGGAAACTGAATCTGCAAAGGTACTTAGAAAGGAAAAGGTGGTGGAGTTGCACTGTTGGTTAGAGAGGAATTTAACATAATGCTGAGAAAGAATATTAGCTTTGACAATGTGGAATCTATATGGGTGGGGCTAAGAAACACGAAGGGGCAAAAAAACATTAGTAAGGGTTGTATATAGACCCTCAAACTGTGTTGGTGATGTTAGGAATAACATTAAATAGGAAATTAGAGATGTATGCAATAAAGAGACATCTGTAATTAGGGGTGATTTTAATCTGTATATAGATTTGGCAAATCAACTTAGTCACAATATCATTGAGGGGGAATTCCTAGAGTGTTTTGTGGATGGATTTCTGGACCAATACATTGAGGAACCAACTAGAGAGCAGACCATTCTAGACTGCATATTACATAATGAGAAAGGAATAATTGGCAATCTAGTTGAGTGAGAGCCCTTGGGAATGAGTGACTATAACATGATAGAATTCTTCATCAAAATGGAGAGTGTTATAATTAATTCTAAGATTAGGATCCTGAACCTTAATACTGAAAATTACAATGATATGAGGCATGAATTGGCAATGATGGACTGGGAAACATTACTTAAAGGAATGATGGTGGATAGGCAACGGCAAATATTCAAGAAGTGCATGGGTAATCTGTATTAATTGTTTATTCCTGCCAGACACAAAAATAAAATGGGAAAGGTGACCAAACCATAGCTACACAAGAAATTAGACATGGCATTAAATCCAAGAAAGAGGCAGAAAAAACACTGGATGTAAGGATTGGAAGCAGTTTAGAATTTAGCAAAAGAGAACCAGAAGACTGATTACAAGAAAATAGAATACGAGAGTAAGCTTATGGAAAACATAAAAACTGACTGTAAAAGCTTTTGTAGTGTGCAAGGAGAAAAATATTGGTGAAGACAAATGTAGGTCCCTTACATTCGAAACAGGGGAATTTATAATGGGGAACAAAGAAATAGCTGATCAATTGAATACGTACTTTAGTTCTGTCTTCAGGAAGACGCAAATAACACACCAGAAATGTTGGCGAACACAGGCTTTAGTGAGCAGGAGGAACTGAAGGAGATCAGTATTAGTAGAGAAATGATTTGGGAAAATTGATGGGATTAAAGACGGATAAATCTCCAGGGCATCCCAGAGTACTGGAAGTGGCCTGAAGAGTAGTACAGTGATGGTCATCTTCCAAGATTCCAGACACTCTGGAACAGATTGGAGGATATACTAATGTAACCCCATTATTTAAAAAGGGACGTAGGAAGAAATCAGGGAATTATATACTAGTCAGCCTGACATTGGTAGTGAGGAAAATTCTCGAGTCCATTATAAAAGATTTAGCAACAGAGCAGCTGGAAAACAGTGGCAGGATTGGACAGAGTCAGCTTGGATTTATATAGGGAAATCATGCTGACAAATCTCTGAACAATGGAAGGATCAGTTGGGTTTTTATGAAAATCAGTGTTTTGGTCATTCTGAGCGGGAGGATTGGAACTGTCTCTGTGATTTGCAGGTAAACACTCACCTATAAAACAAAACGTAATCCACCTTCAAGTGGCAATTCTTAAAGGCCCAGGACTTGAGTTTGTGGCACTCACGATGAGCACGGAATTTAACCTTCACAATTCCTGAGCAGAGATGTGGCCGTAACCTGCGTTCTGGTCGATTACAGATTTTGTTCGATTTCACACGCCATGATTCAGCAAAAGCATCGACTTCAAACTTGAAATTTCCATCTCCGCCAATCAAATCGTCTCGTTTGTGACCATTGTAGTTTCCACACAAACCACAAAGTTTCCCTTTGAGATGGGGGCTTGCCATAACCTCCACAAAACTGTCGCCGTCCCAGGAAACCACAATACCTGAACAAAGGAGCAATACACAACCATCAGCAACTATCAACATGGATCACTCTCACCGTAGTCAGAAGGTCTTACATTCAAGCATTTCCTCCCCCCCACCAAATATTTCAGCACAAAATCCAGACTAAATTTTCACAGAATTTTCAATCTGAGCCTGATTTGGATTTAAAAAAACTGTTGATTTGGATATTTTAGCAGTTGTGTTAATGAATTCAGATCAATTATTAAATGAATGGGGCAGGCTGGTGCATGAGTCTAACTGTACCTGAGAAAAACCAGGGCTGGAAATGGCCAAGTGCTCGCATGGCCCAATTTCCTAAAGATCCAGAACAAAGATCCAGGTGGCATGATGGTACAGTGGTTAGTATTGCTGCCTCACCACGCCAGGGATCTAGGTTCGTGCAGACTCTGCACATTCTCCCTATGTCTGCATGGATTTCCTGTGGGTGCTCTGGTTTCCTCTCAGTACAAAGATGTGTGGGTTAGATGAATTGGCTCTGTTAAATTACCCTTTAGTATCAGGAGGGCTAACCAGGGTAAATGCATGGGAATAGGGCTTGGGTGGGATTGTGGTTGATGCACACTCGATAGGCTGAATGGCCTCCTTCTACACTGTAGGGATTCTATGATTCTATGAAATTGGTTGGAAGTTTAAACTGAATGAGGCAGCAGTATCAAAGAATGATTGTAACAGAGGATGCCTGATAGTTGAGGCTGGGAGGAGTGTAGACATCACCGAGAGTTATAGGACTGGGACTGTTGTGTAAAAACTTCACCTGATGCAAGTGTGAGACTCTGTTTAAAAAATTACATTCAATTCAAACTGGCTATCTGGCGACCATTTAATAGTTGATGTCACTTATATTTATTTCAAACTGAAATAAATGTCTGGAAAGAAAGAGTTCCAAATTGGCCAAATATTCTTCCATCCACATGTTTTCCTGTGCTGAATGAGAGTGTCTCTGTATTGAAAAGACACTTCATGTGTTTGTAGCTGCTTTGAGGAGGTGTTCTGAAATTTGGACAATTGTAAAGCTAAGATGCAGCAAGGAACTCGGACTCAGCCCTGTCACTGGGAAAGACGAAGTAATACCAACTGGTTCATTTGTCAGCTTTACTGATCCAACAGCTGGAAGAGAAGACTCTGTCTTTTCTCATTTTATATCATCCATTTTCTCTGTTGCATTGTTTAAACTTCCAGGTTCACATTGCCAAATCTTCTTTCTTGGAAGGAAACTCAGTATTTTGTTTGGGACAAAGTAACTGTTCTTTTTCACTTGAGTATCACATTACGCCTATATTTAAATAACATTATCTCTCGCTGACTACAGTCATGGAGTCATAGAGGTTTACAGATGGAAACATGCCCTTCAGCCCAACTTGTCCATGCCGCCCTCATTTTTTTTTTAAAATCCCTAAACTAATCCCAATTGCCTGCATTTGGTCCATATCCCTCTGTAGCCTGTAACTATTTAATGCTTTTTAAAAGATAAAATTGTACCCGCCTCTATTACGACTTCTGGCAGCTCGTTTCAGACACTCACCATTCTCTGTGTGAAACAATTGCCCCTCTGGATACTTTTGTATTTCTCCCCTCTCACCTTAAATCTATGCCCTCTAGTTTCAGCCTCTCCTATCTTTAGAAAAAGATATTGATTATCTACCTTGTCTGTGCCCCTCATTATTTTATAGACATCTATAAAGATCATCCTTCCTATGCTCCAGAGAAAAAAGTCCCAACCATTCATAGACTCCTTATAACTCAATCCATCAAGTCCCGTGCTAGTAAATCTTTTCTGCACTCTTTCTAGTTTAATAATATCCTTTCTATAATAGGGTGACCAAAATTGCACACAGTATTCTAAGTGTGGCCTTACCAACGTCTTGTACAACTTCAAGAAGACGTCCCAACTCCTGTAAGTCAGGTATTCAATGTTCTGACCAATAAAACTAAGCCAGCTAAATGCCTTTTTCACCACTCTGTCCACTTGTGACTGCACTTTCAGGGAGCTATGAACATGTACTCCTAGATCTCTTTGTTTGTAACTCTCCCCAGTGCCTTACCATTAACTGGGTAAGTTCTGCCCTGGTTCAATTGAACAAAATGCATCACCTTGCATTTGTCTAAATTAAACTCCATCTGCCATTCATCAGCCCACTGACCTAACTGATCAAGATCCCACTGCAATTAGAGATAACCTTCCTTACTCTCCACTATACCACCAATCTTGGTGTCATCTGCAAACTTACTAATCATGCCTCCTATATTCTTATCCAAATCACTATTATAAATGACCAATAGCAGTGAGCCCAGCACTGATCCCTGAGACATACTGCTGGTCACAGGCCTTCAGTTTGAAAAACAACCCTCTACTATTACCCTCTGGCTTCTGTCAAGAAGCCAATTTTGTATCCATTTAGATATTTTACCCTGGATCCCATGAGATTTAACTTTATGCAACAACTTATCATGCAGTACCTTGTCAAAGGCCTTGCTGAAGTCCATGTAGACAACATCAACTGCACTTCTCTCATCTACCATCTTGATTACTCCTTCAAAAAACTCAATCAAATTTGAGAGAATGACTTTCCACTTACAAAACTATGCTGACTGTCCCTAATTAGTCCTTGTGAGGCTAATCAGACTAGTGTCCAAACTCAGTAACCAATTAACTTTGGAATATCGAGTTCTCTCAGACAAGAGAAGTTGATCTTCTAGGGAAGAACTAGGGAAGTTGAATCTCTGGTGAAAAGGAAGAAGGAGGCTTATATAATGATGAGACGTGAAGGCTCAGTTAGGGCAATGGAGAGCTATAAATCAGCCAGGAAGCAGCTAAAGAGGGAGTTGAGAAGAGCTAGAAGAGGACACGAGAAGACTTTGGCAGATAGAATTAAGGAGAATCCTAAAGCTTTTTACAGGTATATAAATAATAAAAGATTGGTTAGGGCAAGATTAGGGCCAGTCAGAGATAGCAGTGGGAAGCTGTGCGTGGAGCCTGAGGAGATAGGAGAGACACTGAATGAGTATTTTTCGTCAGTATTCACGCAGGAGAAAGACAATGTTGTCAGGGAGAATACTGCGATACCAGGTTGTAGACTGGGCAGGATTGAGGTTCATAAGGAGGAGGCGTTAGCGAATCTTGAGGGTATGAAAATTGATAAGTCCCCTGGGCCAGATGGGATTTACCCTAGGATTCTCTGGGAGGCTAGAGAGGAGATTGCCGAGCCTTTGGCTTTGATCTTCATGTCGTCGTTAGCTACAGGTATAGTGCCGGAAGACTGGAGGATGGCAAATGTTGTCCCTTTGTTCAAAAAGGGGAGTAGGGACCATACTGGAAATTATAGACCGGTGAGCCTGACTTCTGTTGTGGGCAAGTCTTGGAAAGAATTATAAGGGATAGGATTTATAAGCATCTAGAGAGAAATAAATTGATTAGGAATAGTCAGCACGGTTTCGTGAAGGGTAGGTCGTGCCTCACAAACCTTATTGAGTTTTTTGAGGAGGTGACCAAAGAGGTAGATAAGGGTAAGGCAGTTGATGTAGTGTATATGGATTTTAGCAAAGTGTTTGATAAGGTTCCCCATGGTAGGCTACTGCAGAAAGTGCAGCTGCACGGGATTGAAGGTGATTTAGCAGTTTGGATTAGGAATTGGCTAGCTGATAGAAGACAGAGGGTGGTGGTTGATGGGAAATATTCAACCTGGAGTGCAGTTACAAGTGGTGTACCTCAAGGATCTTTTTTAGGGCCACTGCTGTTTGTCATTTTTATAAATGACCTAGATGAGGGTGTAGAGGGTTGGATTAGTAAATTTGCTGACGATACCAAAGTGTGGGGAGTTGTAGACAGCGAGGATGGATGTTACAGTTTGCAGAGGGACATAGATAGGTTGCAGAGCTGGGCCGTGAGGTGGCAAATGGAATTCAATATGGATAAGTGTGAGGTGATTCACTTTGGTAGGAATAACAGGCATGTGAAATATGGGGCTAATGGAAGGACCCTTAATAGTGTTGTTGAGCAGAGGGATCTTGGGGTACAAGTACATAGCTCTTTGAAAGTTGGCACCCAGGTTGATAAAGTTGTTAAGGAGGCGTACGGTGTGTTAGCTTTTATTGGTAGAGGGATTGAATTTAGGAGCTGTGAGGTTATGTTACAACTGTACAAAACTCTGGTGTGGCCGCACTTGGAGTATTGCGTACAGTTCTGGTCGCCGCATTATAAGAAAGATGTGGAAGCATTGGAAAGGGTGCAGAGGAGTTTACCAGGATGTTGCCTGGTATGGTGGGAAGGCCTTATGAGGAAAGGCTGAGGGACCTGAGATTATTTTCATTAGAGAGAAGAAGGTTACGCGGTGACCTAATTGAGGCGTATAAGATGATCAAAGGACTGGATAGGGTGGATAGTGAGAGCCTTTTTCCTCGGATGTTGATGACCAACACGAGGGGACATAACTTTAAATTAAGAGGTGGTAGTTATAGGACGGATGTCAGAGGCAGGTTCTTCACACAGAGGTTGGTGAGGGCGTGGAATGCCCTGCCTGCAGCAGTTGTAGACTCGCCTACTTTGGGGGCATTCAAATGTTTGGTGGATAGGCATATGGATGATATTGGAATAGTTTAGGTTAGAGGGTCCACTGGCCGGTGCAACATCGAGGACCGAAGGGCCTGTACTGCGCTGTAATGTTCTATGTTCTATGAGAGGGTAAATATCGAAAGTGTTGCTCTTGTGGACAATTGCAGGGATTGAGATCTCCAATTCCTTGGCAATCCCAGTTGAATATCAGCTGCTTTCCTTGTGATCCTTGTGGAGGGAGTGGGGGTGGCGTGATGCGGGATTGTGGGTGTTGGGGTTGGGGAATACAATTCTCTCCGATTCCTACTGCCTTGAAGCAGTAACTCTCAGCTTCACCTCGTGTCTGATTGCTGGGCCCCGACTATTGAAACTCAGCCTCACGAAGCAGCGACAGGGTTTAGAACCAGAGAAATGGAAACACGGATGCAGACTGTCTGACTGACAGCTCCAACAATGAGCTAACTGTAAAAGATTCTTTCAAAGTAATTCACACTGGCTTTAAACCAAATCCAGACAAGAAGATTTGCTCAATCAAGAATCCACAAGTTTGACCTGAATCCAGCAGCAACAATTTGCATTTATATAGTGCCTGTAACATGGTCCTACAGCTGGAAGTGCTTCACAGGAGTGATTACCAAACAAGGAATGACATGGTCAGCATGGTAGCACAGTGATTAGCCTCACAGTGCCAGGGACCCAGATTCAATTCCCAGCTTGTTATTGTCTGTGTGGAGTTTGCACATTCTCCTCATGTCTGCATGGGTTTCCTCCCACAGTACAAAAGATGTGCGTGTTAGGTGGATTGGCTGTGCTAAACTGCTAAACTTTTAGTAGGGGAATTAAGAGTAAATTTGTTGTGAGAATAGGGCCTGGAAGGGATTTCAGTGCAGACTCAATGGGCCAAATGGCCTCCTTCTGCATTGTAGAGATTCTATAATCCAATGATTCTAATTTACATGAGGAGAGATTAGGGACAAGTGGGCCAAAAGCTTGGTTAAAAATATGGTTTTAAGAATCGTCTTGGAAGAGGAAAGATGGATTGGTGGCCAGGTGGGTAGGTGGCAAGGTGGGCAGGTGTCGAGGCAGGTGGTGGGGCAGGCAGTGAGGCAGGCAGTGAGGCCGGCAGGCGGGAAGGCAGCGAAATAGGCGGGCAAGAAAGCGGTGGGCAGGTGGGTGGGTGAGGGGGGAAGGTGGGCAGCGAAGTGGACGGGCAACGAGGTGGGTGGGCAGGCGGCAAGGCAGACGGGCAATGAGGCGGGTGGGCGGGCGGCGAGACAGGAGAGTGGTGAGGCAGACGCAAGGCAAAGCAGGCAGGTGGTGGGGTGGACAGTTGGTGGGACAGGTAGGAGGGAAATTCCGGAGCTCAGGAATGAGATAATGGAAACGTGGCCACCAACGCCAAAATGATTAAAATGAGCGGTGGTGACAAGGTCAGAATTCAAAGGCTACAAACAGCAGAGATTACTGTGATGTGAGTGCGGGATTGTTGTGCAAATGCCTCATGTGATGCAAGTGTGCAACTTGATTTAAACATCTGTTTGATTTGGCATCAACTCTAGTCACTCAAATACTCCTTGCGACAATTAGAGCCTGAATCTGAGAGTGTGCTGCAAAATTGTGAAGCCAAGGTGAATGAGGGGGGAAGGGGGGGGCAGCAATTGCTGAAATCAGTGAACTTCCTGCTCACAGTCAGTTGTGGGTTTCTGATCACACTCCGGTATGTGAGATATTTTTATATCAGCCCCTGTAATGAGCTCTGAGAAACAATATTCACTTTCTGATTATTAAAACTAACTGAACATTTGCTTGTGGAATATGAGTGGCAGATTTTGAGAAAAGTTAACTCTGGTAATTGCAGTATTTGCATTAGCTGGGGTTTGTGATTTGAGTCCTGGAGGGAAGAGAGGTTTGAACTGAATATAGACAGAGATTTGTATCGTATTTTTCACCATCCCAGAATCAGACAAGGAACTGCACAAATAAGAATGTTATTACTGTTGTAACATCGGGAAAGTCATTCACAACCCATGTCGCTTTATGATATTGACTGAAGGGTGAACACTGACCAGGGGCTGCGGAACTCCCTGCTCTTCAAAGTAATCCCTTTCACGTCCATCTTAGGTAAATGGGGCCTTGATTTAATCTCCCATCTGAAACACAACACCTCCAACACTGCAGCACTTCCTCACCTTGACAAAGTAAGACTTGAGCCGATGACTTCCTGACTCCGAGGTGAGAATATCAGGCTGAAAGCAGAAGAACTCCTGGGTGTGAGAGAGTTTTTACACATCAGTAATATTTCTACAGCTCACCTGCTTCTGTCGTGACTTTCAGTAAATAGCCATCTAAGTGGATGGAGAATTGTTGGTTAGTGTAAGGCAGAGAGATCTTCAGACCATCTAACTTCACGGTCAGGTGCTGTAGGAGGCTGATGCTGCTTCCACTCAGTATCACTTCAATGGATTTGGTCCAGGAGTACGCAAAGGTTCTGCGGGCATCATTCTGCACTAGCACCTGGAAGCTAGCGGGATTGGAGCAATCCTTGGTCAACACATACTGACAAGTCCCTTGGAAGTTAAATGCCCTCCCGTCAAACGTGTTGTAATGAGGATCACCAAACACAGTGCAGACACCTGACTCTGGGAAAGTTCAAACACAGGATCAGTAAATCTGTGACACACACTGAGCGGGGGACAGAGAGAAAGAAAATGGGAGAAGAGGAGAATCCTTATAGTGCAGAGGTCAGCCATTCAGCCCATCAAATCTTCACTGACTCTCTAAAAGAGAATCTTCCCCAGACCCACCGCCCCCACCTATAATCCCATAATCCTGCGCATTTCCCATGGCCAATCCATCTAACCTACACGTCTTGGGGCATTTAAGGGGCAATTTCACATGGCCAATCAATCTTACCCGCACTGGATAGTGGGGGGAAACCAGAGCACCCAGAGGAAACACATGCAATCCACAGGGAGAATGTACAAACTCCATACAGTCACCCGAGGTTGGAATTGAACCTGGGTCCCTGGCACTGTGACACAGCAGTGCTAACCACTGTGGCACCGTGCCCAGCAGGGGAGGAAGGGCTGTATGAGGGGGAGAGGTTTCAGGGAGTAGAAAAGAAGGGCAGAGACTGGGAGAGAGGGAAGGAGAGAAAGGAGCAAAGACAAGGGAAAAGGGATTTGGGAAGGCCACATCAGGAGAAGGGGAAGGGACAGGGAGACAGGGACGGAGAGAGAGGGAAGGGTAGAGGGAGAGAGCCAGGAAAGGGGAAACGAGGCAGGGAGGACAGAGTCCAGCAGCTGCTTCCACGTTGGGTGCACAGTTTCTGCAGTGAATCACAGAGACATAAAAAATAGGAGGAGGAAGCCATTCGGTCCTTAAGAGTCTGCTCCAATACTCAGTGTGATCATGGTTAATCTTCAATCTCAACATCATACTCCAGCACTCTCCCCATACTCTTTGAAACTGTTAGAGTTCAGAAATCCATGTTTCCTTCTTAAATATATTCAATAATCTGGCTTCCACAGCCATCGGTGGTAAAGACGTTCACGGTTCATGACTGTGTGAGTGAAGGAATTTCTCCTCATGTCAATCCTAAATAATCCTGAGATTATGACTCCTTGTTCTAAGCACTGCAGCCAGAGGAAACAACATCACTGCATCCAGTCTATCCAACACTGTAGGAATTGAATGTGTTTCAACTAGATCCCCTCTCATTCTTCTAAATTCCAGCGAATACAAGCCCAGTTGACCCAATCTCTCCTTATGACAATCTTGCCATCCCAGGAATCAATCTGCCCATTCAGCCCATAAACTCTGCAATCTTTGCTGCACTCCCTCTATAACAAATATATTCTTAGATAAGAAGGCCAAAATTGCACACATACCTCAGGTCTCACTTGTACAGCTGCAGTAAGACATGGTTGCTCCTCTAGTTAAGTCATCTTGCAACGAAAGTCAACAAACCATTTGGCTTCCTAACTGATTGCTATACCTGCATCCATGTAATCCTTCACCATATCTCCCTCAATCTAAATCCTTCCCTGTTTTCCACTTCTGTGTAACAATCCCTATGTCCTTCTTCTGCCAGTACACTCACACCTCTCTGTTTTCCCCTCCTCTCCCCATATCCTATCCCCCTTTTACCCCCAGTCCCTCCTTTCCTCCCGCCCTCCTCACCCATTCCTACACTCCAGCACATCTTCCCATCTGCAGCGCGATAGAAAAGAGGGTGAGTGAGTTTTGATCTTTGAAAAGATGATAAGACAGGGAAGAGCTTACTCACTTTCAGTGCATATTGGACAGCAGCCATTCCTGTTGATAATTTTACCCTGTTGGTGAAACACACTTTGTTTGAGAAAAAGCAAGCTGTGGATTATTTGTTAATCAGTTCAGAGTTACAGTCATTTCAACCAATCACTGCCTAACTCAGAGAATGAATCTGCTGGTTAAGACAATCCCGAACCTCTCCTGCAGATTGCAAGAATATCCTTTACTTTGGTACATGGTTCAAATACAGGTACAGCTGTAACTGACTCACTCACCACAGGACAGCTCTTGATAGGGGAGCATTCCTTCCTCCAACATTCTGTCACCCCCTTCTTACACGCACAGAGTGTACAATTCATTGACGACCACATTTCCCCATCCTAAACAAAGATCAGAGACCATGCGTCATGTGATTTGTACTTTTACACTGAAGAATTTTGCATTCTCTCTCCTATTCTGATGTTTACTGACACCACAACACTTCTGAAGAATATTCACCCTCAGATCTCTCCCTGACTTGCGTGGCTAAGTGGGAATCCCTCTATACCACTGACTGTTATTTCTGATCACACCAGAGCCAGGGTTAGGGTTTGGTTTAGAGTTAGAGTTAGACCTTGGACTAGGATCAGGATGAGGCCCAGAGCCGGGATGAGAGTCTGGGATAGAGTCAGGATCGGTGCCTGGTTTATCGTGTTTAATTATATGTGACACATAGCCTGTACAGGGAGAAAGATGAAGAATGCTGGGCCAGACTTGCTGGTTGATGTCTTTTCCCTGAGGGAGCTGGGCTAGTTTATTGCTGAAAAGCTTTACCAGACATCCAGAACAAGATTTATGTCAAAACCCAGTGAGTTTAGCATTTGCCCCTCCAAAACCTGGAAAGACTGATTATTGAGATATTGACCATTCAGGAGCTCCCAGTTCAATGCATGTGGACCGCACCCGCCCACCCCCTCCCTCCTCATTCTCTACATTGAGACACTTTGATTATTTAGATTTCTCCCACAACCAAAGTCTGTCTCTGAGGAACAGTTTCACAGGACTGAATGGCTATTTATCTTTGATGTTCACTAAGAATACAAAGGGGGTAGGTGAGATGCTGTCCTCCTGGTACAATGGGCCCGGTTCCATTCCAGTGTCATGTCACTGATTGTGTGGAGCCTGCACATTCTCCCTGTGTTTGCATGGGTTTCCTCCGGGTGCTCCGGTTTCCTGCCACAGTCTAAAAGATGTGCTGGTTTGGTGCATTGGCCATGCTAAATTTACCCTCAGTGTACCCGGACAGGCACCGGAATGTGGTGACTAGGGAATTTTCACCAGTAACTTCGTTGCAGTATTAATGTAAGCGTATTTGTGACACCAATAAATAAACTTTAAACTTCATTAAACATACCCTATAAATTCTGTTGCCAACCCGGCAGATTTTGAGATTATCAGCAGAGATATAAGAGAGGCATTCTTCACAGCACTGTGCTTTTCCCCGACATTCCCCAGGCAATGAACAACGTTTCTGGCAAATCACAGTGGAATCCTGTAATTGAAAAGAAATTTTTGCAACAAGTAGATCCACTTAGAGATTCACATCTTGTTCAAAGGATCAGTAAGGATTAGGCTTAGGGGGCACTTGAGTTAGGGAATATTAGGGTTAGGAAACGTTAGGTTAGGTTTAGGGAATATTAGGATGAGGATTAGGATGAAGGAACATTAGAGTTAGGGTTAGATTAGAGTTAGGAAGCTGTCAGGTTACACTCTTCCTGTTATTTATTAAAGAAAGTTATAATTTCTCCAGAAAATCAATGTTTAATTTATAAAGGATGTTTTGCTTCATCCATATTTTAAACTAACATAGCAACAGTCTTCTCAATCAGGGACAGATTTGGGGAGAGACACGTGACAGTTCTCAATCTTACACTCAAACTCTAACCAGCTAAATTGAATTTAAATTCAGCTCCTGTAATATCTCTCCCTAATGCTGAATCTCAGAGTCTTTCCCTGATCCCAATTCCCGCTTTCTCTCTCTGATCCCAAATTCTGGAGGCTGAAAACCCTCTCCCAGATCCCAAAGTGCCTCTTCTTGGTCCCAATTCCCAGAATGTCTGCCCTTGATCCAGAATCCCAGTCTTTTTCCCCAGATCCTGAATTTTGGATTCTCTCAGCATGATCCAGAATTCTGGAATCTCTTGTCTTGATTCAAAATTCTGGAGCCTATCTCCCAGATCTGGAATTCCAGAGTTCCTCTCCACAATCCATAATTCCATTATGGATGGTGTTTCATAGCTCCAGGGGCCTGGATTCAATTCCCAACTTGTGTCACTATCTATGTGGAGTTTGCACATTCTCCTCATGTCTGTGTGGGTTTCCTTCAGGTACCCTGGTTTCCTCCCACAGTCCAAAGATGTGTGGATTAGGTTGATTGGCCATGCTAAGAATTCCCTTAATGTCCTGAGATGCGTAGGTTAGAGGGATTAGTGGGTAAATATGTAGGGATATGGGGGTACAGCCTGGGTGGGATTGTGGTCGATGCAGACTTGATGAGCTGAATGGTCTCTTTCTGTACTGTAGAGCTTCTGTATTCTATGAATTCTAGAGTCTCTCTCTCTCTCTCAGATTCAGAATCCCAGAATCTCTGTCCTGGGTCCAGAATCCCTCTTCCATATTCGGAATCCCAGAGTCTCAGAAATTCTCTTCAGGATCCAGAATTCCAGAATCTCTTTTCCGGATTCAGAATCCCAGAATTTCTTTCCTGGGTACAGAATTCTGGAATCTCTCCTCAGGATCTGGAATTCTGGAGTCTGTCTCCCAGATCCGGAATCCAGAGTCTCTCTCCCAAATCTCAGGCCCCTGGTGAATGGTTCAATCTGTCGATGTGACTTTTCCTGCCTGTGTCCCGGCTAATGGGATTTGGGTTACAGTACCAATGTATTGAAGTTGGTCAACCGGGGGGGAAGCAGTGATGCCATAAAATCACCTTTAATTGAGGCCTTAACTATCTAACTTACTAATTCCCACCCCCAACCTCCTCATGCAATCTGATTCCCAGCCTAGGAAATGTCCCAAGGGGTAGGAATGTGTGTGGGGCCACTCTTCCCACTTCTAGCCAACTCACCCTGGCCGTCTCCAACTTCCTGTCCACTAGATGGGGAGAATTCAAATCCTGGTCTTTCTTCCTGACCCCTTTGAATCCCACTAGCCCCGACTCCTGGATCAGGGCCAAGTATACTGAACAGCAGTTGATGAAGTCTGTAGCTTATGCAAGTTACAAAGTGAATGTGTTATACGTACCTGACACTCACATATGGTGCAGTTATCTAGCTGAAACACAGTCCCGTCTTCATAAACCTCACTGTGAAACAAGCAGCTCCCTGCAGTCAGGTCAAAGACTCTCCGCTGACCTACAAACAGGGCATTGTGAGAAAGCAGAACCTTCCAGAAGTATAGACGGGCATTATATTGTCTCATCTGTATCCAGGAAGCACTGAAACGGCAGTCTAAAATCAGTCATTATACAGGAATTACATAAAAACATAGATGATAGCAGCAAGAGGAGGCCATTCAGCCCTGCTCCGCTATTCATTACGATCATGGCTGATTATCCAACTCAATGGCCTAATCCTGCTTTCTTCCCATAACCTTTGATCCCATTCACCTCAAACTACTATATTCAGCCGTCTCTTGAATCCATTCAATGTTTTGGCATCAGCTACTTTCTGTGGTAATGAATTCTACAGGCTCATCACTCTTTGGTTGAAGAAATGTCTCCTCACCTCCGTCCTAAATGGTCTACCCTAAAGCCTCAGACTGTGACCACTAGTTCTGGACTCACCCCCATTCATTTCATCAACTGTTCAGCACAGAAAGAGGCCATTTGGCCCATCTGCTGTGTGCTGGTGTTTCTGCTCCATATCAGCTTCCTCCCACCCGCTTGCCATCTTAACCTATCACCATGACCTTCTATTCCTTTGTGTTTATCCAGCTTCCCCTCAATGTTTTAACATTTAAGAAAAATTTGGACAGGTACATGGATGAGAAGGGTGTGGAGTGATATGGAGTCAATGGGACTAGACAGAAGAATGGTTTGGCGCAGCCAAGGAGAGCCAAAAGGCCTGTTTCTGTGTTGTAGTGTTCTATGGTATCCATAAAATTCTCCCTGTCCATCTTCTCCCCACTCTCTGGGTGAAGACTTTTTCTTGAATCCTCTATTGTGTGTGTGTGTGTGTGTGTGTGTGTGTGTGTGTTGTGTGTGTGTGTGTGTGGTGTGTGTGTGTTGTGTGTGTTGTGTGTGTGGTGTGTGTGGATCCAAGTAGTTGGGGTGCTAAGAGGGATGAGAGTAAGGGGGTCATAGAGGAAAGCTGTAAAACACAGCAGCGTACGGGTGGGGTAGGGCATGGTTTGAAATGCGTATACTTTAATGCAAGGAGTATTCGCAATAAGGGGGAGGAACTTGCAGCTTGGACCAGTACCTGGAACTTCGATGTTGTGGCCATTTCAGAGACTTGGGTAGAGCAGGGACAAGAATGGATGTTGCAGGTTCCGGGGTTCAAATGCTTTAGTCGGAGTAGAGAAGGAGGTAGAAGGGGGGGAGGAGTGGCATTATTAGTCAAAGACTGTATCACAGTGACAGAAAAGAAGTTTGATGAGGACTTGTCTGTTGAGGTAGTATGGGCTGAGATTAGAAACAGGAGAGGAGAGGTCACCCTGTTGGGAGTCTTTTATAGACCTCCTAAAAGTTCTAGAGAGGTTGAGGAAAGGATTGCAAAGTCAATCTGGTCAGGAGTGAAAGTAATAGGGTAATTGTTATGGGGGACTTTAACTTTACTAATATTGATTGGAATAGCTATAGCTCTAGCTCGTTAGAGGGGTCAGTTTTCGTACAAAGTGTGCAGGAAGGTTTTTTGACTCAGTATGTAGATAGGCCAACTAGAGGTGAGGCTACATTGGATTTGGTGCTGGGCAATGAGCCAGACCAGGTGTTAGGCTTGGAAGTTAGTGAACATTTTGGTGATAGTGACCACAATTCGGTTACGTTCACCTTAGTGATGGATAGGGATAGGCATGAAGCTGGGGGCAGTAGTTATAGCTGGGGGAAGGGTAATTATGAGGCCATCAGGAGAGAATTAGGGTGCATAGATTGGACTAGGAAACTACAGGGACTGGGAACATCTGGAATGTGGAGCTTATTCAAGGAGCAGCTGCTGCGAGTCCTTGATAAGTATGTCCCTGTCAGGCAAGGAGGAAATGGTCGAGTAAGAGAACCTTGGTGTACGAAAAAAGTTGATTTGCTGGTTAAAAGGAAAAAGGAGGCTTATGTCAGGATGAGGCTTGAAGGCTCGGTTAGTGCAATGGATAGCTATAGATTAGCCAGGAGGGAGCTAAGAGTGAATTGAGGAGAGCTAAGAGAGGACACGAGAAGACTTTGGCTGATAGGATTAAGGAGAATCCTAAAGCTTTCTTTAGATACGTTAAGAATAGAAGATTGGTTAGGGCAAGATTAGGGCCAGTCATAGACAGCAGTGGGAAGTTGTGCGTGGAGCCTGAAGAGATTGGAGAGGTACTGAATAAATATTTCTCTTCGGTATTCACGCAGGGTGATGTAAATGTAGTTATGGAGAACACTGAGGTACAGGGTAGCAAACTGGAAAGTATCGAAGTAGATAGGGAGGATGTGCTAGATATTCTCGAGGGTTTGAAGTTGGATAAGTCCCCTGGGCCGGACGGGATTTACCCTAGGATTCTCTGGGAGGCAAGAGAGGAGATTGCAGAGCCTCTGGCTCTGATCTTCAGGTCGTCGTTGGTTACGGGTGTGGTTCCGGAGGACTGGAGGATAGCGAATGTGGTCCCATTGTTCAAGAAGGGGAAGAGAGACCTTCCAGGGAATTATAGGCCAGTGAGTCTTACTTCTGTTGTGGGCAAAGTATTGGAGAGAATTATTAGGGATAGGATTTATAGTTATTTAGAGAGAAATGAATTGATTGGGGATAGTCAGCATGGTTTTGTGAAGGGTAGGTCGTGCCTTACTAACCTCATTGAGTTTTTTGAAAAAGTGACTAAAGAGGTGGATGGGGGTAAGGCGGTTGATGTGGTATATATGGACTTTAGTAAGGCGTTTGATAAGGTGGCCCATGGAAGACTTCTGCAGAAAATGCAGATGTATGGGATAGAGGGTGATTTAGCTAATTGGGTTAGGAATTGGCTAGCAGATAGAAGACAGAGGGTGGTGGTTGATGGGAGATATTCATCGTGGAGTTCGGTGACAAGTGGTGTACCTCAGGGGTCTGTTTTGGGGCCCCTGCTGTTTGTAATTTTTATAAATGATCTGGATGAGGGTATTGAAGGATGGATTAGTAAATTTGCAGATGACACTAAAGTCGGTGGAGTGGTAGATAGTGAAGAGGGGTGTTATAGTTTGCAGAGGGACTTGGACAAGTTGCAGAGCTGGGCCGAGAGGTGGCAAATGGAGTTTAATGTGGAAAAGTGTGAGGTAATGCACTTTGGCAGGAATAATAAATGTGTAGAGTATAGGGCTAATGGTAGGATTCTTAATAGTGTTGATGAACAGAGGGATCTTGGTGTGTATGTGCATAGATCCCTGAAAGTAGGCAGTCAAGTCGAGAAGGTTGTTAAGAAGGCATATGGAGTCTTAGCTTTTATTGGTAGGGGGATTGAATTTCGGAGCCGCAACGTCATGTTGCAACTGTACAAAACTCTAGTGCGGCCGCACTTGGAGTATTGTGTGCAGTTCTGGTCCCCACATTATAAGAAAGATGTGGAGGCATTGGAGAGGGTACAGAGGAGGTTTACCAGGATGTTGCCTGGTATGGAGGGCAGGTCTTATGAAGAGAGGCTGAGGGATTTGAGGTTGTTTTCGTTAGAAAGGAGGCGGCTAAGAGGGGACCTAATCGAAACATATAAGATGATTAGAGGTTTAGATAGGGTGGACAGTGATAGCCTTTTTCCTAGGATGGAGAAAGCTAGCACGAGGGGACACAGCTTTAAATTAAGGGGTGATAGTTATAGGACGGATATCAGAGGTAGGTTCTTTACCCAAAGGGTGGTTCGGGAGTGGAATGCCCTGCCTGCAGCAGTTGTAGATGCGCCAAGTTTGGTGGCGTTTAAGAGGTTAGTTGATAAGTATATGGAAGAGAAGGGAATGGTTTAGTTTGGAGGGGCATTGCTTTTTATATTGGTCGGCACAACATCGAAGGCCGAAGGGCCTGTTCTGTGCTGTAATGTTCTATGTTCTATGTTCTATTACGTTTATTGGTGATAGTCTGATTGTCATGGTCCTTAGCCTGGTCCACCCCATACATGGGAACATGTTCTTTATGTCAATCCCATCGAGACCCTTCATAAACTGTAAGACCTCAATGAAGTCACTCTTCAGCTCCAGCCTTTCCCAATTATTATTAGCTATTTTACTGATTGAGATCTACATTTAAAATTAACCCATCAAAATGACTTTAAGATTCAGGATGCTTACTGAGAATGATGGATTATGTAGCAGCTGCGATATAAATCCTCCCCTTTCAGAAAGGTTGTGTGCACGTTTCAAGGAAGTGGAGTTTACTCACCCAAACACTGGGAGCAGCATTTACCCGGTGGTACTTGACTGAGGTGTTGGGGGCAGGAGAGGACAGGACACATTTCCCGAGAACAATGCAGTGCGCCGGCCTGTAACAATCAGATCACAGTGTCAGCCATTCCAAACAGTTCATACCAAATAGTAATGGTCAGAAAACTGTCAGGTTCAATCAATGGTTGAGCCTGCGTTTAGACTGATACCCAAGAGGGATAATGTTGATGTCAGGATACACATTCAGATCTCTCTCTGTACATTTTTGTATGACTGGAAAGGCTGAAACTTGGTACAAGTAGATTTTTTTTTGTGGTTTACAGATCTCAGTGACTTAGAATCACTAAAACAGATTGGCCATTCGTCTCCTTTGCTATTTCTGGGAGCTTGCTGTGCACAAACTAAGTGTCACAATCCAGACAAACTATTTCCGGTGAAGGACGATCAGTAACTAGAGAGACGCAGGTTTAGGATTATTGACCAAAGAACCAGAGGAGAAAATGAAAGTTTTCCTGGAGAGAGAGTTGTTGTGATCTGGAAGGTGCTGCCTGAAAGGGTGATAGAAGCAAATTCAAAGGAAACTTTCAAAAAGGAACCGGATAAATAATTGAATGGGAAAATCTTACATGATTATGGACTGAGAGCATTGGAGCGGGACTAAGTGGCTCTTTCAAATGGCCAACATAGAAATGATGGGCTGAATGGTCTGCTGTGATGTAGTATTCTAATATCCTTCCAGCAGTCTGAGAGGATTTTTCACACAATGGGACTAAGCAACCGTCATTGGTATAAAACAATATTTGGATTGAAATGAGGGATGCGAGTTTATTGAATTGAGTATACGCACCAGGACCGGAATTCTACTGCCCGTTCACTATGGAATTGGAATGGTTGAGGGGTGGACAATGGGAATATCCATTGACCTGGAACAGCAATTTCTGGTTTCGCACTCTGCCTTAGGTGTACACTGTTTTTGCGTACAGCTCTAAAGCTGAATGACAATCAGAAGAAGCTCCTTTCAGAGCAATAATTCTACATCAAGCAACACTCATTAAAAATTGAAAAATATCCAAACTGAAAGATGATTTCTATCAAATACACTCCAATAAACTTACTATCTTCCTTAAAACAATGTGAGAGAAAGCTGTGGTTGTGAATCTGTAAAGCAGAGAAACTCTTTGACTCTCCATCAGGCAAAGCATTGCTGCCAATTAACAAACACAGCAACCAGAAACAATCCACCCTCCCTCTCTCTGTAACCCCTATTCCCCCCACCACTGCCGAAACCAAGACAACCAACCCAAAACCACGGGGACTGTGCAGTGCAGGGTGGACTGGGGAGAAGAATGGGGTAGTAGATGTGGGGGTAATGAAAACTGTTAAAGAGTTTGTGGGAGATGAGGGAGTGGAGGGTGTTAGAGGAGAGGGATGAGGATAATGGGTGAAGAGGAGGAGAGGAGGAGGGGAGGAGGGGGAAGGGGGAATGCCAGCTTCTTGTTGCTGCCTGAATATCAGAACATTAACATGGCTGCAGACTGTGACTGGCAGTGATTCTGGGAGTGGATAAGCAGTCAGCCTGTTTCAGACATGTTAAGAGCTACACCAGTTTTAGTATTCCAGTTTAAAGGGGTGAAGGGTTCACTGCGAGTTTGCCAGTTTGTAATCATTCTGAGTTTCTGACTTCAGGGAACTGCACAGGATGGTTGGAGTGAGTCTGGATATGTAACACTCTCCAAGAGGATTAGGGCATGGAGCTCCAGAGTTACTGTCAGGAACGTGGACAATGTTCTTCTATGATTCCTGATATTCCAGTTTAACCATTAGTCAGGGTCTTCTTATTTATAGAATGAAGTGCCAGCGAACACATGTTAAACGGGAGAGTCAGGATTGAGCCAACGAGCTTGTCTCAGGTACAGGGAAATTCTCATCTGTTATCCTCGAATGAAGTTTAGTAAAGTGCAGTGTGAGAGTGAAATGTTTGTTATAGCTTGATGCAAACTGGATTAGAACAGTGCATGTTGTTGCTGAGATTACCATTATTAAATATACAGAAACTGCAGCTGATATTCTGAACGTCTCAGATGTTGAAAATATTTCCTCTGAGGGCCATCAAACTTTACTGTTGGAAAATTCTAACATATCCCTGTGACAACTGGACTCAGAAACAAGGTGGATGAAGCTTCTGATAAGGCATTGGTCAGGATACTTATACCCACATTAATCCATTGGCGGAAAATCGCTTCCACTAAAACTGCTCTCCCTAATGGGTAAAAGACAAATCATTCCATGACTTTCGGTAAAATCACAAAGCAAAATGGCTCGGTCATTCTGTCAATGAGGAAAATCAAAATTAAATACATCCCAAGGTCAGCAATTCTCCCTTGCACAAAGAGAAACTATCTTTGCACGTGTGGCCGGGCCAGGGGAAGACGATAGTGTTATTCCTGGCAACTGTGTATGTGTGTCTGATGAGATAATATTTTGTGAAGTGGATTGAGAGTGAAATAAATACAAGGAGACAAAGATTTAAAAGAGAAAATCTCATCGGAGGTCAAAAGAAATTTAGTTTCAGTAACAGAGCTGGGCGAGTGGTTATAACATAAGCAGGGGAGCATTTTGTTAACAGCGATCATAATTCCATCAGATTCAGGATTGCTAGAAAAATTGACATGGACAGGTCAAAGTTATAAAGGGAAAATACTAGAAAATCTCGGCAGGTCCAGCTGAGATTTTCCAGCATTTTGCTTTTGGTTTTAGATTCCAACATCTGCGATAATTTGCTTTTATTTTTAGGCCAAAATTCTAACTAGGAGAAGGCTAGTTTTAATAAGATCAGGTATGATCTCAGATATGAGTGATCTGGGAGCAAATACTTTTAGGTAAATCTGTGATGGAACAGTGTGATATATTCAGGAAGGAAATAAGGAGAGTAAAGAGCCAACGTGTTTTAATAAAGAAAAAGAGTTGCACCCACAAATCTGGATACTGTGGGATATACAGCAGTTGATGAAGACAAAAAGGGAAGCTAAAGCTGATAGCAAGAATCAATACATCAGAAACTCGAGAGTACAAAATGTGCAAGAAGAAGCTTAAAAAAAAAGAGCAAAAAGACATGAAAGGAGGGATACTGGTAGGTAAAACAAAGTAAAATCCTAGTTTGTTTTATCCGTACATTAAAGGGAAGATGATAAGTAGGGATAAATAGTCGCGCGCATTAAAGACCACTTGTATGTAAATAACTCATGTATGGAGCCGGATGATGGATGTTGGGTTCTAAGTGAATACTCTGTGTTGGTGCTCAGTAGCAAGACAAACAATGTGGGTATAAAAATCAGGCAGAAGAACTGTGATACAATTAAAAATATTGACATTGGCAGAGAGGAGGTTGTGGCTTAAAAGTAGATAAACCTCCAGGGCCAGATGAAATGTATCTCAGGCTATTCAGTGAGGCAAGGAAGGACATAGCAAGGATACAGGCAATAATTTCCAATTCCTCTCTGGCCACAGGAAGACTGGAGGACAGCCAATGTGGTACTGTTATTTAAGAAGGGAGGAACTACAGACTAACCTCAGCAATGGGGAAACTATTGGAAACAATTCTGAGAAACAGGTTTAATCTATTTGGAGAGGCAGGGATTATTCAGGAAAAGTCAGTATGGTTTTGTTAAAGGGAGGTCACGTCTGACCAACTAGAGTGAATTTTTCCCCTTCAAATATTTATCCAATTCCTTTTCAAAAGCACAATAAATGGGAATCAAGGTGAATGGGTATTGAGGAAGAATGGGGGGGAATCGAGGGGAATCAAGAAATGGCAGAGAGATCAAGGGGGAGTCCAGACGAATGTGGGGGGATTGAGGGGAGATATCGAGCAAGGCAAGGTATCAAGGGGGAGGGGGGTTGAGGGGGCCGGGCATTGAGAAGGATTGAGGTGGAATGGAGGATTGAGAGGTGTGGTGAGGGAGATTGGGGAGTGCGGGGGCTGGGGGAATCAAGGGGGGGAAGGGAATCAAGGTTGAGGGGGGCAAAGCAGTCGGGAGGGTGGGAGGATCAAAGGGGATTCAAGGGGCTGGTAGGGATTGAGGGCAGGGATCGAAGGAGGATCAAGGGGGCAGGGAATCGTGGTTGGGGGGGATAGAAGAGGTGCAGGGGTTCCAGAGGTGGCAGGAAATTGAGGGGGCATAGGGAGGAATGAGGGGAGGTAGCGGAACGAAGTGGGGGCAGGGGGAACAAGGGAGGCAGAGGGAACAAGGGGATGGCAAGGGGGACAAGGGTGGTCAGAGGTAATAAAGGGGGCGGGGGAAACGACAGGGACAGGGGATCGAGGGAGGATGGGGGATTGAGGAAAGGGTTGAGGAGATTGAGGGTGGATTTGAGGAGATGGGGGTATCGATGGATGGGTGGGCTGGTGGATCAAGGGATGATGTAGAGATGCCGGCGTTGGACTGGGGTAAACTCAGTAAAGTTTGACAACACCAATTTTAAATCCAACTAATTTATTTGATAGTAAATCAGCGAGCTTTCGGCCTTTGTGGCCTTCGTCAGGCGAATGAGGTGTTCTCATTCAAAGGATCAAGAGATGGACAAGGGGATTGAGGGGTAGGGGGATCAAAGTAAGAGCGGGGGAATCAAGGGGGAGTGGGGGGATCGAGTGGGGAGAGAGTATTGAGGGGGGAGCAGGGATGATTGAGGGGGACCGGGGGAGGTGTTGAGAGGGGCAAGGGAAATGGAGGATTGGGAGGGCAAGGGGATGGAGGGGAGCAGAGGGATGGAGATAGGCTGAGAGAGTCAAGAGGAGGCAAGGAATCGGGGGCAGGGGATCAAGGGGGGGGGAATTAAGGAGGTCAGGGGAATTAGGGTGGGTGGGGGGATTGAGAGGGGTGTGAAGATTGAGTGAATCACTATATACAGTGCCATGTGTGCAACTCGAATATTCTGGAAGTTTCACACTTACTTGCTGTTACACTGCCCCTTTTAACTGATAACACCAATTGATTTACAGCAATCTCTCCCGCACACTGAGTCAGACAGGAGTGAGGAGCGAGGAGCCGCAGTCTATACTTACAGTGCAGAAACATTTAATACATCTGTTTCCCTCTGGATAGAAATCTTCACCCTCTCTATAGCGGTGACCAGCGAACTCACAGCCTGAAATCAATAACATGAGATCAAATACAGAATAACGGGGCAGAGAGAGAAAATCCCATTAGGACAGGGAGTGCGGGGGTGGGTGAGGGGAGGTTCTCTGTGGGGACTCATCCTATCAGTAATGGCTTTCTTACCTTGACACAGCGGACAACAGCTGCCCTGTTGTACGATGGGGTTTTTACAGTAGACCACACATAATATCTGCGATTGTGTGATGACACCTTCCTGTGGGGAAGATATGAAACACAGCTTGTTAAGAGTCTTTCCCTGGTTGTGTCTCTCTGTGTAACCTGGTGTTGTGAGACTTTTTATCGTGTCCCTGATCACAGGACAGGCTCCACACATTAGCTCTGAACTCTCACACAACTGATTACAGCCAAATCTGCATCAATTTATAAACATAAGACTGGTTTTAATATTCAACAAAGAAAATGGACAGATATTTATGTGAAAACAAAATGGAATCTAAAAAGCCTGCAACAATTCTCACAGTGCCCTGTGTAACTGCTGAATCTCCCCGTAACCCTTAATTCCCTTGCCAATTTTGCAGAGAGACTTGGACAAGTTGCAGAGCTGGTTTGCAGAGAAACTTGGACTTGGACAAGTTGCAGAGCTGGGCTGAGAGGTGGCAAATGGAGTTTAATGTGGAAAAGTGTCAGGTAATGCACTTTGGCAGGAATAATAAATGTGTAGAGTATAGGGCTAATGGTAGAATTCTTAATAGTGTTGATGAACAGAGGGATCTTGGTGTATTTGTGCATAGATCCCTGAAAGTAGGCAGTCAAGTCGATAAGGTTGTTAAGAAGGCATATGGAGTCTTAGCTTTTATTGGTAGGGGGATTGAATTTCGGAGCCGCAACGTCATGTTGCAACTGTACAAAACTCTAGTGCGGCCGCACTTGGAGTATTGTGTGCAGTTCTGGTCCCCACATTATAAGAAAGATGTGGAGGCATTGGAGAGGGTACAGAGGAGGTTTACCAGGATGTTGCCTGGTATGGAGGGCAGGTCTTATGAAGAGAGGCTGAGGGATTTGAGGTTGTTTTCGTTAGAAAGGAGGCGGCTAAGAGGGGACCTTATCGAAACATATAAGATGATTAGAGGTTTAGATAGGGTGGACAGTGATAGCCTTTTTCCTAGGATGGAGAAAGCTAGCACGAGGGGACACAGCTTTAAATTAAGGGGTGATAGTTATAGGACGGATATCAGAGGTAGGTTCTTTACCCAGAGGGTGGTTAGGGAGCGGAATGCCCTGCCTGCGGCAGTTGTAGATGCGCCAAGTTTGGTGGCGTTTAAAGGTTAGTTGATAAGTTTATGGAAGAGAAGGGAATGGTTTAGTTTGGAGGGTCATTGCTTTTTTCATAATTGGTTGGTGCAACATTGAAGGCCGAAGGGCCTGTTCTGCGCTGTAATGTTCTATGTTCTAATTAAAAACCTATCCACTCTTGACTTGAACATACAGCACAAACTGACTTTACTTCATTTCAACATAATTTCAACAGTGCAAATGCTTGAATGATGCAAGGAGAGGCAATGGCCTAGTAGTATTATTGATAGACTATTAATTAGACTAATTGATAGACTATTAATTACTATTATAATTGATAGACTATTAAGAAACTCAGCTAATGTTCTGAGGACCCAGGTTCAAATCCCGCCAGCTGATAGAATTTGAATTCAATTAAAAAATATTGGAATTAAGAATCAACTGATGACCATGAAACCATTGTCGATTGTTGGAAAAACCCATCTGATTCACTAATGTCCTTTAGGGAAGGAAATCTGCCATCCTTACCCAGTCTGACCTATCTGTGATTCCAGAGCCACAGCAATGTAGTTAACTTGCAACTGCCCTCAAAGGGCAATTAGGGATGGGCAATAAATGCTGGCCTGCCAGCGATACCATGTCCAACGAATGATTGAAAGTTAGGAAGAGAGAGAGAACAAAAACAATTCTTACATTTAAATGGCACCTTTTAAAACTTCCAAACAGTTCAATATTCTCCACAGTCAGTGAGGCAGTTTGGAAGTTTAGTTCATGTTGCAATGCAGGGAAACATGTTGTGAGCCTTCAGCTGAACTGCTGATGGAATGATTTGCTGGGTTATTTCGAGGCACAGTTAAAAGCCAGACACAAACAGACACAGACTGGGTGAGGATAGCAGGATTTCTGCCCAGATGGTTACGAACAACATGGAAGATACAATCACTCAGCCTTCCATTCTGTGTTTAAGGCTTTTGCTCCCCATGACCTTGCTCATATCCTACATTATTTAAACATATCCTATTCCTTTATCTCACTGTGATAGCTTCCACTTAACTTGCATCATCTAGTTTTGCTGTCAAATAATGAGCTGCTGCAGTATTGAAAGGTCCAGACATTAACACTTCACCTTCATTGCACAGAAATATCTGCACAATAAAGATGTGGAAATGTGGCCATGCAGAGTAGGGATATCCTGAATGGAACACAGCAATCCCTAAGCAAAATAGTTTGGGTCAATAGAAGGAGATATGCAAGGCAGTGAGTGTGGTCACTCAGTGCCAGGTAGATGGCCTCCTTCTGCACGGGAGGGATTCTATGGTAGTGAAAATGCTCTTCCTAAGTATCAGCTTTCTTGGGTCACCATCCAGTCAACCCAAAAACATTAATTAACACATGATTAAGCACATATTGCTGAAGGAACACTTACCTGACATGCCCGCATGATGCACGGTGTGGAGGGCACAAGCCACGTTGCTGAGCTGTTATATATCTTCCCACCAAACACACATTCTTATGGAAAAAAGGAGACAATGGTAAGGATCAGAAAGAGTCAGCAGCTCCTAGGAATCACATGTTGGAAAATTGCAAAACAGTTAAAGTTCAGAAAGGGCATTTTGGTCCATCTTTCTCCATCGAGGTGTGATCCAGCCTTCCCACCCAGACATTTTCTGGAATGCTGCAGAACAGGAACCCACTCAACCTATCCTGTCTGTACTAGCTCTTTTAAAGAACTAGTCAATTAATTTCCCTCTCCCTGTCTTTCCCTCTATGGCACCGCAAATACATTTTCCCCTCAACTATTTCTCCAATTCACTTCTGAAAGTTATTATCAAATCTGCTTCCACCTTTCAGGTGGCACCTTCCAGATCACAACTCAGTGAGTGAAAACAACTCTCCAATTCTTCTCTCTTTTATTTTTGTGGACCATTTTAAAGGATTCCAGAGATTTTTGCCTCCTGGCACAATCTGGAATGATGATATCACTGCTGAAATTACCACTTACTAATTTGAAACCCTTTGTGATTTTCTTTGTTTCAGACTGAAATCGATATACTGAACAAAATGGACCTGTCATAAATTTCGGGTACAAGATATTGCTTTCAGATACTATCCCATCTCTCTCTCTTCTCTTTCCCCTACGCTCCTCCAACCCCCACCAAATGCTTCAGCCTCGATTATCTGCACTCTGTGCCGATAGAGGCCGAGTTGTTTTGAAACCAGTATGTCAGTACCAAAATTGTCTTTCATTTCACCATTATTTAACCAATTACATCAATCTCACTTTTCACAAGCTCACCAAACAGCAGGAAATAAATAAGATTGTAATGTCCTCCGGCTTGTCAACTAGAGAATGATTTTGAGAATAATAAAATCGTAAAGCATAAGAGCAGAAGTACACCATTCGGCCCATCAAAATTACCTGTTAAATGTGATTGTGATACTAATAATGCAATCTTCCCCCAGAGATAGATGGGTTAATTAATAAATGAGTTAAATAACTCTATGAGACAATTGCTACTGGTGGTACAATTCTTGTCACTGCTCTCAGCTATAATATAGAAACATTTCTGGGAAGCTTGAATTTATTCATCGTGTGTACAGGAATCTCGGCACTGCACAAAAAGGCTATTTGGCCCATCATGTTTACATAGACTTTCTGAAAGAGCATTCCACGCAGGCTCTCCCTTCGCACATTTACCACGGCCAATCCCCCTAAGTAAGACATGCTGGGACAATAAGGGACAATTTGTTATGGTCAATCCACCTAACCTGTACACTTTTGGACTGTGGGAAGAAACCGGAACACCCAGAGGAAACCCACGCAGACACAGGGAGAATGTGCAGACTCCACACAGTCAATGATCCAAGCTGGGAATCGAACTCAGGTCTCTGGCTGCTAACCAGGGATGGTACAAGAATACCATTGTGAGAAATTTCAGTTCAGAGGCAAGGCTGGAAAAGCTGGGATTGTTCTCCCTACAGCAGAGAAGGTTAGCCAGAGATTTAATCTCAATATCATGACAGAGTTTGCTGGAATAAATCTGGTTGAAATTGTTTCTGGTGCCTGTGGGTCAGTAACAAAAGGACACAGATTTAAGATAAGGGGAAGATTCTATGATCTGCAATGTCTGGGCTGAAATGACAATGGAAACAGATTCCATAATAACTTTCAAAGGAGAATTGGAGAAATGTGCAGGCTAATGGGGTGAGAGAGGGTCGAGGGAGACGGAGTGGGAAGCTCGTTCAAAGAACTGACAATAGTATGATGGACCGAATGGCTTTTTTCACAGAAGAAAGAACAATACAGGACAGGAACAGGCCCTTCCACCCTCCAAGGCTGCACCGATCGTGTGTTCCTAACTAAACCATCCGTTTGTATTCCTCTATTCCCAGTCTGTCATGCGGCTATCTAGATATGTCTTAAAAGGACAAAGAACATTATTGTGTTAATCCAGGGCACTGCCCTTCCTTGCTTATTTTTGGACTTGTATCTCTCAGGATTTTGTGTGCACGATTTTCAGTGCGGATGCTGTGAATGTTTTAAAGAGTGAAGCATGATGAAAGATGCAGATGCGGTTGAGGGTGTGGTTGAAAGTGTGGTCTCGGGGGAATGCAGGAAGTGAAGGAAATATTTGTTCTGATTCAAAATATTTCACTCAAAATCTTTTGATTTTGTAAATATGAAGAATCTTGGTTTGACAATATGAAATGGAAACAGAGGGACACCCAGTCCCACAATGGTTCTGTGGCTGTACGAACAGCAACTTGGTTTCCAACAACTGGAGAAGACATTTGGAACCAGTAGGTCTAACTCAGGCTGGGGTAGCCCACACAGTAACAATCAGCCTCAGGGCAAATAGGCAGATGTTGTCCTCATCTCAGTCCTGCTGGTGGGGTCCTGCCGCCTACAGGAGAAGGCAACAAGAAAGGACAAAAGGAAAATCAGTGTAACTCATTATACCCCTGGCTGAGTCACCGCACTCTGCTGGAGGTTGAATAAAGTTACAGAAAGACCAGGGGAATTCTGGTACAATCCTTCACCTGTTTCAAGTGAAACAATAGCAACTGGGCATTGCAATTAATTTCAGTGGCCCTGGTTTGGGGGATGAATTATCGATGGTTCGCACACTGTGCTATCCTATTGGGAAGTGTGTATATATGCTAGTGTGCATGGATATGGTTATCTGTGTGCAGTTATGCATACATGCATGTGACTGTGTGCTTGCGTCTTGCATGCTGTACTGACACACAAAGAAAGAATGTCCATTGGAACAAGTTAACAGGTTTGGGCTTGGAATAAGGGTTAAAGTCTTGGGGAGCAGGAGGAAGTGAGGGAGTAAATTCTGATCTTGATATCAGTCAGTAATCTGGGACGCAGTGAATTTATCAAGGGTAGTGATGGATTCAGGTTGACTAACATTGTGACAAAGCTGTAATGCTGAGTAATGCTGTGATTAATGGGGTGTGAAGGAGAAAGCTGAGCAGACTGACAAATTCTTGAAAATACAATGTGCATCTGCAGTATGCTGTGAAGTGTGTCAATACTAAACCTCCAGTGCAAAGAGTCAGAGTTACATGGATTAAAATAAAACACTGATCACACGTAGCTTGAAAAGCCCAAAGATAAAAACACAGCCAGATAGCAGCAACGTTAAAATACCTTTGCATTTTTCACAACAGCCTCCTCGCTGTTTGATAACGAGAGCACAATCTTTGTGAAGCACAGGACATTTCTCTCTTGTACATCTTACTTCTCCATTCTGAGTAACAGACAACAAAAAAAAAACAGAATTGATAAGTAACGCAATGCAATAAACCAGGTGTAAAAAATATACTGACTGACCAACATGCATCAAGTAGTAATGAACAGCAGCAAGAGACTAGGGAACATGTAGAGAGTAATAACAAACAGCAGCGAGAGCCCAGGGAACATGTACAGAGTAATGGTGAACAGCAGTGAAAGACTAGGGAACATGTACAGAGTAATAATGTACAACAGCAAGAGACCAGGGAACATGTATAGACTAATGATGAACAGTGAAAGACCAGGGAGCATGCATAGAGTAATAATGAACAGTAGCAAGAGACCAAGGAAACATCAAAACTCAAGAATTCAAAAGAGAGTTTCAGATTATCAACAGAATAGAGACTTGAAACAAACTCTCAAACTTTGCCAGTTGTTAATTATTCCTTCATTTATTGACCCAAATGTTTTGGTTTAGTTCAAAAGTAACTGTCATATAGCAGCATTACTGCTATGTTACATGGTATCTACAACACACAAACAGGACCAAAGGTCCATGCTGGTGATGATGAGCTACATCATTGCTCTCTTACCTCATCAGAAAATTGATAATTTGTTTGTAAACAATTTACATCAGATGCACAAATATGTCTCTGATCACTCTCACCTCTTCCTGAATGACCGACCTTGGAAAAGTGCAGCACATGTTCACTAGAATAATAACAGACCTTAAAGGGTTCAATCATGAGAACTTGAATTCCTTTCAGAATTAGAAATAAAGGGGTGATGTAATTAAGCTGTTTAAGATGATTAAGGCATTTGATAGGGTGGATAAAGAGAAATTACTTTTTTGGGATCTGTTGAGGGAATGCAAATATTCTCACCCAAAAAGCTTCATTCTAGGGATCAAGTGGAGCTTCAGAGATGGTTTCTGAATGAAGAAATGAATAGAGGACAAGTTCTTTGAGACTCAGGAATGGTCTCCCCATTCTCTGAAGTGTAACATTCACATTGATATTTTTTATTGTCCACAGTTTAAGGCATCTGCACTTGAGTTAATAAAATTTCGATCCTGGTCTGCCATAAACCACAGCACAAGGTTGAACCAAATTCCTTTGCAATGGCATAAACCTGTTTTTAGATTTGCAATTCTGCATTCTATCTTTCATGAAATCAATAAAATACAAGTAACATCTGTGTCAAATTCAGTTAATGAAGTGGTCATGAGAGAGATGGAATTCAATAATTATATACTCTGCAGCAAACTCCAATCAGCTTTCATCAATGCAAAACCAATGATTAATGTAATAATGTGCCATACTGCAGATTGAGGGCTGCATATTAATACCAGACTCCTTTCTCTGGCTTGTTAATGAAGGATATCATTCATGATTCATCGCTTGCTAATAAAATGGGTTGAGAATGAAGTTACTCGTTCTTGCAAATCAAAAAAAACCCTGCCACAAGTTTGTATTGTTTGGTTGGTGACCTTTAACTTATGCAGGAAATGAATTGATGATTGCTTAAAATGCATTTCTCTTATTTAATTAACCTTACTCCAGTTTGTTAGGAAAAAAAACATTATTACAGAATTTCTGTATAAAAGTAGATATTCCGTTGTCTCACTGAGTCACTTAGGTCAGAAGAACTCCAGGTTTAAATGTTGCTCTGTAGGGAGTTACTCAATAAGCTGGAGTGGCTCAACAACTGGATTCATGGCCATGTGTAACAGACCATGTATATATAACAGACCATTAGGACTGCCCACTGGTGACCTTTGTAGTGGCCAAAAGTCGGCTTGGCCAAGGTGCCGCCAGTACAACTCATGTACCAAGTCAAAGCATGCAGGAACTGCACTACAGCATGAAGCATTGCTTCCAGGAGAAGAGAATATATTCCCTTAAAGCTGCACAACAACATATCAATATTCCCACAAGAATGGAGAAGTAGGGGAAAAGGTAATACTGAACAAGATGAGAAAATAAGAACAAAGAACATAGGAGCAGACCCTTCAGCCACTAAGCCTTCACTGATCACATTGTCCTATCTAAACCAACTGTATCCCTCTGTTCCCTGTCTGTTCATGTGGCTATTCAAATAAGTCTTGCTGACATGCCTACCTCAACTTGACAGTGCATTCCAGGTCCCACCACCTTCTGTATAAAAAGCTTCCCTGCACATCTCTATTGAACCTTTCCCCGCCCTTACCTTGAACTTATGCCCCCTTGGAATTATTGTTTCTGGCATAGAAAAAAACCTCCAACTGTTCACCCTATCTATACCCCTCATAATCTTATAAACTTCTATCGGGTCACCTCTCAGCCTCTGTCTTTCCAGGGAGAACAATCACAATTTATTCAATCTCTCTTCATACTTAACATCCTTCATACCAGGCAATATCTTGATAAACCTTTTCTGTACTCCCTCCAAAGCCACCAATCTTTCTAGTAGTGTGGCAATCAGATTTGAACATAGTATTTCAAATTTGGCCTAAACAATGTTTTATACAACTTTAACATAATTTGACAACTTTTATACTCGATGACTTGTCCGATGAAGGCAAGCATGCCGTATGTTTCCTTCACCACCTTTTCCACCTGTGTTGCCACTTTAGGGATCTGTGGACCTGTACTCCCAGATCTCTGTATATGTCTATCCTGCCATTTATTTTATAGCTCCCACCTGAATTGGATCTACCAATTTACCTCGCATTTGTCCGGATTAAATTCCATCTGCCATTTCTCTGTCCAATTTTCCAGCCTATCTATATCCTGTTGTATTCTCTGACAATCTTCATCACTGTCCGCAACTCCACCAATCTTAGTACCATCCGCAAACTTGTTAATCAAACCAGTTACATTTTCTTCCAAGTCTTTTACACATATTACAAATTGCAGAGTACCCAGCTCTGATCACAAGGGAACAACACTAGTCGGTGGTAGCTATGATGTGGAGATGCCAGCATTGCAGTTATAGACCTCCATAAGAGACTAGTTACAGACCTTCATTCAGAAAAACACCGTTCCAATGCTATCTCTGTCTTTTATGGCCAAGCCAGTTCTGAATCCATCTAGCTAGTTCACCCTTGAACCCAAGTCATTTAATCTTTTGCACCAACCTGCCATGGGGGATATTGTCAAATACTTTACTTAAGTTCCTGTAGACAACATCTTCAGCCCTTCCCTTGTCAATCATTTTCATCACTTCTTCAAAAAACCCAATCAAATTAGGGAGACATGACCTCCCCTCATACAAAACCATGCTGTCTATTGCTAACAAGACCATTCACTTGCAAATGTGTATGATCTATCCCTTAGAATCTTCTCCAACAATTTCACAGTCATTGACATTAAGCTCACTGGTGTATAATTACCCAGGTTATCCTTGCTGCTCTTCCTAAATAATGGGACAACATTGACTCCAATCTTCTGGAGCCTCACCTGTGGCCAATGAGAAAACAAAGGTTTCTGTTCAAGGCCCAGCAATTTCAACTCTTGTCACCCTCAGTAATCTGGGATAGATGCCATCTGGCCCTGGGGATTTGTCTACCTTAATGCTTTTTAATACACCTAACACTTCCTGTCTCGTAATGGTGACTTGCTTTTCAGGGTTTACACACCCCTCTGAGACACCATCAATCAATGTGTCCCTCTCCTTTGTGAATACCGATGAAAAGCATTCAGTAAGACAGGAAACTCCAGAACAGTAGGGAGGGGTGAGGGGGTGGGGGGGGATGGTGGGTGGTGCTGGCCATCCAGGGTGATGCCATGAAATATTTCTTTGCACAGAAGGGAATGGAAATCTGGAACTTTCTCCCTTTGTGGTTTCTGGAAGGTTGAAGACTGAGATGCATCGATTTTGTTGAATAAAGGTGAGAGATATGGAGCAAAATGGGGCAGGAATGTGGAAAGTGCTGAGGTATATACCTGCCTGATCAGAAGGAATATTGGATTGGATTTGAGGGGCTGAATGAGCTCTTCCTGTTTCTACACCATTCAAGAATTAACATAAACCAGAAACAATAGATACTTCACAAAATCATGGAGCTAAATTGGTTCACAAAAGGTTTGAACAGTCCACAGTTATAATGCTCTCATCTAACTGGGATACAGCAATCAAGTTCACTGATTTTCTAGAAGATATTCCTTCACCTTTACCTCTAATTTTACCTTTTTAATCTTATCCATTTTAATGTTAATTGCAACATTCAGTTGGTCTGGCAGGTAAGATTAAACAATTTCTCCATTCCCACCTTTCCCTTAGTATTCTTGCTTCAGATATGAGCAGAGCCACTGGGCTTTAGATGCGGTTAATGGTCACTGGCCATTGGATACACTTAATGGTCACTGGGCTTTGGACACTGTTAATGGTCACTAGACTGTGGACATGATCAATGGTCACTAGACAGTGAATGGTCACTGGGTGATGGACACAATTAATGGTCATTGCACTTTTTACACAGTTAATGGTCACTATGGTTTAAACGTGGTTATTGGTGCAAGTCTCACACAGAATATTATTCAAAAAGAAACAAGTTACTGAAGTTTTTCATTTTGCACTTATCACAATGAATGAAATAATTCCAAATTTCAAACAATCACAACAAGGTGGCCAGAATTTTCCAGCCATTCACACTGTTTTCAGTCTGAGGGTACACCCCCACCATGCGGGTTCCTAGGCAGTGAGACATACATTCAGTGGGAGACTCTGCTGACAATAGCAGAACCGGAAGATCTCATCACCAGCCAATGGCGGGCCATCTCTGCTGCGGCAAAACATGTGGCGGCTTGCATGGAAAATCTCACTGACTCTGATCGGAGAAAACAATTGGCGCCCCAAACTTCAAACAAGTGCAAGGCTTAAACATATTGCTTTTGTTTGCAGTGATTGGATCCCTGTGTACCAATGTATGTGGCTTCTAGAAAGCAGGAATGAGACACATTACGAGCTGGACTGATTATTGAAATACATCTTGAAGACTGGCTGACTGAATCAGACAACATCTTCCTTGTTCATAACAGGCTAACAAAACCCAAAACGCCCAGGGTGATATTTTCCCATCCCACTCGCCACAGGGATCATAGCAGGCGGGACACGGACAGTTGACCTTAGGCAGGAATTTCAGGTCTTGGGGTGAGCACGGCTGGAAAATCACACATCTATTGCCTGTCAGGAATTCCATAATTGGGCAGCACTTAGTGAACAATACTGAGTGTGCTAATAACTCATTTCTTTTCCAATCAATTTAAAATAATCAGTTAATCTTGTGACGTGGTTCATTTATGCTCATTTACAGTTCCCTGTGGTTTTCTCCACGGCAACAACTCAGCCAATAAGAGTCAACTTGCCAATCAGCCCTTTTCTCCTACAGTATAAATTGTTGAGATTGTTTGAAATTTGGCATTTATCTTTGTCTTTTCTTGATAAAAGAGGCTTATCATGTTCAGGCTTTCCTGATGGGCAAATGCTCTCATACTCACTTGGTTTTGAGGTGGGAAAGGGCTTTCTGGCAGCCTTTTATTATAGTTCATGCATGCATTTAGAATTGAATGTAAGAATCAAATTACAAAAAAAAATAAAAAAATATCTGCACATAGCAACCAGGGCCCTGTGCCATGGTGACAGGTTTTCACTGAGGCCAATGTATCAGGAAATACACCATAAAATTGTAAGTTCATTCAAGAAGCAAAGAATGCCTTCAGATCCATGCCATGAACAAGCTCACATTCTGTACGTATGTAAGTAAATCATGTCAGGAAATGTAGCTTTCAAAGATTGTTGTCAATGCTGCTGAAAATATTTCCAAATTAAAACCAAAGGGCTAAAAATTCTGCTGCTGAAGACTGTCCTTTCATTAAACTGGCAGTCTGCCTGCCTACTCCTGGAAACCAGCAATCCTATTGAAGGAGTTAGGAGCCAGCACTGATAGCCTAAACATGCTTGGCCGGATAAGCAAGTATTAATTACCAAACTCATACTTTTACACAGAAATCACAATCCAGTGACAAGGTTGTTCAGTTGAACTGGTCTGTGCTGGAGTTTCTCCTCCACATGCCATTTCTGTCAGTGTGTTCCTTTATACCTTTCCCTTCAGTCATTTTCCAAACATATTCTTAAATAGCCTCTGCCTCAAGCACTTACTTCAGTTGTGATTCCACAGCTTCACATCCTCTGTGCAAAACATGCTCCTCCTGCTCTCAACCCTAAATCTCTTCCATTTAATCTGATATCTACACCTCCTCAATGTAGAGCAGCAGTCACTGGAAACAGTCAAAATGATCACAGCCGACAGGAGGGTAAGGGGAATTAGAAAGATAATAAAGTATGACTTTCAGAAATGGACTCACACGTTAAAACACACACACACACAAACATGAGTTCACACACATTCACATACACAAACACGCATTCACATAAACAACATTCGCACATACATACATTCACACAAACACACATTCATACATTCACACAAATAAACACGCATTCACATAAACAACGTTCACACACACAACATTCACAGTCAGACACAAGCATACATGCAGGCACACAAACACACTTTCACAGACACAAGCACACATTCACACACAAAAACACACATTCTCACACATGAACAAGCATGCACATACAAACATACACATATACATGCCAGAATTATACATCTAAAGTTTGGGTGCATGCTGACCCAGAAATGTGTAAAATCACGCAAGATGTTGGATACATGTCTGTTGTCATCGTGCCCTTCTGTGATATTGCACTTGATTGGTGCTTGCTTGTGCGTCTATTGACAATCAAGAAGCTAATTTAAATGAATTAACCAGCAACGGACTGAGATTTTATGTGATCTGCCGTTATAGTTGTTGGACAGATTGATTGGCCAGGTAGCCCTTACACATTAGCTTCAACCTTGATCCAGGATGGGGCAAAAGGTCAGCACTGAAATAAAATGAACAAATGTGTCTGGGGTCTGTGCTTGAGCGTGTTGCCCATGATTTCTCCATGGAGATTTAATTTGTACATGTCTGTGCTCTCTGAGATAGCACCACAGTGGCTGCCCCCGGGAAGAACACACTGGAAACACTAGCCCACACTCTGCCTTTATATAGTGCCTGTTCCCTTCCCACTCTTCCCAGTATTGCTCAGCTTCTCATGGAGAGTATTTCATACCAGAGAGCATTAATTGGGCAAGCAGCATGAAATTGCAATGCAGATCATGCACACGCGTACAGTAGTTAGCACTGCTGCTTCACAGTGCTGAGGACTCGGGTTCAATTTCTGCTTTGGTCACTGTGTGGTATTTGCATGTTCTCTTCACGTCTGTGTGGGTTTCCTCCAGGTGCTTTGGTTTCTTCCCAGTATGAAAGACACGCTAGTTAGTGCATTGACCATGTTAAATTCTCCCTTAGTGTAACCCGAATAGGTACCGGAGTGTGATAACTCAGGGATTTTCATAGTAACTTCATTGTAGTGTTAATATCAGCCTACTTGA
This sequence comes from Sphyrna mokarran, assembly GCA_024679065.1. NCBI lineage: Eukaryota > Metazoa > Chordata > Chondrichthyes > Carcharhiniformes > Carcharhinidae > Sphyrna > Sphyrna mokarran. The sequence continues at coordinate 83,188,847 of JAGIQG010000007.1, read as the reverse complement.
GACACTAATAAATAAAAATAAACATAAACAAACATATTGACATAGACACACACACAGATAAAACACAATGGATCAGAACATAGCATTGCAAATTCATTCATTCAGGATGTTCTCAATTCCTATGATATCACACTGCCCAATTGTAGCAGATCCATCAGTAAACACACTCCTTCCATATGGAGAATCTATTGTTATTTCCAGGATAACAGAGGCAGGATTTGAGGCTGCAGAGTGCTTCCCATGAGCACTGAATGATGGTAAATCACATTCAGTAGTTGCTGTGTCATGGGACCCATTACAGGTACGTTAAATCTTCACTTTATTCGTCCATTTTACCTTCAGGGAAGATTCCTGTTTTCTTCATGTAACAGAATCATAAATCTGTTTATCAAGAACAGATTCAGGATTCAATTCGTGAGGGTTTCCTTCCCTCCAGCTTTCAGTATTTGGACTAACAGAATGAGACTACCAGCCATGCAATTGGCTATTTTTAATTATCTGATTATTCTAAGTCTCAGTGGAAAAGGCAGCAAAAAATACAAAAGCTGACTGGATAATATGTTCCCTGATTGCCACTTACACTTCCGATTTGACTGAGGACTCTGAACAACAGTCTCACACTGACACAGGTTGATAAGTCTCTCGCACTGGACAAAGAAAAGCTAGGTGAAGACTGAAGGATAAAGCAAGTTGGTAGGGATCTGGAATTGGAAGTTTGTGTCCCAGCTCTTTGCAGGGATTCAAATCCACAGCTCTTTGTTTAAGGAGTGGCCAGAGGGTCATGCACACATCAAGGTTTTTTAAGTAGCGTTTTGAAAAACTAATTTGACTCCAGAGTGGAGTAACTGTCAGATAATCACTCGAACTATCACTCTCACCAATAAATCCTTTGCATTACGTTGATCTTTCTCTAGACTCTAGCTATTATGGTAACACTACATTCTGCACTCTCTCGTTTCCCTCTTTGTGAACTTTGTATAGTGTGCAAGAAACAATATTTATCACTGTATATTAATACATATGACAATAATAAATTAAACTATTCAGAAATGGGGCTCAGGATATAGAGTTTGTAGAGAGTCTGACAGGAAGGTTTGGGTCAGCATCTCTGACAGTGCGGCATTCTCTCAGTACTGACCCTCTGACAGTGCGGCACTCCATCAGTACTGACCCTCTGACAGTACGGCACTCCATCAGCACTGACCCTCTGACAGTGCAGCACTCCATCAGCACTGACCCTCTGACAATGTGGCACTCCCTCAGTACTGATCCTCTGACAGTGCGGCATTCCCTCTGTACTGATCCTCTGACAGTGTGGCGCTACCTCAGTACTGACCCTCTGACGCTGTGGCAATCCCTCAGTACTGACCCTCTGACAGTGCAGCACTCCCTCAGTACTGACCCTTTGACAGTGTGGCACTCCCTCAGTACTGACCCTCTGATAGTGCAGCACTCCCTCAGTACTGACCCTTTGACAGTGTGGCACTCCCTCAGTACTGACCCTCTGGTTTGGCATTAACAGAAAATGGTATATTAAAATCAGGATGGTGGGTCAGGATTCTGCCTCAGTGCCAGGGACCTGTGTTCAATTCCAGCCTCAGGTGACTATGCGGAGTCTGCACGTTCTCCCTGTGTCAGCATGGGTTTCATCCTGGTGCTCCAATTCCCTCTCACCTTCCAAAGATTATGAGTTAGGTTGATTAGCCATATTGAATTGCACCTTAGTGTCAGGGGGATTAGCAGGATAAATATGTGGGGTTATGGGGATAGGGCCTGGGTGGGATTGTTGTTGGTGCAGGTTCAAATGGCCTCCTTCTGCACTGTAGGGATTCTATGACTCTGTGATACAGGAACAGGTGCTGGAGTGTGGCAAATAGGAGATTTTAACAGTAATTTCATTGCAGTGTTAATGTAAGCTGACTTGATACACTAATAAATAAACTTATAAAAATATTTCACTCTACAGTTACATCCCTCCACTCTATCTGCACTAATAATCTCCCAAGGAAAACCAGGATTGTGCCAGAATTAATGCACTGATCCTGTGCCCTGTACGTGCAGATCAATTTACAGTCACACTGGGAATGAATGAACATGCAGACAAAACAATGCAGACAATTTCTGCTGCTATATTGATGATTTCTCTGTTACAACAGCTTGAAAGCAAATGAAATCGAGTGAGGTGGTGAGTCCGCTTAAGCTGCAGAGAAACATGAATCTGTCACTAATTGACAGACATGACTGAATGAAAAATCGGGTGTGGATAGTTCCTCCTGCGCCTTCAGAAGGCGCAGTATTAGGCAGAGGCCTGAACTAACCTTGTAAATGAGTATTAATCAGACACATGAAATAACCTTGTGAGCGAATATTAATCAGAGGCCTGAAGTAACCCTGCGAGTGAGTACTAATCAGACAGCCTGAACTAATCCTGCTAGTGAGTATTATCCAGAGGCCTAAACTAACCCTGCGAGTCAGTATTAATCATAGAGCATGAAATAACTCTGCGAGTGAATATTAATCAGAGGCCTGAACTAACCCTGCGAGTGAGTATTAATCAGACAGTCTGAACTAACACTGTGAGTGAATATTAATCAGACAGTCTGAACTAACACTGTGAGTGAATATTAATCAGAGAGTCTGAACTAACCCTGCGAGTGAGTATTAATCAGACAGTCTGAACTAACACTGTGAGTGAATATTAATCAGAGAGTCTGAACTAACCCTGCGAGTGAGTATTAATCAGACAGTCTGAACTAACCCTGCGAGTGAGTATTAATCAGACAGTCTGAACTAACACTGTGAGTGAATATTAATCAGAGAGTCTGAACTAACCCTGCGAATGAGTATTAATCAGACAGTCTGAACTAACCCTGCGGGTGAGTATTAATCAGACAGTCTGAACTAACCCTGCGAGTGAGTATTATTCAGAGGCCTGAACTAACCCTGCGATTGAGTATTAATCATAGAGCATGAACTAACCCTGCGAGTGAGTATTGATCAGATAGCCTGAACTAACCCTGCGAGTGAGTATTAATCAGACAGCCTGAACTAACCCTGCGAGTGAGTATTAATCAGGCAGCCTGAACTAACCCTGCAAGTGAGTATTATTCAGAGGCCTAAACTAACTCTGTGAGTGAGTATTAATCGTAGAGCATGAACTAACCCTGCGAGTGAGTATTATTCAGAGGCCTGAACTAATTCTGCGAGTGAGTACTAATCAAACAGCCTGAACTGACACTGCGAGTGAGTATTGATCAGACAGCCTGAACTAATCCTGCAAGTGAGTATTGATCAGACAGCCTGAACTAACCCTGCGAGTGAGTATTGATCAGACAGCCTGAACTAACCCTGCGAGTGAGTATTATTCAGAGGCCTGAACTAACCCTGCGAGTGAGTATTAATCATAGAGCATGTAATAACCCTGCGAGTGAGTACTAATCAGAGGCCTGAACTAATTCTGCGAGTGAGTATTAATCAGACAGCCTGAACTAACCCTGCGAGTCAGTACTAATCAGACAGTCTGAATTAACCCTGTGAGTGTGTATTAATCAGAGAGTCTGAACTAACCCTGCGAGTGAGTATTAATCAGACAGCCTGAACTAACCCTGCGAGTGAGTATTAATCAGACTGTCTGAACTAACCCTGTGAGTGAGTATTAATCAGACAGTCTGAACTAACCCTGTGAGTGAGTATTAATCAGACAGCCTGAACTAACCCTGCGAGTGAGTATTAATCAGACAGTCTGAACTAACCCTGCGAGTGAGTATTAATCATAGGCCTGACTAACCCTGCGAGTGAGTATTAATCAGACAGCCTGAACTAATTCTGCAAGTGAGTATTAATCAGGCAGTCTGAACTAACCCTGCGAGTGAGTATTAATCAGAGAGTCTGAACTAACCCTGCGAGTGAGTATTAATCAGACAGTCTGAACTAACACTGTGAGTGAATATTAATCAGAGAGTCTGAACTAACCCTGCGAGTGAGTATTGATCAGACAGCCTGAACTAACCCTGCGAGTGAGTATTAATCAGAGAGTCTGAACTAACCCTGCGAGTGAGCATTAATCAGACAGCCTGAACTAACCCTGCGAGTGAGTATTAATCAGACAATCTGAACTAACCCTGCAAGTGAGTATTATTCAGAGGCCTGAACTAACCCTGCGAGTGAGTATTAATCATAGAGCATGAACTAACCCTGCGAGTGAGTATTGATCAGATAGCCTGAACTAACCCTGCGAGTGAGTATTAATCAGACAGCCTGAACTAATTCTGCAAGTGAGTATTAATCAGGCAGTCTGAACTAACCCTGCGAGTGAGTATTGATCAGATAGCCTGAACTAACCCTGCGAGTGAGTATTAATCAGACAGCCTGAACTAACCCTGCGAGTATTAATCAGACAGCCTGAACTAACCCTGCGAGTGAGTATTATTCAGAGGCCTAAACTAACTCTTGCGAGTGAGTATTAATCGTAGAGCATGAACTAACCCTGCGAGTGAGTATTATTCAGAGGCCTGAACTAATTCTGCAAGTGAGTACTAATCAAACAGCCTGAACTGATCCTGCGAGTGAGTATTAATCAGACAGCCTGAACTAACCCTGCGAGTGAGTATTATTCAGAGGCCTAAACTAACCCTGCGAGTGAGTATTATTCAGAGGGCTGAACTAATTCTGCGAGTGAGTACTAATCAAACAGCCTGAACTGATCCTGCGAGTGAGTATTAATCAGACAGTCTGAACTAACCCTGCGAGTGAGTATTAATCAGACAGCCTGAACTAACCCTGCAAGTGAGTATTAATCAGACAGTCTGAATTAACCCTGCGAGTGAGTATTGATCAGACAGCCTGAACTAATCCTGTGAGTAATAATCATAGGCCTGAACTAACCCTGCGAGTGAGTATTAATCATAGGCCTGAACTAATCCTGCGAGTGAGTTTTATTCATAGGCCTGAACTAACCCTGCGAGTGAGTATTAATCATAAGCCTGAACTAATCCTGGGAGTGAGTATTAATCATAGGCTTGAACTAACTCTGCAAATGCTTTATTTCTAACAACTCAGCAAGCATCTTGCTCAAAAATCTGTTCATTTAAATCTAACCTGTAATTTTCTGTATTTCTCTCTCTTATCAAAGCCTTTGATTATTGCAACTAAAAAATTATTATAATAAAAGTGTCATAGAAATATTTAAAATATTAACCTGAACTTCAAAGGTGTCTTTCAAACAAGCATGTTATGGTGAATGAGTTTTTGAGACAGAGAGCTCTGGGCCTGGAATCTAGGCTATAGAATCCACGCAATGTAGCTTCCATATTAAATAATGTCACAACGTCCTCTGTTGTTGTATGGACATTAACTCACTGTGAAAGCAGCTGTTACAGATCAGTGTGTTCATCATAGAGACCTGATACCTAGCTGTTATTGCAGAGTGTGATCTGGAAGGTTAGAGCAACATAGTTCTGACTGGAAAGTACTCAGTGAATCTTTTGTCTTAGTCCGTTAATACTGTGACAAAACATTGAGAAACATGTCAAAATGTTATCAATCAAGATTTTATGATTGACAATTACTTTAAAGGATTCTATATGTGATCATCTTAAGAGTTCAGAATTAATATGCTCTCCTGCAAGTGGATTCCATGTCACTTATGATCATGTGTGCACCCTTAATGTCCAATACTTAGCCACGGAGATTATGCCCCCTGACCAAAAGACTATCTGAAACTGTATTTAATGAGAGAACGTTGACTTCATTCCCAGTATCATAGACTGCGAGCATATTTGTTCCCTCAGACTGGAAGACAAATCAGTCTCTCTCTCCCAGTTTTGTCATTCACTGGATGCTGTCAATCAAACACACCAGTGAGTCAAGAATTGTCTAAGCAGGGTGATAAAAGATTTTTTGTATGACTGTTGATAGGGTTTTCTTTGATGATTCCTCACTTTCTGAAACAAGCTTGATCCTATGGCTGCTGTGTGGATTTAAACTTCCATCAGCTACACTTAACCTGAAGGAACATTTTATTAAATATTGCATCAAGATTTCTCCAAGACCATAAAGTCAAAGGATTGAGGAATATGAGAGTCACAAAAATCCAATTATTTCAAAAACTGCACCTCATCATCACAGGAGCAACAAGAGGATTTGCCCATTTCCTTTCCTCACAAGAGTTTGTGACCTTTACGAAACAAGGAAATCTTTCAGGTTCAAATACAAAGTACAGCTCGCAAGGGGATCCAGAGTACTGGGTGTGGGACTCCTGGTGTTCCTGATAGCCCAGTTTGAAAAATTAATGCCTGGGATGTTGCTGATCTCTCACCGCAGCTCAGAAACTCACTCCTATCATACAGACTCCCCAGAGTCCAGCATAATTCACTCTGTCACTGTGTGTTCCCTATGCACAGACTGGGTGTGATGCAGAATGGAATTCTGACACTGAAACCGAAGATAACAATAAAATACAGGAAGGGGGAGGAAGCAAACACTTTACATTCACTGGAAAAAAACCTGTTAATTAATCGCTAATGTTGTAATTGTTTGCCTCTAGATTCAAGATTACTGCCTATTCAGGGTGTAGCCTTTCTGCCACGGCACTGATTCAAGACCTGCAGATCTTTGGGAAGGATGTCCCAGCAGATAGTGGGATTAAAATGCTGGATTGGTTTCTTTTTATTTCTTTTTCTGTTGATGCGCTGCATCATTTGGATTAATCTTTATATAAACAGAGTCTAGTGTCTGATTAACCTTAATACAAATAGAGTCAGTGTCTGATTAATATTTCTATAAATAGAGTCAGTGTCTGGATTAATTTTTATATAAACAGGTCAGTGTCTGGATTAATTTTGATATAAGTAGCAGCTTCTAGATTAATCTTTCTATAAACCGGGTCAGTGTCTGGATTAATCTTTATGTAAACAGGGTCAGTGTCTGGATTAATCTTTATATAAACAGGGTCAGTGTCTGGATTAATCTTTCTATAAACAGGGTCAGTGTCTGGATTAATCTTTATATAAACAGGGTCAGTGTCTGGATTAATCTTTCTATAAACAGGGTCAGTGTCTGGATTAATCTTTATATAAAGTGTCAGCGTCTACATTAATCTTTCTATCAACAGGGTCAGTGTCTGGATTAATCTTTCTATAAACAGGGTCAGTATCTGGATTAATCTTTATACAAACAGGGTCAGTGACTGGATTAATCTTTATATAAACAGGGTCAGTGTCTGGATTAATCTTTCTATAAACAGGGTCACTATCTGGATTAATCTTTATATAAACAGGGACAATGTCTGGATTAATCTTTATATAAACAGGGTCAGTGTCAGGATTAATCTTTATATAAACAGGGTCAGTGTCTGGATTAATCTTCATAAACAGGGTCAGTGTCTGGATTAATCTTTATATAAACAGGGTCAGTGTCTGGATTAATCTTTCTATAAACAGGGTCAGTGTCTGGATTAATCTTTATACAAACAGGGTCAGTGTCTGGATTAATCTTTATATAAACAGGGTCAGTGTCTGGATTAATCTTTGTATAAACAGGGTCAGTGTCTGGATTAATCTTTATATAAACAGGGTCAGTGTCTGGATTAATCTTTATACAAACAGTGTCAGTGTCTGGATTAATCTTTCTATAAACAGGGTCAGTGTCTGGATTAATCTTTATATAAACAGGGTCAGTGTCTGGATTAATCTTTCTATAAACAGGGTCAGTGTCTGGATTAATCTTTATATAAAAAGGGTCAGTGTCTGGATTAATCTTTATATAAACAGGGTCAGTGTCTGGATTAATTTTTATATAAACAGGGTCAGTGTCTGGATTAATCTTTCTATAAACAGGGTCAGTGTCTGGATTAATCTTTCTATACACAAGGTCAGTGTCTGGATTAATCTTTCTATAAACAGAGTCAGTGTCTGGATTAATCTTTATATAAACAGGGTCAGTGACTGGATTAATCTTTCTATAAACAGGGTCAGTGTCTGGATTAATCTTTACATAAACAGTGTCAGTGTCTGAATTAATCTTTCTATAAATAGGATCAGTGTCTGGATTAATGTTAATATAAACAGGGTCAGTGTCTGGATTAATCTTTCTATAAACAGGGTCAGTGTCTGGATTAATCGTTCTATAAACAGGGTCAGTGTCTGGATTAATATGTCTATAAACAGGGTGAGTGTCTCAATTAATCTTTATATAAACAGGGTCAATGTCAGGATTAATCTTTCTACAAACAGGGTCAGTGGCTGTATTAATTTTTATATAAACAGGGTCAATGTCTAGATTAATCTTTCTATAAACAGGGTCAGTGTCTGGATTAATCTTTATATAAACAGGGTCAGTGTCTGGATAAATCTTTATACAAACGGGGTCAGTGTCTCGATTAATCTTTATATAAACAGGGTCAATGTCAGGATTAATCTTTATAGAAACAGGGTCAGTGTCTGGATTAATCTTTATACAAACAGTGTCAGTCTCTAGATTAATCTTTCTATAAACAGGGTCAGTGTCTGGATTAATCTTTATATAAACAGGGTCAGTGTCTAGATTAATCTTTCTATAAACAGGGTCACTATCTGGATTAATCTTTATATAAACAGGGATAATGTCTGGATTAATCTTTATATAAACAGGGTCAGTGTCTGGATTAATCTTTCTATAAACAGGGTCAGTGTCTGGATTAATCTTTATACAAACAGGGTCAGTGTCAGGATTAATCTTTATATAAACAGGGTCAGTGTCTGGATTAAACTTTCTATAAACAGGGTCAGTGTCTGGATTAATGTTTATACAAACAGTGTCAGTGTCTGGATTAATCTTTCTATAAACAGGGTCAGTGTCTGGATTAATCTTTATACAAACAGGGTCAGTGTCTGGATTAGTCTTTAGATAAACAGGGTCAGTGTCTGGATTAATCTTTATATAAACAGGGTCAGTGTCTGGATTAATCTTTATATAAACAGGGTCAATGTCTGGATTAATTTTTCTACAAACAGGGGGAGTATCTGGATTAATCTTTCTATAAACAGGGTCAGTGTCTGGATTAATCTTTATATAAACAGGGTCAATGTCTGGATTAATCTTTCTATAAACAGGGTCAGTGTCTGGATTAATCTTTATATAAATAGGGTCAGTGTCTGGATTAATCTTTATATAAACAGGGTCAATGTCTGGATTAATCTTTCGATACACAGGGTCAGTGTATGGATTAATCTTTCTATAAACAGGGTCAGTGTCTGGATTAATCTTTCTATAAACAGGGACAGTGTCTGGATTAATCTTTATATAAAGTGTCAGTGTCGAGATTAATCTTTCTATAAACAGGGCCAGTGTCTGGATTAATCTTTATATAAACAGGGTCAGTGTCTGGATTAATCTTTATATAAACAGGGTCAGTGTCTGGATTAATCTTTCTATAAACAGGGTCAGTATCTGGATTAATCTTTATGCAAACAGGGTCAAAGTCTGGATTAATCTTTATATAAACAGGGTCAGTGTCTGGATTAATCTTTGTACAAACAGGGTCAGTGTCTGGATTAATCTTTATATAAACACGGTCAGTGTCTGGATTAATCTTTATACAAACAGTGTCAGTGTCTGGATTAATCTTTCTATAAACAGTGTCAGTGTCTGGATTAATCTTTCTATAAATAGGATCAGTATCTGGATTAATGTTTATATAAACAGGGTCAGTGTCTGGATTAATCTTTATATAAACAGGGTCAGTGTCTGGATTAATCTTTATATAAAAAGGGTCAGTGACTGGATTAATCTTTATATAAACAGGGTCAGTGTCTGGATTAATTTTTATACAAACAGTGTCAGTGTCTGGATTAATCTTTCTATAAACAGGGTCAGTGTCTGGATTAATCTTTCTATACACAAGGTCAGTGTCTGGATTAATCTTTCTATAAACAGAGTCAGTGTCTGGATTAATCTTTATATAAACAGGGTCAGTGACTGGATTAATCTTTCTATAAACAGGGTCAGTGTCTGGATTAATCTTTACATAAACAATGTCAGTGTCTGAATTAATCTTTCTATAAATAGGATCAGTGTCTGGATTAATGTTAATATAAACAGGGTCAGTGTCTGGATGAATCTTTCTATAAACAGGGTCAGTGTCTGGATTAATCGTTCTATAAACAGGGTCAGTGTCTGGATTAATATTTCTATAAACAGGGTCAGTGTCTCAATTAATCTTTATATAAACAGGGTCAATGTCAGGATTAATCTTTCTACAAACAGGGTCAGTGGCTGTATTAATTTTTATATAAACAGGGTCAATGTCCTGATTAATCTTTCTATAAACAGGGTCAGTGTCTGGATTAATCTTTATATAAACAGGGTCAGTGTCTGGATTAATTTTTATACAAACGGGGTCAGTGTCTCGATTAATCTTTACATAAACAGGGTCAATGTCAGGATTAATCTTTATAGAAACAGGGTCAGTGTCTGGATTAATCTTGATACAAACAGTGTCAGTGTCTAGATTAATCTTTCTATAAACAGGGTCAGTGTCTGGATTAATCTTTATATAAACAGGGTCAGTGTCTAGATTAATCTTTCTATAAATAGGGTCAGTATCTGGATTAATCTTTGTACAAACGGGGTCAGTGTCTAGATTAATCTTTCTATAAACAGGGTCAGTGTCTGGATTAGTCTTTATATAAACAGGGTCAGTGTCTGGATTAATCTTCCTATACACAGGGTCAGTGTATGGATTAATCTTTCTATAAACAGGGTCAGTGTCTGGATTAATCTTTCTATAAACAGGGTCAGTGTCTGGATTAATCTTTATATAAAGTGTCAGTGTCTAGATTAATCTTTCTATAAACAGGGCCAGTGTCTGGATTAATCTTTATATAAACAGGGTCAGTGTCTGGATTAATCTTTCTATAAACAGGGTCAGTGTCTGGATTAATCTTTCTATAAACAGGGTCAGTATCTGGATTAATCTTTATGCAAACAGGGTCAAAGTCTGGATTAATCTTCATATAAACAGGGTCAGTGTCTGGATTAATCTTTGTACAAACAGGGTCAGTGTCTGGATTAATCTTTATATAAACACGGTCAGTGTCTGGATTAATCTTTATACAAACAGTGTCAGTGTCTGGATTAATCTTTCTATAAACAGTGTCAGTGCCTGGATTCATCTTTCTATAAATAGGATCAGTGTCTGGATTAATTTTTATACAAACAGTGTCAGTGTCTGGATTAATCTTTCTATAAACAGGGTCAGTGTCTGGATTAATCTTTCTATAAACAAGGTCAGTGTCTGGATTAATCTTTCTATAAACAGAGTCAGTGTCTGGATTAATCTTTCTATAAACAGGGTCAGTGTCTGGATTAATCGTTCTATAAACAGGGTCAGTGTCTGGATTAATATTTCTATAAACAGGGTGAGTGTCTCAATTAATCTTTGTATAAACAGGGTCAATGTCAGGATTAATCTTTCTACAAACAGGGTCAGTGGCTGTATTAATTTTTATATAAACAGGGTCAATGTCTAGATTAATCTTTCTACAAACAGGGTCAGTGTCTCGATTAATCTTTATATAAACAGGGTCAATGTCAGGATTAATCTTTATAGAAACAGGGTCAGTGTCTGGATTAATCTTTATACAAACAGTGTCAGTGTCTAGATTAATCTTTCTATAAACAGGGTCAGTATCTGGATTAATCTTTATATAAACAGGGTCAGTGTCTAGATTAATCTTTCTATAAACAGGGTCAGTATCTGGATTAATCTTTGTACAAACGGGGTCAGTGTCTAGATTAATCTTTCTATAAACAGTGTCAGTGTCTGGATTAATCTTTATATAAACAGGGTCAGTGTCTGGTTAATCTTTATATAAACAGGGTCAGTGTCTGGATTAATCTTTATATAAACAGGGTCAGTATCTGGATTAATCTTTATATAAACAGGGTCATCGTCTGGATTAATCTTTCTGTAAACAGGGTCAGTGTCTGGATTAATCTTTCTATAAACAGGGTCAGTGACTGGATTAATCTTTATATAAACAGGGTCAGTGTCTGGATTAATCTTTCTATAAACAGGGTCAGTGACTGGATTAATCTTTCTATAAACAGGTCAGTGAATGTATTAATCTTTATATAAACAGGGTCAGTGTCTGGATTAATCTTTATATAAAGAGGGTCAGTGTCTGGATTAATCTTTATATAAACAGGATCAGTATCTGGATTAATCTTTATATAAACAGGGTCAGTGACTGGATTAATCTTTCTATAAACAGGGTCAGTGTCTAGATTAATCTTTCTATAAACACGGTCAGTGACTGGATTAATCTTTATATAAATAGGGTCAGTGACTGGATTAATCTTTATATAAACAGGGTCAGTGTCTGGATTAATCTTTATATAAACGGGGTCAGTATCTGGATTAATCTTTCTATAAACAGGGTCAGTGTCTGGATTAATCTTTATGTAAAGAGGGTCAGTGTCTGGATTGATCTTTCTATAAACAGGGTCAGTGAATGGATTAATCTTTCTATAAACAGGGTCAGTGTCTGTATTAATCTTTATATAAACAGGGTCAGTATCTGGATTAATCTTTCTATAAACAGGGTCAGTGTCTGTATTAATCTTTATGTAAAGAGGGTCAGTGTCTGGATTAATTTTTCTATAAACAGGGTCAGTGTCTGGATTAATCTATACACAAACATGGTCAGTGACTGGATTAATCTTTATATAAACAGGGTCAGTGTCTGGATTGATCTTTGTATAAACGGGATCAGTGTCTGGATTAATCTTTGTACAAACGTGTCAGTGTCTGGATTAATCTATTTATAAACAGTGTCAGTGTCTGGAGTAATCTTTATACTAACAGGGTCACTGTCTGCATTAATCTTTATACAAACAGTGTTAGTGTCTAGATTAATCTTTCTATAAACAGGGTCAGTATCTGGATTAATCTTTATATAAACAGGGTCAGTGTCTGTATTAATCTTTATATAACAGGATCAGTGTCTGGATTAATCTTTATATAACAGGGTCAGTGTCTGGAATAATCTTTCTATAAACAGGGTCAGTGTCTGGATTAATCTTTATATAACAGGGTCAGTATCTGGATTAATCATTATATAAACAGGGTCAATGACTGGATTAATCTTTCTATAAACAGGGTCAGTAACTGGATTAATCTTTATATAACCAGGGTCAGTGTCTGGATTAATCTTTATATAACAGGGTCAGTATCTGGATTAATCTTTATATAACAGGGTCAGTATGTGGGTTAATCTTTCTATAAACAGGGTCAGTAACTGGATTAATCTTTATATAACCAGGGTCAGTGTCTGGATTAATCTTTCTATACAGAGAGTCAGTGTCTGGAGTAATCTTGATGTAAACAGGGTCAGTGTCTGGATTGATCTTTATATAAATAGGGTCAGTGTCTGGATTAATCTTTCTATAAACAGGTCAGTGTCAGGATTAATCTTTATGTAAACAGGGTCAGTATCTGGATTAATCTTTATATAAACAGGGTCAGTGTCTGGATTAATCTTTATATAAACAGGGTCAGTGTCTGGATTAATCTTTGTAAAAACAGGGTCAGTGTCTGGATTAATCTTTCTATTGCTATCCATCCCAAGGGATGATGATGGTTTCCTTCATTTCGTTTATTTTCTGATAGTTCTGTTTTGGGGGTTTGATGTGTGTGTTCTGCTGTGGCTGTATAAACCGATCCTTGACAGGCACTGCTTTCCGCATACTTGGCAGGCGAGATCTGCTATGGGTGTTGGAGCGGGAGTTTCACTGTGGCGTTTCCTATGTCGTTCTAGTGCTGCTCCTCTGTTCTTTTTTCCTATATCGTCGACGCTCTTTCTTGTGATGGTCCGCCACTGTGCACGGTCTAGGGCCTTTTCTTCCCATTTTGATGGGTCGATGTCAGCTTTTTTGAGGCTCCTTTTCAGAGTGTCTTTGTATCGCAGCCGCTGACCTCCTTGTTTGCGGGTGCCACTAGACAGTTGGCCGTACATGATGTCCTTGGGCAGTCTTCCATCCTGCATTCTGACTACATGTCCTGCCCAGCGCAATTGGGCAGACATCACCAGGGTTGAGACAGCTGGCATTTTAGCTCGGGAGAGAACTTCAGTATTAGTTATTTTATCTTTCCATTCTCATCTCTAATTCTCATCAGAGAGCGTAAATGTCGTTGTTGAAGTTGGTCCAGCTGTCGAAAATGTCTTTGGTATGGACACCATGTCTCACAACTGTAGAGCAGTGCAGACATGACTACGGCTCTGTATACTTTGCACTTTGTGGCCATCTTGATGTTCTGTGACCAGACACAACTTTTTAGCTGTCCAAAGGCAAAGCAAGCTTTATTTATCGCGATTCAATCTCCATGTCCAAAGAGGCGGAGGATGTTATCATGCTGCCCAGGTAACAGAAGTTGGTTACTGAATTAAGACTTGTGTTATCGATGAGCACAGATCGTTCTTCACGATTTGATCCAGGAACTGGCTGGTGCAGAGCCTCGGTCTTTTTAAGATTAATTGTTAATCCGAAGTTTTTAGCTGCACTGGCAAAGCGGTTGGTGATCGCTTGGAGATCTTCGAGAGTATAGGCTACTAGGGCACAGTCATCAGCAAACTGAAGCTCTCATACCACTAGGTCCCTTACTTTTGTTCTCGCCTTCAGTCTGGTGAGATTGAGAAGACCACCATCAGTCCTGGTTTGTAAGAAGACACCTGAATGTGATGACTCTAATCTGGCATCTTGGATAACAGCAGCATAGAATAATCCGAAGAGGACAGGAGCTAAAACGCATCCCTGTTTAACGCCGTTTCTGATTGGGAATGGGTTGGAGAGCTCACCACATATGTGGATGCGACCCTCCATGCCTTCATGAAACTGGCGTATAATTTTGCATAAATGTGGAGGGCAACCAAGTTTCTGTAGGAGTTTCCATAAGCCTTTTCTGTCCACAGCGTCGAACGCTTTCGTAAGGTCGATAAATGTAACATAGAGATTTTTTCGCTGTTCAACACATTTCTCTTGAAGTAGTCGTAATGAGAATACCATGTCGATTGTGCTGCAACCTGCTCTGAAACCACACTGGCTTTCGGGTAGAACTTTTTCACTAAGATGGGAGACTAAACGTCGGAGGATAATCCTTGAAAGGCATTTTCCTGCAGTTGAGAGGAGAGAGATGCCGAGATAATTATTGCAGTCCTTTTTGTCTCCTTTGTTTTTATAGATGGCCATGATCGTTGCGTCCTTGAAGTCTTGTGGTATTTCGGCAGTTGCCCATAGCTTAGTGAAGAGGTCGTGCAGGCACCATGTTAGCACATTTCCTCCGTGTTGGTATATTTCGGCTGCGATGTCATCAGGTCCAGCTGCTTTGTTGGGTTTTTGTTCTTTGATGGCTTTGACCAGTTCATCACGGGTAGGTGGAGCGTCCAGCTTGAGTATGCAGGGTCGAGAATGTACCCTATCAAGGGCTTCATCGGCGATGGTCCCTGGTCTATTTAATAATTCTTTAAAGTGCTCCTGCCATCTTTCCATATGCTCCTCCTTATTTGTAAGGATGGTTACGCCGTCTTTGCTCTGCAGCTGAGAGGTGGCTTGTTTTTTTGGGCCATATACAATTTTGATTGCTTCATAGAAGCCTCTCGAATCATTGCGGTTAGCGAAGCCTTGCAATTCACTGGCCTTTTTCTGCCACCATTCATCCTTCATAGCTCTGAGTTGCCTCTGTAAGACTGATTTCGCATCCATATATGCATGTCTTATGCCTGCTGATTCTGGATAACTTAGGAAAGCTTGATGAGCTGCTCTCTTGTTCTGCAATAACTTTTGTACAGCATCGTCATTTTCATCAAACCAGTCTTGGTGTCTTCGTTTCGTTTTACCCAGGATGTCGTAAGCCGTTTTGTAGACTATTTTTTTGAATGCATTCCAGTGCTCTAGTATGCTGATCGGTGGATTGTTGGCCAGTGAGCGTAGAGCAGTATCCATAGATGACCTCAAAGAGGTCACATGCTCATGACTTTTCAGTTTGGAAATGTTCAGCTTTCTTGGTGGCTTGGCAGAATTTAATCTGCACGGCGGTTTGACTGCTAGGCTTAACTTTGCCCAAACCGTTTGATGTCTGTCGAGCACTCAGCTCCGCGCTTAACTCTGGTAATGCGAACGTCAGAGATGTCTCGTTGACGAGTAATGACATAGTCTATGAGGTGCCATTTCTTAGATCTCGGATGCATCCATGTGCATTTTAACTTGTCTGGCAGCCTGAACAGCATGTTGGTTATGCAGAGTTTGAATTCCGTGCATAATGTGAGAAGTAGTAGGCTGTTACTGTTGCTATTGCCAGTTCCTTGGCGGCCAATAACGCCAGGCCATATATGTGATTCCCTGCCAACTCGGGCGTTAAAGTCGCCTACTATAAGGAGTTTATCAGAAAAAGCCACATTTTTTATGGTGGATTTTAGCTCACTGTAGAAGGCCTCTTTGATTTCGTTGACGTTTGTCAT
Organism: Sphyrna mokarran; assembly: GCA_024679065.1. Lineage (NCBI taxonomy): Eukaryota > Metazoa > Chordata > Chondrichthyes > Carcharhiniformes > Carcharhinidae > Sphyrna > Sphyrna mokarran. The sequence goes on along the minus strand of JAGIQG010000007.1, from coordinate 83,172,354 downwards.
GGTTGGTGCGTAGGCATTAATTATGGTAAGGTGTCACTTTCCTCCCAGTGGTATTCGCAGGGTCTGCATTCGTTCATTGATAGCAACAGGCAATGTTGGTAGTTTTGCCGCAAGGCTGTTTTTGATGGTTAAGCACACAAAGATTAACCTTTATATAAACAGGGTCAGTGTCTGGATTAATCTTTATATGAACAGGGTCAGTGTCTGGATTAATCTTCATGTAAACAGGGTCAGTGTCTGGATTGATCTTTCTATAAACAGAATCAGTGTCTAGATTAATATTTGTTCAAACGTGTCAGTGTCTGGATTAATCTTTCTATAAACAGGGTCAGTTTCTAGATTAATCTTTACACAAACAGTGTCGGTGTCTAGATTAATCTTTCTATAAACAGGGTCAGTGTCTGGATTAATCTTTATGTAAAAAGGGTCAGTGTCTGGATTAATTTTTCTATAAACAGGGTCAGTGTCTGGATTAATCTATACACAAACATGGTCAGTGACTGGATTAATCTTTATATAAACAGGGTCAGTGTCTGGATTAATCTTTAGAAAACAGGGTCAGTGTCTGGATTAATCTTTACGTAAACAGGGTCAGTGTCTGGATTGATCTTTCTATAAACAGAATCAGTGTCTAGATTAATATTTGTTCAAACGTGTCAGTGTCTGGATTAATCTTTCTATAAACAGGGTCAGTTTCTAGATTAATCTTTACACAAACAGTGTCGGTGTCTATATTAATCTTTCTATAAACAGGGTCAGTATCTGGATTAATCTTTATATAACAGGGTCAGTGTCTGGATTAATCTTTATAAACACAGGGTCAGTGACTGGATTAATCTTTATATAAACAGGGTCAGTGACTGGATTAATCTTTCTATAAACAGGGTCAGTATCTGGATTAATCTTTCTATAAACAGGGTCAGTATCTGTATTAATCTTTATATAAACAGGGTCAGTATCTGGATTAATCTTTCTATAAACAGGGTCAGTGTCTGGATTAATCTTTATGTAAAAAGGGTCAGTGTCTGGATTAATCTATACACAAACATGGTCAGTGACTGGATTAATCTTTATATAAACAGGGTCAGTGTCTGGATTAATCTTTAGAAAACAGGGTCAGTGTCTGGATTAATCTTTACGTAAACAGGGTCAGTGTCTGGATTAATCTTTATATAAATAGGGTCAGTGTCTGGATTAATCTTTAGAAAACAGGGTCAGTGTCTGGATTAATCTTTAGAAAACACGGTCAGTGTCTGGATTAATCTTTGTACAAACGTGTCAGTGTCTGGATTAATCTATTTATAAACCGTGTCAGTGTCTGGATCAATCTCCATACAAACAGGGCCAGTGTCTGGATTAATCTTTATACAAACAGTGTTAGTGTCTAGATTAATCTTTCTATAAACAGGGTCAGTATCTGGATTAATCTTTCTATAAACAGAGTCAGTGTCTGGATTAATCTTTATATAACAGGGTCAGTGTCTGGAGTAATCTTTATATAAGAGGGTCAGTGTCTGGATTAGTCTTTATATAACAGGGTCAGTATCTGGATTAATCTTTGTATAAACAGGGTCAGTATCTGGATTAATCTTTATATAAACAGGGTCAATGTCTGAATTAAACTTCATATAAACAGTGTCAGTGTCTGCATTAATCTTTATATAACAGGGTCAGTATGTGGATTAATCTTTATATAAACAAGGTCAGTGTCTGTATTAATCTTTATATAAACAGGGTCAATGTCTGGATTAAACATTATACAAACAGGGTCAGTGTCTGGATTAATCTTTATATAAACAGGGTCAATGTCTGGATTAAACTTTATATAAAGAGGGTCAGTGTCTGGATTAATCTTTATATAAACAGGATCAGTGTCTGGATTAATCTTTCTATAAAAAGTGTCAGTGTCTGGATTAATCTTTATACAAACAGGATCAGTGTCTGGATTAATCTTTCTATAAACAGTGTCAGTGTCTGGATTAATGTTTATATAAACAGTGTCTGGATTAATCTTTATACAAACAGGGTCAGTGTCTGAATTAATCTTTATATAAACAGGGTCAGTGTCTGGATTAATCTTTCTATAAACAGGGTCAGTGTCTGGATTAATCTTTATACAAACACGGTCAGTGTCTGGATTAATCTATATACAAACAGGGTCAGTGTCTGGATTAATATTCCTATAAATAGGGTCAGTGTCTCGATTAATCTTTATATAAACAGGGTCAGTGTCTGGATTAATCTTTACGTAAACAGGGTCAGTGTCTGGATTAATCTTTATATAAACAGGGTCAGTGTCTGGATTAATCTTTCTATAAACAGGGTCAGTGTCTGGATTAATCTTTATACAAACACAGTTTGTGTCTGGATTAATCTATATACAAACAGGGTCAGTGACTGGATTAATCTTTATATAAACAGGGTCAGTGTCTGGATTAATCTTTCTATAAACAGGGTCAGTGTCTGGATTAATCTTTATACAAACAGGGTCAGTGTCTGGATTAATCTTTATATAAACAGGGTCAGTGACTGGATTAATCTTTCTGTAAACAGGGTCAGTGTCTGGATTAATCATTATATAAACAGGGCCAGTGTCTGGACTAATCTTTATACAAACAGGGGCAGTGTCTGGATTAATCTTTATATAAACAGGGTCAGTGCCTGTATTAATCTCTCTATAAACAGGGTCAGTATCTGGATTAATCTTTCTATAAACAGGGTCAGTGTCTGGATTAATCTTTATATAAACAGGGTCAGTGTCTGGATTAATCTTTATACAAACAGGGTCAGTGTCTGGATTAGTCTTTATATAACAGAGTCAGTGTCTGGATGAATCTTTATACAAACAGGGTCAGTGTCTGGATTAATCTTTATATAAACAGGGTCAATGTCTGGATTAATCTTTATACAAACAGGGTCAGTGTCTGGATTAATCTATATACAAACAGGGTCGGTGTCTGAATTAATCTTTATATAAACAGGGTCAGTGTCTGGATTAATCTTTATATAAACAGGGTCAGTGCCTGGATTAATCTCTCTATAAACAGGGTCAGTATCTGGATTAATCTTTCTATAAACAGGGTCAGTGTCTGGATTAATCTTTCGATAAACAGGGTCAGTATCTGGATTAATCTTTCCATAAACAGGGTCAGCGTCTGGATTAATCTTTGCATAAACAGGGTCAGTGTCTGGATTAATCTTTCGATAAACAGGGTCAGTATCTGGATTAAGCTTTCCATTAACAGCGTCAGTATCTGGATTAATCTGTCCATAACATGGTCAGTGTTTGGATTAATCTTTGTATAAACAGGGTCAGTATCTGGATTAATCTTTCGATAAACAGGGTCAGTGTCTGGATTAATCTTTCCATAAACAGGGTCAGTGACTGGATTAATCTTTATACAAACAGGGTCAGTGTCTAGATTAATCTTTCTATAAACAGGGTCAGTGTCTGGATTAATCTTTATACAAACAGTGTCAGTGTCTGGATTAATCTTTATATAAACAGGGTCAGTGTCTGGATTAATATTTATGTAAACAAGGTCAGTGTCTGGATTGATCTTCATATAAACAGTGTCAGTGTCTGGATTAATCTTTATAGAAACAGGGTCAGTGTCTGGATTAATCTTTATATAAACAGGGTCAGTGTCTGTATTAATCTTTATACAAACAGTGTCGGTGTCTGGATTAATGTTTCCATAAACAGGGTCAGTGTCTGGATTAATCTTTCTCTGAACAGGATCAGTGTCTGGATTAATCTTTTTATAAACAGGGTCAGTGTCTCGATTAATCTTTATACAAACGTGTCCTTGTCTGGATTAATCTTTATATAAAAGGGTCAGTGTCTGGATTATTCTTTATACAAACAGAGTCAGTGTCTGGATTAATCTTTCCACAAACAGGGTCAGTGTCTGGATTAATCTTTCCACAAACAGGGTCAGTGTCTGGATTAATCTTTCTATTAACAGGGTCAGTGTCTGGATTAATCTTTCCACAAACAGGGTCAGTGTCTGGATTAATCTTTCTATAAACAGGATCAGTATCTTGATTAATCTTTCTATAAACAGGGTCAGTGTCTGGATTAATCTTTCTATAAACAGGGTCAGTGACTGGATTAATCTTTCTATAAACAGGATCAGTATCTGGATTAATCTTTCTATAAACAGGGTCAGTGTCTGGATTAATCTTTATACAAACAGTAGCAGTGTCTGTATTAATCTTTCTATAAACAGGGTCAGTGTCTGGACTAATCTTTCTATAACAGGGTCAGTGTTTGATTTAATCTTTGTATAAACAGTGTTGGCTACTCTCAATCATCAATTATGTGATAGAAGAGGTCATGAATAGCACTAACAAGCGCCACTTACTCAGCAGTAAGATGCTCAGTGATGTCCAGTTTGGGTTTCTCCAGGGTCACTTGGCTCACGACCTCATTACAGCCTTGGTTCAAACTTGAACAAAAGAGCTGAATGCCAGAGGTGAGGTGAGAATGACTGCCCTCAAAAGGCCACATTTGACTGACTATGACATCAAGGGGCCTTAGCAAAACTACAGGAAATGGGAATTGGATAGAAAACCCTCTGCTGTTTGGAGACATATCTGGCATAAAAGAAGATGGTTGTGGTTGTTGGATGTCTGTCATCTCAGTTAGAGCAGTCCATATCCAAATGCAGCAAGTCCTGGTCGATTTCCAGGCTTGCAATGACAATGGCAAGTAAAGTTTGTGCTACACAAGTACCAGCCAATGACCATCTTTAAGAAGATAATCTAATCATTGTTCCTTGACATTCAATAGGATTAGTATCACTGAATCCTCCAGTAATAGTAGGGCGGCACAGTGATACGGTGGTACCGTTGCTTCACAGCACCAGGGACTGAGGTTCGATTCATGGCTGAAGTCAATGTCTGCAAGTTCTCCCCATGTCTGCATGGGTTTCCTCTGGATGCTCCAGTTTCCTCCCACAGTGCAAAAATGTGCTGAGTGGGTGCATTGGCCATGCTAAATTGTCAAAGAAGACAGAGGATAGCAATGGAAGCGTACATTTTTCTTAATGGAGGGCTGTGAGAAGTGGTGTTCCTCAAGGATCAGTGTTGGGATCTTTGCTATTTGTAATATATATAAGTAATTTGGAGGAAAATGTAACTAGTGGATTTGCAGATAGCAATGAGGACCATCAGAGGATACAGTAGAATATAGATTGGTTGGAGAGTTGGGTACAGAGATGGCAGATGAAGTTTAATCCAGATAAATGTGAGATAATGCATTTGGGAAGATCTAATACAGATAGAAAATATACAGTAAATAGCAAAATCCTTAAGAGTATTGATAGGCAAAGGGATCTGGGTGAAGAGTTACACAAGTCACTGAAAGTGGCAACGTAGGTGTAGAGGGTAGTCAAGAAGGCTTATGGCATGCTTGCCTTCATTGGCAGGGGCATTGAGTGTAAAAATTGGCAAGTCATGTTGCAGCTTTATAGAACCTTATTGAGGCCGCACTTGGGATATAGTGTTTAATTCTGGTTGCCACACTACCAGAAGGATGTGGAGGCTTTGGAGAGGGTACAGAAAAGATTTACCAGCATGTTTCCTGGTATGGAGGGCATTAGCTACAAGGAGAGACTGGAGAAACTTGGTTTGTTCTAACTGGAACAACGGAGGTTGAGAGGCGACCTAATGGAAGTCTACAAGATTATGAGAGTGGATAATCAGAAGCTTTTTCCCAGGGTGGAAGAGTCAATTACTAGGGGCACAGGTTTAACATGCGAGGGACAAGGTTTAAAGGTGATGTACGAGGCAGATTTTTTTACATCAGAGAGTTGAGGGTGCAGTGGGAGGTAGTGCAAGCAGATACGATAATGAGTTTTAAGGAGTGTCTTGACAAGTACATGACTGGGATGGGAATAGAGGGATATATTCCCCAGAAGAGTTGGGGATTTTAGTTCAGTCGGGCAACGTGGTCGGTGCAGACTTGGAGGGCCGAAGGACCTGTTCCTGTGCCATAATTTTTTATGTTCTTTTTCTTTAAATTCTCCCTCAACGTACCCAAACAGGTGCCAGAGTGTTTAAATTTTTAAGCTAGCAACATCCTGGGGGTTACCATTGACTAGAAACTGAACTGGACTCGCCATATAAATACTGTGGCTACAAGAACAGGTCTGAAGCCAGGAGTCCTGCTGCAAATAATTCTCCTCCTGACTCCACTCCACCCCCCCCCCCCCCCCCCCCCCCCCCCGCCGCCAAAGCCTGTCCATCATCTACACCACACAAATCAGTAGTGTGATAGAATACTCTCCACTTGCCTAGATGGGTGTAGCTCCAACACTCAAAAAGTTCAACAGTATCCAGGTCAAAACAGCCTAGTTGATTGTTTGTGAAACAGATGCCATTCACTTCCCCCACTACCGATGAACAGTGTGTACCATCTGCAAGATGTGTTGCGGAAACCCACCAAGGCTTCTTAGACAGCAGCTGTCATTTATACCACCACTACCGTCAAAGAACAAGATAGCGGACACATAGGAACACTAGCACCTGCAAGTTCCCCTCCAAGCCACTCAGTATCTTGACTTGGAAATACATTGCCGCTGTTCCTTCACTATCAATGGGTAAAGATCCTGGGAGTTTCTCCCTAACAGCACTGAGGGTGTACCTACACCACAAGAACTGCATAGGTTCAAGAAGACAGCTCATCACCATCATCTCGAGGGTAGGTGGGGTTGGATATTAAATACTGGCCTAGCCAGTGATGCCCGCATCCATAGAACCATAGAATCCCTACAATGTAGAAGAAGGCCCATCAAGTTTGCACTGACTCTCCAAAATCCAAGCAGGTCGGACTCCACATTAGGAATTCCCGTCAGCAATGTTTACAGCATCTTTTTTTAAAATGGGAACAAGGCAAAAGGAAGCTACCAGAGATGTACAGGTAGGTATAGCCCTCGGACAGAAAGAGACATGCCCTGACACCGCCCCCTGTGGCAACCTGGCAGTGGCAGTGTCAGAGGCAGTGCCAGGAGCTCACTATGGGGAAAGGCTTCACAGGGTCCTGTGTCTGGGGCATGCTTTGTCTTTTTTGAGATCAGAGCACCCTTTCCAATCTCGGGATTCCCAACATTGCCAGCTTTTTCCATCACCATCCCGTCAGTGTGATGGCATGGGCTATGCTTCCATTATTTTTGCAAATACTGCATTATCTGACGAATGTTGTTGGCTGTGTAGCTGGTGAGCATCACGGCACTGGCTTTCATGTCTGAACCAGCACTCAGTACAAAAATGATTAAATTCCAGCCCAGAAACTGAACTGCACCTAGCCAAATAAACACAGTGGCTACTAAAACAGGTCAACAGCTGGGAATTCTATGGAGACTAACTCACCTCCTGACTTCCCAAAGCCTGTCCACCATCTACAAGGCACAAGTCGGCTACTTGATTGAGACCACATCCACCATCTTAAACATTCACTTCCTCCACCATTGATGCACAGTGACAGGCATATGCACCATCTACAAGGAATACTGCAGCAACTCACCAAGTCTCGCTTCAACAGCACTTTCCTAACCCTCGACCTCTGCCATCAATGGCAAACACAAGGGAACACCACCACCTTCATATTCCCCTCCTCGTCACTCACATCCTGACTTGGAAATATATCACCATTTCTTCACTGTTGTTGGATCAAAACTCTGGAACTCCCTCCCTAACCGGTGTACATGCACCACATGGACTACAGCTGTACAAGAAGGCAGCTCACTACCACCTCTTCAAGGACAACTAGCAATGGGCAACAAATGTTGACCTAGCCAGTGACATCATAATCCCATGAATAAATAAAAACAATGTTTGGGACAGTGAAATGTGTAAGATGGTGTTTCATAATAACACTAGAAAGATTAAACCCAGACACATTCACTGTCCTTAAGAGAAATCAAAAAAAATCCATAAGTTAGCAACCTAACTGCATTGTCCTGCGTGTGGGAGAACACTCTCTAAGAAATCAGACTTTGATCATCTGAAAACCTCATAACCTAATTTCATTTGAGGTCAATCAGAAGCTGACATAAGCACATGCTTATTCTGTGAGCAACAATCCTTCCTGACAATGTCAAGACTTGGTTCTCCATCCACCTTACGCAGTGAGATTCTTTCAGAACAAAGGCAGACAAGGAAAGACCTTCTGCTCCATGTAGGTGGCCCAGACCAGAGGAAATCTTGCTAGTGTAGCTGATGTTGCAGACTGGCCCTTATTACAATATTGGAATGTCACAGCACTCAAGGCACCAGTTCAATCTGGAGCAGCTGGACTCCGCTCTCAGACTATTGGGCACATTTGCCTAGCCAAAGCTTGGCTTTTAAAAAAAAATATTGCAGATGCTGGAATTTGAAACAAAAACAGAAAATGCTGGAAAATCTCAGCAGATCTGACAGCATCTGTGGAGAGAGAAACAGAGCCAATGTTTCGCATCTAGATAGCTCTTCACCAGTGCCCTCTTGACTCTTTCACAGGTGGAGAAGGTAGTCAGCCAGTGCATTGAATTTAAAAATGGCAAATCATGTTGCAGCTTTACAGAACATTGTTAGTCCGCACTTGGAATATAGTGTTCAATTCTGGTTCCATACTACCAGGAGGATGTGGAGGCTTTGGAGAGGGTACAGAAAAGATTTACCAGGATGTTGCCCTAGTATGGAGAGCATTAGCTATGAGGAGAGGTTGGAGAAACTTGATTTGTTTTCACTGGAATGACAGAGGTTGAGAGGCAACCTGATAGAAGTCTACAAGATTATGAGCGGCATGGACAGGGTAGATAGTCAGAAGCTTTTTCCCCAGGGTGGAAGAGTCAATCACTAGGGGACACACACTTAAAGTGCAAGGGGCAAGGTTTAAAGGATGTGAGTTTTTTTTTACACAGAAGATATGGGTGCCTGCAACTCACTGATGGCGAAGATAGTGGAAGCAGATACGATAGTGAGTCTTAAGAGACATCTGGACAAATACATGAATAGGAAGGATAGGGGGTTTTAGTTCAGTTGGGCATCATGATTGGTGCAGGTTGGAGGGCTGAAGGGCCTGTTCATGTGCAGTAATTTTCTTTGCTCTTTGACTTGACTCGAAAATTAGCTTTATTCTGTCTCCACAGATGCTGTCAGACCTGTTTGGTAGAAGTGGGAACATCGAGGTGGCAACACAGGCTCGTTGGGCCAAAGGGCCTGTTTCCCGTGCTGTTTTGTTCTTTGAGATTTTCTGGCATTTTCTGTTTTTGCTTGGCTTTTTAAAACATTACTCTGCTTTTTAAGTTACAAATCATTTCTGTCATGGCCAATACCAATAAAAATCAAACTGAAACTTCAGCTGTGCTGGTGCAATGTGCAAACAGCAGGTAACTTAAGCTGAACAACGATCCCTGGACCAGGTACCAAGTCCCTGGAAAAGGTGCCTGGTTGACCAGTCCCCAGTGTGGTCAATTTGGGTCCATCCAGTAGGGTGGGTTTCACTTGCAGGAAGGAATGGCAAGCTGCTCTAGACAAGGTGCATTTTCTCATGCATTGTAAACTGATGCAGAAGTCACATTCCATCTCTCCCACCCACTCAAGCCCTGTTGTCCTCAGCTTTCCTGTAAACTTTGGTTCAAGATGATTCCAAAGCCAAAACATCTAAGTAAGTTCTGAAGCAGTGGGAAAAGTGGACAAATGACCAAAGAGTCTGCAATGGGACCAGAGCGGAGGCCACAGCACATTTGACAGAATAGGCCCATGTGGAAGAATGGGACCACGTGGCAGAATGTCAAATCGCATTTCCCTGAGTATGCTTTAGAAAAGATGATGGGGTTAACACTGCAATGAACTATTACTGTGCCAATTCTCACCACAGACGCTGGTACAAAGAACAAAGAACAAAACAGCACGGGAAACAGGCCCTTCGGCCCAACAAGCCCACGCCACCACCCCGATGTTCCCACCTCTACCCATGATCCCTGTCAATGTTTATAGATCTATGGATTAAAAACCAAATTTGAGACAATTTAGGGAGAATTTGTTTTGCCAATTAGCCCAAGAGCACATCTCTGGGACATCCGTTAAAAGTTTCCTGCTTTTGTTCAAGATTGCCAGTGTGTGCAGTATTTTTGGTTTTCACTAGGGAAGCAAAATGCTGCGGAACCTTCCAGAATATACTGGGAGTCTCTTGCTGGCACTGAATTGTGAAGGGATTTACCAGAGCAAATAAATGTACAAAACACCCGCAGCAGGAACACCTGCAGGAACCATGTCAACATTCCAGCGTGGAGGGTTAGAAATAGCCTAGATTTCTCGGGATATAAATGCTGGATTTGAGTTTGCAAATTGAATTCAGGAATGACATATGGATGTTTTTTGTTTGGAATGCAGAAATCCTAACATATGGATGGGCATGAGCTGGCTGCGGGTAATAAGCAGCAAATTAAATTGAGTGCAGGCTTGAAAAAGGCTGCAAGGCGCGAGTCCAGGCTGACCCACTGATTGACAGACAGAAAATCCTCTATTGAGAAAGTAGCCGTGTGTGTCTCAATTTTTGTGTCTCTGCGTACCTATATTTCTGGCTGTGCACTCTGTACCTCTACGTCTCTGTATCTGTGCCTGTGAGTTTCTGTCTGCCTTTTAGCTTTGAACAAAGTGTCATCTGGACTCGAAACATCAGCTTTTTTCTCTCCTTACAGATGCTGCCAGATCTATTGAGATTTTCCAGCATTTTCTCTCTTGGTGTGTGTGTGTCTCGGGTACTGACAAACTGCAACAGCCTCTTAGACCCAATGCAACTGGGATCTCCGGGGGCTGGGGCCCTCTGGGTACTTACAGAAGCCTCCACGAGATCCTCGCGTCAGTCACATTGTGACAATTCTCAATCTCAGAATCCTGCTGAATTTCACAAGAATTTCTTCCCCCAAAGTTGAGTTGGGATTCCCCCACAAACGCTGGTTTTAAGTCAGCATTCTGTTTAACAAGGAGCAGATAATGTGTCTGCTGTGGCAGTCCTGCATTTTGTGAACTGTTGCACTAGGATGAATTGATCGCGATCTGTTTGCAAACACAAATCCAGGTGTAAATACAAACTGGCTCACACATTGAGACGGAGTGTGTGCTAAATCCTGCAAGTGAACCACTCCATTCAGCTGCACTGCCTTTTAATAATTACTTGCGGCACATCAAACCCATTCCTTTACCTGAGATTTGTAGTGAAACGGGACTTACCAAACACTGGCAGGAGATACAGGGGTTGTCGGTAATTCGCGGAATCTCGATCACGTCGCCTTCGTTCTCACAGCTTGCCACTGAGCCTACATATTGAATCAAAGACAGGGTTAGAATGTTACCCAGAGTTTAGAAGATAGCTCTGTTTAATAGCACAGGATGAGGGCTTCTTACCTGTCAGAAGAGACGAGGAGACGGTGATCTGGGACAGACAAACTAAAATGCAGACGAGTAAACGGCTGCCCAGGTCTGACCAGTTTACCCGAGTGTTTCCGAAATTAAACAGCATCTTCAAAGAAGCAACTCCTGCAGAAACCAAATTGTCTCAGCGGCGGCAGCCTGGAATCTCCGAACCTGCTCAATCAGCTGTGTCCCAGTCTCTGAACTACAATGTTCAGCATCAAGCAGCCAGCCCCACACACACAGGCAGAGAGAGAAGCATCACAGTGACAGCTACACACCCTTACTCTCCTGATCATACATACCCGAGCAATGCCTGGGAGTTGGGGAGTGCAGGTCCCAGTCTGCAGGCGGGGCTGTGTGTGTGAGTGTGTGCTGTACCATCACACTGCTGTCTTCTCTGGCAGTCAGCGCCCGGGTGTCTGCCGGCCTCCCGGTTCACAAACAGCTAACTGAACAACAACCTTGTTACTGACAGACTGCCAGGGCAAAGCAAACACCCAGCTCCCCAGCACACCACCGGCCACATGTCATCCACTCACCCTGAGCCGATTCAGACCCACCTTCCTCAACCCCTCTCCCCCAAAACCCTCCTCAATTCCCTCTTCCCAGTCCCACCATCCTCCTCAGCCCCTTCTCTCCCAAAACTCCCTCAAACCTCTAGCTTCCTCCTCCCCCTTTTCAATCCCTTCCTCCATTCCTTCTCCCCAAAACCGTTCAACCTCCTCCTCAGCCCCCTCTTCCTCCCCCCCCCCCCCCCCACGCCTTCCTAGCTCCCTGGAGATCTCTATTTGGCCGATTATAATTTTATCAACCGCCACCTTTGTCCTGGTAATACGGGAGCTGATCAGAGTGATTTCCGATGACAAGATACATGTGGAATCCGCAGTTACAACCTGGAGCAAATAAAGGGTAGGAAAGTTCCTGGGGAACCCGCAGCTAATGTGACATTTTACCCCGAAAAGACCTTTGAGCTCACACGGTGATGTAGTATGAAGGAAATGAAATTGATGGAGGAGAATGTACTCCTTCTGGCAGAGGATCAGCTATCCGTGCGCCAGACTCATTCCCTGTTGCTTATTGGGGTTCTTAGTTCATGTAAAATGAACTAAATTATGTTTAATTTGCAGAAATCGAGGATAATTCGCCACCATCTCCCGCTCATTCTCACACAGTCGGTGGCCGGAGACTGAGACTGGTTCTGAAATCCTCAGACCGCAAGCAGAGATTCAGTAATTCTCTAGAATTCGGGAACAGGCAGCCTCAGATGGGTTTAACAAGGTCCTTTTGTTGGGAGAGTATTTTTGGCGCCTGTTGCAGGTAATCTATGGCACCATTCATGAATGGGAGGCGATAGCTAACCACAGACTGGGAGACAGTTCCACCTGCGCCGATGGAAAGGCAGAACTTGTCAAATATTGGGTTACTCTCACTATCCGCAGTGTTAACCAGAACGGGCTCACCGCGGATCCTCATATGTTGCAGTTGAGAAGAAGGTGTAAGCGAGTGTCACATTCAGAATGAAATGTGCTCAGTGAGTGTGTTCAGCGAGCAGTCCTGTTTGAATGAGGGCTCCTGTTCCCAGTGTGCGGAGACCGTGTGTGAAACGGGAGTTCAGGGGAAAAAATAGAATCGTTATAAACTATCCAGGCTGTGCTACATCGTGTACTCATAAACTTACACTCACTCCCTTTTATCATACAAGGAGCATTTACAATGGGAATTATTGAGATAAACTTGTCACACAATCACCCCATCTTCCACCAGCAGAGGCGCCGTATCCCCACTGACAGAGCAGACTGTTTTCTGAGCCACACAAGCCCAGCTGCCCCCAAAGCCTGATAACCAAGCGAAGAACTGCTTCTGAAGAGTGGTTACTGTGGCAGCCAATTCAGTAAGAAGTCTCACAGCATCAGGTTGAAGTCCATCCAGTTTATTTGATAGTAAGCTTGTGGGTTTACTATCAAATAAACTGGTTGGACTTTGACCTGGTGTTGTGAGGCTTCTTACTGTGTTTACCCTAGTCCAACGCCGGCATCTCTACATCATGGAGCCAATTCAAACAGCAATGTGATAGTTATCAACGGTGTTGATTGAGACAAAAATATAGGCCAGGAGGAATGTCCTTCATCTTCAAACAGTTCCCTGGGATTTTTCACATCATGTGAGAATCAGGCAGGGACTACAGCACACCACCTCTCCAGAGTGCCAGCCTAGATTTCTCCACTCAAATCTCTGCTGTAGGATTTGAAGTGCAGATGCTATAACAACGAATGAATGAACACTGCTTGACAATCACCACGCAAGAGTGTTCCCTTCCTGTTGAGAACACTTCAATGGTCACGGGCTTTTGGCCTCTGATCTATGGGTAAGCGTTCTCCAAGGCGGGCTTCACGATACATGATGACATAGAGTCGCTGAGCAGAGACTGATAGCCAAGTTCCACACACATGCGAATGTCACACTATCTGTAACCCCCATGACTTGCCTGGGCTTGCAAAATCTCACTAACTGTCCCAGCTGGAGATAATACACATTGCTTTAACTTTTGCTTAATCTTCTCTCTACTCCATCATCTATACCTTTAAGACTTGATTACCTGTAAAGACGAGCATTCCAACCATTATTTTGTAAATTGAGTTTGTGTCTTTATATGCCCTGTTTGGGAATAAAACTCCCATTTACTTGATGAAGGAGCAGGGCTCTGACAGCTAGTGACTTTTGCTACCAAATAAATCTGTTGGATTTGAACTTGATGTTGTGAGACTTCTTACTGTGCAGAACATGAACCCAAAACCCTCCAACGCAATGGTGAGTGTGTTACTTACTGAACTACATAAGACATCTGAAGAAGTTCAGGTCATTTCATGGAAATGACTGGAAATGTTAACTCTGTTTCTCTCTCCACATTTGCTGCCACATTTGATGTTTCCCAGCACTTACTGGCTTGCCATGTCAGTCAATTTCAGCCGGGAAGATTGTAGGTGAAGATAAAAGTCTGATCCTTGCTCTCCTGATGCTATTTTGCCAGTGAAATTGATTTCTTGCCCAGAAAGGGTGCAAATCAGACCAGTGAGAGTTAAAGGGACTGACCTTGGTCCCACAAGGCATCTTCCAGCCTCCCTCACAGGCATGAGATCACACTGGCGAGAATCACTACTGATCTCCACCAGAGGAGACAAGGCGCCATGGCTACACTGGGGAGATTGGAGGCTGCTGAAGCCTCCAGGTGGTTTGGGTATGGCTGTGCAGAGTCCACTAGGCAGATTGGCACCATTAAATGTGGCAGTGCAATGTCAAGGCAGTAGAATCCGAGTGGTGGTGGGGCTATGCACAGTGACAGGGGAGGGGCTGTGGCTTATGCAAAGGGAAGGAGTTCTGCTGGTTGGGTATTCAACAGCAGGGGTGTGCATACGGAGTCCACCAAAGGTTTCATCAGGAGGGTCTTGATTCCCTGATGCCAGTGATCTGTGTTGGTGTGAGGGGAGAACAATTCAATGAAGTTGGAGCGCCAAGTGACAGGAGGTCTCCTAGTTCCCTACGTAATGGTCCACGAGCGCCAGCTTCCCCAGCATGCTTAGGTTCTGCACAACTCCCCCACTTCCCCCAAACCCACCTAAAAAAATATTGTGAAATATACCCATTTCAGTGAGTTTTATGACACTCAGAATTTTTGGGGGAAAATTGTGCCCTTTGTTGTCATTTCACACATCCGAAGGTATAATTGCATGGGAAGCTTAGATCAGTATTTGTCATAAAATCATACCAATGGCATCATAGTGTATTATTTTACATCAGAGTCAGAATTACATTCATGCACCCAATTCAATTACTACACTAACATAAATGCACATAAACTGGCTCATTATGCTACTGCTTAGCAACGAACTGGACAAGCTGTCTGTTACTATCACATTGTTCTTAACGTTATAGCAAGTATGATGCCAGAAGAGCCAATGATATCTCAGGCTTTTAACATACTAGCTAGAGTGCCTCTCCCATAAATTCTTTCCATTGAGTTTTTTGAAAATCTGTCTATGTTTCCAGTTGGCTCTAGATTTACTGCTCCTAAGATGGAACATATTAAGACGTCATTTACATTTAGTTTATTCACAAGTGATCAGTCAGACTAAACTGATTTTTTTTTAATGCAGACCAATACAACAGGATAATTCCTGACCTGACAAAGCAGCAAACCAAACAACTCTATACACAATGCTCTGAATGAAGGGACTGCTCCAAGAAGCTTCTCAAACATAAGGATGTAAGAAACTTGAGCAGGAATAGGCAGACATCCCAAAAGTTTGCTGTTCCCCATTCAATAAAATCTGAGTTGACGTTCTATATAATTCTGTTTGCTACAGTATGTCCTGACTCTTTTAGCATTTAAAAATCTAATAATACATGGAATAAGAGTGAATGACATAGCAGATGGATTAAGACTGGACCATCAAAACTGTTGTGTATAGTTCGGATGGAATCATAATCCTGATTTAACTTCCTCCACCCATTAGTTCAGCCAATCTCTTCAAGAGGATAAAAAAAACAGAGAATGAGTTATGCCACTGAAGGTTAAGAAATCCAGGATTTTCTTCTTCAGATTTTGAAGCTGATCAAAACAAGTTGCAGAACAACAGTGACAATGAAGTACGCTGCCCAAAACCTAACCACCTTCAAAATTAGCCACCAATTCCCTTTTGAACATGTGCAGTGAAGCTGAGCTAATTATCTTCCAGAGTCTGGTGACCCTCAGCAAAATAAAGAAGTTTGAGTTTGAACTTGGTTATAAAATTGAGATGCATGTTCCCTCATGATCCAATACAATTAGTGAATCAATGTGGATAGAAAGCAATGTATTAATTACTGATTATACCTTCTCTTCCTAAGGCATTATGCACGCTAAAGCTTTTCAGGAAATTGTACAAAACACTCCTAGGTTGCTGTCTGAAGTCTTCTCATTTTGTTAGCTAGAGAAAAGACTGTCTGAGGAACAGTGTGCGTTTGTTGCCATTTCTGGACTAAGTGAAACTGCGGCAAGTTTGGGAATGCCCAGTGAGGGTAATCATAGGATCATTCAGAGCCCTATACAATAAGGAATGCTGTTGTTGTTATCCTCACAGGATGATTATCACAAGTGTTATACCAGTCATTCAATGAATGTATTCTTTCTCCAAATACTACATTCACTAATTCTTATTGTTGCAAAAGTTCAGATGTATCGCTGAAAATGATTAATTGGATCAGTGAGCAGTAATTCAGTCAGGCCTAGGAAAAGAGTCTGCCATTCAATAAGATCACGGATGATCTATATAATAGTCCATCGACCCACTTTGTTTCTGCAATCCTTAATACCTTTCCCTAACAAAAATCAATCTCAGTTTTGCAATTGCCCACTATTCTCCAGCCTTTTGGGGACAGACATCTGATTTCCAATCCACTTTGTGCAAGATTGAGATGCTTCCGATATCACCTTTGAACGGCCTGCCTCAAATTTTTTATATCCTCTTCTTCTGAACTTCCCCCAACTAAGATTGTGTCTTTTTTTTCTCCATCTGTCCTATCAAATCAAACAGGTGAATGATTTTGCATCAATATTTACTGATAAACCTCACTTTGTGAAATTCATTCCACTGCGTACTGAGAGACATGTTGAGAAACTAGCCAGATTTCAGCTGTGATTCTTGCAATGGAACACCTTTCCAAGTTTATTTATCTTCCAGACATGTGTTTGATACCTGAGGGAAGTATAAATAATATTATATTGTGCTTGGATTAATGTAAGCCCAAACCCTTCAGGAAGGCATCCCTATTGTCCAATTGATCTTCCTTTTCTGATATATGTCTATCATTTATACATGAACAGAGGCTATTTTTGGTTGACCAGTAGACAAAAACAGCTGTCTGACAGAATCTGAAGGAGTGACTATCATGTGGGAATAGAAAACAAAAAGAAAAACACGGTGAGAATGATGATTAAAAATATCTGTCCACCCAATATTACAAATTTAAACTATATATACAGCAGCTCAAATGTCCTTATAATTTATGTCCTGTTTTTAGAAGAATATTATCTAACTATACATTTTCAGGAAATGAACAATCCAGAACTCTGGAACATCAATTTCTGACAGCGTGGATTAGTTGCACTTGGGATTCAAAAACCCCAACACCAGGATGAACAGGCTGATTAATGAAAAATGGTAAAACTTCCCTCATGAAGAATGCATTTACTATCTAGTTATCTACACAAATATCTATTGATTCACACTCACACAAATGTATACACATCCAGATGGGTCATCTCCAGCTTTAGCCGGGGAAAGCCTTGAAATAAGGATGCAAGAGAGCTCAATTGATAACAGGTGCATTCTTCTCAGAACCGAGAGCGTTTCCTGTAGGTTTCCCAATTGGCTTTTATGTCTTTGAGTTTTGCATGATTACTTCCTGAATGAAATATCTGACATCTGAACATTTCCGTTTTGAGGGATTCAGAAACATCTAAGATTGTGTGCAAATCCTCCAGACAACAAAAAGATGGAGTGAAGTTATTTTTGTTGGCTCTGGAAAATGATCCTGGAAATGTTATAAAATATCCACCTCCGTTAATACTATGTCACTTTGGAAGAACAGGATTAACTTTGGTTAACATCCAAATATATATAATTGTATAGGAATAGTTAAGTGAATTTAACCACCATCTTGAAAATTCAACACACTCAAGAGCAAGTCAGAAGCTGGGAATCCACTTGTGAGTATCTCATCTCTTGACTCTCCAAGACCAGTCCACTATCTACATAGCACAAATCAGGTGTGTGATGAAATACTTTCACTTACCTGGATGCATGCAGCTCCATAAGAGTAGCAGATAATTGGGAAAACCACCACATGTAAGTTCCCGTCCAAGCCACTCATCATTCTGATTTGGAAATATATAGCCGTTCCTTCAAAGTCACTGGGTAAAAACCCTGGAGCTCCCTCTCTAACAGCACTGTGGGTGTACCTACATGATATGGAGATGCCGGCGTTGGACTGGGGTAAATATGTAGGAAGTCTCACAACACCAGGTTAAAGTCCAACAGGTTTATTTGGTAGCAAAAGCCACTAGCTTTCGGAGCGCTTGCTGCTCCTTTATCAGATGAGTCTGAAAAATCTGTGGAAAGGTTACTGTTGGGGATCGGGGGAAGGGGGGGGGTGTGTGGATTTACTGCTGCATGCCTCCTAGGATTGAGCTCTGAGCAACATTACTGGAACATTCTCTCCTCAGGTCACTACTATTTATTACTGACTGCACTCTGAAACTATGAGGTCAGAATGTAAATACTTGGAAGTAAAACATCTCAACAATTCTATTGATCACTTCCAAATTCACATCACATCATGCCACATTCATCATCATCCCCTGCTTGCTGATTTACACTGGCTCCCTGTACAGCAACATCTCAATTTTATACCATTTTTCCTCTTTTCAAATTTCCCTCACCCCTCTCTATCTCTATAATCACTTAGTCTTTGCTATGTTCCTCTAATTTTCACCTCTCAACCACCTCAAATTTAAACATTCCACCTTTGGTTGCAATGCTTTCAGGTGTCTGGGCTCTAGGCTCTGGAGTTTCCTCTTTCTATCCCTCACTTCTTGAAGACATTGTCTGTAAAACTTAACTTTTTAACCATGCTTTTAGTGACCTCTCCTAACAAAGGACAGTACAGCACAAGAAACAGGCCCTTCGGCCCACTAACCCTCCAATCAATGTCGCACATTGATCCAACTAGACCATTTGTTTGTATCCCTCCATTCCCAGGCTGCTCATGTGTATATCCAGGTAATTCTTAAATGATGCCAGCGAGTCTGCCTCCACCACCCTGCTTAGCAACGCATTCCAGGCCCCAAACCCTCTGCATAAAAAACGTCCTTCCGATATCAGAGTTATACCTTGCCCCTCTCACCTTGAGTCTGTGACCTCTCATGATCGTCACCTCTGACCTGGGAAAAAGCTACTCACCCTATCTATACCCTTCATAATTTTGTACACCTCTATTAGGTCTCCCCTCATTCTCCTTCTTTCCAGGAAGAACAACTCCAGTCTACCCAATCTCTCCTTATAGCTAAAACCCTCCATAGCAGACAACATCCTGGTAAACCTTCTCTGCACCCTCTTTAAAGCCTCCACGTCTTTCTGGTAGTCCAATGACCAGAATTGGACACAGTATTCCAAATATGGCCTAACCAGCGTTCTATACAGCCGCAACATCAGACTCCAACTTTTATACTCAATACTCTGTCCTATAAAGGCAAGCATACCATATGCCTCCTGGACCTATGGTATGTCAGGAGGCATATGGTGCTGCCACTTTCAGGGATTTGTGGACTTGCACACCTAGGTCCCTCTGTGTTTCTATATTCTCGATGGCCCTGCCATTTATTGTATAGCTCCTCCCCTACATTAGTTCTTCCAAAATGCATCACCTCTCATTTATCTGATTAAATTCCATCTGCCATTTCTCCGCCCATTGCTTTGTAAGATTTGATTTCAAATTTTGATTGGTTATGCTCCTTTGAATTCCTGGGGATATTTCACTTATATTAAAGGTGCAAGTTGTTACCTATGTAAGGGAGGAGAGGCTTTATCCACAACCTTCACACCTTCTACTCACCCTCCCAAACATGGTGATGTTACTGCTTTTTTGCTGCTTGATTACATATCAAAGGGAAATATACTGGCAAAATTATTTCAATCAGTTCCAATCAGCTCAGATAACCTGGAGTTCCCTGTTCACCAATATAAACAAATAGTAACTCATGATAGTAATATAAATTGTAACTGCACAATGATATATATCCAAACCACAGCAGAATATTGAGTGGATCAAAGGTAATTTACTGGAAAATCACTATCACACAGGAAAGAACAAAAAAGATAAAGCAATTCATTCATCCAGTGCCATTCACTACCACAGAACATTCCAAAGTGTTTCGTAGACAATTAAACATATTTCTAAAGTTGTAATGTGGAAATAACAGATTGAACAATCCATTTAAATCACAACAATTTTATGTGTCACAAATAGTTTAGCAGTGTTTCAAATGAACAGACAATATATAAAAACAGATTAAAAGGAAACCCCAAACTTTGAAGAATACATGATAATTGCAGACATGAGGACTGGCTCCTTTATGACTGTGACACACCTATAACTCAAGTACTGCAGGCGTGAAGGGTGCTGTGCTCAACCTCTCTGGTGAGATTAGCATTCCCTATGAAAACTTCAAACACATTGTTAACACATTCTCCAGTCAACTATCACGTGCTACTTCATACATCTGAAACAAGACTTTGGAATTTTACTCAGGTGCTGTAACAACCCAGTGGGTGGTGATAATGCCACTGGCGACTGTGAGATAGCTTCTTTATTATCTCATCAGTGCCATTTAGCTTTATCCTAGAGCTGGATGTTAACATCAATTTAAAACTGATTATTGCAACTAGCAATCTGCATCCTCGTTTCTTACCACAAATACAGACAACGTTTAAAAAGATTAATGTTCAATGCAGATACACCCCTATTTAGATAACAGGTTAGACAGATGATCTCTTGTGATGTTGGCAGACCACAGGATCAGATTATAAACTGGTGGGTGCTGGTTTCCTGAGTTTAGCTCACCCTAGCAGGCGCGCATCTCTGGGACGACTCATTCGTTTTAATGGTGGGCAGCACACCCAAGATTTCCCAACTGGCACGACATGTTAGCAAAACTTTAATTAAAATAAAACAGAGAATGCCAGAAAAACTCAGCAGGTTTAGCAGCATCTGTGAAGAAAAAGAACAGTTAATGTTTCATATCCGTATGATTCTTCTTCAGAGTTTACTTGTCTAACCAGAATATTAGCTCTGTTTTAGGAATATAGGCTCAATAATCACTGCAAACTATAGAGGCTGTTATTTGAAAGGAACCAAACATCTTGACTGCAGCACTTCAAATTCACATTTCTGTAAAATAATTCAATCACAGAGTTGTAAGTACAGAAGGAGGCCATTCAGCCCATTATATTTGCGTTGGCACTTTGAATGACCATTATTACTTAGAGCCATTTCTCTATCTTTTCCTTGTAGCCTGCACATTGTTTTTATTCTATTCATGTGGACGTCATGGTAGAACAGTGATTAGCACTGCTGCTTCACAGCTCTAGGGACCTGGGTTCGATTCCTGGCTTGGGTCACTGTCTCTGTGGAGTTTGCACATTCTCCTCATATCTGCGTGGGTTTCCTCCAGGTGCTCCGCTTTCCTCCCAGTCCAAAGGTGTGCAGGTTAGGATGATTGGCCATGCTAAAAAATTGCGCCTTATGTCCTGGGATACGTAGGTTAGAGGGATTAATCAGTAAAATATGTAGGGATATGGGGGTAGGACCTGGGTGGGATTGTGTTCAGTGCAGACTTGACAGGCCTCTTTCTGCACTATAGGATCTATGATTCTATGATAATTGTTTAAATTCCTCCTGAGTGCTTCAATTGAACCTGGCAGAAAATCCCAGACCAGAACCCGAACTCATTGTGTAAAACTTTTTTCTCACGTCACATTTGCTTCTTTTGCAAATCTCTTTAAATCTGTGCCATCTTGTTCTCGATCCTTCTACGAGCTCTTTCTACTCTATCCAGACTCCTCATGATTTTAAACATCTCTATGAAATCTCCTCTTAGCCTTCTTCTCTCCAAGGAGAACAATCCCAATCTCTCCAATCTATCCTCATAACTTAAGTTTCTCATCTCTGAAACCATTCTTGTAAACAACATCTGCACGCTCTCCAATGTTTCCACATTCTTCCTATAGTGTAGCAGCCTGAACTGTGAACAATATTCCAACTGAGGTCTAACTAGTGTCTTGCATACGTTCAGTATTGTTTGTCCTTATTAATAAAACTCAAGCGACTATATGCTTTATTACCTGCTTTCTCCACTTATCTTACTACTTTCAATGATGGATGCACATATACACCCCTTTGCTCCTCCATCTCTTTAAGAATTCTCCCTTATTTTTACACTCTCTGTCCATGATCATTCCACTAAAATGCATCAGCTTATGCTTCTCTGTATTGACGTTTGTCTGCTACCTATCTGCCCACCAACTTGTCTATATCCCACTGAAGTTCTACACCACCCTTTTCACAGTTTATAATACTTGCAAGTTTCGATACCATCTGCAAACTTTGGAATTGTCCCCTGCACACCAAGATCTAAATTATTAATATACATCAGGAAAAGTAAGTGTCCCAATATTGATCCCTGGAGAACTTCATCACAAAGCTTCCAACCAAAGAATATCATAAAATCCTTACAGTGCAGAAGGATGCCATTTGGCCCATCGAGTCTGCACTGACCACAGTCCCATCCAGGTCCTACCCCCATATCCCCATATATTGACCTACTAGTCCCTCTAACTTACACACCTCAGGACACTAAGGAGCAATTTAGCCTGGCCAATCGAACTAATCCGCACATCTCTGGATTGTGGGAAGAAACTGGAGCACCTGGAGGAAACCCATGCAGACACGAGGAGAATGTGCAAACTCCACACAGACAACAACCCAAGCTGGGAATTGAACCCAATTCCTTGGAGCTGTGAAGCAGCAGTGCTAACCACTGTGCCATCGTGCCGACCATCCATTTACCATTATTCTCTGTTTCCTATTACTCAGCCAATTTCATATCCATATTGCTATTATGCTTTTTATTCCTTGAGATATAACTTTTCTCAGAAGTTTGTTGTGCCTTTTGTATTGTATTGAATGCCTTTTGAAAGTATATGTACACCACATCAACGGCATTACCCTCATTGACCCTTTGTTACCTGTTCAAAAGACTCCAGCAAGTTAGTTAAACATGACTTTCCCTTTAGAAATCCATGCTGGCTCCTCCTAGTCAACCCACATTTTTTCGTGTGACTATTAATTCTATCCTGAATTTTAGAAGCTTCCCCACCACCAAAGTTAAACTGACTGATCTGTAATTGTCGGGCTTATCCTCACAACCTTTTTAGAACAAGGACACAGTGTTTGCAATTCTCTGGTCCTCTACCACCTCCGTCCAGGAAAGACTGAAAGATTATACCCTGTAACTCTGCAATTTTTACTCATATTTCCTTCAGTATCCTTGCATGCATCTCATTCAATTGTGCTGTCTTGTCAACTTTAAGCACCAACAGTTCATCCAATACTTTTTTCTTATCAGTTTTGAACACTTCCTCTTCATGTCCTGGGCAGCACCTATCTCCTTGATAATGATGGATGTAAAGTATTCATTTAATACATTAGCCATGCCACAGCCTCCATGTATAAATCCCCTTTTTGGTCCCTATTTGACACTATTCCTCCTTTTACCACCCTTTCACTATTTAGACACTATAGAAAACTTGGGATTCTTTTATATTGTCTGCCAGTCTTTTCTCATAATCTGACTGCTCGTCTAAAGTGCTTGATCACCTTCCCTCTGAACTTTCTGTATTCAGCTTATTCTGATTTGTACTTTCTATCTATAAATG
The DNA here is from genome assembly GCA_024679065.1 of Sphyrna mokarran. Lineage (NCBI taxonomy): Eukaryota > Metazoa > Chordata > Chondrichthyes > Carcharhiniformes > Carcharhinidae > Sphyrna > Sphyrna mokarran. Next base: position 83,148,421 of record JAGIQG010000007.1, on the reverse strand, counting down.
ACCAATTCTGCTTAAAGAGAGAGCTTGCTTTCATACAACATCTTAAATAATAAAAGGAGGAATAGTCTCAAATGGGGACCAAAAATGGGATTTATATATGGAGTCTGAGACATGGCTGAGTTATTAAATATACACTTGCATCTGTCTTTACCAAAGAAGTAAATGCTACATCCCAGAACATTTGAAAGTGTTTCAATCAGTAAAGTACTTTTTGAAATATAGTTGCTGTTGTTTTGTGGCAGTTGCAAAAATCAATTTGCATATAGCAAGACCCCACAAACAGTGATTAGGCATATGATTGCTCATTTGTTTTTGGTGATGTTGGTTGGGGGTAAATATTGGCCCAGTTTATCCAAGGAGAATTCTGGTGTTCAGTATTGAAATAGGGACCTTGGGAGTTTACAGGTTCACCTGAGAGATTTCAGAGGCTTTGGTTTAAGGCCTGATTAGAAAGATAGCATCTCTGACAGTGCAGCACTCCCCCTAATGTGTTGCCTTATTTTATTTGCCCCAATCCTGCACTGGGGCTTGAACCCATGACCACTAACACAGAGGTTAAGAACTCCGCCCATGATTCTCAGTCTTCCCTCTGGCAGAATAAAAAACTTAGAAATAGCTTTTGACATTTATCCTGGTTTGCTATTTAACCATCTGCTGATATTACCAATGCGCAGTTTGAAATATTGAATACCAGGATTTGACTCAGTTGAAAAAAACTTTGGTCAGAGTAAAAGAGAAATTGTGAGATGCAGGACTGGCAGCCAACTTGCTCTCACACTTTACACCATTTTACATAGGTTAAGTCCTACCCATTATACATGCCGAAGCAGCACAGCCTATCCTACCAAAACCAGTCAGATCATGGATTTAACAAAGTGATTGGTATAAAGGATGGCACTGGATCGGTGAAACCAAACTGAAATAATTCAAAATTGTGATGTGCAGATATTTTGCAATATTTCCTCAGTGATTAGTGCTGTAGACTGCATACACAAGAATATTCTGTCTGGGAAGATAGCCAGTGTTAGAATATAACCAATGGTAACATTGGATCTGCTGTAATGACCAATGGTAATATGCTGTAAGGGTCAGCTGACCCAGTAAACTATGTAAACAATGAGAAAATGATATGGTGGTCAGCTGACTCAGTATAAATAAGAAACTGCTGGGATTTATGGGAGTTTGGAGTAATGATGTTTCTTTATTAAATCTTTTTTTTATTTATAAATTAGAGTAAATTGTGTTTCATTTTTTTGCCTATAACTGAAGAGTTAGATCTGCTGGATCAACAGCCAGAGACTTGTGATCAGCTAGCATCGGAGATAAATCACGGCATCACCGAGGGCTGACATATGTCACCATGATGATCAACAGCTCCATGGGTTTAGCAACAGGCACCAACACCAAAAGCAACCCACATTGACATCTCAAAAGCCTGATCTGTTCAGCCCTCAGCAAAAGTGCACCATGTGAACCTATCTAATCCTTAAAAGATTCGCTGCATGTTCATCACCAAATACAGATGGAAAGATGCCAAGGACAAGTGATTAACACCAGGATTTATGATAAACGCTTTAATTTATTTAACCAGTAACTTTACATTTAGGAAGATGGTGTAAAAAATGGTATCTTCCTTTTTTACTTGCTGTACGTATCTGAAAACAGTAACAAAATGAAATTTGTTGCATGAGTTTGCAGATTCTAAAAACGCCTGAGAATCCAGTTATTATTAAATAACAGCTAGCAAATCTATCGCTTATTAGATCATTTAACAATTAAAGAATAATATTAACATGAATACAATAATGATGCTGTGCACAATGTAAGGGAAGTGGGAGGACTAAAACTGAGTACTGGGTATGTAACAAATGCAGTTTGATAACAGTCACACTTACCATAATGTTTTACTGTAAATGCAATAATTTGTGTGTACTGGAAAAGATCTGTGTCTCTTCCAGTTGTGTCAAGTGTCATGAAACTTTTTGACCCCAGAAAGTCTTGGAAAATAGGAACATCAAATACTACTTACAGGAAGCTCCCACAGTCCATGCAGCTCTTAAACAAGCTCCATTTTGGCTCACGGTACAAGCTAGGGGACATTACACAGTTGCTATTGTGAAGATCATACATATGCAGTCTGATTTGCCTCCCACAGCACATTCTGGAGTCTAGAAATCAGAAGTTGTAGAAAAGCAAAGTCCAGCTGCTCGTCCAGTCCTATCTGCCTTCAGGAATCACAGAGTCTTCCTCGATAGAATCCTGTGAACAATCTTGAAAATAAGAATTTAAATCAAAGGAGATCAAACAGACTTAAATAAATCAGATTCAAACAGTCTGAATTTTTACTTACAGTTGTTTAATTTTGTGATTTTAACTTTATTTGTTAGGATTGTTGACAATCACAAAGGAATTTTAAATTAAGACAACAGATTTCAGTGTTACATTGAAATAGAAGCAGCAGGAGGCCATTCAGCCCTTTCAGCCTAGATCCCTTGTTCTCTTCAGTACCAAGAGATATGTCTAATTTCTTGACTGCATTCTGTGGTGGTGAATTCCACACATTCAGGCCCTCTGGATAAGGAAATTTCTCCTCACCTCAGTTTTAAAAGGTTTATCCCTCATCCTCAAACTGTGACCCCTAGTTTTGGACTACCCCATCATTGAACATTCTTTCTGAATTTACCCTGTCTCATCATGTTAGAATTTTATAAGTTTCTATGACATCCCCTCTTACGCTTCTAAACTCCAGTGACTATAATCCTAACTGACTTAGTATCTCCTTGTGTGACAGATGTGCCATCCCAGAAATCAGTCTGGCAAACCTTCACTGTACACCCTTTATAGCAAGGACATCCTTCCTAATACAAGGACATCAAAACACAACAACAATTTCAGATGTAGCCTCACAACAACCTATACAACTGCAGCAAAAATGGCTATACTATACTCAAGTTCTCTCGCTACGAAGGCCAACATATCATTTGCCTTCTTTACTGCCTGTTATACCTGCACACTTCCAGTGGCTGATGCACAAGGACACCAAGGTCTCATTGAGTATCCACTTCTCTCAATTTACATCCAATCAAATAATAATCTGTCTTCATATTATTGCTATCAAAGTGGATAATGTCACATTTATGCACATCATACTGCATCTGTCACACAGATGTCCATACACTCAGCTTGTCCAAATCACACAACACCCTCTATAAAGTACAGAATTATTACTCCCTCCTATAGGGTTCAGGATTATTACTCTCTTTGTTCCTTTTGTTTTTCTTAGCTTCTGTGATAATTACTAGTCTTGAATCATTTAAACTTTAAAACATGAATCTTTATTACTGTACCTTCCCTTCCATAGATTTGTAATCTTTACTGTTGAACTCCCTGTAACAATAATTACAGAGATTACAAAACAATTCCATCTATATTTCTTCTTTTGAAATCTGTTGCAAGTAGAAACAAGATTTATGAAAATACAAATTACTCTGTTTACATTGTGCAGCCACGCACAATCACAGTATCAGGGTTTAATTTGTTTCTGGTGATTAGCAATTCACAAAAATTTTCACTGACCATCAGACTCTCCCTATGCCCAACACAAACTGTCACATTGAGTTTAGGAACCATGAGAATGGTCTCTCGTGGGGCAAGGGACTGTCTGCCCTGGGGCAAGGGGCTATCTACCCAGGCAAGGGAACTGACAACCCAGGGCAAGGAACTGTCTGCCTCCATGCATTAAGCCATCTGTGGCAGTTATTTATGGACCTGTATGGGAATAAGGAATATAGGAGCAGAAGGAGGCCATTTAGCCCGTCAAGCCTGCTCCACCATTCTACTCCACCAGTTTGATTATGGCTGATCATCTACCTCATTGCCATTTTCTCCCAATATCCCAATATTCCTTGATGCCAGATCAGAAATCTATCTATTTCTATTTTGAACAAGCTCAATGATGAATCCTCCACAGCTGTCTGCGGCAGAGAGTTCCAAAGACCACCACCTGAGCAAATAAATTCCTCTTCATGTTAAATAGCCTACCCTTTATTCTGAGACCATGTCTCCATCAGGGGAAACATCTATCCATATCCATCTTGTTACACTTTGCAATATCTTTGTATGGTTCAATCTCTCATTCTTTGAATCTCTGAAGAATACAGGCCCTGTTTCCTCATAAGACAATCTGGCCATCTCAGTAATTAGTCTGCTGACTCTCTGTTGCACTTTCTCTATGACAATTATATCCTTGGGGAAAATAAGCAATATTGTACATGAAACTCCAGGCACAGTCCACCATGGTTCTGTTCAATTGCAGCAAGATATCTTTATTTCTGAACTCAAATTGCTTTGTGTTGAAGACCAAAATACCATTTGTCTTCCTAATCGCTTGCTACTATTGGCTTTTACTGACTCATGAGACAAGGAGGAGATAATGCTTTAATGGTAATATCACTGGACTTGAGATCCAGAGGTACTGGCTGATGTTCTGGGGACACAGGTTCAAATCCTACATTGCAACTGGTGGAATTGAAATTCAATAAATATTTCAGAATTGAAAAGCTAGTGTCAGCAATGGTGACCATGAAATCTTTGTTGATTATCATAAAAACTCATCAGATTTATTAATATTCTTTAGGGAAGAAAATCTGCTGCCCTTACCTGGATAGTGATCTATGATTCCAGAAACATATCAAGGTAGTTGACTCCAAATTGCTCTCTGAAATGGTGTGGCAAACCACTCAGTCCAAGGGCAGTTGGGGATGACCAACAAATGCTGGACAATGGCCACATCCCGTGAAAGAATACATTTAAAAAATGAAGGGCACCCATGACTCTTTTGGTATCAACACTTCCCAGCCTCTCACTATCCAGAGCAGCTTACTTTGTACTTATTCCCATTTTATTCCATCCATTATTGCCATGTTTTTGCTGCCTTAGGCTATCCAAATCCTCTTGAAGCTTCTTTGCATTCTCCTCACACCTAGTTTTGTGTCATCAGCAAATTTGGAAAATTACATTTGGTCGCCACATCTAATCATTTACTTAGATTGTGAAGGCTGTGGTCCAAGCACTGACCCTCAGAGTATCCCAATAGTAACAGGCCAAATGACAAAATCCAATCATTGCTGTCTTTACCAGTAAATATGAGATCCAAAATGCCAACTGTTTAGATTGAATGCTTGTGTATGTACATTTTAATTTAGAAATGATAGTTCAATAAATGCGCAAAATTCCACCTCTGAGCTCATCACAGAAATCTTAGAAATCCTACAGTGCAGAAAGAGGCCATTTGGCCCATCAAGTCTACACCGGCCACAATCCCACCCAGACCCTATCCCCATAAATTACCAACTAATCCCTCTAACCTACACAACCCAGGACACTAAGGGACAATTTGGCATGGCCAATTAACCTAACCCACACATCTTTGGACTGTGGGAGGAAACCGGAGCACCCGGAGGAAACCCATGCAGACACAGAGAGAATGTGCAAACTCCACAAGACAGTAACCCAAGCCGGGAATCGAACCCAGGTCCCTGGACTGTGAAGCAGCAGTGCTAATTACTGTGCTACCGTGCCACCCATGAGTCCATGAGCCCCATTTCCTGTTCCCTCAATCCTATTCCCACTAAATACTGACAAGTTAACTTCTCATCTTAGCTCCCACGTTGGCCAACATTGTTACTGGTTCTTGCTCCAAATGCTGTTGCTCTCCCCTTCAAAGCTGCTATCACCAACCCGCTACTCAAAAAAAAAACTCTCCTTGAAAACTATTGCCCGTCTCCAACCTCTCTCCTCCCCAAAATCCATGAAAGGGTTGGTGCCTCCCAAATTCATTCCCATCTGTCCCAGAATTCCAGGTTTCAATCTCTCCAATCAGGTTTCTGTCCTGGTCACAGCACCCAATCAGTTCTTATCAAAGCCACAAATAACATCCAGTGTGTGAGTGTGACAAAGAGGAACTTTCCCTCCTCTTCCCTCTCCAGCTATCTGCAGTCTCTGACACAATGGCCACACCATCCTCACTAACACCTCTCCACTGTCATCCAACTGGGACTGTTCTCACCTGCTTCCATTCTTATCTATTTAATACAGTCATAAACTCACCATCAATGCTTCTCTCCCCATTCCTGCTTGACTACCTCCAGTGTTCCAATCCTTTGCCCCCATTTCTCAACTACACGCTGCCTCTCACATCATCCTCAGAAAGCACATTGTCAGTGTTGATATTATGCTGGTGACACTCAGCTATCTCTTGACTGTTTCACTGTTGCTAAATTATCAGACTGCTTATCCAACACATACCCCTGGATGAGCAGACATTTCCTCCACTTAAATATTGAGAATGCTGAAATCATTTTTTTGAGATCCCCAGCCACTGACTCTACCCCTTTTCCTTGTAACTGTATGAGGTTAAAGCAGGGTGCTCACAACATCTGTATTATAAATGGATGGCCCCTTCTTTTGAAAAAGCAACCCCTCAATTCTCTCACTAGAGGAACCATCCTCTCCATATCAACTCTGTCAAGACCCTTTTGGATCGCATATGTTTCAATCAAATGATCTCTTAATATTCCAAGCTCCAGCAGATACAAGCCTAGCCTGTCAACCTTTCCTCATAAGACAACCCGCCCATTCAGGTATTTATTTAGCAAGCTTTTTTTGGACTGCTTCTAATGCATTTACATCCTTCCTTAAATAAAGAGACCAATGTCATAGTATTCCAGGTTTGGTCTCACCAGTGTCCTGTACTGAAGCAGAATCTCTCCTATTTTTGTATTCAATTCCCCTTATAATAAATGATAATATTCATTCTATTAGCTTTTCAAATTACTTGCTATATCTGCATACTAGCCTTTTGTGATTCATGCACTAGGATACCTAGATTTGTCTCTAAACTTAAAAGCTTTATGACTCTCATCATTTCAATAATACCATATTATTCATTCTTCCTGCCAAAATGGACAATTTCACATTTTCCTATAATATACTCCATTCACCAGATCTTTGCCCAGTCACTCAGCCTATCTATATCTTTTTCTAGCCTCCTTATGTCCTGTTCAGAACTTAGTTTCCCCTACTTATCTTTCTGTCATCGGCAAATTTAGCAATCATCCCTTCATCCAAACCATTTATGTAAACTGTAAACAGCTGAAGGCCAGCACTGATTCCTGTGGCACACCACAATGTGACTTGGTATCTAACTTTATGCCTCTGTGAAGTACTTTGGGGTGGTTTATTGCATTAAACGTGCTATATAAATCCAGGTTTCAAACAGAATTGACAAAACAGCAACTCAAAGTTCCAGTCCTGATTAGTTGATCTATTCTCCGCTTTTCTGCCATCATAGAATTGGCCATCTGAAGAAGCCAAGAATTAATGATTCATTCATATCGAGATGTAAGGATGATGCTCCTTGATACAAAATATTCAATATCATGTACAGGGATTGGAAGCCTTGAAGACCTTTTTCAGACGAGCCTCTGGTTTGGCACTCCTATCCCAGAGTCAGAATATTGCTCAAGCCACATAGCAGCAGATTGAGTTCAATTTACTCACTCCAGCACACTGCTCAAAAGTTGTGAGATTGTTGGAGAGATGATGCCCTTCAGGTGAGGCCATGTTTGTCAGCTGCCACCCATTCTCAGGCAGCCTGATGTAATATGTTTTTATAATGATAAATGAGCAGTCAGTTTACAATGTTTCACAGCAGGGGAACAGTGATTAGCACAGATTGCTACAAGAGACAGCAATTCAGATTGTTGTAAACACCTGCAGTTATTCAAACCCTAGGCTGAGATTGAGTGATAACCTTCACTATCCCCAGACTGTCTACATCCCCTCCCAAATGACAGCAATTGTATTTTCAGAAAACATTGAGGGAAAACTTGAAAGAAGACCATTTTTTGAAAATCACAGTCCACAGATTGGATTGAGCTGTTAATTGGAACTGAACGTAAACACACAGTGAAGAGTGTAAACACACAATGCCACTTAAATATCTTACTGAGCTACAGAGAATCACAGAACTGGACAATATCCAGGCTTGGTCCAACAAATGACAAGTAACGTTCAAGACACACAAATGCCAGACAATGACCATCTCCAACAAAAGAGAATCCAACCATTTACCTTTGACAATCAATGGCATTGTCATTGCTGAATTTCCTCATCATCAACAACAGAAACTGAATAGAGGACTAGCCATATAAATACTATGGCTGCAAGAGCAGATCAAGGGCTGGTAATTCTGCAAAACATAACTCACTTCCTCCCCAAAGCCCATCCACCATCAGAAGGCACAAGTCAGGGATGTAATGGAATACTCTTAAATGCCTGGATGAGTGCAGCTCCAACAACACTCAATAAACTGCACACCATCCAGAGCAAAGCAGCTGCTTGATTAACACTCCATCTATCACTTTTAAATATTCACACCCTCCATCACCAATATGTAAGTAGTAGCAGCATCTGCCATCTACAAGATGCTCTGCAGCAATTCAGCAAGGCTTCTTCAACAATACCTTACAAAATACACAACCTCTACCATCTATAAGGAGAGGGTAGCAGATACCTGGAAACACCACCATCTGTTCCCCTCCAAGCCACACATTTTCCTGACTTGGAAATATATTGCTGTTCCTTCACTGCCACTGAGTTAAAATCCTACGTCTTCCTCCCTAACAGCATTGTGAGTGTTACTGTGGCTGTTCAAGAAGACAGCTCACTGCCACTTTCTGAAGCGTACTTAGTGATGGGCAGTAAATGCTGGCCTAGCCAGTGATGCTCACATCTCAAAAAGGAATAAAAGAAAACCTTTTTACGGTTGGGTACAGCTTTGTTCCCATCCTATACCCCTATTTCAACAAATCATTCAGGTTCAGGTTTATATCATTCTCAAACTATCCTTAAACATGATCAAGACAACTTGGGCACTGGCCCATCCCTGGAAACTCTTCAGTTGAGCTTTGAGCTTTCTCACCTACAAAATGCCTCATGCTCCAGTCCACGGCTTCCACAATACATAACCTGGCCGTAACTCCCCTCCCAGCAGGCATGCCTGGTTGATCAGAATCCCCAGTTGGCTGAGTGAAGGCCTACAATTGACTGACCATCTCCAAACATTCTTATAAACCAGCGATTTGTGCCAGGCATCAACCAGTTCTGGGACACACAGCTGGCCGGGATTCACAGCTGGCTGACCAGAATCCACATTTTCACTTCACTTAGTTACAAAACTGGGAATAGTGATCTACTGCTGGGTAGCTCTCTGGCATTAAACTGCTCGCTTTCTTTCTCGATTCCTCACTCAAAGGAAGTGACCAGTGAAATTCAGCAATCCTGTTCCCTCTGGAGAACCATGCTCATGGCTCAGCATGGCTCAGAATCAGAGATACAGTGCTCTCTTCAGGGAAGTTCCTACCCTGTGGTTTTTAATTCTAAATAGGACCGATTTAAAAGTTCTGGATATTTTTGAAAGTAACACTTGGCTCTCTGACTATGCTGTGTTGGAATCTACTCTACATAACAATGCCAGGTCAGGATGTAGTTAGATTGATGGGATTAGACAGTAAGTGATCGATAGTTGGATGGAGAAACAAGGTTGTAACTTAATAGGAATTTTGCTGATGTCATAAATTATAGGATTGAAACAGGAGCAGTTTATCAATGTCAAAAGAACGTGAAAACTGAATTACAACCCAAAAACCCACTGCCAGCTTTGTGTTATTGCAAATAATACATTATAATTACATTAGTTGCAGAGTTCCTGGTGTATTTTTAGTTGTACAGTGTGGTAACGGTGCTGAGTAAGAATATAGACATTTGATCTGAAAAGTTAAAGACCTCATAAACCAGGCAATGAATAACAAGTTAGCCTCTTTGGTTTTGTGGTAACAATTCATAGCATATACATTTCCAGGTAGAAATCCCTCAATTTTTATTCAGTCCTTTCTTTGTTGTTTTGGGTTTAAGACAGACCATATGACTTACTCTCAGGCATTTCTTGTGAGCCAGTGATTTCTGCCAACAAACACCAGTTTGAATCAATTGGGTGATAATCAGTTCCTTCAGATTGACTGGTTTGGAAATGTGGGATTTGGACACTAAACTGGAGACCCTTGAAAGAACTGTACAACATAGTAATGTATGAAAACTACAAAAATCAAACTCCAACTCAAACACAAGAAAATTATTTTCATTTTTCGCTCTGCATATGCATCACTTTTTGGATTAAAACAATGAACTTGAATCTGGCGCTGAATTGCAGCCTCTTCATATTACAGTTGTCACTTCAGATTTACTCAAAATGATACATTTCACACTGCGTGAGAGTATCCTGAGATCTCAGTGAGAATTCATTATCAGCCAATGATTCTGACCCAGTCCCAGGCTCAATCCCCAGGGTGGACTAATATTCTTGAACTCAGTTGGGGTGACAAGAAGGTACAAATTGGGCTCAACCTATTTATGCTAGTGAGAAATGGAAAACATCAACTAAGGTTTCACTTTGATCACCAGCTAGCGACTTGGCCTGAACAGGCTGCATGTCTGAGTGTTTGGTATGGTTCAACAAAATCAGAAGTATTAACTTTTTACAACAGAGAGACCATGCAGGAAGATAAAAACACTGATGGAAAGGTAATGACCCTCTGATCTATTCAGCCTGTCCACCACAGATATATAACCTTGTACATCACAATAGATACATTTTCCAACTTACCCAAAACAATCTTATCTCTTGGAAGAAATGAAAAAACTGATAAAGCCCAGGCTAATTTGTGGAAAAAAAATCTGGGAGTTACCTCCCCTACTCACCTAGGTGATCCAAAGTAATACAGCATCACTCTGACCTTTCTTTTACTCTTAACCTAGAATTCCCATTAATACTGGGGACAGGATTCTTAACCAAGTCTGTCTTATTTCCCACCCTTCTGCTCTCATTCATTCCCCTGCCTCCCAGAGTCACATTGAGGTCCCTTTTGTCCTCCCCTTCGCTCCCCACCAGCCTCCATATTCAATGGTTCACCCTTTGTCATTTCCCCCATCTGAGGCATGATGTCACTACCAATAATAGATTTTCCCTTGTCTCCATTCAGCATTCTGAGGAACTATTCTCTTCACAACACCCTGGTCTACACAGCTACCCCCAACATTCATTTTATCTTTCATGCCACTGTTCCACACATGCACAGGAAATACAATACCTTCATTTTGACTTCCTCCAGCTCCACCAACCAGGAAGGAGGCAAATCACTCAAATCGCTTCTTGGTAAAACAGTGATTCACATTGACTGCTTTCAATACTGTACACTGCATTCCCTGCTCTACACAGGGGAGACCAAACACAGACTGGATGATTGCTTTTTGGGTCACCTCTGCTCAGTCTTCAAGCATGACTCCGAGCTTTAAGCTGTCTGTTATTTTAATTCTTTGCTCCATCTACTCTGATGTCATGAAGTTCAGCAGAAACTCAATGAACTGCACTGGATTAGGCTCTTTACAGCCTTCCAAATTCAACACCAACTTCAACAATCTCAGATCTTCATCTTTGCTCTAAGTGTCAATAATAATTCTTCTGTTTCCATTTCCACTTTCTTCCACTTCTTGTCCCAATGCCATCTCCATTTTCTTTGCATTATCATCCCCTTTGTCATTTAATCTTTCCTGCCTTCCGATTACAGAACTTTTCCCTTCTCCACTCCTCCCATTGTTTCCGTACTTACTTCAAACCTGTCACATCTCAAATCTTTCCAGGTGTGCTGAAAGCTCAAACTTTAAAGATTAACTTTGTCTTTCTGTCCGCAGGGAAGATATAACAGTATTTTCTGTTTTTATTTCAGGTTTCCAGCATCTGCTGTATTTTGCTTTTGTTCCAAGTAGATTTTTGTGGAAGGAATATGAACAGATATGTTGGAAAGGGAGCTCAGAGTTAAGATATGTATCAGCTAAAGCTGTGTGAATGTTGGAACAGGTTCAAGATGTTGATTGGCCTCCTCCTATTTCTATGAGGAGAAGTAGGTTAGATATTGAAGTGCTGAGACAGTCTGTCCTACCCCATACTCTTTGGGAGTGTTGCAACGGAGGACAAGCTTTCTGCCACCCCAATGAATCAAGTTTTTTTTTTAACCTCTGCTGGCCTGTCAAGCTCACTTAGTGACACGCTGGCCCCTTTGCCCTGTTCCAGCATGGCACTGTTGGACTTAATACTGGGCACAGCATCTAGCACATTAACTTTTTCTTTGTGTGGGTGTCTTTTTTGACAATGTCTGACTTAATGGAGATGAACAGAAAGTTGGAAGTCTACACAAGCATCCAGACACTTAGATCCTGCAAGCAGCAACTCACATGCAACCACACACAAGGAATCTGGAAGACAACATGGATCAATCAGCAACATAGAAGAGGGTCAAATGGAGGTGACTGCTATGTGTACTGATGAAGAAGGGTCTAGTGTCCAACTAGCAGTGTCCATGATTGTGACCTTGTGTACATAACTGAACTTACTGAATCAACATAAGCACTTTACATTGTCACAGGAATAATGGAACTGAAATAAGACTTTCAGGCCTTCAAGTCTGTCTCACCATTCAATAAAAAGGTGCTTAATCTGAAGCTTAGCTCTATCTATCTACCTTGTTTCCAAAACCCTCAATACTTTAATCCTTTTTGAATTTTCACAGCTTCTTGTATGACATGGTAGTGAAAATCCATTGGCTCTGGTATCAGCAGAGGCAGATGATGCAGATGTTAGGTGTGGATCTTCTAAAAACAACTTTATTTAGTCATTTAAGCTATGAGGAAGCCTGTAGTCAGTGTGGCTGGAAGGAAACCTTGCAGTGAGTGGAGTCAGGTCTGATACAAGTTATGATGTCTTCTTTGTCAATCAATGACAAGAAATATGAGAACCTTGAGGAGACTGAAGATGCAGTGTATTTGCTGGGGGTACATTCCATTATTTTGAAATGAGCTAGCTGTAATGGTTTAAACAACAAAATTGAGTCCAGAACCAGGAATTTAAACAGAAGAGTTTTAAACTTAGAAATTGTCCAGAGAGAAAGGTAACCCCATAACAACACAGAAAGTCCATAAAAAAGAGGGGGCCATAAATTTTATTTTATATTTTAATATTTTACCAGCCGTTCACACTACTTTGTCATTGCAATGAGCTTGGAGAATTTGGCATTGTTCCCTGCAGCGGGATGGGGACATCCTGCCAGCATGAATGGCCATAACATTCCAGCCTTAATGTCCAGTTGCAAGCACAAAGAATGCTTTTTGTCACATTGCTATTGTGTTAGTGTATCATTAGGAAAGAGCATACTCCTGACCTCAAAACAAAAGAAAGCACACACATGATTAACCAGGAGAAAATATCTGAGAGAGGCCCAAAACCTCCAGGATGCACACACTGTAATGTCAACAATTCCTGGAACATGTTGCAAAGCTCTGGATCCTCTTAACTGGTTACAACCAAATGCCAAGACACTGTTCTCCCTGCCCCATACACACTCACAAACTTTTGCTACAAGGGTATTCACAACCAGGAGAGATAGTGATGTAATGCTAATGTCACTGAGCTAATAATCCAGAGGCCCAGGCTAATACTTTGAGAACACAAATACAAATTCCTCCACAGCAGTAGGGTAGATAGGAAGAGACCTCTCCCCTTAGTAGAGAACTGAATAGCCAAGGGGTATAGATTTAAGGGACAGGGCAGGATATTTAGAGGGGATTTTTTCCCCAGAAGATGGTGGGAAGCTGGAACTCACTGTCTGAAGAGGTGATAGAGGCAGGAATGTTCACAATGTTTAAGAAAAAATTAAATTAACACTTGGAATGCCATAGCGTACTATAGTGCTGGAAAACAGAATTAGAGTCGATAGGTGCTTAATAGCCAGCGCATACATGATGTACCAACAGATCTCTTGCTATGCTGAAAAACCCTATGACTCTATGATACCATTTCTTAATGGCTTCATAAAAGCATCAAGCAAGATCTGGGACAGTCAGGGGTGATTAAATATAAAATACCTCAGCTTGGAAAACAACATTTGCAAATACTGACGTAACTGGGGGAATTTGTTGATATTTGGCATATATCACTGCACAGCATCTCACTTTGGTAGTAATGTTTCATTGGAAAATTGACTGACGCAGAAAGGCACACCACAGCAATTAGCGCAAGCAATAAAATTAACCTCTAAGTAAATAATCCTTATCCAATTTTCTAAAATGCATCAAGCTCTCCAGCCCACTATCATACAGTCTGGAGCTAAAATGCTATTTGAAGAATATATCAGGAATGTGCTGGTAAATTTATTCATCTTCCAAGAAATTATATAAAATTAGTTTGAGTTACTGGAGGCTTCTGCATTCCAGGTAATCTCACTTTGTTAGTTTCTGACTTCTGTGAAATAACTAGTGATGCTGCAGTGAGTGGTTGTTATACATTGTACATAAAAGTGCACAGCATTTACAGCACAGAAACAGGAATTCAGTCGCGCAGATCCTATGAGCCTCCTCACACCCTTCTTTATCTTGCCTCAACAACATATCCTTCCAGTTAGATACACTGCCTCGAGCCACAGTGATTCACCATGAATGTATCTTGAGTATTTGCAAATGACTTTTTAGAACACCTTTTTTTATGCTGCAATCAGGGGATTGCTGCTGATTTTTCATTTATTATTAAAACTTTGCATTTGTGCAATAGGGAAAAATGCCACAGAAATTAAACCAGGGCCAAAGAATGATTAAACTGATGCAAGCACATCATCAAAGACTATTTTTATATGATAAATACAATACCTTTGACTCTACATTCTGGGGCCTCTTGGCAGCTGATTCTGATGTTGCAGCCAGCTGTACGTGGCCTAGGTTTGAAAAACTGGTGATACAAACATAGGTTTTCTATGGTATAAAACAGCTTAAAGGACAGAATATTCTGGATGGGTTGCTATAGCTTTTTTTCTGCAATTTCTGCAATATGCAGGAGGAATAAGAATAAAAAAAGAGTTATTTAAATAAATGAATCTCAGCTGCTGTTATAACATTGGAAAAATCCGTTAGCTTTGAAGCCAGAGATATTGAAAGGGACTCAGTAGATTCACTCTGCAAATCTCAGGCCAAATCAGAAACTGGTGATTTGGAAGGTCCTCAGATTTATGAAGCAATCAAAGCGCTGTCCACTCTGAGTTTGGCATGTCTCAAGGTCTTGGATCAGCAAATGATCAAGGTTCCTAAGCTGCAACCTATGACAAGGAATGCACTGTTGCCAGCAGATCACATCAATCATCCTGATATACCAATGTAGTAATTTTCCAAATTGGTTCTTCTGACTGGTGAGGAGAGCCACCAGGGAGGCAAAGGAAGAATATTAAACTCAAACATTCACCAAGTAAACATTTTCTTGGATGAATGCGCCAAGGTATCCCTATCGCCAAACTAAATCACAAACATGATGCACAGAATGGCTACCATATCAAGTGTTTGGAAATCATCAGAGATTCCCCAACATGGTGGGTGTGAAGGACCACTTAAATCACAAAAATTGGATAATTTTGAAACAACGTTGTATTAGGGATGAAAAGGGGGATTTGCAAATGGAAGCAGGAGAACTAGTGAAGGTATTAAATGAGTACTTTGCATCTGTCCTTACAAAGAAAGAATGTGCTACCCAGGCCAAGGCAAGGGAGGAAGTAACTGGGACATTAGAATATTTTACAATTGAAAAGTTGGAGATGTTAAAAAAGCTATCTATGTTTAAAATAGATAGGGTACCAGGACCAGATGAAATGCATCAAAGTGTATTGAGAGAAATAAGAGTGGAAACTGCAAAAATGATAATCTTCCAGCCTTCTTTAGATACAGGATGCTGCTAGAAGATTAGAGAATTGTGATTGTTACATCTTTGTTCAAAAACAGTGCAAGGATAAACTGGCAGTGAGTAAAACTTCTGGAGAGAGAATAGAACCAATGTTTCGAGTCTAGATGATTCAGAGCCCTGATGAAGGGTTATCTAGCCTCTATTCTTTCTCCATTGATGTTGCCAGACCTGCTGAGATTTTCCAGCATCTTCTGTTTTTGTTTCAGATTTCAGCATCTGCAACATTTTGCTTTTATATTATTGTAAAACTTCTGGATACTATAGGTTAGGACTAAATCAATAGTCACCTAAAGAATTGCATGATAATTAAGGAAAGCCAGCATGGATTCATGAAGGGAAAATCATGTTTAACTAACATGTTGGAGTTTTTTGAAGAAGTAAGAGAGGAGGATAACACTGTCTGTATGAAGTATATGGATTTTCAAAAGGATTTGATACAATGCCACACCACAGGCTTTTGAGTAAAATTCTAATTCATGGAATAAAAGGGAAAGTCAGCACTGGGATAAGAAATTGGCTAATGACAGGAAATAAAATAGTGATAAATGTTGTTTATCAAATTGGAGGAGGGTTTGCAAATGGGAGTAGAGTTCCCCAGGAGTCAGTGTTGTGACCCTTGCACTTTCTAATATATATTAATGACTTCACCTGTGGTCGTCAGGTCATGATTTCAAAATTCAAGATGCTGCAAAGATTGGAAATGTCGTCAATTGTGATGAGGATAGATTTGAACTTCAAAAGGGCTAGTGGTTAGGGCAGAGGAGTGGAAGATGAGGTTCAATGTAAAGAAGTGTGAGGTAATTCATTTTGGCAGGAAGAATAAGGAGTGACAATATAAAGTAAAGGGAGAAACTCTGCAGGAACATAGGGTCCTTGGTGTATATGTATATAACTTGTTGAAGACAGAAGAACATGCTGAGAGAATACTTAATAGAGAATACAGTATCCAAGATTTTATAAATGGGGGCATTGAGTACAAGGGTAAGGAGGTCATATTGAACTTGTATAAAACACTAGTTGAGGCTCATCTGGAATACTGCATTCAGTTCTGTATACCATACTTGGGGATGGATGTGAAGACATTGAAGAAAGTATAGAAGAGATTCATAAGAATGATTCCAGGGATAAAGAAATGTAACTATGAAGATAGATTGGAGGGTTGAATCAGTTTTCTTGGAGAAAAGAAAGCTGAGAAGAGATTTGTTGGAGCTATTCAAGGTCCTGAATGGACAGGGTAAATCTCAGAAGACTAAAGAAATTTGGCATGTCAGCTATGAGTCAACTTTTATAGATGTACCATAGAAAGCATTCTTTCTGGTTGCATCATAGCTTGCTAGTGCTCCTGCTCTGCCCAACACTACAAAAAGTCATGAATGTTGCTCAATCCGTCACGCAAACTCGCCTTCCATCCATTGACTCTGTCTACACTTCCTGCTGCCTCAGTAAAGCAGCTAGGATAATTAAGGACCCCATTCACCCCGGACTTTCTCTCTTTCATATCCTTCCTTTGGGAAAAAGATACAAAAGTCTGAGCTCACGTACCAACCAACTCAAGAACAACTTCTTCCCTGCCGCTAGCAGACTTTTGAATAGACTTACCTTGCATTAAGTTGATATTTCTCTACACCCTAGCTATGATTATAACACTACATTCTGCTCTCTCTCATTTCCTTCTCTATGAATGGTGAGCACACAAGAAACAATACTTTTCACTGTATGTTAGGACATGTAACAATAATAAATCAAATAAATAAAAGTGAGAAACTGTTCCTGCTGAAGTGTACAACAAGAAGCAAAGAATACAGATTAAAAAATGGATAAAAAGGGTAAAAGTGATTTAAGAGAAAATGTTTTCATCCAGAGGGATGTTGGAATGTGAAGGAAACTTCCTGAGATGAGGTGAAGACAGATTCCAATGAGAAATTCAAAAGGAAGTTGGATTGCTATCTGAAAAGAATGTGCATGATAACAGGATAAGGCAGGGGAGTGGGACTAGACAGAATGTTCTTCAAGAGAACTACTGCAGATTTGATGGGCTGAATGGCCTCCTTCTGCACAGCAAAGATTCTGCAAAACTGTATCATGTCTTTGTCTCATGCACTATACATGGCATTATCTAATGGCAAAACATATCCCCATTTACTGTGCTCATCCCAAACCTATGCTGAGTTCAGATTCATATAATTACAAACAAAAATGATTTGGCAGTGTTAATAAAGCTATCTGAACATTGCTCTCACAGAGTAGGTTGATAGGTAGAGCTCATGAAGTTTGAGCATCACCGTCAGAAAAGGTTTCTGTGAAGCATGATGCAGTGAAGCAAGTTATAAAGGTACGCATATAAGTTGGCTCCTGAGGTGAACAGGTGAAAATTTAGACAGAAGCAAATAGCCTGGCAATCTTATTTTGAGCGTGAGAGGGTAAAACAAAATAATTTGACCAGGCATGAAAGGTAGACAAAACATATCAAGCTCTTAGGGAAGCAATTCTCTTGGAAGGCTTTTAAGATTCACTTCCTCCAGTAAATAGAATTCATGTTGAAGACCAGAGGTTAAAACTCAACGAGCAATTTCGCCAACTCCAACACAATGCTACCGCTAAACACATCTTCCCTTCACTCCCTCTGTTAGCATTCCACAGAGACCATTCCCTCTTAGATAACCTAGTCCACTTCTGCATTATATCCAACATCTCTCCCACGATTCATAGCACCTTCCTATGCAATCACAGAAGGTCCAACGCCTGCCCCTTTATCTTTATCTTTTCTATGCTTACCATCCATGGTTCAAAACACTCATTCCAGGTTAAGCAGCATTTCACTTGCATCTCTTTCAGTTTGATCTATTGCATTTGCTGCTCCCAATGTGGTCTCCTCTATATTGAAGAAACCAACCAAAACTGGGTGATCGCTTTGCTGAGCATCTTCGGTCTGTGCGCAGTCAGGGCCTTGGCCTTGCAGTTGCTTGCCAATTTAACATACAATCTTGCTCCAATGCCCACATGTCTGTCTTTGGCCTTTGGCAACGTCATGATGTAGGATGCCTGCGTCGTACTGGGGTAAGCACAGTAAGAAATCTCACAACACCAGGTTAAAATCTAACAGGTTTATTTGGTAGCAAAAGCCACTAGCTTTCGGAGCACATTCTCCTTCATCAGGTAAGTGCGAGTTCTGTTCACAAACAGGGCATATAAAGACACAAACTCAATTTACAAAATCTAACTAACTGTCTTGGCTGAAGACAATACACATCTTTTTAACTATGCCTAACACTCTTTCCATTCACATTGTCTGTACCTTTAAGACTTGATTTGCTGTTGTGTTTAGCTATGTCCCCCTGTAGGATGATACATGCCATGCCCGCCTGATCATCCTTTGGCAGAATTTGTAGAGAAACATGCCAGTTTTCTCACCAGAAACTCTATCATCTTTTGGTAAGTTTCCCCCACAGATACGGCTTACTTAACAGCAATCATTACATTTAATGCCAGAATATAAACAGTGGTCCTTTCAAAAAGCAAAATACCTCAGGTCCTTGCATAATAGCTCAGTGAACGGTTTTGGAGGGAAAATCCATACGAGACCCACTGATGGAGGGATCAGCTACTCAGTACGTTTTGCAGCGAATTTTATTCTAATGAATGAGGTACACACTTAGAAGAACATTTATGTCACCTACACCTATCTCCACCAGAATTAATTGACTGATTGTCTGATGCATTGCCATTATTTTTCAAACAGTTTAGGAATATTAACATTTATTATGCAGAAATGATCCCTAATCAATCCTACAGGATCAAATAATTAGTAAACAATTAATATTTGTTTAGTATGACATGCCTGTGTAATTTAAAACACATTTAGGCCCCAGTCATTCTTGTTTTTTTTAGAGATCAAAGTTACTGGGTAAGGAAAGA
Source organism: Sphyrna mokarran (assembly GCA_024679065.1). Classification (NCBI taxonomy): domain Eukaryota; kingdom Metazoa; phylum Chordata; class Chondrichthyes; order Carcharhiniformes; family Carcharhinidae; genus Sphyrna; species Sphyrna mokarran. Next base: position 83,128,617 of record JAGIQG010000007.1, on the reverse strand, counting down.
TGAACATCTATCCAGTTCACCTTCTCCCATCGTGTTAACTCTGCCTATTTATTTGATTTCTAAGTGGAGGGAAAACAAGTACAAAACAACACTTCAATTCTGAGGCACCAAACTCAATCAAGCAACAGAGTGGAAAATTTCAACATGACCATGTCACTAAATTTGTTTGTATTCCATAAATGGCACCAGTATATGTGGTTCATAATTTGATAATCCATAACTAAGCCCAAGCTCAAGTTCACATTTATTGTCAAGCTCACTTACAGACGTTGTGAGTGTGGGAAATGGAAACAGTAGTGGATGTGGAAGCTGGAAGGGTTGGAGTTATGTAAAGAAAATTTCAATCTACATCTGACTGAGATCAGGTGACATAAACAAACAACTCTCACCTTCAAAACTAAGAACATTCCTTGGGAAAGAACAGTTACTCCAAAGGTTAATCAAGTAATGCTAAAAATCAAGGGCATTTGATTAGAAATTAGTGATAAGTGAAAACATGTTGTTCTAACCTACAGGATCCATGTGAAGTCAAGGGCTCCTTGAGGAGGAATGCAATAGGAATGATTTCAGAGTTAGCATTTTATATTAGAAAGAGTAAATTACAACAGATTTGTTAAGAATAGAATGGGTAAGGTTCAGGCATAGGTAGGGAAGCTGGGGGATGGGGGGGGGGGGATGGTAGATGTAATTCATGAAGCTGCAGTTGTAATCCAGGAGCAGTCCAAGCAGAAGGGGACAATGGCACTGGCTATTGTGCGGGAAGTGCTGTTCACTCCATCTGTGAGGAAGAAGGGGTCAATGATCTCCATAGGAGTCAGAGGAGGAGAGTTGCAAGGACTTGTGAATGCTGGCTCTGATCAAGGGTGGGGTGGGAAGCTCCTGAAGCCTTAGTGACGGGGTGGACGCAGGTTTATTGCAGTTCTGATCAGGGAGCCCTTTAAACAGGGCGTCCTGATCTCTGAGCAGCCGGGCTTTGCTGCTGTGTTTAGCTATGTCCCCCTGTAGGATGCCATGCCCACCTGATCATCCTTTGGCAACAACTTTAATTTGGGCTAGGAGTTAAAAGCCTAAAAAACACGGTGATATTGAGTCTTCCCATGATGTTTTAAAACATCACTGAATCCCCCCACTACTAACATTCTGGGATTTACCACTGACCAGAAACTGAACTGGACTAATTATATAAAGATTGTGGGACAAAAGGAGCTCAAAGAATGGAAATTCTGTGGTGAGTAACCTACCTTCTAATTCCCCAAAGCCAATTCATCATTTACAAGGCAGAAATCAGGTGTGTGATGGAGTACTCTTCACTTGCCTGGATGGATTCAGCTCCAACCGTCAAGATGCTCAAAGGCCTTCCAGAACAAGATATTTGATCAGCACTTCCCATCCACCACAATAAACATTCACTCCCTCCACCACTGATAAACAACAGCAGCCATGTGTATCATCTCCAAGACGCACTACAGGACCTCACTAATGCTCCTTTACCACTACCTTCCAAGTCCATGACCTCTACCATCTAGAAGGTTGAGACAGCAGATACCTGGGAACTCCACCACCTGGAGGTTTCCTCTAAATATCTCACCATCCTAACTTGGAAATATATCACCATTTCCTTCATTGTCACTGGGTCAAAGTCAAAATCTTGAAACTCTCCAACAACACTGGGTTTATCTATGTCACACAGACTATAGTAGTTTAAGGCAGCAGCTCATCACCACCTTCCTAGAGCAATTAGGGGCAATATAAATGCTAATCTTACGAACAATGTCTACATCCCATGAAAGAATTAACAAAAGTAATTTGTTTCAGTTTATGAAACAGTTACTACAACAAATAAAATATATTTAACACAAATTTCAGATGATTTTAAACATGTGTATTTAGGTATTTATTTCCACTTTCTGCAGCATCAAACTGCTCAGAACAGAAAATGGTTGCTTGTATGGAGTTCTTTGAACAATGATCAGCAATATTATTTCAGCCATCATTAAGCTACTGATCATTGGGAACAGGACTCAGTGAGGATGTTGAAATATGCCCTAATACTACATGCTGTTTTGTTGTCTCTCTTTGCCCTCTAAGATTCCCAAAATAGTTCTGCTTAGATATGCAGTAGAATAATGCAGGAGTGTCAGTCAGTGATGGGAGAGATGGAGAGACAGATATATTGTTTTCTCCCGGTACTGCAAAATAAGTCTGTATTCGTCATCAAGTCAGGTATTCAAACACAAACATTGGATGGCGCTAAGCAGACATTGGGCTGAATTCATTGATTAAGTAGAAACGGTGGACACTGAAACACAGAGAGCAAAGCTTTTCTGGAGCAGGAATGAGGGGAATCGGTTATAGTTACTCTCCTGACTACAGGAGTTGATTACACACACAACTTCCCCTCCATACTGGAATTCCCAGCACACTGTCATGTCCTAGAAATGAGCAGAATGAATAATTTACCCCATCTATACATATGGAGTGAGACAGGAGAGATGGGGGTTGTCCTCAGTACAGACCTCTGTATCTCATCCTTACCTTTGATGGATTACTCAAGGAGATGTTATCTTTTACAGACAAAACAGGCCCAGACATAAAGGTTCTTTTATCATCTTTTGTCTAACCTTTACAGGAACACTCCTCAGAACACAAATCAAGTTGGTCTTTTCATTTATTCTTTAATCTAGTTTGCAATTTTTCTCCACCTTTTAAAATATTTTATGACATAGTAGGATCACCCAAGCAGGAGTGAAATAAGTGGTGTTGTACATTCATGTACATCAGAAAAATACATCTACACTCTGGAGAAAGAAGGAAAAGGTTCTGGGTGGGGGGGGGCGGGGGGGGGGGGGTGGTCTTCACCATGATTTCACAGACCCCATTGACTGTAAGCCTACAGTTGACATACATACTGAATTTGTCACATTCCATTTGCAGTGGCAGGTCAATTCTCACATTCAAATCACAGCACACTAACAAAGACCATGTTGAAATGTAGCACTTAATACAGATGCTGCAGATCTTCTAAATGCTGACAAACTTGGAGCTTAAGTCAAAATGTTTCATCTGCTCCAAATGATGTCATTGTCCTCACTCCTGACTTGATTACGGACTATTCATAGCAAAGATCAGCACTGTTGTCCTTTCCAGGAATCCTCTGACAAATGGAATGTTGGCAAATTTGGAACGTTGCCCACAAAGCTATACTTTACCAGCCTGAAAAATCATGATATGGTCTGAGACTAAAACAAAGTCCAGAAGTAATTTTAAAAGGAAATTACATAGTTTCTTGCAAAAATAATAATCTTAAAGGATACGGGGAACAAGCAGGATAAAAGACACGTGGGTTTTTGCAAAGTTCTGCTGTGTGGCATCGGGGGCAGAGCTTTACTGGGTCCTTCATGAGGTCCGGCACAAAGTCAACACCACTACCCACCCATTCAGCGCCAACTTCAGATGCAGTATTTGCAATTAATGCTGCAAGTAGAGGCTTGATCTCATGTCACACATGAAGTATCAACCTAGACGGTAAATTCATTTTTAAAAATTGCTGAACACTCATCACAGAAGTGATGGGAGAATCCAGGAGAAAGGACAATCAGCAGAGGAGGGTCAGTTGGCCAGTCAGCCTGTAACATTACACCATAGTACGTTCTTTATATAGTACATTTATTTATGCTGTATAATTGTCCTTGTGTCTAACTCTGAAACATCATAAAAGATTATGAAACTTCATAAAAGATTGCTTTGAAAGAGGGAAAGCACTAATTAATGAAGAATTTTTAAAGGAATGTTAAGATATGTAAATGCTGCAGAGGTTTCATATCTTTAATTTCCAATCTCATTAATATATATTAATGAGAGTTGCTCTCTTTCTTTTGTACCATATTTCATTTTGTTGGCACACACAGTGATTTCATCTTACGAAGCATTACACAGACTCCACCCTGAATATAACTTGTGCCCCAAGGTGCCAGAGGCAGTTTGTTTGATATTTCCAGCTTAGAAAAACAGAATTTCCAGCGAGCTATTTTTGTGCTTTGAAATTTGGCTGTGTGCCAAAGAATATTAATTTTCTTGTTACAACTGTAGTTAGAACTCTAATCCTAACCTAGGCTTAATATGCAGCTAATCTCACCACAGAATTACAATCACTTCACAATTGCTGCAATTACTATTTCTGGTGTAGCTGCAGTACTTTAAGTTTAAAAATACCAACATCCAACCTAGAACTTTGTTACACCTTCTCAATGCAACAGTTGTTAGCCGTCTAAAACTGGAGCTCTCTAATGACTCAATGGTTTCATTCATCAATTGCTTATGAATAACTTTATACAGACCAGGAAGAAGCCAGTCCAATTTTTGCTCTGTATTGATGAAACTTATCTCAATCAGGTTGGCAGTGGGACAGTACAATAGGTATCAAAGAGGAGTTGGAGAAATTGTAGGAATTTCTTACATAGCTATCAGGTTATTTAATTCCTCCTTGGGTTTGTGCTGCCATTTAGATGATTAAAATAATGCTAGCGTTAGGTAGCCTAATCAGGCTAAATCTGTTGATATTAAACAGGAGCAAGATCTGGATTGACATTGAAGAATGGAAGTTTGATTACTCATAGTACTCACTTGCTTTGCTCAAACACCATTGCCATGTGGGTCTGTGGCATCTCAGGATCATATTTCTTTGTCATCAAGAGTTAGTTGGTAAAGAGAGAATTAGCAGTGTTATTTCCTTTTTGACAACGTCTATCTACACAATTATAAACTCCAATATTGACATCTGCAATTGGAACTGTCCATGTAGCCATGGCGTACCAAAATTGCACTCATCTTTGGTCAAAGTGCAGTAAGGCCATCACTGGCAGGAAGATACAACTGCAGCATGACATTGACATGGGAAGTTCACATTAAACTATGGAATTTATAATGGATAAAGAGAAACAAGGACTGAATATATGACTTTAAAATGGCGATTAAGTCTAAGTCTAAAATAGAATTAATTCTGACATCATTCCTGTACTTAAGTTTCTTGCCTGTAGTACAGTTCCACTTTACAACTAAATATAGTAATCACTCCCCTTGTGCACTTCCAAGCAAGGCTGCCCATACTGATTCAATGCTCTTTCACATCAGTATAGATAGATAATTGGTTTACTGTAATATCTTTGTGGCAGCAAAAACTGAATTATGTTGATGATATGAATAAAACAAATTCATGACATAGTTATGAACAATCATTGAAGGAGTGCACAATTATCACTTCAGCATACAAATATTTGTCAAAAAATACAGGTCTGCTTAATTTGCGGTTTAAAAATGAAACATCTACTGCAATATACTTTTTGTATTAAAGTTCATATACTGTCCAGTTGAATTAATTCAATTCTCTATCACTTGCATACTTTTTAGGAGTTCTACAAAGTAAGGAAGTCTCATAGTCTATTCACTCATTTATTTGTGGAAAGAAGTATATCCTATTTTACACAGATTCTGTTATGGAAATAATGATTAAATATAAGGGGGCAAGCATTCTCACACCATACTCAGAGATCCAAGGTACACAGACGAATAATTATGCTGCCATTATTTTACTCATATAAATGGCAGCACAAACATAAGAAGAATTTAAATAACCTAACATGTAAGAAATTCCTGCATTGCCACAACAAGAGCACAAAAAAATCCAAATGAAAATGGAAAACTATAGCATCAAGAAATTTCTCCACACTATAAATACAACTTTCAAAAAAATCTCTGGCATAAGGTTTCAGCTGTATGTTATTTTTCAGTCAAATTATGAAGATGTACGTAATATGATTTATGATTTAATTATATCAAGCAGAAATACTTAATGCCTTTAAATCTTCTGGACTATGATATCAATCAGGAACAGGATAGAGTTTGACTGAAAATGACACTTATCCCATTAAAATGTCCCAAGTGATAATGTGTGATTCATACCCGGGTCAGGTTTGTGGTTTTTCCTTCATTTGTTGTCAAGTTGTGGGTGGCACTGACAAGGCCACATAGTGAGACTGGAGTCATATCGGCCAGACTGAGTGGGAGTGTCAGATTCCCTCCCCAAAGGACATTAGTGGCCCAACTGGATTTTTTTCAACAGCAGTCTAACAGTTTTCTTGCTGATTTCATTTTTTGTGTCAGTCCTCAAATTATAAATTTTATAGAATTTAATCTTTCTCTTTACAAGGCAAATTTGAACTCATGAGCTCTGGTATTAGACCAGAACTACAATCTCTTGGCTGCTGTTGGCTTTAATCTTTGGATAAATACTGTCTCTGTTGTTTGTTAAGCTAGTTATATATTTATCAGTGCAAGAACCCTGTGGTTAATTTGGTTTCTGATCATTTTTCAATGATGAGTCAGTCTGAGAATGCATTTTTAGCTCTGCTAAAATCAATTTTTATTTCAGTATTAGACAGTCTAATGAATTGACAAAAAAATCATTGGTCAGCCAACAATTTCTGTGACAGAATATACATTAGGACTGAACTCAGAAAAAGGGACGTATCTCAACTTAGTCTGTATCAAACACAGGTCAAGTTTCCACCACTAACTCTGATTCTGTGGATGCTGAAAGTTGTTTGAAACTCTGGCTAATATCCTGAGCTTCCTGATATCAAAGCTGGGAATATATTTATACAGAACAGTCATTTCTCAGTTTGGAAAGTTGATTTACCTTCAGCACAGATGCTTCTCCAGAAGTGGACAGCTTCATCCTTAAACTCTTAGCAGTTGTTAGCAGTTAAAGAAACAATGACTGGAAACCCCTTCTGTCCCCAGTGAAGCTGCCCATAATGTGATCAGAAATACTGCTTACTGCTCCCTCATCCCATCAGCAGGAAGGTGAAAAAGCTTCTCACCTCAAAGGTGAACATTGCTGGCAGAAAATTATCTTTAATCAAAAGCTGCATCTCTCAACCACATATACAGAGAGGGAGAAAAAGTCAGAAAACAAGAGTTTTTTTATTAGGTGAGAAGGATATGATTTTTAATCTGCATATATGTCATTCTGCAATCTATTTATTATGAATTTCCACCAACAGTAGAGAAATAGATTGTAGACAGAGGGGGAGAGAGAGAGAGAAAAAAAAGTTGGTGAGTATCTCTACCAGAGATCTAGTAGATTGCCTTAGTGGACTGTGCTGGCAGGCTTTCAAATACAGTTCAGCATCAGCATCACATTCTGTCCTTTGATTGTAAAAACACTTATATTCTTAATCTTGTCTTCAAACATTAAATCTCCGTACTCCTTTAATTCCAGCCTGTTGAACATTCCTGATTTTAATCACCCCACCATTCAGCTGCCAACGTCCTAACCTCTGGAATTATCTCCCCTCCTTAAAACCTATCTCTTTGGCCAAACATTTATCACCTTATATCTCCTTATATGACTCAGTGTCATTTTTTTGGTCTGGTAATATTAGTGAAGCACTTTGGGATGCTTTGCTATGCTAAAGTATCTGTATAAATGTTAGTTGTGATAATTGATACTCGGGTCAGTTCTGGATTTTTTTGGTTTGGAAGCATTCTAATTAGTTGGCAGGGTCAACCTAGCTACCAATCGATGGGACTTCATTCATGTTCGACCATCCTCAGGGAGGGAAAGCTCAGTGCACCGAAAGCCAGAATCATCACTTTCTGACACATGGGTAATACGAAAAATATAATTGTCACTTCCAGAGTAGAGTTTGCTTTTCAGAGTAGTTGGTTAGCTGCAGTGGATGATTGCACCTCATAGTAAAGTTTCAATTTAATGAAGATAGCAAGCCCAACTCAAATAAACATTCAGCTAAGTCCCTGACTTGTGCTTATGCTTATTCTTGTATCAGACTTTCTAATCAGAAGAGATATTCTCCAGCTTTCAGCTCATCCGAGTTTTGACAAGTCTTTTTTATCCAGATTAAATCTGTTATGCATATTTTCTCACTGGTTACTGTGTTCCAATCCATCAGATACAAATACCTCTGCCTGGCAGATCTGTTTGAAGATTAAGTTCTTTAAAAGAAATCTTCCTCAAGTTTTTTTTGGTGTGGTTGAAAGATTTAAAGGTCTACTTTGATATACTGTAGGAAGCACTATGAACAATAAAGCTCTGCTTAGACCACGGAGAATGAAGTAAGGTTCTGGGCCATCGACAAGATGGTGTGGGCTTTTTGCAACTTTAACAGAAATTTATGAAACCAATTGATAAACACTAATGCCTCGCAAATAGTCCAAAGAAAATAGAATCAGTGCAAAGTGTAGAGTTAAAAACTGGTAACATGAGCAGTTTCCTTTCCAAGACTAAATAGTGATACGAAGCTCATCTTTCTAGGCCGTACCTTGAAACAAAACAAATATCTCCAATCTGTATACGTATCATGCACTTTTTGACATAAATTCCTATGTCAATATTTCTAATGGAAGCTGTGGGCACACACTCATATGATCCTATCAGGCTGGATGCTGCCATTCTGACACCATTGAGAGGGTGTACCTGTGCTGGGGCATGTTTGAGGGGGAGTAGTTTTCATTATAAAAATGGATGTGTTACCAAAAACATAAGGTCAAAATATATGACTTTAAAGTGGTAAATAAGTTATGCCTGTCTGCTATCATCTAATTAACGCCTATCCTTAATTTCATTCACCTGAACATTACACATTGCTTTGACCTCTGTGTATAGGATGCAATGTGTATAGGACACTGGCTATTAATTTTATAATATGGCTGAAATTACCAGAATAGAATGTTACCATTACATTCTTCAGTATATCTTATTCTCTATCATAAATTATGAGGCATAGGAGACTCATTTTGCAAATGCAGGTCCACATGATACTATAAATACTTCTAGTTCAGATGATTTGTTAGAAACCAGTGCTACCTGATATAAAATGCAAATTTCTTTTAAATTAATCAATATTTGGAACTGTTCTTTTGTCCCTTTGGTTCTAAGAACATTCTTGCCATCTAAAGCAATATCACAAAACTGTAATCTCAGCTCTAACCTCAAACAGAAGCACTCCCTCTCTCATCAGTCATCAATTTTCATTCCCCAAATTCAGCCAGAACTTGTCCACAGATCGGTTTGTCTCCTACTTATTCTCTTAGACAGTCTGGCTAAAACATGCTCACTAAGCACTGCAATCAGTTGCATTCTGCCAATTTACCTTACACACATTAAGACAATTCACTGCAGTTCTGTCAAGTTTTTTTCTCTGGTTTATCTACATGAACATTTCTAACAAAAATGCCAACTGTACCAATATGCTACTGGATCTTTCCAAATCAGGTCAGCAACTCCATTCTGTAAATGTAAAAAGGTACGATTTTTATCGGAGGATTTTGGTAATGGAGATAAAGGAAAATGTTCACTATGTGTGTGCATTTTGGTGCAATGGCCATATGCAGGGAGCTTTGAGTACCTCACCCTCAAGTGGGTGAGGTATGGTTTTATATAAACACCATTCCATTCTGGTTAGAGTCAGCAGGTTCACTTGAATTAAAAATCTTTTTTAAGAATGACTAAGTTAAATTTATTTTTATTTATGGAATAAAGTCTATTCTCTCCATTTCCAGTCACTACATATTCTGCAGAAGCACAGTAGAAAGGATGTGACTTAGTAAATTCCTGGTGACTCCAGCGAGGAGGGTAATTCATGTGATGCAGGAAATAAAACATTTCCAGCTTACCAGCGATATGGATACAATCTCAAACTGAAAGTACCAGGAACTGGATGGAATCAACCCCAGATTATATCCGATACAGCTATACCTCAAGGCTGGGTCAATATTTGGTTGCTAAATTTAAGAAATGGAGAAATATTTGTCCTATGTTTAATATGAAATTCTTCCAGTGGATGGGAGTGATTTCCACAGTGTCCTTTTTTGTAAGAGTGGTCACTCTACAAAGTAACACCGGATAAGTATCCTTGACTCTGAAGTAGCCAGCTATTTTTGAAGATTGATCTAATCAGTATAGTGTATGGCACATGTTTTTTCTTGGTGAATGAGAGGTAACTTTGGGTTACACATGGCTATATGTGTTGAAAAGCAGCAATTGGTCTCACATGATATTAAAGCAAGCATATTTGCATTCCTGATTGTAAAAAACAGTTTATAATGTTATTCTACAGTGAAAAATATCTCCTTGGTTGGCAGTTGATACTTTTCTTCTGGAGTTGCTTCTCAGTAAAATCACTGGGACTCAAGTCAACAGCTGGAATTTTAGCATCCCATCCGTCACAGCAATTGGAGCGGGCAAGTGGTAGACAATGGAAAGGTCCACTAACCTCAGACGGGACTTCACAGTTTTGGGAGCAATGAGGCCGTAAAATCCTGCCCCACATCTCTTTTTCTAAAAGCTGATAGCTGCAGTTTTGTATTTGGAAGAAATATCATTTCATGCATTGATACAAGAGATGATGCAGATTGCTGGGTTTTACCAGGACCTGCTGTTTCTAGAACCAGTGACCTCATACTCAAAAAACTCACGCGCAATGTTAAATTCCACTGTAGCAGCTTTGTGGTATCATATCATATCACAGTCTCAGGGACTCGGGGAGTTCCCAACTACCCTCATTTTCCTATTCAGATCTTTTGGATTTTTGAAGAGAAGTTACAAAATGTGTTTTAATGGAGGCCTGTGGTTTACAAGAAGTTATGTTGTTATAACGGTAGATAGGGCAAACATGCAATTTGTTTACACATATCTCCACACTTCTTGACAATAGTTATAATTGTTGCCTTTTGTGGCCCTTGATTCAAGATGAGGAGGTCATAAACATATGAAAGAGGCACTTGCAAAATAAACAGTAGTAACTATCCTGGAGAGTTAACAGCTCTCTGAAACCTTCCCCCCACCCGTCAACTCCTTTATTACCACAGTACAGCACTACGCTAAAAAATTGGCTGTTACATCCACTTGAGGAGTAGAGACAGGGTCTTGAATTAATATATTGTCACTATCTCAGCATTGCACAGGGAGCTGTTAATGAGCACAAGATTATGTGCTCAAGTCTCTGGAGTGAGATTTGAACCCAACACCTTCTGACTCAGAAGCAAGAGCACTATGCATGGAGCCAGATATGAATAATAAGGCTTTAAAACCATTGTATATATTCACAATAACTTGCCTAACAGCAACTTCTTTGCACAGAATTCCCCAAAGAACTTCATCGATGAGAAAGACATGTGGAACCATGCAAGTCATGGAATGAGAGAGAAAGCAGGGATATGTGTTCAGCAGGTTGTTTAGTAAATTCTCTCAAGCCCTCACCAGCAGGTTCAATAGTGGGCAGGGGGTGAAATATGGGGAAGGCCCATAAACTGTTCTAATGCCACCATGATCTGAATAGTGGGAAGTTCTGTTAGTGCTCGCCATGGTGCTTGGAGGCTGGCATGAAACTCATCTGCATCCTGTAAATATCTGGAGTGCAGATGTTGGGACTACCTGAACAATGCCCAGAGGTGCCTTTGGAGTTTGGGATGGAGGCTAGTGGAAACTCTGGTCTCCAAAACACAACGGTAGTGGGCAGGGAAGCGTCTGCAGATCAACATTCCAGATTCAACGAGCTGGGGGTGGGGTTCCACCTTCCTGTGTCAAAGAGCTCTCAGAGATCCCGCTTCATTTTCAGGAGGTCCATCTTCTTTCATCAATAGTGAGTCAGTGACGTTGGGCATCTTTTAAATATGGCACCCAGATGAATTGCGGACAATGAGCCATCAAGTCTCCTCTGCCATGGCATGGGACTATTAAGGTCAGAGTTGGGAGACTTACTCTGTTTTCCCAAAACGGAAAACACTTCACATTTCAGCCATTGCTGCAGATGATTGGATAATTGCCCGTTACCAGCAGTCTGTAGATACTGTTTAGAAATGTTTTAAAATTCAATCACTCACCCGGCTTTCTCTCCATTCCAGTTTACTGTAAATTTCTGTATGTGTTGAAAGTAGGTGTTGACCTGCATAAAGACTGGAGGATGCATCTGAGACAGTCAGACAGGCTGCTTTACAGTAATAGCAACATAACCACCAACAAGCCACCACCTCTGGCTGCAGACAGGAGTGGGAGGATGGTTTGGTTTCATCAGCTCACTGGAATATCATCCTGCAACCTAATAATCCTTAAATTATTTGATCCATTTAATTTAACTCATTCCATTTTATGGTTTGTTATTGAATTGTGCAGAAGAATCCTCAGAGCCCGTGCTCAACTCATTAAAAAAATACAGCATTAATGGCAATTAGAACAAGAATTCAGTTTTTCTTCTAGAAATAACATCAGATTTTTTTGACAAAATGTCTTTTTTTAAAGGTGAGAAACAATTCTTCGAGGTCCCAGCTTTATCACTTATGGGATTCCAGTATTATCGCATGCAATTTATATCTAATCTAAGGAAACCCTGCACTCTCCTTCAACTTGCCTTTTTTTTGCAATTTACAAACTCTCTTCTCATTACTCTGAGCCCTTCCTCCTGCTGAGCTCTGCCAATGCGTCCCACTCTTGATTTCTACTGTGCCCTACTTGTACCCCTCTCATTGTACAGCCTGGCCCTCTCCCATTATCTTTCCAGTGTGCTCACAGATGACACCTTTGCCTTGCACGTACAACCTTTGCTCAAATTCCCTGCTGTGCCATCCCCTTCTGCATGTTTCCAAGTCAGACAAATAGTGCACACAACATTGAGCCTGATCAGAACCTGGTACCAGGAATGGTGCCAAACCCAGAACCCTTCACTTGCCTTTCACACGCCAATGTGCAAGAATTGCTGATGTAAGCAAAATATAAACTAATCCACTGTATATATACCAAAGGCTATTTTTAATAGGTCAGACTGTAGAGATATGACCATGTCACACTCAATAATAGCTATCTGATAGGAATCTACAATTAAAATTGCTACTGTTCTTCAAAGCAGCCATGATTTGATTATTGTTCAAAAGCTACTGGAGACATCAAGCATTCAGGAACAATTTAACATGCAGTGGCTTTTGAAGTATGAAGATGGCATACACTGGCACTGACAATTGGAAAAGAGTTGCTGATGGCCATGACCTCTGGAGGCTGACTTATGATGGGGTAGTGGAAGAGGTGAGTAGAAACAAAAAGCTCAGCCGATGTAGAAGGTGTCCAGAAAAAACAAACAGTTTAGCTTCTCATCCCACTATCTTTCTCAACAGCAAATATAGCAGAGACTGAACAATGTCTAACTAAGATGTGGAGATTCCAGCATTGGTAGATTTCACGAACTTGGCAAATACGGGCAAAGAATGCCTTCCAACCCTTATCTTGCAATTGTGTCTTTGTCTTTATACCTCTCTACTCACCTCATGAAGCAGCAGTGCTCTGAAAGCTCATGATTGCAAATAAACCTGTTGGGCTTTAACCTGGTGTTTTGAGACTTCTTACAATACCTAACAGAGTTTGATTTGATTCATTATTGATTTGAGTTGACCTCTATGGCGCAAAGTATCATCTTATGGGATGGAAGAATGTCACCAGAATCTTTGCTTTCCTTCCAGAAATTGAACCCCCTTTCAGAAAGTCATTAACACAAACTTTAACTTTATTTAGATTATCAAAAATTTCATATGCAAATATACAGCCTTTAACTTGGTGCTGAATGGAACTAACAAAGTTATCCTCCTGATTATATTCTTGTCTCTCCATGTTGGTTATTCATGTTACCTCTTGCATGTGATAATTTTCTAAGTGTGATCCTAGACACTGTGGACAGGAATTACAACCAGATTCTATCTTCTGCTGACTCCCTCATTCAAAGTTGCACTACTATTAGGGTTCTGCCTGCTAATTCCCCTTCATCACCACCAGCCAATATTTTCAAACCTAGACATTGAGTGTCTGCCCAACTAAAATCAGCCATTAGACCTGGCTCCATCTTACTTCTGGCCTTGTGAGCATCCAGATTTTAATTGTTGCCCCACTGGCTTCTGCTGCCAGAGCTCTAAACTTCCTAAAGCTCTCTCCCTCCATAAGATGATCCTTAAACACTACTTCTTTGAACATGCCATTGATCACCTGCCCTAATATCTCTTTACGTGGATCGGTGTTGAATTTTGTCTTATTACTCACTGCTGAAACTTCTTGGTATATTTTGCTATCTTGAAGGTGTCATATAAATGCAAGTTGCTGTTGAATGGCTCCACTGTTCACTAATGAGCTCGTTGGGATGTCATATCCTTTCAAGATTTTAAAACAATGCTAAAATATGCTACCACACAAAATCAACCAAGAGTTAGATGTAATATCTCCCATCTTACATTAAAAACACACAGCCATTTCACTCTAGTATAAATATGAAGTTTTTGTGAGACTTCCAACTGAGAGTTGGTCCAGCTTCATCTTGATGCTTCACAATTACTTTAATGGGAGGTGTAAATGCACAAGAGATTTCTAGTCATTATTTTCTCATTAGCTCTGTAAAATTAGGCTGCATATTTCCTGCTTTGCTATTACATGTTGCTGTTTTATTTCTTCCTGATTGAATACCATTAATGTCATGCAGCAAAGCTCTTTTTCACCTGTTCACATTCACTTTCCTGCTTTCCTTTGAAGAGTTCAAACACATTTTTTTTGAGTGCATCTGGAGCTGTTTGAATTGACTGTCAAAGCTTTAAACTACTGATCATACACCTCACAATTCACTAGGTGCACTACATCTTTAGCATTACGCCTTCAATAAACCATTCACATGGATTCCACATATGAAAGATACAGGCAGCTTTAATGTAGATTGAACGCTATACAGTTCCTCCTCCACCTATTGAACTGAATGGTTTCTGGGCCATTTGAGAGGTCAGTTAAGAATTTACAATATTGTTGCGGTCTAGAGTCACATGTAGGCCAGTCCAGATAAAGATGGCAGATTTCCATCACATTAGTGAACTAGAAGAGTTGTTAATAACAATTAATGATGAACTTTACATCCCATACTTATTAACTGAATTCAAATTCCACCAGCTGCTGTCATAGGATTTAAACCCACATCTCCCGAGCACTGGCCTGGGTCTCTGGATTATTAGTCCAGTGACATTATGCTACACCACCATCTCCTCATGATATACTGCTGCATATTCTAATACTGTGCTTCTTCAAATCACATGCAAGACTTGTTTACTGAATGAAGTTGACAAATCATTACGGGACTCCACATGCTTCATGTTATTTGCCTGGCTTTATCTTTATAACCTTCAATTCCTTCCTTTCCAACCCTTGTGAACTAAAACTACCTTCTGATCATTTGTTTGTGATGATGGGAATTGGTGGATTCTTTGAATATGGGCAGCATGGTGGCACAGTGGTTAGCACTTCTGCCTCACAGTGCCAGGGACTCGGGTTCAATTCCCAACTTGAGTCATTGACTGTGTGGAGTTTGCACATTCTCCCCACATCTGTGTGGGTTTCCTCCAGATCTTCGAGTTTCCCCCCACAATCCAAAGATGTGCAGGTTAGGTGGATTCGCCATCTAAATCACCTCCTAAATCAGGGGGACTAGCTAAGGTAATTGCATGGGGTTATGGGGATAGGGCCTGGGTGGGATTGTGGTTAGTGCAGACTCAATGGGCTGAATGGCCTCCTCCTGCACTGCAGGATTCTATGCTACTACAGGAGACTCCAGTCCATTTCAATTTGAAAATGCAGATTGGACGATTTCTTTAAAAACCATCACAACGACCATCTCCACCGAACATCAATCACTAGATTCAGACTTCAAGGTTTAATAAGTTAAATTATTAATGACCAAAATAGAGATGCCAGAATTCTCCCACCCCGTCCACCAAGGGAATTGGAGCAGGCGAGGGGCAGACAATAGAAAGCTCCGTTAATCTCAGGTGGGATTTTCTGGTCTCAGGGTGAGTGAGGTTGTAAAATTCTGCGCAAAGTCTATGTTATCGCTTTTAACTATGAGTGTGGAAAAGACAATTCACTGTTCAGCTATTATAGGTGTCAACCTCCGTGATTATCTGTTTGTTGGCGCTATTACGCACATGTGTTCAATGTCCTAGTATTCCAGGTCTCTTTGAAACACTTCACTTATACACAGTTGATTTGTGATCCTGGTGTTTAGAAGTTACCTGACCTGATCACTCACCTGACAAAGGGTCAGCACTCCGAAAGCTAGTGGTTTTTGCTACCAAATAAACCTGTTGGACTTTAACCTGGTGTTGTGAGACTTCTTACTGTGTTTACCCAGTCCAACGCTGGCATTTCCACATCATGTTTAGAAGTTTGAGCAGTGATCTAATCAAGATGCTTAAAATAATAAATAAGGAAATTGTCATCGACTTCAGAAAGCATAAAGAGGAACATGGCCCTGTCTACAGCAACATGGATGAAGTAGAAAGGATCAAGGGCTTCAAGTTTTTAGGTGTCACCAACAACCTCTACTGGTCCCTCACGCTGACATTATAGTTAGGAAAGCCCATCAACACCTCTATTTTCTCAGAAGATTAAGGGAATTTGGCATGTCCGCTTCAACTTCATGAATTTTTAAAGATGCACCATAGAAGGCATTCTTTCTGGTTGTATCACAGCTTGCTACGGCTCCTGCTCTGCCTAAGACCACAAGGAACTACAAAAGGTCGTGAATGTAGCTCAATCCATCACGCAAACCAGCTTCCCATCCATTGACTCTGTCTACACTTCCCACTACCTCAGCAAAGCAGCCAGCATAATTAATTAAGGACGCCACACATCCTGAACATTCTCTGTTCCACCTTCTTCCTTTGGGTAAAAGATACAAAAGTCTGAGGTCATGTACCAACCGACTCAAGAACAGCTTCTTCCCTGCTGCTGTCAGACTTTTAATGGACCTACCTTGCATTAAGTTGATCTTTCTCCACATCCTAGCTATGATTGTAACATTACATTCTGCACTCTCGTTTCCTTCTCTACGAATGGTATGCTTTATCTTTTAGCACGCAAGAAACAATATTTTTCACTGTATATTAGTACACGTGACAATAATAAATCAAATAATAAAGTGATTGAATAGGGTAAATAGAGAGAATCTATTATTTCTGATGAGTGAATCACAGAATTGTTACAATTGTGCAAGATCATTCAGCTCAGCGTGTCTTACTGGCTAGCCAAATGAGCAATTCACCCAGTGCCATTCCATCATCTGCTCCCCAGAAACCTTGTTAGATAGTATCAAATTCCTGTTTCAATACTTCAATTAAACTTGCTTCTCAGATAACATTTCAGATCTGAACCACTCAGTGCATTAAAAGGTTTCTACTTGTGCCAGTTCTTTTGCCTTTTCATCCTTGATCCAATGGGCACAGTTTCTTCCTATCTACTCTGTCCAGACTTTTCATGATTTTGAGTACCTCAATCAAACCTGCCCTCAATTTTCTCCTCTCCAAGAACAGTCTCAACTTCTTGGATCTATCTATATTACGGAAGTTCCTCATACCTGGAATTAGTCTCATGAATCTATTTTGTACTCTCTTTAATGTCTTCACATCTCTCTTAAAATATGGTACTTCATATGAAATGCAATGATCCAGTTGAGGCCAAAATCAATGTTTTATAGAAGTTCAACATGACTATTTTGCTTTTGTACTCTATGTCCTTGTTAGTACAGTCTAGGATACTGTATGCTTTACTAACTACTCTCTCAACCTGTCCTACCATCTCCAGTAATTTATGCACATAAACACTCAGCTCCCTCTACTCTTGTAAAATTGCACCCTTTATTTTATACCCTCCCTACTCTTCCTGCCAAAACGAATCACTTCACATTCGTGTGCACTAAATTTCATTTGCCACTTCCCCATTTATTCTACAAACTTGGCCATGTCATTTGGAAGTTGCACTCTATCCTCTCATTGTTTTAATGTTTCCAAGTTTTGTGTCATCCACAAATGCTGAACTTGTGCATTATGCACTAAGGTCTAGTTCATTAGTCTAAAGGGTTCCAACACTGATCACAGCTGCCACCTGTCTATTCCCCACACTACTGAATCTATTGCTAATCCAGTTTTCTTTGTATACACTGTACAACAAAGCCACTCTTGGTGCCAATGGAATGGGGTCTGGATGCACTCCCTACATAAACCATCACTTATCAATATTCAAGGGTGACATGATGGTACAGTGGTTAATAATGCTGTCTCTCAGCGCTAGGGACCTGGATTCAATTCCGGCTTTGGGTGACTGTGTGGAGTTTGCATGTTCTCTGTGTGTCTGCATGACTTTCCTCTGGTACTCCGGTTTCCTCTCTTAGTCCAAAGATGGGCAGGTTAGGTTGATTGGTCATGCTAAATTGTCCCTTAGATTAGTATGGTGTAGTCTTGATGGGCTGAATGGCCTCTTTCAGCACAGTAGGGATTCTACGATTCAGAATACGAGTGAATGGCTTTCTTCCACTCATTTGGTATGAATCATGATGCAGTGCTATCACTTTAATAACAACTGCCTGATACAATATTTATCACAGTGAGCAGGTAACTGCTCTAGAACAGTAATCATGATGCTCTACACAACAACAGAGCAAAGCTCCTGTTTGATTCTGATGTCAGATTTGGGCACAACTTCCTGGCCTTGTCTGCCACTGGGATCATCTGGTTCCACTGAAAGTCACTGGACACGTGTCTGCACTGCTGAGCACCCCAGAGTGTGAGCCACCAGAGCAAAGTTGGAAAATCCTGGCCCTCAAATTGTGATCTATTTACTTTGTGAAGGAACTGTTCACTGCCTTGTATGTTCCTAACAAATGCATGCTGCCACTTTAACCAGCAGCCCAGAACACATTAGTGCAAATTCAATTTTAAATTTAGCCGTCTAGTTCGCAATTTAAAGAATCTGACATCACTCTCTGGCTTATTTTATGACCTTTAATACCATCCCTGTGGATTTTGAATATTCCATGAACAAACCTATTAAGTCTCATGTGAAGAATGGCTTTTTACCTGGAAAGATAGTTTACCTAATAGGAAAATGGAAATCTGAATGGATCAAAGCACATTTATTGAGTGAAATAGGTATTACATTTGACACACACTATATCATATAAGGAAACACTATTTACTTTGGAATATTCATACAGCTTCAGCAGAATGAAAAGTGGGATTCTGGCCAGAGAATCAGTCAATGTTGATGGAAATAACTGTGTGATGTAATGTTAGGGTGTTGCTCCATCTCTGTAACCCCAGTTATTTATGAAAGATCAAACACACTGAATTAGCGAGTGGCTTTGAGGTTTGGCCAGTGAAGAAACTGCCCACAGCAAATGTGCAGAAACGCAACATCAATACAGAGGGAGGAGAAAAAAGCCAAAAATTTCAACCAGTATTTAACAGAAAAGAAATGTATTAGAAACTTCAGTCACTGAGATTGGTTCATACTGTCAGTGGGAGTGCAGTATTTATATCAGGGGGATTGGTACACACTGTTAGTGGGAACGAAGTGTGTTCATCAGGGGGATTGATACACACTGTCAGTGGGAAAACAGTGTGTTCATCAGGAGGATTGGTACACACTGTCAGTGGGAGTGCAGTATTTATATCAGGGGGATTGGTACACACTGTTAGTGGGAACGAAGTGTGTTCATCAGGGGGATTGATACACACTGTCAGTGGGAAAACAGTGTGTTCATCAGGAGGATTGGTACACACTGTCAGTGGGAATTCAGTGTGTTCATCAGGGGGATTGGTACACACTGTTAGTGGGAACGAAGTGTGTTCATCAGGGGGATTGATACACACTGTCAGTGGGAAAACAGTGTGTTCATCAGGAGGATTGGTACACACTGTCAGTGGGAATTCAGTGTGTTCATCAGGGGGATTGGTACACACTGTCAGTGCGAATTCAGTGTGTACATGAGGGGGATTGGCACACAGTGGGCCTGATTTTACCATTTTCATTTGAAGTGCGATTCTGGGTGTAATACAGTTCTGACTTAGAAATCCGCTTTCAGGCACCCCTATTTGTTCTCAGCCATCTCTAGTCCCATTTGCACTGTGGGCGGTGCTTAGCAGTGCTGGAACAATCGGAGCATTGAACTGCGCATGTGCAGTTAGAAAAAAATTGGAAAAAGCACACTTGTGTCAGATCACTCTCAAGCTTCAGAAAGAGGCCTGGTAGCGAAAAGTGGGAGTGAGGGTGCATCTCGGAGTTGGGGGATGGGGGGTACTGGGGGGAGGGATTGGTACACACTGTCAACGGGAGCGGTGTGTACATCAGAAGAATTGGTACATCTCATCTTGTTCCTTAGTTTCCAATATCTTCTTGAACTACTTCTTCTGTCACAGCAGTCAAAGGGTGGAATTCCTGCCTGCAGCTAATCAACCTGCAGTGGAGTATAAGTGGGTATGGGGAAGTTGGAGTCAGTGCGGATGTGTTCCCTGCTGGCTCTTCGAGTAGCAGGAAAGAAGATTCCCTCATCTGTAAAACTCAAGCCATAGATTTGTTTATTCTCCCTCTCCAGTCCCTCTGCTGGTATATGTGTATTGTAGCCTTATGTAAACAAAATGCAATATATCTCTCCCCTTATTAGTAAATAAGTAGCTTAACCGGTTTCAATTGTTTGTCTAAAAGTGTAAACAATAAACACAAGCGTAACTTGAACATTCAGCAGTATTATTACATATGCAAACAAATATATTAATTTAACACAATCATATACAATGAGATGAAAGATTTGTTCCTAAACTGAAAGTAATTCACTCTGTAACATAATCACTTAGCATGATGGATGTTTTCTTTCACAAGTGAGATATCACCTGACATCAGGTGTGGTCTCATTTAGCTCATGTTCTTCATCTGAGATGTTGATGTGAGAATTGCATCAAATATTTTTGAATGATGTTTCAGTGCTTTCGCAAATGAGCCATTTGTGATGATTTGTGAATGGCACTTAAAGTAATTAGCTTAGCAATTCCTTGATTTTTTTTATGTTGGTCACAATAAATGATTGGATGTCATAAGGAATTGTTTGCTTTCCAATATACCCATCACATTTCACCAAAACGGTTTCGGTTACAAGTGGTGTACCTCAGGGGTCTGTTTTGGGGCCCCTGCTGTTTGTAATTTTTATAAACGAACTGGATGAGGGTATTGAAGGATGGATTAGTAAATTTGCGGATGACACTAAAGTTGGTGGAGTGGTAGATAGTGAAGAGGGGTGTTACAGTTTGCAGAGAGACTTGGACAAGTTGCAGAGCTGGGCCGAGAGGTGGCAAATGGAGTTTAATGTGGAAAAGTGTGAGGTAATGCACTTTGGCAGGAATAATAAATGTGTAGAGTATAGGGCTAATGGTAGGATTCTTAATAGTGTTTATGAACAGAGGGATCTTGGTGTATATGTGCATAGATCCCTGAAAGTAGGCAGTCAAGTCGATAAGGTTGTCAAGAAGGCATATGGAGTCTTAGCTTTTATTGGTAGGGGGATTGAATTTCGGAGCAGCAAAGTCATGTTGCAACTGTACAAAACTCTAGTGCGGCCGCACTTGGAGTATTGTGTGCAGTTCTGGTCCCCACATTATAAGTAAGATGTGGAGGCATTGGAGAGGGTACAGAGGAGGTTTACCAGGATGTAGCCTGGTATGGAGGGCAGGTCTTATGAGGAGAGGCTGACGGATTTGAGGTTGTTTTCATTAGAAAGGAGGCGGCTAAGAGGGGACCTAATCGAAACATATAAGATGATTAGAGGTTTAGATAGGGTGGACAGTGATAGCCTTTTCCTAGGATGGAGAAAGCTAGCACGAGGGGACACAGCTTTAAATTAAGGGTTGATAGTTATAGGACGGATATCAGAGGTAGGTTCTTTACCCAGAGGGTGGTTAGGGAGTGGAATGCCCTGCCTGCGGCAGTTGTAGATGCGCCAAGTTTGGTGGCGTTTCAGAGGTTAGTTGATAAGTTTATGGAAGAGAAGGGAATGGTTTAGTTTGGAGGGTCATTGCTTTTTTCATAATTGGTCGGCGCAACATCGAAGGCCGAAGGGCCTGTTCTGCGCTGTAATGTTCTATGTTCTAAAACCTCATCTCTGGTTTAGTGGTCCACTAATTCTAAATCTCATGTTTTGAGTTATATTTATTTTCATTCGAGCCTTCTGTTCTCAATAGTGTTTGTATGCATGTGATCATTACCTCCATGTGGTAACTCAGGAAGATGTGAAATACTTTAGTTGCTAAGTTAACTATAGGGTTGAGACTTGTATATTGAAAAAATCCAAGATGAGTGGGGAATATTGTAGGATACCTCAATTCTTCTGCAGACTCAATTTTATGGCATCCTGTTTTGTGTTAACTTTAACATTAGTCACTTTCTCTATGATATAATTGACTGCCAGTGTACAGTGCCTTTCTCGTTATGTGGCTTCAGTTTGGTAACCGTATTTCAAAACAGATTTGAATCCAATTCTTTTCTTGGATTTCTTGATAAGCAGAATAGGTGAGAGCCAAGGAATAGGCTTAACTCAACACGGCAGCATGGTAGCACAGTGGTTAGCATTGTTGCCTCATAGCACCAGGGACCTGGGTTCATTTCCAGCCTTGGGTCACTGACTGTGTGGACTCTGCACGTTCTCCTTTTGTCTGCATGGGTTTCCTCTGGGTGCTCCGGTTTCTTCCAAAGATGCGCAGGTTAGATGAATTGGCCATGCAAAATTGCCCTTTAGTGTCCCAAGATGTGTACTTTAGGGGGATTAGCAGCATAAATACATGTGGTTATAGGGTGGGTCTGGGTAAGATGCACTATCATAGAGAACACACAGAAATCACTAAAGAAAATCTTCTTACAATATGCACCCTGCTACAACACCCTGTACCACTGAATCCCATCAAAATAATCTTAATAAAGGCCTTCTGAATGCAACATGCTGAAAACAGCAAGAAAAATGAGTTGCTAGATTCTGAGTAACTTCTGGGCTAGTGACAGTGGGCTGTGGAGGGAAGTTGATGGTGTTTACGCCCTATCCTAAGTTTGACATTGCCACAGACTGTTATATATTAAATATTCTGCACAGCCTGTATTTTGAAAAATGTGGCCACAAAACATCTGCTGAAGCAGATCAGTTAAGAATGATATAAAAATACCCAGAGCAGAAGATTCTCCTTTAAATTCCAAGATCTTTACTGACAAAGAAGGGACAACATCTATGAAAGATCAAAAGAAGAAGATACAACCTTCCAATTGGCTTGTGATTCTGATATCTCCTACTTTTTTTGTAATACTACATTATCAGGAGTAGACATTGTTTTAATAAGCACATTTACTACTTGGAAAAATACTGACGCGCTCTTTTGCAATCTATGCGATGTTTGTATAGATGTGCAACTGTTAAGCAGCATTCCTTCCTTGTTCTGCTAGGAATAAATAAAAAACAGATCAGCTCTATCTGATATGCTCCATTTATCAAGATTCTCTGAAAGGCCTTGAACAGACTATTACATTTGCTAGTTGGAAAATATTAAAATGATTGAATGGATTTGGAGTAGAGCACCACAAATTCATAATCTGTCCAGAAAGCTACCATCTCGTCAACATTTTCTGTCATTCACATGAATGACATGATATAGTGGGTGAAACATAATCCTTGGGAAGGTCTATGCAAGCAGTGGCATGTCTCATGCTGCCCTCATTGCTTACATTTTAAATAATAAGCCACTATGAAACCACTCCTCATTACCCAACCACCTCCCATATTGTTCAATGAACTTGGGTACATTGATACATTGATGGTCAAAGTGAACACGACAGGTAACTATTTAGAAATAGACTTCCTTGTTACTTAATTGCCTTTGGATATGAGCAGCCAAATCTTTGGTGTTTTTGAGGTTCCAGACATATTGCAATGCTTCAGACTGAGCTCAATCCATTCTCAGGGATTGCAAGTTACTGATACTAACAGTTTTTGGTGTTCCAATTAAGGATTCACGCACCCATGAAGCAGCACTTAAGATCATCCGGTTCCAAACATCTTAGCACACACAATTCAAACAAGACAACTGGTGAGTAAGAGACACAAGATTATTTATTTCATTCTTGGAATCATAGAATCTCTACAGTGCAGACACAAACTAAAGCAACTGGCTTGGTAATAGGAGACAGAGAGTAATAGTGGAAGGGTGTTTCTCTAGCTGGAGGTCGGTCACTAGTGGTGTGCCGCAGGGCTCGGTACTGGGATCTCTTCTATTTGTAATACATATAAATGACTTGGAAGAGGGAGTAAGTGGAGTGATCAGCAAATTTGCAGACGATACAAAGATGGCTGGACTTGCGGATAGTGAGGAGCATTGTCAGGCGATGCAGCAGGACATAGATAGGCTGGTAGCTTGTGCAGACAGATGGCAGATGGAATTCAATCCTGATAAATGTGAGGTGATGCATTTCGGGAGAAAGAATGTAGGGGGGAGGTATATGATAAAGGGTAGACCTATTAAGAGTATAGTAACGCAGAGGGACCTGGGGTGCAGGTGAACAAGTCTCTGAAGGTGGCAGAGCAAGTGGAGAAGGTTGTGAAGAAAGCATATAGTATGTTAGCCTTTATAGGAAAGGGTATAGAGTACAAGAGCTGGCCTTTAATGTTGCAGTTGTATAAAACGCTGGTTAGACCTCATTTGAAATACCGTGTCCAGTTCTGGTCGCCTTACTACCGGAAGGACGTGGAGACTCTGGCAAGAGTACAGAGGAGGTTTACCAGGATGCTGCCTGGTATGAAGGTCTGAGTTACGAGGAGAGATTAGGCAAATTGAGGCTGTTTTCCTTAGAAAGACGCAGACTTAGACGAGATCTCATAGAGGTGTACAAGATTTTGAAGGGGATAGATAGAGTAAACAGGACTAAGCTTTTTCCTAGGATGGACTCAAATATAGCACGAGGGGTCACGGGTTTAGGGTGAAGGGGGTAAGGTATAATTTGGATGCTAGAGGGAGTTTTTTCACACAGAGGGTGGTGGGGGTATGGAATGTGCTGCCAAGTAAAGTGGTGGAGGCAGGTACTCTGGAGTTATTTAAGAAATACTTAGATGGGCACATGAACAGAATGGGAATGGAGGGGTACAGAAAACTGATTTAAAATAGGGATCATGAGCCTTGGGAGTCCCTGGGAAGTGTGTAAATAGATGATGATATTGATGTTCTTGTTTTTATCCTACAGGTGCTTTGGTCCACCTTGTTGTCTAACAAGGGGCATACACGCAATGGGTCGTGAGAGGGCTGCTCTTGGATTTTTTTCGAGAGTATCCTAGTGCTTCACGTCGTTAGTGTACGCTTGACCTGGACCATTTGATGGGCAACACGACAGCTCAGTGACTATCGTTGTGCTGTGCAGATACATGGATTTGGGCCTGTGTCTGTGGGAGTTTGCGCATTCTCCCCGTGCTTGCGTGGGTTTTCTCCGGGTGCTCCGGTTTCCTCCACATCCCAAAGATGTGCTCTTAGGCTAATTGGCAAAACAAATTCTCCCTAAATTGTCTCAAATTTGGTTTTTAATCCATAGATCTATAAACATGGACAGGGATCGCGTGTAGAAGTGGGAACATCGAGGTGGCGGTGCGGGCTCGTTGGGCCGAAGGGCCTGTTTCCCATGCTGTTTTGTTCTTTGTTCTAAATCAAAAATCTTACAACTTCTCTACTACTTCCGTGCAAATAATGTTAACTTCTGAAACATACTCAGCAATAAAATTCACATTGCTTGGTTCTAACCCAACTCCATGAACTTGAAAATACATTCCTCTATCTGCAGATCTTAACTTTAATCTTACTGATTTGCACTTGTGCCAAATAGCACACGACTGAGTTTTAGAAAATCACACAGAGAACAACAGATGTTGGGCAGCATGTTACAAACAAAATACCTCCTTTTTAAGTTTGATTTTGCTTCTGTTAAGTTACACTAAGTTTTTATTGCAACACTCAATGCAGCATCTTCCCCATTTTCATAGAATTCCTACAGTGCAAAAGAGGCCGTTTGGCCTATTGAGTCAGCACTAACTCTCTGCAAAGCACTTTATCCAGGCTGTATTTGTGTAATCCCACATATTTACCATGCTAATCCTCCTTTGGTCACTAAGGGTAATTTAGCATGGCCAATTTGTCTAACCTGTACATCTTTGGAGCATGGGAAGAAATTGGAGCACTCGGAGAAAACCCCCTCAAACACATGGAAAATTTGAGAACTCCATTCAGACAGTGACCCAAGGCTGAAATCGAGCCTGGGTCCTTCGCATTGTGAGGCAACAGTGTGAACGACCATTTAGAATGATCTATATTCACAGACATATAACAATGTTGGATGGCGGTAACAAAACTATTTACAATGTATATAAACTTGGATATAAACTTGGGCTATTAAACTTATCTCCTTAGCCCTCTGTTAAAATGGAACAGTATAATTCAATCAGTAAATGTGTTTGAGTTTAGAGCTTGGTCTACTCAGGTGCCCTAAGCACGTAATTGTACTACTTGGTTCTACTGGCAAAGCAGCCAGGTTATTGTCCACAGGATGGATGGCATCAGACATGTTTGTGATGTACCCAATGGCTGTAGGGCTGGTTGCATTGATGTCTAGATAGGCCACCATCTCCACAAGTGCAGAGGGCACAGATTGTGGATTGATATGTTGAGCCCTGCAGCAGCTGGAAGTGCTGGTTTGGATACCTGTAACAAATGAAGCCAGTTCCTGGCATAGAAAGCACTATATTAGGCAGCCACAAAGCTCTTTGGGGGTGGGGGTATGGTGGGGAGGTTGTGGTCTGCATTCTGACCGGCTTAGTTTTAGAGTGCGTGTCTGCGGGAGTGTTGGGTCTGTGTTCCCTCTTTGTCACTGTTTCATGAGAGCTCCATCCACATTATTTGTATTTTGGGCTGCAAAAGGGCCTTTGTGCTGGATCATGATTCTGGTATGTGCTGATGTGGGCAAGTCCTTTCTCAGCAAATTTCATAAATTGAGTAGTGCAGCACAGAAATCCATGTTGACATGAAGGTGTTTATTGAGGAAGTAATTTGCTAGTGTACTGTGGTGCTCTTCGTGTTGGGCAGATAGTCAACCTCATACCAACCTGAGTATGAATCAACAAGGACCAATTGCTGTATCGTATTCCATTTGGACATATTTGCCGCTGTAAGTGACCATGGAAGGTCTGGTTCCTCTGCCTCTTTGTTAAAACATTTAGTGATCTATTCCAATACGTATTTCAAAATCTGATAATGCTCCTGGAAGCACCTCAATATGTTGAAAAGTGCTGTTGTTAAACATGTACCTTTCATCAAATTGTCCAGATGAGATTCACACACTAAAGATGAACGTTAATATTTGCTGTGTTTTTAATCCAGGAATGCATATTTAACAAAATTTAATAGCCAATTCTGGCCCATTCATGGAATCAGCCTATGGGATGGATGATCCTAAAAATGTGACCATGACTCACCCCACCCACCTCAGTTCCTGAAGTCTGGAAGTACCTCAGTCCTGGGTTTGGACAGGAACTCCTGACTGCTGCCAGATTCTGCTGCAGGACTGCATCAAATGTTTATCACTTCTGGCATCTGGTGGCTGCCTTTGCTGATACACAGGAGTCCTTGTGAATTCTTCAGCACTGTGCCAGCACCAGAACTGCTAGTGAAGCAAAACAGGCTGCCTCCAAGGCTATGTTTCTCTATCTTGAATTTTAAGAAATAGGACAGGCTATTAAAAGAAGTAGAATGTAAAATTTTAGTCCAGGAACAGCAAAGATAAGAATGAGAAAGGTAAATATCTAGAACAGTGAAAAATTAAAAGCTGTGGGTAGTCAAATTTACTCAGCAGAAACCTTCTCTGGCTATTGCCCTGTGCAACCAACCTGATAAAGACAGACATTTCAATTTATATAGCACATTTTACATCCCCAGGATGCTCCAATGTCTTCACACAGAATCTTCAACTTCAGACTGTGAGGTCACCCCTTCACCCTCACCCATGTTTTATTTCCTATCAATTTATTTTCATTTCTTCCATTGATTCATTTTTCCATCCCCTTTTTATTTCGCTTCCTATCTTTTCTTCCCTTACCACCGTCTCCCCTTCCCATCCCACCCTCCCCCACCCCACTAGGGCCATTTGCTACATGTCTCAGGTTGTGCTTTGTCACTCTGCTGACCTTTATTCTGCCATTTACAGATCCTGATCTCTCAATGTGTCACTATTAGCGTGATCTTAACATCATCACCATTTACATTCCCTTTGTCTCTACATCTAGGACAACTTTGTCAATCACTCCCTAACCTTCACCTATTGCTGACACTCTATCCAGCCCCTACTGCTCCATCAGATTCCCATCCCTCTGCATCCCACCTCCCCTAACATCATCATATACTATAAATATAACATATTATAACACATACTATAAATCTCACCCTAGTTACAGTTTTCTTCAGCAGTCATGAAGGGTCACTCAGACTCAAAACATTAGCTCTATTCTCTCTCCATAGATGCTGTCAGATTTGCTGAGGTTTCCATTGTTTTCTGCTTTTGTTTTACCTCCCAGCACCCACAGGGATTTGTATTGCTCAAGAGTTTCTTTAGGTCTCAAGGAGTACATTTATGGTATAATCACTGTTGCAATGTAGGAAATGCAAAAACCAATTTACACAAAGCAAACTCCCCCAAACAGCAATGTGACAAGAATTAAATAACCCAGTTCAGTGATACTAGCTGAAAGATAAATATTAGCCAAGACATCAGATCTGTTGTGTTCCAGTTTTCAACATCAGCACAGAATCTCGGACGACAGCACACAATGGGGGAGTGTTGTATAATGCTTTTATTATTTGCCTTTGGAATGTGAGCACTGCTGGCAAAGTAAGCATTTGTTGCTCATTCCTACTTACCCTGGAGAACTGGTAGATAGCCACCTTCTTAACTGTTGTAGTCATGTGTTTGATAACACATACAGTGCTGTTTGGGATGGACCTGCACTGTTAGAAAGTTAGCATTAAGGAAGTGCTGCACTGTCAGAGGGTTAGCACTGAGGGAGTGCTGCAATCTCAAAGGGTCAGCATTGAAGGAGTGCTGCACTGTCACAGGGTCAGTACTGAGGGAGTGCTGCGATGTCAGAGGGTCAGCATTGAGGGAGTGCTGCACTGTCACAGGGTCAGTACTGAGGGAGTCCCGCATTGTCAGAGGATCAGAGCTGAGAGAGTGCTGCACTGTTAGAGGGTCAGTACTGAGGAAGTGCTGAACTGTCAGACAGTCAGTATTGAGGAAGTGTCGCACTGTCAGAGAGTCAGGTCTGAGAGACTGTCACACTGTCTGAGGGTCACTACAGAAGGAGTACCACATTGTCAGACCAGGTAAGTGGTAAATTTGGGATAACAGAAGAAAATAAACGTATAGGCTGGTTGAGGAAGTGCCAGCTGTTCCTTTCAATACTGCAATGTTATTCAGCCCTGATACATTTGCAGCTTTGCTTTGCTTGTTTCTTTTTAGTCAGAATCCATTACACGTTTGAGGAATATATGAAGGATTTAAAGATTTTCTTGATTGTTATAGAACATAGAACATTACAGCGCAGTACAGGCCCTTCGGCCCTCGATGTTGCACCGACCAGTGGAACCAATCTAATGACCCTCTAACCTAAAGTATTCTATACTTAAAGCAATCCAAACAAAGCAAACTTCAGAGTTGTGCATTTGTCACTGACTTGCTATTGCAGAATCCAATTTCCCTGTCCCAGTTCGTTATTTGATTTGAGATTCTGCTCTCAATGGACTATTAATAAAATAAAGTTAAAAGTCAATACTTGAATGAGAGAATTTCTGGACAAGTAAGAGTCTTATTTTATTCATTCACGTGGGCTTCATCGCTGGGCCAGCATTTATTCCTCATCTCTGAGAGATTCCAAACTCATTGCTGTGGCTCTGGAGTCACATGTCGATCAGACCGGGTAAGGATGGCAGATTTCCTTCCCTAAAAAACGTTAAATGAACAAGATGCACATTTAACAAAATTTAATGGCCAATTCTGACTCATACATGGAGTCAGCTTATAGGATGGATGATCCCAAAAATATGACCATGACCCACCCCACCCCAAAGTCATCAGTAGACTTTGAATTCCAGTTTTTTGGTGAATTCGAATTTCACCCTCTGCCTTGTCCCCCAAGCATTAGCCTGGGTTTCTGGATTACTACCTCTAGTGACAATACCATTATGTCACTGCCTCCCTTCTTGTATATGTACTGTTTGACATAATGAAAACTTTCTTCCAACAATGGAAGAAGAAATGTTTGGAATGATGATCAAGGGAAGTAGCCTTTTGTCTTGCAAAGCAGCTCATTTTTCTGAAGGTGCCAGATGATGGGCTGTGTGGATTCGTCTCAAGAAGTCCGTCAGATGCTGTTGTTCCATATTGGAGGTTTTGTGGTTATTGAGAATGCTGCAGTTGAGCATTGATTACAGCTCCAGTAATCACATTACTCTCTACCAGGTCAAGCAGCAGCATGGCTTCCCCACCTAGCCAGCAATGTGAAAGAATACACCTTAAAAATACACATTCTGCCTCAGTGTATTTAACAGGTGGATGCAAAAGATCCCACAACATTATTCAAGAAGAGCAAGGGTACTTCCCAATGATCATGGACAACATTCATCTCAACTAATACCACCAGATTAACTGGTCATTATGTTATTATGGAATCTTGCTGGGCAAAAATTAATTGCTTCATTTTCCGACAGAACCCTTCAAAGGCAAATACTTGGCAGTAAATTGCAATGAATCATTGTGTGAGGAAAGATTGTACACAAAAGTTGTTATCCTTTGACAGACGCACGAGACAGAGTCTGTTTCATATTTCTGCTCCCAACTCCCCCATTAAAGGTATTGACCAGCTCTGGGCTGCTGCTTCATTGTACCCATCCACTATCTAGAGCCGCCATCCAAAGCACAGGCATCACATAGCAATACCTCAATTAGAGCCAACTTTCCATACAATCAGCATCGTAAGTTCCTGTATAAATACACATTCTTGCTATCATTTAAAATTTGGCTTTCTTAGAAACATAGAAGATAGAAGCAGAAAGAGGTCATTTGGCTCTGCCATTTATTACAATCATGGTTGATCATCTAATTCAATAGCCTAATCCTACTTTATCTCTATAGCCTTTGATCCCATTCACCCCAAGTGCTACATCCAGTCACCTCTTCAATACTTTCAATGTTTTGGCATCAGCTACTTCTTGTGGTAATGAATTCCACAAGCTCACCACTCTTTGGGTGAAGAAATGACTTCTCACCTCCATCCTAAGTAGTCTACCCTGAATTCTCAGACTGTGACCTCTGGTTCTGGACTTCCCCACCATCGGGAATATCCTCCTGCATCTATCTTGTCTAGATGTGTTAGAATTTTATAACTATCTATGAACTCCCCCAATATTGTCTGAACTCCAGTGAAAACAATCCTAACAATCCACTGAAAACAATCCCAACCCTAGAAAATCTCTCCTCATACATCAATCCCACCAACACTGGAATCAACCTGGTAAGCCTTCACTGAACTCCCTCAATAACAAGAGCATCCTTCCTCAGAAAACGAGACAAAACTTTCACAATACTCTAGGTGTGGCCTCGCCAAAGCCCTGTATAATTGCAACAGCACATCCCTAGGTGTCCTTGATTGAATGACAGAGCAGACTTGATGGGCCGAGTAGCCTAATTCTGCTCCTATGTCTTATGGTCCTGCTGCACACTCCCCTCTCCCAATTTACAGTCATTCAAATAAGAACCTGCCTTCTTGTTTTTGCTTCCAAAATGAAAAACCTCACACATATCCAAATTATAGTGCATCTGCCATTGATTTGCAAACTCTCCCAATCTATCCAGATCATTCTGAAGGATCAGTGCATCCGCGTCACAGTTCACCCTCCCACCCAACTTGGTATCATCGGCAAACTTTGAGATGTTACATTTTGTTCTCTTATTCAAATCACTAATATTGAATTATGTGAATAACTGGGGTCCCAGCACCAACCCTTGTGGCATCCCACTAGTTACTGCCTAGTTGAAAAGCACCCATTAATTCTACCAACCAGTTTTCTAACCATCTCAGTACATTTCCCCCAATCCCATGAGCTTTAATCTTACATGATAACCTCCTGTGTGGGTCTTTATGAAATGCTTTCTGAAAGTCCAAATATACCACATTTACTGGTTCCCCCTCGTCAACTCCACTAGTTACATCTACAAAGAATTCCAACAGATTTGTCAAACATGACTCTCCTTCACTCCTTCATAAATCCATGCCATCTCTGTCTGATCTTGCCACTGCTTTCTAAATACTCTGCTGTACAGTTTTTAATAATGGAATTGAGAATCTTCCCCACTACTGATATTAAGCTGACTGGTCTATAATTCCCCGTTTTCTCTCTACCTCCCTTTTTGAATACTCGAGTGACATTCACTGCCTTCCAATCTGCAGGGACTGTTGCAGACTCTTTAGAATCTGGAAGTTAGCCACCAATGCATCCACTATTTCTAGAGCAACTTCCTTAAGTACCTTGGATATAGTGTATCAGGCTTGGGGAGTTATCCACCTTCAATCCCATCAATTTTCCCAGCACCATTTCTCTACTAATATTGATCCTTCCCTTTCACTAAATCTTGCATTCTCCAACATTTAATTTGTGTCCTCTTTTGTGAAGACAGACCATAGTATGTATTCAGTTGCTCAGCCATTTCTTTGTCTTCTATTATACATTCCCCCGTTTCTGTCTGTAGGGGACTTACATTTGTCTTCACCAACCTTTACATATTCTTCACCAACTCTTTACATATCTATGGAAATTCTTAGTGTCAGTCTTTATATTCCCTGCAAGCTTACTTTAGTACTGTTTTTCTCCCCTTCTTGATCAATCCCTTGGTCTTTCTTTGTTAAATTCTAAACTGCTCCCAATCCTCAGACCTATTATTTTTCTTGGCCAATCCATATAGATTGGATACTCTCTCTAATTTCCTTTATAAGCCATGGATTGTCCCACTTACCCATTCTTGTATTTGTCATGATGAGTGCAAGATGAAAAGCTTTAACAACATGTCTCTCTTTTCAACAATATCGTGTTCTGTACTACTAAGTGACTAGAAGCCACAATTCTGAAATTTTGCCCAGATTTCATGAAGGTCAGTGTTCATCAGGTCAAATAACCAGAGAGAAAGGCAGAAGCTTCCAAGGTAACAGAAAAATTGGAGCCTAGAAATCACCACTGGAAACATTAATGAACGAACACTGAACACATTTGTAAGACGTAATTGTGCACACTATTTTAAATCTGGAATTAACTTGCCCATTGCAAAGGGTCAGCACAAAGCTACACAAAGTATTTGTCTACAATTATCTCCAATCAGACATTTCTAGGCATAGTTTCATTTTCTTCCTCAAAACAAATTCCAACTTGTTAATTAGATGAACTATATTAAAATTATTGATTAAAATAAAAATGTATTAAATATATTTTAGGTTTTGCCTCATTGATATTATTGCACCACTGCTTAACGATCATTCCCTTCATTATAACAGTTGCTGTATCTGCAAAACACCTGCTCCCTTCACCTTATGCCTAGAAACCACACAGCTTAAAATGCTGCCACAATAAAATCGGAACTTAAAACTCCCTGAGAATTGTAGCTACATTTCCTGCAGACCTCCCCTACAGGTGTGCACATATTTTGACTCATTATACAAAGAGCTACATTCCACTAAGGCAGCCCATTCAAGAAACCATACAATCACTGAGCACCTAATTAAATTACCCACTTTCATGATTAAGAGGCTTTTTTCATCAAGGGTAACCAGCTCATAATGGATGCAGCTGGTGCCAGTGACGTACATCCTTGAAAACTCTGCATATCCATCTACACAGGTTCAGTGCAACAGTCGAATCAAATCAAACCAGCCTGCTTGACAGGAAGGATAAATATCCAAATTATCCAACTTCTACCTCTTCTGCATGAACATTCTTGACTATCAGCCTCTTCATAACTTCTCGCTTGCTATCTTCTCTTTCTCTCTATCCCGACTCCTTTCATTCTCCCCACTTTTGGGAACTCACTACATTCTGCTCCATCTCAACTCTTTTGCAGAACCTTCAGTCAATCCCTCACTGTCTCAGCTGTGCAGAGAAAATCAAGCAGAAAACAGATAAAAACAATGGCAAACTTTTAGGAATGATTCAGTCTTCACTATTGTGGCTTTCATACCTCTGTTGCCCCTTTCCTTAAAGCCTGATATCATCCAGCCATTGCTTTCTGATTGATCTCACCTTTGTTCATGCTCTTTTAAAGCTTGTTGCTGTCCTTCATTATGGACAATGCTTTTCATCTACGCTGTTCAGTATAAAATATCCCATACACAAAAACAGCCATGCCCAGGCCATGACCCATCATGTTCATGTAGATTCTGACCATGTCAAAAATCTCCAAACAGTCCCAACATGAAGCAGCCAAGACCTGACATCCTTCACATTTTACTCTCATCTCCTTCACTGCTTCCAGCAAGAGGCCAGAAGACATGCAGCCTTTAAGATGCCAATCTGCCACAGACACATAGCAGCCCTGATGGTTAAATTAAGCCATAAAAAAGCAATGTAGTCAGAGGGGCTGGGCCAGTAATTAAAAACCACATATCAAAGCAATTAGGGGTACCATAACATCTTTAAAGTTGCTTTACAGTTACAACCACTCAATTAATACACATAACAGGGCCCATAGGTTTCTTCTAAGGAAGTAGACTCTAGACTAAGAAACATAGACTGGATTGCTAAAACCATTCCGTTGAACAGAATCACGTTGTTTTAAATGGATGATTCAGGCTCTAGCCACAAATAAATTCCATACTAAATCCTAAAGTTTGACATTTTACTGACTCTAATAGGTAGAATAAGCATAGAAACTATCACTGCTTCAAAAGAAGTTTTATCTTAAAATCTGTCTGCACGCATGCTTGTGTGTAAAAGTCAGGGTCGGATGTATAAACATCGGGGTATCAGGTGTGTAAACGTCAAGGTGTGGGGTGTGTAAATGTCGGGGTTTCAGGTCTATGAGTATTTAGAGGAATCAGGTATGTTGCTGTAAGTGATGCATCACTTGTCCAATTCACGTCATTCATATCTACCTGACCTTTAATAAAGTACAAATGCTTCAGCCCCAGAAGTTTTGATCTCTAGTGCCTAGAATGGTCAGCAGGCATCCAGGATGGAGTATGTTGTTTCAGATACCGATAACAAATGCTGATAATCTGAATGGACCCAAACTTGGTCTTCTCCAGTGTGGATCAGTAATTGGAAATTACCATGTACAGTCCCAAGAACAGATGCTAGCTATATCATTGAAATTTCCACTGATGCCCACTGATCTTATTGTTCACCCTGACTTAATTTCATCTCTATATTCATTAATCAGTGTGTAATTCAGAATGGCTGGCTGTTGCTTCGTACAAACAGCTGCAGGCTACAGGCAGCATCAATCAATAACAGCATAAAGATGTAAAAAACTCATCAACTCAAATTTCCTAACAGTCATGTTCATTACTTTGCACTACATTCTGCGCCAGTAACTATTTCTTTCAAAGGTTGGCAAATGCCAGCTCTCTGCAGATTGGCATTGGAATGGGCCAAAGTCTGCACCCTGATCATCGCTAGACCTTGTACACAATATTGGCCAAACCATCAGTTGAAATGTTAGCTTCAAATTTAACTGCAGATCCAGCAGCAACCTGCTGCTAAATTCCATACCACCCCTCCCCAGACTCAGACAGTGCTTTCAGAAACAAGGTGTAAAAGATTTGACCTGTAATTATCACTGACATGAGAAAAAAGAATTCACATTGCCACTGTGGTGGGTACTTGCCAGTTGTACATCTCAGCTTTATTCTCACAGTTGTGGAAACCTCTCCAACTCTTTATCTGTCTCTCTGGAGCAGCCATGATGTGGAGATGCCAGCATTGGACTAGAGTAAGAAGTTTCACAACACTAGGTTAAAGTTCAGTAGGTTTATTTGGTAGTAAAAGCCACTAGCTTTCAGAATGCTTGCTGCTCCTTCTTCAGATGAGTGGGAGTTCTAATCACAAATAGGGTATATAAAGGAACAAACTCAATTTACAGAATAATGATTGAAATGCAAGTCTTTACAGCCAATCAAGTCTAAAGGTACAGACAATGCAAGTAGAAAGAGCATATTAAAGAGATGTGTATTGTCTCCAGACAGAACAGTTAGAGAGATTTTGCAAGCCCAGGCAAGTCATGGTGGCTACAGATAGCATGACATGAACCTAAGATCCTGGTTGAGGCCGTCCTCATGTCTGCAGAACTTGGCTATCAGTCTTTGCTCTGCAACTCTGCGCTGTCGTGTGTCCCGAAGGCCACCTTAGAAAACACGTACCCAAAGATCAGAGGCCGAATGCCCATGACCCCCAACAGGGGAATATTGCCTGGTGATTGTTGAGCGGTGTTTATTCTTCTGTTGTTGTAGCATCTGCATGGTCTCCCAGTGTACCATGCCTCGGGACATCCTTTCCTGCAGCGTATCAGGTAGACAAAGTTGGCCGAGGTGCAAGAGTACGTACAGTGTACCTGGTGGATAGCGTTCTCACGTGAGATGATCAGGCACGTCTTGCAAAGCTTGCTGTGGCAGGGTTGTGTGGTGTCGTGGTCACTGTTCTCCTGAAGACTGGTAATTTGCTGCAGACAATGGTCTGTTTGAGGCTATGCAATTGTTTGAAGGCAAGGAGTGGGGGTGTGGGCATGGCCTTGGCGAGAAGCTTATCTTCATCAATGGCATGTTGAAGGCTCCAGAGGAGATATTGTAGCTTCTCCGCTCCAACGAAGTACTGGGAAGTACTCCTGAGCTATGGCATCCCTCAAATTCACATCTCAAAAATAAGAAAGAATCACATTCTTGAATGCAGTCATCAGGAACAAAAACTCCATCACCACAACATATAATTAAAATCTTAAATTCATGCAGCATATTGCTGTTCTGCAGTGCCTGCCTGATATTTAGCAGCTTGGCTCAGAGTTTATTCACACTTCATAAAGGAGCTAGAGGCACTTATAACCCATTCACTCAAACAAATCTGTATTTCTGTTTCAAGAAATTAAAATTTGCAAAGGATTAACCTATGAAGTAGCTCACCAGCTGATTGCAGTCCCATCATCCCAGTTCAATCATCGTGTTTTTTAAAGTCTATATTGTTTTCAAATTCAAATTCAATCTCTAACTTGTGAGGAAATCAGATTCTCTTAATTTTGGGCTCTTTCCCTCATTTATAACCCCTTGAAGATGTTAAGTGGGTATTTTTAAATGAACCTCAATCAATAACTGAAGTTCGATAAGTCCCCTGGGCCAGATGGAATACATCTTAGGATACTTTAGGAGGCAAAGCATGAGATTGCAGAGCCGTTAGCTTTGATCTTTGGGTCCTCACTGTCCATGGGGATTGTCAGTAAAGATTTACAACACCAATTTTAAATCCAACCAATTTATTTGATAGTAAATCTGCGAGCTTTCGACACTATGTTGTGCCTTCGTCAGGCAAATGCAGTGTTCTGATCTGCAGAGGCAATCATATCCACACAGACAGTTACAGATTGCTGATTAGAATGCGAATCCTTACACAGAGACTGATAGCCAAGTTCCGCACACGTGAGGACGGTCTTAACAGGGATCTTGGCTTCATGTCACACTATCTGTAACCCCCGTAACTTGCCTGGATTAGCAAAAAACCTCACTTACTGTGCTGTCTGGAGAAAATACACAATTCTCTAACCAATGCTCAGGATTCCCTTCACACACATTGTTAGCCACTTTAACACTTGAATAGCAGGTTAGATGTAAGGATTCGCATTCTAATCAGCAATCTGTAACTGTCTGTGTGGATATGAGTGCCTCTGCAGATCAGAACACTGCATTTGCCTGACGAAGGACAACATAGTGTCGAAAGCTCGCGGATTTACTATCAAATAAATTGGTTGGATTTAAAATTGGTGTTGTAAATCTTTACTGAGTTTACCCCAGTCCAACGCCGGCATCTCTACATCATGGGGATTGTGCTAGAGAACTGGAAAATGGCAAATGTTATTCCTCTCTTCAAGAAAGAAAATAGGAGTGACCCTGGTAATTATAGGCCAGTTAGTCTTACTTCGGTGGTTGGTAAGTTAATAGAAAAGGTCCTGAGAGATAGGATTTATGACCATTTGGAAAGATGCACTTTAATCCAGGATAATCAACATGGTTTTATGATGAGTAAGTCCTGGGTCACAAATTTGATTGAATTCTTTGAAGAGGTAACTAAGTGTGTAGATGAAGATAGTTGATGTCGTATACATAGATTTTAGTAAGGCATTTGATAAAGTTCCCCATGATAGGCTCACGAAGAAAGTAAGGAGGTGTGGGATAGAAGGAAATTTGGCCAATTGGATAAGTAACTGGCTATCTCATAGAAGACAGAGGGTAGTGGTGGAGGGAAAATTTTCAGACTGGAGACCAGTTATCAGCAGTGTATACACAGAGATCAGTGCTGGGTCCTCTGCTATTTGTGATTTTTATTAATGACTTGGAAGAGGAGGCTGAGGGTGGTAAATTTGCTGATGACACTAAGATTGGTGGAGTAGTGGATGAGGTGGAGGGCTCTTGCAAGCTGCAGAAAGACATTGATAGGATGCAGAGCTGGGCTGAAAAGTGGCAGATAGAGTTTAACTCCGATAAGTACAAGGTGATTCAGTTTGATAGTTCAAACTTGAATGTGGATTATAGGATCAACAGCAGAATTCTGAGGAATGTGGAGGAGCAGACAGATCTTGAAGTTCATATCCATAGATCTCTGAAGGTTGCCACTCTAGTGGATAGAGCCGTGAAGAAGGCTTATAGTGTGTTTGTGTTTATTAACAGGGGGTTTGAGTTTAAGAGCTGTAGGTTTATACTGCAACTGTACCAGACCTTGATGAGACCACATTTGGAATATTGTGTGCAGTTCTGGTCACCTCACTATAAGAAGGATGTGGAGGCATTGGAGAGAGTGCAGAAGAGATTTACCAGAATGCTGCCTGGGTTGGAGGATAGATCTTTTGAGGAAAAGGTTGAGGCAGCTGAGGCTTTTCTCTTTGGAGCAGAGGAGGATGAGAGGCGGCTTAATAGAGGTTTACATGATGATGAGGAGGAACAGATAGAGTGGATGTGCAGAGAATAGTTCCTCGGGGAATGTAGCTGTTCCTAAGGGGCATAATTATAAGGTTCATGGTAGGAGATATAGGAGGGATATCCGAGCTAGATTCTTTACTCAGAAAGTAGTTGGGGTGTGCAATGCACTGCCTGCTGTGATAGTGGAGTCGGATACTTTAGGAACTTTCAAGCGGTTACTGGATAGGCACATCAAGCACACCAGAAGGATAGAAAATGGGATAACTTGATCTTGAGGTTGGACATAGCTCTGCATAACATTGAGGGCCGAAGTACCGTGCTGTACTATTCTATGTTTTAATATGTTTCTAATGTCTGAAGATTTTTTTTATCGCCAGTTGATTGATATCTGTTAGGAATGAACGACATCCCATCTGACTTAAAAAGATTCACTATTTCTCCTTGCCCATCCTGCAACCTCTGACACAGATGGCCACACCAATTGCTTTCAACAGCTGAGAAGGATTGCAGTCACCTATTTTCATTTACTCGTAGCCATCCTCTCCTCAGCAATTGTCCAAGACTGAACCAGAGTGTACATATAAGAACATAAGAACTACGAACAGGAGTAGGCCATCTGGCTCCTCGAGCCTGCTTCATCATTCAATAAGATCATGGCTGATCAAAATGTTATATTTGTTATATTTCACAATGTTATATTTGACCTGAAATTAGTTTCCAACCACATATCCATGCCACCATTAAGATCATTTCCATCTCTGTAACATTTCCTTACTGTCCCTCCTAAAATTCACATCCAAGCCTTCGCTACCTCTAGACTTAACTATTCCAGTACACTCCTTAGCTGGGTTCACAGATACTATGCTCCACCAATTTGAAGTATTCCAATATTCATATTCTAACCTCCATTTACCTATAATCCCTTGCTTATTGACCTACACTGATGCCCATTATGCAGCATGTCAGATTTTAAAATGACCATCCTTGTTTACACATCTTTGCAGTCCCACTGCCCTCCCTACCTCTGCAAACTCTCTTAACCCTGCAACATTTCAAATTCTTATTACACCTCCAATTCCAGCCTTTCCATCAGTTACAGCTGCACTTTCACCTTTACAGCTCTAAGCCTGGGAATTGAGCCCCTAAATATCTGTCTTTCTCTACCATTCTCTCCTCCTTTAAGGCATAAGAAATAGGAAGAACTAATCCTTTACACTTGCTCCAACATTCAAGGTCCTGGCTGATCTATGATCTCAGTTACATTTTTCTGCACTATCCCCATATTCCTCAATCCTTCAGTATCCAAATGTACGGCAACATCTAACTGAAGTATACTCACTAACAGTGAAGAAATTTCTCCTCATCTCAGTCCCAAAATGCTGACCACTTATCCAAAGTCGTCACATTCCAGGCGAAACATCCATCATGTAATCTGTAAGTTTTAAAGGTATTTAATATGTTTCCATGAGATCACCTCTCTTTCTTTGAACTCCAGACCATACGTGAAGTTATTCAGATGAAAAAGTGATATTCAGTAAGTGGCATACAGAATCAAAACTGCATATGCTGTTAAAACATGGATGCCTTTTATTCCCTTCTGAACTCTCTCTGCTGGTATATGTGCATGATAAACTTAAGAGAAAATGCGCAATGTAATTTTCAATACACTGTAGGCATATAGTCCCAGTATATTTTATCTATCCTCTGAGGACAATTCCCTCATTCACAGGAATCAGTCTTTACTGCACTCCCAAGGGTACGTATATCCTTCCTTGCGTAAGGCAACTAAATTTCACATGGTATTCCAGGTGTGTTCTCCCTAATGGCATTAATCTAGTATGGCAATCCCTTTGTAATAAAGGCCAAAATTAGGAATGTATTAATGAATCTTTTTAAAAGGTTCAGTGTCAAATTGTTTTGATCACACTCCTGTGAAGCACTTTGGGACATTCTACTATGTTGAAGTATTAGGGCACAAGATCAGAAACCCCAAGATATATTATGAAGTTAGATTAGACCCCACCATTTGCTGTTTTTGTCGTTAGAGTGAGGATAAGATGTTTCACTCTAGATACAATTCTACTGACAAACTAGGAAGCTTTTATCAAAACAAACATTATTTAACAATAGAATTTAACTATCACATTTGAATTAGCTTAACATTTAACATTTAAACAATACTTAAACATGACAGGATATAATTCTTAACTGCTAATTTATCTCTATTAGTTCCAATTCAAGCAATATTCCTCTTATAAGCTTAAAACTCCTCTTCAAAATCAGTCAACAAATTTAGGTTTACATGTTTACGGTCCTAAAGTTGCTTGAATATCTCTTAAGAGAAAGGCAGAGACACCAGTCTGTTGACAGCCCTGAACAGCAACTGCCAAAGGCAGAAAGACCTTTCTTCCATCTTTCAAAAACTGGCTGTTTTAAAATACCATCTCTCCTACAAGTTTAGCTTTGTCCCTTAACACATGATTCTATCAATCAACCTAATCAAAACCCTATATTGAAACCCCAAGAGAAAACCCAAGTAAGCACAAATGTATTAATTCAAATTAAACACACACACCATTCGCTAAATTCAGTTATTATCCTGCATTCTCAGCATTGGAACTGCCCAGAGAAACCTGGACTGTGTAAAATAGAGCTGACTTTTTTAACATATCCCTTATTAGGAAAATGATAATAATAGATTTCGAAAAGGCACAGAATCATTACAGAAGGCATTAATAAAGACATATGCTAGGTCAATATTCTACTACAACACTTTAGCAATTTTGCACTCTTCTCATTTCAGCACAGCAGCTGAAGCTGTCGTGAACCTCCATCATCAAACTGGGCTGATCCTTCCACTCCTGTTCAGCCCACTGAGATGGAGATGCCGGCGTTGGACTGGGATAAACACAGTAAGAAGTCTCACAATACGAGGTTAAAGTCCAACAAGTTTATTTGGTAGCAAAAACCACTAGCTTTCAGAGCGCTGGTTGTCCCTTTGTCAGGTGAGTGGGAGTTCCAATCACAAACCGGGCATATAAAGACACAAACTCAGTTTACAGAAGAATGATTGGAATGTGATTCTTTACAGCTAATCAAATCTTAAAGCTACAGACAATATGAGTGGAAGATGTGCCAGATCATCGACACGATTGGCATCATAATGTGAGAACACCATCCACCAGGTACACAGTACATACTCTTGCAACTCGGCCAACCTGATACATTGCAGAAAAGGATGTCCCGAGGCATGGTACACTGGGAGACCATGCTACGACAACGGATGAATAAACACCGCTCGACAATCACTAGGGCAAGGCTGTTCCTTTCCTGTTGGCGAAGACTTCAGTGGTCATGGCATTCAGCCTCTGATCTTTGGGTAAGTGTTCTCCAAGGCAGCCTTCACGACACATGACAGCGCAGAATCGCTGAGCAGAGACTGATAGCCAAGTTCCACACACGAAGACGGCCTCAACCAGGATCTTGGGTTCATGTCACACTGTCTATAACTCCCACGACTTGCCTGGACTTGCAAAATCTCACTAACTGTCGTCTGGAGAAAATAACCTGTGCTCAACGCAATCTCCACTCACATTGTCTGTGCCTTTAAGACTTGATTAACTGTAAAGAATCGCATTCCAATTATTATTCTGTAAACTGGGCGTGTGTCTTTGTACATCCTGTTTGTTATTAGAACTGCCACCCACCTGTCGAAGGGGCAGCCAGCACTCCAAAAACTGGTGGCTTATGCTAGCAAATAAACCTGTCAGTCCACTGAAGACAAACTGCGTATGGAACCTTCATGGTCCCTGTGGTTCAACATTGGATAACATGTTTAATCATCAAGTCACTGAAGGAGTTTCCAACATAGGAATTTGATAATGTTACAGGATCAGCATGACCTCTGTTGACATCACACTACTGCCACTCTATCACAGACTGGAACAGGCTATTTCAACATTGGGGAAAAATTAAAAACATTCAACAAAATAATTTGAGTCATTGAGGTGGATAACAGGAGGCATTAAAATCACATTTTAAACTCATTTTTAATTTAAAAGTGCTGTTCAAATGCAATTCAATTCCATTGAACATATTTCAATATTTACACGCAGAGATAAATCCATTGTAAGGGAGATGTATAGTGCCAACAGTCTGGGACGCTGATGCAACGACAGGAATCATAAGCTCAGACCTGACTTTGATAGTGTAAAAGTCCAGGTTCCTCTGTCAAGTTCATTATTAGCTATAATAGTGAAAATGTCAAAAAATACTATACTGTTCAGTCATTATTCAAAGGACAAACAAGACTCTATAATGCTAATCATAATAAATCTTACATTTGCAAAATATTAAGTACGGTGCAGGAGATTGAAATAAACATCAATCATTTGTTTCTAACATCATATTTCTCCTTGTCTATTCCAGGAGACAATAAGGACTCTCACACTAGGTGAAAATCCAATAAGTTTATGTGGAATCACAAGCTTTCAGAGCGCTGTGCTTTCCTCAGATGAGTGATTGATTGACTCATCTGATGAAGGAGCAGAACTCCAAAAGTTCATGATTCCAAATAAACCTGTTGGACTTTAACCTGGTGTTGTGAGACTCACTACTGTGCCCACCCAGTCTAATGCTGGCATTTCTACATCATATTCCAGGGAAACCATACAAAGTGTAGCTGATTAATCTGTGAAATGGGAATGTTGTATAATGGAAATCATACAGCATGTTGTAGATGTGTCACTTAACTAAAATGGGATTAAAATCCTTGCATTTTTCATTAATTCTACTCCCAAAATCTTTGTGCTTTATCTTCAATGGACCTTTGTGAGCAAATACTCAAATTTTAGCTGTCTGAATCAAAAGGGTTCTTGATGATGGAGTTCAGATGAGAGACCAACTAAAACCCAGTGGAATGTCAAGGCTAAATATAAGATTGCTACTTTCAGTTGTACACCTTGTAGCTGATTAATGAACAGCCTGATGTAGCAGTTAGCAGTCACTATTACTAATTTGGTGATTTTATATGACAGAATTAATTCAGGTGTTCCTATAATATTGTCTCACAGTGTCCTATATTTTCTGGGAATGATTCATTGCTCACTGCAACAGAAAGCCAGAAGCTCTTCTCTACTACTATTTAAACACAAGTTTGCTTGCTCCTAGGCAA
Organism: Sphyrna mokarran; assembly: GCA_024679065.1. NCBI lineage: Eukaryota > Metazoa > Chordata > Chondrichthyes > Carcharhiniformes > Carcharhinidae > Sphyrna > Sphyrna mokarran. Next base: position 83,084,313 of record JAGIQG010000007.1, on the reverse strand, counting down.
CTTCTGTGTAGTAGCTTTAATCATTAAACGCAGACAGGAGTGATGGATAAGTGTAGATATCCTGTTCACAACAGTTAGGATGACATGGCAACTCAGATTAACACAATTGCCTTTCAGCAATGTATCTGTTTCCACCTGCGTGCCTACTGCAACTTCAAAAATTACTTTTAGCTTATAAATAGGAATTTTGTTTACTATAATCATACCTGAGGAATTTTGAGGTCAGTCTTGTCAACCCAAATGACTTTTCTTTTATAAAGCTATTACTAAAATGCTTATTGTAACTTCTCAGAATTGCCTTTCAATTGGTGCCAAAAGAACTTGCCATCATTAGCTCCAATTTCAGTGAAGATAAGTACGTAAAAATTTCATCATTTCCTCACTTAGATCATCACTTCCAGCAGCATTCAAGACTGGAGTTAGGTCAAAGGAATCATCTGTGGTGTAATCAAATACCATTACTGCATCAAACTGGATTTCAAAGGAAGTTGGTAGAAAACAAATAGTAAGATAGATGTATTGTAAAAGTGTACTGCCATGTGGGATGTACACTTAAAGACTTCAAAACGAACCTACTCTAAACTCTACTCGTATGTTGTGAAATAATAGTCACAGCAGCTTGCCTGTATCTGCAAATCAGCATCGCTTCGTCTGTTACGGAGGAAACTAAGAATTTCCATTTAAATCTCAGGTTACTTCTCTCAGTAAAAAAGAGCTTGCATTTAAGTTGCACCTTACCTGCATGTCAGGATATTCCAGAGTGTTTTACATTAATAGATCACTTTTTGAAGCTATCATTGTTGCATTGCAGGCAAACACAGTGGTCAAACTGTGTACAGCAAATGCCCACAAACAGCTTTGAGGAATTAATTCAGAAGGAAGAAACTTGAGTGCTTGCTGATTACAACCAAGTGAAGACAGGATGGGATGGGATGGAAATGGAATTATTCAAATAAAATCTGAAAGACACATTACTGTTAGAACAATCTGAAATGCTTTGTAAAGTGCAATGATATTATCTCCAGAGATCACAATGCACTCTGAGATGGTTCAGTTCAGTACTAAGAACATTACAAACATTTCAATATTTTCATTACAAGGTGTAAAATGTATGGATTTTAATCCCATCATTTTTAACCAAGGGACACATCATCAACAAAACCCTGTGATTTCCAATATATAGCATTCCCATTTCATGGACAGACCAGCAACACTAAGTACAGTTTCCTGAACAGAGAGGTTGTAATAATATGTTATAAGCACATGACTGATGCCCATTTCAATGATGTATATTGTACTTAATATTTTGTAAGATCATTTACTGTGATTAGCAATGTGCTTTGAGATTATACACAGTCTTCATTTATCATTTAAATTGTGGCTAACAACATGCAAAATTTTTTATAGCAATCACTTGTTGGAGGAAGCTGAACTTCTGTGTTGTCAATCCCAGTTCTAATATTACTGTTTCAGGTGGTGCGTCCTCTCACTCGCATTATAGCATTGGCTTATCCCAACCTCCAGAATTTCAATCAATGACAGAGTTTAGGAGTCATGGAGATCAGAAATCTTGCCAAAGTGCTCCAACAGCACAGCATTCCCTCACAAAACAATTTATTTCACCTCTCTGAAAAAGCATAGCCTGCCATTTAGAAAATGGGGTGAAATTTCTTCTATGGATAATCTTATCAAAATGTTGGCACCACAGAAAATAGCATTGATGTCTTGTACTTATAAAATCTTATAGCACAGGAGGAGGCCATTTGTCCATTGTGGCTGTGCCAGGTCTATCTGTCCCACTTTCCAACTCTTTCCCTATAGCCCTGCCAATTTTTTCTCTCTGAGGATTCATCCAATTTCCTTCTGAAAGGAAGGTGATTCACCTTCATCTTCTCAAGGGTAAATAGAGATGGGCAATAAAGCTGGCCCAGCCAGCAACATCCACATCCCATGAATTAATTTTTAAAAAATGTTACAACTGAATTAGCTTCCATTGCCTTTTCACGTAGCACATTATAAATAATAAAAAATACAGGTATCTCTGTTCTAAAATATTACTCATTTCTCTTCTGGTTCTTTTGTTAATTGTCTTAATTCTATGTGCTTTGGCACTCAACATCCCCTCTGTATCTCCTGTAAGGCCTTGATATCCTTCCTGGTGCTATACCCAGAAATGAACAGTGCTCCAGCTCAGACATAACAATATATAAAGGTTAAATGTATCATCTAAAAGATAAGGAGTACTGGGGTTGGTGAAAGGTAGATCCTTCTACTTATGGTCATGTACATCCAGTGCCAAGTACACTGAGGACTTGATTCATCATTCCTGTTCCTCCTCCTGATGCCAACTATATTCCCCATAGTAATCATACAAAGAACAGGATTTATACACCAATGTGCATTTTCCATTTTTGCTCTCCCAGTCAGTTTATGTTGACAGTTGGTACTGAATTTGGGGAGGTTGTTCAGCAGTGGATTTGTGGACATATGTGGACAAATTCAGGAACTGCACTATTTCACAAAGGATTCTCAGAGCAGACAGAGACAGGTGATTTTTAGTCCATCAGCTTGGATTGATTCTCAATCTGAATGACAGTGTTCAAATCCATAGCTACATCTATACCCATAAACAGGTAATTTCAGTTAACCTACTGAAACACGCTCAAACTGCACTGAAGATGATAAGAGTTTATTTTTAATAATATCTCATACTACAGACAAGATTTGTAGATTCATGAGTACAAACCGACTACAAAATCATACTAGTACTAAGAGGAAAGGAGCCAAAGACATTCTGATTTAGAAATATAGGAGCCCTGCTATGTTATTTAATTCTGAGACCTCCTGTCCATCACATTGATGAAGCACCTTACCCAAAGTTCTACAAACGACCTTTGGTTTCCTACTACTGGAATGTAACAGAAAATCAAATGAGTGAAAGATCAGTGGACAAAAAGAAAATTCCAGCTCACTTTATTGATGTATAAAATGGTTAAAACTCAAAAGATCCCAAGCTTTAAAAAAACACAATTGTAAAAAGAAGAATTTAGAGGTTAATTAATACGGCCAATAAAGAGCACTCTAATGAATAACTCCTGTCCATGAAGATGTCCTCGAGTGAAATGGGTTGTTTTAGAGAGATGCATCTATCCCTTTGCTGGTTATAAAGAACCTTGTGAGTGTGGGGAAGCAAGCCTCCTGCTGAGCGAATATAATGCAGCACCTTTGTAATACAGGTTTGGCTTTGCATTTTTCTGAAGCATTCTCTGTGTTAAATTAGAGCACAATGGGAAATCAAGATGTAACATCCTCAACAGGAGTGGATTATGGAATTGATAGTAACTTTCACATCGCATTCAATAACAACACTCAATTCATTGATGCAGCTTCTCAAATTCATGCAAACATCCTGGAGATTCTTTGTAATTTTTATTGAAAGATCTTTTAATATGAGAATCCAAGGGGTGCAGCATATTAAATCTTAAAGAACATGAAATTCACCCCATGGGTCAGCCACAGTGAATGTGCAAGCGGTTTAAATAGTCTCAGAATGTGTGAATGGTTTAAATAGTTTAATTATAGAAAGCCTATGCTTTAATAAGTCCACAACTCCAACTTCAATAAAGATTTAAAAATAAATCACTATCAACTGGGCAGAGGTAACAAAACACATTCCTCCAAATGCCATGTGCTAGATTGTATTGTATAGAGGCAAGTACAAAAGTGCCTAATTAAATGAAAGAAAGATTGATCTTTCTAAAGCAAAAACAAATTCTTATTCTATTGAAATGTGTGCGGATCTTATTAGAAACTAACTCTGGCACTACCAGAGAGTTTTGCGTTTTATCTGTCTAGTCAAACACATCTGGCTATGAAGAGAGAGAGAGAGATCTGGTTTGATGAACTCAAGGTCAGCAGTAAGTCACCACATAAGAGACAGTTGCATGATGCTGACATGTTTATCTTCCTTAGTCTTTGGCTCAGTCATATTAACTCAGTGAGATGCACAGGAAGCGTGTGAAGCAATATCTGCAATCAGATATTCAGCAGCCACGCATGTGCAGATCCTTCCCCACCATACTGGTCACCTGACAAGATCCTTCACACTTTGCTAGCCAATTGTAAAGGAAAAGGCTCTTCACTGGTTGATTGGATGGTTCTTAGTCAAACAATCTTTACTTTCCCATGTCTATCTTTTGACAGAGTGTTGAACATATATTAATAATGCCTTATTGATTTTTCCCCAATGTTCTAAATGTTAGTCTTTAATTTGTGAAGAGTCCAGGACGTTCCTGGAGAGATGGCAGCATTGCTCAGTGCTGAATCCTGGGATTTGACTGCTCCACATGCGTCAATGGACTTGACTTTAATTTATTGAACTACCAGCTGGGATCAGAATTATGCTTTTAATTCACATAATGCAACAAAAAGCAATCCTGTGGATCAGTTTAATGGCTATGAAATTTAACAGAAGAAATGGGCAGATTGGGCTGATTGATCTAGAAAGCAAATCCACGGTTTAGAAATCACAAAATCAGTTCCTGATAAAAGTTACACTACCATAGGTTTTGTACTAATGAAACAGTTGGCTTAACATTTTGTATCTGAATCTGTAAAATTCTGTAGGAAATTCTTAAACATGATTCCATCTTTTTAAGTATCATTCCAACAATAGTGCACCAAAATCCCACAGACTTTTGATGCAAAACTTTCATCTTGTGAGATTTTTAATGAAATGACCTGATGATGCTTATCAGCTCTTGTCAATTATTAAAGGAAGAGTTGTGGAACAGGGAGCTACTCAAGTTCATTTCATACTCTTGGCTATGAGATTGGACCCTTGTGTGGGAAAATAATTCTATTGTTGCTGACAATTCTCCCATACATCCACAAGCAGCTATTTTTCCAGTGTGAACCCAGGTAATGAGGAGCAGCAAAACTAGTGTGCACCATCTAGGCCAGTGAAGCTGAATTTGATGCCCTCCAGGATGGACAGAAGATTCTCAACAGGCAAGTTAGTGAGAATGAGGATAAGTACATTTTTTCCTCGTTTGTTCCCCCACACCTGTTGCAGACACTGTTTAGTAGCTATGTCCTTTAGGACTCAATCAGCTTGGTCAGTAGTGCTACTATTGAGCCACCTGTAGTGGTGGACATTGAAATCCCCCACCTAGAGGACATTCTATCTCCTGCCATCATCAGTGCCTCTTCCAATGTGAAGAAGTACCAATTTATTAGCTGAGGGAAGATAGTAGATGATAACGACCAGGAGGTTTCCTTGCCCATGTGTGACCTGATGTCAAGAGACTTCATGGGATCTGAAACCAATGTTGAGAACTTTCAGGGCAATCCTGTCCAGATACCACTGTGCTACCACCTCTTCTGAATGTGTCTTGTCGATGGGACGAGATATCCACAAGGAAACTGTTCGTACATAAAAACATGAGGAATAGCCCTTACGATAGAGGTCACTCAAAACCATTTCCCTGCATTATCCCCACCACCCAAGATGTGTTAATATGTAAAGAATTATTAAACTCAGTCTTGAACCTACTTAATGGCTGAAACTTCACATCCTCTGGGGTAGAAAATTCCAAAGAGTCACTACCTCTGAGTGAAGCAATCCCTCCACGTACCCTTCTCTTTCTACCTTGACCTTGTGAATTCTTTAATAATTTGGCATGCTTGCATGAGATCATCACTCATTCTTTTAAACTCCAGAAAATAAAGGCCAGGTTTAATTAATATTTCCACCATCCCAAGAATTAATTTATTGAATATGTCTCACACTCCCTCTACAGCAAATATACTTTTTCTCTGATAAATTGACCAAAATTACACACAATACATTAAATACAGTATCACCAAGATGTTATATAATTGCATTATGACATATTTATTCCTATACTCAAATTCTCTTGTAATAAAGACCGATAAACCACCTCCCTTCATTGCTTGTTGTAGCTGCATGTTAGCTTTCTGTGACTCATGAACCAGGACATTCAAGTCAATTTCAAGTTCAACATTTCCCAGCCTCTCACTGTTTTTGGAATATGCTGCTTTCTGTTTTTGTACCAAAGTGGGTAATTACTTTTCTTCACCTTGTAGTCTATCTACCAAATGTTTGCCCACTCACTTAAGTTCTCCGAATTCCCTTGCAATGTTTTTGTATCCCCCTCACAATTCACCACTTCCACCTAACTTTGTATCATCTGCAAAGTTGGAAATATTACATTTCAGCTTCACATCCAAATCATTGACATAGGTGAAGAATAACTGGGTTCTGAGTGCTGATCCTTGCAGTACCCCACGAGTCACAGTTTAAAACTGAAAATAACTCATTTATTCCAACTCTATTTACTATCCATTTACCACTTCTCAATCTATGCCAGCTTATTCCATCAATTCCATGAGCTCTCATTTTGTTTACTAACCTCTTGACTGGGACCTTATCAAAAGCTCCTGAAAATCTAAATACATCACATCTATCGCTTCTCCTTGCTATTAAATTTTCAAAAAAATTCAATAGATTTGCTAAAGAGATTTCTCTTTCATAAATCCATGTTAATACTGCCCAATCCTACCATTATTTTCTCAGCATCCCATTATTACACCCTTTCATATAGATTCAAGCATTTTCCTTATAACTGATGTGAAGTTCTGGTCACTCTATTCTAGAAAGGGCATTATTAAACTAGAAAATGTGCAGAAAAGATTTATTAGGATGCTACCTGGACTTGATGCTTTGAATTAAAAGGAGAGGATAGACTGGGACTTTTTCTCTGGAGCATAAAAAGCTGAGGGGGATCTTAGAGATGTCTACAAAATAATGAGGGGCATAGATCAGCTAGATAGTCAATACCTTTTCCCAAAGGCAGGGAAGTCTAAAACTAGAAGCACAGGTTTAAGGTGACAGGAGAGAAATACAAAAGTGTCCATAGGCGCAATTTTTTCACACAGAGGCTGGTGAGTGTCTGAACCAAGTTGCCAGAGGTAGTAGTAGAGGCGGTAGTAGAGGCGGGTACAATTTTGTCTTTTAAAAAGCATTTAGACAGTTACATAGGTAAAATGGGTATAGGCTGTTATGGATTAAACGCGGATAATTGGGATTAGTTTAGGGGTTTAAAAAAAAAGTGGCATGGACAAGTTGGGCCAAAGGGCCATGGAAACAGGTCTTCTGATCAGGAATCAGGAAACTTCTGATTCTGTAACTGATGACTGCATTTTCTCTACTATTAACAGGTTTGTGGTTTCCTGTTTTCTCTTTCCCTCTTTTTTAAATGGTAGGAATCCATTTTTGACCTTCCAGTCTGAGAGAACATTCAATGGCCCATCGCATTTTGAAAGATGGCCACAATGTATCTACTATTTCTACAACCACCTTTTTGAACACTTCGGAATGTGGATCTTCATGTCCAGGGTTCCCATTAATTTCATTAGTACAAAGAAAATTACAGCACATGAACAGGCCCTTCAGACCTCCAAGCCTGCACCGACCATGTTGCCCAACTTAACCAAAACCCCCTACACTTCCGGGGATCATATCCCACTATTCCCATCTCATTCATGTACTTGTCAAGACGCTCCTTAAAAGTCACTACCATATTCGCTTCCACTATCTCACCCGGCAATGAGTTCCAGGCACCCACCACTCTGTGTAAGAAATCTGCCTCGTACATCTTTTTTTAAACCTTGCCCTTTGCACCTTAAACTTATGCCTCTTAGTAATTGACTCTTTCACCCTGGGAAAAAGGTTCTGACTATCCACTCTGTCCATGCCTCTCATAATCTTGTAGATTTCTATCAGGTCACCAAGTCAACCTCTGTCATACCAGTGAGAACAAACCAAGTTTCTCCAACCTCTCCTCATAGCTAATGCCCTCCATACCAGGCAACATCCTGGTAAATCTTTTCCACACCCTTTCCAAAGTACTTGTTATTTTACTGATATTAATATCTTGCAGTTCCATGTTTACACTAATTCCTTTGATTCTCCATTATTTCTGAGAACTATTTAATATTTTCCTCTGTGAAGACAGATAGGAATATTTGTTTAAATTTCTTAACCCTATAAATTCTCCTGACTCCACTTGTAATGTGCCCACTTTTTTCTACAAATCTTTTTTATATACCTGTAGAAGTTTTTGAAGTCCTTTTGATGTTTCTAGCTAGCTTACTCATGTTGTATTTTCCCTTTCTTGATCTTTTTCTTTGCAGAGATCTAAAATGCTCCCAATCCTCAGGTGAACCATTATTGGGAACTTTATACTCCTTTTGATCTAATGCAATGCTTGATTTCTTTTGTTAGCCATGGTTGGAACACTTTTCTTGCAGGATTTTTGTACATTAAAAGCAATGTATATTTTTTATAAACAATGAATTGGTTTTTAAAATGTTAGCCATACCTGTGTATAGTCATACCTTGTTTCCTAATCTACCACTGCCAATTTACCCCTCACACCTTTGCATTTTCCTCTGTTTAGATTTAAGACCCTAGTCTCTGACAGAACCAGATCACTTTCAAACTAGAATGTAAAATTCTATCATATTATGGTCACTCTTTCCTAAAAGCTCCTTTACAAAGGGATTATTAATGAGCCAGTATTCATTGCAAATACTAGATTTAAAATAGCCCATTCACTAGTTGGCTTCTTAACATACTACTCCAGAAAATCATCTTGTGTACATTCCAAGAATTTGACCTTCAAATATTAGTACTAATTAGGTTTACCCAGTTTACATGTGGTTGTAAATCCCCCATGATTACTCTATACCCTAGCTATGACTGCATCCTCTCCTTTCCTTCTCTATGAACAGTATGCTTTGTCTGGATAGCATGCAAGAAACAATACTTTTCACTGTATACCAATACATGACAATAATAAATCAAAATGTATCACCCTTGTTACATACACCTTTAATTTGCTGATTTATACTGTGGCTTATTACTATTGTTGCAGAGTAGGGGTGGAGTTGCAAGTAGACAGTACAGAGTGGAAATGGGGTCAGAAGCTCAGATCAAGCCAAACAGTTGCAATAAGGAGCAAGGAAGCAGAGTTTCCAAAAACAATGTCTTTGATTTTGCCAAAATGTAATTGAAAGGAATTGTGGCTACTGCAGGATATTAAGGTGTAAGAATTAGAGGTAATGGAAGGGTTGAGAATCCTTACAGTGCAGAAGGAGGCCATTAGGTTCACAGGAAAATGTGCAAACTCCATATAGAGAGTAACCTGACATCAGAATTGAAACTAGGTCCCTGGCACTGTGAGGCAGCAGAAATATTAAGAGAAGAATCACGCGACTTATAACCCAGCACAATCAGAATAGCCTAATTCTGTACATAGATTCTATGAAATTGCTCATAATGAATAATTGGCTTGGATTTACAAGCAATGTTTCACAAATGTTCTCAGAATGTTATATGAAGCCAAATGTCATATTAGTGCTTTTTAATCCAAATAGTCTCAAACAGTGTCATAAGTGGCCCAATGGCTATCACCTTGTCTACTTCAAGTCCCCACTCCAGAACCTTCTAGGTTGACACTCCAAGGCTGTACTGGAGTGCTGCCTCCTAAAAAAGGATAACTTCTAAGGATAATCTTGGTTAAGAAATTAACAAAAAAATAAAAAACACAGGTGCTTTAAACAAAATTGTTGCAATGTGGCAGCAACACAGATGCAGCAAGTTCCATTTGCTTACTGCCTATTTACAACCTAAAAAAGGATAACCTTAAAATTAGGCCTTAAAATTGGGTTGGAAAATAGGTCACACATTCACATCAAGGGTATTGGAGAATTGGAACTCCCTCTCCCAAAAGCCTGGTGAGGGTCAGTGGAAACCTTTAAGATAAATTTAGATTTTTGGGTAAGGGTATTAAGGAACATGGAGCAAAGGCCGAGGTGCAGGTCAGCCTTGACCTAATTGAATGGTGAGCAAGCTCAAGGGACTGAATGGTCTTCTTCTTTTGCTGTTTTCCTTAAATGTAGAAACTACATTTTGCCTCCCTGTTTTAACATGCATTTTTGTTTTCAACTTAAAACATGAATGAGAACTGTCAATGTTGTTTACATGGATTTTATTAAGGCTTTCAACAATGGTAGGCTCACTCAAAAGATTAAGATGTATGGGATCCAGGATGATTTGGCAGCTTGGATTCAGAATCGGCTTGCCCATAGAAGTCAGAGAATAGTGGTGGAAAGGTGTTTTCTGGCTGGAGGACTAATGGTGTTCTGCAGGAATCTGTACTAGGACCTTTGCAGTTTGTAATATGTATAAATGACTTGGATGAAAATGTAGATGGGCGGGTTAGTAAGTTTGTAGATAGCACAAATACAGGTGGAGCTTTGCATAGCGTACAAGATTGTTAAAGGATGCAGTAGGATACCGACTGTTTGGTATGGGTAGAGTAATGGCAGGTGGATGTTAATCCAAGCAAGTGTGAGGTGCTGTACTTCAGAAGATCAAATGTTAAGGGCAAATACATAGATAATAGTACTGAACAGCACTGATATGTAGAGGGATCTAAATGAAAAGCAGATTCAAAATGTATTTGGGCAGAGGGATCTGGGAATCTATTTTGATGGATCACAGAAAATCAGTATGTAGGTGCAACATGTAATAAAAAAGGCAAATGGGATGTTGGCATTTATTGAAAAGGAGTGGAGCTTAAAAGTAGAAAAGCATTGTTGCGATTGTATTAGGGTGTTGGTGAGATCACATCTGGAATATTGTGTCCAGTTTTGGTCTCCTTATTTGAGGAAGGATGTGGTGGCTTTGGAGACAGTTCAAAGGAGATTCACTAGACTGATTCCAGGGATGAAGGGGTTGACATATGAGGAAAAGTTATACAATTTGGGCTTGTATTAAAAGGCTGAAAGGGGATCTGATCAAAGTATATTAAATTTTAAAAGGGATTGACACAGTAAATATGGACCAAATATTTCCTCTTATGGGGCAATCTCGAACAAGAGATCACAGGTATAGGTTGAGAGGCAGTAGATTTAAAATTGAGATGACTGCTTATCGCAGAGGAACTCACTTCCCCATAGCATTGTGCAGTATGAATCATTGAATGGTTTCAGGAGTAAGATAGATATATTTCTAATAAAAGCAAAGGATAAGGGGATATGGGAACAGGTGGGGAGATGGATTTGATACCAGGCAGAGACCAGCCATAATCTGATTGAATAGTGGAGCAGCTCAAAGAGCTGAATTTGCTGCCTCCTTCTCTTAATTCTTACATTCCTATGTTGGAGTTTAAGTCCATATTTCCCTGAAAGAGGCCACACAAGTAGATAGGATGGTAAAGAAGGCATGTTTGTCTTTACTGCATGCTTGCCTTTATTGGTCAGGGCATGAGTACAAGAATCAGAATATCATGTGCAACATTTATAAAACTTTGGTTAGAGTACTGCGTTCAGTTCTGGTCGCCACATTAAAGGAAGGATGTGAAGGCTTAGGAGAGGTTTACCAGATGCTGTCTGGATTAGAGGGTATGAGCTATAAGGAGAAGAAAACAACTAGGGTTGTTTTCTCTGGAGCAGCGCAGGCTAAAGAGAGACCTGATAGAAGTTTTTAAAGTTATAAGAGGCATAGATAGGATGGACAGTCACAATCTTTTTCCCACATTTGAAATGTCTAATACTAGGGTGCATGCATTTAAGGTGAGAGTCCAAAGGAGATGTGATGGGGTTTTTTTTGAACACGGAAAGTGACAGGTGTCTGGAACATGCTGCTGGGTGGTAGTGGAGGCGGATCCAATAGAGGGGCTTAAGGAGCTTTTAGATAAGCACATTAATATGCAAGGAATAGAGTGATAGGGACCAAGGGCAGGCAGAAAGGGTTTGTTTAATTTGGCATCATGTTCGGCACGTCATTGTGGGCTGAAGGGCCTGCTCCTGTGCTGTACTGTGCTATGTTCAATGAATATTTTGTTTTACAGTTTCTATCAAGTTCCCTTACTCATTTTAGATAGAAACATATTTTAAATGTTTTCTTCAGAGATAACAATAGTGATCAGCATCTGTGTGAGGTCAGACCAGACCTGAACTATTGGAATATTCTGATGGGAGTGGATGTTTGCAGCATTTTCTGTTTTTGTATTCGAGTTAGAATGGAAGATATGAAATGTTTTGTTCTTAACGTACAATGATGCAGGGATTAAGAAAAGCACAAAGTGTATGTATTTGGAATTTACAAGATAAAAATAGATAGGGAACATTAACCACAGAAGTATCAATAAAATAGGGAGCAGCAACAAACAGAGGGGGAGTGGAGGCAGGAAATGAGAGAAAAATCTTTGCTTGAATTACAAGCTTTCCCCAATATTCTGCCTAGGAGTGTGAGGACAAGATGAGCCTCCCCAGGCATAAGAGTTCAAACATGGATAGACTTGGATTCTGTAAAACATTAAGACTTGTTCAGAGAATAATAAGTGTTTGGCCAAAGGGAAGCCGACCATCTTGGAGAGATCATAGGCAAGATGTGCAGTGTTTACCATAACCAGATCAAGTGATTCAAATACCTATTTTAATCATTTAAAGGTAACCATTCCAACACTAATTAGAGAGACTGTCAATTTTTATTTGGCACAACTGACCCAAAGAAAACCTATAATTAAAAGCAGATTGCTTAAAAGAATACCGTCCCTTCTGTTTATATAATGTGTTATAATTCAGTTCAGAAACTCCAAAGTGTTCTATAAAGTCCGTCTGGATCATAAATTTTGCACTTTGAATTTGGCTCGTGTGAGCATGAGATAGTTCACTTCAGGTATGATGCAAATGACCCAATAAGGAGCTTTTATCAAACAAAGTTTATTTATGTATACAGATGATACATACAGAAGTTATTGCTAATTTTCTTTCCATCAATTACAAGCAAGAAAAAAATTCATGATATTGTGTAATGCTTAATGAACATAGGAAATACTCTAATTAAATGAATCCCATAAACAGAACTCTTTCCACAAGTTAAACACAGCAAAGACTAATGCTCCTGTGACACTGGAAATTAGTCCTTTGATTGGAGAATTGAAACTCTGATTTCTGAGCCTTGTAACTCCTAGCAGCACTCTGAATACACTAGAACAATTTGAAGTCAGAATAGCTTTCTAGAATACCAGAAAGATACTCTGATTAAGCACCAAGCAGATTATCCACTCCAGAAAGACAAGAAGCCTGACTTTCAGCTAACTAGCAGAATTTCCAAAACAGGGAGGGAGAGAGAGAGACAGAGAGAGAGAGAGAGAGAAAGGGAAAGAGAGAGAGGAAAAGAGAGAGAGATAGAAAAGGAGAGAGAGAGAGAGAGAAAAGGAGAGAGAGAGAGAAAAAGAGAGACAGAGAAAGAGAGAGGCAGGGTGGGCGGTCTGAGGGGGCTAGGGAGAGAGGGAGGAAGGGAGGAGAAAGAGAGAGAGAGAGAGAAAAACCGTGCTTTCTAGCTTGATGTCCACCCCCTTCAAAAACTAAAACTGAAAATGAATCCTTAGATTTTTTTTTCCTGAGGGGGAACCACCTGACTTTGACTTGTCAAATCAATCTGCCTCCACCCCCTCCCCCCTACACACACACAATATGCAGGGCCATAAAAAATCCCAGAGTAAAAATAATCAAAACTCTATTCAAGCCACTGAAGTAGCAATAAAAGATACAAGTTGTCCCAAAATGCAGTATGGGCTCATGAAGGGCAGGTCATGGTTGACTAATTTGGTGGAATTCTTTGAGAACGTTATAGGCAAACTGGACAATGGAGAACCTGTGGATGTATTGGGATTTCCAGAAGGCATTTGACAAGGTGCCACACCAAAGACTGCTACATAAGATAAAGTGCACGGTCTTATGGATAACATATTAGCATGGATAGAGTTTTGGTTAAATAACAGAAAGCAAAGAGTGGAGGTAAATGGGTGTTTTGCTGGTTGGTGAGGAGTGACTAATGCTTTGCCTCAGGGATCAGTGTTGGGACCAAACTTGTTTACGATTTACGTAGATGATTTGGAGTTGGGGACCAAGTGCAGTGTGTCAAAACTTGCAGAAGACACTAAGATGGGTGGAAGAGCAAAGTGTGCAGAGGACGCTGAAAATCTGCAAAGGGATATCGATCATCTAAATGAGTGGGCAAGAGTCTGGCAGATAAAGTACAATGATGGTAAATGTGAGGTCATCCATTTTGGTAGGAATGACAGCAAAATGTACTATTATTTAAATGGTGAAAAATTGCAGCATGCTGCTGTGCAGAGGTGTCCTTGTGCGAGGTGCCTTTGTGCAGGAATTTCAAGGAGTTGGTTTGCAGGTAATTAAGAAAGCAAATGGAATTTTGTCCTTCACTGCTAGAGGGATGGGGTTTCAACAGCTTGATTATGTTGTAGCTGTATAAGACGCTGGTAAGGCCACACCTGGAATACTTTGTACAGTTTTGGTCTCCTTACTTGAGAAAAGATATACTGATACTTAGAGGGGGATTCACTAGTTTGTTTCCAGAATTGACAGGGTTGGCTTATGAGGAGAGACTGAGTAAACTGGGGCTATACTCATTGGAATTCAGAAGAATGAGGGGAGATCTTATAGAAACATTTAAGATTATGAAGGGAATAGATAAGATAGAAGCACGGAAGTTGTTTCCACTGTGGGTGAAACGAGAACTAGGGGGCATGGCCTCAAAAATAAGGGGAAGCAGGTTTAGCACTGAGTTAAGGAGGAATTTCTTCACACAAAGAGTTGTGAATATATAGAATTCCCTGCCCAATAAAGCAGTTGAGGCTACCTATTGAATGTTTTTAAAGAAAAGATAGATAAATTTTTGAACAGTAAAAGAATTAAGGGTTATGGTGAGTGGGTGAGTAATTGGAGTTGAGTTCATGAAAAGATCAGCCATGATTTTATTGGATGGCAGAGCAGCTCGAGGGGCCAGATGGCCTACTCCTACTCCTAGTTCTTACGTTTTTATTAAAAGGGCTTTAAGTAGACAAATGTTAACAATGAAAAAAACTGAAAAGATCTACGTACAACTGCAGAGAACATGATTGAAAAAGAAATCTTAAATGATATACTAAACCCACAGATGGCACGTTCAAAGAATTAATCCCCATCTCTAAAGGATAGATTTATCTCTATCTATACAACAGGGTCCAAATGGTTATCAGCTGCGTGTGATTTATAACATCAGCTATTGGGTCACACATTTCTATTAATAAAACAGAGAATATCCAGTGACACTTGGCACTTGTTGTGACAGCATAATTTGAGAGTCACTCGTTTCAGATTTTATCACCTGCAGTCATTCGGTTTTATTCACACATTTTCAGTGAATGTTTTATCTTTGAGTCACTGGTATGTTGTCATCCCCAACTTATATACACAATGCACTGACACGGGCAAAAAACTAAAAAAAACAAATAAATGCAACTCAGCCTGCTACGAATACTGCTAAATCAAGATGAACATGGATTGCAATGCTAATTAGGCAGAAAATGCTTCCAGTTAACAATATTTTCATGAGGTATTGCAGAAGGCTTCACACCCAATAAGTTGCTTTTGAAGTAAAGGCAGTGCTGTTATATCATCCAGTGTAATAGCCAAATTGTGGTAGCAAGATCCCACACGTAGCTAAGAGGTAAAATGCCCAGAGGATCTGTTTTTGGTATTGCTAATGAGCAGTAAATATTGGCCAGGAGATTGGGAAGAGCTCCTTAGCTATTCCTCAAATAACGCAAGAGATCTTTCATGTCCAGTGCAAAGACGGATTCAATTAAATGGGTTATCTGAAAAGCAGCAGCTTTGATAGTCCCATACTCCCTCAGTACTGGGAAGGCCAGCCTAGATTACGGGCTCACATTTTGCAGTGGGATTTGAACCCACAAGCTTTGAATCAGTGTTGAGAGTGTTACCCACTCAGCCAAGTGCAAAAGCATTAATTTCATTCTTGGGATGGGCAATAAATGCCAGCCTTGCCAGCAATGCCCATATCCCAAGAACAAAAAAAAATATTTTTATATACCTCAGTCATTGTTTAGTTTGCAAGACATCAGTGAGATCATTCTAAAAGGGAAATGATTAAGAATTGATGGATAAAAGAGAGATTTTATCGGAGAAATGCTTTTCCAGTTTGGCTGCACCCACCTTATCTCTCAGTTCACAGGCTTAGCGACATTGCTTATCGACTATCTCACTCAAATCATGATCGGAGAATCAAAGCATATCTTCTTAAACCCAATCACTTCCTGAACTACATCTCTCGGATTTACTGTGATAAAGAGAACAGCATGCTGTTTGCATTAAAAATAAAAATGAGTTTCAAACTAAAATATAGCACACAGCGGAGAGGGGAATTCTGCACAGTATGAACCCAGTTCTCCAACAAAGCATTGACAATAAGTAAGGTTGCCACCAATGAGAGGTTGGAAAATGACTTAAAGACTCCACTATGGAAAACATAGGTATACTATAAAGAGTTTCCAAGAACAGCTTCTCCCCCTCCCAGAGACTCAAATAGTTGAGATGGGTCATTAAATCTTTCTAGTGAAGTGCAGAAATGAATCAGACAAATGTTTCTCCTCCTGTCTTGCTCTCGGTTTCAGTGGACCACAAGTATTTGTGAAATTACAAACTAATCCAGATAAACTAGGCTGCTGTGCAAACCTTTCTCGACTGCAGGAAGAGCTTGCATTTATAACACAAATGTATTTCCCCTTTCTCCTCAGACAGCAAAGATTCACATTTGAATTTGGATGCTTTGGTGGAAAACACCAGTAGGATTACCTCTCCTCCTCCCCCACACAAACAGCGTGACAATTTGTGGTCATTTTCATTCATTTTATCCAGCAGCCAACAATTTTTGTGACCACATGCGACCACAGAATCCTGGCAGGGTACAAGATATGTGGCACTGACATGGAAAATATCAACAAGCATGCAAATACAGACTTAAATGAAATGTTTATAGGATGCTGGGAAATGGGCAAGTTTGAAAATTTCATAGAATCATAGAACCCCTACAGTGCAGAAGGAGGCCATTTGGCCCATCGGGTCTGCACCAACCACAATCCCCATAAACCCATGCATTTACCCTAGCCAACCCCTCCGACACTCCTGGTCAATTTAGCATGGACAATCCATCTAGCTTGCACATCTTTGCACTGTGAGAGGAAGCACCCGGAGGAAACCTATGCAGACACAAGGAGAATGTGTGAACTCCACACAGACAATGACCCAAGCCAGGAATCAAACTCAGGTCCCTGACACTGAGAGACAGCAGTGCTAACTACTGTGTCATCATGTCGCCTACTTAAAGCAAGGAAGCTTCATACAATAAAACTAATTCAATTTAAACAGAATGTTGACTCATGGATCAGTCAGTCATATGCCATTACTCTAGTTATGATCTTGTTAAGGACAAGGGCCCAGTTTCTTGTGGAGATTCTTGAGACGAATAGAAGTGGTCTCTAAAGCTTTTTTAGCAAGGTTATTAGTTCTACAACAGGTCCTGAGCAGTATTCAACGGATGCTCCTTTTACCTATTGGATTCTGCGCTAATTTTGGGTTTACTTTTATTAACTGCATGTTTCAACTTTGCTGGTTTCAGTAATAGGTGAACTTAATTACAATGGGACTAGGGGAAAGTTCTAATTTGAGAAAAGGAAATCTCCAGTGGAAATGTTAGATCCATGTTCAAAGTCTTGTCTATGCAAACTCTGCCAAACGAAGAAAAAAAAGTTTGTGCAATTGTACTAACTTAAATTCCTTTTTACAAAAAATTTAAGCCAACATTTTCTCACTACCAATAAAAGGTCTCTGTGTGTTCCAAGGATCATACTTTTCACAGCCAACAAGTGCCTGGAACAACTAACCTTTTGTCTCCGATAACAAAAATAATTGAGTGAAGTGATGGGAGATGTAAGTGCAACAAGATGTCATTCCCATGACAACAACTCAGCTTTATCAGAAAATTGACTGCAGGAGTGAGTGCGCTTTCCAAACATTATGTTTCAAATCATTTAGCCCACAGGATAAACTGTTGAGTGGGCTATGGAATGGTACCTTGAAAAAGAAACCAGATGTGCAAGAAATAATAATAGTTGAAAAAAAATGACACAATGTGCATTGATCTATTGAACCAAAAAGGTTTCCTGTAAAACCCACCTTTTAATAAATAGCTCAAATGTAACAGAAATGTTACGCCAACTTGCTTCAAGTTAGTGGATTGCTGGAGCAATTTGTTGAATTCACACTCGGTGCAGAGTTTCAGATGCTCAGACCACACTGGCAGCATAGCACTCTATTAAGTGCTTATACGTCTCTGCAAATTTAAATCCAAATCTTCAGATGTCCAGAGCAGCAACATCTGGACTGAAGTCTGTGTTGCATGTTGGGACTTGGACATCTGATGATCTCATCTTCGCTGCCTGGGACATCCCAAGAATGTCTCCAACTCTGAGCCCAGTGTCAGACAAGTGCAATTTACACAATACTTACCCTGGAAATGTTAGCTGTTTAATATCTGGTCTAACTCAAAGATTAGCTTGCATAACTAAACAGATCACCACAACTGACCTCAAATCATCCCCTCCCCGTCAGTCCGACTTTCCCACCACACCTCTGACCTGACTGCCAAATCAACCTGAATACCTACTCATTCATCCCTTCATTATAAAACTTCATTTAAACATTTATCTGAGTATGGCAGCTAGGCTATAGAAAGCAGGTGTGCCCTCTCCTTCCTTGAGCTGCCTTCTACTTGCTGCACTTGCTCTGGAGAGACTATGTTGCCCCACTTCTGCTTCAGGTTCAGAAGACTTGGCTGAAAATGGGCAGTTCTGCCAAGGCACAGGAAACCTGGCTGGCTTTGCTGCTGGCCAAAAGGTGTGCCTCTTAATTGGCAAGCTAGATTTTATACATTCTTCATTGTGCTTTGCTGTGGTGGGAGCCTATGCCAATTATTCCAATGAGTTACCATTATAAAATTGGACAGATTGGACATATCAGTGCAACATGGGCAAGTGCACCTTGGTAGAAAAACATTCCTGTTACAGATTGCGCTATGAATGAAAAATTGGAGTCTATGATTCTATCTTTGGTCTAAAATGTTGATCTCTAAACAAGGGTTGAAAGTATGACTGGCATGTCTCCCAGACACTGGACTCATATCTACCCTGTACAATTACACAGCTAGCTTCTGAATGGATTGCACTGTAAATATAGAAAGCTTTGATCCATTTGACAGAAATGCATTATATCACATTTACACACAGCAATCTTTGTACTTCGCTGGGGAATCAAAGCTCCTCCATTTTAACTGCCTTTTCACTCCTGCCTAGAGGGGAGAGATAATATTCCACTCCTTTTGTTAAAGACACTGAGAGAAAAACCTAAACACTAATGAATATGTGGCAAATTTTGATATACAGATCACAGCAGTTTCAAATAAAGCAACTTTTTTTTTTAAAGGAACTATGGAAAAATTAAAAGAAACAGTGGCAGGAAATTGAGTAGGAGAATTCCCATTTGCCAGTCTGTACATTTGGATTAATGTTTTCAATACAAATATAAACTGAGGAAATCTTTCCCCTTGAGCTTTGTTGAAAAAGGAAGCTCAACCTTAAATCACACCACTAGTGGAAACTGTGATCAACTGGACTAGATATACTTTCTTTGCAGCATTCTTTTGTTTAAAAAGTATTCACAATCTCAGTATCAAATTTGACCCCAACAAGTACTTCCCATCCATATCCACTCTGACACCAAGACTGTCTACTCCCACTTCTGTAGCATCACTTGTGTGTCCCTTTCTCAGCTTATCTGCAGCAAAAACCTCATCCATGCTTTCATCGCTGACAGACTCGATTATCTCAATAAGAGCAAAATACCACTGATGCTGAAAATCTGGAATAAAAGCAGAAAACGCTGGAAAAGCTCAGCAGATCTGGCAGCAGTGGTGGAAATAGAAACAGAGTTAATGTTTCCCATCCGTATGATTCTTCTTCAGAGATAATAGCCTCACCTATTCCAATGATACCCTGGACAGTCTTTTCTGTAAAATTCAGCATATTCAAAACTCTGTTGCTTGCTCCAAATTCACACCAAATCTTCTTTTCTCCTTATACCTGTCCTTGCTAACCTATGTAGCTTATGGTCTTCTAATGTTTCCGATGTAAAATTCCAAGTCTTTGAGTTTTAATCCCTTCATCATCTTCTCTGTATCTGTATTTCTGTAACCTCATTCAAACTTGCAACCCTCCCAAAGTTATCCATTCTTCCTCTGGCTTATTACATATAAGATCTTCACCAGCTGCCGCATCTTTACTATGGAATTTCCTGTCTTTATCTCTCCAATTCTCTTTCCTTCTAAAAATAACTTTTGTCACAAGGCTATGCCCCTTTGTTTTTGAAAACATGATTTTTCCAACTTGCAACTGATTGGAAATTTTGCAATTTGAACTGCTTAAAAATGCAAGGCCACATTCCATAGTGAAGGAGAAACAAACAAGTCACCCTCAGGAGAATATGGAGAGAGAGACATTTTCCATAACCCACTGACATTCGTCACTATCTTAGCAGAACCATAGAATCATAGAAAATTACAAGCTCAGAAACAGGCCTTCTAGTCTGTGCTGACCCATTTTTTGCCTAGCCCCACTCACCTGCACTTGAACCATATCCTTCTGCACCCCTCTCATTCATGAACGTGTCCAAGTTGTTCTTAAATGTTAAAAGTGACCTGGCATTTACCACTTTATCTGGCAGCTCATTCCACACTCCCACCACACTCTGTGTGAAAAAGCCCCCCCTAATATTCCCTTTAAACTTTTCTCCTTTCACTCTTAACCCATGCCCTCTGATTTTTTTTTCTCCCCTAGCCTCAATGGAAAAAGCCTGCTTGCATTCATTCTATCTATACCCATCTAAATCTTATGCACTTTTATCAAATCTCTCCTCATTCTTCTAAGCTTCAGGGAATAAAGTCCTAACCTGTTCAATCTTTCTCTGTAACTCAGCTTCTCAAATCCCGGCAACATCCTTGTGAACCTTCTCTGCACTCTCTCAATCTTATTTACATCCTTCCTCTAACTAGGTGACCAAAACTGTACACAATACAAAGAACAAAACAGCACGGGAAACAGGCCCTTTGGCCCAACGAGTCTGCGCCACCATCTCGATGTTCCCACTTCTGCCCGTGACCCTGTGTTTATAGGTCTATGGATTAAAAACCAAATTTGAAACAATTTAGGGAGAATTTGTTCTGCCAATCAGTCTAAGAGCACATCTTTGGAATGTGGGAGGAAACCAGAGCACCCGGAGAAAACCCACGCAAGCACAGGGAGAATGCGCAAATTCCCACAGACACAGGCCCAAATCCATATATCTGCACAGCACAGCGATAGTCACTGAGCTGTTGTGTTGCCCAGAAAATGGTCCAGGTCAAGCGTACACTAACGACATGAAGCACTAGGATACTCTCGAAAAAATCCAAGAGCAGCCCTCCCACGACCCATCGCAAGTACGCCCCTTGTTAGATAACAAGGTGGACCAAAGTACCTGTAGGATAAAAACAAATACACCAATATTATCAACTATTTACACACTTCCCAGGGACTCCCAAGGCTCATGATCTCTATTTTGAATCAGTTTTCTATACCCCTCCATTCCCATTCTGTTCATGTGTTCATCTAAGTATCTCTTAAATAACTCCAGAATGTCTGCTTCCACCACTTTACTTGGCAGCGCATTCCATATCCCTACCACCCTCTGTGTGAAAAAACTCCCTCTAGCATCCAAATTATGATACCTTACCCTCCTCACCCTAATACTCTAAATTCGATCTCACCAATGCCTTATAAACCTTGCCATAATACTCCAGCTTTTATACTCGATGCTCCGATTTATAAAGGCCAATGTACCAAAAACACTCTTTTTCTGTAACTTCGCTTTTAGGGAATTCTGTTCAAATTGCAAAATTTTCAGTAAGAAACATTAAAAATGGATAATGAAAAATGGCTGAGGTAGAGACACACTCAAAATCTCATGAAAATACACAAGGGGTGAAGTATTTCAAGGCAAGACTGCCAAGCCCCTCAAGAGAAATTTCATGTGACATTGGTGGTATCAAGAAAGCATTCAGTAGAGAAAAAAGGTTCAAGGCTGTTCCTTCTCTTTCTATTGTCTTTTGAAATAAGCGTGTAGCAGGTTTGAGAAGCTAACTCTACTAGGAACCTACCAGAAAATCGAGATCTTGAAATAATTGAAACATCTTCTACATCAACCGCTTTCAAGAAACCAGCTGACACAAATCAGCCACAATGTTTAGAATCAAAGCCTCAAAGACAATCAAAGAAACACTTAACTACGTATTATTAAACCCTTTTTACTGGACTCTTAACTTTCCTGATTTCTGATACCTGTGTGTGTGCATGTTTGTGTGCCTGAAAGATTTAATGGTTATTAAATTTAGTATTCCTTTGGCTTAAGAAAATCTTTGATTGGTCCTTAGTGCTCTCAACTTAAATAATCAACTATCTGATTTGGAGAAGTATCATTGTGAGAAATCTTCGTTATGATTAATTGAGGTTGAGTAGAAAGGAGCCAGTTCATTCTTTTTCATCTGATTGTGGCACTTTCTCTTAAACCACTGCATCAACCAAGCTTTTTGTCACCCCTTCTATTTTGTCCTTTGGCTGCAAGTCCATTAACTTCTGATAATATTTCTATAAAGTGCTTTGGAGTATTTCTCTGCATTAAAGATACTACAAAAATGCAAATTGTTATTAACTGTTTGGTGAAGATATTGAAATATTGGACAGAATTTTACCGGCAAGTCCACCCGAGGTTCATATGATCCGGCCTGAGGCCAACAAAGAGTGCCATTCTCCAAGCCTCACCCCACCCTGGAATCAGAATGGGTGTGCCATTAAAGTTCCAGCCATTGAGTCAATTCCCTCCCACTGACTCTATGGGTGGGTATGCCTGGAAACTAAAGCACCTAACCCACCTGTTGTAGTGTCAGGTACTTTGCCCATCCTTGACCCAACTATGGCTCTTAAATGAGCAGTGAATGCCCAACATACAGCCCGGCAGATTTAACACTGATTTAGAACACAGAACATAGAACATTACAGCGCAGAACAGGCCCTTCGGCCCTCGATGTTGCACCAACCAATTAAGAAAAAGCAATGACCCTCTAATCTAAACCATTGCCTTTTCATCCATAAACCTATCCACTGACCACTTAAACGCCCCCAAACTTGGTGCATCTACAACTGAGTTGGTCAGCGAAAGGGAAGTTCCTCCTTCCTGAGTCCTCTGTGTCAAATAGATATAATTTTACCTTCCCACTTCCACCTCCCCCCACTGCCCTGCTCAACATGCTCCCACATCCAGCTTCTCAGGAGGGCCTATTAGTCCAGCTCTGTGAGATGCTGAACTTACTTGGGTTCCTCTTCCTCCCTGACCATCTACAATACTGCCAGTGGCCACCAATGGGTGTGACACATCGCTATTGACATCTGATTGGCTGGCAGGACTTACTGCTGGAAAGGCTAACTAAAAAATTAAAGTGGGGCTAATTGGCAAAGCTGAAGTGGGCTCCCAATATTTATACTGGGATATGGAGCCTACTCTCAGCACATAATCCAACCCCACATCACTACTGTTCATCAGCTCTTGCTATTTAAACAATAACATGTCAGAGGAAAGGCAGCACAGTGGTTAGCACTGCTGCCTCACAGTGCCAGGGACCAGGTTCAATTCCTGGCTTGAGTTACTGTCTGTGTGGAGTTTGCACATTCTCCCCACATCTGCATGGGTTTCCTCCGGATGCTCCGGTTTCCTCCCACAGTCCAAAGATATGTAGGTTAGGTGGATTGATCATACTAATTTGTCCCTTAATGTCAGGGGAACTAGCTAGGGTAAATGTGTGGGAATAGGGCCTGGGTGGAATTATGATCAGTGCAGACTCAATGGGCCAAATGGCCTCCTTCTGCACTGTATGAAGTGACAACCAGAAAACAACTACGGAGATGTTGGGTAAAATTTTTTTATTCTTTTAGGTTTTATAAGTGATATCAATAACAAACTCTAGAAAAGTGTCATATAGACTTGGAACATTATTTCTATTTCTCTCTCTATAGATGCTGTGAGAACTATTGAGTTTATCCAGCACATTTTGATTTTATTTCAGGTTTCTAGCATCCCCAGTATTTTGCTTTTACATTAGCAACAAAGTCCCTTTTTTAAAAGTAGTATTGACATGACATTTCACAGCTGATAAATAAAAACCTCTTAAACATAAAAACCTCTGCAAGTTCTAAAGTTTTACAGCCAATGATGTACTGAACTCGAGCGAAAGTAAGGTAAAGTTGCCATGGTCCCAGATGAGCATAGGTTAAATCACTACTAGTCACAGCCTGAGGGTCATCGCACCTCAGGCAAAGTTGAGAAAGTGGGGCTTCATGAATAACCTCGGCTGGTACGCGAATTAAATTGTGCTACTGGTGTCACTTTGAATCACTAAGCAGCTGTGCAGCCAAATGAGCAATATTAAGGTGTAGTCACTGTTGCAATGCAGAGAAAACAGCAGCCAATTCACACCCATCATCCCACAAACAGCAATGATATATTTAAATGATGTTGGCTGAGGTAAATATTGGCCTGAAAATCTGGGAGCATTTTCCTACTCTTCTTCCAATCACTCTGTGGGATCTTTTACCTGCACCTGAGAAAGCAAATGAAGCGTCAGGTTCACATGCCATCCAAAAGATACTGAAATATCAGAGTCAATAATGTATCTGAAAGTAGGACTTGAAGCCACAATTTTATAATTCAAATGAGAGAAGTACCGCTGAGCAAAACCATTAATCATTAAATGGTACTTGAAATTCTTTGGAATTTTCAACTCTGAATCACAGTTAATGAAAATAGTGCAATAAAGTTTTGAAACCTAAAACAGGAAATTTCAATTCACCTCTGCAAATTTCTTCATGATTCATTTTCATGTTTAAGAATGGGAAGGGGAATTGTGCCATTTTAAGTGTATTTGATGCCACAACAAATGTACA
The DNA here is from genome assembly GCA_024679065.1 of Sphyrna mokarran. Classification (NCBI taxonomy): domain Eukaryota; kingdom Metazoa; phylum Chordata; class Chondrichthyes; order Carcharhiniformes; family Carcharhinidae; genus Sphyrna; species Sphyrna mokarran. The sequence continues at coordinate 83,059,270 of JAGIQG010000007.1, read as the reverse complement.
CCCACCCCTCTGCCCACAATCTCCTGTCATCAGGACGGTGGACACTTATACTTTTCACTCCCTCAGCAACAAGGTGACTAAGCAACTTTAGCTGTGTGAATGAATGGTCATTACAGCACTGGAGGATTTCATTTGTGTATTTAAGGCAACAGTTCACAATTATTGTTAAACACTGAATATCCAAAGAAATGCAGGTTAGGTGGACTGGCAATGCTAAACTGCCCCTTAGTGTTAGAGATCAGCAAAGTAAATAAGTAGGGTTATGGGGATAGACCCAAGTGGGATTGAGGTTGGTGCAGATTCGATGGGCCAAATGGCCTCTTTCTGCACTTAGCAATTCTACGATTTAGAATGAACCACTGACTGGCACAACTGCTTCACTGGAGCCAGCTAACAAAAAGCTGAATGCAGAGCTTGTGCTCAGAATTAACTTTCAAAAATCGGTGAATATGGCACTTGCAAATCTCACTCTCTCTAGTTATGTACAGTCTGCATCCGTTTTAGCAAATATTAGATTTGACAATGACCACGGTGAATTTTACTGAAGCTTATCTTCTTTGCAGATCAAATGTGTATTGCAAACAAACTTGCTCATATATTGCTAATTTATTGCAATATTGCTCAACCCTGTTCTGGAGTAGCTTAGATAAGTGATCCGTTCTAAACAGTTAATTCTAACGCTGCTGAAAGCATGTTCAGCATGCCCACTGATAGCACTATAGAGTCAAACTAATGGGGAAAAACATTTTCAATGTATTGACCAGAACCTGACATTTTACAAGTGTTATAAAAGCAAGAGCAAGCACTTTTGTAAAGGAACAATTAGCCTGGGACTATTATGGTTTTAGGTGAGGTGACTATACTGTTACATGTTTCATTCAAGTGGAATGAACAATGCAGAAGGATCAGGAATGTTTAATCTCATTGATTTGTGCAGCCACAGAGCAAATAAGTGGGTTACTGAAGAACTTAAATCGTCCTTCCTTCAAGTGGTTTTCTTTCATTTAAAGGTAACCTAGTGATCCTAATTTTCCTTTTAAGCTTGATTCCGCCTAATCCAAATTTTAAATGGTTGATTAACCAACTAAAACTAAAACATGGTTAAAGTTGGATGTCAACTTTTTCAAAATAATTCCCGAAAGTACAAAGATCTAGGTAACAAGGTGCATTATTAATTGTGACTGACCCTGTATTCCTTGTTTCCTAATTAACATATAGCAAATGAGTATGAAAAGCTTTTACCTCCATATTCACTAGGTGTATTTACCTACATGCTTTTTACCCAAACTTGGATAACATCACATCTCGACAAGTTATTGCAATGTATTGCCATAACTTCAATTAGCAAATGTATTGCATAGTATGGGACTAAATTACCTGTGACCGGAGGATCACAGGTTGAATCACTGCTCTCTGCTGAGTTAATCAATGTAAGAAGTCTCACAACATTAGGTGAGACTTCTTACTGTGTTTACCCCAATCCAACGCCAGCATCTCTGCATCATGAGTTAATCAATGCTAGCCTGACTCATGGCTTCAGAGTCCCCATGGAAATCCAAGCACCTGTTTCTAAAGAGGGAACGTAAACTAAAGAAAGTGCTACAATTTAATAGCTGTAACTGGGCAAAGGCAAAAAGGTATTCAAATATGGAAAGATGGAATGGTTACAAAGAGATTTCCATGTTATCTGGCTATGAACAAAATACTGAATGAACTTCAAGTGATCACTTTACTAAGCATAGCGGAATGTTAAACCTTTGCATTGGGACAGAGCCTTGTCCATCCAGAGAAGCCTAGTGAAAAAAACTTAGAATGAACTGACTGAGATTCTCAAAAGTCATTTCTCTCCTCAACCATTAATAATTGCTGAATGATTCCGATTTCATTGATGGAACTAAGAAGAGGGTGAAGATATATCACAATTTGTTGCAACACTGAGAAGATTAGCGAAGAACTGCGAGTTTGGCTCAACCCTCAAAGACACTCCGCAAGACAGATTTGTTTGTGGGCTCCTTGAAATGAGCGATTCAAAAGCAACTGCTCATGGAAAGCTCTTTAACATTAAAACTTGGTGTATGGAATCAGCTACAAAAGAAGCTTTCCAAATTGGGGCTAGGGCTAAAATACACAGGAATGGATAGGAGGAAATCTCTTAAACTGCAAGTATGCCATAGATGTGCTCAGATAGGACAATGTCCACATGATTGCTGGGTATACGGAAAATAAATATGGGAGCTGTGGCAAGGAAAGCAACACAACTAAAGCATATTGGACATGACAGACTTTTCCAACACCAAAGGTGTGCAAACACAAAAACATGGGGTTCTACAAAATATATGAGGATGGAAGTTTTGATGATGAGAAAAGATCCAAGAAATGAAACTGGGTGTCCTATCTATGAAAAAGGGTATCCAAAGGTTTTGGGTTTACCCAAAGTTAGATGGGCAAGAAATAAAGAAGAAAGTATATATGGGAGTTCCCCTATCATTTCTTCCAGAAAATTTGCACCATTTGAAACTTAAACATTTACCACTAAAACCTTCAAGCAAAATTTTGCAAACTTATATCAAGGAACTAGTTTCACTGAAGGGACATATTATGGTCAATCAGCAGAATTACCTCTGCACATAGCAAAGGGAAATTTTCCTGCACTCTTTGGAGTGCAAAATAAAAACTTCTACAAAAACATCTGGAGAAGTATAGAAGGGTGTTCAAGAATACCCAGGATCCATGACTGGAGTGGAGGCAAAGCTCAAGATCAAAGCTGAAAGCAATCCTCAATGTTTGAAGGTAGGAACTATGCCTTACACAATTAAAGGCAAAGTAGAAGTGGAATGAGACAAATTAGTCAAGAATGGAGTGATTGAACCATTATGATGAGCGACTGGGCAACCCCAATGTTTCCAGTTATTAAATCTGGTGGTTCTGTAAGAATCTGAAGGGACTTTAAGATGACATTAAATTCAGTATTGCGTGTTAACCATATTCCTCATCATTAATCAAGATTCTATCCACTGGGCTACTGGTGGTCAGCAGTTCAGTAAGATAGACTTATCCTAAGCATATCTCCAGATGAGGATGGCAGTTGAATCATAACCATTGGATTGTTCCTGTATAAGCACCTACCATTCAGAATAACATCCAACAATACTGGATTTATTGTCGTCTTGGAAGTTCCTGCAGATTCTTACAGAACCGTCAGATTTAATAACTGGGAATACTGGGGTTGTCCAATCACTCATTATTATGTTTCCTTGATTAATTTCTGTCATTCCAATTCTACTTTGCCTTTAATTGTATATGCACACCAAATTCCAGAAATCAATGGACCAAACCCTAAGTGGCCTCAACAATTTCCATTGTTATTTGAATGACCTTTTAATTACAAACAGAGTTGAACAGAAACAGTTATACAACTTAGAGGAAATACTGGATCATTTAGAGTACAATCTCCATGTAAAGAAAGAAGAAAGTGAATTTTTTAAAACATCTATCAGTTACCTATGTCACGTAATAGATAAGAGTGGCCTCCACAAAGAACCTAAAGAGCCAAGACACAGAACATGTCACAGTTGCAAGCATTTTTAGGACTAATCAATTATTACAGGAAGTTCATACTAAATTTTGCAACACTTCTAAAACTACTTCATACTTTATTGTGTGCTAACCAGCAATGGAATTAGACAAATGAGTGTGGGGTGTGAAAGAGTTAAAGACCTGTTCAAGCAATCCAAGGATTAGTCCAGTTTAACCCAGAGTTGAAAATCCAACTAGTCTATGGGTGCTATTATATCTCACATTATGGCAACTGGGTAGGAGCAGCCAATAGCTTTCGCATTCCAAACATTATCAGATGCAGAACAAAATGATCAACAACTTGAGAAAGAAGTGCTTAGTATTACTTTTGGCATTAAGATTTCACCAGTTCCTACACGGCAGACTATTTACTTTGTTGACCAATCACAGACTGCTGATATCTATTTTTGGTCCTTACCAGGAAATTCCATCAATAGCTGCAAGTCACCTATAAAGGTGGGCATTATATTGTCAGCGTATAATTACAAAATCAAGTATCGGAGATCAAAACAGCATGCCAACATAGATGCCTTATCGAGATTGCCACTTCAGGACAAAACTGAATCACCAGACAGCTACATCAACATATTATACTTCTCCCAGGTTGAGAGCATTCCAATAACATCGTCTCAGATGCAAAAGGCACTCGAGGAATGACCCAGTAATGAACAAAGAACAAAACAGCATGGGAAACAGGCCCTTCGGCCCAACGAGCCTGCACTGCCACCCCGATGTTCCCACCTCTACCCATGATCCCTGTCTATGTTTATAGGTCTATGGATTAAAAACCAAATTTGAGACAAATTAGGGAGAATTTGCTTTGCCAATTAGCCTAAGAGCACATCTTTGGGATGTGGGAGGAAACCGGAGCACCCGGAGAAAACCCACGCAAGCACGGAGAATGCGCAAACTCCCACAGACGCAAGCCCAAATCCATGTATCTGCACAGGACAGCGATAGTCACTGAGCTGTCATGTTGCCCATCAAATGGTCCAGGTCAAGCATACACTACGACGTGAAGCACTAGGATACTCTCCAAGAGCAGCCCTCTCATGCCCGATCACGTGTATGCCCCTTGTTAGACAACAAGGCGGACCAAAGCATCTGTTGGATAAAAACAAGTACATCAATATCATCATCTACTTACACGCTCCCCAGGAACTCCCAAGGCTCACGATCCCTATTTTAAATCAGTTTTTTATGTGCCTCCATTCCCATTCTGTTCATGTGCCCAGCTAAGTATTTCTTAAATAACTCCAGGGTGCCAATGCATAAGGTTATGAACATGGTTTTATGAGGAACATCATTGGACAAACAGATGAAGGGAAATTGAATTAACTGTCCAGAATGGAGTGTTATCATGCGGGGATCAGGGTGGTCATCCCTCCTTGTTTACGAAGCTGGATGCTGGATCAACTGCACAAAGGTCATCCACGGGTAGTATAGATGAAAGTGAGAAAGAAACTGAAAACTAAACTTCTCTTCCTTGTTTACCTCTCTCTCTCTCCTTAAGGTATTCTTTAAAATCAAAATATTTAACCAAGTTTTCAGCCATCTGTAGTAACAGTGCCAATGTGGCTCAGTGTCAAATTTTGTTTTGTAACACTCCTAATGCCTGGGAATGATTTACTCTGCGGAAGAATTTTATTAAAAATGTTGTTGTTGACAGGAAGAGAGGGAGGCTCTGCATGTAAATGAGTGGGAAGACAGGAGGCACATTTTACTGTAGTGGGTTAGGCAGACAGAGTTCTGTCTCTGAAATGGCTCCATACTGTAAAGTAATTTTGCACTTGGTAAGGGCAGCCCTCTCAATGGATACATTGTAAGAAGCTTCACAACATCAGGTTAAAGACCAACAGTTTTATTTGGTAGCAAAATCCATTAGCTTTCAGAAAGCTGCTCCTTCGTCAGGCTACCTGATGAAGGAGCAGCACTCCGAAAGCTAGTTTTGAAAGTTTCAGATTCTGTCATTTCATTGAATGGCTGCAGCACAGAAGGAGACCATTGGATTATTATTTCTGTGCTGCTTTTCCGAAGGAGCAATTCACCCAGTACCACTTCCTTTTTTTGGCCCTGTAACCCTGTATATTCTTCCTTTTCAGAAAAGAATCTAATTCCCTCCCTATATCACTTGAGGCGAAGAGGGTAAATGGATATGACGGGGAAGGCAGGATCAGGCTGTTGAGTTGGGTAATCAGCCTGAATCATAATGAATGGCAGTGCAGATTCAAAGGGCTGAATGGCCTCCACCAGATCCTACTTTCTATGCTGAATATCTCCGTCACGCTGTCGGGTAGTATGTTCTATACCCTAACCATTCATTGTATGCTGCCATTGCTTCTTTTGTCAATCACTTTAAATCTATGCCCTCTGATTCTCAATTCTTTCACTAATGGAAACAGTTTCTCTGTCTGTTTCTACTCTGTCCAGCTCTCTCAGGATTTTGAGTACCTCTATCAAATCTCCTCTCATCCTTCTCTTCTCTAAAGGAAACAGTTCCAATTTCTCCAAGCTCCCTAATTGAAATTATTCATCTCTGAAGCCATTCTCATAAATCTTTTCCAAACAAAAACAGAAAATGCTGGAAAATCTCAGCAAGTCTGACGGCATCCATGGAGAGAGAAGCCTTGAGTCTGATGAATGTTCGTCAGTATTATCCACAATGTTTTCCTTTTATCTCATTAATCTTTTCTCCATTCTCTCTTCTATGTCTCTGTACTTTCTGTGTGGAATGACTTGGAATGTTTTTGGAAAGTTTGTGAACCAATGAGGTTTATTTCTATCTTTCAATAAAACTTTCATTCAATAGTTTATAACATCCTTTCTTTAACTTCACTCCAGTCAGACAATTTACCCCAATTAGAACATAGAACACTACAGCACAAATAGGCCCTTCGGCCCACAAGTTGCACCGATCATACCCATATCTACTAGGCCATAGAACTATCTGCAACTTCCAATCCCATTTAATCACATGTACTCATCCAAAAATCTTTTAAAAGGCCCCAGCGAGTTCACTTCCACCACCACCCATGGCAGCCGATTCCACTAACTCACCACTTTCTGAGTGAAAAACTTACCCCTAACATTTCCTCTGAACTTGCTGCCCAGCACCTTAAACCTGTGTCCTCTCGTAGTAACCATTTCAGCTCTGGGAAATAGCCTCCGAGAATCCACCCTATCTATTCTTCTCAACATTTTATAAACCTCTATCAGGTCACCTCTCAAGCTTCATCTCTCCCTCAACCTATCTTCATAAGGCATGCCTCCCAATCCAGGCAACATCCTTGTAAATCTCCTCTGCACTTCTCATATCCTTCCTGTTGTGAGGTGACCAGACCTGCTCACAGTACTCCACGTGAGGTCTGATAAGGATCTTATAAAGTTGCAGCATTACCTCCCGACTCCTAAACTCAACCCCTCGATTAATGAAGGCCAGTACATCATACGCCTTCTTGACCACATCCCTCACCTGCGAGGCCGATTTAAAAGTCCTATGGCCCCAGACCCCAAGATCCTTCTGCTCCTCAACACTGCCAAGACTCCTACCCTTGATATTGTATTCCTTCATCCCACTGGTCCTGCCAAAATGGACCACTACACATTTATCTGCGTTGAAGTCCATCTGCTACTTCTCCGCCCATTCTTGCATCCTACCTATGTCTTGCTGCAACTTCTGACATCCCTCCAGACTATCCACAGCACACCAACCTTTGTATCGTTGGTGAACTTACTAACCCATTCTTTCACCTCCTCATCCAGGTCATTTATGAAAATGACAAACAGCAAGAGGCCTAGAACAGATCCCTGGGGACTCCACTGGTGACTGTTATCCATGCAGAAAAAGACCCATCACAACCACTCTCTACCTTCTGCAGGCAAGCCAGTTCCGGATCCACAAGGCCAAAGCTCCTCTCATCTTATCAAGAAGTCTTGCATGGGGGACCTTATCAAACGCCTTGCTGAAATCCATGTAAACAACATCCACCGCTCTTTCTTCGTCAATGTGTTCAGTCACATTTTCGAAGAACCCTACCAGACTCGTAAGGCACGACCTGCCCTTGACAAAGCCACGTTGACTATTTCTGATCAAGCTAAACTTCTCTAAATGCTCATAAATCCTGTGCCTCAGGATCTCTCCATCAATTTACCAAGCACTGAGGTCAGACTCACAAGCCAGTAATTTCCTGGGCTACCCCTGTTCCCTTTCTTAAAAATAGGAACCACATTCGCAATCCTCCAGTCCTCCGGAACCTCTCCAGTCTCCACTGACGACGCAAAGATCTTCACCACGGGCTCTGCAATCATTTCCCTCACTTCCCACAGTACATCCCATCTGGTCCCAGTGACTTGGCTATCTTGATAGAATTTGTAAGTTCCAACACATCCTCTTTCTTAACATACACCAAGGCATTCTCATGACCCCTTCTGGCTCTCCTAATTTGCCTTTTAAGCTCCTTTCTACAAGCCTTATACTCCTCTAGATCTTTAACACCTCCTAGTTCTCTGAACCTTTTGTACACCTTTCCTTTCTTCCAACTAGATTCATCACAACCTTTGTGCACCACGGTTGCTGTGACTTACCAAAGCCTCCTTGTCTCACCGAAACATTGTCGTGCACAGTGCCAGACAAATATTCCTTGAAAATTTGCCACCTTCCTTCAGTACTTTTCCCCAAGAACACTTACTTCCAGTTTACTTGTCCAATTTTCTGCCTGATGATTTCATATTTCCCCCTAGTCCAGATAAAAACCTTCCTATCCTGCCTGATCTTATCTCTTTCCAATGGTATCATGAAGGAGATAAAATTATGATCACCATCCCCGAGATGCTCTCCTACCGAGAGATCCAACACCTGTCCTGGTTCATTAGCCAGCACCAAATCAAGTACAGCCTCTCCTCTCGTAGGCTTATCCACATGCTGTGTCAGGAAACCCTCCTGAACACACCTAACAAATTCCTCCCCATCCAAACTCCTTACCCTAGAGATATTTCAGTCAATGTTTGGGAAATTAAAATCTCCCATTACGACAACTCTGTTATTACTACATCTCTCTAGGATGTTTCTCTATCTGCACCTCAACTTCCGTGTCACTATTGGGCGGCCTATAGAAAACACCCAGCAAAGTTATCGACCCCTTGCTGTTCCTAACTTCCACCTACAGAGACTCTGTAGACAATCCCTCCACGGCATCCCCCTTCTCTACAGCCGTTACACTGTCCCTGATCAACAATGCCACTCGGTCACCTCTTTTGCCTCCCTCCCTGTCCTTCCTGAAGCATCTAAATCCCGGCACCTGAAGTACCCAATCCTGTCCCTGAGACATCCATTGTTTAACATGATCCAGCAATGGTGAAACATTTAGTCCTGCATCAGGCACATTCAACCGGCAGATCTCAAATTTTAAGGTGCAGAGCTGAGAGATTGCACTAGAGGTGCATTAGGAGTAGAAGACTTGAAGGACACAAGGGAATCAAAGGAAGGGCAAGGAAGTATTTAACAGCATCAGCTGTTAAAAGGAGGGGACATTTAGAGTTTAAGAACATAGAACAATATAACTGGAACAGGTTCCACGATGTTGTGCCAAACATGATGCCAAATTAAAACTCCTTTTTGATTGCCCTTGGTCCATATCCCTCTATTCCTTATATATTCATGTGCTTATCTAAAAACCCCTACTGCAGCATAACACTGATCACTGTATTAAAAGAACTTGCTTATCTTGTTTGAGCTCGTCCCCTCTCATCTCAAGTGCATGCCTCCTAGTATTTGACATTTCAACTCTGGGAAAAAGATTTTGTCAACCCTTTCTCTGCCTCGCAGTTTTATAAACTTCTATCAGGTCTCCCCTCAGCCTTTGCCACTTCAGAGAAAACTACCATAGTTTGTTCAGCCTCTCCATATATCTTATATTCTCTAATCCAGGCAGCATCCTATGGACCTCTTTTGCACCCTCTCCAAAGACTCCACATCCTTCCTGTAATGTGGCGACCAGAATTGAATGCAATAATCTAGTGCGATCTAACCTGACTCTTGTTCTCAATGCTCCGATCAATAAAGGCAAGCATGCCATATGCCTTCTTTACCACCCTATCTACTTGTGTGGCCATTTTCAGGGAGCCAAGGACTTGAACCCCAAGATCCCTCTGTACATTAATGATGTACAGGGTCCTGTCATTAACAGAATACTCACCCTCAATATCTGATCTCCCAAAGGGAGACACCTCACACTTGCCCGGATTAAATACCACCTGCCATTTCTCTGCCCACATTTGCAGCTAATCTCTAGCACACTGAATCTCTATCAGCATTGATTACCTCCATTACTGCCTCAAAAAAAATCAAGTTAGTAAGACATGACCAGCTCCACACAAAGTCATGCTGACCTTTCCTAATTAAGCCACGCTTTTCCAAATGTGCGTAAATCCTATACTTGTAAAGGATACTCTAGTTTGATAAAATTGGTGCTCACATGTCTTTGTCCTAAATGTTGGCATTGGTGGCAATTCAAAATCTACTACTTTATGTAATGAGCAGTTTTTGGTTACTGACTGTAAAAGCAGTTTCAAGCTTGGGAGCAGAACACTCTCATTACTGAAATTTCACTGAGGCAGTCCTGTAGTTTGTTGCAGTAATGATATGGCAATGGCACATCAAGTACCATTAAATAGTACTTCACAATTCAGGCAGTTTAGCTGCTTCAATATTCCAGTATTTCAAAGTATTTCAAGTACAAGATTGCAAATTTAGAATATCAATTGTGACTTGCTTCCACCACAGTATATATGTCATTACACACAGCGTATGCATCATTACGTACAGTATATGCATCAGATTTATCCAGATGAAAATAAAAATGGCTGGGGAAACTTGTTTCAGTAGTTTTTGTATGCATGAGCATTCCTGTGAGATGTTTGAACAGCAAATATCCTTAGGAGTTTGTGCATTTAGAGATTTTTTACAAGGAAAATCACTCCCAACACGTTTCCCCAACTATCTTTGTAACTGCTCCATATGGAGAACTAGCATCACATTAAAATGAATAGGAATTATCAATAAATCCATGGTAACAAACTTGTTCATTCTAAGACATGGTTTCAATTGAGAAATGATGCTTATCATTTCATCATTTAGAAGAAGGGCTCAGACAGCCCGTTACTCATATGCCTTCTGGATGAACACAATACTCTTGGGATAAAAGCCCTGCTCCATATTATCCTTTCCTAATAAAGCAGAATGCAAAGCTATGAAACAGTCAATGACTGCGCACGCGCACGTGTGTATGTGTGTGTGTGTGTGTGTGTGTGTGTGTGTGTGTGTGTGTGTGTGTGTGTGTGTGTGTGTGTGTGTGTATGACTCCCTTCTTTCCCCACCCCTCCCCTCAACATCTCCAGAAACACTATAGCAGTTACAGCAGCATTAATACACTTCATCCTTTAGTACTGCAGTGCTGAGCATTCATCTCCAATACGATACACAAACATTAAGAAAAACTAACATGATTTAACATAACCTGAATGCCCTGTTGTTTAAAATATATACTTGCAGTAATAATCAACCCTTTACCATGCTGTACAAAGATATTTCAAATGTCTGTAGCTTATGCTATCCTGCCCTTGAAACAAGGATGCAGAAAAACATCACAAACAAAATAGAAGTGACTAGCTCATTCATCAAAATGAACCAAACATATGGGCAATTACTCATTCATTATAAACGAGGCAGCACTAGAAATCATTTCCACAGCAATCTCCAGCCCCAAGAGCACAGCAGAAGGTGTTGCAGAAGCTCTGGGCAGTGGGTTCAGGTATTAACAAGTAATACTGACATGGCAATCTGTAGGAAAATGCATCAACAAAAGGAACTGAGAGCAAAAGATGCACTATGAGGGCTTTGGTATTTGTAAAATCTGATTAAATGAATAGTTGAATTATCAGAAAATTGTATTCACTTATTAGGAATTCAGCAGAAAATATTTGAAGATTTGCTTTTTAAAGTACTCCTGGAATGCTTTCAACTTTAATCAAAGAACTTAGGAAAACAAAGTAGCTCATATTAATAATTATATCCTGTTTTGGCAGACAGGTACTAACACAGACCAAAGGGCATGACACACAACGGAGACTACATCTGGCACCATGAAATATCAAAATGGAGAATCTGACTCCTACAGCACCATCACCTTCGCATGTTCCAAAGTGCTATCCAGCCAATGATTACTTTTAAAGTGTGTACACTATGGTAATACAAGAAACAAAACAGTCAACCTGCATACAGCAAGTTCCCACATCAATTAAATGATTAGATAATATGTTTTAATGGTGTTGATTGAGGAATAAATATTGTTGCTACAGACAGGATGTGCTGATGCCTGCAATCATGGTTTGCCTATACAAGAGTAAAGGATCAGGGAATCCAATGAGGTTAAGCTGAGGTTTTATCTGATGCAATGTTTCAAAGTCATCCAAGCCTTTTAGCTAAAATGAAGCATTAGATTAAGCCTTGGACGGGGTGATTTGCCTCAGCCTATCCACTTGGATCTTGTTTGAATGAGTCCAAGATGGGATGCAATGTCTTATCTTGTCAGCTTGGATCTTGTTTGTCCCCTCATGTGGATACTATGATTGGGCTTAATTTAGAATCATAGAGGTTCTAAACAGGCCCTTTAGCCCAAATTGTCCATGCTGCCTTTATTTTTTAAAACCCCTAAGCTAAGTCCAATTGACCGTAAATACCTCTTTACCCATTGCACACATGTAATTATCTAAATGCTTTTTAAAAGATAAAATTGTAACTGCTCTACTACTACCTCTGACAACATGCTCCAGACACTCACCACCTTCTGTATGAAAAAATTGCCCCTCTGGACACTTTTGTATCACTCCTCTCTCACCTTTAACCTATGCCCTCTAGTTTTAAATTCCTCTACCTTTGGGAAAAGATATTGACTAACTACCTCTATGCCCCTCATTATTTTATAGACCTCTATAAGGTTACCCCTCACACAAAAAAGTCCCAGTCTATTCAGCTTCTCCTTATAACTCAAGTCCCGGAAGCACCGTAGTAAATTTTTTCTGCATTCTTTCCAGTTTAATAATATTTTCAATAATAGGGTGACCAAAATTACACATAATATTCTAACTGTGGCCTTACCAATGTTTTGTACAATTTCAACAAGATGTCCCAACTCCTGTATTCAATGTCCTGATCAATGAAACCAAGCATGCCGAATGCCTTCTTCACTACTTTGTTCACCTGTGACTCGATTTTCAACGAGCTACTAACATGTACCCCTAGATCTCTTTATTCTGTAACTCTCCCCATTAACTGAGTAAATCCTTCTCTGGTTCAATCTACCAAAATGCATCACTTCGCATTTGTCTAAATTAAATTCCATCTACCATTCATCAAAAGCCAATTTGAATTGGCTTTTTTGGGGCCACGGACACAATGGACACAATCATAGCAGACAGGACACAGACCATGCATTTTTTCCAGCACTGGGGCAAGTGTGGCCAGAAAGCCCAATGGGTTTTTTGTCCAAATGCTGATTTTCACACTCAGCTATGGAGGAGCAATTATGGCCAAACTCAACTCTCGTATCCTCTTCTGATATCCACGAGCAAACCACCAGCAGTAGGTCACTGAATAGTGATTAACATCAGGAAACTTTGTTGTTGTTTCTTCTGCCTTGCCCAAGGGTGCTAAGGGTGATGGAGCAGTCCTGACTGAATATGGGTGAGGCAGGAGATCCCTGCAGCTGGTCCATGATATGAAAGGTAATGAGCAGGTCAAGAATTGGAGACTACTATTGGCAAACGCTGTGGGAATATGTTTAAAAATTCTGGTTTCCAAGACTCCAAAATAGATTTTAAAATGAAAATTAACTTCCAAGTCACATCAAAATCTTTTTCTTGCACAGTATGCTGCCATCTTTCATTGTATCATACGGTCAATGACCTAGCAGTGTCAGAGCCATTACTATAATCATACTGCTTCCTCATCTCCCCTCTGAGACAATACAGGCACTAACTGGATTTTTCAAGTAAAATGTATTCACTGAGCAGAATTAATTTCAAAAGCTGCAGCTGAAAATGGTTTCAGGGTTTTCCTGTGTGGATTCTGTTAGCGGTAGTGTTGTCTCATCAGGCACTGACTTAAGTAAAATGTAAGTGGAATTAATATTGCTACAGTAATCACTTTCTTAGGGAAAAGCTCATACTTCACTGGAACTAAAGACTTGGCTGTGTGTTTCAAGGTCGTGCTCTTAATTCCATTAAGCCAGTCCTCGAAGCAACTCCGTGATAAATGGAATTACAGAAGCCAATAGCTTGGAGCTTTGCCAAGCTGAGCAGCTGCTGGAACTTACTGCCATCTGATTTCACACAAACACACCCTCATCCTCACACTTGCTTACGTACATACATACGCACCACTCACACGCACACTCCACCATGAGTTTCAGTTATACTAAGTCAGTTCCATGTCTCCGCAAGCTGCTAAATAAACCTGTTAGATTTTAAGCTAATGTTGTGAGACTTCTTACTGTGCTTATCCCAGTCCAACGCAGCATCTCCACACCATCCAAGCACTGTGTTAGCAATCCTCTGAAAAAGGAACCACTAAAGTTCAGCAAAGTGGCATATAGACTCACTTCAGATCGAGCACAGCAGTAAAAACAGGCTCCTGTTCCAGCTGCACTTCTTCCATGGCTCCCGGTCCTTGACTGGCCCTGGCCAGCATCAGGATAGCAGAGAGAGGCACACCTTGGTCAATCTGCTCTGTGAACTGCTGAAATTTACCATTTACAGATCCAGAAAATTGAGAATGGGGGGGGGGGGGGGGGGGGGGGGTGCGGTGATGGTGGTGGTAGTGGTATGATGTGTGTATAGGGAGTCCTGTGAACGCTTGGCTTTAAAATGCATCCAGCACCCTTGAATAGGATGTTTACAGGAGTAACAGGACAGCTGCACAGACAGCTGGTTCAGTTGATTACAAAGTTGTTTTAATTACAGGATTTAAGATTTTCAGACACATCTCTAGAGAGATATGTCCCCCAGTTTCCAGCTCCATGTGGTTCAGAAGTGGTAGAGTTGGGTAAGGGGTGATGGTGGTAAAGTTTGTTGCCAATTCCCAGCTGTAAGTACCATGCAATGATCGCAGGACCACCTTGTCAGATATGCAAAAACGATCATCAGAATAACCGATCTTTTTAATCCAAACTTCCGAATAGCTGCTCTGAATAAATCCAGTAACCATGTTGCAACAAAAAATATTGCCCTAGATCTTCTGGTCCCAGAGAACGGAATAACTTGTTGTTGCGAGAATAAATTCATTGAGGAGAAAATCTTAAAAAATGAGTATCATTCATTCTTATTGAAGGAAACCTTCTGATGCTCCACACAGAATGGTAAAGCTGCCAGTTTTAGATTTGAACGCCACTTAGATTCAAACAATGACAATCTGCTCATTTAGCTGATAATGATGAGGTTGTATGAGTGTTTTAGATAATAGTAGCACTGTTTTAACTCTGCTTTGGTAATAATCATTTATTTTGTTCAACCGCAGAAGGCAAATTAATAAGATTAGTAATTTGATGCTGTAATTCCACCTCCTTCAATTTCTGAAATTAGTGGGTGAACCACACTGTTCAGCATCTCAAAACCCATCAATAGGCTGACAGAAATTTCCTCCAGCCGGCATCTCAGACATAAACGTAAATTAATCCACTTGATTTCTGCATTAACATACAGCTAGAGGAACTTTAATGCCATGTTACTGTGTAAGCTGCTGTCATGCACTGAGATTGCATATTGAAGATTAATTACTTGTGATAGTTCCATGATATTATTATAATGTGATATATGAGCAAGGTAGTGGAAATCTTTCAGTTAAAACACAGTAAGAAACACCCTTAATAGTTACAATATTGGAAGCCACACAAAACTGTTAATAAGAATAATTTACATAAATGTCAGACCTCAATATGTTTAAGGGTCATTGACGGCATGTTATAAAAAAGGATGATTATTATAAAATGGGCAATATAAGTGACACGATTTACAATACCAGCCTTTGTGAAGGGGACTTTCCTTTAAACAAAGAAACAAGGAATAAAGAATAGCACAAGAACAGGCCCTTTGGCTCTCTATGTGCCAATCATATGCCTTAACGAAAAAAAACCTTCTGCTCTTACTTTGGCAGAACGTTCCAGGCACCTACCATTCTGCATGAAAAACTTCCCCCACACATCTCCCTTAAACTTTCCCCTCTCAACGTGAACTTGTAATTGATACTTCCATCTTTGGAAAAAGCCTCTGTCTATGCCTTTCATAATTTTATAGACCTCTATCAGGTTTGCCCTCAGTCTCCCTCTTTCCAGTGAATCAACCCTAGTTTATTCAACCTCTCCTTATAGCCAACACTCGCAAGACCGGGCAATATCCTGGTGAACCTTCTTTGCACTTTCTCCAAAGCTTCCATATCCTTCTGGTACTGTGGTGACCAGAACTGCACACAATGTCCAAATGTGGTCTAACCAAGATTTTATATAGCTGCATTATGATTTCTCAACTTGTGCTCAATGCCTGGCTGTTGAAGGCAAGCATGTCATATGCCTTCTTAATCATCTTGGCCACCTGCTTTGCCACTTTTAGGGAACTATGGACCTGCACACTCAGATCCCTTTTTGGCCCGATTGATTTCCAGAGCTATTAACATGAACACCATGATGTGCTGCTTAAAGAGCTAACCAAACAGAAGCAATGGTTAAACTAGGCTAAGAATTATTCTTCAGTCATGTACAGTTCTGAGTTTGTCGTCACAATCAAACAGTAAACACCCAGGAGTTTGTAAAATTATCAAAGCCAGTTTTTGAAAACAGTAGCTTTCTAGTCAGCTCAAACAATAAATGCTTACCTCATTGATTAAACATATTCAGATTCCTTTCATAAGGAATGGAAAGATTGGAAAGATTAAAAAAAATGACTGGTCAAGTTTTATTTTTCTGTTAGCCCATTTAGTTTGTCAATCAGCTAGTTGGTGGCTCAGGTCAGACAGATAACTTCTACTACTCAGCAGACAAAATCTCACCTTGCAGAGCATAAGAATGCTCCATGCTTCAAAAATGTAGAGCAAATGAAACTAGTCCACACCAGCAGCAGGAAATGGGTTCAGAGAATGGGAAGCTTGTCTCACACCACGATTTTCTTTCCATTACAGCCCGTTACTTTGCTACAAGCATGATTTACACTACTTATGGCCACATTTGCAGCTTGTTCTCTGCAATTTTACACTGCCTGTCACTCATAGGAGAGATGAACAAGCCCAGAACTGCTCAGATCCTAGCTGAGGACAATGGCATCTAGAATATGCTTCCTGACGGCAAATTTCTAGGAAAACCTGAAATAATAGAAAAAATCCAAGGGCAGGATCATTATTAAAATTCAATGCTAGAATATTTTACAAGCAGTACGTACCAGAGTCTTTTTGTTTCTGCTTTATGTATGTGCGGTTAGGGGACATTCTGCCTGCTGCAGAGTCTGCCATTCTCTCTTCTAGGTCTGACTCTGGAATAGTTTGATAGCCTGAAAATAAAAACCATAGTTACTGAAACTCCGTGGAAATCTCATTTCCTCAATGACAGTGTGATGAAGCTTAGCTCATGTAATGGAGAGGGACATTAGCAGTACAGGTAGACCTGAAGCAGCAAAATCATCACCAGGATGGACTCCCATTCTAAATCAAACTACTATAAATAATGCCTTTACTTTTTGCTTGCTGCTATTTTTATAATCAGTGAAAGATACAGTGTAATGACACTGCTAAGACAATAATTGCAGCAGGTATTGAGAATAAATGGGAAAGTAACTTAGCAGCTAATGCCAGTTAACAACAACAATTTAAATTTATATTATGTCATTAATTTAATGAAATGTCCTAAGGTGTTTCAGAAAAATAAAGTAAAAACAAGCCACGTAAGATACTACATCCAGTAACAAATACAGTGGCACAGTGATTAGCACTGCTGTCTTACAGCACCAAGGACCTGGACTCAGTGGAGTTTGCACATTCTCCTCGTGTCTGCATGGATTTCCTCCAGGTGCCCCGTTTCCTCCCACAGTCTGAATGACATGCTGGTTAGTTGCACTGGCTATGCTAAATTCTTCCTCAGTATACTCGAACAGACGCGCAAGAAGGGGATTTTCTCAGTAACTTCATTGCAGTGTTAATGTAAGCGTACTTGTGACTAAAAAATAAACTTGAAAAAGGCTTAGTCAAAGAGGCAAACATTAAAGAGAGCTGGAGCAGTTTCAGAAGGGTATCCCAGAGCTTAGGGCTTAAGCAACTGAATCGATTATAACAGGGAATGCACAAGAGGCCAGAATTCAAGAACTGCAGAAATCTAAGGTTTGTGGAGTTGAAGAAGTTTACAGAGTTAGGGAATTGTAAAGCCACAGAGGGATTTGAAAACAAGTATGAGACTTTTAAAATTACGACATTGCTGACCAGGACTTCATATAGATTCTGCCAAGCGGGCAAAGGACTGATGGGGAAACAAGACTTGGCACCAGTTAGAACGTAGGCAAAATAAAAGCAAATTACTGTGGATGCTGGAATCTGAAACCAAAACAGAAAATGTTGGAAAACCTCAGCAAGTCTGGCAGTATCTGTAAGGAGAGAAATGAGCTGACGTTTCAAGTTCAAATGACCCTTTTGTCAAAACTGAGCAAAGCTTTGACAAGGGGTCAGCTGGACTTGAAACGTCAGCACTTTTCTCTCCTTATAGAATATGGGCAGCTGAGTTTTGGATGACTTCAAGTTTACCAAGATTATTATGTGAATGAGCAGCCAGGAATGTGTTGAAATCATCCAATCTGCAGGTAACAAAAGATGTGAGTGGAGGTTTCGGCATCAGACCAGCTGAAACAGAACACAATCGAGCAATATTATCAAAGTGAAAACAGGCTGTCTTCCTGACGACACCAATGAGGTCAGAAGCACGTCACCTGATCAAATTGATACTATTTTCTTCAATATTAACATGGCTGATGTTGGGTAGGAAAAAAGTGGCATTGAAACTGCCAACAACAATGGTGACTTTCCATGTCATATGGTGCAGAACTTTGAAATAATAGCTTGAAGTCACAGATCCCAAAACCCATCAGTGGCAGGGTAGTCTCTGATTCACCTGTCCTGCCATCAATACAGAACTTGATGATGCAGAATGCCATTTCTAAAGGTCACTTCAGTGCACAAGTAACCTAATCCACCCATGGCACTACCCAGGCACTGCCCAGGCAACAAGCAGACAGTATCCAGGCATGTGCCAGGGTGGGAACATAGGAACAGGAGTAGGTCATTTAGTTCACCTAGCCTGTTCTGCCATTTAATGTGATCATGGCTAATCTGTAGCCTAACTCCATAAACCTGACTTAGGCTCATATCTCTGTAAATGCCAAGAGGCTGCCAAGGGATGTCCAGATAGCGTTTGGGCATGACCCTCCCCTCCTGAGAACAGCACTCATCTCAGCACCCCCGGATTTAGCTCACTAGATGCAAGCCTTCAGGAACTAGTTGTGCTTCAAAACGTTCTGCTATCATAGTGCCATTGATGGGTTTGGCACAGACAAATTAATTAAAATGTTTCGAAAATCAAATGTGTTTGTATTTGAAGTTCCAATAGGCAGGTGAAAATACAACATTGTGCACCTATCCTCCAAAGCAAAGCTTTATGATTCTGCAAACAAGTAGAAGGAACAGAGCTGAGAGCAAAGGCTGAGCCTGAAACTTTCCTTATTTTTCCAGGTTGTATTGGGAGATGAACTTGCTGATATAGGTGGTTCTCTCCATCTTCACATCCCCTCCTCCCCCACAGGGAGACAGTGGGTCTGCCCAGTGGATCTCATCATTCCCCCTCAAGGAGACAATGGATCTCCTAATTCTCATCCCAAGGAATCAGCAGGTCTCCCCATTCTATCCCAAGGAAGCCAATGAGTCTGGTTCCGAGGGAGACATTGGGTTCATCTATTCCCACACCCAAGAATGCAGCGAGATTCTCCATTTCCTCCTCCAGGGAGACAGTGGGTCTCCCCATTCTTCTCCCTAATGGGACAATTTGTCTTCTACAGCATACCACCCCAGGGAAGCAGCATCTAAAAATATCTCAATTCTGCCATTAAATCCTGCTAAGCTTTAACCGCAAAATTCCACAAGTCATTATCAAATTATTGGGCTGCAGGGCAGCAAATATAAAACCCAAACTGTTTTGAAATCATAATTGCAAAGAAAGTTAGGTCTAAAAATTGCTGGTAATCATATATGATGATAAACAGATTAACATAATTGAGAGTCTATATAGCAACCGGTTGATCTGACTTATGACCAGAGATCTATGTTTATCAGTTTTTGACAAATTTATAGCCCTCCAAGTTTGAGTGATAAGACAGGAGCAAAATTTCCCGATCTGATTTGAACACATTTTTACATTATAACTACATGGTAGAAAATGACATCAGTCATAGCAAAGTACAGCTTTCCCTTTTTGTCACACCATCAATTCGTCTAAATATTCAACTTTACACCAGGTCAAAACAAAATGCAAGGAACACAAGCAAAGTTGAGAATAGGGAGAAGTGGATATCCTACATCAGTATCCACCTCTATTTCCTGTAATCCTACTGATGAGGATAATGCCCGACTGAGAAGGCAGCATGGAGAAGCCAAGTTTCCCATCCTGGTTTGTCACACTAATTTCAGATAGCAGCAGTTCTGACTTCTGGCTCACCTAGGCTACTCTGAGTTCCACCCAAGAACTTGAGACAAATATTTTGCCCTCAGTGCCCGCTGGAATAGATTATTCTCCCCTCCCCCCTTGTAGGCCCCTCCCCATTGAAGACTTTACTCGTGGTGATGAAGAAGTTAATCTACTGGACAGTAATTTGGAGTTGCTTGGAAGTCTCCTGATTGTATCTTGTCCTGGACAGCAGAAGCAAAGACCACAGCACAGGTTAGTGGAGCCGAGTGCAGTCATAAAACTGCAGTACTTCAAACCAATAAATAATTTTATGCAAAAACCAGAACAATTTAAATATTAGGTTTCTAAGATATTTTAAAATGCACTACACAGATTGAAACAGCTTCAATCTGTAGTCTAACTCATCTCATTAGTCACAGTTGCACACACAAGCAGCATTTAACATTACGGGATTTGACTTATACCAGGATTCTTTCTTTTTGAAATTTTGTCCATGCCACCTTTTCGTTAAAATTCACAGTGAAAAGAATTGGCCTTCATGATAATTATCACATAAAATTTCCGAAACTCAGCTTGCTGTTTTAAAATGGTGTTCCCTCGTCCCTCCATGGTGACATTGTAGTTAAGAAAGTCCACCAATGCCTATTCTTTCTCAGAAGACTAAGGAAATTTGGCATGTCTGCTACAACTCTCACCAACATTTACAGATACACCATATCACAGCTTAGTATGGCTCCTGCTCTGTTCAAGACCTCAATAAACTAAACAGTCATGAACAAAGCCCAATCTATTACTCAAACCAGCCTCCTATCCATTGACTGTGTACACTTCCCGTTGCCTCAAAAAAGCAGTCAGCGTAATTAAGGATCCCACACACCCCCACACATACTCTCTTCCACCTTCTTCTGTTGGGAAAAAGATACAAAAGTGAGGCTAGGTACCAACCAACTGAAGAATAGTTTCTTCCCTGCTGCTGTCAGACTTTTGAATGGACCTACCTTGCATTGATCTTTCTCTACACCCTAGCTATGATTGCAATACCATATTCTGCATTCTCTCCTTTCCTTCTCTATGTACGGTACGCTTTGTCTATATAGCAAGCAAGAAACAATACTTTTCAGTGTATACCAATACATGTGACAATAATAAATCAAATCAAATCAAACCATTCAGATCCATTACTTAAAATACATTTTGGTAACAACTTAACTTATAAGTAACTAAGATTTTTAAATGTAATTTATAGTTATTTACCAAGAAAAATATATTCCATAAATTTAAGGCTGTTATTTCTTACACATTCTATCTCTTGTTGATATGTAATAACCCAAACTGATACGCTGTGTAGAACACTACTTCAATTCACAGGATAGTCAAAATATATTCAGACTCTTCAACCATGGAAAGAGGGCATAGTGACAGCAATACATGGATATAACCAAATACGAAATGTTACAGAAAGGTTAAAGCCAATTCAGCATCACATAAAATAGATATTGAATGGGTATATGGAATGGTTATGTTCCTGAACAAGTAATCCAAGCAATCTGCCAACTTAACTGAGTCTGGCTATGGAGTTGATGATGCTGTTGTGGCACTGAATCCAAGTTTAATTAATAGGTGCATGAAGAAGAGGGGAAAGCCAGGTGGGAGGTTGGAGATGAAACCATTGGGAAGGAACTACCTGCATTTCTACAGGTAGGAACGGAACTGTGATTGGGTTATGTGTGGGAGAGCACAAAAAGTGAAATGCTGGAGGAGGATGAAGTAGCCAACTGTGCTGAAGACCAAGGAGATTGAGAAAGACAAGGAGGGTTGTGCCAGGGTCACAAAACAGATACAGTTGGTGATTTTGACTATATGTGTCAAGACTGGATGAGGCAAAAACCAGGAGTAAAGTTGCTAGTCTGCACTGATATCAGGAGCAGTAAGAACTTTAAGTGTTAACAGCAGGCACAGAGTTGCAAGTAGGAACAACCAGCTTCATTTGACACTTCTCATCACTAACTGGAATTTCCAAAATTTAGAAATTAAATAGTTGGAATGATGACATATGTTTAGTTTAATTTTAAAAATGGCTCTTCGGTAGAACTGGACATTGAGATTCAGCTATAAGATAAAGATCGGTTGGTTAAAACCGATGTGTAGAAATTTCATCTTGCAGACAGTAGTGAATCTATGGAATTCTCTGCCCAAAAGAATGGTGGAGACTGAATTATTAGAAGTATTTAAAGTAGAGATGGATAAATATTTGAAAGATCAAGGAATAGAAAATTATGCGGAAAAGGAGAAAAGGAGTTGAGACTGGCATAAATTGACCATGATCAAATTGAATGGCGGGATAAGCTTGAAAGGCTTGTGGCTTACTGCTTCTTCTATTTCTAGTGTTCTTGTGTGAAATTCACACTTGTTTGCAATAGGCTCCAAAAAAAATAGATGCAATAAATGAGGCAATGGCCTAGTGGTATTATCACCAGATTATTAATCCAGAAACTCAGCTAATGTTCTGGAGACTCAGGTACAAATCTCACCACGGTAAACGTGAAATATAAATTCAATAAAAATCCAGAATTAAAAGTCTAACGAAGATCATGAAACCACCGTCAATTGTCGGAAAAACCCATCTGGTTCACTAATGCCCTTCAGGGAAAGATATCTGCCATCCTTTCCTGGTCTACCTGTGACTCTAGATCAACAGCAATATGGCTGATTCTCAACTGCCCTCTGCAAGGGCAACCATGGATGGGCAATAAATGCTGGCCAGCCAGCAACGCCCATGTCCCACAAATGAATTTAAAAGAGGTATCAAGATAACTCACAGAAAATAAACCTCTTGCCCTCACAACTTCTTCCGCAATGTTTAAATCAAGGTTGCTCCTAATTATGTTTGCTTATTGCAATAGACAGGAATACATCTGCAGTTTAGATGTAACAAGCCTACATCCCACTGCACTGACAATCTCATCACCAGTTTTTACCGGTAATCGACCTTTGTTCAGATAAAAGCAAATTACTGTGGAATGCTGGAATCTGAAACCAGAAGAGAAAATGCTGGAAAATCTCAGCAGGTCAACCAGCATCTGTAAGGAGAAAAAAAGAGCTGATGTTTCAAGTTCAGTTGTCAAGTCATTTGAGCATGAAACGTCAGATCTTTGTTCAGAGTTCTTTGTTTTGAGCTATAAGATTTCTCACGTCAAGTTTAGTTTTCTTTGTTGAGATTTGCATGATTGAGCTCAGGCCAGAGGGTCAAAACAGGGTAGCATATTGGGGCATAACAACTGTACTTTTTCTTTGCTAAGCATTTTAAAAAGATAATCATTTCAGAAATAACTAAAATGGGAGAAGTGAAAAGTAGATTGCTTTTTAAAAAAAATCATAAAAACTGAAGATCAGCCAGATAGAAATGCCAATAATTCACAGCTGGCCTGTCAGGGTCTGAAAGGATCACATTTCGAGTGGAATCCAGAACAGAATCCAAAACAGGAAATGCGGGTAGATCTGTGCATGTGGTGATTCTTAAACTGGCTACAGAATTAATTTTCATATTTCTGAGATTAAAGGTCACACAAATGGTAAAAAATGATTCCCACCTGACTCTGGGCACTCTGAAATACAGCTTGTGTAGACCACCAGGAAAGGGACAGTGCCTAGAAAGTCTTTATGCTGAAAAAATGCACACGCTCCTTCCTCAGACTGGAATACAGCCAGATCAAGCAGCTTTTCCAGATGTTAGCTAATAAACAGTATGGAAGAAGAGACAGCCTGTCCATTACCTTTTGGCAAGCACAGTATTCATGTGCGCCTGTGCAATGTGATCTATACAATCCTTGTGCTATTGAATCAGAGCTGTGCAACACTCTGTAGAGTTTATCAATTGTGGTTAATTAGTTCAAAAGAAGCTGAATTTCAGTTAGCAGATCTGGATGGAAATAAAAATTAACAGCCAAAAACTAGGAAAATATTTAAATATTTTTCCTGAATGAAATAAAGGAAATTAGACTTTGCCACGTTTATTTTTCTTCTCTTTGCCTTTCTGAGATGTACTTAGCTTTGAATCAAATGAACTTTTGAGTGACATGTGCAGGAACTAAAAGGGAATAAAATACACAGCACTGCATTAAGTGCTGGCAGATTAATTTTCCAATTTTATTATAAAGTTTAAAAACTTTCACTGAATAAACATTAAGAATAATAAAAATATAAGAACAAAAATGCAAAGCAAAATACTTACATGAATAAAATGAATTAATTTAATCTATCTAGAATTGTTACTCCCTTGCTGTCAAATAGCTAACCTGATTATCTTGGATTTTGATTGAGGATAAGTATTAAACATCCTTTACCTTCCACATGTTAATTCTATATAGTTGTAAATAGAAGGCAGGAACTTTAGTGGTAGGATACACAGAACCGCATTAAGTGCTGGCAGGAACTTATTTTATCCCCTTTTCGTTCCTGCAAGTCACTCAAAAGTTCATTTAATTCTATATAATTACAAATAGAAGGCAGGAGCTCTAGTGGTGAGTAACAGTGTTACACTGTACATATTAAAAACAAAACTCAGTGGAGAAAGAGTGGCACAGGATTATACTTGACAGCAGCAGTGATTACCAGACTGTAATTTCAGTCACTCCCAGACTACATTATAAAATCAGTTTATAACTGCAGTCTGAACAATGTACTGTAATAAGGCTTGTTTGTAAAAATCATTGCCACGTATGAACTATTTTTCACCATTCCTATTGTCTACGTAGGTACTTGTTCAATTCAGGTTTTAGAGAATTGGCTGTCTGTAGATCTAGCCCTCAGCTCTCTCTCCTGTATCTCAGCTTTAATGTGGGTCAACCATTGTGTTGCCATGTCAAAATTTTGTGGCCGAGAGCCAGTTGAAAGATTTTGAATAGAAGCAGCCACTGCAGAGTGGGAAAGCTTTCGTCTGTGGGTAGACAGTGTCACAGGCTACACGCCCTATCTGGCTGCGATGTGAGGAAAGCTTACAAGAGGATTACCAACCCTGTGACGCAATCATTGCAGGAGTGAGTGATAATTACCAGGAAATAACTAGTACAGGGCAATAACACACACTTGTGGTTGAGATGACTGTGTTTCATACTCACTCATGTGGTTTATCACAACCCCTGGAATGGCCCACCATTTTGCCAACACTTGCTATCTATGTTGAAAGGTTGAACTGTAGCCAAAACCCCAGAGTTAAATAAACAATTTCAGTGAAAACAAATGTGCCCTTGATAGTGGGCCACTTTCCTATCTATACTACACCTAAAATGTGTAAAAACTTTCCTCAGAACCTCTGTATGCAAGACATGAAACTGCCCCATCTTCTCAGGTGCTAATAGTTCTATTGTATTTCCATTCTGTTGTTGTACGATTTTAGATTTCCAACACTTCTCTTTGCAGAAGCTGAATTGTGTTCTTAATCCCTCTCGAGGGTTGCTTTCTTTAATGTTTGTTGCATTTAGATTTATTGCAGTAGTGAATCAGTCTCTCAATGCTCCCATCCCATTGGTTTAAACTTCTTCAGCAATATAAACACAAACATACAGGTCACATAATAGAGCCAATATTAAATGTAACTTGCAGCCCAATACTGAAAGTAAATGTATAAATCTGCTCTGGAGAGCAATCTAACAATATAGCATTTCAATGAAACTTACTCCCATTATCCCAAGTAATACCTGATGAAGTAGCAGCGCTCCAAAAGCTCATGATTCTGAATAAATCTGTTGGATTTTATCCTGGTGTTGTGAGATTTCTTACTATGACTACCCAGTTCAATGCCAGCATCTCCACTTCATGCCCAAATACTAGAGATTCTGATGTTGGTGCATCTTATACCAAATCAAAGTACTAACATTTCAGATTGATGATCTCTGATCTCTTTCTGCACTGATGCCGCCTCAGCATCTTCTGTTTTTATGTCAGATTTGGCTTTGTTTCAAAAACTAGTTGCCCATCCCTGGAGTATCCCAAGAAGGAGGGCCCTCTGGTCCCCAGTTGGTGCTCATCCTTCTTGTGGGTACTTGATGGCCCCAGCCTGACACGTCTAGTAGATGGTGCACCTGGAGGGAGGTAAAGGTGCTTTGTTCCCATGTTACCTACATCTTGATGATGCCCACCAGAGTGTGGGTCATGGCGTGCAGGGCCTAGCATATATCCAGCAAGATCTTCTAGATAATAGTTTGGTTTGATTTGATTTATCATTGTCACATGTATTAACATAAATGAAAGTACTGTTCTTTGCACCCTATATAGACAAAACATACCATTCACAGAGAAGGAAATGACAGTGCAGAATGTAGTGTTACAGTCATAGGTAGGTTGTAGAGAAAGATCAAATTAAAGCAAGAAAAGTCCATTCAAAAGTCTGACAGCAGCAAGGAAGAAGCTGTTCTTGAGTTGGTTTGTATGTGACCTCAGACTTTTGTATCTTTTCTCCAAAGGAAGAAGGTGAAAGAGAGAATATCTGGGGTGCATGGGGTCCTTAATTCTTCTGACTGCTTTGCCAAGGCAGTGTGAAGTGTACACAGAGTCAGTGGATGGGAGACTGGTTTGTGTGATGGACTGGATTACATTCACAACCTTTTGTAGTTTCTTGCAGTCTTGGGCATAGCAGGAGCCATATCAAGCTGTGATGCAATCAGAAAGAATGCTTTTTATGGTGCATCTGTAAAGGATGGTGAGAGTTGTAGCTGACATATTAAATTTCCTTAACCTTCTGACAAAGTAGAGGTATTGGTGGGCTTTCTTAACTATAGCGTTGGCATGGGGAGAGTAGGACAGATTGTTGGTGATCTGGATACCTAAAAACTTGACGTTCTTGATCTTTTGTACTTAGTCCCCATTGATGTAGACAGGGGCATGTTCTCCTTTATGCTTCCTGAAGTCAATGACAATCTCCTTTGTTTTGATGACATTGAGGAAGAAATTATTGTTGCCAAGTCAGTTCACCAGATTCTCTATCTCATTCCTGTACTCTGCTTTGTAATTGTTTGAGATCTGACCCACTACGGTGGTGTTGTCAGCAAACTTGAAAATTGATTTGGAGGGGAATTGGCCACACAGTCATAGGTGTATAAGGAGTATAGTAGGAGGCTGAGAACACAACCTTGTGGGGCACCGGAGTTGAAGATGATCAGCTAGGAAGCTCAGGATCCAGTCGCAGAGATAGGAGCCAAGGCCCAGGCCACGCACTTTGGAAATGGCAGTCGCCCATCTTCACAGAATGACCTTGAGGCACTTGCATGCTGGACCCACGATGTCAGACAGGATATGAATGGACTCCTCCATCCTTCACTATAGTCTGCCAAGAGACAATCAAATCTCTGCCTTATGTTCTATTGCCTGGCACTGCATCTCCAACATTGAGCTGGCAGCCACTTCTGAGTTATCATCATCCAACTCAGATTGAATGGGTGGCTAGTTTCCAGAAGTCCACAGAGTGCCTGGGACCTGGGATATTCCTGCCTCTGACTGCTGCAGGCACGTGTCAGAGGCACTCTCCAGAAAGTAAGGCAACGTGTAACTTTGAACTATATTCCTGTTCTGGTGGACAGTGTGGGTGAACACTGTGATGCTTATTCTAGAGCTTCCTCTTCAGTCATGATCTGGATGCTCAGACTGGTGATCAGTGTGCAGGCAAGAGAAGGTGCACCCATATCCATTTCTCCACTGCATCACATCATGGAAAGCATTTGAGAAGCAGGTAGAGAAAACTGATCAAGATTCAATTCAGTGGTACAGTCACTGGCTGTGACAGCCTTTCCTGTATGCTCACTGTGCCCAGCCCAGCAACAGGCTGCATAGCTTCCCTCTCCGATGACTCTCCACCACTTTGGAATGCATTTCCCCATCAATATTGATGGATAAGTATAGCAACAACTGCACATATGTTGGTAATATTTCTAGAGGTAGGGCCAATTAGGGTATCCTGACTGCTGATCATTCTGGTTAATTTTTCTTCCATGCAACACAACTATCAGATGGGATGTACCATTATATCAGGCATTCACTTGTGGGTTGCCTCTAGCTGTCACAACGTCATCTGAACTGATATATAAGCATTTTTGTTATTCATTCATGGGACATGGGCATCACTGGCTGGCCAGCATTTACTGTTCATCCCTAGTTGCCCTTGGAGGGCAGTTGAGAGTCAACCACATTGCTGTACTCCGGAATGACATGTAGGCAAGAGCAGGTAAGGAACGGCAGATTTCCTTCCCTAAAGGAATATTAGTGAACCAGATGGGTTTTTCCAAAATCAACATGGCTTCATGGTCATCAGTGATTCTTAATTCCAGATTTTTTTTTATTGAATTCAAATTCCACTAGCTGCTGTGGCAGGATTCAAACCCAGGTCCCCAGGACATTAGCTGAGTTTCTGGATTAATAGTTTAGCAATAATATCACTTGGCCATCACCTCCCTTGAGTCTAGTCTGAATTTTAATTGACTTCATTATAGTCTAATTGCTTGGAACCTAAGGCAAACCTGATTTGTCCCCATTTTATGTCATATTTTGCTCTTCAATCTAAAACATTTTTTTTATTTAGTGAGAAATTGTTCAGTAACTGTTTTATGTGTACCCAAAAATAAAATATATTGGAACAAACTTGTGGTAGTATATATTGTCACATTGAAGATTCTTCTGACCAATTTTATTGAGAAGATGTGAAAACTAAGTTTCTTTTGATGCGAATCATAAATGCCTACTCAAGTTCTTCTTTAAAAAAATCTAGATTAATATGGTTTATATATTCATCATTGATTCACCTACCCTTGCCCACCCCTCCCCCCACTTAAAAATAAACATTAAACACTTAAGCTTGTCTGAGCAATCAAAACATGTTTTGCACCCATTGTGTTGGAAGTTCATTGATCCCTATCTGTCTCTGAAGAGAGAGATAAAGAGAGAAAGAGACAGAGGGAGAGATAAAGGCTCTTTAAAGCAGGGTGGCTTTGAGGACAGACAGATTTGTTCAAGGGAAAGCAATGAGAGCTTTCCTAATTGAAGTGGTGTAGAATATGTACAAACTATTTTATATTTAGTCAACAAAGGCCATTTACTGATGTGGGCTTGTGTAGTGTGTTATTTTGTATTAAATGCAAAGTTGTACGATTTCAATTTAGTGAATCTTTAGTAGCAGGTATTCTGTATCTTCACCTTTTTATGAAATAAAACACCTAGCCTCATCATACCAAGTATTTCTCAATCAGTTTTCGGAGTAATTGGAACCCTTACAAATGGCATCAGTACCGCCAGGTCAGATCACAAGGGGATGCTATCTTTAGATTTTGGATTCCACCGTTGTACATGGGAATATCAGGCAATGTGTTAACTCCCTAAAACTAAAGATGCTCTTGTTGCTTCTGGGAATCAGAAAGAGAATGTAAAACAGAACTGAATTTCTTATGCCATTATTAAATGCTTAAATTGGAAAACTAAATATCTGTGATTTTCCAAAAAACAATATTTATTCCACTAATTACCAGCAAACACATGTAATAATAGAACTGATATTTCCATATGGTGGTATCACAATACACAATGTACAGGTTGTGCAAGCTACACCAGAAGAACCATGAAATAATCATTGATTATGCCGGCAGCATTCCTTTGCTTTGATCTATGTGGATTTAGGGATTATTCATGCTATTAGTAACCTTTCATTTTCCAACAAGTGGACCCAAAAACACAAATGTTTTTCATTGCATACAGAAAATACTGAATTTAGTAGTTGCATTGCAACTGTTAAATAGCTTTAATTTATCGAAAAATTACAAGACTGCACTTGATAGCTGACATTCCTTCAATCAGACAAACAGCAAGGAGAAAATTTGGCATAACCACAATATAAACTATGTGTTACTTCCACTCATGTTCTATCGAGATTCAGGCAATCAATAATATTGGATTGCATTTCCCAGTATAAATAAATAACACTGAATCAGAGCAATTTGTGATGGGAATCTGGGTTGAACAGCTTCCAAGAAACAGATATGAGCTATCCACTACACAATAACAAGAGATACTGCATCGAAGGTAACATCATAGAATTACTGAACTAGGTAACAGCTGGTAAAACACTGTTTTGTCACTTTTGAGATTTCAGATAAATCTCAAAAGTGACAAAATATTGAAAAAAGACATTTTAGAATTTACGGATTACACAGAATTGTTACAATGCAGAACCTGTTGTGCCTGCACCAGTTCTCCAAATGAGCATTTCATCTGGTGTCATTCTCCTGCCTTCACCCCATAACCCTCCAGATAGTTTCTTTCTTGCTTCAGTTGAACATGCTTCCATCATACACTCAGTGTCATGCAGACCTGAAGCACTTACTACATAAAAGAGTGTTTTCTCTCATTGCTTTGCTTGTTTGAACAATGATTTTCAATCTCTGCTCTCGTTTTCCCCACTTTCATGAGTGGGAACAGTTTCTCTCTATCTACGCTGTCCAGAACTTTCATGATCTTGAATACCTTTATCAAATCTCTCAGCTTTCTTTTCTCCAAGCAGAACAGTCCCAGCTTCTCCAATTTATCTTCATAACTGAAATTCCTCATTGCTGGAACCATTGTTGTGAATCTGTTCTGTGCTCTCTCCAATGTTTCCACATCTTTCCTAAAGTGTGGTGTCCAGAACTGGACATAACACCCCAGCTGAAGCTGAACTAATGTCTCATACAAGTTCAACATAATCTCCTTTCTATTGCATTCTATGGTCCTATTAATAAAGTTTAGGATGTTTTATTAATCACTTACTCAACCTGTCCACTACCTTCAATTATACACGTGTAACTAAGATCCCTCTGCTCCTGCACCCACTTTAGAACAGTATCTTTTATTTTATACTGTCTCAATGTTTTTCCTACCAAAGTAAATCACTTCACATTTCTTTGGAATGAACTTCATCTACACTTGCCTGCCCATTCCACCAATAAGTCTAAATGCTTTTGAAGTTCTACACTACATAATCCGCAAATGTTGAAATTGTGTCCACCAGACCAATGTCTTGCAAGAGTCCCAACACCTTACAAACCTTCCTCCAGCTCAAAAAATATCTCTTTGCCATTATTTTGTACCCCCGTTTCTACTGTTCCTCACATACGAAGATATGGACCATTGGCAGTAAAAAGAAACACAAATTCTCCCCTTAATAGTATCCCAGGAGTTAGTACAGTACCGATGCTTTTCCCTTCAGTACATACCAATGGTTTGGACTTGATATAAGGAACATAATTACAACATTTACTATTGATACAAGATAAGACATTTGGGAAAAAGAAAGAGACCAATCATAAAAGCACTAGACACTTTGAATGAGTTTTTAATAAAGTGCCATTGTGTGTGAATTCTACACAGAGTAGTTTACATCTGAGCATTTCTTAAGATTTTCTGAATTACTAACTCATATGATAGCACAAATGATACGAGTTGTCCTTTGGCCTAACTGGGTTGGTCTCTGTTATTGCAGAGAAGCTTATTTTGATGACACCACTGCTCATTATTCATTTTACCACTAGCGTACATAGGAAGAGATGGGTTTTAGTTTCTCTTTTCGGTGCACAATATTGTCTTAATTAAATCAGGAAGCCTATCCCCTCACTAGCCACAGCTCAGCTATTATTTCAACTTCCAGAGAAAAGAAATTATAAACATTCTAATGAATAACAGCTGATTTCATTCCTCTTTTACAGATTAAAAACACAATCTCAAGCTCCAGATTACTTTATAAACCGTTCATAGAATTTCTGAGATCCAAACCCTTCAAGTCTGTTATAGTCTGAGGCATCCCACAAATTAGCTGTTATCTACTTATAATTCCTTCAACTGGTCAATGCATCTCTTCCATGTATACTACTGGTAAAGCGAATAATGAATGGTGGTGTCTGAAGCATTTCTGAAGCAATAACACATACTCCTGCACAGATCCTCTCCTGCTGCATAGATCCAGCAACATGTCCAGGTCCCTCCTTGCTGACACTATAGTTAAGAAAGCCCACTAACATCTCTACTTACTCAGAAGACTAAGGAAATTTTGCACGTCAGCTACGACTCTCACCAACTTTTACAGATGCACCATCAAAAAGTATTCATTCTGGTTGTATCACAGCTTGGTATGACTCCTACTCTGCCCAAGACCGCAAGAAATTACAAAGAGTCATAAACAAAGTCCAATCCATCAGGCAAACCAGCCTCCCATCCACTGACTCTGTCTACACTTCGCACTGCCTCGCAAAGCAGCCAGCATAATCAAGGACTTCATGCATCCTGGATATACTCTATTCTACCTTCAGATACAGAAGTCTGAGGTCATATACCAACTAACTCAAGAACAACTTTTTCCATGCTGCCATCAGACTTTTGAATGGACTTCCCTCGCATTAAGTTGATCTTTCTCTACACCATTGCTATGACTGTAACATTACATTCTACACTTTCTCCTTTCCTTCTCTATGAATGATATGTTTTGTTTGTATAGCTCACAAGAAACAATACTTTTCACTGTATGTTAATACATGTGACAATAATGAATCAAATCAAAGATCCCTTACTCCTGCCATAAAATCCTGCCCACCGGGGTCCAAAGTCAGGGGTCAGAACACTGACTTCATACAACTATAAAAATTGTTTGGAAAATTTATGGTGCTTCACTATAGAATTGGTATGCACTCCTGGTAGGTGAGTTTCCAAGCAAGAGCCATAGAATGGTTACAGCACAGAAATAAGTCACTTGGCCTGTTATGTTCATGCTGGCTGCCTTTTTTATTTAACAATTGAAGTAGGGGAGGAAATCTGTGATTAATTTAAATTGATCTTAGGAAAGTATATCTGGTGCATGAGAATACTTTCAATATTCATCTGGGGAGGGCAGGTTTGCTTTGACAATTTTGAATTTGAGGATTTCAATTGCATGAGTCATGTCTAGAGTGACTACTAAAAATGTAGATTAGAATTTAAATAAAAGCTCACCATTTGGGCAGTTCAATTGTGCATTTGAGGGTTACCATAACTTAGTACATGCAAAGCTGTTCCATTTGTATACATGGGCATGCTCTAATCGATTCCTGTTTTTTCAGTACCTGTAAGACTATCAGCTTTCTACTCAACCTGGTAATTCTTTGAGCTTGAAGCATCAGTTCTGGACTTTGATCTCAAGACAGTAAATTTGTGAGCTGATTAAATGCCTTTTGAATTACACAGTACAACACAGCTGCTTATTGTTAAAATGACAACAGTATGTAATTAAAATACAAATTCAATTAATACCCTAAAATTCTGCTACTTAATAAAACTTGATGTTCTTTTGAAGTCACAGCAATTTTAGCTGCCACAATATTTTGCAATAATGGTGACTTCTTTATCTGGAATAACAAATAACTATTAATCATCTGGACATTAACAATATTCATCATCTTATCACAGAGGCAATGCACTTTTTTTACAATTACTTTGACATCAGAATAACTTTGATGGACAGTGATTACATATTTGAACTGAACAGACTGGATGTCAGTTAAAATTTCAATGAGAGGATTCATCGACATGTTTGCTTATCCAGTTTGTGCAGTAGTATTTATGCTCGGGAACCAAGTTAGTAGGATTACACCAGCATTGCCACAAATTCACTTTACCAGAAAGGTAACAAGGCTTCCATATCAACTACGCAAGGGTTTTGGTGAACCACTGCAACAGGTCAGACCAAATTACAAAGGAGACTTCTGTATTTGTAAGGGCAGGTGAGATGGCTGTCTGCAGCACTTCAGATCTGCCAATTACCAAATGTGCTAATTAGAGGCTGACGACATCAAGATGAAATCACCAGCTGGTTGAAGGGCATCAAAAGAGAAGGCGCTTGGAAGATCTCATGTCAGGTCAAATACATCAAGTGCTGCTGGCAAATAAATTAGAATTTGGGCCTATTGTCTTCATATGGGTAATTCTGCAGCTGGACAGAGCTTCTGAGGCAGGAGAGTGTCTTGATAAGCTAAACAATGGCAAGGCAGAGAAACAGCTATTTTCTGATCCTTGTACATACTCCACATCAATTGCTCAGCATGAGAGTGGAATGCCTGTGGGAGAGAGCTTTCACACTGAAATGCAACCACAATCATAATGTGGCCAATTTGCACATAAATAACCATAAACCGCAACGTGAATGAGCAGATAATATGTTTCTGTGCTGTTAGTTGCTTAAAAATAGCGATAGGATGCTTCGAGAATTTGATTCTTCCTTGAAAATACTAGTGTAGTGCTTGAATAGTACTATTACGTTCCTCTAAAATCAACTCACAACTGATTTTCTTTTTCAATTATTCCCTTGCTCAACTGAGTTTACACATATTCTCTGTATCCTATCTCATGTCCAACAACTTACCACTCATGACCAACATTGGTTCCTGTTCTCCCATGTCTTAAAATTAATATAATGTGGAGATACCAACATTGAACTAAGATGGGCACAATAAGAAATTTCATAGCACCAAGTTCAGGTCCAAAGGTTTATTTGATATCACATGCTTTCAGAGCACTGCTCCTTCATCGGGTGAGTCAAATTTAAATTGAATATTTTCATCATCATCTTTAAATCTCTGCATGGTTTCATCCTTTCCCCAGTCTGTGTGTACAAATCTCTTTTATCCTTACAATTCCTTTCCTAATCCTTGCCATCACTGCCTCATTAGGTATTCCTTTAATACTCTTTGTTCAGGATCTACCGTCTGTGTCTGATTACATCTCAGTTAAGTTGTCTGAATCCTTTACATCTTTTGCTGTTTTGATCTTAGTGCCAGGTACCAGCAAGGGAAGGAGTGCTTTAATAAAGTTGGCCATATGCTGGGAAAGGGATTCAATTGCTGAAAACTCAGCATAAACACCTTTTGGGAAATCCCCCACAAGATCCTTAATGATTGATGCAGAAGGGGCATGTTACACCCAACCAGAACCCATGTTAGAGCCAAAATGACATTTTCAGTCATTGCTTAAAGGTCACAAGTGAGCAATCAAATGCAAACTGGACTACAGATCAAATTTTAGATTAGGTAGTTAGTCATGTAGTCATGTGATGAATGCTGCAAGAGGGTTTGGAGAACCAGATCCTCCTCCGTAACCATACAGTAGAACCCTGTATGTCAGTCAGTCAGATTTTAGGGAATGATTTTTTAAATGTTCACTTCCACATCCAACTTCCTGCTGGACCTCAAGGTTTCTCCTTGCTGACACAAAATGAGCACTGGGTTTCTACAACAAAAGAGACAGTTGCATTAAGTTTTTGTCCAACAAATAATTCATGTACTACAATGTCCTAAAACAATGAAAAATGGCAGAGACAGCTGTCAGGACTGTCATATACTGACTGGCAAAGGTTCATGGGCAGGAATTTCCATGGAGATAAGACCTGGGCTTAACAAATGAAGCAGATTTTAACTCGTGAGACACTGGTTAAAAAATAACTTATGTATTCCACATTCAACAAATGCAATGTAGTGAGCATAAAACTTAACCTCTGCAAATCTTGTGGATGCAGGCTATATTCAAGCTGATGTATAATGCAACAAAACCTGGTTCAGTCTGAAATCGAAAACACTTCAAAGTGGAATAAAAACTCACCCACCAGAAAAGATGACCTGAGCAGCTAGCCAACAAGAAGTTAATTTTTGCCATTTCTCAATTTCATGTGCTACAGAAAGCAAAAAAGATATTCTGTTGATTACAGTAGTAAAAGGACTGGGACTGAGGCTAGGGACAGAGTTATGGAGAAAAAAGTCACCTGAAAAATCTGAACAAGTTCATAAACCCTCCATCACAGTGACATTTATGGGAAGATGAAAGGTAATCAACTTTTAGGAAGCAATGGCATGACTGTAAAGATTAAAATAGTTCCAGTGGCTGGGTGCAAGCTTTCCCAAACACTGGTTAAGGGAGATGACAATCAGGTTATACGAGGCCAGCAAACCTGAAGGCTTTTGTTTCGGCCCAATGATCCTTCTTATGATTTCCTGCAAGTAGGAATTGCAGTACTAGGGACAGTGGAACAACAAACATGTTTTGTTTACTCAAGACACTTAAAATAGTACACAACATTTCAACAGGCTGAGTAACTATAACATACTATTAAAATGTTGCCTTTCTTATTTTGACCAAAAATTTTATATGAACTTATCTGTTTCTTGATTTATTGTCAAATAAATACTGCACCAAATTTTCTTAATTTGTAACCCATTTTACTCCTTCTCCGGTCTCTACATTTCCAGGTTTTAATGCAGAGGTGCAAAA
The DNA here is from genome assembly GCA_024679065.1 of Sphyrna mokarran. Classification (NCBI taxonomy): domain Eukaryota; kingdom Metazoa; phylum Chordata; class Chondrichthyes; order Carcharhiniformes; family Carcharhinidae; genus Sphyrna; species Sphyrna mokarran. The sequence goes on along the minus strand of JAGIQG010000007.1, from coordinate 83,022,641 downwards.
TGTGTCTGACAGTGTAGAGGGCATTTTGAAGGGTGAGGGGACCCAGGCAGATGTGATTCTTCACGTAGGAGAGAAGGATGTAGGACGGAAGAGCAGGGAGGTTATACGAAGGCAGATCAGGGAGTTGGGGGGTAGGCTGAAGAGCAGGGCCTCCAGGGTGGCGATCTCAGGGCTGCTTCCAGGGCCGGGTAATAGCAGAGCCAGGAGAAATGAGATCCTACAGCTGAATGCATGGCTGAAGGACTGGTGTAGGGCAGAGGGTTTCATATTTGTGGATAACTGGGAAGTCTTTGTGAAAGAAGGGCACTTGTATAGAAGGGACGGGGAACACTTGAATGGGAAGGGCATGAATATCTTAGCTGGGAGGTTAGCTGGAGTGTTTCGGCAGGATTTAAACTAATATGGGGGGGGGGTGGTGTGGTGGCTGAGACTGATAGCTCAGTAGAGGGTGAGATGGGAGATAGAGTAAGCTTGGATAAGAAGAAGAAGGATAAGACACCAGGGAGAAGGAGGTTCCAAGTGGGCTTGGAGGTCTGGACTGTGTCTGTTTCATTGCGAGGAGCATAACAGGAAAAACGGATGAACTTAGGGCCTTAATGTTTGTGAGGAACTTGGATGTGGTTGCGGTGACAGAGACATGGTTAAAGGAAGGGGAGCAGTGGCAACTGAACATTCCTGGGTGTAATTGTTTCAGGCATAACAGACGAGGGTCCAGAAGAGGTGGAGGAGTGGCGTTGTTAGTTAAGGAGAGCATCACGGTGGTGCAGAGGGAGGACAATACAGAGGAGTTAGGAGCAGAGTCGCTGTGGGTGGAGTTGAGGAATAGAAAGGGGGCAATTACTATGCTAGGGGTGTATTATAGGCCACCCAACAGCCCGCGGGTAGTTGAAGAAGACATATGTAAAGACATTTTGGATAGGTGTAGAAAGAAGAGTCGTTGTAGCGGGAGATTTTAATCTTCCTATTGTGGATTGGAAAGCACCTAGAGCTGGGGGTTTGGACGGGCAGGAATTTGTAAAATGTGTACTGGAAGGATCGTTGGAGCAGTATATGGTTAGCCCGACTGGAGAAGGGACTATATTGGATTTAGTTCTGAGTAATGAGCCAGGACAGGTGGTTGATGTTGTAGTAGGGGAACATGTGGCTAACAGTGACCACAATTCTGTCTACTTTAGGGTACAGATGGAAAAGGATGTTTGTTGCCCTAGGGGCAGGATGCTGAATTGGGGGAAAGCTAACTACAGTCAGATTAGGCAGGAACTTATGGAAACTGATTGGGAATGGTTGTTCGAGGATAAGACTACGCTAGGCATGTGGGACTCTTTCAAGGGAATACTGAAAATGTTGCAAGATAGATATGTGCCAGCTAAGAGGAAAGATGGGAAAGGTAGGATTAGAGAGCTGTGGATTACTAGGGATATTGAGGACTTGGTTAGGAAGAAAAGAGAGGTGTATGATAGATCAAATAAGCTGGGAACGGAGACAGCATTGGAGGAATATAGAGATAGTAGGAGGGAGCTCAAACGAGGAGTTAGAAGGGCAAAAAGGGGGCATGAAATGTTTTTGGCAGGTAGGATTAAGGAAAATCCAAAGGCTTTTTACTCCTATGTTAGGAATAAAAGGGTGGTTAGTGGAAAAATCGGACCTCTTAGGGACAGAGGAGGGGAACTGTGCTTAGAACCCGAGGGAATGGGGGAGATCCTGAATGAATACTTTGCGTCGGTACTCACGAAGGAGAGGGGCTTGTTGACAGCGCCTGTCTCTGAGGGAGCTGTGGACCAGTTGAGGGAAATATCTATACCGAGGGAGGAAGTGTTAGAGCTTCTAGGTAGCATTAAAACTGATAAATCTCCGGGGCCTGATGGCATTTATCCCAGGCTGCTTAGGGAGGTGTGAGGTGAAATTGCTGGGCCTCTTGACGCAAATCTTTGTCTCTTCTTTGAACACAGGTGAGGTCCCAGAGGACTGGAGAATAGCTAATGTTGTACCGTTGTTTAAAAAGGGTAGTAGGGATAACCCTGGGAATTATAGGCCGGTGAATTTGACGTCAGTGGTAGGGAAGCTGTTGGAGGGGATTCTTAGAGATGTATAGGCACTTAGAGCATTGCGATCTATTTAGGGATACGCAGCATGGATTTGTTAAGGGGAGGTCGTGCCTTACAAATCTAGTAGAATTTTTTGAGGAGGCGACAAAAACAGTCGACGAAGGGCGAGCCATTGATGTCGTCTATATGGATTTTAGTAAGGCGTGTGACAAAGTCCCTCATGGGAGGTTAGTGGAGAAGGTCAAGGCTCATGGGATACAAGGACAGGTAGCTAGATGGATATGTAACTGGCTTAGTAATAGGAGACAGAGAGTAATAGTGGAAGGCTGTTTTTCTAGCTGGAGGTCGGTCACTAGAGGTGTGCCGCAGGGCTCAGTATTGGGACCTCTTCTATTTGTAATATATATAAATGACTTCGAAGAGGGAGTAAGTGGAGTGATCAGCAAGTTTGCAGACGATACAAAGGCTGGGCTTGCGGATAGTGAGGAACATTGTCAGGCAATGCAGCAGGACATAGATAGGCTGGTAGCTTGGGCAGATAGATGGCAGATGGAATTTAATCCTGATAAATGCGAAGGATGCATTTCAGGAGAAAGAATGTAGAGGGGAGGTATATGATAAAGGGTAGACCTATTAGGAGTATAGAAAGTAGAGGGACCTGGGGGTGCAGGTGAACAAGTCTCTGAAGATGGCAGAGCAAGTGGAGAAGGTTGTGAAGAAAGCATATAGTATGCTAGCCTTTACAGGAAAGGGTATAGAGTACAAGAGCTGGCCTTTAATGTTGCAGTTGTATAAAACATTGGTTAGACCTCATTTGGAATACTGCTTCCAGTTCTGGTCGCCTTACTACCGGAAGGACATGGAGAGTCTGGAGAGAGTGCAGAGGAGGTTTACCAGGATGCTGCTTGGTATGGAAGGTCTGAGTTATGAGGAAAGGTTAGGCAAATTGGGACTATTTTCCTTAGAAAGACGCAGACTTAGAGGAGATCTAATAGAGGTGTACAAGATTATGAGGGGTATAGATAGAGTAAACAGGGTTAAGCTTTTTCCTAGAATGGATTCAAATAGCACGAGGGGGTCACAGGCTTAGGGTGAGGGGGGTAAGGTATAATTTGGATGCTAGAGGAAGTTTTTTCACACAGAAGTGGTGGGGGTATGGAATGCGCTGCCAAGTAAAGTGGTGGAGGCAGGTAGTCTGGAGTTATTTAAGAAATACTTAGATGGGCACATGAACAGAATGGAAATGGAGGGGTATAGAAAACTGATTTAAAATGGGGATCATGAGCCTTTGGAGTCCCTGGGAAGTGTGTAAATAATGATGATATTGATGTACTTGTTTTTATCCTACAGGTGCTTTGGTCCACCTTGTTGTCTAACAAGGGGCATACACGCGATGGGTCTTGAAAGGGTTGCTCTTGGATTTTTTTTGAGAGTATCCTAGTGCTTCACGTCGTTAGTGTACGCTTGACCTGGACCATTTGATGGGCAACACGACAGCTCAGTGACTATCGCTGTGCTGTGCAGGTACATGGATTTGGGCCTGTGTCTGTGGGAGTTTGCGCATTATCCCCGTGCTTGCGTGGGTTTTCTCCGGGTGCTCCGGTTTCCTCCCACATCCCAAAGATGTGCTCTTAGGCTAATTGGCAAAACAAATTCTCCCTAAATTGTCTCAAATTTGGTTTTTAATCCATAGATCTATAAACATAGATAGAGATCATGGTAGAGGTGGGAACATCGGGGTGGCGGTGTGGGCTCGTTGGGCCGAAGGGCCTGTTTCCCGTGCTGTTTTGTTCTTTGTACATCTCCTTCTCGATGTACAGATGCTGCTACTGTATACATAAATATCTCAGTTTCTTTCTTTCCCAGTCTTTTTCTTCTGATGGAATGACTGATGTTGGAATATAGCAAATGCCAACCTAGAGCTAAGCAATAGATTAAAAAAGAGATATCACCGAACAGGTTGAGGACGCAGCAGTAACCACACACCTTGTGACAGCCACAGACTTCACAATACTATAGATTCTTCCAGCATTCCGGTTCTAACCTGCCAGCAAGATCCAAAAAGATGCTGACAATAATTTGGCTGTTACATTGAGTAATCAAATTGAAACAAATATATTTTGTTTCAAGCGATTTCCCCCCATTAATCAATGGTAATTTGGTGACCATATTTGCACCCTTCAAAGTTTCAGTATGCTGTGAAGTTTATACATCACCAAGTACATAGCTTTCCATTTTGGCTATCATTTCAAACACTTTGTTTGACAATTTGCATGACTTTATATGCACAGGTAATCAATTTCACTCTTAATGTGACAGAAGCATTTTATCACAAATACATCCCTAACATCATTCTTGGCATTGTCAAGACTGCCCCCCCATCCCTGCCATCACCATTTATCACATATTCCTGAAATCTGGATCTGCTTCAACGTCAAATTCCTGAGGATGTTTCATGGGTTGCTGATAGCAACACATTTTTTCAGTTGCAATTCCTTTGCTGTCTCAAAACTTCTCTGACATTGCATTGCATCCCTGCTTCAACAACAATTAATAACATGACTGTCCTGACTTCACCATACATATATTTCTCAGTCAGAGCTGCTGTCCATGACTTCTTGTTTTCTAGATATAAAACCTAAAGTTCTGGGAATATTCAGCAAGCCTGACAGCTCAGAGAGAAACAGAGTTAATGTTTTGAGTCCAATGTGGCTCTTCTTCTGAAATAAGAAGGGTTGAAATTTGATGGGTTTTTATGCGGTTGAAAAAGGGGAAAGGGGGTCAGATAGAACAAGAAAGGTAAGGAATAGGTTGGAGGACAGGGTAGATTAAATACTAGAAATGTCAAGAAACAGAGGCAAAGGGATTGGTGAAGGTAATAGTAAAGAAACAAAGCATTGGTCCAGAGTAGGCGTCAGTAATGGAATAAATATCAACTCTGAATGAAAGGAAACCTGTAAAACAAGATACAAGTTGACACTCTTGGGTAAAAAAAGTCAAAGTAGAGGATACAGTTAACGGTCGAAGTTTTGAACTGAATGCCAAGTCCAGGAGGCTGTAAAGTGCTCATTAGCCTCAGCTTGTATTGGGCTTGACTGGAATAATGCAACATGGCAAGAACAGAGAGTGGTGAGAGTCTCGAACAAGCGGAGGTAGTAGTAGAGGCAGGTACAATTTTATCTTTTAAAAAGCATTTAGATAGTTATATGGATAAAATGGGTAACAGGAATAAGGGCCAAATGTGGGCAACTGGAATTAAGGGTTTAAAAAAAAAAGGAGAGCATGGACAAGTTGGGCCGAAGGGCCTGTTTCCATGCTGTAAACCTCTATCCCTGTGACTCTATGATTGAAGGAGCTGTCAACCTCCAGTGGAAGGGGGAGGAATCCTAAGCAGGGAAAAGGAAGCAGCCTTACTACTAACAACAGAAACACAGCTATAGCTCCTTTGAAAGGGATTTACAAATCAAGGACTGTATTATAGTGGTTATGATACTAGATGAATGTGCCAGAGGTCCTGAGTTAAAATCCCACCATGGCAAGTGCTGAAAACAATTTTCAGGCTATAAGAGTGAGTAACACTCAAATTGTTGGATTGTCACAAAACCTGAATTGAATTTTGATGAACCTTCTGTCCCTCAACCAGTGTGGTTGTGCATCCTTCCAATTCCATGTCATGTTGGAAGATAAGATATTTTGAGAGACAGGATCTACAGGCATTTCGAGATGTAAGAACTGATAAGGCATGGCTTTGTAAATGGAAAATCATGTCACCCAAATTTGCTCGAGTTTTTTGAAGGGGTAACCGAGAAGGTAGATGAGAACAGTGCAGTTGATGTTGTCTACATGGGCTTTAGCAAGATCTTTGATAAGGTCTCGCATGGTAGGTTGCTGCACAAAGTTAAATCTCACAGGATCCAGATTAGGATATGTAAATGGATACAAAATTGGCTTCTTGACAGAAGCCCGAAGATGGTTGTAGAGAGTTGTTTTTCAAACTGGAGGCCTGTGACCAGCGGTGTGCTTCAGGGATCAGTGCTGGGCCCACTGTTATTTGTCATTTATATTAATGATTTGAATGAGAATTTTGGGGGCATTGTTAATAAGTTTGCAGATGACACCAAGATTGATGGCATGGTGGACAGTGAGAAAGGTTATCTCCAATTGCAGAAGGATCTTGATCAATTGGGCCAATGAGCTGATGAATGGCAGATGGAGTTTAATTTAGACAAATGCGAGGTGATGCATTTTGGTAGACTGAACCAGAGAAGCCCTTCCTCAGTTAATGATAGGGCGCTGGGAAGAGTTACAGAACAAAGAGATCTAGAGGTACATGTTTATGGCTCCTTGAAAGTGGAGTCACAGGTGGACAGAGTAGTGAAAAAGGCATTTGGTATATTTGGTTTCATTGGTCAGAACATTGAATACAGAAATTGGGACGTCTTCTTGAATTTGTACAAGACATTGGTAAGACCACATTTGGAATACTGTGTGCAATGCTGGTCACCCTATTATAGGAAGGATATTATTAAACTAGAAAGAGTTCAGAAAAGATTTACTAAGATGCTACTGGGACTTGATAGATTTGGTTATAAGGAGATGCTGATAGACTGGGACCTTTTTCTCTGGAGCTTAGAAGGCTGAGGGGTGACCTTATAGAGATCTACAAAATAATGAGGGGCATAGACAAGGTAAATGTTCAATATCTTTTCCGAAAGGTAGAGGAGTCTAAAACTAGAGGACATAGGTTTAAGGTGAGAGGGGAGAGATACAAAAGGGGCAATTTTTTCACACAGAGGTTGGTGAGTATCTGGAACAAGCTGCTAGAGGTAGTGGTAGAGGCGGGTACAATTTTATCTTTTTGAAAGCATTTAGATAGTTACATGGATACGATGAGTATGAAGAGGTATGGGCCAAATGTGGGCAATTGAGATTAGTTTAGAGGTTTTAAAAAAAGGACTACATGAATAATTTGGGCCAAAGGGCATATTTCCATGCTGTAAACGTCTATGACTCTATGTAATGCCTGCAACAGCATGCGTTTATGTAGCACCTTCAATGTAGTATCACTTTATATCCAAGTCTAGTGAACAATCCTGAGGGATGGATAATTATGGCTTGCCATTGTCATTCGTATGTCTCAAATGGCGTTTTCTTACAGAAATCACTGAATGGTCACAGATGTGCTAACTGTTTTAACTGAACATATTGCTTTCAGTAGAAAACATCTCATCTTGCTCAATACAGGTAAATTCGCTTAACAAATATCTCCACCTATTCAGCTGGCAAGGAGATAAAGCACTTCAATGAAAAAATATCGCACACATACACACAACTGTTTCATTTCCTCTCATCATTTTACCAACAAACGCTCAAAAAAAGTTAAAGTTTACATACACAAACTATGGGAATGAATATTGAGATCATATAGTCAATGGTGGGGTTGTTACCCATTTTTTATTTACTCCTCAGAAATGCAATTGGATTGCTAGTTAACCACATTTAGCCAATGACAAACTATTAAACAGCTCAGTCCTAGAACAAATGGAAAGGATTACAATGTCGCCTGGAACTGCGCCAAATTATTGAAGTAGGAAATAGAATATTTAAAATAATGAAGTAATATCTGAAGAGTGTTGAAAGTATCGTGGCACTGTATGTGCCTGAACAAACAGCGTAGGAAATAAAATCAAACAATATTTAAACACCGATAATTATGCACAAGTGACAAAAATGAATTTGACACTGAACAAACACCCAAATATCAATTTCAGCAACATACTCTCTACAGTCACAACTTACAGAGGAAGAAGAAACAAAGAGAATATAAACTCAAGCCTTTTTTTTCTGTATATTAGTCATCAGAAGACCCATTGAATTAGAGAGAGGAACTCATCCCAGTTTAGTCCAGAATATATACATTGCCATTATAAACTACTGCAAGAAACTACAAAGGGTCATGAATGAAGCCCAATCCATCACTCAAACCAGCCTCCCAACCATTGTCACTGTCTACGCTTCCCGCTGCCTTGGAAAATCAGTCAGCATAATCAAGGGACCCCACACATCCTGGATATACTTTCTTCCACCTGCTTCCATCAGGAAAAAGATACAAAAGTCAGAGGACACATACCTACTGACTTAAATATCTTCTTCCCAGCTGCCATCATACTTTTGAATGAGCCTACCTCGCATTAAGTTGATGTTTCTCTAAACCTTAATTATGACTGCAACACTGCAATCTTCATTCTCCTTTCCTTCTCTATGTACAGTATGCTTTGTCTATATAGTATGCAAGAAACAATACTTTTCACTGTAGACCTGTACATGTGACAATAATAAATCAAATCAAATAAATAAACCAAACCAAAACAGCAATCATAGACACACTATCAGTTGGATTAAAGAAGCGTTCTGTCTGTCACAGCAACATTAAAGACTGTAATGTGTATTTCAGAGATTTATAAAAACAATCATGCTTCACAGAGCTGGCCAGTTATGGACTAACTGTAAAATCTGGCTGCCCATTGATGTAAGGTAAAATAAATAATCTTTGTAAAACCAGTTCAAATATTTGATTGAGTGCATAAAGAAAGTGTGAGATTGTAAATGCATACAAATGTCGAAACAACCAACAGTCCATTAAGCTCATCTAAAGCAGATTCTTTCCACAATATATAGCTTTTTAATGTTGTGGCTGCTTATCTTTCACTGTAATAATAATTCACCAAATTTGTCCTTGCAAACAAAAGTTTGCAAACCTTTATGTATCTTGCTTTGTGTAAACCCATTATTCCTTGGATACAATGTGACTTATAACAGAATAGATAAGAGCTCGTGTATTTACACTACAAACATTTACTGTCTACCACTGTGACTTTCAGAGTGAAATACGTGATCACATAAAACAATAGCTCATTATAGTTTAGCAGCTGAACAACACTGCTCTTGTGCGATGTCAAGTTTACCTGAGATGGTGGCTGCCTGCTGCGCACTGTCTGCAGTTAAAGATAGCCGACCTCCTTTGCTCAGTCTGTCACACAGGAGCGTAATATGTTTCTTTAATCTGCAGGTATCTTTCGGCATACTGAGTTGGCTTGTTGAGTTTAGCGTCTGGTCCCTGGAGCTTTTTGACAGGCAGGTCTTTAGTAAATGAGCAACTGCTGCATCCGCACACTCCTCCCAGCCCTGCCAGAATCAAGAGATGGAAGCTATTTAAGTTTTGATTGATAATATTGAAAATTAATAGACAAAGATGTTAATTTAAAATCTGAATTTTTCAAACTATAGGTGACTTGCATTTTGTCTCTAATTTTTAGCAGAAGCACTGGGTTCCAAGTGCACCATTCATTACCTTTAAAGGTGACCTTTAAAGGTAATCCAAAAAGAATGGGATATTCATTTCCACAGATTAAAAACATTTTAGCACCACAAAATCTGCTGCTGATTTCTCAACTGCTAGCAGTGAGTTGCATGTAGGTGTCAAGTGCAATACTCACGACCGCAGCAGCAAAGGATTGAGAAATAAAGCAATAGAGAAGTTGCATTGAACTTCAGGCTTGGAGAGCATTTTTCCAATCCATCGTCTCAACAGATCGTGAACTTGGATTTAGAGTAGTTTATTTTGTGAATCTGATGATGTAACTTAAGTATAACAGCATCAGAAGTTACATTTTTACTTTCTCTTCAATAGCGGCAGATGTGTTGGTACCCCAATGCCTTCCCTTAACTTCCCTATTTATCTTGAAAATGCTCCTTAAAACATACTTCTTTTGGTCATTTATCTAAGTGTCATGCAGCTTGCTTGCTGCCATTTTTCTCATGACTTCTCCATCAAGCACTTGAGGTACTTTATCATGTTAGAGGTGCTAAATATACACATATGCAAGTTTTGTTTATTGAGCCAACTCGCTGGTTAGCTTTACTGGCGAAGAAGGCTTGCATTTATATAGCACCTTTTACAGTCACAAGATGTCCCAAACATTGTGGTCACTATTGCAATGTAGGAAACAGAGCAACCAATCTGTGTATAGGAAGATCCCACAAACATGTGATAATGGCCAGATATTGGGCAAGATTCTCTGGCCTCCACTTGGTGTCTTTCTCGGGAGCAGGAGGCACAGCGCCATTTGCTGGAGGCAGGATCCTCTGGTCCCGTCCCTGTCAACAGAAATTTGCATTATCACCACCCTACACTGCTGGAAAACCCATGGAGGGGGTACACCTCTTCTGGGACCAGAAAATCTCGCTGGCATTGAATGGCCGAAAAACTCCTGCCATTGCATGAGGGACAAACATTGGCTACAATAAGGAGAACTGCCCTGCACTGTTTGGAATAGTGCCATGAAACTTTTCACAAGCACTGAGATAGATGGGACTTGGGTTTATCATCTCATCTAAAGCTGACAGTGAGCACTCCCTCCCTTGATTTTTGTGCTCAAGTCTTGGAATGAATTCCACTCCCAGATCATTTGGACTCAAAGGTGAGTGTGCTACTAACCAGCACATGGTTGATATATGTGTAAGTGGTATATACTTTGGTAGCCCAGTATAGTGGTTCGCTATACTCGCCACAACTTCAAACATGAAGTTCTATTTCATTTGCAACCATCGCCCTGCTTTAATTCACTATTTCTGTGTTCTTCCCACATGCACTATTCTGAAATGGTGCCAATACCAAGAAAATATTAATTTACATTGATGTAACACCACATGGTTTCAATGTACTTCAGAGTCAATGGATCACCTTGTTTTTTGAAGTGCAGCCACAATCATTACATCAGTAAAACAATCATTTTCCTTCTGACTATAAGGTCCCCAATCAGCAACAAGGTGAATGATCAATTAAGCTTGGTGTTGAGTTAAGGAAGAATAATCATCAGGCATGTATGTATATTGCAACAGTACTCTCCAATGAGTCAGATTTGTGGGTTCAATCCCCACAGCACAGGAGGTGGTCATCTGGCCCATCTTGCCTATGCCAGCCCACAGACACTCAGGTGTCCTTCCTAATCTCACTTCCTGTACTGGCCCATTGTCCTGTATCTTAAGCAATGAAGGCATGAATCCGGGTACTAAAAGCAGAGTTTAGGATTTCTGCCTCCACCACCAACTCAGGTACCTAATTTCAGAAACCCATTCTGATTTCCATTGAAAAGTTTTTTACATCTTATTATGTTTTTAATGATAATATTAAACCAAAGCCTCCTCATTCTCTGATGACCAGAATAAATCCCAAGAGACGCTTCAAAGAAAAGCAAGGAAATTTTTCAAAGCCATCTTCAGTTCTCAGCCAACACCAGTACAACTGAATCCCACTCGGAAAACTGACAACTTAATGACTGATAGCTCAACCAGAACCGAGACAGACAACATTATTACAGCACTAAGAGCCATGCTGGGCAGTTGACAGCCAAGATAGAGTTATCAGTTCAATGTCCTGTTAGCATATGTCCGTTCACCTTTATGCAGACAGGTTCAATGCCCCCTCAAGGTTCTTGATTATATCACCAGCACAAGCTGCTATCCCCCCTTGACAAAAAAATGAACAAGATTAAAAAAATGGAATGTAGAATTTGTTGTAAATTTTTGCAACTTATTTTACAAGTATGGTTAGGTTTCTAAGTTTGTTAGCCTATTCAAAATTACATTGGATTTTGCACACACAAAAAATATCAATAGACACCAAGTAAGAGATGCCACATCTCAAAATCAATTATTTTAAAAGCCCAAACTTAGTTGTGAATTTGTCCAGATATTCTTATTCGCTATTAAAAAATGAGTTTATCATGATTTTGAGAATATTGTACACATATACCCCTGAATTTAAACTGTTCAAATTAAATAATTAGTGCCTCTACTGTAATTGCAGAAAGAGGAATTTCACATGAACACATATTGTAATCATGGAGTCCCTACAATGCAGGAGGAAGTCATTTGGTCTCAACTCTGTACCAACTCTCCAACAGAGGATCTAATTCAGGCTCTCTCTCATAACCCCATATATTTGCCCCGCTTACCCTCTAATCTACACATCTTGGGACACTGAAGGACAACTTACATGGGCAATCCACCTGATGTGCACATTTTTGCACTGTGTGGGGAAACCAGAGCACCTGGAGGAAACCCATGCAGACACAGGAAGAACGTGCACACTCCACACAGTCACCCAAGGTGGCAATTGAACCCGGATTCCTGGAGCTATGAGATAGCCGTACTAATCATATCAAGCTTCCAAATCCATTCTTCCACTGCATCAACGTTCTTTTTACAAAGGCAGTTTAAGTTAAATCTAAATTTAAATTTAGCATTAATCTGAATAGAACCCATCCTTGCTTTTGTTGATGACAATTCAAAACAGACTAACAATTGCCTTAAATACTGCACACATTTGGAAAACAATTTATTTGCAGCCTCTGTAACTCATAGTAGTTGTGATTTATTCATTTTTTAACCTATGAAATTTGGATCGCTACTTTGCCTTCTGTTCTATCCAGTTCTGCTTGCTGCCAATTGTGTTCTGCGCATTTTGACCCTTTACATTTCTTCTTCAGTGAAATGCCACAAAATCTCTATTGTTTCTGGTATATATAAATAATCTGGAGGAAAATGTGAGGGCTGGGGGTCTGATTAATAAGTTTGCAGCACTGTCGCCTGTGACCACAGCACAGCATAGTTAGCACTGCTGCCTCACAGCTCCAACGACCTGGGTTCGATTCCCAGCTTGGGTCACTGTCTGCGTGGAGTTTGCAACTTCTCCCTGTTTGGGCTGTGGGAAGAATTTGCAAATTCTTCCCACAGACCAAAGATGTGTGGATTAGGTTAATTGGCCATGCTAAATTGCCCCTTAATATCACAGGATGCATAGGTTAGAGGGATTAGCAGGATAAATATGTGGAGTTATGTGGATAAGGCCTGGTTTGGATTGTTGTTGGTGCAGACTTGATGGGCCGAATGGCCTCCTTTTGTACTGTAGGGATTCTATTCTATTCTATAATTCTATTCTACTAGATGACATGAAGATTGATCAAGTTGCTGATAGTGCCACGGATTGTCAGAGGATACAAAAGATATAGATAGATTGGAGACTTGGGCACAGAAATGGTAGACAGAGTTTAATCCAGACAAATTTAGGTCTGAATTATCCTGTAAAATGTCAGAAACCTTTGGAACATTAACATATAGAAGATCTAGGATGCAAGTTCACAATTCCCTGGAAGTGGAAACACAAGTGCTCAAAGTGATAAAGAAAGTAAATTGCACGCTTGCTACATCAGCTGGAGCCTTGAGTACAAGAGCTGGGAAGTCATGTTACAGCTACAAAAAACCTTAGTTAGGTCGCATTCGGAGTAATGCATACAGTTCTGGTTGCCACACTACCAGAGGGATAGGAAAACCTACGAGAGTGTGCAAAGAAGGTTCACCAGGATGTTGTCCGATCTTAAGAGTGTTGGCTATGAGGAGAGGTTAGATAAACTAGGATTGTTTTCACTAGAAAGACAGAAGCTGAAGGGAGACCTGATAGAGGTCTACAAAATTATGAAGGATACACAGGATGGATAGTCAGAGGCTTTTTCCAAGGATGGAAATGTCAGTTTACAAGGGGCGTAGGTTCAAGGTGAGTGGGGGAAAAGTTTAAGGGATATATGTGGGGGAAGTTTTTCATGCAGAGTGGGGGAGTGCCTGGGACAAGATACTAAAGGAAGCAGGCACAGTGGCATCATTTAAGAGGCATCTGGATGGTACATGAATAGGGAAGGAATAGAGGGGTATGGACCAAGTAAGGGCAGAAGGTCAACAAAACGAAGGAGATTGTCATCGACTTTAGGAAGTCTAAAGGGGAATATGCCCTTGTCTACATCAATGGGGACGAAGTAGAAACGTCGAGAGTTTCAGGTTTTTAGGTGTCCATATCACCAACAACCTGTCCTGGTCCCCCAGTGCAGACACTATAGTTCAGAAAACCCACCAACGCTTCTACTTTCTTAGAAGATAAAGGAAATTTAGCATATCAGCTACGACTCTCACCAACTTTTACAGATACACTACATAAAGCATTCTTTCTGGTTGTATCACAACTTGGTATGGCTCCTACTCTGCCGAAGACCACAAGAAACTACCAAAAGTTGTGAATGTAGCCCAATCCATTGCACAAACCAGCCTCCCATCCACTGACTCTGTCTACACTTCGCACTCCTCGGCAAAGCAACCAGCATAATTAAGGACTCCACGCTACCCCAGACATTTTTTCTTCTACCCTCTTCTCTCAGGAAAAGATACAAAAGTCTGAAGTCACATACCAACCAATTCAAGGACAGCTTCTTCCCTGCCGCCATCAGGTTTTTGAATGGCTCTCCTTTGCATTAAGTTAATCCTTCTCTACACCCTAGCTATAACTGTAACATTACATTCTGTACTCTCTCCTTTCCTTCGCTATGAATGGCATGCTTTGTCTGCATAGTGCGCAAGAAATAATGCTTTTCACAGTATACTAATACATGTGACAATAATAAATCAAATTAAAGGTATTATTTAGTTTTGTTAGGGCATCATGATCAGCACAGGCTTGGAAGGCCAAAGGATCTATTTCTGTGCTGTACTTTTCTTTGCTCTTTGTTAAAATCCAGACTGAGACTTCCCTAGCTAGAGACCATGTGTAAGTTGTCATTCCTGTTCAAGGTGGAAGTAAATGGCTACCCTAAGATGGTGCCATGGTAGTGGACGTGCCTACTATCTAATTATCAGGTAGCCCACCTGCCCTGGGACACTGAGATTCTTAAGTGGCCAATTAATAGTCATTTACAGGTCTCCTGCCATTGCTGGTATTTTACCAGTGGTATGAGATGCTAACACTCTCTGCAAGCTAAATGGAGGACATTTCTGTACAAGGTATTCTGTAATCATTGGAGGTCAACTTTTCCATAATACGATATCCCACTCCTGATGTTCCATTCCACTCTCCCAAACTGAATTTCCCACCCACTCACTGGAGCTTGCCAGCCTGGCCTGGCACAATCTCTCCTCCTCTTTACCTTGGTATCCTGCACCGCATTGCTATCAGGATGTCCTATAAGCCCAGTAAAAGTGACCATTCCCATCTGATTGTTGGCAGCTCTCTGATGTGGGACTTACTCCCAGAAAAAAGCAGAAATCTCTTCCTGAGCCAATTAGCGCCCAATAAGTGGCTAGAGAGCAACCTGGCCAAATGGAGGTACGCTCAATCCTAACATTTCAGTCAGTGGGAGTGTGAAGCCCAGTCTCAATATTCATGATAATCAGAATATATTCTCAGAGTACCCTCGAATAGCAGAGGTATATTTGAAGGGAAGCTAGATAAGCATATGAGTGCAAAGGTAATAGAGAATTAGAGAAAAATTCCTCAAGTGGAGTATAAACACTAGCATGGACAGTTTAGGCTGAATGGGTTGTTTTTGTGCACATCCTATGTAACCCTAAATAATCTGGTCAAAATTGTATATTTTCACTATCCCTGTATGCACTTTGATGCTATATCAGAAAATAAAATGTCATTTTCACATGACTAAATCGATAACCCCTTTTTTTTAGTGAGTTCATCCATTTAATGATAGCTAAGAGGACTGTTTGGCACTCGTTAATTTGCAGCTTTTGTGATGCAGCAATAATCAACAAAAAGTGCTTGTGATTTTCTTTATTTACCCATAGCAACTAGTTAAGACAGATATGTGAATGAATCATGTTTAACATCCAATTAAACCCTGACTTTAAAACACTGTATGGACCATAACAGGCAGTGAATAGAGACCCACAACAGAGTTGTAGTCCTATAATGATGGTCTCTTTGCAAGGTCTACAATACGAAAAAGCCTGCAGGTGCTCAGGCTACAAGCTTTTCCACAGCTAGATCACATAAGAAACCCTAAAGGAAACATTCATAAAGGGCAATCAAGCTGGTAATTACGATAATCAAAAAGGACTATAAACCCTAGAATTACAATACCTCTTACTTAATTTAACAGGGACGTGTTTGAATATTGGACAGGTGTACTGTTTTGTATAACTGTTTACTTGTTGTTAAAGTGAATGATCTTGGCCCTTAAGTGTTAATTTTGAATACTTCTTTAAATAGCACAAACAGAATGGACCTAGATTTTGGTCAAATGTTTTATGAAGCACATTTAATTTTTTTCCTTATTTACACCTTCCAAACTGATAGCAGCAGAAACTTGAGTGAAGGTATAACCAACAATGATTTAAAGAAGAAAGCAATTAGAGTTCTTTAAGCCATTTAACATAACTGTGTATTTGCTAAAGTATACGCTCAGATGTAACACTAATAGTGCCTTATTTAGCTAAATATTTAATTATTGCCATTTAAAGGTTTAAATGTACTGCTACACTGTAATTTAACAAATTTTTGTTCTCTTTTGATGTTATTACATCAATTAGAATGGTGAAATTAATTAAATAATTATCTAGCTGATAAGAAGGAATCAAATTAATTATTCTGCAAAGAGCAGAATATGTGAAGCTATTTGAAAGGAGATGTATTAATACAACAATAATATCTTTCAGAGCTGAACAATCTGTTTAATGTAGTATTGCAATTCAATTACATTAAAGCATTTATTGAACCTTCCTGTTTTGTGGCAGCCCAAGCTGGATGGATGAATGTGTCAATTAAAATGGCAATAAAAAACTGTGCAAAATTTACAGAGTGAAATAAGGGACAGAACTTTTGGGAGGGATGTTTGAATTTCCTAAAGTTCAAATATTAAGTGTGCTAAAATGATCCTGGAAATGAGAAGTTAAATCTGCTCAAGAAGTACAATAATTAGATGATTTATATGAAAAATTTCTAGACCGCTGGTTCAAATAGCCAAACCATTTTAAAACATATAAAATGTAATGGAAGAGTGTGTAGCAATACAAAGCTGTGATATCATAACAGCTCCAAACAATTCCCGCAACCAAAACAGAAAATACTGGAAATCCCAGCAGATCTAGCAGCATCTGTAAGGAGAGAAAAGAGCTGACATTTCAAGTCTAGATGACCCTTTGTCAGAGAGTTTTAGCCAGGGGCTGCTATGCTGGTAGAATGGGAAACTGTCTCATTGGGTTCAGCATCAGTTCATCCAATTTTAACAAGTTCCCTGAGCACAGGGATGCACTGATTGCAGGTGGACGGAGCATTGGAATTGCTGCTGGGTGGAGAGTTGGGATTGCTGTTGCTTTCGAAAGACTGGTATAGTTTGAAACTTATATTGACTGTTCTTCTGCAGAGAAAACTAATATTTCACTCAATAACAAGTTCAAGAACTGCCAGTGTGAGAACTGCTTGCTTTGAACACAAAACCTGATGATTTGTTGGAAGAATTAAGGAAAAGGAAGGACAGAGTACTCCTTTCAAAGTCAATGTGCAACATACTCAGCAGGAGTTTGCCTTGATGCGGTCTCTAATATCCACTGACTAAAACGGGTAGAGAAGAAAGGTTTGTGTTAGGATCAGGAAGAAAACTTCTGCGTGCTGCGTAGTCATTCTTTCACATAAACTGGAATGCAGGTTGGATTGGGCTGCAGTTTTTTATTCATTCATGGGATATGGGTATCGCTGGCTAGGGCAGCATTTGTTGCCTAGTCCTAGCAGCTCTTGAGAAGGAAGGGTGAGCTGCCTTCTTGAACCCGCTGCAATTCCTGAGGTGTCGGTGCAGTTAGGAAGGGAAGTCCAGGATTCTGACCCAGTGACAGTTAAGAAACAGTGATGTATTTCCAGGTCAAGATGGTGTGTGACCCAGAGGGGAACTTTCAGGCAATTTTCCATATGGCCAAGTAAATGTCAATATTGAACTGTACTGGAACAGCATAAGGGTGCTGCAAGTTCTGGAGCACAAGTCTTCAATGCTATTGCTGGAATATTGTCACGGTCCATAGCCATTTGCAGTACTCAGTGTCTTCAGCCATTTCTTGATTCACATGGAGTGAATCAAAATGGACAAAGACTAGTATCTGGATGCTGGGGACCTTCAGAGGAGGCTGATCATCGACTTGACACGAGTTGGAAGGGAGGTTGCCATGGTGGTGGAGCAGCAGGGGCTGCATAGAGGACCAGCTATAGGTGGAGGCTAGGAGAATCTTAATCATGTCATAGTTAGCTTAGCTTCGATCACCACCATTTACATTCCACTTGTCTTTTTGTCTGTGACATCTTTATCAATCTCTGGCTTCCACCTACTGCTGTCCCTCGATTCAGCCTGTTCTGCTCTACCAACATTCCCTCCTACAACAGCAGCGTAAATCTCAACCTATTTCTTTAGCATTGAAAGTGTTAGCTCTATTCTCTCTCCACAGGCGCTGTCAGACCTGCTGAGATTTTCCAACATTTTGTGTTTTTGTTTAAGATTGCAGCATCCGCAGGATTTTATTTTTATATTGAAAACTTCAACTGTCCTGGCCAATATTTATTCCTCAACAAATATCACTAATACAGATAAACCTGTTATTCATCTCGTTGGCTCTGTAGGGATACTAAATGTATGTAACTTTGCTGCTGTATTTCTAACATTACAACACTGATCACACTTCAAAATTACTTTCTTGGCAACAAGGCATGTCGGAATTCCCTGAAGTGGTGAAGGCACGCATAAAAATTCAAATTCTTGCTTCATGATGGGTGATGCCCCCAGATGATGTTACTGAGGCAAGGAGGAAACTAGCCTCTCACACAAACAGCCAAACGCAAAATGATCTATCTCACAGGATCAGAGTATTAGAGTAAAGCACTTGTTGAAGCACGCAGCAGCACTTAGGAGGACCTATTGGAGGAGTCAGCAAAAAGACAGCAAGGGGAAGAGGCAGGTGGATGCAGACCCACAGGAACTTATTAATCGTTAGAAGTGTTTCATGCAGTATTTTGCTAATTCTCAGAGCTCTGTACCTGGGGTAGAGATGTTCCAGAAGTGAGGGTTTGATATCAATGCAGATTCTGCTGTCCACTACAGAATGAGTACAAATGTCACAGCCACCAACAGAGAACTCTCCTCACCTAAAATATTAGCCTGTTATGTTTCCTGCATTTTATGTTTCAGATTTAATGCATCTGTATTTTACCTTTTGTTAAATATTTTGAGTGATCAAATAGAGTGCACCCTGATTATTGTCCAATTCAGTAATGTTCTGAAATTCAGTGAGTGTCCCAATATCACCCATAAGCTTGACAATTCCAACATCACATCCATCCAGGCACTTGGATGATTTGGGGTCCTCAGTTTATATCTGTATTGAAATTTGAATAATTTTCTTCCATATTAGTTCCACCAGGTTTGTGCACACTCTGCACTTCTTGAAGACGAACATCTCACCAAGGCCATTCCCACGCCCCCACTTCTTGCCTTCAAACAACTGCACAACCTCAAACAGACCATTGTCCACAGCAAACTACCCAGTCTTCAGGAGAACAGTGACCATGACACCACACAACCCTGCCACAGCAACCTCTACGAGGCATGCTGGATCATCAACAAGGATGCCATCATCTCACGTGAGAACACTATTCACCAGGTAAACGGTATATACACTTGCAACTCGGCCAATGGATGAATAAACATTGCTCGACAATCACCAGGCAAGCACGTTCTCTTCCTGTTGAGAAACACTTCAGCAGGTATGAGCATTCGGTCTCTGATCTTCGGGTAAACATTCTCTAAGGCGGCCTTCACGACACATGACAATGCAGAGTCACTAAGGAAGGACTGATAGCCAAGTTCCGTACACATGAGGACAGCCTCAACCAGGATTTTGGGTTCCTTTCACACTATCTGTAACCCCAAGACTTGCCTAAGCTTATAAAATGTCACTAACTATCCTGGTTGGAGACAATACGCATCTCTTTAACCTGTGCTTAACCCCCTCTCCATTCACATTGTCTGTATCTTTAAGACTTGATTACCTGTAAAGACTTGCATTCCACCATTATTTTGTAAATTGATTTCTATCTTTATATGCCCTTTTTGTGAACTGAAATCCTATTCACCAGATGAAAGGGCAGTGCTCTGAAAGCTAGTGACTTGCACTACTAAATAAACTTGTTGGACTTTAACCTGGTGTTGTGAGACTTCTTATTGTGTTTATCCCAGTCCAAGGCCAGCATTTCCACATCATTTCTCCGACATGCCAAAGATGTGTGGGTTAGGTTGATCTGCCATGGTAAATTATCCCTTCGTGTCAGGGGGATCAGCAGGGTAAATACATAGGGTTATAATGATAGGGCTTGGGTGGGATTGTTGTCGGTGTATGTTCTATGGGCCGAATTGCTTCCTTCTGTACAGTAGGGATTCCACAATAATTACAAATCCCCAAGGCCAGATGGCATCTGTCCTGGAATACTGAGAGAGACAAGAGATGAAATTGCTGAGCCTCTAACAGAAATCTTTGTTCCTTCATTGGATACAGGTGAGGTCTCAGAGGACTGGAGGATAGCAAATGTGATTTAAGAAGGTTAGGAAGGATAACCCAGGTAATTATAGACCAGTGAACTTGACGTCTGTGGTAGGGGAATTGTTGGAGAAGTTTCCTAGAGATAGGATCTATACACATTTAGAACTAAATAATTTCATTAGCAATTGCAACATGGTTTTGTATGAAGGAGGTCATGCCAAAATTTGGTTGAGTTTTTTTGAGCAGATGACAAAAATGATTGATGAGGGAAAGGCTGTGGATGTTGTCTACGTGGATTTTAGAAAAACATTCGACAAGGTCCCTTATGGCAGGCTGGTGCAAAAGGTTAAATCTCATGGGATCAAAGGAGAACTAGCTAGATGGGTACAGAACTGCCTTGGTCATAGAATTCATAGTGTGGAGATGCTGGCATTGGACTGGGGTAAACACAATAAGAAGTCTCACAACACCAGGTTAAAGTCCAACACATTTACGTGAAAGTAAACCACAAGCTTTTGGAAACGCTGTTCCTTTGTCAGGTATAAGAACATAAGAAATAGGAGCAGGAGTAGGCCATACAGCCCCTCAAGTCTGCCCCGCCATTCAACAAGATCATAGCTGATCTGTAGTGGTTCAGTATCACTTTCCTGCTTTCTCCCTGTAACCCTTAATTCCCTTGTCAATTAAAAACCTATCCACTCTTGACTTGAGCATATTCAGTGAGGAAGCCTCCATCACCTCATCAGGCAGAGAATTCCAAAGATTCACCACCCTTTGCGTGAAGAAACCCCTCCACAACTCCGATCTGAACCGCCCCCCCTAATCTTGAGACTGTGTCCTCTAGTCCTGCTATCTTTGTTAAGTGGGAAGAGTCTCTCAACCTCTACCCTATCTATCCCCTTCTTATCCATCTCTATAAGATCCCCTCTCAGCCTTCTAAAGTCCAAAGAGTACAAACCTAGCCTATTCAGTCTCTCCTCATAATCCAACGCCCTCATCTCCGGTATCAGCCTAGTAAACCTTCTCTGCACCCCCTCCAAAGCCAATGTATCCTTCCTCAAATGCAGCAGCCAAACTTGCACACAGTACCCCAGCTGCGGCCCACCAGCACCCTATACAGCTGCAACAGAACCTTCCTACTTTTATATTCTGTCCCCCTAGCTATAAAGGCCAACATTACATTCGCCTTCTTAATCACCTGCTGCACCTGCATACTGTGTTTTTGCAATTCGTGCACAAGGACCCCCCGGTCGCTCTGCACCGTCGCATGCTGCAGCTTTTCTCCATTTAAATAGTAATCCTTCCTATCATTATTCTTACCAAAGTGGATAACCTCACACTTGCTAACATTATATTCCATCTGCCAGGTCCTCGCCCATTCACTCAACTTATCCAGATCCCTCTGCAGGCTTTCCACATCTTCCATGCAATTTGCTTTTCCACTCATCTTCGTTTCATCAGCAAATTTCGTCACCCTGCACTCAGCCCCTTCCTCCAGATCATCTATGTAAATGGTAAATAGTTGAGACCCCAGCTCAAGAACTTTCCACATACCTGACAAAGGAATAGCATTTCCAAAAGCTACTTACTTTCAAGTAAACTTGTTGGACTTTAACTTGTTGTTGTGAGACTTCTTACCATGTTGGCCATAGAAGAGAGGGTAGCAGTGGATGGTCTTTTTCTGATTGAAGGTCTGTGACTAGTGGTGCTCCGCAGGGCTCTGTACTGGCTGTTTGTGATATGTATAAATGGTTTGGAAGAAGATGTAGCTGGTCTGATTAGTAAGTTTGTGGACGACACAAAAATTGCTGGAGTTGCGAATAGCGATGGATATTGTCAGAGATTACAGCAGGATATAGGTAGACTGGAAAATTGGACAGAAGAATGGCACATGGAATTTAATGCAGATAAATGCAAAGTGATACATTTTGGTAGATTTAATGCAGTGGGGAGCTTTACAATAAATGACAGAACAATCAGGAGTATAAACACACGGAGGGATCTGGGTATGCAAGTCCACAGATCCTTAAAGGTGGCAACACAGATGGAAAAGGTGATGAAGAAGGCATATGGCATGCTTGTCTTTATGAGACAAGGCATAGAGTATAAAAGTTGACATATGATGTTGCAGTTATACAGAACATTGGTTATTAGGAATACTGCATCCAGTTCTGGTCGCCACACTACTGGAAGGACGTGGTGGCTTTGGAGAGAGTGCAGAAAAGGTTTACCAGGATGTTGCCAGGTATGGAAGGTATTAACTATGAGACGAGATTGAGTAAACCAGGGTTGTTCTGCTTGGAAAGATGGAAGTTGAGGGGTGACCTAATAGAAGTTTATAAAATTATGAAGGGCATAGATAGGGTGAACAACTGAAAGCTTTTTCCCAGGTCAGAAATGACAAACACAAGAGGTCACAAGTTCAAGGTAAAGGGGGGCAAGGTTCAATACAGATATGCGGGAACGAATTTTTATACAGAAGGTGGTGGGGGCCTGGAATGCACTACCAAGCAAGATGGTTGAGGCAGACATGCTAGGGTCGTTTAAAACTTATCTAGATTGCCACACGAACAGACTGAGAATAGAGAGATATAAACAGATGGTCTAGTTAGGAACACACGATCAATGCAGGCTTGGAAGGCTGAAGGGCCTGTTTCCGTGCTGTATTGGTCTTTGTTCTTTACTGTCAATACCAAATCAAAACTGTGACTGACTGCATCCTAAACAAATACATCATTCAAACTTTAAGATATTAAATAAGAAATAACTGAAGTTATGCAATACCTAGCAGTTATTTCCATAATATAGTGTAAATAATTCAAAAAAAGGAAGTGCATATTTATTTGACCAGCATTTTAACACTCTGAATATTGACATTCTTAACCTTTTCAAAAAGTACAATTGTTTCACATACCATTTGCAAAAACATACTCTGTTACGTTTTTAATACTAAATGTTATAAAGTATATTTAAAGAAAAGTGCTATAAACATTTCATTAGTTTTCAGAATGAAATCAAGAATAGCTTCTTTTCTGTAGTGAAATCCCTGATTACGTAGTATCAAGAAGGAATAAATTTTTAAATAGGTTGAAATTATCCAGTTTTCAATAATGATAGTAAATAAATCACATCACCCATATTGCAAATACTGACAGTTTCTGCGTTGAATCAACCATTAATTAACATATTTCTATTTGAAACCAGGAAAGTGCCAGTGAACGTTTAGGTGGGAATCCACTGTGAGAGAAAAACTAATCCAACTAGAAAAACAAATAAGCACTCTGCCAAGTTAGGGAATGAAGTATTCACACTGGGATTACAGCATCTTGACATTTTAGAAAGGGATTAAAAAAATCATAAATGAAGATAAATGGTTTAATGGCTTACACAGTCAAAGAAAGCTCCATTGTTCTGAAGCCCTCTTGTTTTACCGATAGAGAATTTTAACAATAATACAAACACACACTTGTTTTGTTTGTGGTTCTAAGCTGAATATGACTCCTGAAAGTCTGTTTAAACAGCATGAACAGAGAAGACTATTTCTTCTCAAATCTCTGGCATTAGGCCTGTTCACCCAAGAACTTGTGAAGTTGTTTGTCCATCAGATTAGCATTATCAAACTTTTAAAATGACAGACACACCAATGGGACAATGTTACACTCTTTCTGTCTCGTTATTAATAGTACTTGTCTGTTCCCAAAGGAATACATTAAGCCTGCCAAGAAAATGTTTGAATGTTGTAGGAAGATATTGCTTCTTTATTTTGAGCTGTGTGCAAAAGCTAAATATTTTAAAGACAACACATTTTAATTGCAGACAAAGTTTATATCTATTCCTTTGGAAAGGTTCCAGAGTGTTTTGATAAGGCTGCCCATTAGCTCTTCATAGCTGTAACAGACAGTCTTCAACAATTTTCTTTCCAATACTCTTCTACATTTGGTACAAAGCTGTCAGGGTAATTTTTAAGGATCAATCAAATCTGGATTCACTTTAAGCAAAATCTCTTAGCCTGATAAATTTGAAGCACAATTTAGCAGACAGTTTCCCTTCTTCTGATATTAACAGGTCTAATTACAAGTGATCAGAAATCTATTATAACACAGTACTTCACAGCCAATTAATTATTTCAAAATGCGGTCATTGTTAATATAATGAAATGTGACAGCGAGATTGTTCATGCTAAGATCACAAACAAATCAAATGATTGGTTGAGGGACAACCCTGGGAGAACTCCAAATATGCCACAGAATTTCTTTACGACCAGTGTAATAGGCAGCAGAGTCTGAATGGAAAATAGTGTCTCTTGCAATGTAAAATTACCTCAGCT
The DNA here is from genome assembly GCA_024679065.1 of Sphyrna mokarran. Taxonomy (NCBI): domain Eukaryota; kingdom Metazoa; phylum Chordata; class Chondrichthyes; order Carcharhiniformes; family Carcharhinidae; genus Sphyrna; species Sphyrna mokarran. The sequence continues at coordinate 82,997,861 of JAGIQG010000007.1, read as the reverse complement.
TTAACCCAGCTTAGATGCTCAAGTGAGTTGATTATCACAAATCTCCTCATAGTAAGACATAGAGCAGTAAACAAAAACATGACGTTGTTTTGAGATAGGCTAAAATGGAAAAGTTTGGTTGGAGGGAGGAGGAAAGTGGCTGGAAGCAACAGAAGCAGCTGAATGGCTGATCTCAACCTCAGACTGAAAAAAGTGTATCGCATCATTCGTTGGAAACAAAAACACAAAGTAAAGGGGAGAGGAGATTAAGAAGAGGATTGGTAGTAGACAAGAGGGGTTGGGATATCTTTAGCTTTTTTGAATGATCATGGAGTATTTGGAGAGGAGTCTGAGGCTTGATATTGCTCTAAGGTAATGATTTCAATCTCTCAGACAAACAGCATGCCTGGAGAAGGCAGTGCGGGAAGTGTCGCAAGTAGACTGGACAGACTTCGAATGCCTGTGGTGTCACACGTGGCTGTGCTGCTGAGCAAGTGACAGGTATAGCTGGAACAGAAGAATGCTAAGTCAGAATATCTGAACACTGAGAAAAGTTGAGTTGACTGATGGAAGCTTAAGTAATGTTGGCATCAGAAAATTCATTAAGGTTTAGAAGAGAGACTTCTTTCCTGAGAAACTAAGATAACTTTAAATACATTTTTACATGTATTTGTTTGAATGAAACATTCAAAAACTGGGAATAATTTATCCCTTTATTCTGTCGACATTTTTGTCTGATGTACTTTTGTTAAAGCCAGAAAACATCCAACCAGAATCTGTAAGAAAAGGTATTCATGAAATTAACAATGACTGGTATTAAAGCTCAGTGAGCATTCACTTCACTCAGTTTTCAGTTCTGCAGAGAGAATGGAGTACATCCTCAAAAGGAACAAACTTAACAAATTCTTGTCCAAAAGATATTTGACAATACAGGAAAAAGAAACAGATCTGCATTCACATAGTGTTATAAGTCATCATAATGATATATGTATTAGAAACAGAAGTGGGCCATTTGTTCCCTCAAGCCTGCTCTATCATTCAGTAAGATCATGGTTGATCTAATTGTGGCCTCAATTCCACATCCTGCCTACCCCCAATATCCTTTGACTTGCTTGTTATTTAAGAACCTATCTACCCCTACCTTAAAAATGTTCATTGATCTTGCTTCCATTGTTGTCTAGTTTATGTTCTTATGGAAAAGTATTCAAGATGCTACTGATACCTATTTTTATTTGCACTACACTGCAGTTCTCATTTAAATATAATGCAACAACTGTGGATTTCTATAAATTATAAATGGATACCCTAAAAATCCCTACTTAAGGAAAACTACATTTAGAAATAACTCACCAGCAAAGAAATTGGAGAACATCTTAGCATTAATGTAGCATCAGAAGTATTCATGAATCAGCACCCCTGCAGGGAGATCATATATTCTACAGTCTTAGAGGGCACTTACTAATTCCTGGCTATCTTGCATCAGTGGTAGAAAAGTAGCCGTCAATATGGTCATCTGATCTTTGCTCAAGTCTTGCCACAGACTAATCAACTGGATCAACAGCTGGGCGCCACTCTTGAGCCTGGTGAAAGCTTGGTACAAATTGGCCTGATTCTCCTCCATAGCATCAGCGAGAGCTGTAAGCTGAAACAAAGGCAACTGTATTTATATTATATTTATTCAAATAATAAACTTTACATTTTCAAAAGGAGCCCTTTGAAAAAGAATATGTTGCTGTTCACAGGGGTTCCATTAAAAATACTGGCAATGTCACATGGAAAAGGGAAAGGAAATTAAACTTTTATCAATGTCAACTAAAAGAATGCATGACATGATACCATACTGGTTGTAAAATGCCCTTTCAATGAACAAGGATTATAAATTTATACCAAAATCCACATTACACTGCAAAACTGCTGATCTGGAACATTTCAATAGTTCTCTCACAGTTAGGATCCTCTAGTTAATTTCCTGAACTGTATTAGTGAGAAATCTCTTGACAGCTTCTAACCACCTGCCTGCTCAACGTCTGCATCTTTTTATTTAGCTTTTAATGCAGCCATTGACGAGAGAAATAAGGCAGCTAGCCACTCCGAGAACCAGGTTATTTTAGTATATTCCTCTCAGGGCCATTCTTTCTGAGAAATGCGTCAATAGGATACCAAATGCTGTCATCCCTCTTCTCAAAGCCAATTAGGGATGAGCAACAATTACTGCTCTTGTCAATGACACTGACATCTCATGGATCAACAGAAACATAAGTTATGCCATTAGAAACATTAAAGGAGGCATGAGTTATATGAAAAATGATTTGTGAACATATTAATAATTTCCTTAGCTTGTTTTGTTTTTACAAATGATGAAATTTGTTGAATACTGCTCATTTGAGCAGGTACATTTCAGGACTCTAAGAGAACCAAAGTACATTGGGATTATGATTAGCACAATCCAGCTGAATGGTGAATATTAACAGCTAGATCCAACACATTGTTTTGACATGCTTCACCATACAAATGGCATTGAATTTTCAAACCGTTTTTTTTGTGCTTGCTTTTAGCTTTACACACAGTAAAGTTGCCATTTATTGAACAAAAAAGTAGGTCAGTAGCCCAGAGGTCACAAGCTCAAATTGTAACATATGAAACTGAATCCAATACCAGGTGAGTAACTACAAAATCTGTTGTTTGTTCAAAAAATCCAGGTAGTTTACCAATGCTGTCTAGGTAAGGGAAGCAAAAATGCCAATCTTTCCAATCCAACCAACAGATAACTAGAGAGCTTTAAGTACCTTGGCAGTGTTGCTTGCTCACATTCCAACAAACAAATTCTGTGCATGATATCTGTACATGTTTCACATCAAAATCCTGGGGCTCAATTTCTTTGGTACTGGCACCCATTTATTGTATACAACAATAAATACAGCTCAGGTCTGCTTTCTTTAACCATAGATCTTACATCCATTTTTAAAAAATTCTTTCACAGGATGTAGATGTCACCAGCATAACAGCATTCATTGTCTACAATTAACTTCCTTTGAGAAAGCATTGGTGAGCCACTGGCTGGAACTGCTGTGGTCCATATAGTGTAGATACATCCACAATGCTGTTGGGAGGGAGTTACAGAACTTTGACCAATGACCTGTGAAGAATGGAGATAAATTCATCCTGTTCTGGTCTTCCCATGCCGATACTATAGTTAAGAAAGCCTATGAAAGCCTCTACTTTCTCAGACTAAGGAAATTTGGCATGTCAGCTACGACTCTCACCAACTTTTACAGATACATTATAGAAAACATTCTTTCTGGTTGTATCATAGCTTGCTATGGCTCCTGCTCTACCCAAGATCACAAGAAACTACAGAAAGTTGTGAATATAGCCCAATCCTTCATGCAAACCAGCCTCTCATCCATTGACTCTGTCTACACTTCCCACTGGCTCGGCAAAGCAGCCAGCATAATCAAGGACCCTGGGCAATCGGGACATTCCTTCTTCTACGTTCTTCCATCAGGAAAAAGATACAGAAGTCATGTACCAACCGACTCAAGAACAGCTTCTTCCCCGCAATCAGGCTTTTAAATGGACTTCCCTTGCATTAAGTTGATCTTTCTCTACACTCGAGCTCTAACTGTAACACTACATTCTCTCCTTTCCTTCTCTATGAACAGTATGTTTTGTCAGTATAGAGTGCAAGAAACAATACTTTTCACTATATATTAATACATGTGACAATAATAAATCAAATCAAATATTTCCATGTCAGGATTGTGTGAAGCTTGGTGGGGAATTTGCAGGTGGTGATATTCCCATGCACCTGCTGCCCTTTTCTTTCTTAGTGGTAAGGTTGCGAGTTTGGAAGGTGCTGTTGAAGGAACCTTGGTGAGTTCGTTAACACAGCAAATGACTTCTTATTGTTGGTTTATATTCTAGCTGCCACTCTGTCTCTTACTTCAGTTATCATATTTACAACCCCAATAACCTGGCTTCCAGTACATAAGAAATATGACAGTGATACTATCCAAAAGAAAAGTATTATAATTTGTTTTCTTGATACAAGGCCTTTGCAGGGTTGACAAAGTTGGGTTTGTTGTTTCTGCTGACTACCAAAATCAATGCCACATGATCCAACCAACTTCTTTCTGTTTTGTAGATTTCATAGTGGCTTGATAAGCTTTTTCAATGGGAATTTAAGAGTTATCCACGTATCTGTGGGTCTGGGGTTACATATAAGCCAGATTACATAAGGACAGAAGATTTCCTTCCCTAAAGGACATGTATCACACCTGGTGCAAGAACTTTGCAGGAACACTTTTGTTAGCATTTGGGCAGACTGCCACCTAGCACCAGACAATGAGACAGCTACTTTTCAGTTTTAAAGGAGAAATGGCAGATCCCAGAGTCTAAAGAAGAACACTGGTTTGCAAATCTAGTGCTAAAAGAAGACAGAAATAAAAATAATCTGGAACCTGCTGCAAGACAAAAAAAATGGTCTTTGGTGATTTCGGGAGCCTTACCAAACAGGTGAATCTATAATGTAATTTGTGAAAATTGTTTGGATAAACTTGAGTTGATCTAATTGGGATCCAAAGTGTAAATATCTGCATTAAAATTTCAAGAACGTTAAAGAAGGTACATAAAAGGTTAGTGCAGGAGGTCACATGGTGAAGGTGCTGGTTTGGAGAAGGGGGTGGGGAGAGGCTGCTGTGTTTTCATGAGCTTTGGTGTAGTTCCTTTTTGATCCTTTTTATTTGTCCAAGTACAGAACCTATAATTGGCTGGTCCTGATATATATATAAATGGTCTGTGCAATGTTTGTGGAAGACCCTGGTTGCTTTTTTGGATGATGGGAGCTAAACTGGATTAAGGAGGTCCTTGTTTGTGTAATGTCATTGATCTGCCTTGTAACAGCAGGAACAAGAATTTAACAAGGAACGATTAGGATATGATCTGCCATCAACAGACAAAAACGTGCACAGCATTCAAAGAGAATGATAATATGCAACCTTCCAAATAACAGGATTAGCAGACATCCAGACAGAATCAGATGTAAATAGCTATATCATCAGGAAACAGCTTACCTAGATGACCCAAATATTAGTAGATGTATACTGATTCTAATTTTGAGAGTCACAGAATGCAAGAGGTACAGACAGCCCCATACACAAAGGGGAGAATCAAAGAGAAACCAAGGTATAATTACCAGCAACTGCAGAAACAGACAGGTCAGTTTAACATCGAACAGCCAAGAGGCATTGTAACATCTCACAGCTGAAAGACCATTTAACTTCTAAGAATTCATAAAGCCAAGATTGTGCAGAAACCTTCGTAAACAACTGTGGTACAGTGGTTTACACTGTTGCCTCACAGTGGCTAGTACTCAGGCTTGATTCTGGCCTTGGGCGATTCTTTGTATGGAGATTGCACATTCTCCCAGTATTAGTATCAATTTCCTCTGGTTACTCTGGTTTTCTCCTGCAGTCCATGGTAAATGCACGGGGTTACAGGGATAGGGCAGGCCTGAGTAAGGTGCTCTTTTGAAGAGTCGCTGCAGACTCAATGGGCTGAATGGCCTCCTACTGCACTATAGCAATTCTATAGTTAAATATCTTTGTTGGACCAGGAAAAAACATTTTCCAGATCTGATCACCCATCTGGTATTCTGTGGTAATGATAAACTGGATTTAACCGATAGATTTATTTAATCTGTATGTTACCTGGGAACGAAAAGGTGTAACAAGTTTGGAATCATAAATATATACACATTGGAACTAATTTCTGTATGAACAGAGTGTGTATTTAGTAATTCATATATTAAATTGTGTTACAGTATTCTAGTTCTATTTGTGTGCATTTGTCTTTTCTTTGATAAATAGTCTTTAATAATTGTTACACAACAACTAGGCTGGTTATTCTCACTGAGGTTTCAAGTGACTCCTCACACCATTCCAAAAAAAAATCTATAAACAATCGCAAACCGGTATTTCCAGTTGGGATGCTCTTGCAAGTAACATTCATGTGATTTGCGATAGTGATGCAATTGTAGCTGACTTGGGTGGGGCCCAGTTCACAGTGGCGGCATCACCAGTGAGCAGGCCAATGTTTAGGAGGTGCTGTTGGTGCCAAGATTAAGGCTGTTCTCATGAATAAAAGTGTGGAGGACATATTTCTCTAGCCAGGGGCTGGCCCTTTTTTGCGTCTGGGAGTGCTCAGAGTGAGTTGTGTTCTTGGGGTTGAACAATGGATGTTTGGTTGGTGTTTTTTGTACGCTGTGATCCTTGCATTTGCACAGAAGGCATACATTCTTTTGCAGAACCCTTCGCTTTGATTGTAGAGGGCTTGAGTGGCACCACATTGAGATAGTAGATGGACAGATGGACATGAAGATGGTTGCTATGCACTCAGGTTCGCATTCTGGATTGGGGGCATTTCCCCCTTGGAGCTTTTAGTACATTTTTCTTTGTTTTCTGTTGATTATTCTGAGTTCAAGAGATCCCGCGCTTGTCCTGTGGTGATGCAGACAGACTGGATATCCTGGAGCGAACCAAAATTCTTTTTCTTTCCATTGAGGCTTCAGGCCGGTGGGAATGTGAGGGAGAAGTGTGATAGTGCACACCCGAGCATGGTTAATGGGTTTTTGAGTTTCACGCTTCTGTTTTGCTGCTCATGTGAGATGGGTGGGGATTTGCGTACATGGCATCATCTTTTCATCGCCTAGTCCTGTGGTCTGATTCCTCACATATTTCTGTTGTTGTTTCAGTATCTGTGTGGAGGAGGCACTGACTGTGACAGTGGGAATCATGTTGTCTGATTCTTTGCTGGTTATCTCCTTGTGTATATGTAGAATGATGAATGTGCTGTGCTGAACGTTGGGATGTTGTTGCTGAATATAAAAAAATCGAAAATCCTCAATAAAAACAAACAATAAGCACAGAATTGTATCTTGCGTCACAATTATAACTACTAATTGTTCTCAATTATCTCCATACATGAATTCCAAGGAGATTTATGGGCACATTGCAATCAAGTTTGACAAGGGCCACCACTGGAAGATCAGCGACTAGAGTAAGTTGCAGAGATGTGATACAGTAATCCAGAAACCAGGAATCTACAGCTACTGTGAGAATCAATCCTTGTATTCTGTGCTTCAAAAAGGTTCATTGCTGACCTGATCCAGAAACAACTAGTAAAACCATATAGGATTATTTGTAATGCGCACATTGGGTCTTATTCTGTATTAATGGATGGGATTCTCTGGCCATGCTCACCTAAAAGCTAGAGATTCCTGCCCTACTTCAATGGACCTTTACATGGTCCACCCCCCTACCTACTAGAATTCCAGTGACGGGTGGGATGGGAAAATTCCAGTCGTTATCTTCGGACTCATGCAAGACAGTTTTTTTTTGAGTTTTGGTAAATTTTCCAGCCTACATTAAACCTTTCCACTTGCTGATAATTAAGAACAGCATCTCTTGGCTGTTTTCATCAAGCCAGACACAATGTTTCCCAGTAGAAAGCAAAGACCATCATTATAGGTGCTTGCAATGCTTGGTTTTAAGGTTGGTCAGACACTATGGGACACGCTGTAACTTCTGGTGGCTGAGGTTAAGAGGCACTGACTGAGAAAACTGACTTGAGGCCATCGATGTTAAATTTCTTGCAACATTGCTTCTGTTGACCACCACTGTTTGGAAGCCATGCTGGAGACAGCAATTTGGATAAGGCAGCCGTAATTAGTCCAGCAGTCATCAGTACCTTTCATTGGAATATGGTAAACAGAAGTAGTAGATCATTCAATGCCTTAAGTCTGCTCTGCCATTCAACTAGATCTTGGCTGACCTTCTAACTCAATGCCATTTTCTCACACGATTCCCATGTCACTTAATATCCTTAATATCTAGAAATCCAATGATTTTTGTCCTGAATATATTCAAACAACTGAGCCTCCACTACCCTCAAGCAGAGAATTTCAAAAAAATCACTATCCTCTGATTTAATTTGATTTATATTAATGTCACATGTACTAGTATACCATGAAAAGTATTGTTTCTTATGCAGTATACAGATAAAACATAAACTTTCCTTCTCTATGAATGTTGTTATTTATTAGTGTCACAAGTAGGCTTATATTAACACTGCAATGAAGGTACTGTGAAAATCTCCTAGTCGCCACACACTGGCGCCTGTTCTGGTACATTGAGGGAAAATTTAGCATGGTCAATGCACCTAACCAGCATGCCTTTAAGGCTTTGGGAGAAAACCCATGCAAACTCAAGCTGGAACTCCTGAGTCCCTGGAGCAGTGAGGCAACAGTGCTAATCACTGTGCCATCGTGCTGCCCGAAAGGAGGGTGCAGAATGTAGGGTTACAGTTATTGCTAGGGTAGGGAAAAATCAACTTAACATAAAAGGTCAATTCAAAAGTCTGATGGCAGCAAAGAAGAAACTGGTTTTGAGTCAGCTGGTACATAATCTCAGACTTTTGTAAGTTAGGGGGTAAAAGTATGTCTGGAGTGCTTAGGTTCCTTAATTTTACTTCTTTTCCAAGGCAGCAGAAGGTGTTGCCAGAGTCAATAGATGGGAGGCTGGTTCGAGGGATGGACTACGCTATGTTCACAACCTTTTGTCGTTTCTTGTGGTTTTGGGCAGATCATTGAAAAAAATCCTCTTAATCTTGGTCCTAAATGGCCTATTTCTTATTTTGAAGACTGTCTCACCTGGTTCTAGACCTCCAATCAAGGAATACATCCTTCAAGCATTTACTCTGTTGAATCCTGTAAGAATTTTGTACACTTCAGTGATAACTCATTGAGATATCATGGTGCAGGTAATGTAGTTATGCAGTCCTTTGCTCAAACCATGTTGTAGTCGAGCAGTTGCCAGTATTTAACCATGACTAATGCCATGAGAGCTTGTGTTTGTCTCAAACAGTTACCACATTTTCTCAAGAGGTGATACTGTTAGAGTTTGCTTTCTCTGCTCCTTCCTTGCTAATCATACCCTTCCAGTCCTTCCTGGCATTGACATTTCCAGGGAGGATGTGTTTGTTGTCCTCTGAGGTTTGGGCTAGAGATTGTTAAAGGTCGGTGCTGAATTCCTCCTTAGTCTTGCCTGCTGCCTCAAGTATAACAGCAGACACACTGATGGTAATAACATGCTAATTCCTTTTTATTATTAGCCAGGCAGTCATAAGCTTATTCTAAAGGGGAAGTTGCTGAAGCCCCAAAGAACCTCCCTGTTGACTCCTCTTTCCAAGAGTAGGAGAAAATGGGCTTTGACTAAACACCCAGAAATCTATGTGTTTCTTCCAACCGCCTCCCACAACAAAACATCTTTCCCCAGCAATCAGGTTCAAACTGGAAAATGTGAAGCATTTCTTGGGAACATCCACTCGATGAACACAGACACAAATGACAAAATCTATCATTGCCAACAATGTGCCAACTTGGCAGTTGCCCAGCTGAAGATGAAAGTATTTGAGGACCAGGATGATCAAAGGTGATGGTTGCACAGACAGCAGAGACTCCCATATCCCTATGCTTCAGGGATATACACAACATACAATAGGCCCTTTAAAGCATTAAGGAAGTATCACTAGCAGTGCTTTCAAAAGATCTTCCAAAACTGGTTCAATAGCAAATTTTATCTTCCAAACCAACATGCCCAGCATCAATGTGAATCTCTCAAAACCAGCACCGCTGGGTAGGATACGTCATTCATATGCCTGACATTAGACTCTCAAAGTAACTGCGCTACTCTGAACTTGTTTGTTGGTTTTTGATTGACAGAAATGGAGAAGATTCATCTGAGGAGGCACTGAACAAATCAAGAGATTTCATCAGGAACACGCAGAGGCAAAGGTGAGGCATCAGAGAGAGTGCACAAACTTCCAAACAATATATCTACCACAGCCTTCAAGCACCATGTGCCCCTCATGTGGCACAGTCTGCATTTTTGATATTTCAGCCATCTCAGAACCCATCAAATCAGAATGGAAGTAAGTCATCCTCAATCCTGAGAGACTGCCTAAGGAGGAAACACATTGCAACACTGAAGCTTGCACCAATATGCTAAATCATGGAGATCAAGAACTCTAATTATCCTCTCAGAACATAAGCAAGCAGAGATTCACTCATCTTATGGCAAAAACAGTAACCAGAACATCCTCACACAACCTTTACATAGATTTACAAAATTCACACATTGAACCCACCTCAGAGAGATCTAAGATAGTTTGAAACTACTGATGAGCTCCAAAATTCTACAACCTGTATGACATTAATGAAAATAGATAATAACAGGTAAGGGAAGGTGAAGCCCCAACACATTCCCCCTATTTAGATAACATGCTCACATCAGTTGAGCTTTTCTCTTTTTTTTAAAGAATCTATTGATCTTATTACCAGTGTGTAAATCTCTTTGACTCACCCATTGTTGTGTATGTACTTTGTAGCCTAAACCTCTGTACCAAAAATATTAGTAAGGTCAAACTGAGTGCAAATCCACCCTCTCAAGAATTGTTGAGTACATTGTTTCTGAGACCCATATTGTTCTCCAGGATTAAGAATCAGTTACACAGTCATTGAGGAAGGTTTACAGACATTTTAGCTGCCTGCCTTACCATTGAATCTTTATTGCATGAGACCTGTTCGTGAAAAAGGCTAGCTTTGGTTCAAATGAAGGGAAATGCATCTGTAAATCCTGGCATTAAATTGATTAAACGTTAATACTATTAAATTAAATCAAATCAAGTGCAGGTAGGAAACTTGTGACACCACCATTAGATATCAGATAATAAGAAAATTATACCCTAATGTTTCAGTATTAGGCTTACCTCCAACTTGGTGTTATTGTGCCAGGTTGGCCTCATACACAGACCAAAGTCCACAATTGCACAGAAGTTAACATTTGTATGTAAAAGATACCAACAGCTTTGAAAAAAAATTCAAGCCCTGCCAGCAGAATTAGGTCCCTGTGAGAAAGCAGCAGAGATGAGAAAGAGGATCTTAATCCTTAGTCAAATGTTTTTAACTCAAGACTTTTTGTTGTTATGCAATGGTCAGACAATTATTAACAACACTTTACAAAACCTTCCCTCACATTGCTTACTGGGAGATGTCTTCCTGGTTTTTGGTGATCTGAATGTGAATGCAACAGCAGATGATCATTTCTCTATCTTCCAAGTGATTCCTCTCCATTGATAATTAACAGGGCATCTTAGTGGCAATGAGACTTAGCGCTCATGATTATGGAAGATACAAATCACAAGCGTTATTACTGTTATGATTGATTTTTGTGTCAGTAAAGTGACTCTCATTTGCCATTCATTGTTCAGTTTCCTTGACTTTAAGGCCACCAATAACTATACTTCTTAAGCCCTTCAAAGTCATCAGCATGTACTGTTTAACCAATTTTTTAAAACCCCCAAGGAAGTGATCCTCCAAAGAAACAAAAGATTGTTGAAGCTTATAATTTTTTACATTTTATTTGAAAAAGATTTGACAGCAAGATTGTTTCTTCAAATGATATTCATTGATGTGTGCACGTTAATGCAAGAACATTTGCATTTCTCTAGTCTCACATGGCTTCAGGGCACACCAAAACACTTTACAATCAATTAGGTATTTTTGAAGTGCACTCCTTGTTGTAGTGTAGGACACATAACACTAATTTCACACAAGATGTCACAAGTAGCAATGAAATAAATGACCAATCTATGTTTCAGATTGGTTGAAGGATAAATGTTGGCCAGGACAGAGGGTAGATGGATCTTATGTTTAATGGCTTGTCTGAAAAACTCATTGTCATGAGTATGTGTAAACATTGTGAAAAAAGAAAGACTTGGTGTGAAAACCTGAAATGGAACAATAGAATCTATACAATATAGAAAGAGGCCATTGAATTTGCACTGACATTCTAAAAGAGCATCCCATCCAAACCCTCCCCTTTGCCTTATCCTGATAACCCTGCATACCTAATCCACACATCTTTTAAGACTAAGGTGCAATTTATCACGGCCAATCCCTCTAACCTCCACATCTTTAGATTGTGGGAAGGAAATTTCAGCATCCGGAGGAAACCCACACAGACACAAAAGAAGGAATACAACAGTATAAGATGAAGCAGTATGGGAAGAGATTCATGGAGCATAAATGCCAGCATTGACCTATTGGGGTGAGTAGCCTTCGACTTACTTTAATATTTTATATAATTCAACATAATAGCCAAATGTTTTCACTACCAAAAGAACAAGCTCAAAGATTAAACTCTGTAATAAAAACATGTTTATAAAGCACATTATGATAAATATAAACATAAACATATTATTCAAGTTTTAGATTTTGTATACAAGATTTCAGTACTATTCCAGATTTCCATATCCCAAACTGGTCTGAATATATGCTAAACTGGCTCTGTTAAAGAAATCTATGAGCTGCCAATGACAATAGTCTAGTAGTGATGACAGACTTCCTGAAGGGCTGGCTGTACATAGGTTTTGCTCCATATCAGTAGCAGTACGACTACAGCAGTGCAACGCGCTACTTGTTAAAAAGAATATTTAAATACTATCATCTGGTCAACAGAAAGTATTGTTCCATACACATAAACACATGTATGTTGCTAATCCACCCTTTCATTACTTAGCAATTCCAATGAAGTATTAGCTTTCTGACACATTTCTGCTCAAATGACCTCCAGACTATACATGTTCCTCAATGTTAGCAAACATTGAAATTAATTCCTTAAAACTTTCCATTTTCTACTGAAGATAAACAAACATACCAATTAAGTTTCTGAAACAACATTTTATGGATTTTGTTGGAAATGGATAAAATGCTTATGAAATTTAAACTATGTTGACTTAAATAGATATGCCAAAAAATGAAACAAATGCCTCCATACAATTGAATTTGGAACAAATCCTTTGTAAACTACAAGAGTCTCATAGCCCCTGTGCACTCTATCCATCAACTTGGAATAATTTAGAACACAGAACATAGACCCTATAGTGCAGAAAGAGGCCCTTCGGCCCATCGAGTCTGCACCGAATATAATCCCACCCAGGCCCTACCCCCATATTCCTACATATTATACCCACTAATCCCTCCAACCTACGCACCCCTGGATACTAAGGGGCAATTTCTTAGCATGGCCAATCAACCTAACCCACACATCTTTGGACTGTGGGAGGAAACCACAGTACCCGGAGGAAAGCCATGCAGACAGACACATGGAGAATGTGCAAACTCCATACAGACAGTGACCTGAGCCGGGAATCGAACTCAGGACCCTGGAGCTGTGAAGCAGCAGTGCTAACCACTGTGTTACCATGTCACCCTTTGTTCACTTTGCCACCCATGTTCACTTTGCATTTGGAGAGTGTTCAAACTGGGCTCCTCCAAAGGCCAATGTGAGTGGTTAACTAATTATTAGTTCATGTTGTGATGTCAAGAGGCACGCACTCAGAGCCAAGGGTTTATTTCATGATCCTTGAAAATATTTTCTGCATTGTCCCTAGGATGTCTTTGACTTTGACAATCTTTTCTCTTTCTTAATCTATCTGATGTTGTGTACTGGGGCTGAACTCAACAGCAGCATTTCCATGCTGGGGGCTGAACTCCAAGGTTGTTCTTTGTTCTGAAACCATCATCTCTGTAAATACTTGATGCAGAATAACTTCTTTTTTTAAACATGCAAGTGATTTTCTTTTTCAATTTTGATCTGTTGGAAGTTGAAGATAATTTTAAAAATAGATTGGCAGCGAGTTTTACCAATCATGTAGGTTATCATTGACCAGGAACACTCTGGCTATAAGAGCAGGTCAGAAGCTGGGAATTTTGTGGACAGTGGCTTAGTTCCTGATTCCCCAAAGCCTGTCCACTATCTACAAGTCACAAGTCAGGAGTGGAATACGCTCCACTTTCCTGGATGGTGCAGCTCCAACACTCAAGAAACTTGACACCATCCATGATAAAGCAGCCTACTTGATTGGTACCCCTTCCACACACATTCATTCCTTCTACCACTGAGGAACAATGGCAGCAGTGTGCACCATCTACAAGATGCATTACAGCAACTCACCAAGGCTCCTTCAACAGCACCTTCCAAATTCGACATCTCTACCGTCTAGAAGGACAAAGATAGCGGACACATGCAAACACCATCACCTGCAAATTCCCCTCTAAACCGCACACCACCCTGATATGGAACTACATCACTGTTCTTTCACTGTCGCTGGGTCAAAATCCTGGAATTTGCTCTGTAACAGCACTGTGATGCACATCACACAAATTAAGCAGTTCAAGACAGCAGCTCATCACCATCTACTCAGGGCAATTAGGGATGGGCAACAAAAATGAGACCAACAAAGCTCATATCCCATTAAAAAAAAATCAGAACTTAAGACCGTTTCCTAATTTCATATTCTTAGAATAATTTTGATAAAAGGTTTAGTTTTGATGCTGAAGCACCAATCAGGCTTCCAAAGTAACAATTTCTTTTTTTACAAGCCCCAACTTTAATCAGCTTAAATAAAACGTGTACATGCTGTCAGTGACTTAATGCAGTGCTTAGAAATGATGCTCAAACTAATGAATTAACAGCTGATGTACTTTAAAATTTTAACTATAATGGCGGAATCAGTTTTCTTATTTTAACTCCCAGATTAAATAACTTGTATCTAGAAATAAACTAATATTCCTAAAAGCAATCAGATATGTAATTTAAGTCTGAAGTATTACAAAAAGTTACATTTAATTTGGATCTCTGATGTGAAGAATTGTCTTAAAGCACTTCACAAATCAATGCAACAGAAACAAATACCAAAATAAAATGGAAAGCAAAATAGGAAAGGAATGGGTTTTGGTGAAACCAAAAATCTGAACCAGGAAACTGGAATTAAGGAGGTTTTCAAATGCTAAGGAGAAAGCTACAGATAGGTTTACATTGGCTCCTTTGAAGTTTAGAAAGAAACGGAAGTTTCAATGGTGGAATATGAGATGACGAGGGTGCATGGAAGTCCAGATGAACAGAATGTTTCAGAGGGAATATAAAGTTGGAGGAGAAGCGTCTGGACAAGAGGTGAGAGAGGATGTTAATTTAATAAGTTGAGGGAAGGGGAAACAGCATCTGTCGTTCAGGACTGAACTGATGGGCAGTTACGGCTTAGTAATTGCTTTGCAAAGTGTAAATTTGGATAACTAAGATATAGTTCTAAAACTTTAATGGCTTTTGACAAATCATCAGGTAGGCCATGCAGAAGGAGCTCTGTCTATGCTATGATGGAAGGGCTGGGGGCCTTTTGTTGTTTGCAATTACTTAATGACTAGGAAGCAAGGACAGAAATAAAACACTCTAAGCTTGCAGTGCATATCAAACTGGAACCGGCTGATTAAATAGAGATAATGGGGGATAAATGGGGGAACTAGGCTGTCATGTAATATATGGGATTAAATATGGCCAAATGTAAATAGTTGTAAGGACAATAAACAGTTGCAACACAAGCAAAATGGTACAAATGGTACAAAACATGATGCAGGAGAGGAATCTGATAGTACTCATGTCTAGGTCACTAAAGTCATCAGGACAATGAGCAGCAGTGGTGCAAGGGGCATATATATAGTGTATATATGGGCATTAAAACAAGAGTCATCAAATCTCACGTTCATAGGTAGTCTGATCTAGTCCAATTCAAAGCAACTTGCACAACTCTGGTTATCATATTATGGGAAAAGCATTTAGACATTGGAAGCAGGACAGCAAAATACAACTACATTAACAGCTGAGATTAGGCAGCCAAGTTATGAGAGGAGGTGAGAGAAACTGAGAATGCTTACACATGGAAAGGCACATGGTGAACTCACAGAACATCCCAAACGATAAACAAGGTGAACATAAATGTATTGAACACAGTTATAACAATGATACAAGGACCATGCTTCCAGTTTAATAGAGGGAAAGTAAACAGATATTTAGGTTTCTTGCAGAGAATGGTGAATGTTTAAAATGGACAAAAAGAGGAGGTAGTGGGACTGATTTTGTCAGCTAAATTAACAGAAAGTTGGATAAAACTCAGGTGAACTTTTTAATAGGAGGATACATGAAGTGGAAGACTATATTCCCTAATCAGAGTGGTCAGGCAGGGTCCTATCTACTTTGTCCTTTCCTATCTTGCTGTGCAATAGCACCAAGATTTCAACTGATACATCCTCATTATCTCTACATAATTAGAATTGCAGGGAACCATTGGTAAAAATGGAGGTGAATTGAAGTGGACAGGAATAACATTTGGATTGAGATACTAACATAAAAATAGAAACTTCAAAAAGCTTTCAACAAAGTGATCAGATATTGCACAAATGCAAATGGTGATGCTATGGGCACAGTACAAAGGTATGTGAGCAGTGTCCCAGCTTTCCACCCTTCCACACTGAAAAAACATATCAGATTTTGGTATTTATCTGTATGTATCTATTCATCAATTGAACACACTGCCTTACATAAATACAAATTACAAAAAGCAGAATATTAAGACATTATTCAAATCATCGTATATCATAATACACAACTGTATGCGCAGCCCTAAAAAATCGAGAAAGTTAAACATTGAGACAACAACCAAAATAGTGGCCAAGTTAAATTTGCTTTTGCAGTGATGAAGCAAACTCAATTAAACCACACCTTTGGTGATTTGATTTATTTCTTAATTTGGATTGCATTAGTTGAAGAATATACAGACAGATTGACAAACAGGGACCTAGTTAGACTTCCTCTGTTATATTGAGAAATCCAGTTAGTAATAAGCAGAACACTCTAAGCAGACCATATTTTTTGCTAAGGTTAAACAAAAGCAGCTTAATGCCAAACTCTGGGCCCATCTCAACACCCTAAAAAGTCCTGATGTGATGGCTATCTGCTATCCATGATGATATCAGCTTTTATTCTTTCTCCTTGTACTTTAATCTCTCCTGTCACTTGTCAAGACATTTTAATTTCAAAATATACAAGTTACTCCTTTTCCTCCATGATGCCTCCTCTGCAACAGAAAGCTCAATGCATTTTCACATTTACAATGGCAGACTTTTCTGAAACACAACTTGCTGACTGTCTTAAATTTTGCAAGCAGCATTTACAGTATCAGAAACAAAGTGATGACAGGTCAATGTAATGAGTTCCGGTTACACCTCATTAATCTCAGCAAGAGAAATAACAAACATTACATTTGTTGTTTTACCACAATTACACAAATTGAAACAAGCTGACAGTGATTTAAAGGTTCTGCTCCTTCTTACCTGTGCAATATTCAGCTCACATGGATTCAGTTAGCTTTGCCACTCAGAGAACACAATGTCAGGTTTTAACCAAAACGTGAACCAATTGTTTCTTTCAGATGCTGATCTGCTGTGCAATTGCTGCTGTTTTATTGTAACAAAAACACGCAATCCTGCAGCAGCTGAAAGCCTTGCAGCGTAATAGATTTTCGATTAATAAGTCATGCAGAGCAAATGTATTCAATGGGTAGCTAAACCATCAGAGCAGAAAGATTTCTACTTCAACAGCAACTTGTATTTATAAAGCAACTTTAATGAAGGGACACACACCAAGTCTGTATGGAGAGTTGGGAGCAGTGACCTGGTTGGAGAGATGGCTTTGCAGAAAAGTTGGGGTGGAGAAAACTGTTGAGAGCAATCATTCTGGAGGATACGATCAAAAGAGGCTGAAAGTTCTGCCACTGATTTGATTTATTATTGTCACATGTATTAACATACAGTGAAAAGTATTATTTCTTGCTATATAGACAAAGCATACTATTCATAGAGAAGGAACAAGACAGTGCAGAATGTAGTGTTACAGTCATAGCTAACATGTACAGAAACATCAATTTAATGCAAGGCAGGTCCATTCAAAGGCTGATGGCAGCAGAGAAGAAGCTGTTCTTGAATCTGTTGGTACGTGACCTCAGACTTTTGTATATTTTTCCTGATGGAAGAGCTCAAAGAGAACATTCAGGATACGTGGAGTCCTTAATTATGCTGATTGGTTTGCCAAGACAGTGAGAAGTGTAGACAGAATCAATGGATGGGAGGCTTGTTTGTGTGATGAATTGGGCTACATTCACAATCTTTTGTAATTTCTTGCAGTCTTGGGCAGAGGAGCCATACCAAGCTGTGATACAAACAGAAAGAATGCTTTTCATAGTGCTTTATAAAGGTCAATGAGAGTTGTAGCTGATATGCCAAATTTCCTTAGCCTTCTGAGAAAGTAGAGGCGTTGGTGGGCTTTCTTAACTACAGTGTCAACATGGTGGGGCCAGGACAGGTTGTTGGTGATCTAGATGCTAAAAACATGAAGCTCTCGACCCTTTCTACTTTGTTCCTCATTGATGGGGATAGGGGCATGTTCTCTGTACACTTCCTAAAGTCGATAACAATCTCCTTCATTTTGTTGATATTGTGGGAGAGGTTATTGTTGCCACATCAGTTCACCAGATTCTCTATCTCATTCCTGTACTCTGTCGCATCACTGTTTGAGATCTAACACACTACAATAGTGTTGTCAACAAACTTGAAAATCAAATGATGATAGATAGCAGAATGGAGAGAAGGGGTCAAAGGCAGAATATGAGGGCATGATGATGGGGGAAATAGGCAGTCAGAGCTGGTAGGAGGCTTAGAAAGTTAGAAAATTGCACAGTTATAGGGAAATGAGACTACAGAGGATTCTGTACGTAGTAACATAGATTTGAAATAAATTGCAGAGTGCAGCGGATACCACATAAGGAAGATTATTACACTAGAACATATAGTGACCAGAGGAAACTTCTTTATGAAATAGATAGCAGTTAACACATAAAGGGAATTTTAAGTAAATATTCCCAGTACTTTATGATGCATAAACTAAGAGATAATGAGATGACCATAGAACACAGCCAAAGGTGGGGTTAGAACATAGAACATTACAGCGCAGAACAGGCCCTTCGGCCTTCGATGTTGCGCCGACCAATTAGGAAAAAGCAATGACTCTCTAACCTAAACCATTCCCTTTTCGTCCATAAACTTATCAAATAACTTTTTATACGCCACCAAACTTGGCGCATCTACAACTGACGCAGACAGGGCATTCCATACCCTTACCACCCTCTGGGTAAAGAACCTACCTCTGACATCCGTCCTATAACCACCACCCCTTAATTCAAAGCTATGTCCCCTCGTGCTAGCTTTCTCCATCCTAGGAAAAAGGCTATCACTGTCCACCCTATCTAAACCTCTAATCATCTTATATGTTTCAATAAGGTCTCCTCTTAGCCGCCTTCTTTCTAACAAAAACAACCTCAAATCCCTCAGCCACTCCTCATAAGATCTGCCCTCCATACCAGGCAACATCCTGGTAAACCTCCTCTGTACCCTCTCCAATGCCTCCATATCTTTCTTATAATGCAGGGACCAGAACTCCACACAATACTCCAAGTGCGGCCGCACTAGAGTTTTGTACAGTTGCAACATGACGTTGCGGCTCCGAAATTCAATCCCCCTACCAATAAAAGCCAAGACTCCGTATGCCTTCTTAACAACCTGATCGACTTGATTGCCAACTTTCAGGGATCTATGCACATATACACCAAGATCCCTCTGTTCATCAACACTATTAAGAGTCCTACCATTAGCCCTATACTCTACACATTTGTTATTCCTGCCAAAGTGAATTACCTCTCACTTTTCCCACATTAAACTCCATTTGCCACCTCTCGGCCCAGCTCTGCAACTTGTCCAAGTCTCTCTGCAAACTATAACACCCCTCTTCACTATCTACCACTCCACCGACTTTAGTGTCATCTGCAAATTTACTAATCCATACTTCAATACCCTCATCCAGATCATTTATAAAAATTACAAACAGCAGGGGCCCCAAAACAGACCCCTGAGGTACACCACTTGTCACCGAACTCCAAGATGAATATCTCCCATCAACCACCACCCTCTGTCTTCTATCTGCTAGCCAATTCCTAATACAATTAGCTAAATCACCCTCTATCCCATACATCTGCATTTTCTGCAGAAGCCTTCCATGGGACACCTTATCGAACGCTTTACTAAAGTCCATATATACCACATCAACCGCCTTACCCCCATCCACCTCTTTGGTCACTTTTTCAAAAAACTCAATAAGATTAGTAAGGCACGACCCACCCTTCACAAAACCATGCTGACTATCCCCAATCAATTCATTTCTCTCTAAATAACTATAAATCCTATCCCTAATAATTCTATCCAATACTTTGCCCACAACAGAAGTAAGACTCACCGGCCTATAATTCCACGGAAAGTCTCTCTTCCCCTTCTTGAACAATGGGACCACATTCGCTATCCTCCAGTCTTCCGGCACTATACCCGTAACCAACGACAACCTGAAGATCAGAGCAGAGGCTCTGCAATCTCCTCTCTCGCCTCCCAGAGAATCCTAGGGTAAATCCCGTCCGGCCCAGGGGACTTATCTAACTTCAAACCCCCAAGAATATCTAGCACATCCTCCCTATCTACTTCAATACTTTCCAGTTTGCAACCCTGTATCCCAGTGTTCTGCACAACTACATTTACATCTCCCTGCGTGAATACCGAAGAGAAATATTTGTTCAGTGCCTCTCCGATCTCTTCAGGCTCCATGCACAACATCCCACTGCTGTCTATGACTGGCCCTAATCTTGCCCTAACCAATCTTCTATTCTTAACATATCTAAAGAAAGCTTTAGGATTCTCCTTGATCCTATCAGCCAAAGTCTTCTCGTGTCCTCTTTTAGCTCTCCTCAACTCACTCTTTAGCTCCCTCCTGGCTAATCTATAGCTATCCAGTGCACTAACTGAGCCTTCAAGCCTCACCCTGACATAAGCCTCCTTTTTCCTTTTAACCAGCGAATTAACTTTTTTAGTACACCATGGTTCCCTTTCTCGACCATTTCCTCCTTGCCTGACAGGGACATACTTATCAAGGACTCGCAGTAGCTGCTCCTTGAATAAGCTCCACATTTCAGATGTTCCCAGTTCCTGTAGTTTCCTAGTCCAACCTATGCACCCTAATTCCCTCCTTATGGCCTCATAATTACCATTCCCCCAGCTATAACTACTGCCCCCAGCTTCATGCCGATCCCTATCCATCACTAAGGTGAACGTAACCGAATTGTGGTCACTATCACCAAAATGTTCACCAACTTCCAAGCCTAACACCTGGTCTGGCTCATTGCCCAGCACCAAATCCAATGTAGCCTCACCTCTAGTTGGTCTATCTACATACTGAGTCAAAAAACCTTCCCGCACACCTTGTACAAAAACTGACCCCTCTAACGTGCTAGAGCTATAGCTATTCCAATCAATATTAGTAAAGTTAAAGTTAAAGGCTGGTTTGTACAGCATGCAAGAAAAGGTGTGGAAGGCAATGGCATGGTGGTACTGTTGTTGGACCAGTAATCCAGACATCCAGGGTAATGCTCTGGGCAATTTAAGCTCAACTAAACATCTGGACTTAAAAGTCTAATGATGATATGAATCCACTGCTGATTGTTGTAAAAATCCATCTGGTTCAGTAATGTTCTTTAGAGAAAGAAATCTGAAGTGGCAAGGGTAGAGAATATACTCTGGGTGGGATTTCAAATGTCCATTCCCAAGAGTGTCTCGGCAGTACCATTAAGGACCGAGTTGGCCAATTTCTAAAGGCCACAGCTGCTATATTAGGGTTGTAGCTGGTGCTGAAGAAACCAAGAGGGAAAGAAAAAAATATGACCTCTTCCTCTCCAAGTTGTCTGCCGCAGATACTCCTGGCCATGAACACTGCATTTGCCTGAGGAAGACACAGTGTTGAAAGCTCGCATTTTTACTATCAAATAAATCGGTTGGATTATAAATTGGTGTTGCTAAATTCTTACTGAGTTCTTACCACCCCAATCCAACGCCGGCATCTGTATATCATGACAATACCAGCAGGAGTAACCACTGCACAGTCCTTATGGATACAAAGTCCCATTTTCACATTGAGGATATCTTCCATTGCATTGTGTGACACTACCACTGTAGGAACAGATCCAGCAACTCGAGACTGTACCTCTAGCAGCAGATTTGTACTATATCACAATTTGTAACCTATGACCCGGCTGATCCCCCACTCTACTAATACCACCAAGCCGGAGGATCTGCCAGGTTCAATGAAGAGTGCAGCAGGACACGCTAGGAGCAAAACCAAGTGTACCTAAAAATGAAGTGTCAACCTGGTGAAACTATAACACAGGACTGCTTGTGTGTCAAACCGCATAAGCGGCAAATAATCGACACAGCAAAGCGATTACAACCAACGGATTAGATCTAAGCTCTGTAGTCCTGGTCACATCCAGGTGTGAATGGTGATGAATAATTAAACAACTCAGTGAAGGATGCAGCTCCATAAATATACCCATTCTCAATGACAGAAGAGCCCAGCACATTAGTGCAAAAAATAAGGCTGACACCATCTCCACAATTTTCAGCCAGAAGTGCCAAGCGGATGATCTGTCTCTGCCTTCTCCAGTGGGCCCCAATATCACAGATATCAGTCTTCAGCCAATTCGATTCACTCTATGTGATAGCGAGGAACCACTGAGGCACTGAATACTACGAAGTCCATGGGCCCTGACAACATTCCAGCAATAGTCCTGAAAACTTGTCCTCCATAGCTTGCCACACCACTAGCCAAGCTATTCCAGTACAATTACAACACTGATATCTATCTGACAATGTGGAAAATTGCCCAAGAATGTCCTACACATAAGAATGCAACCCAACCAATTACCCTCCTCTCGTCATCACAAAGTGATGGAAGAGGTAATCAACAGTGCTATCAAGTGGCATTTACTCTGTAGTAACCTGCTCATGGATGCTCAGTTTGGGTTCTGCCTGGGTCTCTTGATTTTTGACCTCATTACAGCCTTGGTTCAAAAAAGAGACTGCCGTTGACATCAAGGCAGCATTTGACCGAGCATGGCATCAAGGAACCCAAGCAAAACTGGAATAAAAGTTGATTTATTAGTCATAATTAGGCTTACATTAACACTGCAATGAAGTTACTATGAAAATCAATGGGAATCGGGTGAAAATTCTCCTCTGGTTGGAGTCATGTTTGGCACAAAGATTGTGGTGATTAGAGGTCAATCATCTCAGCTGCAGGAATTCCTTGGGTTAGTGTCCCAGGCCCAACATCTTCAGCTGATCATCAATTATCTTCCCTCCATCATAAGATCAGAAGTGTGGGTACTCTCTGATGACAGCACAATGTTCTGCACCATTCACAACTCCTCAAATACTGAAGCAGTTCACGTCCAAATGCAGTAAGATGTGGACAATATCCAGGCTTGGCTGGCAAGTGGCAAATGACAAATAATATTTACACCACACAAATGCCAGACAATGATCATCTCCAACAAGAGAGGATCTAGCCATCAATGGCATAACCACCCACTATCAATATCCTGGCTGTTATGATTAGTTCAATTCATTTTTTGATCAGTCATATAAATGCTGTGACTACTAAAGCAGGTCAAAGGCTAGGAATCCTGGCAGGAGTAACTCACCTCCTGATTCCCCCAAAGTCTATTCACTATCTACAAGACAGAAATCAGGAGTATGATGGCATACTCTCCACTTGCCTGGATGCATGCACTCCAACAACACTTAAGAAGCTCAACACCATCCAGGATAATGCAGCCCACTTGATTGTTACCCTTTTCAAAAACATTCAATCCCTCCTCCATCAATGAACACTGGCAGTCGTGTTACCATCTGCAAGATGCACTGCAGGAACTCATCAAGGTCTCTTAGGCAGCACCTTCCAAACACACAACCACTAACATTTAGAAGGACAAGAGCAGCAGATACCTGGGAACACAGCCACCTGAAGGTTCTCCTCCAAGTCACTCACCATCCTGACTTGGAAAAATATTGCTGTTCTTTCACTATGACAGGGTCAAAATCTTGGACTCCCTCCGTAACAGGCACATGGACTGCAGTAGTTCAAGAAGGCAACTCACCACCATCTTCTGAAGGGTAACTGGGAATATAAATGCTGGTCTAGCTAGTGATGCCCACATTCTGTAAATGAATTAAATAAACATAACTGCAGCAAAAATCTCAATGAAATGATCGTTCTCCGATCATTCTTCAGTGGTACTTTACAGCAAGACACTCACTTGCATGTGAGGGGAAATAATCTGATCTCTAAAAATCTGAGGGTAGTTCATGGATCACTTACTTTAGTTTTGTATTCTAACCAGGAATATCAAATACCTTGGGGAAGGGCGTAAGGAAGAAAAAGCAGTTCACTTTTTGTAATGTTATGGATCACATCTTCTTGCAATAAATTTGCTTTGAAAAATGTGAGGCAAGTCCTTTTCTTCAGGAAAAGTGAAAAATTAACAGTGATTTCCAGCTGTGCGAAGACTGTCTATTTGTAATGCATCATTAACTTGTCTTTATTTCCAACTCAGAGTGTCTTTCAAAGGCAATGGAAAGTCATTATTCTGAGCTACTCCAAAACAGAGCCTGGTACAGCCTATTCCCTGAGTTGTTCCATCCTACCACTATCAGTGATTAAACTAAATCAAGAAAAACAGATCAAACTATGAATTGGACAGAGTGTAAAACAGTTGCGCTCTGAGTGGAGTTCCCCACCCACTCACACTTCTGATATAGCGAAGGATAAGGCAACGTGGCTGATTTTATCAATAAGGTACTAGTTCAGTGTTAAAAAGAGCATCATGTTTTGTAACAGCTAACGAAGAGTCACCTGTTATCAGTATAGACCATCAGGAAGGAAAAGGGCATGAAGCATGACATTTCTTTCATTGCCATCACTCCTCAGCCCTCATCCTCAAGGCCTTTATTGCACTCCACTGACTTGTTGTTTCTTTTCTCTTATCTTTCCAATTAATCATCAAACTTGGTAGCTTAATGCAGTCAAGTCAAAGAAATACATGTTCACTTTAGAAAGTGGTGGGAGTTAAGCTAAGCAATGCTAGATGACATCAAGGTCTTTCTTCCCAGTCCTGAAAGCTGTATCTATAACAGATTTCAAATTTACCCAGATTAGGTTACTACTGTGAACAAGAGAAAATATCCTGCAATCATAACCTTTTTCTCGACACATGTAATCTGTCCACTGCATTTTGTAGCTTGTTTTTAATGTATTTTTTTTCCAAAGACATGTTAGTAAACCTATTATATGGTTTCAACCAGTGAAAAAGTCAAAATTCAGAATCCAGACTCCCTAAAACAATAATCTGCTGAATGTGAGAGATAGTTTGATTGGTTGGTGGGTACGTAGCACTGCAGACTTTGTGACCATCAGCTTCTTGCTCCAACTGTTTCAGGCTCCTGTTTACTGATTTCGTGCAGCTACACCATCTCTCTCTGACTGGGCCACTTCTTTGTAGCATTTTTTTGTACACATGTAAGTTTATTTAGTATCAGCACTGAAGGAATATTAATTAATTAATCAATCAGAAGCAGTGTTCATTTAAGGTTGAAGTTGTCATAGTTCTAGATGACTATAGGCTGCTCTCCCCTTTGAGAGGGAGAGCTGACTGGTTGCGATTTAAACTGAGGGTCACCACACCTCAACTGAGGAGCAAGCTTGAGATGGCGGGGCTTTATAAATAACCTCAGCTGATACAGGAATTAAACCGGTGTTCTTGATGTCATTCTGTATCACAAAGCAGCTGTCCAGCCAACGGAGCTAAACCAGCCTCCCTGCAGTATTGCAGGAATTGGCAGGGAGCATTAGCGTGTATATATCTCAACCATTAGCATGGTGAACAGTAGTCTCTCCAAGGCCCTCAGCATTAGCTAAAATCCCTCCGACAGCCACTGGATTCCCTCAAATAGATCTCACATAATAACCTGAATTTATTGGAAATAAATTCAAATTTGAAATATTTTAACCAGTGGGCGAGTTGAGTTTCACTGAATGCTAAAGCCTGAAACAATGGTAAATTTGTTAGAGTTAGCATCCCCAGGACTCAGGTTACCAGCAGTGATCTTGGATGCTGTGCTTTGTTAATGCCATGGAAGCAGAGAGGCACTCCATTGATTTGAACTACTAATTATGAAAACTTTTAATGCAATATGAAAGACAGTAATATGATCTTCCTCTTAGCTTTTCAAAGGTATTGTGCCTCAGAAATCAGAGCAATTCAGGCTTGCTCAACATATTTACAATGACATCATCACATCAGTGTAAAAGGTCCAAACTTATTGCAAAGCAATAACTCTGTTCAGCCTCTATCCTGAGGACTAAAGCTTGAGATTTGTCATATAAAATGTTGAATCTGGGTGGGGATGGGGGAAGGTGGAAAAAACAATTTGTTGTTGAGATGAAGAGCCAAATCTTTTTCAAATAAGCACCATTTAAACATTCACCCCCTCTATCACATTGTCTCAGCAGCAGCATGTATATCTATAGAATTAACTTCAGCAATTCACCAAGGCTTCTTCCAAAACTGGAATGTCTACTGCCAAAAAAACAAGAGCAGCAGGCACATGGGAATACCACCATATGGAAGTCCCACTCCATGCCACACAACATCCTGACTTGGAAATATATTTTTGTTTCTTCAACATTGCTGGGTTAAATTCCTGGAATGTCTTACCTGACGACATTGGGTTGGGGTGCAGCAGTTTGAGTAGATGATTCACATCACCTTCCGAAGGACACTTAGAGATGGACATTAAATGCTGGCCTTGCCAGAGATGCCCACATTGCATGAATGAATAAAATACCACAAGCCTGTTCTTCCATTTGTTGTATTTCACCCACTTCATTTGCTTCCATATCCATTGGCTAGCAAAAATCCATTGTCCCGAGGTTGAAAATTAATTGAGCTAGCAACTATAATTTTTAATGGGAAAGCGTTCACATTACTACCACTTGTGAGAAAAAAATGTTTCCAAACTTCTCTCCAGCTGAAAACCAGGGCTAGGCATGCTGATGTTCTCTTAAATGCATCACCAGCAGAAGAAAAAACATTCTCTCTACTTACCCTGTCAAAAGTCTAAAAACCATCATTGAATCATCTCTTCCCTTTCTAAAATCACAGGAATACAAACTTAGTTTATGTAATCTATACTGTTACAATCTCAACTTGAAAATCCTAACATTCATGTTTGGTTTAAAACCAGTAGAGGAAAGTTACTGAACAAGTTCACAAGAATCTGCTGGGAACATTTAACATAAAAGAACTTATTAAAAAAGAAAAATGAATTATTGGATTGGAAACGTTTCAATACAAACCGAAGAAAATGTCTCAAATATTAACTATTCCTTTACCCTGCTATACCTTCACAGACACATACAAATTTACAACAACAAACTACTTATCATATCTATCTTATACTCTAATATTCAGCATAAGTATGCAGCACATGTGAACCAACTGACAAATTGAGATGAAACACATTACACATCAAAGTAGATGGCAAGTGCAACCAAAGCAAAATCTAAGGAGTTCCCAACACTGTTGTCACACTGAAACTCTGCCTTTCTCACAAGTGTTTCCAATCTCCACGTTCCAAGAACTCACCATAGAATTTTCTCCAAGTATCACTCCCACTTGTATAATCTCAACTAGAATCCAACTCCAGGGTGTCCATCACTTGCAGTATAGGAGGCCCATTGAATCTGCACTGATTCTCTCTCCCCTCCCTTGCCCTATCCCCATAACTCCATGCACTTAATATGGATAATCCACTTAACCTGCACCTCTTTGGATGCTAAGGGGCAATTTTGCGTGGCCAATCCACCTAAACTGAATGCCTTTGAAGCGTGGGAGGAAAATGGAGCACCCAGCGGAAACCCATGCAAATGCGGAGAGAACATGCAAACTCCAACAGTCACCCAAGGCCAGAATTGAACCCAGGTCCCTGGTATTGTGGACAGCAATGCTAACCACTGTGCCACCATAGCTAGATGCAGCCTGCTCAAGTGAAACAAGAGCTGCTGGGATCACACAGTGGATGTAATGGAAATTGGAAAAGCACTTCTGAGAGTTGAGGTGAACAGAAGTGGTGAATTAGAAAGTGAGAACTGAGTAGGGTTTGAAAACCTGTGAACCTTCAGACAGGTTAGAGGCAGAGAGTGATTTTATCAAGGGGTCGAGAAGCTAGTGCTTCTAGTGATGGGCAAGAGACTGTTCAAGTAGTTGCTGCATAACTGATGGGCTGGTGAACTTGTCAAATATACATTGCTCAAGCATCACTTCTTGTGTGAGCATTTAAAAATTAAATTTCTGTCAATTGTGGAATAGTGATGTGAACCAGAATGCACCATTTTGTGAAATAAATAATAAAATATTCTCAGAGAAAATTAGGATATTTGTACTTAGCAGTTTGTGCAGTAGTGAATGTGAAGAGGGATAATATTGGAAATAATACTATTCTCTCCCCTGCTTCACAGCACTGATTTGTAACACATTCCAAAAGGACTCCTGTCCTCTTATTTGCCAAAATGTCATTAAGTACAAAGAAGATAGGAGGCCATCGTGCCTGCCACAGAGGCATTGTTTTCTGGGCCCAGCCTTCAGATCATTACACAAACCATCGTCAACAGTTAACCACATGGAACGTTTCGCTATTTAAAAAGGGACTTTGTTAAAATACAGCCATACTGTGCACAGCTTAATCTGAAAATTACCCAGTATGGCCACTAGATCAATCACCACTACCACGTAATTTATTGTCCAGGAACAATGGATGCAAATGCAACATGCCAGCATACTATTTCTGGTGACTCTGATGTAATGGTGATATTCAATGGAAACGAAGCACATTATTCCCCTATAAATTAATCCTTTTAGTGACAAACAGAAAAACTAGATGTATGGGAGAATTATTGGACTAGTCATTTCTGCTGCCAACTAATGTTCAGCTAAGTTTGATAATCTAGTTTGGAGCAAATACTTTAAGAGGTGCTGGGGTGGGGTGGGGCAGGCAAGAGATTGTTTTACTCTAAAGCATTGGAAGAGTTTGTTCAATAGGTTTCCCAAGAGATTCAGGGGCTTATAAGATTTAACAGGAGTGTTTATTGGTAACACATAACTATTTCCACACATACAAAGTATAGCCCAAACTAGCAGTGAACTTCATGCTGATTTCTCCATACAACTGTCCTATCTATCATCATGTGTCTCTTTACATTATACTGTGGGTAGCTCTGTTCACCAGTATCATATTAACACTTGCTATGTCAAATACCTTTATGGTACAGAAAGTATCCTCCTAGAAAAACTTAAAAATATTCAAATTATTTCCATCTGAGAGGGGGCAGTTAAGATTTCCAATACATAGTTTTTTGGTTCTGAACCTAGTCAGTGGTTCTTAGGCAGAGGTTATCTCATCATTTGAGTTCATCATTCTGCCTGTCAAATTTGTTCCTTTTTGAGGCAAAATTTGCATAAGAAACTATGTCTTCTCAGGAAGGAATATTACGCGTGACTTTTATTTTATTTTTTTTTGGAGACAGGTCGAGAGTTTTTTTTTAAAAAGTACTCTGCATAAAGAACTGTTCTGTTTCAATATCTTGCTTCATATTTTCTCTTGTTTGGAAGTTGGGACTTCTGTAATAAACTACAGCATCATATTCTTAAATAGCTGACAACTCTCTCAAGTGGCTGGCTTTCTGTGTAAGCTTGGCGTGATGGCCAGACTATTCTACCATGGAGAAAACACCTCCTGTTCAGTGGAGATCCACAAATACACATTTTTGCACAAAGGTTACTAGATAGACATCTGGAGGAAACAACCATGACTGATTGTTATCCCTTTCTTAGCCAGGAGCCAGATGTAATTGCAGCTGAAGCAAAGACCACCCCTAAGTCTGCAAAGACCATGGGGAATAAATGACCAAATGTTACATTAAAGAAAAATATGGAAGTTCCCCAGTTTATGATTTAACTTTGAATTTTTTCAGATAATTTGAAATTACCACCCAGAACACAGCAATCTTCTCAGTTGATATCTCTGCTATTAGACTCAATCTTTCGCCCCTCTACACCAGTAAGAAGACTCACAACACCAGGTTAAAGTCCAACAGGTTTATTTGATGGCAAAAGCCACCAGCTTTCACAGTATTTGCTGCTCCTTTGTCAGGTGAGTGGGAGTTCTGTTCACAAATAGGGCATATAAAGACAAACTCAATTTACAAAATAATGGTTGAAATGCAAGTTTTTACAGGAAATCGAGTCTCAAAGGTACAGACAATGTGAGTGGAGAGAGCATTAAGCCCAGATGGTTAGTGAGATTTTGCAAGCTTAGGCAAGTCGTGGGGGTTACAGATAGCGTGACATGAACCCAAGATCCCAGTTGAGGCCGTCCTCATGTGTGCGGAACTTGGCTATCAATCTCTGCTCAGCGAATCTGCGTTGTCGTGCATCATGAAGGCCGCCTTGGAGAACACTTACTTGAATGTCCATGATTGTTTAAATGTTCTCCAACAGGAAGAGAACACTGGTGATTGTCGAGCGGTGTTCGTTCATCCGTTGTCATAGTGTCTGCATGATCTCCCCAATGTACCATACCTCGGGATATCCTTTCCTGCAGCATATCAAGTAGACAATGTTGGCTGAGGTGCCAGAGAATGTACCATATTTGTAGTGGATGATGTTCTCATGTGAGATGATGACATCCGTGTTGATGATCCGGAATGTCTTGCAGAGATTGCTGTGGCAGGGTTGTGTGGTGTTGTGGTCACTATTCTCCTGAAGGCTGGGTAGTTTGCTGCGGACCATGGTCTATTTGAAATTATGTGGTTGTTTGAAGTAAGAAGTGGGGGTGTGGGGATGGCCTTGGCGAGATGTTTGTCTTCATCAATGACACGTTGAAGGCTAAAGAGAAGATGTCGTAGCTTCTCCGCTCCGGGGAAGTATTGGACGATAAAAGGTACTTGGTCCGCTGTGTCCTGTGTTTGTCTTCTGAGGAGATCGGTGCGGTTTTTTGCTGTGGCACATAGGAACAGTCAGTTGGTGAGTCGAACGCCATATCCTGTTCTTATGACGGCATCTTTCAGCATCTGGAGGTGTACGTTGCGATCTTCCTCAACTGAACAGATCCTGTGTATACTGAGGGCTTGTCCATAGGGGATGGCTTCTTTAATGTGTTTAGGGTGGAAGCTGGAGAAGTGAGCATCATAAAGTTATCTGTGGGCTTGCGGTACAGTGAAGTGCTGAGGTGGCTGTCCTTACTGGAGATGCATGTGTCTAAGAATGTAACCGATTCCAGAAAGTAGTCCGTGGTGAGTCTGATGGTGGGATCAAACTTGTTGATGTCATCATACAGTTGTTTCAATAACTGTTCACCATGAATCCAAAGGAAGAAAATATCATTGATGTATCTAGTGTATAGCATCGGTTGAAAGTTCTGTGCGGTTAAGAGGTCTTGTTCGATTCTGTGCATAAAAACATTGGCATTTTGAGGTGCGAATTTGGTCCCCATGATTGTTCTGTGTATCTAGATGAAGAACTGATTGTTGAAGGTAAAGACATTGTGGTCCAGGAAAAGGCAGATGAGTTGTAAAATTGCATCTGGAGACTGGCATTTGTCAGCGTTGAGTACTGAAGCAGTTGCAGCGATGCCATCAGCATGGGGTATACTGACGTAGAGTGCCGCGACATCTATTGCGATGAGGAGTGCTCCTGGTTCAATTGCTCCGTGTGCATTAAGTTTCTGTAGGAAGTCTGTAGTGTTGCAACAAAAGCTGGGGGTTCTTTGTACATTGGTTTTCAGGATGCCCTCAATGTAGCCGGAGAGGTTCTTGCACCAGGTTCCATTGCCCAATATGATGGGACGGCCAGGTGTGTTTGCCTTGTGTGTCTTCGGGAGGCAGTAGTGATCACATCATCCCTCTACACCATGCAGCGTACATATTCTAAAGGATGAATTACAACACCTAACCAAATTAACTTCATCAAGAAGGACAACAGCAGCAAGAACATAGGGGCATCACCCCTAAACCCCTTCACAAGGCACATCTCCAGACTTCAATGAATCCTGCAGTTTTTGTTATGGTTGGAATTCACCATGCAATACACAACCTTTTGTATCAGCTATGGCTTAATTGGCACACACTCACTAGCCTCAGAATCACAAGTCTCTGGGTCCATGTTCTAGGACTTGAGCACAAAAATCAAGGCTGACACTCCTATAGGGAGTACTGCACTGTCAGAGCTGACCCCTTTTCAGATAAAACATTAAACTGAAGCGCCATTTGCCTACTTGAGTTGATGTAAGTAGTCCCACAGCACTATTCCTAAATAGGACAAGTGAGTCATCCCTGGGTGGCCTGGTCAATCCTCATGGCAAAAAAAATCATCTGGTCATTATCACATTTCTGTTTGTGGGAACTTGCTGAGTGCAAAGTAGCAGCCACGTTTCCTACATTATAACATTTATTACACCAGAAACCATTTCATTGGGTGTAAATGCTTTCAGAAGTGTGGTGGTCATAAAAAACACACTTTTTTTTCTTTTTTGAAGCCAAGTTGATTAAGTTACATCATTGACATAACTGAGAGATTCTAAATAATCAAACGCAGCAAAGAATCCTCAAAGATTGGCTCACTGATTGACTTATTCATCAAATGAGATCAGGTTGTTTTCCAGGATGTGTTTTCTTGGATGGTATTCTGCAAGAGACAAATATGAGATTTACCTTCCAAATGAGGAACCTATCACTCTAGTCCCCTAATGCCTGCTCCATGGCAGATTAAGAAAGCAACAAATACCATAAAAACTGCCAGTCTGTGCACAACAATGAAGTTCTGCAGTGAACTCCAAATTTGACACAGGAAGATGGGAAGACTGACTGTTGCCAAGTGCCAAATTCAGAAATACTTCATGCTACTTCCATGACTGGGAAAAAGATTATTCTGTGACAGAAAATAAATACCACGTTACTACTCGATGTGAGAGTTGTTGGGCTTGCTTCAAGTCAAAAGACTACAAACCCAGAATATGAATCCCATTGGTGCCAGAAAAAAAAATGGAATTTCTATAAAATCCACCAAATTAAGTGCTGCAGCAGAGTATTTATGAGGGTGTTAATTATATTAATTTAACTATATGTTTCTGTTAATATATATGTCAGCACATGAAGTGATGTAATGTCATGTGATCCAGTTGCCATGTATAAGGTTTATGTTTAACCTGTCTATCTGCCTTTCAACTTCCTTTGTATTAATCTCAGAGATAATGAAAAAAGAACAGAAATAAATGCTTCATGATAAGAGCATTGGTGAAATAACAAAAAACCTATAATACCTGGGTATAGTCATCTGATACTGGATTCATGGGTGTTTAAAAGAACGAGAGGTAACCTTATTGAGACAAAAGATTCTCAGAGGGTTTGACAGGAATGTTTCCTTTTATGGGAAAGTCTAAGACCCAGAGACATCATCTCAAAGTAAACAGTCACCCATTTAAGATAGATGTGAGGGAGACTTTCCTCAGAGTCGTGAATCTATGGAATCCGTTGCTGCAGAGCACTGTGGAGGCTGGCTCATTATGTATGTTCAAGGCTGAAATAACAGATTTTTAATCAGTATTGGAATAAAGGTTTATGGGGAAATTGCAAGAAAGTGGAGTTGAGGATTATCAAATTATTCATGATCTCACTGAATGGCACAGCAGATTAGATGGGCTTCTGTCCCTACATCTTATGGTCATGAGTGCAAATTCCACCATGAAAAGTGATGAAATTGCATTCAATAAAATTGTTCATTTGTAGACATCCATAAGATGTCAGACTATGATAAAAATCCAACTGCTTTGGCTAACGTATCACTGTCCTCTCTATCTGGTCTGACCTACATGTGACTCCAGTTCCATATTACGTGGCTGAGTAATCTTCTCAGAATGGACAACAAATGCTGACTTGCCGGTGTTGGGTAGATCCCAAAATCAAGTGAAAAGAAATGATTTTCAACGTAGTTACAGTGGCCCTGAAGATGCAACATCAGAGGTAACACAAGCTACTAATTTAATGAAAAGCACTGGATGCTGAATATCCTCTATCTTACACACTAATGAGATTTAACAAGAATAACAAATTTTTGGAGACTCTGGAGAGAGTGCAGAGGAGGTTTACCAGGATGCTGCCTGGTATGGAAGGTCTGAGTTACGAGGAGAGATTTGGCAAATTGGGACTGTTTTCCTTAGAAAGACGTAGACTTAGAGGAGATCTAATAGAGGTGTACAAGATTATGAGGGATATAGATAGAGTAAACAGGGTTAAGCTTTTTCCTAGGATGGACTCAAATAGCATGAAGGGTCACGGGCTTAGGGTGAGGGGGGTAAGGTATAATTTGGATGCTAGAGGGAGTTTTTTCACACAGAGGGTGGCGGGGGTATGGAATGCGCTGCCAAGTAAAGTGGTGGAGGCAGGTACTCTGGAGTTATTTAAGAAATACTTAGATGGGCACATGAAAGAATGGGAATGGAGGGGTATAGAAAACTGATTTAAAATAGGGATCATGAGCCTTGGGAGTCCCTGGGAAGTGTGTAAATAGATGATGATATTGATGTACTTGTTTTTATCCTACATGTGCTTTGGTCCACCTTGTTGTCTAACAAGGGGCATACACGCGATGGGTCGTGAGAGGGCTGCTCTTGGATTTTTTTTTTGAGAGTATCCTAGTGCTTCACGTCGTTAGTGTACGCTTGACCTGGACCATTTGATGGGCAACACGACAGCTCAGTGACTATCGCTGTGCTGTGCAGATACATGGATTTGTGCCTGTGTCTGTGGGAGTTTGCGCGTTCTCCCCGTGCTTGCGTGGGTTTTCTCCGGGTGCTCCGGTTTCCTCCCACATCCCAAAGATGTGCTCTTAGGCTAACTGGCAAAACAAATTCTCCCTAAATTGTCTCAAATTTGGTTTTTAATCCATAGATCTATAAACATAGACAGGGATCTTGGGTAGAGGTGGGAACATCGGGGTGGCGGCGTGGGCTCGTTGGGCCGAAGGGCCTGTTTCCCGTGCTGTTTTGTTCTTTGTTCTTTGTAATTGTGGTAAGGAGGATCAGAAATACTTGTACTGAGACTGAGGTTAAAATAAACAATAGGTGAAGCAGATATCGAAAGTGACAAACAGTAATAATGCTGATTTCAATGCCGAAAATACTATAATACTGAGACCAGGAACTATCCAAGGCAGGCTACTGATGGGAGTCAAGTTAATGGTCTTTCACGCAAGAGTTTGACAAGAATGCACATAACCAGTCTAGAGGAGAACACATTGGTATGTCCATTTGAATGGAAAAAAATTCGTCTCAATGACTGACTGAACTGAAAAAGAAAGAAGATACTGAAGCTCAATTAAAAAAAAGAAAGATCTAACCAATGATAAATCTTGAAAGTTCAGGAAGAATACATCCAGCACACACACACAACGAACTGGAATCTCAAATTTGACTGAACTCTGAAAATAAATATTTCATTCAATTGGCTAAGACTACGGAGATAAATACTGAATGTCATTCTGGCAGATGTGGATTCTTAACTGGTAGTTGCCATGTGAAGCTTTTAGAAAACTTTCATACTTGTATATAGAAGACACAAAATTAAGTGTCTGCATTGTCCTTACATAGTAAGGTCTGCATTGTTAAAAGCTCTTTTGGTTGAAATGATCTCACAGCAGCAATAAATTTTGACAGCTGTAAAAGTTATTGAAAAACAGCTTACAACCTCTGGTAACAAGCTGCAAACAAATAATGTGCTACTAAAGGCTTTAGTTTCATAAAATGTCACAGAGGTGTCAAATTTTATTAGTTGCTGTAAAAATATTCCTTGATGGTCAATCATTTTGATTTCTGCTATTCTTCAGTTGTTCCTGAAGAACATTAACTACAACTGGTAAATTGTTATCGAAGATGATGAATTATGGTAAATAATTCACCACTATCTGTAGTGCAAAACAAAACGCTTCAGCACATCAAATACATGATAAACAATCAAGATCTAACATAGAAACAGAGCACATCTCTTTCAAAACTGACTCCCCCTGAACTGACAGAAACTAATGTCAGCACTCACAGACATTGCTACTTTTGAGTTTTGGGCATGGTTAATAAGGTAAGTTTTTTAAATGTTAATATTTTGCTTACGTTACAGGGAATGTCCCAATTCCAAACTTTTCATCACATTAAGAGTTTTTAAGTTTACAATTTTAAGCATTTGGAGATGTTAAAAAACCTCTGCATTATGAAAAAGGCACTACTTTTCTGTAGTATTTATTTCAGATTATTTGAGATTAATCACAAATTGTCAATAGTGGTTCTGCAGGGAAATGGCTGTTGACATCATTTTCTCACATTTGGTCCTGACTGTAAAGTGTTCCAGGTTACTGGAAACACCACAAAGTAAACTGAATCCATGAGACAAAGAGCATTTTCAGATCATATGTAACGTATCTCTAATTTTATTCCTGCTGTACACAGCTCTTTCAGTTAAAAAACAGAAGAACTTAAGAACTAGGAGCAGGAGTACACCATTCAGCCCCATGAGTCTGCTCCTTCGTTCAACAAGACCATGGCTGAACTTTTCGTGGACTCAGCTCCACTTATCCGCCCGCTCACTATAATCCTTAATTCGTTTACCGTTCAAAAATCTATCTTTGCCTTAAAAAAATTCAATGAGGTAACTTCAACTGCTTCACAGGACAAGGAATTCCACAGATTCACAATCTATGGGTGAAGAAGTTCCTCCTTAGGAACTTCTTATTTTGAGATTCTGCCCCCTAGTTCTAGTTTCCATCAGGGGAAACAACTTCCCTGCTTCTATCCTATCTATTCCTGTCATAATCTCATATGTTTCTATAAGATCCCCCCTCA
This sequence comes from Sphyrna mokarran, assembly GCA_024679065.1. NCBI lineage: Eukaryota > Metazoa > Chordata > Chondrichthyes > Carcharhiniformes > Carcharhinidae > Sphyrna > Sphyrna mokarran. The sequence continues at coordinate 82,961,008 of JAGIQG010000007.1, read as the reverse complement.
TTCTTCTAAATCCCAATGAGTATAGTCCCAGTTTTTCCTCATAAGTCAAACCTCTCAACTCCAAATCAATCTAATGAATCTCCTCTGTCCTTCTCCACCACCGGTATATCCTTTCTCAAGTAAGAAAACCAAAACTGTACACAGCATTCCAGGTGTGGCCTCACCAGCACATTATATAGCTGCAACATAATCTCCCCATTTTTAAACTCTATCCCTCTAACAAAGAAGGACAAAATTCCATTTGCCTTCTTAATTAACTGCTGCATCTGCAGACCAATTTTTGTGATTCATGCACAAGGATACCCAGGGTCCCTCTGCACAGCAGCATGCTGCAACTTTTTACCAATTAAATAATAGCCCATTTTGTTGTTATTCCTACCAAAATGGATGACCTCAAATTTACCAACACTGTACTCCATCTGCCAGACCCTTACCCACTCACTTATCTATATTCTTTCGTAGACATTCAGTGCACACTTTGCTCTACCACTCATCTTAGTGTCATCTGCAAATTTTGATACACTACACTTGGTTCCCAACTCCAAATCGTCTACGTAAATCATAAACAATTGCGGTCCCAACACTGATCCTGAGGCATACCATTAGTCACTGATTGCCAAACGGAAAAATACCTATCTACCCTCACTCTTTGCTATTAGTTAACCAATCCTCTATCCATGCTAATACATTACACATAACATCATGCATCATTATCTTATATAGCAGTATTTGGAGCAGCATCTTGGCAAATGCCTTCTGGAAATCCAGATACACCACATCTAAAGATTCTCCATTCCCTACCGCACACATAATGTTCTCAAAGATTTCACCAAATTAGTTCAAACGTGACTTGCTCTGCATGAACTCATGCTGCATCTTCCCAATGGGCAATCTGCATTCAGATGTCTCGCTATTTTTCCTTTGATGATAGATTCAAGCATTTTCCCTCCTACAGAAGTTAAGCTAACTGGCTTACAGTTATCTGCGTTTTGTCTACCTCCTTTTTTAAACAGTTGCGTCACATTTTTTGTTTTCAATCTGCTGGAACCATCCCAGAGTCCAGCAAATTTTTGTAGTGCATTTACTACTTCCCCTGCCATCTCTTTTAGTTTCCTGGGAGACTTGTCTATCTTTAGCCCCATTAGCTTGCCCAACACTATCTCTTTAGTGATAATAATAGTTTCTTGATTCTCACCGTAGCCATCTTGTCATTAATTTTTGGCATGTTATTTGTATCCTCCCCTGTGAAGACCGATACAAAACATTGGGAACCATTCTTCCCGCATCTAGCCTGTCCAAACCTATCATGATTTTATGTGCATAAGTGTGAGGTAATATTGGGAGGTAAAAGGATAAGGACGGTGCATTTAATGAGAAGACACTGAAAACTGTGAACGAACAGAAGTCCAGAGGTTCAAATCATAATTTCATTAAGGTGACTAGAGGTAAGTCAAGCCATAAGATCTCTAAATTATATTTAGAGTTGTATAAACAGAAATGTACAGTACACAAATAAAGAAATAATACACTATACAAAACAACACTTCAGCCATAGTTGATGACCGTGCAGTTTCTCTACGTTATAGAAAGGGCATAAAATCTTTGAAATACAGCATTGATTCATCAGGAAGATGTCTGAGATGGGAATGCTTTGTTATGAGTTGAGACTTCAGGTACTAGATCTATTCCATTGGAATAGAAAGGACAAAGACAATTTCATCAAGTTCTTTTTAGATGATGAGATGGAGTACAGGAAAGAAATAGAGATACTGATGAATTAGTGCGATGACAATAATCTGTCCCCGTGTGGCCAAATACCTCTCCAACTAGATCTTCACGTTTGCTGATGATACCACCGAGATGCGGTGGATCTCAAACAATGATGAGACTGAGAACAGGAAAGAGATCGAGAATCTGATGAACTGGTGCAATAACAATAATCTCTCCCTCAATGTCAGCAAAATGAAGGAGATAATCATGGAATATAACATTGGTAAGTGTGAGGTTATCCACTTTGGAAGGAATAATAGTAAAATTAAACAGTAAAAAATTACAACATGCTACTCTGCAGAGGGACTTGGGGGTCCTTGTGCATTAATCACAAAACTCAGTTTGCGGGTGCAGCAAGTAATCAAAAATGCAAATAGAATGATGGCTTTTATTGTGAGAGGGATGATGCATAAAAGCAGGGAGGTCATGCTCCAATTGTACAAGATACAGGTGAGGCCGCACCTAGAGTACTGTGTACAATTTTGGTCCTCTTATTGAAGAAAGGATATATTAGTTTTGGAGGGGCTACAAAGAAGATTTACCAGGTTGATTCCAGAGATGAGGGGATTAGCTTATGAGGAGAGATTAGGAAGACTGGGCCTGTACTCATTGGAGTCTAGAAGGTTGAGAGGAGATATTATAGAGATATATAATGAAGAGGCTAGACAAGGTACAAACGGCAAGGTTATTTCCACTTAGAATGGAAACAAGAACTAGGGGGCATAGCCTCAAAATTTGAAACAGAGTTGAGGAGGAACTTCTTCTCCCAAAGGGTAGTGAATTTTTGGAATTCTCTGTCCAATGGGGCTCTCTATTTAAATGTGTTTAAGTCACAGATAGATTTCTAACCAATAAGGGAATTAGGGGTTTAGAGAACAGGCGGGTAAGTGGAACTAAACCCACTATCAGATCAGCCTTGATCTTATTGAATGGCGAAGCAGGCTTGAAGGGCTAGATGGTTTACTCCTGCTCCTATTTCTTATGTTCTTATGTTCAGCTCCTGGAAGCATAGTAGAGGACATGCACCTGTCTATGTCAACAGGGATGAATTAGAAATGGTTGAGAGTTGTAGGTTTTTAGGTGACCAGAACACCAATAACCTGTCCTGGTCCCTCCACGCCAATGCTATACTTAAGAAAGCCCACCAGTGCCTCTACTTTCTTACGAAGCTCAGGAAATTCAGCATGTCCATACAGCTCTTACCAACTTTTAGATGCACGTAGAAAGTACCCTTTCCTGTTGTATCACAGCTTGGAATGGCTCCTGTTCTCTCCAAGACTGCAAGAAATCACAAAGGGTTGAGAACGGAGCCCAATCCATTGCACAAAGTAGTCTCCTATCCATTGTCTACACTTCCTACTGCTTCGGAAAAGCAGCAAATATAATCAAGACCCCATGCATCCTGGACATACTTCATTCCACTGTCTTCCGTTGGGAAAAAGATACAAAAGTCGAGGTCACATACCAACTGATTCAAGAACAGTTTCTTCCATCAGCTTTTGAATGAACCTGTTTTATATTAAGTTTAGCTTCCTCTACACCTTAACTATGACTGTAATACTACATTCTGCACCCTCTCCTTTCCTTCCCTTAACGTACTCTACGAACAGTAAACTTTGTCTGTGTAGCATGCCAGAAACAATACTTTCAGGTGTACCAATACACATGAAAATAACAATAAATAATAAATCAATATAGAAAAGCTTTGACCATCATAATAGGAAAAGATAAAAGCAAATTACTGCGGATGCTGGAATCTGAAACAAAAACAGGAAATGCTGAAAAATCTCAGCAAATCTGGCAGCATCTGCGGGGAGAGAACAGAGATGATGAAGGGCCATTCAAACTCAGAACATTATTCTTATCACAGATGCTGTCAGAACTATTGAGATTTTCTAGCATTTTCTATTTTTGTTACAATAGGAACAGACACTGATGGGGAGTTAGGAATGAGGGTCAGCAATTTAAAATGATCAGAATGAAAAGAAGGAACAGAAGAATCCCTTGTACAGGGAATTGTTGTTATCACAGGAAGCAACTCAGTCAAAGACCATTGTATCTTCAAAAGGTATAGTTGATAAATATTTGAAGAGGGAGGTAGAGGACTACAGAGAAAGTACTGAGCAAAGGTTTTGAATGCTCCATATAACCAGCAGATACACTACGGGCCAAATGGCTTCATTAAGTATTGTAAACCTGAAGAGGTAATTTGGGTAATGTATTGTTTATTGATTGGCTTCTTCAATGAAAAATGTATTTGAAACAAAACACAGCAAGAGAATATTAATAAATACCAATTTGGGAGATCTATTTTGAGATTACAGCTGGTCCAAATGGTTTATATTCTTCAGTGACATTTACAATCAACCAGCATCAGGGCCCTGTTTTTCAGGAAATTCGTATCGTACACCTGATCATATTTAAAGTAAATGAATTCATTGAAGCTAAACAAAGCAGTTTTTATGTCAAGTTAAAGGGTTATCAACTTTCACCGGCATATACCAGCACAAAACCTTTGAACAACATGCCTCCAAAGAGGAGGTTTTCATATAGTGGTGATTAAAATGTATTTCAAAAGTTTTCATTGTTTTTACTTTTTCTATTACCCCATTCTGCTCCTCACCTAAGGGCTATTGTCACTGGAATAGTGTGAACCATCAATCAATACTCCGCTGAAGGCCAAATGAATGAAGATATAGCCAAAGTAAGCCAGAAGATCATAGGTTTGACTTCAAATTCATGCTGATGGAAGAAGTGAGATTTATTTAATTGGCTCAGTGGATCCGGGTCAGACAGATGGATAATCAGTGACAATTCTTGCTTCAGACTGCCATCAATGGCTTTTGCTAGAGAGTGCACTTATATGGATGAAAAGAAATTTGGATTTTGTTTAATGAGCTACACAGTTGCATAGTCTGGCCATATTCACTGATGCTATACGCAATAAAGAATGACTATTGGGACAATGGATTGGAGGGGGTACTGGCATCAGGAAATGATGTTCTCAAGCTCAGGTCAGCATCCTAGAAGGGGGAATTGGAAACAGGAAACAGATAGTGGAATGTAAATTAGATTACAGTAATATAAATAGTTACATCCACAGCCTATGAGAATGGAACTCAAGCTGTTTAAAACACAACACAATACCAAGACAAAATCACTATTCTATAGTACATTCATTATCACTTATTAAGCAATCTCTATTACGCTGTATTTAAGCAAAGCAATTTTTAAAAACTGTTTATGTGGTCACTATGTGTCTTATTTAAACTTGATCTTATCCAAATTCTGCTGACCATCTTTCAATTTGTAGCAAGTTTTCTTCACCATTAACCCACACCCCCTCTGCTCATTGACCTATAGAGGCCCTGGTCAAGCAAAACCTCCGACTTAAAATTAACATCCTTGTTTACAAATTCCTCTATGGCTCCATCTTTCAGTATTTCTGTAATCTCCTCCAGCCATACATCGCTCCTCCAATTCTGGTCTCATTTCTTTATTATTGGTGGCCTTGAAGTCTAATTTTGTTTATTAATGGTTATGAAGTGCCTTGGGGTGTTTTACTGTGATAAATGCTACATAAATGCAAAATTGTACTGTTAAGTTGTACAGCAGCATCACTGAGAAACAAGCTCTTATTATACTGAAACATCAAGGACCAATCAAGGCAGATAGATGGCAAATGGAATTTAATCTGGATAAATGTGAGGTGATGCATTTTGGCCGGAAAAACGTAGAAGAGAGTTATAGGATAAAAGGTAAAACTATTCGAAGTATAGAGACGCAGAGAGACTTGGGGATGCAGGTTCACAAGTCTCTGAAGGTGTTTTCACAGGTGGAGAAGGTGATAAAGAAAGCGTATAGTATGTTAGCTTTCATAGAAAAGGGTATAGAATACAAGAGTAGGGGTTTGATGTTGCAGTTGTATAGAACGTTGGTTAGGCCTCACTTGGAATACTGCGTCCAGTTCTGGTCGCCGTACTATCGGAAGGATGTGGAGTCCTTGGAGAGAGTGCAGAGGAGGTTTACCAGGATGCTGCCTGGTATGGAAGGACTGTCTTATGAGGAACGATTAAATAGACTGGGGTTGTTTTCCCTTGAAAGACGTCGGCTTAGAGGGGATCTAATAGAGGTGTATAAGATTATAAGGGGTATAGATAGAGTAAATGGTGGTAAACTTTTTCCACCTTCAGAAATGGATAGGACGAGGGGTCATGACCTTAGGGTGAGGGGGGCTATGTATAAGACGAATATTAGAGGGCAGTTTTTCACACAAAGGGTAGTGGGGATGTGGAATGCACTGCCGAGTAAGGTGGTGGGAGCAGGCACGCTAGGGCTGTTTAAGGGTCTCTTGGACAGCCACATGAGCGGTATGCAGATGGAGGGATATAGTAGGACTGTTTAACTATGGCTTTTTTCCCGCAGGTAATTCGGTCCATACTTGACCAACAAGGAGCATGCAATCGGCAGGTGGTGCGAGGACAGCTCTTGGATGTTGATTCATGAGTTGCTTGGTGCTTCATGTCGTAAATGAGTGCTTTATCTGGACCATCTGAAGGGCACCATGACAGCTCAGTGACTATCGCTGTAGCTGTGCAGACACTTGGAATTGGGCCGGTGTCTGCGGGAGTTTGCGCGTTCTCCCCGTGGTTGCGTGGGTTTCCTCCGGGCGCTCCGGTTTCCTCCCACATCCCAAAAATTCGCTCTTAGGCTGATTGGGAAACAAATTGTCCCTACATTGAGACTCTTCCGTATTAGGAATAACCTAAAATTAGAATAGGATAATGGAATTGTTACTATATAGTTATGACGGCGGCGCGGGCTCGTTGGGCCGAAGGGCCTGTTTCCCGTGCTGTGTTGCTCTAAAAAAAATGACCATCCTGCTGAACATTAAATCCAATTATTCCCAAGCAAATTTATATCAAATACATCAACAACTGCAGCTTCCAACATGCGGCCCTCTTGGTCAGAGGTTCCTCTGTACCTCCAATAGGGCAGTTTTATTCCACTGGACTTTGTTTTGCTCTTTTAAATGTAGCCATAGAACTCTGGCATTAAAGGAATTGTAACCAAGACAGCAACTCTTGGATTTTTTTTGATCAACGTCTGATATCATCATTTATTAGAGCAGGAATCCCTACCCTCAAACATTGCTGAGGGTCCAATTAGGCTAAATAAAATCTATAATTAAACCTTTATGCACCATATCTCCTCTCACGCTCTGAAGGGAATTAGTGATACCATAATCAATATAGCCTAGTCTGTGTAACTCAGATTGCAAGAACAAATAAAGGATCAGAATTGCTTAACTAAGATACAGAATGAAATATCAGGATGGAGGGATGGAATTCCACACTTCCAAATTAATTTGGAGGGTCAGATTGATTGTTCAGTAGCACTTATAATTTAATAGCCCATTAAAAACTCAGTTACACTTCAATCAGCAAAGCTCAACATGTTTGCTAGTTTTTGAAGTGAGAATCATGCACAAGCAACTGAAGTTCACATCGAATCAGAGATTGTGTGTTGACTGCAAAGATTGTAGCAGTGTACCATGTGGAGGAGATTACTTTCAGTGACAGCAACTAATGGATTTCCACACTTATCTGCTCATATACGGCACTAGAAGTTGCTGCCAGTTTCACACAACAATGAATGTGATTGCTGACAGTTTCATCATCATTACAAATAGAAAATCCAAACCATTAACTTTCTTTCACATTGTGCCCTTAACATCCAGCACATTCCCCACATGGTGATGGAAATCTACAATTAAGCCAGTAAGTTAAACAAAAAGAATGTCCTACAGTGACAATGTAAGTGTAACAGTTTTTCTTAATTAAAAAGATCAAGGCTGTCAATCAGAAGTTATTATCTATTATTTTAGTTGAATGCACTGTATAAGTATAATTCTTAGAAGAAAAAACGCAAGGAATGTTAGGAGCCTCAAACTCAGTTAGTGTTAAAAGGACTGGGATAATGTGGCTGAACATTTAACAATTTAGTGTTCCACAAAATCAGTGCTCCCTAAGTTACATTGTGGGAGTTCCCCTGGGGCAAACACCTGTCCTTGAATCAGTGGCAAGTCATTACATGCTGCCCTGGCCCCTGTCACGCTTTACATTTGCCTGAGTGAGTTTAGTTCATTTGGGCACTGCATGCCTACTTGGACCCACCTTTCAAGTTAAACTCTGGAAAATTAATTGTAACCTTTAGCCACTACCCGTCCTTCTCCAGCAACTCAGTCATTTAGCTATGTCAGGGCCATGGGAATTGTATTTGTTCATTGCAATCTACACAAAAAAAAACAAAGGCTTAAAATACGGAAGCCTTGACATGCACCAGCAGTAGTCCATTGCTGACATTTACGGGTTTAACTTGCACTGATACATGCTAAGATAATAGCAGTACATTGTAAATGTCATGCCCTTTCATGTCTTATCTGCTTGGGCGATAGGGCCCCACAGCTACTGTAAGTGAATTACTGAATTTGCTACAACACTTTTATTGTGCTATCAAATGCCTGTAGGTCATCAAGAAAGCAAGTCATGCTAAAAAGCTTCAGATACTTGCTGACCAACATTCAGGCAGCACTAATTAAGACCACCACACCATCAAGTATCAGAGATTTAATCTCAGTTCAGTAGAACCTCATACATCTTGTTCCTTCCTGTCTCCTTACAGCTCTATATGGCTCTCAGCACTGATTAAAAAGGTAGCACTAAAGAAATTACAGAACAATGTGTTGAAGGAAATTGCATTCAGAAAAAATCTGACTCATGCATATTAAGTTTTTGTACCTGGTGCCACACAGAGAAACACCAGGAATGCTTATCACTGTGTTTGGTTCTCAGACACATCAAGAAAGATGACAGAAACAATCAGATGTGCATAATTTCTTTCACTATTCCTATTATGCATGCCAGACATCATCAAGAGTGATAAGCTCTATGTCTCAGTCAACTGTTCAGTATGTTCAGGCAGCTGAAGATCAATGACGGACCAATTAAAATCAGGAAGCAAGAATTAACAGGGCACAGATATCACACTGGATGGTTTCTGATTTGCCAGCCTCACCATCATCTCAATGCTGCAATCATCACATCTTGAGTGGCCCCAGTGCACAGCAGTCACATTGTGCTGGGAAATGATGGCTGCAGGAAATCTGTCCCTGGGTTGTTGGATGCTTCTGTGGAGGGACTCCTGGGTGCAGTAGAACCACAACACAATGTCCTCCACCCATGTTCAGCAAGAAAACTAGCCAGCAAGGCGAGGAGCCCAGAATGGGAGGTGGTGGCAACATAATGCTCTGCAGAAGAGGCCAACCATCCAATGCAAGAACAGGATAAATAATCTGTTCTCTTTGGTCAGGGTAAGTCACTTTACTTTTCACTCTCAACTCACACACCCATTAATACATCTACATGGAACTCACTCATTGCCAGCTCAAGGGACACCAACACTCACTCTCCCTCACACATCTTCATCTCCCCCAATGAGGATCCAGCACTACAACCTCCATCAGGCAACAATGCTCCCTTTAAAGGCACATCTCGGAAACAGCCGAGAGGATCTACCAGACAGGTCCTCAACTCCAGCCCCGAAGAGGAATTCACACAGCTCAAAGTAGAAGCTCAGTCACAGCGCTCAGCCACACCCTTCACCAGTGCAAAGACACAAACCTCGGTAGAGGTTAGAGTAGCCTAAGTATCCAGAGAGCACACAATGCTGTCCAATCCACAGGAAGTGGAGGCAGTGACATCTCAGGGTGCTGGCACTTGGAGGATTGCTGAAAGCCAGGAATCTGCTGAGTCCCAGTCAGGTGTTGTGTTTCTGGTTTGAGCCTGCCTCAGTTGCTAGAGCTCCAAAAGCAAGCTTGGGAAAACCAGGAAGAGATGTTCAGTACACACCTCGGATTGAAAAGCCGCCTGGAATAGTCTGTACACTGTATGTCTGAGATCATAACACCAAAACAGCAATGCTACAAAGTCAACATAGCCTGTATGGTAGCCTCCATGGAGAACTTGGTGCAAGATTTTGTTTTGCGCTTTGTGCTGTGGAATATGCACTCCATGCGGCAAGCACATGCTGGCATCCATCAGTCAATCACAGAGATTGACATGGCTTCTTCACTCACTCCAGTTGCCTCTCTATCCCAAGGAAGATCCTCTTCCAAGGGGCCCTCATAAGGAAGAAGATCAGCTAGGCAAACCCTGGCAGTATCCACTCAGGTGCTTTCAGGAGTGCCTCCTCTTCCTGTGACCATTTCAGCTCCATCTCTAGTTCCACAGGTTGAGAAGTGTGCCACTGCCATACAGTAGGTTCCCAAAAATACAACATTAAAAGTGCTAAGCAAAGACAAACTGCTGTTGTAATCACTGGATCACATCATTATCAAGAAGCCTAGAATGTTAGCACCAACCTTGAAAACAGCTTCGAGTCCACTCTTTTTCTAGTATTCAATTAGTGGTCAATTCCAAGTGAACACATGCAAGTGCAAGCATGATGCAGCAACTATTGGCTAATTTCTCAGCTTCCTTTGCAGCACAAGCCTATTACGTATTTGTATTAATTCTTACTGGCTTACTGAACTCTGCTGTATTGATTTATTCACCAGAAGTGACTTCACAAGGCCCTAGCATGGGAAACATGCAGAAAGGAAACAGCCATGTAAGAAAACACACCTGTAAATAAAGCCCCCTTTTTTGTCACCTTTGGTGCATACCTAGCTTTATTCTCTAACATACAACAAAGCCCATGTTGCACAATGGGTGCTGCAGTGGAAGCTCAGGTTGAACTTGTGCAATTTCAGCTTGTTGCCATGCAACAGTGACCACTGCTATTAAGGCATTTGAGATTGTCACAACATTTTAGTGGGCTGTGCTCCAGTGAATGACCTTACTGAAGCTTCATTTGACATTGTTTGCCTTTAACACAGGTACCATTTTGGACCCAACACAGCACTCATAGCCCCAAAACTAAACTTTAATGCCACAATATCACAGTGGCATAGTGGTTACCACTGCTGCTTCACAGCGCCAGTGACTCAAGTTCAATTCTGACCTCAGGTTATTATCTGTGTGAAGTCTGCACATTCTCCCCATGTCTGCGTGGGTTCCCTCCTACAATACAAAGATGTGCAGGTTAGGTTGATTGGCCATGCTAAATTGACCCTAGCATCAGGGGGATTAGCAAAGCAAAAGTTTATTAATTTGCAATAATAAATATATAAGAAGTTTTTTCTCTATCATTCACTGGTATTTGTTGCCTGCTCTGACCAAGACCATAAAAAGCTACAAAGAATGTCAACATGGCTCAGTCCATCAAACAAACAAGTGTCCCATCCACTGATGCCATTTAAACTTCGGGCTGCCTTGGAAAAGCAGCCAGCATAGTTAAGGACCCCATGCATCCCAGACATTCTCTCTTGAATTGTCTTCTATCGGGAAAAAGACACAAAAATCTGAGATCACTTACTAACCAACTCAAGAACAGCTTCTTCCCTGTTGCCATTAGATTTTTGAATGGACCTACCATATATTAAGCTGATCTTTCTCCAGCTAGTTATGACTGTAACCCTATATTCTGACCTCTCTTTTCCTTTACCCCATGTAGTCTATGAACGGTATGCTGTGCCTGTACAGCATGCAAGAAACAATATTTTTCACTGTATCCCACTATATATGACAATAATAAAATCAAATCAAAATCAGGCTATGTTTATCTTATGAATTTTGAAGAACATGTGTTTATGTGGATATATTTTCTATGATAAGAGAATGGAAACATTCTTTCCTGATTGCTAGCTGAAAATAGGGTCTTGAATCTCATCAATTTTAGTTAGACAGAGAAAATATTTTCACAATCTAATGAAAACTAAAGTCAAAATGGATTTTTAACAAATACCTGATTGCAATTCGTTGTTGTACTTACCACAATAATACAAATAATACAAATATACTTAGCTATTTGGAATTAACTGTGGTTATCATTTTTACATCTGTGAACAATTGAACATGTATTTATTGTGCAGATAATCAGCACAGAAGTTCCTCAGGCCTGGTTGAGGGGTGGTAGGGTGATTGGATCAAAGGTGGTGCAAGAAGACAAGTTGCAGAGAAATATTGATTGGGACACTGGAACCCATTCCTTTGCCTCGAAGAAATGACTATGACAATGCAAGGATGGATTGGAGGTTTTTCAAAAGTAGCATGCAATTAAACATGACTGAAGAGTAAACTGGGGGAAAAGGCCAACTTGGATTGAATCCTTACTAATCTGCTGGGGAATTCTTTATAAAATCAACATAAAAGCAAAACTGACATCCACTTAAAAACATACAGGATTTAAAGAACTTACATTTATACATCACCTGGGGAACTTGAAGCCCTCTTCTTTACAGCAGGGATTAATCAAGAACAATCAGCATGATTTTGTAAGGGGGGGGCGGGGTCCTGTCTGACCAACTTGATTGAATTTCTTTAAAAGTTGGCCAGATGTCTAGATGAGAGCAATGCATTTGATGTAGTCAACTTGAAATTCAGCAAGGCTTTTGATAAGGTAAGATTGATAGAGAAGGTAAGAGCCCATGGGATCCAAGGAAATTTGCCAAATTGGTTCCAGAATTAGCTGAGTGGCAGGAAGCAGAAGATGATGGCCAAGGGGTGTTTTACAGAATGGAAGGCTGTCCAATAGGGTCCCTCAGGGATCAGTATTGGGGCCATTGCTGTTTGTAGTTTATATAAACGACTTGGATTTGAATGTAGGAAGGTTGATTAGTAAGTTCGCAGATGATACAAAAAGTTGTAAATAGTGAGAAGGATAGCCTTAGATACAGGAGGATATAGAAAAACTGGTCAGATGGGCTGATTAATGGTAAATGAAGTTCAATATGGATAAGTGTAAGGTGAATTACTTGGCAGGATAAACAACACAAGAGAATATATGAGGATTACTAGGACTATATTCATTTGAGTTTAGAAGAGTTAGTAGGGGGTTCTCATAGAAACTTATGAGATTCTAACAGGGTTAGACAGGGTAGATTCAGATAGAATGATCCCAATGGTGGGGGAGTCCAGAATTAGGGATCATAGTTTGAGGATAAGGGATAAACCTTTTAGAACTGAAATGAGGACAAATGTCTTTACCCAGAGAGTAGTGAATGTGTGGAATTCATTAACAGAGAAAGCAGTTGAGGCCAAAACATTGTGACTTCAAGAAGGAATTAGATCGTGCTTTTGGGGCTGAAGGGATAAAGGGCTATGGGAGAAGGGAGTATCAGGACATTGAACATGATCAGCCATGGTCGTAATGAATGGCGAAACAGGCTTGAGGGGCCAAATAGTCTGTGCCTGCTTCATGTTTTTATGAATTACTTCTTAGCTACAGTTATTATTATAGTGTGGGAAATGCAGCAACCAAGAATATTAGCTATGAGGGGAAGACTGGACTAACTTTGTTTTCACTTGAACATCAGAGGCTAAGGACCGATGTGATAGAAGTTGACAGCATGAATACAATAGTTAGTTGAAGTTTTTTCCTAGGATAGAAATATCAGTTACTTAGGGGATGTAAGTTTTAAGGTAAAATGTGGGGGGGGGGGGGGGGGGAAGTTTAAAGAAGATGCAAGAGGCAAGTTTTTTTAACCTAGAGGATGGTAAGTGCCTGAAATGTGCTGCCAGAAGAGGTGGTAGAAGTAGATACAATAGCAACATTTAAGAGGCTTCACAGGTACATGAATAGGCAGGAAATAGAGGGATGTGGATCACGTAGAGACAAAAGATCTTTAGAAAGGCATCATTTGTCGGCACAGGTTTGGTAGGCCAAAGGGCCTATTCCTATGCTGTACTGTTCTTTGTTAATCCACACAACTCTGGAAGAAAATCTTACAACACACCTCTTTTCTACCCAACCGTGACCAACCCATGCTGATGCCCTACATCCAGTAACTAAGGTTATAATATTTCACGTATACAACAATGCCCCAATATGTTACCTCCCACCTGTTGCTACTAAACCATTGAAGATCATTTCCATGCCCATTCTTCTCCATAAACAGTCAACTCAAAACTCTGATCTATATTGTCTTTTGCACAAATTCAGACACAGTGCCCTAAATCTTGTTCATCAATGTATTTGTTTCAAGGTCCTTGCTCCTGTATTAAAATCCCTTCAGGTAAACTGAACAATACTCTATAAACCACATCCTTAAACAAAACCATGCATGTTCGAACAGGATGAGCTTTTTTCTTGGCCAGATCTAAGAAAAGACAGACCACCTACCATAAGCATTCATTATGTATCTCGCCACTGCTTGATTTTTAACCCTTAATGTGCAAGGAATAAAGCAATGTTTTCACTGTGGTGTCTGTTTAAATGTAGTATAGATTCTGCAGCCTAATCATAGTAGGATGGAGGTGCAAAGGGAGTTATTAGCTCCCATTCATTACTTTTCAGACTGTTTTCAATCAGGCAGATGCAGAAAAAAAATACTGCAAATGCTGGAATTTGAAACAAAAACAGAAAATGTTGAAAAATCTCAACAGGTCTGACTGCGTATGTGAAAAGAGAATAGAGCTAACACTTAGTCTGTGTGACCCTTTGTCAGAAAAAAAAATGAATTAAGGAATAAAAGTTTCTATTTACATATTTTATGTAACAAAATGTCAATCAGCAAAATGTAAGAACACACATTACAACGTATTGGCTGAGACATTTAAGGACATATCCTATATTTTATCTTTTTTTCTCCTGAATAATCTTGGAACAGCAGATTACAAGACAAACAAAATCGTGAGCATGCTTGCATTTCAAGTCACACAAACATAACAAAGGCTGGTTGTGTGATAGCTCGCTCCTATGAAAAGCAGATGGGACTCAAAATCATTTCCACACATGGAAAAACCACTGCATTTGCACGGTACCTCGCCTGCAATTATGCTCGAAAGTCCAGTGTCCCATTCACTCATTTTATGAGTGCCAGTTTACTAAATATCCCTACATTTAGATATTGCAAAGTACACATTAAGAAGGAACACGTACAACAGATTTTAGAATAAATGAAGTTAGTGCTTGTGTACTATAATACTGCACACTAAGATTGTTTCATCTTTTACTAAGAATAAGATTAACTTGAAAGAACATACATAGTTAAACATTGAAAAGTTATTTCTTCTTCTCTAGGTGATTTGCAGTTCAGGTCATTCAACCTATAATTGGCTTTCACTTGCTCACTATTTAGAATCAGACAGTGTTGTTAAATTATTTAGATGGCAGATATGGCTGAAGGCCAGCTATGATAAGTTGTGTGCAGGTTAATTCTTTCCAATTTGAGCTGTTTTAATCTGAAAAGCAATTGCCACAAATATCAACTTTGAAAAAGTCTCCACTTCAAGTCTTGCTGAGACTTTCATTATACTTTGATTTTTATAGCTTCATTCAGAAGTTAGGCGGATGAACTTTAGGGATGAGCAAATATTGTCCTGATGGCATTTTCCTGATAAACAAAGGGATGTTTTAGCACTTGGTTTTTAGGTTGAGGCATAACGTGTCACAGAACACTAAACAGAATATCCACTGAACCTTACTGGAAAAATATTTGTTTAGATGGTTATTTCTGAGAGATACTAGAGGGCCTCAGGGTGCTGTAGGATCAAAACACTGTATGCATCATGTGGTAATGTGGCCCCTTTAAGACAGTGATACTGGACTGCCACAGATTGGGTTGGACACTATAGGGAGGCCATGTTGGAAGCCAAGCCAACTGGGAGCAAGAGTGCAGGGTCCTGAGATGGGGAGCAACTTCAGTTGGAACAAGGGAGGAGAAGAGAGTAGATTGTGAATTACATTTCTCCAAGAAATGAATAATTCTAAGACTATCTGCAGCTGTGGAGTCTCTTTTCTAGCTTTTACTTTCTTTTCTTAAGGACGCAAACTTTTTGCAAATTAAAACCTAAATAGGTAACTTTGTTTACTTGGAAGGTACATTTTTCCCATTTAAGCTTAATCCCTGTTTCTTTAAATTGCTTCAAAACCTCTTCCAAATTCTTCAAGGAGTGTTTTTGAAATTAAAATATCATCACAATAAACCACTACATTTTGGATGCTTTCCATTTTACATTGGCTAATGAGGCTCTGAAAGATACGAATGTATATTGGCATAAACCCTTGTGAGTATTGGTGGTTAACAATCTCTGCTACAGTAAGCACGACTGAGGTCCAACTTGGAATATTCCAACCTCCAGCTAGTTTTGCATGTGGTCTTCAATTTTAGGAATAGTGTTGTCTCTGCCTATTTGACCTCCTCTATTAACTGTCAATTTATTGCTCCCACAAATTGACAGTCAGCACGCTAGTGCAGTGGTTAGGTGGCACGGTGGCACTGTGGTTACACTGCTTCTCACAGCGCCAGGGCGCTGGGGTCAATTCCCAACTTGGGTCACTGTCTGTGTGGAGCATGCGTGTTCTCCCTGTGTCTGCGCGATTTCTTCCAGGTGCTCTGGTTTTCTCCCACAGTCCAAAGGTGTTAGGTACACTGGCCATGCTAAATTCTCTTTCAGTGTACCTGAACAGGCGCCAGAGTGTGGCAACTAGGGGATTTTCACAGTAACTTAATTACAGTGTGAATGTAAGCCTACTTGTGATTAATAAACAAGTAAATAAACTTTTTCTTTAATAAAAGTCTGATCTGATTTTAGGATAGACTCAATGGGTGCAGCCGATTTTGAATGTTGAACTACTTTATAATACCCAAATGGTCCAGTCTCTTGAGTTTGACTTCATTTTTATGATGAAATGAATAAGGCATAGGACGAGTGTTGAAAAGTTTTGGTGTTGCCTCCAGATTCAAATATTTTTTGGTTTTAGCTCCCCTTATACGTCCTTTTGAAAGACCTTCTGAGTATTTATATAGCAGGTCCTGAAAACCTCCGCCTTGTAGATTTAGTATCTCTAAACAATTTAGCTTAATCCTTTGCCAGCCATGCCACGTTAAAGAAGGCCGATGCTGCTTAACAGGTTACTGTGCCTTTTCATCCTTGTAGAACACTGTGACTGTTGCTACTCCTAAAGTCTGTAGTGTTTCTCCGGTATAGGTAGACAATAAAGCTCCAGACTCTTAATCTCAATGGAGTGAGGTCTTTTTGAAGGCAACAAAACGTCTGTTCTCACAGCCCGTGTGTAACTTCCATTTTAAGAGGTCTGCCATTTACCATAAAGACTATTGCTATAGATGATATTTTACCCATGGATGAACAGGTAGATCCGCTGTTTGCCAAAGTCCAGAAGTGTTCAAGTCAGGTGACCCTGACCTATTTAAGAAATCCAAAAATGATCTATGAAGATCCATCAGAGATGCCAAAAGACGGTGCAGGACCAAGACAGCGACCCAGGCTAATTACACAGACTCCCACTAACTACGACAAGATCTGCAAAACATTACAGGCTAAAAGATGAAGGCATGCACAATCGTCAACCTCCCTTACTGATTAGCTTAACACATTCACTACCTGTTTTGAGCAAGAGGTCAGCAAGAGCATGCCCTCCACACCGGAAGACGCAGATGAACCTGTGTCCAATAGCACCACTGCAGACTGGATCCTGAACTTCCTAAACCACAGACAGTAATCGGTAAGGATAGGCAACAATACTCCTCCACAATCATCCTCAATGTCGGTGCCCCACGAGGCTGTGTCCTCAGCCCCTTATACATCTATGACTGTGTGAACAAATTCCCCTCAAAATCGATTTTCAAGTTTGCTGATGACACCACTATAGTGATGATGAAACAGAGAACAGGAAAGAGATCGAGAATCTGGTAAGCTGGTGGAACAAAAATAATCTCTCCCTCAGTGTGAACAAAAAGAAGGAAACTGTCATCAACTGCAGGAAGCGTAGTGGAGGACATGTTCTCGTCTACATCAATGAGGACATAGTAGAAATAGTCAAGAGCTTCAAGATTTTAGGTGTCCAGATCACCAACAACCTGTCCTGGTCCTTCCATGCCAATACTACAGCTAAAAAAAAACACATCAACGTCTCTACTTTCTCAGAAGACGAAGAAAATTTGGCATGCCCACTATGATTCGCGCCTACCTTTACAGATGCACCATGGAAAATATTCTTTCTGGTTGTATCACAGCTTGGAACGGCTCCTGCTCTGTTAAAGACCGCAAGAAATAGTGATAGTGAATTAAGCCCAGTCCATCACTTAAATCAGCCTCCCAAGCACTGACACTGTCCACACTTCCCACTGCCTTGGAAAAGCAGCCAGTATAATAAAGGGCCCCACACATCCTGGGCATTCTCTCTTCCGCCTTTTTCCATCAAGAAAAAGATACAAAAGTCTGAGATCACGTATCAACTGACTCAAGAATAGATTTATCCAAGCTCTCATCAAACTTTTGAATGGGCCTATCTCGCATTAAGTTGGTCTTTCTCTACATACTAGCTATGATTGTAACACTACATTCTGCACTCTCTCCATTCCTTCCCTATATGCTTTGTCTGTATAGCGCACAAGAAGCACCACTATTCATTGTGTACTAATACGTGAGACAATAATAAATCAAATGAAAATAATACTTAATCAGCTGAACTATCTGGTCAAAAGATTGAACATCTGTAGCATCAGGTGACTTTAAACTTCTGATTAAACTGTAAGTCTGTCAGCCACAAACTTTGAACAGAATAACCTTCCGTTTTTATTCAGTTGTTATCTCATTTGCTACAAAAATGTAATGTAGTCTCTCATGGGCCAATTTTCTGCTTCAGAATCAAAATGTTCTAATTTCCCAATCAAAGGCATTTTAACAATGCCCTTGAACCTTGCTTTTTCTTATCTTGACACTTCAGTCTGTTCTGCCTCTAGCTGTGCACTGTGAATCCCCAAAGAACTTGGAAAGATTTTCCTCATCAACAGTGTAATAGATCAAGGGTGATGCGATGAGGCTCCTCAACACAAACGCTTTAAGGCTTTATTGCTAAAGTGACGATTAACTATATGCACATAAATAGAATCCGATAGAAGAACTATGCAATTATACACTACTTCTCCCTGGCTCCATCTGCCGATCCTTCCCAACCTAGGAAATGGGCCCCTCGCATTCAATTGATCCAGCCTACATTCTGTTCGGTCTGGTGCAACACATAGCCCTCAGGGAACTCCCCCTTAAAGGAGGCAACACTACTACACAAACTCGTGCCCCAGCAGCTAGGGTGGTCCTGACTGGGCAACTAGCACAGAGTTGATCAACAGTTGGAGTTGCTGGCTAGACTTAGGAATGATCTGCACACTACACACTGGGTTCCTTAACTATGGATCTTTTCTCCAAAATATACTTTATTCATAAAATAGAAAGTTAGGGCATCAAGATCGGCACCGCCTTGGAGGGCCGAAAAGCCTGTCCCTGAGCTGTACTTTCCTTTGTCAATTTTGCGCAATTTTGAAAACTATAATATTGTTCAATTTCTTTCAATACAGTACCTGACACTCTGAGGTGCCTCACTACACATACAAATTTAGATTATATTTATAATATATATTTCATGTCCAACAGTCTCTGATACACACAGCCTGAGAGATTTTCCATGGATTCTAGCTCCTTCATTCAGCATGGCAAGTGGGCCATTGCAGGAGCTGCTCAAGCTTCAGTGTATCTTTCAGCATACAGTCTGCCAAATGGCTTTCAGTCTTCTCTTGCAGAGTTTCAAAGATGTTCCATGTAGGTCTGATGGGTTACAGTCAATGGTATTTTTCAACACAAATTCCTCCACAAGTTACAAGTGATCCAGCTATGTAGAACATTCCACAGCAATATGGCCAGACCCATCCCTTGCCACACTGAGGACAGATTATAGGTCAGCAATATAGTGACACTTACTTTGTGTACTGAAGATCTTTACACAAATTGATGCAGTTGCATATAAAGGTGGACATCAGGATGTAGTGGTCATTGGGTACTCTTTTCCCACCTCATCCAGAGATTTGTGCATCGTGTTCCTGCAGACAATGTCCAAATAAAGTGAGAGAGAGCTCAAGTGATGGCTATGGCATTGGAGCAAGGTACAGGCCAGATCTGCACCACATACAGTAACACCAAGAGTTTCTTGCACCTTATGACCTGGTTCTTCCAAGCATAGCTCCCGCATGACCAGTTTTTGATTGACCACTATACTCTTTCCCCAGTTTTGGTGCATACCCTGGCAATTTAAATCATACTTCCTGTAATATGACCTGGCATTGGCAAGGACAGAGAATCCATTGGCAAAGCTCTTAAAGAACCTCACTCTTGCTGTGATTTATTTTACCTTAGGAGGCCAATACAAACTGATCACAGATGTTTGGATCTATTGACATCCACCTAAATTTTCTGGATTTCGGCAAACAATGTGAACCTTTACAGGGAGAGAATGTGGATTCAATGAGCAATATAGAGGGCATGTGGCTTGCCAAATTGCTTAGCTTAGCAGCTCTTTAAAAAGGTGCTGAACCTAATATCTATAGTTTTCCAAATTTAAAACACCTGTTAAAGTGTGTATATAAAAGATCAGTTTGGAAATTTTAAATAAGAGTGATTTTAAATCAATAATTGGATCCAAAGAATAGAAGTGAAATGCCCCTTTATCAACACTGAATGATTCAATTGAATATTAAGAAGATTCAGAGAGTCAGACTTACAGAAGAAATGTTGCATCTAACAACACAATAGAGATAAGTGACAGGATTCCAAGTTAGAGCTTTCTGATAATAACAGTTTAAAGGAGTTACATGCTAATTAACCATTAACATTTCTTAACATTGTGTAACTAGACTGCGTTATAAGAAATAACTGAAGTTGCATGGATAAACATTGTTTAGATTCCAGTACCTGTAATTAGGAAGAACAATGGACCTTGTTTGATGTCATGCTGCTATTTGCTAATGGAAATACCAATGTTTGTATGTTACTCATCACATACCAACTCTTCAGCCAATCCTAATGATTAAGCCATCAGGCATTTTGCCTATTTGGCAATCTTTCAGGTTTTTTTGTAAAATCTGCTTTTCTAATTCTTCACCATTGCAAATAAACCATACAAGTTTTATTTTATTATATTTGATCTACTATGCCTCTCCTTATAATTCAAGTCCTGGGAGCTTCCTAATAAATCTTTTCTGCACTCTTTCTGATTTAATAATATCCTTTCTATAATAGTATAATAGAATTGTATACAATATTCCAAGTGTAGCCTTATCAATTTCTTGTGCAGCTTCAACAAGACGTCCCAACTTCTATATTCAACATTTTGACCAACGAAACCAAATATGCTGAATGTCTTCTTCACCATTCTGTCCTCTTGTGACTTCACTTTCAAGGAGCTCTGAACATGTACCACAAGAGCTCTTTGTTCTGTAACTCTCCCCAACATCCTACCATTAACTGAATAAGGCCTGTCCTGGTTTAGCCTACCAAAATGTATCCTCCCGCATTTATCTAAATTAAACTCCATCTGTCATTCATCAGCTCACTAGCCCAATTGATCAGGGTCCCATTGCAATCTGCACTAACTTTCTTTACTGTCCACTATGCCACCAATCTTGGTGTCATCTGCAAACTTACTAACCATGCCTCCTATATTCTCATCCAAATCATTAACATAAATGACAAATAACAGTGGACTCAGCACTGATCCCTGAGGCATACCACTGGTCACAGACCACCAGTTTGAAAAACAACCCTCTATAAGCACCCTTGATAAAATAAAGGGGGAAAAATTATTTTTGACTGCTCAGTGAGTCAGTAGCTAAAAATCCATCAATAAAGAACAAAAAAAGTTTGCAATCTGAGCAACTTTAGGGCATGAAATAAACAGGAATCCTGGCAGAAGCAGAATCCATTAGAGTTTTTCAAAGGGGAATCAACAATTACATAAACAGACAAAATTTAGATGGCAGAAAATAGAGGGATGAGGTGAAGTAAACAGCACTTCAGCTTAACAATGGGTTGAATGACTCCTATACTGTAATCCTAAATCAGGTGATGAGCACCTAACAGTAATAAAATCTAGTGTAGGATTTTAAAATGACATAATAAAGTCCAAGAAAGATTTGAACTGCTTAAAGGTATCACATGATGCCAAAGGTGGTGTTTTCAGCTTAGACATTTGACTGTTTTCTAAACCTTGGTAATAATTTAGCGAGTGGTTTTATTGTTTGGGATAGACCGTTTTTATGCCAAAGTGCCAATCAAACCATTCATTTAAGAAAAATACTGTGGATGCAGAGATTTGAAACAAAAACAGAAAATGCTGGAAAAACTTAGCAGGTCTGGCAGTATCTGTGGAGAGAGAAAGTACAATTAAACTTCAAAGTCTATACGACTCTTCTTCAAAGCACAAGAGAAGTAGAAATGTTTAGGATTGATTTGCTGTATAAGAGGGGCTGTTACAGCTGCCGTAGAGAGATCAGTAATTGCTGGGAGCTACAAGATATTACAATAAAAAAGTCAGAATGTGTTAATGAGAGAATAAAGGTCAATGCTGAGTGAAAGCAAAACTCAAGAACAAGTGACAGATGGACCAGTGGGGAGAGAGGGTTTTTGCACTGGGACAAAAACGTTTTCAATATAAAAAAAGAGAAAGGTCACATTCTAAAGTTGTTGAACACAATACTGAATCCCAAGCTCTGTAACATGTCTAATCAGCTTGTATTGGTCTTCATGGAAGTATTTCAGTCCAAGGATGAACAGGTAAGCATCAGGTGTGGAGTTGAAATGGAAGCGACAGGAAGGTTGAGTCATACCTGCAGACTGAGCGAAGGTACTCCACAAAGTGGTCACTTAGTCTGCGGTTGGAGTCCCCAATGTAGAGGAGATGTTATACGAAACAGTAGATCAAAGGGAGGTGCAGATGAAATGTTACTACACCTGAAAGGAGTGTTTGGGGCTTTCAATGGTGGAGAGTGAGGAGGTAAAAAGGTAGATGTTGCACTTGCTGCAACTGCAGGAGAAGGTGTCATGGGAAGCAGATAAGGAGTTGAGGATGAAGGAGGAGTGAATCAGAGTGTCAAAGTGAGAGCAATCCCTGCTGGAGTTGGCAGAAATGACAGAGGTAGTCCTTTGAATATGGAATCGATGGGTGAAAAATGAGCTCAAGAGATCCCTATCATGGTTCAGGGAAAGTGGGAAGGGATGAGGTGTGGGAAATTGGTTGAACTAATAATATCTGATAACTAATAATATTGTTTATATTATCCTTGTGTGAACAATCACAAACGTGATTTGATTACTGAAAATTAAGTTTTAAGTTTAATTTTATTTATTAGTGTCGTAAATAGGCTTTCATTAACACTCAATTGAACTTACTGTGAAAAGCCCCTAATTCCACACTCCGGCACCAATAAGGTACATAGAGGGAGAATCTAGCATGCCCAATGCATCTAATGCATCAATGCATTTATAGGACCCTTGTCAGACCACACTTGGAGTACTGTGCGCAGTGCTGGTCACCTCACTATAGGAAGGACGTGGAAGCTATTGAAAGGGTGCAGAGGAGATTTACAAGGAAGTTGCCTGGATTGGGAGGCATGCCTTATGAAGACAGGTTGAGGGAGCTAGGACTGTTCTCCCTGGAGAGACGAAGGTTGAGAGGCGACCTGATAGAGGTTTACAAGATGTTGAGAGGAATAGATAGGGTGGACTCTCAGAGACTATTTCCCAGGGCTGAAATGGTCACGACGAGAGGGCACAGATTTAAGGTGCAGGGAAGCAAGTACAGAGGGGATGCTAGGGGAAAGTTTTTCACTCAGAGGGTGGTGAGTGAATGGAATCGGCTGCCGTCGGTGGTGGTCGAGGCGAACTCGCTGGGGTCTTTTAAAAGACTTCTGGATGAGTATATGGGATCCAATGGGATTGGGGGTTATAGATAGGTCTATGGCTGGGTAGGTTTTGATGTGTTCGGCACAACTTGTGGGCCGAAGGGCCTGTTTGTGCTGTAGTGTTCTATGTTCTATATGTTCTAACCAGCATGTCTTCTGGATTTCAGGAGGAAACTGGAGAACCCAGAGAAAACCCACAGACACGAAGGATAACGTACAGACTCCGCACAGAAAGTGACACAAAGCTGAGAATTGAACCCAGGTCCCTGTCAGGCAGCATGCTAACCACTGTGCCACCTCAAGTCACCATCATTATCGCCTCAGAGTACTCAACTTAAGAAACACTCAGCAAGAACATAATAAAACATAGCAAGGCACTTCATAGGAACGTTATAAAACAAAATGTAACAGTGAACGACAGAGAAATTTGATTAGATCACCGAGAACTTAATTAAAGAAGTAGGTTTTAAGGAAATTATTAAAAGGGAAGAAAATTCTAAAATAAATAGAAAACTAGTATTGCAAGAATGAGAATACAAGAGAGGTAGCATCAGTGATGCGTCTGCAAGATTCTCCAAATCCAGAGGCAAGGAAAGCAGTCCAACTGCAGCATCTTCACCCAAACCAACTCACCCAGACTGAGGCATTATTTACTCAAAACCAGTTCCACCGGTTGGGAACATCATTTATATTTCTGGCTCCAAATTTCCAAAGCAACTGCTCCACTTGGAACTGGTTATTGCAGGAGACTTCTAGGAAGACAAGGGAAATGCTTTAGGGTGTCCTCAAAGCAACTCTGAAAAAGTCAAACATACCTCTGACTTATGGGAGACACTGGCTTGTGACCCATCAACTGGAGAAGGTTCAAGAGATTTAATAAGGAATGTGCAGAGATGAAGTGGAGGCATCGGATAGTGCACAAACCTCCAAACATCACATCTAGACAACCTTTCAAGGACCACAAACAATTTTCAAGCAACCTTTCTCCTCTCGTCTTCAGATCACATTTTGGACTTATTAATCATTTCAGAACCCATCAAATCAAAGTGGAGACAAGCCACTCTCGATCCTATTGACCCCTGAAGAGGAAGAAGGAAGAGTAAAGTCCAGAAGTAACAAAGCCATGCGTACTGATTATGCAGACAGTCCACTAAAGTTGTACTTAAAGTTCACTGAAAGGTCTCATGAACAAAGTACATGTTCCAGTTATAACGTGGGAGGAGATCTGTGCAGAGCACAAATACAACTTACCCAAAGGGCCCGAGGCCTATTTCTGTGCTATTAATTCTATAAATTCACTTTCTTCCAAAACATTACTGCTTTATTGTAAGCCAGGTCCACTAGTACAAGTTACACTTTGGTACTTTAACCAAGTGACATACAGACTACTGACCAATGAAATTGCAGCTAAACCTAATCATATTCTCATCCAATGTCTCCATATGCACAGAAGAACCAATACCCAATCAATGTTTCCCCTCCCTAAACCAGGATGGTATAACCAGGGTGATATTCCTAACTCAGCACAAGACAAGAAGCAAAAGACAAAATCTAAGTTCTGGGGGACATTCTCCAGTAGAGACACAGGCCCCATTTCTATTGCTGAATGAAGAGATGCATTCGCAGTTCAGCAAGGAGACAACTTCCTCCCCTCTCCTCAGTTCAGAAGGACGAGAGGTTTGAAATATTCTGCGCTGATTCATACTCAAAACGTTCTAGTTGTAAATTTAATATTCAGACAGTTGAGTTTAGAACAAGAATTCAGTCTCGCACTGAATAAACTTACTGGGCATCAGGAAACATTGTCAGCTTTATTTTTAACAACAGGAGTGCATATACTATCCACTTTCATTGCGGTTAAATGGGAAAAGGCATAACTCCATGCATGTGCAATCATGGAGAAATGGTTATTGGTCCCTGGCTGTCATAAAGAATTGTCAGGTTAGAACTTTAAAATTTTAAAAGCAACATCTACAAAGCACCCTAGTATATTAATATTAACACACTTCCAGTATGATGCTCTCACCTCCTGATAGTGACTAATTTGTCAATGATGTCTCTTTTAGGGAGTCAGGAAGTGAGTTATTTCCTGCAAAATCCCCATTCTCTGATTTGTTTTTACATGGCTAGTCAGATCAGTTTCTGATCAACAGTAATCTCTAAGATGCTGATCGTGAGAGAGTCAGCAACAGTAATGCCACTGAATGTCAAAGGGAGATGAATAGATTTTCTGTTGTTGGAGGTGGTTGGTGCATGGCACTTGTGTGATACAAATGCTTCTACAGGCAAAACGAACTCTCACTTGTATTGTCAACCTGACATCTGTCACAGCCACTTTGTTTCTACTTCATCTCTTTCATCACTGGGGGAGCGCTGGATTAGTTTGTCCCAGTGCTCTTCCTCATGGAAAAGCATTTTAATTGTGCTCCAATCATTGCCCTGGCAGCCCATTACTTTTGGCTAAGCAACACTGAGTTAGACAGGATATCCCCAATAGCAGGGTCCAGAATCAGGGGTCACAGTCTGAGGACTCAGGGTAGACCATTTAGGACAAGGTGAGGAGACATTTCTTCACCCAAAGAGTGATGAGCCTGTGGAATTCATTGCCACAGGAAGAAGTTGATGCCTAAACATTGAATGTATTCAAGAGGCAGCTGGATATACCACTTGGGGCAAATAGGATCAGAAGTTATGGAGAAAAAGGAGGATTAAGCTATTGAGTTGGATGATCAATCATGATCGTAATGAAGTAAGCTCGAAGGCCCAAATACCTCCTCATCATCCTATGTTTCCTTTAAGGTGTTCCTTAGAACCTAGCTCTTTTTCCAAACTTCTGTTTATCTTTGCTCATGTGGTTCAGTGTCAAATTTTGTTTGATGAAGCTCCTTTAAGACATCTTGAGAGATTCTATTCCTTGAAAGGTATTAGATAAATACAAGTTGCTGCTGTGTAAGTGAAACAGCTGAAAAGAATATCAATTGAGGAGGATGTCACATTGGCAAGGAAAATTTTGCTTTTGTTTTCAGTTCAGTCATTGATATGGTTTATAGGGACTAATTCACTCATTCATGTGTTTACGTTGCCCGAGAATGGAGGACAGGAGGAAACACAAAATGATGAAATGAGAACTACTTAGGCCAACAAATCAACCTCCATCACCCCCAGAAATTGGAACAGTGCAGGAGAGGTTAAGTTAAGTGAAGGTACTATTCTTCATAAACATCTAATAGGAATGAGATATGGCTCATCGTCATAGAAAATATTCACCTATTCACAAAAAGCCTGTGAGAAATGTGCCTGCTGCAATGAGATCTGTTGGTCACAAAAGAAATCAGATTGACGTGAGGTCTCCTGTACAGCCACATTTAACTTTATATCTTAGAAAATAGTATATAGTTGGAGGCAAGAAACATCAGTCTTGAAAGCTTTCAGGATGCACGAGGAGCTTTGCACATCCAAGGCAGAGAAACAGGTGAGGCTGTAGAAGATGAGAAAATTGGAGGCAAATTGCCATGGTCAAGACAAGGCAATCGGTAGCAAAGTTTGAATCAGCTTCATATGGGTTTTCAAAGTATAGCAAAAACCGTGCTCTCTATTACTATTTCTTCACAAAATCAGGCAAGAATTTTGATTTGACTTTTGTCACATGTATTAACATACAGTGAAAAGTATTGTTTCTTGCATGCTATACAGCCAAAGGATACATTCATACAGAAGGAAATGAGAATGTGCAGAATGTATTACTAAGGTCATAACTAGGATGTAGAGAAAAATCAACTTAATGTGAGGTAGAACCATCCAAAAATCAGATGGCAGCAGGGAAGAAGCTGTTCTTGAGTCAACTGGGATATGACCTCAGGCTTTCATATCTTCTCCTGACAGAAGGTGGTGGAAGAGAGAATGTCTGGGATAGAAGGGGTTCTTAATTATGCTGGTTGCTTTGCCGAGGCAGCAGGAAGTATCGACAGAGTCAATGTTGGGAGGCTAGATTGTGTAATGTTTTGGGCTACGTGCACAACATTTTGTAGTTTCTTGCAGTCTTGGGCAAAGCAGGAACCATACCAAGCTGTGGTATAACCAGAAAGAATGCTTTTGTAAAAGGTGGTGAGAGTCGTAGCCAACATGCCAAATTTCCTTAGTCTTCTTAGTCTTCACATTACAGAAATATGGTTGCGGGATGACAGGGACTGGGAGCTAAATGTCCATGGCTAAAGGTGTTTGGGAAGAATAGGAAGGAGGAAAAAGGAGGTGGGGTGGCACTGTTGATTAAGGATAGTATCAGGGCGGTAGTAAGAGAGGATATAGGCCCCAAAGACCAAAATGTGGAATCACTGTGGGTGGAGATAAAAAATAGAAATATTTAAAGAGATCTTTTTCAGTACTCAGCAAAATATATTCCGATGGTGAAAAAGAACTGTAGGAGAAGGGAAAATCAGCTGTGGTTCTTCAAGGAAATTAAGGAGAGTATTAAATAAAAAGCTGAGGCGTTCAAAATGGCTAAAAATAGTGGGCAATTAGAGGATTGGGAAAGTTTCAAACAGCAAAGAGTGACTAAAAAGGTGATTAAAAAGGAAAAAGGAAAGATAGAATATGAGGCTAAACTAGCTCGAAATGTCAAAAAGGACAGTAAAAGTTTTTATAAACATATAAAGAATAGGAGGATGGTCAGAGTTAACGTAGGACCCTTGTAGGATGAGAGGGGTGGTTTAATGGATGATAGGGATATGGCTAAGACCTTGAATAAGTTTTTTGTGTCGGTCTTTATGGAGGAGGACGTAAATAGCTTGCTCGAAATTAAGGATAGAAGGATGGTAGGAGATGAGGGCCTTGATGAGATTACAGTCACTAGAGAGGTGGTGCTTGACAGGCTAACAGGGTTGAGGGCAGATAAGACTGGATGGAATGCATCCGAGGGTCCTCAAGGAAATGGCAGAAGTGATAGTGGATACCCTAGTAATTATCTTTCAGAATTCGCTGGACTCAGAAAAGTGCCGGAAGATTGGAAAACGGCTAATGTTATGTTTTAAAAAACAGCAGAAAGAAGGTGGTGAATTATAGGCCGGTTAGTTTAACGTCTGTAGTCGGAAAAATGTTTGAATCTGTCATCAAAGCAGAAATAACGAGGCACCTGGATATGAACTGTTTGATCAAGCAAATGCAGCACAGATTCGTTAAGGGGAAGTCGTGCTTGACGAATTTATTGGAGTTCTATGAGGAAGTGACTAGTGTGGTAGATAGAGGGGAACCAGTGGATGTGGTGTTTTTGGATTTCCAAAAGGCCTTTGATAAGGTGCCTCACAAAAGATTGCTACAGAAGGTCAGGGTGCAGGGAGTCGGGGGTAGGGTGTTAGACTGGATAGAGGATTGGTTGTCTAATAGGAAGCAGAGGGTAGGTATTAATGGATGCTATTCTGGCAGCTAGTGACTAGTGGAGTGCCCCAGGGATCAGTGCTGGTGCCTCAACTATTTACCATTTAATAGACGATCTGGAGGAAGGGGTAGAGTGCAGGATGACGAAATTTGCTGATAATACGAAGATGAGTGGAAAAGCAAATTGCATGGAAGGTTTGGAAAGCCTGCAGAGGGATCTGGATAGGATGAGTGAGTGGGCGAGGACCTGGCAGATAGAGAATAATGTTAGCAAGTATGAGGTTATCCACTTTGGTAGGAACGATGGTAGGAAGGATTACTATTTAAATGGTGAAAAGCTGCAGCATGCGACGGTGCAGAGGGACCTGGGGATCCTTATGCACGAATCGCAAAAACATAGTATGTAGGTGCAGCAGGTGATTAAGAAAGCAAATGCAATGTTGACCTTTATAGCTAGGGGGACAGAATATAAAAGTAGGGGGGTACTTTTGCAGCTGTACGGGGTACTGCAGAGGCCACAGCTAGAGTACTGTGTGCAGTTTTGGTCGCCACATTCGAGGAAGGATATATTGGCCTTGGAAGGGGTGCAGAGAAGGTTTACTAGGCTGGTACAAGAGATGAGGGTGTTGGATTATGAGGAGATACTGAATCGGCTCGGTTCGTACTCGTTGAAGTTTAGAAGGCTGAGAGGGGATCTTATAGAGACGTATAAGATAATGAAAGGGATGGATAGGGTAGAGGTTGAAAGACTCTTCCCGCTTAGCAAAGATAGCGGGACTAGAGGGCACAGTCAAGATTGGAGGGGGGTTCAGATCAGAGTTGCGGAGGAGTTTCTTCAAGCAAAGGCTGGTGAATCTTTGGAATTCTCTGCCTGATGAGGTGGTGGAGGCTTCCTCACTGAATATGTTCAAGTCAAGAATGGATAGGTTTTTGACTGACAAGGGAATTAAAGGTTACGGGGAGAAAGTGGTACTGAACCACTACAGATCAGCCATGATCTTATTGAATGGCGGGGCAGGCTCGAGGGGCTGGATGGCCTACTCCTGCTCCTATTTCTTATGTTCTTATGTTCTGAGAAAATAGAGGCATTGTGGGCTTTCTTAACTTTGGTGTCGGCATGGAGAAGGACCAAGACAAATTGTTAGTGATCTGGACACCTAAAAACTTGAAGCTCTTAACCCTTTCTCCTTCATCCTGAAGTCGATGACAATCTCCTTTGTTTTGTTGATGTTGAGGGAGAGATTGTTGCTGCCGCACCAGTTCACCAGATTCTCTATCTCATTCCTGTACTCTGTCTCGTCATTATTTGAGATCTGACCCACTATGGTGGTGTCATCAGCAAACTTGAAAATCAAACTGGAGGGAAATTTGGCCACACAGTCATGGATGTATAAGGAGTATAGTAGGGGGCTGAGAACACAACCTAGTGGGTTATTAACACAGTTAAACAGATTTTTGAGTTTTTGAAATCTGAGAGAACTTACTGGTTCCAGTTGGCATCTGTGCTCATCTAGAAACACAACATTTCCACCTTTCTCAGCAACATTCATGTCATCTGAGCTGGCTGCAGCACAGACCCATTTTCTGAATCTAAGTGTCAATATAAATTAGAAATAGTATTGGTATCAGCATGGTACCAGAATCTCCAATCGTTACTTTGCTCACTGTAACACGACTCCTTGGAGTGCCTTTTTTGCTGCTTTTTACCCTTCATGTCTAATTTTCTTGTTGATTCATTTGGATGTACATTTATTTAATTTTGAATCTGATTTTTATCTTGTAATCATCCTGTATGCTTTGCATTATTCTTTAAAATCTGTTCCGCTTGTCTTCTAACTAATTTACACTAGTTTGTTCTTAATTAATTTTAAAAAGCAATCCCTATACTTTGGTATCTGAATATATGTTTAAGAAGTTGTCCTATGGTTGCAGTTCCCACCAAATGATGGCACAGCATGTATTTTATATACACTGAATGCTTGAGTACAAACATCACATCAAGACCAGCACTATGTTTCATGGCATTCTCAACACACTATTAAGTGATCATAGAATGGATTTAGCAACTCTGACTCTTTAGTTTCAGGTGCAATAGGCAGTATAATGGACAAATAGATAGAATGCAGCTGTGATGCAAAATGTGGAAGTTAAGACAAAAAAAATTAAAATTTCATGACAAATATTATTGAAACACCTTTGTAAGGCATCAACCAATAATTGAGGCAGAAAGTTTAATTAACTTCTATAAAGCTCATTTTCTCATGACCTAGAAGGTCAAAGAGTTCAGCACACCATGCATTCCAACTTTCAAAAACGGTAGAGAGGCAACGGTGGATTTTCCAAAAAGCAGCTTTGCCGGAACAATGACTAATTCAGTCACACAGTTTAATAATGCTCAACAGTAAATAAACCTCGGCCCATTTAGAATAGTATCAATTAAGTACCGTCACACTGAATGCTTTTCTTCCTACCTAATAACACCCAAGGTTGTCTCATGTTGACAGTGTTTACCAAGAATGCTTTCTGTCCAAGGTCTTTTAGCTTGATGTCTTTTTTGCAGCTTTATGCATCGAAGCAAACCATAACTATTTGTGCCAATTAATCAAAACTAAAAATTGGTTTAACGAAGAACTGATACAACATTTAAACAATTGGGGAATGTAAATTAAATGCAGTATCATTTCACTTGTCTACCTAACATGAACGTGGGATCACTGCCAATAAAAGAAGTGTGTGGGAACTGTCTAATCAGATTAGTTTGCAAATGCATAATAATTGGTAGTTTTTAAAAAAGTATACCCAACTATTTCTCGAACGTTTGTCAGAAAAGGAAAATTGCTGTTCTTATCCAGTCTAGCTTGTAGGTGACTTTTCTCCGAAACCAACAACTCGTATTCATGCAGCGCCTTTAATGGGATGATCCATCCTATGACGGAAGTATGACACAAGCCACATAAGAAAGGTCTGAGGACCAGAAGTTTAATCATCTAGAGAGGTTCATAAAAATGTCTGGGGAAAAGAAGATAGACTGACGGAAAGGATTATGGAGGGGATTCCAGAGTTTAGGGCCTAAGCAACTGGAAGCATGGCCACCACTGTTGGAGTGATTAAAATCAGGAATGTACAAATTAAACAAGTGGAGATATTTCAGAGTTTTGAGTATGGAGGAGATTACAGACATGATGTTTGTAAGGGGTAGCTGAGATTGTAGAAAGATTTGAAAAAAAGGATAAGAATTTTAAAATCATGACATTGCATGACAGGGAGCTATTGTATGTCTGCAAACACAATAGTGATAGTGAAACAGAAGGCAAGAATGAGAGTTGCAGTACTAGATGAGCCAAGATGGGGCAAATTTTGGAAGATGGGTAAATGCAGTCTTCAAAATGACAGAAATACAAAATTGGAAGCTCATCTCAGAATCAAGTGTTACACCATGATTATAAATAGACTGGATTAATCTCCAACTGTTGTCAGGGAGAAGAATGAAGTTGATAGCTAGGAAACAGAGTTTGGAGCAGGGGCCACAATGATTTCAGTATTATTTTTAATTTATTCTTTCATGGAATGTGGATATTGCTAACAAGGTCTAACTGCCTTTGAATTGAGTGGCTTGCCACATCATTTCAGAGATAGTTAGGGATCAACCACATTGCTATGGGCTGGAGTCACACGTAGGCCAGACCAAGGATGGCAGATTTCCTTCCCTAATGGACGTCAGTGAACAAGATGGTTTTTATAACAATCAGCAATGATTTCATAATCACTATTACTGACACTACCTTTTCCATTCTGGATTATTAATTGAATTTAAACATTAACCTGGGTTTCTGGAAATACTAGTCCAACACATTACCACAGATTTCCCAAAGGAAACATTATTGATTCTCCTGCACAGTGGCTAAGCAAGACACTCAGCTGTATCAAACCACCGCATTGAGTAAGAATAGGAAACAGCAGAAGCTGTGACCAAAATATCGAATTAGGAAATAATAAGCACAAGAGCTCTTCCAACAAAGCCCAAATGATAAAATTCTCAACTTTAATTTCAAATCTTTCCATAGTCTTGTTCTTTTCCATCTTTGTAATCTCTTCCAGCCACACAACCCTCCAAAATCTGTGTGCTCTTCCAGTTCTGGCCTCTGCATTCCCGATATTAACTGCGGCATGACTGGAGACCAAGCCTTCAGATACTTCAGCGGCAAGGTGTGGAATTCGCTCTTTTCTTTAAAGATCTCCTTAAAACTAACTTCTTTGATAAAGTTTTCCGACATCTGTCTTAATTATCTCATGGTTCAGTAGCGTTTTTGAAGGTGCTCTGGACAATTTACTAAGTTAAAGGCACTAAAGTATATTAATGTAATTTGTTGTTGTAGTAAACCATCTCAAGGCATTTTACAGCAGCGTTTTCAAACAAAATCCGACACTGAATACTGACATAAGACACTGTCAATGTTAAAAGTTTGATGGAATTAGAGGATTTTAAGGAACATCTTAAAGGAGGGCAGTTTGAAAAAAATATCAAACACAATGACACAATGGTAGAAATGGAGTGAAAAGCTATTTCAAGCACAAACTCAACCAAATCAAATTCAGATAAATTTTTCAGATTCAAAAATAGCTATATAGCAACCCAGATAGGACAGTTTTTATTGTCAGTTAACATACTATTTCCCGAAGAACTGCTAAATACAGCTACAGTGCTAAGCACCACAAAGCATGTCAAAACATATATTTCAGATTGTTACTAAGTTTTAAATGCTACAAGTATAAATATTGAAGAATGGTTGCAACACAGTTACAAATTCAGCCTACAAAAATGCATGTCTAGAGACACTAAATGCACCAAAATACTAAAAACAGCTGTCTAATACCTTGAACCAGATTTACACCAAAGAAGTAAATCGATACAAAGGCAACAGATATTTGTCTGGCAGAAAAAGAAACATAGCAAACACACTAACAACTGGTCAGGTATTTAGTTACCAATCCTAAACAAAAAGAAGAACAGAAGATCTTTTGTTTTCACATCTTTCTTTAACCATCTCAGACAGTTACTGAAAGCAAATTTTAACAGACATTGAACTATCGTAATCTGATAAATATAATGAGACTCTGGCATTCTGAGCATCCATCTGTGCGTGCAAATGAAGATCGCAGAAAAATATCTCAAGGTAGACAGTTTATTTTTTGCCACTATGCATACAGATTTATTTTATACAAGAATCAAACCAATCATGTTCAATACTAGATTTTGTATGTTTTCAATACAGTTCCATAACCAGTGGCCATTCTGAATATAAAACCGAAAAGACTCTTCATTACAGATTTCAAAAATGAAAACACTAACTGAGAACGGAGAAATGTTATAGTTACAGATGCCATTCTGGTTAAATAATAGGTTGGCTACAACCTCATAATCCTACAGGAAAGGGTGGGGGGGGGGGAGAATCTAATTTTGATGTAATGCAGAACAAATGAATAACTACATTTAATTTATAGTGTGAAAGAACATTGCACTTGTATCTTGTTATTTGCACTCAGCAAGTGCGTTAGGCCTTCTCCTTGAACTGCTGCAATCTATGCACTAATGGAGCTCCCTCAAAGACAGAAGGGTGAAAATTCGAGGATTATAACTCAGTGATAAATGAAGGGACACTGCTATATGTGCAATCTAGGAAGGCATTGAGAAACAATTCCCTAGCAACTGATCAAGTAAGTTGGTAAATAAATGATGGATAAATCCATAACAGTTAAGCAACAGACCAAAGATAAGCAATCTATCTTCTACATAGAAAATGCACATGCTACCATTGGAGCCAAGGTGCCATAAAACTGTTATGATAATAAGAAAAGTTAAATGAGGTACTTAGTGAATATTGGACCCAGTTTCTTGTTTGGATGGCACTCATACAAGTGAACCAATCATTGCTTCAAATATTAAACGTAGATGAGGGAGAGAGAGTTGAGGTCAGGAGGGAGGAGGAATAATCACAAGTAAATCCACGTCCTTATAAATTAACAGCGAATACAATAAATAAGAAATCTATATTACATTAGAATGCCAATAGTGTTAGGAATGGGAAGACATTGCATATAATATAACCTTTCATGATCTTGTGACATGTTGATTCAATTAAATTTTCAAGACTGAGCTCAACTGGGTTATCAAGGAATGTAGAGAAAAGGCAAGTAATTTCAGATGAGATATTGATTAGCAATAACCAAATAGAATGATGGAATAGGCTTGGGGCTAACTGGCCTCCTCCTGCTTCGATGATATTCACAGGCAATTCTTTGTTCTTGAGGCACAGTCACTATTGTAAGTCAGTGCAGCAGCCAGCACAAAATACTTGAAAGAATAGATAAGGCAGACGCAGATGAGACGTTTTCCCTGTCTGGAAGTCAAAAACCAGGAGCATTATTTATTTCAAAATAAGAGAACCAAGAGGTTTTTTTTTAGCAGAGGGTTATGAATCTTTGGAATTCTCTATGCCAGAGGGTTGTGGAAGCTCAGTCATTGAGTGTGACAATACTATATCTTTAAGAAATGTATTTCAGTCGTGTTTCTTATGCAGGATCTGTTTTAATTATCAGTGCTGTTTTGTCTATGACTGGCTTCCTACATTGTTACTGCAACAGCATAATTGAACTTAATTGCTACAATGTTCGTTTTAATCTGGACTAATACGGGCATGTTATTTTTGAGATTGTGCCTGGGGCTTTGCGGAGTAGGACTTGATTAGGTTGACTGACAGGTAGGGTCATATGATGGGATGGAGCTATACACAGAAAAATCAAGTCAGATGCTGCTTGAGTTAAAAAAAAAAGAGTAGTGTCTTGCCTTCCCCTTTTCTGAAGTTGGAGTCTGAAATCTGCCAGGAGGTAAGTCTCTTTCTCTGGGATTCTACAGCACAAGATTGTTTCTTCCACTGCTCTTTGAAGATATATCCTTCCCTGGAGACTGCTGTCTGAATCTCTGTCTATAGCTGTTAAAAGGGTGAAAATTTAGCATCACGCTAATACCGAAGAAGGATGTATGTCTATGGGGATATTGCTTTAAATTGAAGCAATAGAGATAACTAGCCGTTAAGAATTATACTTTGTCATGTTTAAGTATTTTGTTTGGTAAAAGATATACTAATTATTTTTGCTATATTCCAACTATGTTTTTAAATAATGTTTAACAAAAACTACCTTGTCAGTCAATTGCATCATACCTGCAGCAAAGCATCTTATGCTCACCCTAATGGCAAAAACAAAGGCAGAAATTGGGGTCCAAGCTAACTGCATAACATAACTTGGCTTTTCAGGTCTGGTACCTAACAAATTGGGAGTTCTTTGCAGGATTAAAATCTGTAATTTCTTGTTTGGTTTAGATCTATTGGACTCAAAAGAAAGTGAGTGTTGAGTATATTTGTGTTTTCTTTTCAGGTGTTGCCTTTGGTTGGTAAATAGGGAATGCCTTGTGGAATAATGGCTCGTTCAGTGGCTAGACATTTCCTGGCAGTGGAAGGAATCAGTCAGAGTGGTTTACAAATGGAGGTTAAAGCAAAGCATTTGGAATTGGCAAACAAGCTACAGTTAACATTATCTGAAGGGGTGAGGAAGACAGAGATAATTGCAGCGATAGCTCAGCATTTAAAATTGCCAGAAACACAGTCAGAATCATTGGAAATGGCTAGAATTCAATTACAAATAAAACAGCTTGAATTAGAAGCAAATGATGAGAGAGAATAGCAAACACAAGGGAGACAGAAAATCAAAAGAATTGAAACTGCTCAAATTATAGGCAAGGGAAATAAAAAGGGAAAGAATAGTCCTGGCAGAGATAAAGAAGAAAATAATAGTACTGGCGAAACAAAAAGAGAGAGAATTTGAACTTTGGAAACTGCAACTGAAAAGTGACCACTTACTTAATAAGACAGAGATAGGGGCAAAGTCTGGGAGGAGTGATGAGGACAGTAAGGAAGAACGAACCCATCATAGTCAATGGACGGTTTAAATATGTCTAAAGTTTGATGAGAAAGATGTAGAAGCC
The DNA here is from genome assembly GCA_024679065.1 of Sphyrna mokarran. Taxonomy (NCBI): domain Eukaryota; kingdom Metazoa; phylum Chordata; class Chondrichthyes; order Carcharhiniformes; family Carcharhinidae; genus Sphyrna; species Sphyrna mokarran. The sequence continues at coordinate 82,923,974 of JAGIQG010000007.1, read as the reverse complement.
TTTTCCATCTCATTTGAGAAAGTAACTAAACAAATGAAATGGCCACAGACCATGTGAGTAGTGTTGATTCAAACAAAGTTGGTAGGCAGAGCTAGTGAGATGTTTGCATCACTAATCAGAGGTATCTTGGGATTACAATGAGGTGAAAAAAGCCATCTTACATTTATATATGAACTAGTACAGAAGCACATAAAAATCTAAGGAAGGAACCTGGTCAAACTTGTATAGAATTTGAAAGGATCAAACTAAGTAACTGACAGCTGGATAAGTGCCTTGAAAATACACCAAATGTATGAAACCCTTGGAGAAACAGTTCTTTTGGAGCAGTTTAAAAATTCACTTAGTGAAGTAGTCAGAATGCATGTGGAAGAGCTGAGGGTTAAAACTGCAAGATTAGCAGCAGAAATGGCAGATGATTATGAGTTAGTTCATAAATTAAAGTTTGGCTTCCTACATCAGATTCAGCATATAAGGGATAGAAACTGGAGAAAGAGAAATCCTCAGGTGGTAAAGGTAAAGGAGATTTTGTGAAAGATCATAAAGACAGTTTGTTCCCTGGGATGTCTGTAACATGAGTAAGATTCGAAAGATAAGTCCTGGCTTTTGCAATGGCACGTTGGTCCAAACGTAATGGAGAAACGGCAGGGGGGCACCTGCTGACAGCATGATTCCTGATCCACCATGGCAAACACAGCAGGTCCCACAAGAACTTCACAGCAGCGTAAAACTGATTTTTGGGTTTCCTGCCAAATGCTCTCACCCACCATTGAACTTGCTGATGGGGACATGGGAGAATTCTACCTAATGTCTCCAATTATTGAAAACTCTGAAGAACATTCTTTTAGCTAGTATAAAACGATCGCATCTACAGACTGCTTAGCACCTAGCTTGACACTACCGAAACATTTTTAAAGACTACAAAAAAATATATTTGTGAGTTGTGGGAACAATGCAATTCTTTACATTTTCAATAATAATAATCTTTAATTTGCACACGTTTATATATAAAAGCAATTAAATTTTATTTAATTTCACCAATAACAACTGTGCAATAATTGTTTTAATGCAATGACAAAACAAATGAAGTTTGAAATCAATGCCACTTTCTGAAATTAATCTTTGGAAATTAAAATACCTCACACTGAGACTAATATGCCAGAAGGCAATTTCTCTGGCCAATGTTCTCAAAGGTGTACAAAGGGCATTCCATGACAAGAGGCCTGAAAGAGACTTTCCATGTACATGATTTAACACTTCCAACATCCTGCTTTCCTCTCATTTTGTTTACTGCATACTTTGAGGGCAGGGCAGAATAAAACGCAGCTCTCTGTGCTTATGATCACACATACATACTCTTACAATGCAGGATTTCCTATGTTTGTTTGCCAGCAAAACACTGTATTTATAACGACTTAAAAGGACAAGTATAGAAAGCGAAAAGCTGGCTTGGGAAAATATCTGCATTGAAACAAATTTCCATTTATGTTCAACAGTTAAATGATTTTTTAAAGATCTGTGAAATAGCATTGAGCTTTTATAAGCAGGAATCACAAGCATCTGTTGCAGGGATGTCCAAAAATATCTGCGTTAGTGATCAACCCAAAAAGCCCGTGGGCTGTAAGGACAGATGATGAAAAGTATAGTATCAGATTATGGGGCAAGATCTGGGATATATGCCAGGAAATAATGATGGAGTGCCAGGAATAACAAAATCAAAGTCAAGTTTTAAAACACTGAAAATAAACAGGAAAGATCTTATCCAAAAACACTTAACAGAACTCGTATGTAAACTTGTCATGCTGTAATGACACCCTCTGGCCAATAGTGATGCTATAGCACCTCCCAGAATCACAGCCTATACCAAAGAGTGATGTTCCTCTATGCAGCAACCCCAAATTCCCAAGTACAGACCATGCCCAAATCAACCCCTTAAAATACCATGTATGTGGAGCCAAGAAAAATAAGTTAAGGGGTCATGCACTTGAAAAAAATTAGATGCAACAATGCCACAAAAGCACTTCAAATATTCTTGGTCTGCAAATCCCTGCTTCACCTGAAGATAACATTTGGTCTTATAATCTCAAATGAAGTAGAGTTATTCATGCATTCTTATAGCGAATGTGGTTCCTCTCCAGTTCATTCAAATCCTGCCTTGTCCTACATTCAGGTTAGCACAGCTTTCTAATGTTAAGACTCCTTCACTTAATTCACTGTTCTAATGAGCAAACAAAGAAAACTGTCTTCAGCTCTTTTAATGTGTGCACTTATGATCTTGTGCTCTTAAAGCACTTGATGCATTGAAGGTAAAGAGACAGCATCTAAAAGTTGACATGTTTGCCACTGTTTTGGTTCAGGTCAATTTACTACTAAATTGCTCCAGTGATGACAGACAATGCCTTTCCCTCCTGCTTTGTGTGATAGTAATTGCAGTGAAATCTGGACAAAAAAGTTGCAATGTAAAGCTTTAGAACTGCAACACACTTGAAGGATGTTTGGGACCCCACCAGATGTTTTAAGTAATTCTCAGAAAGCAGACGTTTTATGAATCTATAAAATGTCAATGTGCTTCCATCCTTGGGCAGTTTGACCCAAGCAAAGCCACTCCCAGCTACAAGTAATGCTCAATGCTGGGAGGCAAAAAAACCTCAAACTATTTTGAGGTTACATTAAGAAATTCCTCTGACAATCAATGAACCATAACTCGCTACACAAGTTTAACATTTTTAAATCCAATATCCTCTTCCCTCAGGAACTTGCAAATATCTGTTTCTAGGTGCTATAGTCAGATTGTGACTGGATTCAAACTAAAGCTGAAAGTGCAAACATTCACCATGTGTACAGTCAGATATGCAGAGCTACAAACTCAGTTAGCACAGAAAAGTTATTTCAGTAACATTCCCTGAGACTGGAATTACATTTACATTCTTAGAATTCCAGGTGAAGTGGCAATTTACGCGTACTTCTTTCAGTGTAATATACTGCATTTACTGATGCAGTTTCCTTAACAATGGGCAAGCCAAATGCAGACTGGGTGTCCACTTTGAGGAACACCTCCACTAAGTCCAAAAGCATGGTCCTCAGTTTCCAGTTGCTTACCATTTTAGTTGATCACCTTGCTCTCCTGCTCACATTTTTGATGCTAGCCTGTACTGTTCCAGTTAAACTCAATATAACCTCAAGGAGGAGCACCTCATCTTCCAATTATGCATTTTACCTTCTGGACTCAATATTTTCTATCATCACTTTTGGGTCTTAGATGAGGTTGTCCTTGTTTAGGATTTACAGATATTACTGGAGGTAAAGATGTTGATAAAGTTTACCTTTTACTAAACATTATATTATGTACTATAGATGGCTGAGCATGAAGCTCTACACAGAACCATCTCTCACTATACTTGATTGTCATATGATCTAATAGCACTGATATAGTGTTTCTATTTACATGTTTCACATTAATGCTTAATTTGACATCTCCCCCAAAGTTTCTGACTCCATTAAAAACATTTACATGATCTGAAATTTTCATCCAAATTTGTCTGCATCTCTCGTTCACAGATTTGTGGAATCTCTCCAATCCTATACATTCAATACCATTCAGTACAAATTCCAATTCACAACCTGATTTATGCAGAATGACCTTTACCACTGGATCAGCAGCCCAGAGGGTACCGGTGGGAGAAGCAGTCATCAAAACATACAATACCAAACGCAAAATGACTGTACAAGGGACCAATAAAACAAAACAAAAAAAAACACAGCAAAATAAAATAGATACAAATTATTTCTTTCCAGCTACTAACTCACGTAACTGCTGAATTTTCCAATTCTCATCTGTTATTTCACTAAAGTCAGTCTTTTTGCTGATTCCCATGAGACAGAAGTAAGCACAATTCATCGCTCAGCAAAGTTACCAGATGGTTTCGTTTCAAACCTTCAAAGCTGCAAAAATGTTAAATGCGTTGAGGGATATGCTGCAGAAGTGCTCAACATTACTTGCAAGTAAATCAGAATGGAATCCAGCAAGAAAATTCAGATATTGTGATGAAAATGGAAAAAGAATTAAATATATTTTGAATTGATTATAACTTTTACTGTCACTTTGGACAAAAGTATTTTCAGTCATAACTGTTGCCCTTTAAAGCTTATATCTCAGAACCCAGATGATTGATTATTCCCGCTTCGGCGGCACCGTGTCTGCCTGCCCCGCTCCAGCGCCGCCGCGTCCGGCCTGCCCCGCTCCGGCGCCGCCGCGTCCGCCTGCCCCGCTCCAGTGGCGCTGCCGCATCCGCCTGCCCTCCAATTGCTCATGTAGTGGATTGACTGATTGTAGGATATTGGTGGGACGTACTGAAATTCCTGGAAGCAGGAACAGAGGTGACAGGGGATCTTAAATGTCCGGTAGGCAGTCTATCAGATTCTGAACAGTGGAACGAATGTTGGAAAGCAAGTTGATGGCAGATTAAAGGCAGTTCTTGGCTCCTTGCAGCAAGCAGGAGGAATGTATTTCCAATGTATTCACATGTTGTGTGCATTCATTAAAACACATGGTCACCAGATTAAACATGTTTTGCAATTAAGTGAGCAGCAAAAGAGAAATATATACCCTCAACCTGGTTAAAAGCTGGCATGCAGCAGGTAAGGTAATCTTTCTGGCGGATTTTAACTGCTTCTCTTAATGGACAACTTCGTAAGGGAAGGCGTGAGGAGGCTGAGCTGCTGCATATAGACAAGGTGGTAGTGATTCAGGGAGGGTAGGGCATGGCTTTTCATGGAAGGGAGAGTGGTAGCTATCCATGGAGGTTGATCATGACTGTTCATGGGAGGAAGGCATGTCATGACAGCCCCAAGAAGGCTCATGGGGAACAGAGGGAGGGAACTGGATGAAACGAGGAAGGTTAATCTTTGCCTAAAACAGTGCAAGCTTTAGGTCACAGGTGATTGAGCACAAGTCAGTACTGAGGCTGAGTGTGTCAAGGGTAACCAAAAGCAAGCCAAGGATCATTAAGGGGGTCAAATTTGATGGTGGATAGGTCAAGGTGAAAGGGATTGAGTGGAGGGTGGCGCGGATCATGTGTCAGCAGCACAATGACAGGAGATAACTGATAGTGGCAAATAACACAAGTACCAAGCAATGATCCAACTCTGACAAGGAGATTGTTAAGCAGTCTCCTTTACTTTGAATAACATTATTATCATTGAATCCCTATGATAAGCGTCTCAGAGGGATCACTATTGAGCATGAACACAAGTAACCCAACCACCTAAATCCTTGTTTACAAAAGCAGCTCATTCTATTGCAAGCAACTCACTTACGAATTGATCCACCCCAGCCTTTCTCCTCCGTACAAGCCACAAGTGGAGTATGATAGAATGTTTTTGACAAGCCCGGATGAGTACAGTTCTAACACCACTGAAGAAGCTTGACAACATTGAAATCAAACATCTTCCGTGCTTAACATCCTGTCCCCTTAAACATTAATTTCATTATTGGAGCAGCGTATACCATCTGCAGCAACTTGTCAAGTCTTCAACAGCATCTTCCCAACCTGTGACCTCTCTTGTCCCCTCTAGAGAGGCACAGGCAACAAGTGGATTGGAACTCCATGACCACCACCACCACAACATCATGACAGGAAAATACGTCCGTGTCTTTATCTTCACTGTCAAAGTTTCGGGAATCTGACAGCTCAGTGAGTATATCATCACTACATGGGCTGCAAAATTCAAGGGAGCAGTTAAGCATCACTTTCTCAAAGGCAAAGAGGAACCAATAAGAAACAACAACACCATCAGCGGAGTTCATGTCCTGAGATTGAATTTCTAAAATCAATGAGTGTGTTAATTTCTAATTAATCATCCCAACATCAATTCATTTTTGCATTAACGTCCCACGTCTAGTTCTACAAGCTAGTCAGTCTCTTTTAAAAGTTGGAATTTCACTTAGTTATATTCTGTACTGCTGGGTTGGTCAAAAATAAAAGAGAATTTGCACATAACCATATTTGTATGTAATAATGCTGCCCAGAATTATTCCAAAGAATCTGGATTTGAAGAATAATCTTAGAACCAGAACTACAGCCATCTAGTCTGTGTCAGCAATCAAGGGAGATCCATTCTTCTGATCTACTCCCCATAGTCCTTCAAGTTTACTTCTCTCAAATGATAAACAATTTCCTTTTGAAATCAATCATCCCTGCTTCTAGCATACTTATGGCAGCACATTCCATGACAGAGAACTACATTGGATAGGATTTTCTGACTTCACTTGCTCCTAAACCAAAAAATTCCACTCAGGGTCAACAGCTCTTTCTATGGTCTACCCCTCACTTGCTTCAATTCCTGTGGTGGGAATGGGGAGGAGTAAATTGGTCCCATTGTGCTAAGAAGTTCATCCTCACACATACTACTTACCCAAAATCTTAAATCTGTGTCCTCACTAGCTAAAAAGAAAGGGTTTTCTTTGTCTACATCTAAACCTGCAATAATCTTGTGCACTTCTATTAAATCTTCTTTCAACTTCCTTTGCTCCAAGTACATCAGTTTTTTCAATCTAACCTTGAATCTTCAAAACCTTCATCTCTAACACCATTCTGGTTAATTCCCTCTGCACCCTCAAAGACCCTCAGATCTGAATGCATGGTGACCAGAACTAGACGAAACACTCCTACTTGTGGCCTAACCAGAGCTTTATATAGGTCGAGTACGACTGCCCTGCTTTTGTATTGAATACCTCTACTTCTGAAGCTTGAGATCTTACATATCAGAACAACATTCAAGGGCATCAAAGGTTAAGAATTTGTGTCTGTCTTAAGTCACCATTTGTTCTTCGCTCAATGATGTATTCAGCATACCTGGCTAACCAACTGTCTATATAGGTTCACACTGTTAATATCAGTCACCCTTAGTGGAATCATTTCCTCCTTTGGTGTGTTGAAGAATTTTTATAATTTTTTCTCAATTCATCGTTCTTTGAGAATAGAATTATTGACATTGTATTCAGCACTGATATTGTGTTCGGCATCAGTTGGTCATATTTCAAAATGACAAATGTCCAATGAATAATAAAAATGCCAGAGTCATTTCTTACTCCCACGTTTTCATTCTTATTATCTTAAAAGGCACCAAAGGTTCTTTGAGAAAGGAAGCTAGAATTACATTTTGTTGGCTCTGTACTTTCAAACCTATCTAGACAGTGGAATTTACAAGCATTCAAATCCTTCTATTGTAAGGAGTATAATTACCTGGTACTTTCATGGTAGCCCCTTGAGAGAATGACTCCCCCCCCCCCCACTTTGTTGTGGTAGACGATTATATAACAAATCAGTGTTAATGGCTTTTTAAAAAAATAACAGAATGGGGTGTCACATATAGCCATGACAATTACCAGTGTTCAATCACATGTATTTAAAACCTTGTGCATAAAGGCCAACATAAAAGAAATAATTACCTTAGACAAGATTAAACAGGAAGACTGATAATGCTACCAAGAGAACCTTTCAAACTTTCAGGGAACATAAAGCAAATTGATATTTTTCCTATCATCACTGAGACAAGGAGATAAGACTATCATTTCCTTCTAACGATCCAAGTAAATGGTGTTTTTGTACTAGTGGATAATTATCAACATTATAGTTATCCATAAGTTCCCAACATTTATAGCTATCTGTCAAAACAGTAATGTAAATACTATGCATGTCCGGAAGGAATTACATCTGGAAGGTCTCAGAGCTAGGTAATTTAAACTAAAGTATAACAACATTGCATATTTTATTTTACAGTCTACAGTTCCTCAGTATTATCTACTAAATGCTATTGTGGAAGCAGCTTTACTCTAAGGACTGCAGTAATTCAGGAAGAAAACTTACCAGCACCTGTTCACATTAACTACGGATGGACAACACAGTTGGCCATGCCAAATATCACTGCATTTTGAAAATGAAGTGGAGATATTGTTGAGCCACGATCTAATTGAAAAACTATAACAACTTTTAGAAGCAACTCTGCCCTTCTAAAAGCAATCATACTCTACAAAGAAAAATATTTAAAATAGCATTAATGTAAAAAAAATGAACCTCAAAGTTCAAATACGTGTCTTACAATTCTCTATAAATCAGGTATCTAACAACTTGATTTCTTGATTTAATGCCAACCACCATAGTTGCAGCATTCTACACAGTTTAAGACTTCAATCTGAAACAGCGCTGAGGCAATGAAGAGCACAGCATAGATTCAATAGGATACTCTGATTTTATAAACACTAAGAGCAGCGCAGCTTGCCACTTCTGCTGAGACCATTATTGACCGCCCCAGCACAAGTACCTAGTTTGTACAGCTGGCAGTGCTGATTTGTACCACAGGCAGCATGTCACTTGTCAGGCAAAGCAAGGCATTGCTCGGAGAAACCAAACCTACATCTTGATGCAGAGCTCTGCTGAGTGTATCAAAATGTTTCAATTTCATTCAGTCAAGAACCTAATAATAAATAAATTGAAATTATTTTATGTTGTCCAATTAAACTGGGAATCTCTACAATTATACGTTAAAAAAAAGTTTTTCATAGCTTTAGGACATCCCAAATTATTTGTAGCCAATGATGTACTTTTGAAGTAATGTGGGAGTTGCGTACAAGGCTGCTTGATCATCATCACTTAGGGTAGAACATAAGGGAAGAAAAAAAGAGAGGTTGTCACAATCCCACCAAGGCCCTAACCCCATATCCCTACATATTTTACCCACTAATCCCTCTAACCTAGGCATTTCAGGACATTAAAGGGCAGTTTTTTTTTTAGGATGGCCAATCAACCTAACCCGCACATCTTTGGACTGTGGGAGGAAACCGAAGTACCCAGAGGAAACCCATGCAGACACAAGGATAATATACAAACTCCACACAGATAGTGACCCGAGCTGGGAATCGAACCCAGATCCCTGGAGCTGTGAAGCAGCAGTCTAACCACTGTGCTACCGTGCCATTTTAATAATTTAAAATTATTAAATAAAGATTAGACAAAGCAGACAGAATAGTGCTTCCAATGAGTATGGATATCAGAGCAAGGAACAATAAATATCAAATTAAAAGAGACTTAGGAAATCAAGTTGTTAGATACCTGATTTATAGAGAATTGTAAGACACGTATTTGAACTTTGAGGTTCATTTTTTTTACATTAATGCTATTTTAAATATTTTTCTTTGTAGAGTATGATTGCTTTTAGAAGGGCAGAGTTGCTTCTAAAAGTTATGTTATAGTTTTTCAATTAGATCATGGCTCAACAATATTTCCACTTCATTTTCAAAATGCAGTGATAATCTACACAAACTGTAAAAGTAAGATTGGCAAAGGTAGCCTAGATGAGGTCGTCACAGAATATTTTTGGGATAGCTTCTGAGAACAGTATGGGCAGGTTCTGAAGCCAGGTAACAAGTTTTACTAGACCTGGTATTGTGTAACGAGATGGGTTAATAATTTCATAGTGAAGACCAACCCAGATAGAAGCAACATAATACGATTGAATTTGATTTTCAGTTTGGAGGGACAGAAGACTGGATTCGATATCATGTTCTTAAACTTAAATAAGGACAATTAAGAGAGTCTGAAAGCTGGGCTAGCTGAAGTGAGTGGAAAAAATAGGTTAAGAAATAGGCCAATAGACATGCAGTAGCAAACATTTAAGGGATATTTCAGAATGTGAAGGATAAGTACAATCCGACGAGTAAGAAAAAGTATAAATGATGGACATACTATCTGTGACTAACTAGTAACATTGAGGATAATACTCAAAGGGAAAACATATAATTGTGCAAAGTTAGGAAGATCAGAAGATTGGACAGAATACAAGCAACAGCAAATGATGACCAAAAGATTAATAGGAGAGAAAAATTAGATTACAAGAGAAATCCAGTCAGAAATACAAGAACCAAAAAGAAGAGTTTCTATAAATATTTTAAAAATAAATGAGTGATATAATTAATGCATTGGTTTTAATTTTTCCAAAGCTTCCCAGGTTCAGTAAAAGTCTCAGTAGATTGGAAGATAACAAACATAATCTCATTATTCAAAAACGGAGTCAGAAAATGTGAATGTGGAGGCCAATTGGCTTACTCTTGTACACAGAAGGATCTGGGTGTCCAGGTGCATTAATCGCAAAAGGCTAGTATGCAGGTACAACAAGTAATTAAGGAAGCTAATATAATGCTATCAGTTATTGGGAAGGGAGTTGAATACAAAGATAGAAATATTATGCTTCAGTTGTACAGGGCACTAGTAAAACCAGAATAGGTCACTTTATTTAAGGAAGGATATAAAATGTGTTAGAAGCAGTCAGACTAATAACTGAAAGGGGCAGTTTGTCTTATGATGAAAGATTGGACAGGTTAGGTGTGAATCCACTGGAGTTTTAAAGAATAAGAAGAACTTGATTAAAACACACAAAATGCTGATGAGTCCTAACAGTGTGAATGTGAAGACGATGTTTCCTGTTGTGGGAGAGTTTAGAACTGGGGTCACTGTTTAAAAATAAGGGATTATCTATTTAAAACAGATCATAGAATCCCTATAGTGTAGAAGGCAGCCCTTCAGCATATCGAGTCTACACAGACTCTCTGGTAGTGCCACCAAACTCAATGGAAAGTATCCTCAATGTGAAGATAGGACTTTGTCTCCACCAGGACTACGTGGCAGTCACTCCTACTGATACCATCATGGATGGATAGAGGTATCTACAGCAGTAAGATTGATAAGGATAAGGTTAAGTTTTTTTTCCCCTTGTTGCTTGTCTCAGCCAGTCTGGTAGTCATATGCTGTAGGACTCAGCCAGTAGCAATGCTACCAAGTCACATTTGGTGATGAACATTGGAAGACCACACTCAAAGCACCCTTGCCATTTTGAATGCTTCCTGCAAGTGGTATTCAACATGGAGGAATATTGATTCGTCAGCTGAAGCGGGTGGGGTGGAAAGAGGGGGTTGTGAAAGTATATTTGTTAATGAGCAAGAGCTTAAGTTTGACTTGATTCTATGATGCCACAATCAATGGTGAGAACTTCAAGGATAACTCCCTCTCAACTGCATATCACGGTGCCGCCACCTCTGCTCAGTCTACCCTGTCAGCGTTTGGAAAATTTTCCTCAGGATATGCTTACATGAGTATGTTCATGTCAGACTGTTGCTTGACTAGTCTGAGACAGCTGTTAAGAACCCAGTCAATATTATCTGTAAGAGCATCTCACAAACTGAAGCACAGCTTGAAACACTGGTTCAGAGTGGTATATTTTTGTTGAGAATGAGAGTACCAAATTCAGTCATTGTGTAAACAATTAATAAAGAGCATTCATTAAAGAAAAAGGCACACAAAAGACTAACATGCACTATAACACTTACTTATGTAATAACTAAATATCTGATATCTGAAATTACCTTGTACATCCAAAATATACCCATGTTCTCTGAACTCAGTGAGGCACTCCTTTTCCTAAAAACATTCAGTTTAGTAACTCTTAAATCCAGATAACAGGATTAGCGCACCTTTAGCGCTAATTAAAAAAATTTCAGAAAATGTCATTGCAGACATGATGGGCTGTAGGGGCTTTACTACACTGTATGGTTGTAAATAGTTGCCACACAATTCAGCTTAGATGAAGTAGTCTGGGAAAACATCTTTTCCTGATTCTGCGATGGCACAAAACTACATCTTTTAGAGAAAGATACCTTCAATTAGCTGTGGTTCTAAATGTTAAGTCACATAGTTCTGATCATAGATGGAATTGGCCTCTCTGAAGATTAGATGGGGATGGCGTGTCAGACTATTGGATTGAAAACTAGTCTGTTTACCCAAAGACAGTGCTAACAGTTATACCTTTCTGTCTCTTTGATGTTCCACCCTACGGATTTGATTGTCAACATTTCTCAAATTTCTTGTCTTTAGAAGTTATTAGTATAGCTCCACTGATTTTTTTATTACTTCCGAATTCTACAATATGCTGTGATTTAAACCCAGGTCCCCAGAGCAAGTACCCTGGTTTTCAGGATGACTAGTCCAGTGACAACTACCAATACGCCACCACGTCCCCACCTGTTACAGTCACTAACCGTGACCCTTAACCATAATATGTACTTGACTACAAACACAGCAATCCAATCAGCAAATGATGTTTTGCCTAACAGCGTCCTCTCTTCCTCTGGAACTACACAGGTAGGTGCTGAAATCAATGTCATTCTTCTCGACATGTGCACTTGTACAATCTGTGGGAGAAGGGACTCAGTAAAGTGAGGAGATTGCAACAGTCCCCAACAAACAGTAGATACCATACTGGCAGGGTCAGGAATTGGTCAATGGCTGATGATAGGTGTCGATAAAGACAAATATATGTCAGCAATCAAGAGGCAGGCATAGGAAGAAAGATTGCACAGAGGGCATGAAATATCAAAGAGTAATTGGAAAAGGCAAAGAGTGATTGAAAAGAGAAGCAGAGTAAAACAACAAGTAATTAAGATAGATTATAAATCTGAATCCCTTGTACAGTTAAAAAGAATCCAGTAAAGCCATTTTAATCATTCTCTTAGCCACACAAGGGCAATGAATCCCATTCTCTTTGCCTTTTCCTAAATATGGTTTTATGGCACTTGCACATGTTGTTTGATCGGAAGATTCATTTTTTTGCCAAATTTATTCCATCATCAACACAATCTTCTTCCATTGTGGAAAACTGCCAGTCTTCAGTGCTATTGCTAACAAGAGTCTAATACACACTGGAATAAACCGAGGTATTTTCTTGCACATAGGAACAGTGTTCTAACAATGGTTCTCATTAACCCTTGCTGAAACACAGTCACCTCTGATCTGAAGTGATTTGATCATTAGATCCCACCCAACAGATTTTAATCACAATAAATTACCCGCCAAGGTTTCATTCTGTTTTTTTTTTAAATGAATACAAGAATTGTATCTTTATTATTCAAAGTTTAATTAGAGATAAACCAGGTGACCTTTTCATTGAAAGACTCTGTCTTTCCTAGCCTCTTTGCCTTCACAACACAGCCAGAGCTGGCTATAATATATACAGGAATGAATAAAACTATTGACACTGTACATCAGAACTATATATTTGCTATGAGTCAAGGCACATTTGCGTTGTTCTGTCAGATCAAATAATGCAGATTTATGATAGTTGGCCTTGGACATATCATTAATTTGAAAGGCTTTTGGAACCATTTAGAGTTTTTCACTGCACCATTGAATCTAAGAAGAGGAAGAAATTAAACTGTGTGTGAGTATTCTAAAATCCGACTGCTTTTCAACTGTTCCCTCCTGTTTCAGGATTACAAGCATTGTAACTAGCTGCATTCTGGCATTAAATGTCAAATGGAGCTGATTCCATTTATAACCAGTTTCAACTGAGCTTGAGTAGCAGAAACAGTTGTTACACTGGCGGTCAGCTATTCCATTAACAAGCAGCACATAAGAAGTCTCAACTACACTGTCCATTCTTTCCACACCAATTACCACATAAAGTCATGGAATGGTTACCACACAGAAGACAACAATTAGGCCAGTCATGTCTACGCTGGCCATCTGCAAGATCAACTCACCCCATTCCACTCCCCTGCATTTTCCCTGCAGCCCTACAACTTTTTTACAGATAATTATCCAATTCTGTTTTGAAAGCCATAATTGAATCTACCTCTACACAATCTCAGGCAGTGCATTCCTGATCCAAACTACGTTCTGCGTAAAAAAGAGATTTTCCTTATGGTTTCATTGCTTCTTTCGACAATTACACTAAAATAAACATCGTCTCCTCCGGTTCTCTCAATGGGAACAGTTTCTCTCTACCTACTCTGTTCAGACCATGATTTTCAACTCACCTATCAAATTTCCTCTCAATCTTCGTTTTTGCAAGAACAGCAATCTATCCACATAACTGAAGTTCCTCACCATTGGAGTCATTTCCATGAATCATCTCTGTGCTACTTCTAAAACTTTTATATTCTTCCAAAGGTGTGGTGCCCAGAATTGGGTGCAATACTTCAGCTTGGGCCAAACCAACATTTTATACAGGTTTAACATACCTCCTGGGGAAATTCCACTATAAACCTTCCTCCAGACCAAGAAACAACCATTCACCACAAGTCCCATATATGCAGCAACAGTAATGGCAGCAATTTACACTTTTCTTAACACCCGACAGACAATCAATAGAACAATGATTAAGCATGTGGAAAGCATCCCTGTGGAACACATTGGAACAAGTCTCAGACAATTTTCTAAACATACTTACCTGTCGATATGTCCCATCCAGTAAAGTATCCAGGTTGCGTAGTGGTGTGGGAGTTTTGTCTTTGAAATGTGTTAAAAGTCGTCGTTGGATAGCTCTGTACTGTACAGCCCTTTCTGAAAGGAGCTCCTTATACTTCTCAGCATTTAGTCGCAACTATAAAAATAGAGAGGATCTCACATTCTGTTTTCCAAAAGTAAAATTTAAAACTGCTCTTTGAGAAGAATACATTCATTCAGAATACAAAATAAAATTCTTATAAATCAATAAATTATATAATCTGCACTATGATAGCAACATTAATATTAATTAAAAACAGACCTCAAAATGGCGATCAACTAGTTGAAAGAACTCCTGCAGAGGGAGAGGTCCAGAAAATGTGCATTTGAAGTCTTTGACTCCTTCCTTCACAAACCTCTCTCCTAAACGCCGAATAAGTTCTTTTGTTACAAGCCAAAGGTCTTCAAACTGGTCAGATTGAACTCTGTACCGACCTAAGAAGTTGAATTAAAATACATAGATTTTTATTCCTGCAAGTTTATTTGAAAGGAAGGAGAATTACAAAGTTTTCAGAATCACTTTTACTAAGTCACTATTCAATTTTTATTTGTTACTCATCAGACACTTAAACAGCTTGACAGGGTAGATACAGGAAGGATGTTTTCCCTGGCTGGGGGATCGGGCAGTGGTGGACTAGAACCAGGGAATATAGTTTCAGACATTTAGGAATGAGACTAGAAAAAAATTTCTTGACTTAGAGTGGTGGATCTTTGGAATTCCCTGCTCCAGAGGACTGTTGAATCTTAATCATTCAGTAAATTCAAGACTGAAATTAATAAATTTCAGCATACTAAAATAATCAAGATATTCTTAAGAAAGAGAAATGGTGAAATCAAAAACTAAATTAGGAGAGAGGACATGAAAAAATATTAGCAAGCAAAATGAAGGAAAACTAAAAGATGTTTCATCAATATATTAAGAATGAAAAGGTAACTAGAGAAAAAAGTAGGTCCCATGAAAGAATAAAAAAAGTAAACTTTGTGAAGACAGAGGATATGGATCTGATTCTTAATATTTTGTATCTGCCGTTCAAAAATGTACATTATAGTTAGAGTATGAAGTATTAGATGTGATATATATAAGGTCAGAAGTAGTATTAAGGGAATTAATATCCTTAAAAATGGATAAATCCCTGGGATCAGATGAATTGTATATCAGGTTGTTAATAGAAGCCAGGGAGAAAATTTGGGAGGGTGTAAACATAGAAATTTGTAGGAGTAGGCCATTTCGTCCTTCGAGCCTGCCCTGCCAACCAATATGATCACAGCTGATCCATTATCACAATGCCATATTCCTGCTATTTCCGATATCCTTTTACGCCATTAAAATCTGAAAAAAAGAACTCTTTCCTGAATACATTCTGTGATTTGGCCTCCATAGATTCACTATCACTGTGAGAAGAAATCATTCCTCATCTCAATCCTAAATGCTCTACTCCACATCCAGAGACCATGTCCCACGGTTCTAGGTTCCTCAACCTGGTAAAACATTGTCTCTGCATCTAGTGTGTCCAACTCTGTTAGAATTTTAAATGTTTCGATCAGATTTTTTCTCATCCTTCTAAATTCTAGTGAATACAGGACCATCATTTTCCAATCTTCAATGGATGCACAATGTGTTTGAGGATTGGAGGTCTGCTAATGTAACATTGTTTGAAAAGGAAGCAAGAGATAGATGAATAATTACAGACCAGTCAGTTTGATCTCAGTAATGGACAATTATAAACTATCAGTTAAAAAGGCATGGATTAATCTAAGGCAGACAGCACGGATTTATTAAGGGAAGGCTGTCTCTGTCAGACGTGATTGAATATTTTGAAGAAAAAATGAGGATTGATGAGGATGGCATAATTGATGTAGTCTATATAGATATTAGCAAGATTTTGACAAGGTCCATCACAATAGTCAGGTTAAAAAACTAAAAGCTCAAGGGATCCAAGGGAATGTCTCAAACTAGATACAAAATTGGCTCAATGGCAGAAAACAAGGGGTAATGGGTGTTTTTGCAACTGGAAGGCTGTTTCCAGTGGAGTTCCACAGGGCTCAGTATTAGGTGGTGTACATTAATGATGTGAATGTAATTGCAGGAAGTTTGCAGATTACATAAAAAGTTGTTACATGGTAGATTGTGAAAGGATTGCTACAGACTGCACAAAGTTGTTAATGGACTGACAGTGGGCAGAAAAGTGGCAAATGGAAGTGTGAGGTGATGTATTTGAGAAATAAGGCAAAGGATTACACAATAAGTGGAAAGATATTGACAGAAGTAGAGGAAGTGAGAGACCTTGGAGTCAATGGTTCCAGATATCTGAAGGTAGCAGGGCAGGCTGATAAAGTTCTTAAGGCAGCATATGGAATGTTTTTATATATTAGCCAGGGTATAGAATATAAGAGTAGGGAGGATATGCTGGGGCTATATAAAACATTAGTTAAGTCACAATTTGAGTAAGTGTGCAGTACTAGTCACCCCATTACAGAAAAGATGTAACGGCAATGGAGAGGGTACACAGGAGATTTACAACAATTTGCACAACTGGAAAATTACAGCTTTAAGGAGAAATTGGATAGGCTAGGGTTGCCTTTTTTAGAACAGAGGAGGCTGAGGGGAGATTTGATTGAGATGTACAGAATTGAGACGTGCCTGGATAGAGTGGATGGGAAGAGTCTATATCAGAGAGGTGAGGGACTAGGAAGCAATGATTTAAAATTATTAGCAGAAAGATTAAGGGGGAAAAGAGGAAAAAAAAATTTTAACTCAGAAGATTCTAAGGGTCTGACACTCAATGCTTAAAAGAGAAATAGAGGTTGAAACTCAACACATTTAAAAGATGTCTGTATATGCACCTTAAGTAACCTGCTGGGCTAAGGATCTAATGCTGGAAAATGGGATTAGGCTGGGTAGCTAGTTTTTTTGGGTGGCACAGGTGTGATGGGCTAGGCAGCCTATTATTGTGTCATAAGCATTTTATAATTCTCTACAGGGATAGTGCAGGAAACAGTGACACAAAAGACCAAACGTAATTTCATGGAATGGCAGATGGGCCGAACCTTGCTCCTATTTCTTATGTTCTTATCCTTTGAGTGAAGTCTTCCTAATATCACCTCTTAGCATCCTGCCCCCTTGTTCTGTAAACAACAACATTAATAGCTTCTTTACCTACCTCCTCAGCTCTTAATCATCTTAAATACCTCAGTTAGATCGCACCTCAATCTTCTATACCCAAGGGCATACGGGTCTTGTTGATGCAAGCTTTTCACATAATTTAATGTTCTATGCATTTTATCTTGAGTCTAGTACAATGATGAAGCATTGTGTTAGCCAGTTCCTAATTCAGGTTTTGCCGTTACCAGCAGTTTACCTTTCTTTCCTCCAAAGTGCAACTATCTGGATCTCTTACTATACTCAATTTCAATTTATCTAAAGGCCAACTCTGAGCAAACACATCACAACTTGGACTTGTTGGAGGACGGAGACTAATCTGACAGTCAGATTTGATGGGATATGAAGGTCCAAGTCAATGACTGGGATTGAATTTAAAAAAGTGATAAGATCCCACTGAGATATTTTTTATGGCTGATCTTTTATTCGGGTACACAAGCTCTAGATTCCTGAACTGTGGGGAGACTGAACAATCCCTGGTGCAGGGCACCACGCCAACATCTGGGTTTGTTGAGGAACTATTCAAGATAAATGACAACACAGCTTGGCTGCAGTTTGGACGAAGACTGCTATATTCATTTTGAGATCTCCTGGCTGATGTAGAGTGCTTTGTAATGTTTATTTCCATTTGTAGCAAATAATTTTCATAGTGGAAGTTACAATGTTAAATTACATTACAGATTATTCTAATAATGATTATATCCCCAGATCCAGTCTAAGAGGGAAAACAATAATTAATGAATTAGATATTTTTGTTTTTAAGAGCAATACAGCACAGGAAACAGGCCCTTCGGCCCAATGAGCCCGCGCCGCCGTCATAACTATATAGTAGCAATTCCATTATCCTATTATAGATTTAGGTTATTCCTAATATGGAAGACTCTCACTGTAGGGACAATTTGTTTCCCAATCAGCCTAAGAGCGAATTTTTGGGTTGTGGGAGGAAACCGGAGTGCCCGGAGAAAACCCACGCAACCACGGGGAGAACGCGCAAACTCCCGCAGACACCGGCCCAATTCCAAGTGTCTGCACAGCCACATCGATAGTCTCTGAGCTGTCATGGTGCCCTTCAGATGGTCCACATAAAGCACTCATTTACGACATGAAGTACCAGGCAACCCATGAATCAACATCCAAGAGCTGTACTCGCACCACCTGCCGAATGCATGCTCAATGTTGGTCAAGTATGGACCGAATTACCTGTGGAAAAAAAGCCATAGTTAAACAGTCCTACTATATCCCTCTATCTGCATACCGCTCATGTGGCTGTCCAAGAGACCCTTAAACAGCCCCAGCGTGCCTGCTCCCACCACCTTACTCGGCAGTGCATTCCACACCCCCACTACCCTTTGTGTGAAAAACTGCCCTCTAATATTCGTCTTATACATAGCCCCCC
The DNA here is from genome assembly GCA_024679065.1 of Sphyrna mokarran. Classification (NCBI taxonomy): domain Eukaryota; kingdom Metazoa; phylum Chordata; class Chondrichthyes; order Carcharhiniformes; family Carcharhinidae; genus Sphyrna; species Sphyrna mokarran. The sequence goes on along the minus strand of JAGIQG010000007.1, from coordinate 82,905,088 downwards.
TCACTCTATGGCCATGACCCCTTGTCCTATCCATTTCTGAAGGTGGAAAAAGTTTACCTCCATTTACTCTATCTATACCCCTTATAATCTTATACACCTCTATGAGATCCCCTCTAAGCCGACGTCTTTCAAGGGAAAACAACCCCAGTCTATTTAATCGTTCCTCATAAGACATATTGCAATCTCTCTTCAAATAGGGTTTTACCTGAAGGAAGCACCTGTGGATTTTCCAAGACTATAGTTCCAGAACTTTAAAATATTTGTTCATGAAACATGTGCTTTGCTGGCTAGGCCACCATTTATTGTGCTTTCATAAGTGTCCTTTAGAAGGTGGTAGCAAGCAGCCTTCTTGAACCGCTGCAATCCATATAGTGTGGGTACATCCACAGTACTATTATATTTATAGACACTGATAATGCAATTAGCCCAATAAGAAAAGCTGGAGTTTGCACATTATTCATATGTTCTTTGTAGCTTCTCAAAATTAAAACTTTTAAAATGGGAAGGAAAGCTCCAATAACATGTACCCATGGTCACTATGACCTTCATTATATTGTTAGAAACTGCTCTGAGCTCAGAAGATCCTTCAAATTTAGCAGAATTATTTGCAGTATTATACATTTTTTGATACTCTTCTGTCCCTCAATATTTTTGTCATGCTGAACATCACTTTCCCTTTCAAAAGAATATACCATAGCTGTGCCCAAATTTCTCTTCTTTGAAGGTAGCCATTGTTTACCTGCCAACCTACAACTCCAATTCATTTACCTATTAAAATGGCTATCTCCTAGTTAATTAATCTTACTCTGGATTGTGTCTTGGTGACACTGGAGAAGCCCTGGGTGTCATGCTTGGCTGTGAGGAGTTGCAGCTCCTGAACTTTGAGTTTACTTTTGATTTTCCTAATTCTTTTCTTGTAACTCTGCCTTTGCTGATGGGAGAGCTCATTAGCTCATCACTTTGCCTTGCTGGTTATGTTGTTTTGCCAAACATGAAGAGCTTTCCTCTTCTTGTCAATGAGGTCTTGGATTGTATGGTTGTTCTCATCGAACCACTCTTGGTTTTTTCTGGTCTTGTAGTTGATGTTTCTTCAGTGACTAATCCATTAAAATGAATGGACTAACTCCATTAAAATGAATGCTTGGGTGATTTTGGAGAATGCATTGTTGGAAGTTCACTAGTATGCTTGACTCTTAAAACCGTTCAATGTTCAGAGCTGTTTCTTCATCCCCTGCTGCTTTTGGTGGAGTTTGATGGACGCAGAAGAGTCGATGAGCCACTGGTTTCTTCAGCAGTTGTCTGCACTGGTGATTATTTTGATGATGTGGACATCTTTTTGGTTTTGAAATCAGACAATGGTGAAGTTAATCATGTGCCAGTGCTTTGATCGTGGATGTCTCTAGCAAATCTTGAACTTGGCTTTTTGGCAGAACAGTGCATTAGTGATGACAACTGGTGTGCTGTGTATTTGGTGAGCAGGGGAACACTGTTGAATTGCAATTCCCAATTCCTCTTTTCCTGATGGTTCTTTTCCAGAAGTGAGAGTCTATTCTAAACCTGACATTGATGTCCCCAGGGAGAATGATCTTATCTTCCTTAGAAATGCCGGAGAACATGGTGTCCAGGATGAAATAGAATCCTTCTTTGGACTCATAAGAACATAAGAAATAGGAGTAGGAATAGGCCATCCAGCCCCTTGAGCCTGCCCCGCCATTCAATAAGATCATGGCTGATCTGCAGTAGTTCAGTTTCACTTTCTTCCTTTCTCCCCGTAATCCTTAATTCCCTTGTCAATCAAAAATCTATCCACCCTTGATTTAAATATATTCAGCGCGGAAGCCTCCACCACTTGAACAGGGAAAAAATTCCAAAGATTCACCAGCCTTTGAGTCAAGAAATTCCTCCTCAACTCTGATCTGAACCATCCCCTCCCACCCCCTTATTTTGAGGCTGTGCCCTCTAGTCTTGCTATCTTTGCTAAGCGGGAAGAGTCTCTCAACCTCTACTATATCCATCCCCTTCATTATCTTATACGTCTCTATAAGATCCCCTCTCAGCCTTCTAAACTCTAACGAGTACAAACCTAGCCTATTTAGTCTCTCCTCATAATCCAACGCTCTCATCTCCGGTATCAGCCTAGTGAATCTTCTCTGCAGCCCCTCCAAGGCCAATATATCCTTCCTCAAATGCGACCAAAACTGCACACAGTATCCTGTGCAGCTGCAAAAGTACCTCCCTACTTTTATATTCTATCCCCCTAGCTATAAAAGCCAACATTGCATTCGCCTTCTTGATCACCTGCTGCACCTGCAGACTATCTTTTTGCGATTCATGCACAAGGACCCCCAGGTCCCTCTACACCATCACATGCTGCAGCTTTTCGCCATTTAAATAATAATCCTTCCTACCGTTATTCCTGCCAAAGTTGATAACCTCATACTTGCTAACATTATACTCCATCTGCCAGGTCCTCGCCCACTCACTCAACCTATCCAGATCCCTCTGCAGGCTTTCCACACCCTCCACGCAATTTGCTTTCCTACTCATCTTCGTGTCGTCAGCAAATTTCGTCATCCTGCACTCAGCCCCTTTCCCCAGATCATTTATGTAAATGGTAAATAGTTGAGGCCCCAGCACCGATCCCTGGGGCACTCCACTAGTCACCAGCTGCCAATCAGAATAGCACCCATTAATACCTCATCATTAACAGGCACCCACAATTGTTGCCTGCTGGTTCTTGGCGAGTTGTAGACAGAATCATGAGACACTGGTTAGTGTTGTCAGGGAGCTCGGAGAGTTGATGACTAATCCAATTCCATGTGTCTGGATTGATCCTCAGATTTTCCTCTCCAGATTAAGATGTAACCACCACCATTTTCTCTCAGCTGCCCTTCAAGTCTCTTGCAGGGCAGGAAGGTCAACGTTGAAATGCCTGAATCACAGGCAACAAAGGCAATCAATTGTTTCGCTCTTCAGCCATGAGAGTTTATACATTACAGATTCCGAGATTGAATTTAACTTTGATTTTCTGACTAGGTAGTCAGAAAATGAGGTAGATGAGCCTGCTGGTTGCAATTTTCTAGCAAGGAACAGACTGCTTTTAGGTCACCTTTCCTAGCCCCTTCTCCATGCTGCAGGGAAAAGCCCGGGAACTACAGGCCAGTCAGCCTCACATCTATGGTGGGTAAATTGTTGGAAGATGTTTTAAGATACAGGATCTACAGGCATAGTAGACAGTAAAGAAAGTTATCTCAAATTGCAATGGGATCTTGATCAATTGGACCAGTGGGCTGATGAATGGCAGAGTTTAATTTAGACAAGTTTAATTTAGACAAATGCAAGGTGATCGATTTTGGCAGATTGAACCAGGGCAGGACTTACTCAGTTAGTGGTAGGGCATTGGAGAGAATTACAGAACAAAGAGATCTAGAGGTACATGTTCATTGTTCCTTCTAAATGGACAGACTGGTGAAGAAGGCATTCAGCATGGTTGGCTTCATCAGTTAAAACACTGACTACAGGAGTTGGAATGTCTTGTTGAAGTCGTATAAGACATTGGCAAGGCCACACTTGGAGTACTGTGTGCAATTCCGGTCACTCTATTATAGAAAGGATATTAAACTAGAAAGAGCACAGAAAAGATTTACTAGGATGCTACCAGGAATTGATGAATTGAGTTATACGGAGAGCTGGATAGACTGGGACTTTTTTTTCTGGAGCTTAAGAGGCTGAGGGGTGATCTTACAGACGTTTATAAGATAACGAGGGGCACAGATCAGCTAGATAGTCAACATGTTTTCCCAAATGTAGGGGAGTCTAAAACTAGACAGCATAGGCTTAATGTGAAAGGAGAGAGATACAAAAGGGTCCAGAGGGGCAATTCTTTAACACAGGGGGTGGTGAGTATCTGGAACAAACTGCCAGAGGTAGAGTAGAAGTGGGTACAATTTTGTCTTTTTAAAAGCATTTAGATAGTTACATAGTTACGATGGGTATAGAGGAATATGGGCCAAATGCGGGCAATTGGGATTAGTTTAAAGATTTTAAAGAAATGGGTGGCATGGGCAATTTGGACCAAAGGGGCCTGTTTCCATGCTGTTAACCCCTATGATTCTATGTAGGGCAAGCAGAACAGATCCTGAAGATGGTTGTTCACTTTTGAAGAATGCTGACAAAAGGTTCTTCAGTTCCAATTCCAAGAGCAAGACAACTGAATCAAACTCTACCATCCACGTACCAGTCAAAATCTAGGGACTTCCAAAACTCACCACGCTGTCCTCGTTGCCTCTCGTTGATCACTGCAGGGATTGTTTTTGTGTGGATGTGATGGTTTCCTGTAGGTAAACACTTGGTGGGGCATCTTTTAATGTGGGAATGCCATTGCACATCAGCAATCACACAATGCTTGACAAAGGGTTGGTCCAGTTCCATTGGCAAAGGAACCATGAAAATCTGGGAAGATCCCTATTTCTGCAGCTTTCATCCACCATCACAGTTGTTGATACCATACGAGTGAGCATCTTCTGTCTGATCTGCTGTTAAGGACTTGTTTTGGATTGTACTTTGTATGGTTCCTCCCTTCCGATCTTGCGAAAATGGGTGACTCTACCAAGAGTTTAAGACTCCCAACGGTAAAGCTCTTGGGATGGAATGTTCAAGCCTTTCCACCATGACAAGGTGACAATCCACAGAAAGCTGGCTCAATGGAAAAAAAACATGTGTAATTTTTGAATGTATGCTTTGCATACAATGGTTAGGTCATTTACCTAACTCAGAAAGAGAAAGTTTCCCCTTCTAGAGGTTTCCAGGCAGATCAGAGCCATGCTGCGATAACCAGAGGCATTGGCAAAAGAGCACTAAGCTTATAACTTCTCAATATCTTCCGACTCAAATGAAGGAATTAAACTGAATTTTAAAAAATATTTATAATTAAAATCAGGCAACCTATTTCTTTGGTAAAACTGTGCCCATCAGATAACCAAGCGCAGGAACTTTTACAAGAGACAATATTACATTACAATCTACTCATCCAGTATGATATCGCATATTCCTATTCAAAGAGGAAAGAAGGAGAAGCATAAAATGAGAAGGAAAATAAATTCATAGGAATAACGAAACACATCAGTTACATAAACTCCCTCCGTATTAATATGTCTCATTCACAAATAGTTGTTTGTAAATGCAAAGGCAGTGAATGGGAATAATCACAGAAGATCATACTCACTGGATGTCTTTGAAGCTAGAAGCGTAATTGTTGACCCCGAAAGTAATTTAAATCCTAAAACGTTTATCTGTTCATCATCTGACTCTCCAAGAAAATCTGTTTTCATAGAAGGAGAAATGAATCTAATTGTAAACATAACTGAAAATAGTCAAAATGCAAACCAAGAAATAAAATACATGGAATTACAGCTGACACCAGATTTTGCAAATATATTACATATTTTCTGATTATTTGACAGCTAATTAAACTGACCAACACTATTTAAGCTTTTAAAATTAGATTTGAAGTTCAAGGAATAAAAATATTTTACTACAATCTTAGAAAATCTTGTTTTGCATAATTTAGGAAAATATTTTCAGGACTGAGAACAGCATCGCTAATAGATAGAATTCTATCCACGTGACTAACAATTATGCTTTTTGAATGCTCCACATGGAGCAGCTCCACTGAGCTATCAAGTAGATTCTCTGCTGAGCATTAACCTCAGCAATTGAGCTCAGTGTCCAGATTAATGATTTATAGTGTTATTACTAGTCAGTCAGTTTTGCAGAATACTCTTAGATCATCTAAACCTCTATGCCTATGTCGCAATTCATACTAAACCTGTGACTCAGTGCTCACTGGTTACTAGCTCCTGGTCTGTTAATGGGCTCAATTTTAAAATTCTCATCCTTACTTTCAAATACTTCCACAGCTTATCCCCTCTCTACCCCTTTAATCTTCTTCAGCCTGATAAGCCTCTGAAATATCTACACTGTCTTTGTGAGCACCCTTGATTTCAACAGCTTCAATCTGGTGGTGATGGTGAAGCTATTTGGCATATCCAGATCCTCTGCTTTTGTTTTTTTTAAAACAAAGAGTACAGCATAGGAACACACCCTTCATCCCTCCAAACCAGCACCAATCATGCTGCCCTAACTAAACAAAAGCCTTCTGCCTTTACTCAGTCGATATTCATGTACCCATATAGATGCCTCTTAAATATTGCTAATCTGCTTGCTTTCAATACCTCCTCTGGCAGCACATTCCAGGCGCTCATCACTCCGTGTTTAAAAACTTCCACCACACATCTCCCGTAAACTTTCCCCCGCTCGCCTTGAATATGTATTCTTTTGTAATTGATATTTCTATCCTGACTAGCCATCCTGTCTCTGCCTCTCATAATTTTGAGATTCTCTATCAGGGTTCCACTCAACCTCTATCTTTCCAGTGAAAACAAACAATCTTAATTTATTCAATCTCTCCTCATAGCTGATGGCTTCAAGGCCAGTCCAACATTCTGGTGAACCTTCTTTGCACTCTCTCCAAAGCTTCCATGTCCTTCTGGTAGTGTGGCGATCAGGACTGTATGCATTACTCCAAATGCAGGCTAACCTAGGTTTAATATGTCTCTAACAGAACTGCCAATTCGGTATTCCTAGGGTAACAAAAAAAAAGACTAGGGCCTGTACAAGACCCAAAAAAATAATGTATGTGGGGAGGCAGAGGATGTGGGTATGGCTCTTAATGAATGCTTTGCATCTGTCTTCACAAAAGAGTTAAGAATCAACGTGGGAGAGAATAAGTATCAAGGGGACTGGCATCCTTGAAAGTGAATACATTTCTAGGGCTGTATGAAATGTACCTCATTATTAGATTCCCCTCTTTTTGTGGTGTATATTAATGATTGGGATGTAGCTGCAGAGAGAACAATCAAGAAGTCTGTAGACAACAGAGAAATTAGTTGCGTAGTTAATAAGGATTGCTGTAGACTGCAGAAAGTTATCAATGGACTAGTCAGGTCAGCAGAATAGTGACAAATGGAATTCAACCCAGAGAAGAAGTATGAGATAAGGCGTTTGGGGAAGTTAAACAAGGCAAAGAATTCTACAATAAATGGGAGGAGCAGAAGAAGGAATTGACCTTGGAGTGAAAGGTCACATATTTCGGGACAAGCCAATAAGGTGGTTCAGAAAGCATAAGGAATCCTTTCATTTATTAGCCAAGGCATAGACATTAAGAGCAAGGAGATTATGCTGGAGCTATATAAAATATTAGCTAGGCTGCAACTTGAATATTGCATGATGCCCTTGTCACCTCATTACAGAAAATATGTAATTATATGAGAGAGGATATAGAGGAGATTTACAAGGATGTTGCCAGAACTGGAAAATTGCAGATTGGATAGGCTGGGTAGTTCCTCTAAGAACAGAAGAGACTGACAGAAGATTTGATTCAAATGTACAAAATTGTTAAGGGCCTAGATGGAAAGGGCCTATTTACTTGAGCAGAAAGCAAAGTGACTAAGAAGCATAGATTTAAAATGATTGATAGGAAGATTAGAGAGAGGATTAAAATCCTTTTTACTCAGAAGGTTGTAGGGGTCTGGAACTCACTGCCTAAAAAAGGTAGTAGAGGCTGAAATTCTTCTTAATTTACAGATTTTTATTAACAGCTGAATTTCTGGTATAGCCAAGCTTGAAGACAGAGAAATTTAGAGTTAAACAATATTAAAACTTGAGAGTTCTCAACTGTGGTGGCTACACTTGAGATGCCTATATTGAACTGGGAACTTTTAACTTTCGGACAGCTGGGGAAGATCTGAGGGGACAACCCTGCTAGAAATAAACAGAAGGCCAAGAAATCTCAGCCCATAAATGAATCATTGATACAGTATCCAGACCAGTTTCGATAATCATTTGATTTGAGTGTTTTGGACTGCAAGTTTAATGATGTAGAATTCAATTTAGAGTTTTAACAGCTATGTTCATTTTTTAAATTATCTTTAATAAGTTATTAAAATTTCTGCTTTTAGCTTTTTGTAAACTAAAATTGTTTAAACAGTGAACCTTGTGGCTTTGTTATTTTAGTAAATTGTGTTTTTGTCTTAAAAGAAAACTAAAATGTTATTGGTCTCGACTGAGATCACTTTATATACATGCAAGTTGAAGTTTGTGCAGAAATAAGGCGATATAATGCCTTGGCAATAACATATCGACCACGCTTGCACATCAGGGGCACAATTAGTACCAAAACTTATTAAACCTCACTGACAAAATGTCATGCTTTTCACAGAGGAAGGAAAACAATGGTGAAGGTTAATTATTTGAGAGGAAACTTTTATGTTATTTGATGCCTGAGGTCAATTTACCTTGTAATTCTTCCAATAGTTAGCCAGGTATAGATAACAATAATTCATGCACTTATGAAACTATTACTGGTCGAAGAGTACTTACCCGGAAACAGAATTGAGAGATTAACAGGTGGTTTGTTTGTGTCAATTGTTAGTTTGTGAACGGCGTTCTTGGATGGTTGTATTGGCTGGCAAATTAAGTTCAGTGGCAAATTAAACGTATACTGTACAATTCGAGGAACACCTGTAAGGCAAGGTTTATAGGATGATTTGAGCTATAGTTTATGAGCCAGCATTTGAACATTCTGCCTGCTGTTTCCTTCTGCAAGGTAAAAGGTTTGTGAAACACCACTATAGAAATTATGCTCTTTCCTTAATTCAGATATAGTCACCAACCTACAATATTAACTCTGTTTCTCTCTACAAATGCTCCTGACCAGCTCCATGTTCTGTTTTTGTTTCAGATTTCCAGCATTTGCAGTATTTTGCTTTTGTATCATGAAAGACATTTATTCCTGGAAGGTCCTAGACGAAGGTGGGAATCAAGTGTTCTTACTGGGGTTATGATTCCATACTACTAGGGTCATCAGACTATTCAGGTACCTTGTTTAAAATTATATGCCTTTGTCCAGTAACTCTCTTTGCTGCAGTGAAATCACGACTTTCATTATAAACAGCAAAATACCAGAGTGGAATAAAATGTCAACTTTACTTGTAATGATTTGATACAGTTGTGTGTTATCCAGTTTCACACGAACAATCTGTATTGAAACAGCACTTTTAATGTAATAATATTCCTCAACTCACTTCACAGAAGCACTATAAAACTTCAGTACATAATTCTTCCTCATAGTGGTAATTAGCTCCTTAACCAATAATACTATACTTCCACTTTCCCCCCCTTCTACATCCAAGAATGTTAAGCAGCCTCTTTAAGCCAAGTTTCCATTAGAGCAATGATATCCTGTTGTCATGTGTCTGTCTGTATCCTCAGCTCACTGGCTTTATTTGCTATACTCATTGTATTTGCATTTTAATCTTCTAACAAAACCAAATTCCTCTAATGTACACTTGTTAATCTTTGCTTCTTCTGTCTTTTAGAATCACTCGCTGATTTTCTGTCTCCCACTCCCTGTTTTAAATTTGTTCCATCTGAACCAGCCCTCAGATCCCAATCCCCTGCCAATATAATTTAAACTCTTCTCAACCCCAATAATTATCCTCCCTGTGAGGACATTAATCCTGGTCCTGTTCAGTTGATGGGTCTCGTTTGCACACGTTCTACCTTCCCCAGAACTAATCCCAATACTCTGAACTGTGATGCCTTCACTTATGTATCAGCTTTCCAGTCATGTGTTCATCGCTGAATTGTCCTGTTTCTATGTTCATTAGCACATGCATCTGGGAGAAAAGCTTAGATTACTATTTAAGAGGTCCTGCTTTTCAATCTCCTCCCTAACTCCCTAAAATCTGCTTTCAGGACCTCATCCCCTTTCTTACCATTGTAGATGTAGGGGCAGCTTGCAGGCACAATGGTTATCACTGCTACTCATAGCACCAGGAACCTGAATTCAATTCAATTTGGGTGACTGCCTGTGTGGAGTTTGCAAATTCCCCGTGTCTGCATGGGTTTCCTCCCACAGTCCAAAGGTGTGCAGATTAGGTTGATTGGCTGTGCTAAATTGTCCCTTAGTGTCAGGGTGATTAGCAGGGTAAATACATAGGGTCTGGGTGGGATTGTTGTCAGTGCAAGATCAATAGACCGAATGGCCTCTTTTCTGCACTGTAAGGACTCTGGACTCAATACTATTAAGATGTGCATTCCACATGACTGAGTTAAATGTAATAATGTTATTTTGATGTGATTGATTAGTTATCACAAGAAATGTCAATCAACGGGGTGCAGTGATCTGAGAGATGTGGGAGATCCATAATGCTTCCAGTGTTCCAGATGGCTACATCTGTAGGAAGTGCATCCAAAAGCACTTACTCCAGACACGTGGTTTGGTTGAAGCAGCAGTTAGATGCACTCAGGAGCATGCAGGTTCTCGTAGGAGCATGCAAGTGGCGGAAAGGGTCATAGACAGGACAGAGCAAATACAGCAGTAGTGAGTTTGAAAGGAAACTTCAAGGGAGTATTAAAGGTAAAAAGGATGAGTTTTGGGAAGGTTTGAGGAAAGACTTATTTACTCATAGGATGGTAACGGTCTGGAATGCACTGCCAGCGGGATGCCTCACATCCTTTAAAAAGTACATGGATGAGTACTTGGCATGCCATAACATTCAAGCCTATAGGCCAAGTGCTGGCAAATGGGATTAGGATAGGCAAGTCAGGGCCTTTCGTGCTTTGGTGCAGATTTGATGGGTTGAAGCATCTCTTCTGCACTGTAGTAATCTATGATTCTGAATTGCTCTGCCAAACCTAAACTTTACTTCACTTATGTTAGCTTCAATTTGGCCTATTTACATTACTTAATTTTATTTGGTCTTGACTGAGCCTTTCTTTCCTCTTATGTTTGTTACTAAAATCAAAGTCACTACTTTAAAAATAATGTGTTCCTCTAATTTTCAACTATTTAAAGATACTCTCCAACAGCTGTTTCTCAGTAGGCAATGAATTTATAGTTTTCCTGTGTGTTGTTACATTTGTTGGAAATTCAGCCAGCTTCCAAGTAGGTCAGGTCTGATTTGCTCTGCTCTCTGAAGACGAGCAAAAACTCTGGGCCTCACTCTCTTTTTCATGTGCTCCTGCATACAGGTGTCTCCCACAGACCTGCTCAATGAAGGTTTGTCAAATAATAAGTTTTAAAGATAAACAATCTACCAACCACCTGTTTTCATGTAATGTCACACTCTGATATCTGTCAGAAGATGTTGCTCTGGGGATGCAAACTGGATGTTGACCGCATGTGTGTCTTCCGTTATGTCACTCCTTTCAACTGATTTTAGAACATATTCATTTCTCAGAGTTACAAAGCCAATGCACAGAGTGGACAGGGCAAGCCTAATCCACCTCCTTGCTTGCTCCAAAACCCAACTCAAATTCAAACTGAATTCAATTCATGGTTCCCACGAGGGACAAAATCTGAACTGACAAGAACAGGCATTACCTCCAAACTCATGCTTGATCTTGCCATTCTTCAAACTGCCTATGGGTCTTCCTTTCCGCTGTTTTTAATATTATGAATTAATGTTAACATGTAATTCATCTAAATACCTAAACAATTAGCATGAAATATGATGAGCTTAAAATCAAGCAAGTACAAGACGAAATATTTAAATAGCATGGGGAACTGTAATGGGTTACGGCATTAGTGCTAGGCATGTCACGCTTGAACCTTTAGAAGTGATGTTTAGAATCTTTAGAAGTTTCTTAGACTAATCAACTAAATACTAATCTGTGGCCACTTTAGGTCAAATGGATTTTCTCCTACTTCCTCTTAAAATCGATCACTGTCTGGAATTAAATCTATGAATTGTTTCCTATTTCCTTTGTGAGAGAAAATAAATCATTATTTCTGTATAAATTACATGTAAACAAGTGTCAGGAATAAGGTTTCAATCTGTATGCTGAGTGAGGGGTAATCAAGACACTCACTGTGCTACTGAAAGCAGTTCATTTCTGGTTTTGATCTATTAGATCAGCAATATGTTTGTTACATTTAAGTGTTAGGCATACAAATACACCAAACAAGTTACTGATATTCACAAACATTTTGCCACAATTAGTTTTTCACTACTGTTTGCTACTTTTCCAAAATTAAGCAATGACAATTGTTAATTCATTAATAATATCTCAAGAATGAAATGTTGCTCAGCTGAAAAACTAAGATACAGTATTACAACCAGGAAGGAAGGAGTATGTAGTTTCTCTAGCCCCATAAGTCACATTATTACTTTAAAAGTTTAATTTGCTCACCAAAATGGTCAATTACCTGCTTTTCCTACTGCTAGATCCAGAACAAAAGAAACTTCCAGGCTTTTAACAAATTCAGAATTGACTGATTTAAAAACAAAAACAAGTTGCAGGAACTGGTCACATGCAAATGTAGTCTGGAAGTATAACCATCTAACCTTTTTTTTAAAAAAAAACTCCAGTGCACACAGACATACAAATAAGTGCTGGAATTTTACTGCCTCGTCCTGTCTGAGGCTTGTAAGCTCCCGCCAGAATCCAGTGAAGAATGCCGTTTTGCGAGCCTTTTCTGGAGCGGGTGTGCCAGTAAAATTTCGGCCAAAGGCTCTGCAGAAATGGGTTTTGGAAGATAGGCTTTATGACAAAGGATAAAGTTTGCAGGGTTTTAATGCTGTTGATCTGGAGCTCTCTCATACGAAAAGAGGCCTGTACTTGGTGGATATCTGGAGATTTTCACCGATAGCTCTTTGGAGGAGAATGTAGAACGACAACAATTCTTTTTGACAGGTTTCCGACTGCAGGCTATTTATACTCAAAGATTCTCAGGCAGCAGGTTGATAACCACACATGAAATTTCAAGCAAGGCAGAAAGAGAGCAAGTTAGGGAGCCTTACTTCTGAACTTATTCAGGTACATTGTTCTCAAAAACAACAGATCAAAAGCTTGTCTGTTGTGTGGTTTCCAATAAATCCCTAGCATATGCCAGTTCTCCCCTTACCAATTAAAGTGATTGCAGTTCAAAATGAACAAACAGTTCTTCCATGTTGGTCAGGTGAATTTTTTTTCAAACACTCATTTTTTGGCAAGCAGGCAGGCTTGCTCCCAGTGAACCTGTGATCCTATGTAAAACAACTCAGCTTCCAAATAATGCACTTTCTTTCCATATTTTAAAAGAATATAGTTTTGAAATATACGATTTTCTCAAAAACTGTCAACAACCTATTGTCCCTGTCACCTCAGCTCCATTCTTGGAATCAAAATTCTCCCCTGAGAGTCAGGCATATAATCATTTGAAAGGCCAAGCCATCTCTGACGTTCATGTCACTAATAATGCATTTTACATAAAAATTATATTAGTGATCTTGCAAGTACATTTCCAGCATTCATTAGTAAATGAAACTTATCAAAATTGCAATGAAACTAAAGTAAACATAAACCAAAGTACCAGCAATAGTGGGACATGCAACTTAATTTAAAACTGCTCGATATATTTAATAGGTTAAGTAAGCCATCATAATAAAATAAAAACACAAAGTATCCCTCGGTGCATACATAGATTGACAAGAACACGCATATGAATGCTTCACAGAATGAAGTTCAGATATGTGTTATAAAGGTTTGTTTCACATAAAAATTAGTTTGCTGTAGTCACATAGATGGAATCACGGTAATCATATTAGTAACTATAGGGGGAGTAATCATGAATCTGCTGCTTATTAATAGGCATTACAAACCATCTTCCAATTTCAGTTTGTCATTGATGATTGCTCTAATAGGAGGGTGATCAAATGCTCAAGTAATGGATAACTAATGGCAAGGCAATTTTCATTGCTGTATAATAATATTAGGTGATGGAAATTAAAAGCATGACAGTCGTATTAAGGATCTATTTTCTCTTACTTGACCAAGAGTATTGTGAATGCTTCAAATCTGACAAACACAGAAAATACTAAGTACTCAGGAGGTCTGTTAGCAACTGGTGAAAAAAGAAACAGAATTAATGTTTTAGATCAGTAACTCTTTGTCAGAAACACTGTGAAAGTTATCCCTGTTTCTCTCTCCACAGAGGGTGCCTGACCTGCCAAATATTTCCAAGCCACGCACCCACAATATCTGTATGGCAATTGCCATTTTCAAATCCGTTAAATCTTGTTAAATCAGGAAAGCCCGATTGTGCACAATACTGCAGTAAGGAATTAACATCTAGATCTTCAACGGTGGACTATCCAATGCTCCCACTCTCTGCAAAGCGTAAATTCCTTTCATACCAGTACCACATTTAACATCACAGTTCTAAATCATTCTGCCTCAGGATTTTGTTCTCCCTCTGCATGTAAAAAACAGGAATAGGCCATTTGGCCCTTTGACCCATTTAATAATATCATGGATGATCTAAAACTCACTAAAACCACTACCTTTTCTCTGTAATCCTTAATTCCCTAACTGATAAAAATCTATCACTCTCAGCCTTGAAAGAAAATGTTCAAGGAACTGGCCTCCAAAGCTTCCTGAGATAAAGAACTCCAAAGATTCACCACTCAGAAGAAATTCCTCCTCAAATTAGTATTAAATGAGCATTCCCTTATCCTGTGATTGTGATGTCTGATCCTACACTCTGGAAATATCATCCTAACATTTACTCTTATCTAAAGCTGCAGTCTCATGGCCCATAACCCAGTCCTGGGTTTACCATAGAAATCACACATACTCTCATTAAATACTAGACTTAATATTGTGCCTTGCTTTTGCATTTTAAATGATTTGATTATCTACAGATTTCATTTTAAAATTCACCAGGCAGCAGTTCAAGGTGGTGGCTCACTACAACCTTTTTAAGATTAGAGATGAGCATTAAATGTTGGCCTTATGAGCAATACTCAATCCCTCAAACAAATTAAAAAAGAAGATTTCTTTACTTCCATTGGGCTTTAGGAAGTGCTTTCACTCATTTTTGGAATAAATATTAATCCAATCTTAATATCTGTGATACTAAAAAATAACTTCATTCATGCTTCAATTCTACAGTTGGCCCAGACTTGATTCTCAAATGCCCTTCTGGTCAGCCTTATGAACTCCTTCAAACTTTGCTGTTCACACACTGCTTCACAGAACCCACCTCCTCAGCATTCCACATCCTCTATTGGCTCCCTGTCAACAACACTATGTTAAAATACTCTAATTTACAAATGCTCAACAGTTTTGTCTGCCTGTCACCCTAATCCACAGTCTCTGAACTTCTGATATGGACCTTCTGTACAACCCTGATTCCTTTCTCTCCCAACTCTGCATGGCTGACAGGATCATCATCAACTGCCTGCTTTCTACATTCACAAGCCTCATGACTTCCTTGTGGGATTTACATTGTTCCAACTGTTCCACTCTGTCTAATTCTTCTAAATCTTTGCTCATATTATAAAACTGTACAAGTCTAGCTGGTTGTTCAAATGGCATGGAATTACTAATCACTGAACTTTATATGTTTTCCTGCTGCAGGAGTCACTTCTTATGAAATATAGATCAAGATCTGTAGCACAAAGCTGGTAGGCAACACTTCCTGCATTCTTTCCTGTTTTGTCTGGTGGGCCACTCTATTCACTGTGTTGTTTCACTTAGTTAGTGCTGCTAAACTTCCAGGCAATCACAGAAAAGAACACTACTAGCATACATTTTATCTAGAATTAGAAAAAAGGATCCATTAATAAAAACATATTGACAAAGGGAGCTGATTTCAAGTACTTGTCTACTTAATTGTTTTCTGAAAGCTTGCTTGAATTATTACACAAGTGACGAGTTCATCAGCACTAGCCTACTACATTGCAGCACTAGGGGCACAAGATAGCCTTGAACAACATGGATTCTAAACTTTAAAAGTCATCAGCTCAGGATTTTCTACAACAATAGTGAGCATAATTACTTTTTATAAAGCATTATTTCTGACAAAAATAGTCATGTGTTGAAAATAAAATAATTTATCATTTTACATCCTTTATGCACACAGAACAGACAAATCATCTTAGCAAGAAATGCTGTTGAACAATTTTTCCTGAGGCAGTACACAGTGGTTTAGAGTACAGGACAAAGAATGCAGTTGTTGTGGGAAGGAAGGAAACATTGTTTTAGATAGCAAATTGATCAGAGGATGCTCAGTAGCAAAGACAGGAGACCAACTCTTGCACCACAGGCAATAAGATGCAACTGTTGGAGAAGCAGGCAGGTACAAAGCAGCCAATCAGGATGAAACCAGAAAGAGTGCCTCCCCCCAGCATATGTATGGCACATACAATTTTCTAACAAGCACAAATGGGACAAACTTAGTTAAAAATAAACAGAGTTATTGTATTTTATAAAAAGAATACCACTAAGCTTCTAAGTCTTCTGAGTACTAGCACAATTGAGCAATATGACAAATGACTGTCCCTAGGCACCTTTTCTTTCATCTTACGAAATACCCAATGAACAACAGTGAAACATTCAAACCAGGAAAAGCCTGGGTACAAACATTTAATGAGCCTCCTCCAATGAAATTACAGCCACTTGAGAGCCCTAAGGCAAGAGAACTAAACACTTCATCAATTGCTAAGACAATTCAGTTTAGTTACGTATATCACAACAAATCATTATGATTATATTTTGCTTTAAACTAACATAAATAAATGCTATTCTATCAAGATGTAGGGGTATCTTTTGTTTGAATTATGTTTTTAGAAAAAAGCTCATTGTTCTCTGGGACAGAGTGTTTGGAAGTGCTAGTGGCTGAGTGTGAATTTTTCAATTTGCATTTTTTTCCTCTCTTTTTGAGTGCTTTTTGCTGCTGTAGTTAGGCATGGGGCCAGCTGGGAAGGGAGTGGGGAGTATAAATCAGCAACTCACCCGTGAATCCACCTCATTGTTCTCTGGGACAGAGTGTTTGGAAGTGCTAGTGGCTGAGTGTGAATTTTTCAATTTGCTTTCCTCTCTTTTTGAGTGCTTTTTGCTGCTGTAGTTAGGCGTGGGGCTAGCTGGGAAGGGAGCGGGCAGTATAAAAAGAAAATGGCAGTAGACAGCAGGCAGTGTCGGGAGCGGGCAGTGAGAGTGAATAGGGAAGCAGAATGAGATACAAGGGCTTTGGTGAGAGCAGGCTCAGGCACGGTGTGCTACTAGTTTTCCAGTTGCATTCACACCTCCAAAGGTGTTCAGGACAATGGCAGGGATTAAGGAGAGACGCCTCACCTGTGTACAGTGTCATACATGGGAGTTCCTGGAGGCAAGACCTCTCCCGAAAGTCCACGTATGCGTCAAGTGTTTGGAGCTGCAGCGTCTGAGGGCTCAGGTCAAGCAACTAGAGCGGCAATTGGAAGATGCATTTTTAATTAGGGAGAACGAAGCAATCATGGAAGGGAGACAGAGTAAGGTGGTGGACCTGGAGCCTAATGGGAGGGAACCTGACCCTTACAGGTGGATTACTGTAAGGAAGGGGAAAAAGGAGAGGGGAGACAGTCCAAAGACTTCACCAGTGGCAGTCCCCCAAAATATCAAAGGCGGAGGGTTAAAAAAGGCAAGGCATGAGGACCAGAGTACCTCAAAGGGGAAGAAAGGGGCTAAAAGGGAGATAGCGGTGGGGAATGGGAGGGTTAAAGGAATAGATAGACGCTTCTGTGGTCCAAGACGGGACTCCAGGATGGTAGTTTGCCTCCCTGGAGCAGAGGTGCAAGATGCCTCTGACAGGGTAGAGGGCATTTTGAAGGGTGAGGGGACCCAGCCAGATGTGATTATTTACGTAGGAGAGAAGGATGTAGGAAGGAAGTGCAGGGAGGATATACAAAGGCAGTTCAGGGAATTGGGGGGTAGGCTGAAGAGCAGGGCCTCCAGGGTGGCGATCTCAGGGCTGCTTCCAGGGCTGGGTAATAGCGGAGCCAGGAGAAATGAGATCCTACAGCTGAATGCGAGGCTGAAGGACTGGTGTAGGGCAGAGGGTTTCATATTTGTGGATAACTGGGAAGCCTTTGTGAAAGAAGGGCATCTGTATAGAAGGGATGGGGAACACTTGAATGGGAAGGGTGTGAATATCTTAGCTGGGAGGCTGGGAGTGTTTCGGCAGGACTTAAACTAATATGGAGGGAGAAAGGGGCTGAGACCGATAGCTCGGTACAGAGCGAGATGGGAGATACAGTAAGCTTGGATGAGAAGAAATACACCAGGGAGAAGGAGGTTCCAAGTGGGCTTGGAGGTCTGGAGTGTATCTGTTTCAATGCAAGGAGCATAACAGGAAAAACGGATGAACTTAGGGCCTTAATGTTTGCGAGGAACTTGGACGTGGTTGCGGTGATGGAGATGTGGTTAAAGGAAGGGGAGCAGTGGCAACTGAACATTCCTGGGTGCAAGTGTTTCAGGCGTGACAGAGGAGGGTCCAGAAGAGGTGGAGGAGTAGCGTTGTTAGTTAAGGAGAGCATCACGGCGGTGCAGAGGGAGGACAATACAGAGAAGTTAGGAGCAGAGTCGCTGTGGGTGGAGTTGAGGAATAGAAAGGGGGCAATTACTATGCTAGGGATGTATTATAGACCACCCAACAGCCAGCGTGTAGTTGAAGACATATGTAAAGACATTTTGGGTAGGTGCAGAAAGAACAGAGTTGATATCGTGAGAGATTTTAATCTCCCTAGGGTGGATTGGAAAGTACCTAAAATTGGGGGTTTGGACAGACAGGAATTTGTAAAACGTGTACTGGAAGGATCGTTGGAGCAATATGTGGCTAGCCTGACTAGAGAAGGGGCTATATTGGATTTAGTTCTGAGTAATGAGCCAGGGCAGGTGGTTGATGTTGTATTAGGGGAACATGTGGCTAACAGTGACCACAATTCTGTCTACTTTAGGATACAGATAGAAAAAGATGCTTGTTGCCATAGGGGCAGGGTGCTAAATTGGGGGAAGGCTAACTACGGTCGGATTAGGCAGGAACTTATGGAAACTGATTGGGAACGGTTGTTCGAGGGTAAGTCCACGTTAGGCATGTGGGACTCTTTCAAGGGAATACTGAAAATGTTGCAAGATAGATATGTGCCAGCTAAGAGGAAAGATAGGATTAGAGAGCCGTGAATTACTAGGGATATTGAGGACTTGGTTAGGAAGAAAAGAGAGGTGTATGATAGGTCAAAGCAGCTGGGAATGGAGACAGCATTGGAGGAATATAGAGAGAGTAGGAGTGAGCACAAAAGGGGAGTTAGAAGGGCAAAAAAGGGGCATGAAATGATTTTGGCAGATAGGATTAAGGAAAATCCAAAGGCTTTTTACTCCTACGTTAGGAATAAAAGGGTGGTTAGAGGAAAAATCGGACCTCTTAGGGAGGAGGAGGGGAACTCTGCTTAGAGCCCGAGGGAATGGCGGAGATCCTGAATGAATACTTTGCGTCGGTATTCACGAAGGAGAGGGGCTTGTTGACAGCTCCTGTCTCTGAGGGAGCTGTGGACCAGTTGAGGGAAATATCTATACCGAGGGAGGAAGTCTTAGAGCTTCAAGGTAGCATTAAAACTGATAAATCTCTGGGGTCTGATGGCATTTATCCCAGGCTGCTTAAAGAGGTGTGAGGTGAAATTGCTGGGCCTCTGACACTAATCTTTGTCTCTTCTTTGGACACAGGTGAGGTCCCAGGGGACTGGAGAATAGCTAATGTTGTACCGTTGCTTAAAAAGGATAGTAAGGATAACCCTGGAAATTATAGGCCGGTGAGTTTGACGTCAGTGGTAGGGAAGCTGTTGGAGGGGATTCTTAGACATAGGATGTATAGGCACTTAGAGCATTGCGATCTGATTAAGGAAACGCAGCATGGATTTGTTAAGGGGAGGTCGTGCTTTACAAATCTGGTAAAATTTTTTGAGGTAGTGACAAACGGTGGATGAAGGGCGAGCCGTTGATGTCGTCTATATGGATTTCAGTAAGGCGTTTGACGAAGTCCCTCACGGGAGGTTAGTTGAGAAGATCAAGGCTCATGGGATACAAGGACAGGTAGCCAGATGGATAAGTAACTGGCTTGGTAATAGGAGACAGAGAGTAATAGTGGAAGGGTGTTTTTCTAGCTGGAGTTCGGTCACTAGTGGTGTGTCACAGGGCTCGGTATTGGGACCACTTCTATTTGTAATATATATAAATGACTTGGAAGAGGGAGTAAGTGGAGGGATCAGCAAGTTTGCAGACAATACAAAGATGGCTGGACTTGCGGATAGTGAGGAGCATTGTCAGGCGATGCAGCAAGAAATAGACTGGTAGCTTGGGCAGATAGGTGGCAGATGGAATTCAATCCTGATAAATGTGAGGTGATGTATTTCAGGAGAAAGAATGTAGGGGGGAGGTATATGATAAAGGGTAGACCTATTAAGAGTATAGAAACGCAGAGGGACCTGGGGGTGCAGGTGAACAAGTCTCTGAAGGTGGCAGAGCAAGTGGAGAAGATTGTGAAGAAAGCATATAGTATGCTAGCCTTTACAGGAAGGGGTATAGAGTACAAGAGCTGGCCTTTAATGTTGCAGTTGTATAAAACGTTGGTTAGACCTCATTTGGAATACTGCGTGCAGTTCTGGTTGCCTTACTACCAGAAGGACGTGGAGACTCTGGAGAGAGTGCAGACGAGGTTTACCAGGATGCTGCCTGGTATGGAATGTCTGAGTTACGAGGAGAGATTAGGCAAATTGGGACTGCTTTCCTTAGAAAGACACAGACTTAGAGAAGATCTAATAGAGGTGTACAAGATTGAGGGGTACAGATAGAGTAAACAGGGTTAAGCTTTTTCCTAGGATGGACTCAAATAGCACAAAGGGTCACGGGCTTAGGGTGAGGGGGGTAAGGTATAATTTGGATGCTAGAGGGAGTTTTTTCACACAGAAGGTGGGGGGGTATGGAATGCACTGCCAAGTATGGTGGAGGCAGGTAGTCTGGAGTTATTTAAGAAATACTTAGATGGGCACATGAACAGAATGGGAATGGAGGGGTATAGAAAACTGATTTAAAATAGGGATCATGAGCCTTGGGAGTCCCTGGGAAGTGTGTAAATAGATGATGATATTGATGTACTTGTTTTTATCCTACAGGTGCTTTGTCCACCTTGTTGTCTAACGAGGGGCATACACGCGATGGGTCGTGAGAGGGCTGCTCTTGGATTTTTTTTGAGTATCCTAGTGCTTCACGTCATTAGTGTACGCTTGACCTGGACCATTTGATGGGCAACACGACAGCTCAGTGACTATCGCTGTGCTGTGCAGATACATGGATTTGGGCCGGTGTCTGTGGGAGTTTGTGCATTCTCCCCGTGCTTGCGTGGGTTTTCT
Organism: Sphyrna mokarran; assembly: GCA_024679065.1. NCBI lineage: Eukaryota > Metazoa > Chordata > Chondrichthyes > Carcharhiniformes > Carcharhinidae > Sphyrna > Sphyrna mokarran. The sequence goes on along the minus strand of JAGIQG010000007.1, from coordinate 82,883,822 downwards.
CCGGGCGCTCCGGTTTCCTCCCACATCCCAAAGATGTGCTCTTAGGCTAAGTGGCAAAACAAATTCTCCCTAAATTGTCTCAAATTTGGTTTTTAATCCATAGATCTATAAACATAGACAGGGATCACGGGTAGAGGTGGGAACGTCGAGGTGGCAGCGCAGGCTCGTTGGACCAAAGGGCCTGTTTCCCATGCTGTTTTGTTCTTTAAGTTCACTTTCAACCTCAATATAGCTGTTTCTAAGATACTAAATGATGCGGAGAGGATATTGCCTAGTTTGGAAGACGCAAAACCATTTGTGAATTACATTTAATTTCAGTTTAGCAATAATTACACATTCAGCACAATAGATCAGTGTTGTTATAAATTAGTGGGGGAGGGTTTCAGGGAATAGTGTAGGTTTAGTTGTGTGCAGTGTAACTCCATAACCAAATCCAAGTGATTTAAAACTCAAGTTAATGTTATAAAAACTATTTTGTGTTCAAAATAGTGTGTACAGTTTCAAAAATGACATAAAGTGTTATCCTACCTTCAGGATTTCGTTCTGCTTACCAAAGAAAGCACAAAGGAAAATAAAACAAAATAAGCAACATGCCAACTCACCCAGACTAAAGGAAAAGTTAGTCCCTCCCAAAAGTGTCTCTGTTCTCGCTTCCCACTCCCTCATTCCTTCCTTTCATCTTTTTCAGGGTCACAAAATGAGGTAAGGTGGAAAAAAGAAACTCTAAAGTTTAACCCATTTGACCTCATCTATCCAGAATACTCATATAATTAATGTTTATTACAGTCACATTAACAAAATCTATACACAGAAGGTTCGAATTAATGCTAAATACAAGCATTTTCATTCCATTTCTGTATTAGTAACCTGCTGTTAATGGATTTTGTCACTCACACTTTAGTATCCTAATGTTTTATTTTCACATCATGCTTCATGTGTTATCCATGATATGGAGATGCCAGCGTTGGACTGAGGTAAGCATAGTAAGAAGTCTCACAATACCAGTTTAAAGTCCTTTAACCTGGTGTTTAATCTGGTGTTGTGAGACTTCATGTGTTACCACCAAGGTCTTTGTTTTACTAAAATGAAGGAAAAATTGCCAGCATCTGTTAAATACTGCCAAATATCTCTGCCTGAGAAGTTAGATTTGAGTCTGTGCTGGCAGAGGTATATGAAAAGACTAAAGACAATACTTTCTTCCCCACCTCATGATCAGATTTCTTGTGCTAAAACCTCATCACAATGGTTTACCTCAGAAATGGGTGAGAAGCTCAGTTTTAAAACACTCTACATAAGAGCATAAGAACATAAAATAGGAGCAGGAGAAGGCCATCTAGCCCTTCGAACCTGCCCCACCATTCAACAAGATCATGGCTGATCTGAAGTGGATCAGTTCCACTTTCCCGCTTTCTCCCATAACCCTTAATTCCCTTATTTATCAGCAATTTATCTACCCATGACTTAAATATATTCAGCAAGGTAGCCTCCACCACTTTAATGGGCAGAGAATTCCAGAGGTTCACCATTCTTTGAGTGAAGAAGTTTCTCCTCAACTCTGATCTAAACTGCATCCCCCTCCCTTATTTTGAGGCTGTGCTCTCTAGTTCTGCTATCCTTTCTAAGTGGGAAGAATCTCTCTACGTCTACCCTATCTAGCCCCTTCAATATCTTGTAAGTCTCTATAAGATCCCCCCCTCAGCCTTCTAAATTCTAATGAGTACAGACCCAGTCTATTCAATCTCTCTTCATAGGCAAACCCCTTCATCTCCAGTATCAGCCTGGTGAACCTTCTCTGTACTCCCTCCGAAGCCAATATATCCTTTCGCAAATGCGGTCATCAAAACTGCACACAGTACTCCAGTTGCAGCCTCACCAGTGCCCTGTACAGTTGCAGCAAGATCTCCCTGCTTTTATATTCTATCCCCTCACTACAAAGGCCAACATTCCATTCACCTTCTTAATCACCTGCTGCATCTGCAGATTGGGTTTTTGCAATTCATGCACAAGGACCCCTGGGTCCGTCTGCACTGTAGCATGCTGCAGCTTTTCCCCCTTTAAATAATAATCCTTCCTACTATTATTTCTACCAAAGTGGACAACCTCACATTTGCTAATGTTATATTCATCTGGCAGATCCTTGTCCACTCACTCAGCCTGTCCAGATCTCTCTGCAGATTTTCCGTGCCTTCCACGCAATTCACCTTTCCACTCATCTTCGTGTCATCAGCAAATTTTGTTACTGTACCCTCAGCCCCCTCCTCCAGATCATCTATGTAAATGGTAAACAGTTGAGGCCCCAGCACTGATCTCTGCGGCACTCCACTAGTCACCAACTGCCAACCAGAATATCACCCATTGATTCCAACTGTTTCCTGTTAGACAACCAATCCTCAATCCATACTAACATCTTACCCCAACTCCGTGCACCCTAACTTTTTGTGAGGCACCTTATCAAACGTCTTCTGGAAATCTAAAAACACCACATCCACTGATTCCCCTCTGTCTACTGCACTAGTCACATCCTCATAGAAATCCAATAAATTCATTGAACACGACTTCCCCTTCACGAATCCATGCTGTGTCTGCTTGATCAAACCGTTCTCTTCTAGATGTCTTGCTATTTCTTCTTTGATGACAGATTTTAGCACTTTTCCAACTACGGACATTAAGCTATAATTCCCTGCCTTTTGCCTGCTACCTTTTTTAAACAGCGGCGTAACATTAGCCGTTTTCCAATCTTCCGGCGCTTCCCCAGAGTCCAGTGAATTTTGATAAATAATTACTAAGGCATCCTCTGCCATTTCTGTTAGAATCTTGGGATGTATTCCATCCAATCCCGGGCACTTGTCTACCTTCAGTCCTGTCAGTCTATTAAGCACTTCCTGTCTAGTGACAGTAATTGCATTAAGGACCTCATCTCCTATCATCCTTCCATCTTTAATATTCAGCAAGCTATTTGTGTCCTCCCCCGTGAAGACCAACACAAAAAAACTTATTTAAAGCCTCAGCCATTTCGTTGTTACCCACCGCTAAATCCTCTTGTCCTCCAAGGGTCCAACATTCACCCTAGCCAGTCTCCTCCTCTTTATATATTTGTAAAAACTTTTATTATCATTTTATATTATCATTTTATATTTAGAGTAGTTTAGCTTCATACTTTATCTTTCCTTTATCACTTTCTTAGTAATTCTTTGTTGTTTTTTAAATTTTCCCAATCTTCTAATTGTCCACTATTTTTAGCCGCTCTGAACGCATCAGCTTTTAATACTCTAATTGCAGGTGGATCCATAACCCAAAAACTTCCCTGTTATATGCAATGATGCATTGCTATTATAGTTTTATTCTATTATATATTACAGATTTATAGTTATTTAGAGAGAAATGAATTGATTAGGGATAGTCAGCATGGTTTTGTGAAGGGTAGGTCGTGCCTTACTAACCTCATTGAGTTTTTTGAAAAAGTGACCAAAGAGGTGGATGGGGGTAAGGCCGTTGATGTGGTATATATGGACTTTAGTAAGGCGTTCGATAAGGTGTCCCATGGAAGGCTACTGCAGAAAATGCAGATGTATGGGATAGAGGGTGATTTAGCTAATTGGATTAGGAATTGGCTAGCAGATAGAAGACAGAGGGTGGTGGTTGATGGAAGATATTCATCGTGGAGTTCGGTTACAAGTGGTGTTCCTCAGGGGTCTGTTTTGAGGCCCCTGCTGTTTGTAATTTTTATAAATGATCTGGATGAGGGTATTGAAGGATGGATTAGTAAGTTTGCGGATGACACTAAAGTCAGTGGAGTGGTAGATAGTGAAGAGGGGTGTCATAGTTTGCAGAGAAACTTGGACAAGTTGCAGAGCTGGGCTGAGAGGTGGCAAATGGAGTTTAATGTGGAAAAGTGTGAGGTAATGCACTTTGGCAGGAATAATAAATGTGTAGAGTATAGGGCTAATTGTAGGATTCTTAATAGTGTTGATGAACAGAGGGATCTTGGTGTATTTGTGCATAGATCCCTGAAAGTAGGCAGTCAAGTCGATAAGGTTTGTTAAGAAGGCATATGGAGTCTTAGCTTTTATTGATAGGGGGATTGAATTTCGGAGCCGCAACGTCATGTTGCAACTGTACAAAACTCTAGTGCGGCCGCATTTGGAGTATTGTGTGCAGTTCTGGTCCCCACATTATAAGAAAAATGTGGAGGCATTGGAGAGGGTACAGAGGAGGTTTACCAGGATGTTGCCTGGTATGGAGGGCATGTCTTATGAGGAGAGGCTGCGGGATTTGAGGTTGTTTTCGTTAGAAAGGAGGAGGCTAAGAGGGGACCTGATCGAAACATATAAGATGATTAGAGGTTTAGATAGGGTGGACAGTGATAGCCTTTTTCCTAGGATGGAGAACGCTAGCACGAGGGGACACAGCTTTAAATTAAGGGGTGATAGTTATAGGACGGATATCAGAGGTAGGTTCTTTACCCAGAGGGTGGTTAGGGAGTGGAATGCCCTGCCTGCGGCTGTTGTAGATGCGCCAAGTTTGGTGGCGTTTAAGAGGTTAGTTGATAAGTTTATGGAAGAGAAGGGAATGGTTTAGTTTGGAGGGTCATTGCTTTATTCATAATTGGTCGGCGCAACATCGAAGGCCGAAGGGCCTGTTCTGCGCTGTAATGTTCTATGTTCTATGTAAAAGACAAATAGTGTGAGAGAACAAAACTGCATGAAAAAGTTCAGTTGCAGTGATCAAGCAGTTTGTCTGATGCCAGAATTGCAAACTTTAATTTTCTTCAATGTCCATCAGTTTTTTTATTGCATAAACTAGCTACAATTTAAAGTACAAAATACACTGCAGAAAACTAGGTGCTGTGGAAGAATATTGATAGTTGCAGAAAGAACCATAAAACCACAAAGACATTCACTGAAAGATGCTGCAAGTTTATGGACCATGCAATTCAGAGCAAAGCGTAAACAAGGCTAATAACACCATAATGCTATACCACTGATTCTAACCACTGACACAGATTACTAATGGGCAGCTTCATTCTCAAAACTACATGGTGCCAGTCTTTTCTAGTCCCTGATTATAGCCATGTCCTTAAAGTCCTGGAATAATCTCAATGTTTACGACACCTGAAGTTTAGCAGCTCCAACAGTTGTACAATTTCCAAGGATGGACATTTAATAAAAGAGTGCTAACAATCAGCTGGCAGACCAAAAAGCAATAGAAATTACATCTACCTTAACAAATACCCAGAATGAATCGCCAACACCAATGAGGTAACACCAATGAGGTAACACCACATCTCTTCATCATCAGGCATATTCAGCAAATGTGCTGCTCTCATTCCTTATTCACAGGACTGAAAAACCCCAGATGACCCAGACTAAATCAAAGAAATTCCATACTTTGTTCTTAAAGATACAAGATAATGGAAGTAGCAAATCAAGGGATAAAGGTAAGAGAAGAACATGGGAAATGAAGGTCAAAGAATGGCAGGAAAAGGACAGAGAGAAAAACCTAAGAAGACATCAACAGTCAAGATTAGACATTCCAAGCATAACAAAAAGACAAAGCTAAAGGCTCAATATCTGAATGTGCACAGCAATCATAAGTAAATCAATTGCCCACGCACACTGAAGTAAATAGTTATGGTCTGATCACCATTAGAGAGAGACATGCCTGTAAGTTTGAAATTGAGAGTATAAGACATTCATGAAAAATAGGAAACTAAGTAATGGCGAAGGGGTAGCATTGTTTATCAAGAAGGCCATTGGTACAATAGTTAGAGATGACTTAAGTGGTACCTCTAATGGGAGGTAAAATTTTTGAACCATTAGATATTAAGGCACTGACAAACCAGCAGCATTCAGTTAAATGATTTTTAAAGTATGTTTGAGCTCAGAAGCAATTTACACGAGATGAGTAATTGATTCAAATGAGTAATTATGATATAAAACACATATGCTGATATTTTGAATGTAGTATTGATTTTAAGGAATATTGTTATTTTGGCCGAGTATAATTTACTATTAGGCATCGCAGTAAAAGGACATTCAAGAAAATAATTGAACCTTGGAAATATGCAAGATTTATCAGTAACAGTTTCGGTTGAAAACCATGTTCATGAATAGGGTTTATTCACTGTCCAGATGAAAATGGACTTGTGCCCAGACGTGATCTCACAAGTTAGTCTGGTTAGACAGCGATTTTTAAGGGAACCCATTTATTTATTTAAACTCTGGGCTGAGCATCTTTGGCCATTTCAGTAGGAACTGAGAGTCAACCACACTGCTGTGGGTTTGAAGTCACATTCGGCTAGACCAGGTAAGAATGGCAGATTTTATTCCGTAAGGATATTAACAAACCAGTTGGGTTTCGCAACAGTCAATGATAGTTTTCTATTCACCATTACTGAGACTAGCTTCACATTCCAAATTAATTAACCAAATTCAAATTTTACCAGCTGCTGTGGTGAATTTTGAACCCATATGCATAAAGCCAGACAGCATTAACCTAGGTCTCTGGATTACTAGTCTTGTCTAGCCACCTTTTGAATGAGACTGTAGACTGAAGTTCTGTCTGCCCTCTCAGATGAGTGTAAACAGATATAGTTAGCAATATTTGAAGAATCAGTATCATTAAAACCAGGAATAAGAACAGAAAAGATTAGAAAAGCATAGCCAATCTGGCAGTATCTGTGGAGAGAGAAACAAATAACCAAAGAATAAACATATCGGGCTCAAAACATAGGGCTGTGTTCTCCCATTTTGAGACCAAGTTTTGTGGTGGGTGCAAGATCGGGGAGTATTTCATACTGTGGTAGCCAGTGGGAAAAAACACAATCTTCTGACTCTGGCAAATTACTTGTGAACCTGCGTGTTTCATGCCATCTACATTTACGGAACAGACCCTGGTGTGCAGCCTGCTGTTGTATCCAGGTGCCATACTGAAAAGATGTCTAACTTCATTGACCCAAGATAGAAGGTTGACTCCTGAAAATGGAGAGTGATTTTTAGGAGCACCAAGAATGAAGATGGATTCTCAACAACATTCTGAAAGATAGACCCCTTTTAAGATACCTAATCTGGAAGATCCACTTCACCCCATGCTATGGTGTTCCAGGGTTTAAGGTTATGGGTAGCCTCCATGCTGAATCCCAAATGAAGTTCCAGGCATTGCGCAGATGAGTCCCAGCACATTTCACACCGACATGTTTTCCTGTGATCACCTCTGGCATGGAGGTTTTGGCCCTCACTTGTATCCAATTAACAGGATGCAAATGAGGTTCATGCCATCCTCTGGTGGGTTTTCCAACCTGCCATTGCAGGAACGATTGAAAGATCCCATTGTAAACATGTCGGTGTGAAACCTTTCTGATTTTTGTCCTCTAGCACACCAGTGGGGCTCGTGAGAATTCTCTTTCATACATGCCGCCAGAATGGCTGAGTTTACAGAACTTTGTTTTTATTTTGATCCCAAGGATCCACATTATTTTGCATTTATTTCATCATTTAAAGCACAGATGGTCTTTTTATTGTTTGGGATCTTTCTATTCATTGACTGGCCATCACATCCCTTGCATTATGACAATATCTGCACTTCAAACATACTTAATTGGTTGTAAAGCACTTTGGACATCGATTAATCAATGATTTCAGCAATGAGGGATTACATTTATGTGGAGAAACTGGAATTGTTCTCCTTACAGTAGAGGCTTAGATTTTTTTTTATTCCAATTCAATCAAATCAAATCCAATTCAGAGTCTCAACAAATTGAGACATTCCCGATCCAAGCTGATTGGAGTAGGCATTGCATCTCCTTCAAGGTTTGAGCTCATTTGCATCTTAGCCAAAAGGCCAAGATGCTGCTTTTAAAAATTGTGGCAAATGAAGCTGAAATATAACATAATGACTTCAACCAAGTACAGCATGTCGATACTATACTTGATCTTAGCCAAAAGGCCAAAAAGCCGTACAGGCTTAAATACTGTAGGTAAAGATAAACTGTTTTCAGTGACCGAAGGGTCAATAATCAGAAGGCACAGATTTTTAGGGTAATTGGCAGAAGACTCAGGAGGCGACTCTTCGGCAGCAGAAGGGCAAAAGCACACTTGATCTCAATTTTCAGTATGAACACAGACTGTGAAAGCAGGGTCTCACAATCCTTCTCACCTTTTGGGTTTTAAGCAGGAGGTTTATTTTAGGCAGCAAATTGTGATGATCTGGAATGCATTATCTAATAGGGTGACAGATACAAGCAGAATGGTAGTCTTCAAAAGGGAATTGGATAAATATTTGAAGGAGAAAAATTGCAGGTTTTGGGGAAAGTGCAGAGGAGTAAGTCCAATTACATTACTCTTGAAAAGAGCTTGTACAAATTCAGTGTGCTGTACATACTATTCAGTTTACACTGAAAAACTAGAATCTACAGTAAACCTCCTAACATCACTATTACATTTGCCTTCTATTATTTTATAATTGAACCCTTGTTCTGCTGTCACAGATCAATTTGAAGTAAAACTCCACACTTACTCAAAACAGAAAATTCCAATTTTCCTCTGTTTTCCCCCCCCTCTTGTAACTCAATATTTTGACCTCATGCCCTTTTCCTAAATCACCTCTAGGTTTTGAATGCTTTTCTTGCAAACTGATAAAGAAAATGGAGGTAGCCAAACTTTAAATGACCAGATCATTGTATCAATTTAGCTGGTCTCCTACCCACCCTTACTCTACTGATGGAATTGCATTTACATATGACCCTCCATGTTCTCAGGACATCCCAAAGAATTTTGCAGCCTATTATTTTTAGGCACCATAATTGTTGTGATACAGGCAAATGCAGGATTGAAACTGCACAACGAGACCAGTTTGCATGATGTTGGTGGAGGAATAAATGTTGGTCACGACATCAGTAGGACTAAGTTCTATAGAAGGGTCACTTTAGAGCCAAAACATTAACTCTATTTGTCTCTCCACAGATGCTGCCAGACCTGCTGAGTTCATGCAGCATTTTCTGTTTTTACGTCAGGAGAACTACCCTGCTTTTCTACAAACTGCATCAAAAAATCTTTCACCTCCACTTATTTATGATTTACTATATTAGACTAAGCTATCTAATGTGAACCTACATCCCTCCAACTTTATTAGGAACAGCAGTAGGCCGTTCAGTCCCTTGAGCCCACTTCGTTCTTCAGCCATGTTGATATTATTGCTAGAGTATGTCATCGAAGATCTCATTTTTCTTCTATTTAGTTATCCACGCTGACATTCATTTGGTAGTCTTTTGAGCAGTTTGACTTTAGTTATCAATTGTGTTGTTCTTCGCCTGCCTCTTTTGATTTGTTGTCACATGTATTAGCATTAGTGAAAAATATTGTTTCTTGCCCACTATAGAGACAAAGCATACCATTCATAGAAAAGAAAAGGAAACAGTGCAGAATGTAGTGTCACAGTCATAGCTAGGGTATAGAGAAAGATCAGCTTAGTATGAGGTAAGTCCATTCAAAAGTCTGATGGCAGCAGGGAAGAAGCTGTTCTTGAGTTGATCAATATACGACTTCAGACTTTTGTATCTTTTTCCTGACGGAAGAAGGTGGAAGACACTATGTCCAGTGAACATGACGTCTTTAATTATGCTGGCTGCTTTGCCAAGGCAGTGGGCAGTGTAGACAGAGTCAATGGATAAAAGGCTGGTTTGCGTGGTGAAGGGGGCTACATTCTCGACTCTTTGTAGTTTCTTGCGGTCTTAGGAAGAGCAGGAGTCATAAGAAGTTATAATACAACCAGAAAGAATACTTTCTATGATGCATCTATAAAAGTTGATGAGAATCAATAGTGGATATGCCAAATTTCCTTTGTCTTCTGAGAAAGTAGAGGCGTTAGCAGGCTTTCTCCACACTAGTATCAGCATTGCGGGGAGCCAGGGCACATTGTTGGTAATCTGAACACCTAAGAACTTGAACCTCTCGACCATTTCTACTTCGTCCCCATTGATGTAGACAAGGCCATATTTTCCACTTCGTTTTCTGAAGTCAATGACAATTTCCTTCGTTCATCAAACTGACTGGATGAGTGTGCCCAGTCCTATGGTATTTGCAAATATGCACTTCAGACATTTTACCAATAGAAGTTAATTATTGACAGTAGCAGTTCCAATGCCAATGTTAGGGACACTGCAGTAAGTAGTGTTATAAATCTCCACGGCCAGTATCATTTACCAAACGTAAACGTTCAACGTCATTTTCTTCAACTAGTCTCTTATACATCTCCAGGTTGTGCCACAAATTCTCAACATTTTAAACAATAGAGCACTGGTGTTCCTATCAAAAGGCCAAAGAGCTGATTCAGAGCATTGTCCATCTCATGAACAGTAAATTGGTTTTTCTTGGCACTGTTTGAAGGAGGTTTGCTGAGCAGAATATTAAATGAAGTATTGTGTGATAATTAATATATTTAAAATACTATTTAAATGCTGAATGACAATTTGCAATGTAGACCATAAATTAAGAGTAGATCAAATAAGCTAAATATTTCACACCCTGAAATCTCAAAGGTCAACCCACGGAAAGCAACTAGCCTGGATGGGGTACCCGAATGAGCACTCAGATCCTGTGTGGATCAGCTGGTGGGAGTATTCGCAGACATGTTCAACCTCCCTTTACAACAACCTGAGGTCCCTATCAGCTTCAAGAAGATGACCATCATCTTGGAACCTAAAGAAAACCAAGCAACATGCCTTAATGACTATCAGCTGGTGGCTCTGACATCCATTTTTATGAAAGGCTAGTTATGGCTAATCAATTCCAGTCTCCCTCAATACCCGAATGTTTATTGTTGCAACAGACAGATGCCATCTCCCTTCCCTGGCCCTGCACTCAACCCAGGAACATCTAGATAACAAGAGCACCCGTGTCAAACACCTATTTATTTATTGAAGGCTAAGCTGTAGTTAACACCATTATTCCCACAAAACTCACCTCCAAATTCCATGACCTAGGTCTCGGCTCCTCCCTCTGTGACTGGATCCTGAACTTCCTAATCCACAGACCACAATCAGTAAAGATAAGCAACAACACCACCTTCATAATCATCCTCAATACCAGTGCCCTACAGGGATGTGTTCTCAGCCTCCTACTATACTCCTTATAACCTATGAGCGTGTGGCCAAATTCCCCTCCAATTCAATTTTCAAGTTTGCTGACGACACCACTATAGTGGGTCGGATCTCAAACAACGAGACAGAGTACAGGAATGAGATAGAGAACTGGTGAACTAGTGCGACAATGATAATCTCTCCCTTAACGTCAACAAAATGAAGGAGATTGTCATCGAAGCATAAAAGAAAACATTCTGTATCAATGGAGACGAAGTAGAAAGGGTTGAGAGCTTCAAGTTTTTAGATACCCAGGTCACCAACTTGTCCTCGTCCTCACATGCCAACACTACAGTTATAAAAGCCCACTAATCCCTCTACTTTCTCAGAAGACTAATGAAATTTGGCATGTCAGCTACGATTCTCATTAACTTTTATAGATGCCCAACAGAAAGTATTCTGGTTGTATCATTGCTTGGTATGGCTCCTGCTCTGCCCAAGACTGCAAGGAACTACAAAAGGTTGTGAATGTAGTCCAATCCATCATGCAAACCAGCATCCCATCCATTGGCTCTGTCTGCATTTCCCGCTGTCTCGGCAAAGCAGCCAGCATAATTAAGGACCCCACACATTCTCTCTTCCACCTTGTTCCATCAGAAAAAAGATGCAAAAGTCTGAGGTCATGTACCAACCGCCTCAAGAATAGTTTCTTTCCTGCTGCTGTTAGACTTTTGAATGGACCTACCTTTGCATTAATTTGAACTTTTTCTACAACCTAGCTATGACTGTAACATACATTCTGCACTCTCTCCTTTCTCTACGAACGGTATGTTTTGGCTGCATAGCAAGCAAGAAACAGTACTTGTATGCTAATACATGTAATAATAATAAATCAAATCAAAGTCACACAGAACTAGACCATCCATTAATCAGTTCAGTCTACGGTCCAAATGTTCTTCCCTTTGATTTTTTTCTGTATCTTGCAGTATTGGCTAAATGCAGAATACAACTTAGTCCAAATTGCCTGTTAAAATCAATTACAGTTTTATTTCAGCCAGTAACTGCTGCCCTCTGTAGGGCAATCATATTATGACATCAACATATTTAGTTTAAAAACTTGCTTGCAAAATGTTAATCAAAGTACTGAATTGATTATAAGTTAAAGACAGCAATTCATTTCAAAGGAATTTGCCACCTTTAATTATCTATGTTGAATTTGATTATTCCTTTTTAATGTGTGCATTATTAAACCTCTACAAGCGTAGAATTATACACAATGTGAAGGCTGGAAATCTAAAATAAAAATAGCACCTGACACACAGCAGGTCTAGCAGCATCTTTCAGAATTAATATTTGGTGTCAAATATGACTCGCTTCAGAACTACAGAATAACTCTGGCATGGCTAATTTATTAATTTTTTTACAAAACACAGAACATGCAATTTAGTTGCAAACACTGGATCCAATGATTCAGAGGATGAATTGTTTCATGATACAGTTGCTATACAGGTACCTACAAACATAAAATTGTTATACCAGCCCTGTTACCTTGGATGCCAGTTAACTTGTTTGTGCCAGCCTGTATGTTATCTAATAGCTAATCACAACGCAGATTGCTGCCTTGAGATAACCATAAAGAAACTACTGAGGCAGCCATGTTCACACGATGGAGGACAAGCCTTAGCCTGGGAACCTGCTGAGCATGGGAAAATGCGTACGTGCTGGGGGCAGGGGGGTTTTTTGGTGGTGGTGATGGTGGTTGGAGACAAGCCTAAGGAACTGCCGCTAGGTGCCAGGTACATCTCCCAAAAACTTCTGAATAAACCTGCTATACTTTGACATAACTGGTCTCAGGAGGTATTATTTTATCTACAACACAGTCAATAAAGCAAAACTGTTATGTGCCTCAGAATCCAAGCACAGCTTGGTGTTGCACACTTCACTGCCCACAAATCTGCTGCTTCCTCCTTCGTCCTATGATGTATGGCATATGTTTCAATGTGCCTGTGCACATCAGAGTGTTCTCATGCAAATTAATAAATGTGAAGTGAGAGGGTTGTGTCCTGGAAAATACTCTGACATCTGACAAATAACTGGTCATTTATTTGGGATTGTATTGTCATCTGTCTTGCTTGTCTTCATAACAACAACTAATGCATTCCAACAATAAGTAATTAAGTGCATGGAAAGCACTGCAAGGAATATGCAACATCATTATCTTTCATTCAAGTGAAATTTCAGTCTTCCGCTACCATGAAAACAGAGCAGTGATATCATGGAAAAACACTTCCACTGGCCTATTCTCCAAGGCATAAACCACACTGGTTTTGCACACGTCATCATTCCGTCATCACTGACCCAAAGCCTACTAATTTCCTACCCCAACACAGCAATGTGGAAGTGGTATTACCACAAGGACTAGGAAAGTTCAGGATGGCTCAGCACCACCTTCTCAGGGCAGCAAGGGAAGAACACTGCAGCCTTGCCAGTATCACCCACATTCCAAGAAGAAACAAGTTTCATTAAAAATTCAATCCACCAACCACTAGCTTCCAGAGGCACCAGAAAATTAGTCTATGCTCAAACCTACGCAGAACACAGGCAGCTGTAAAGGATAAACCTCTACTAATTAGACAGTAAAGTTGACAGTCTGGAAAATCCCTCCTGGATTTCATATATAAATCAATACATTCAAAAACTAATTTTATTAATTTTGGTATCCTTTTCAAATTTCCACTCCTTTATAATTCCAGAGAGAAAACATCTTTTCTATTCTAAGATATTATTCAACTATCTCTTGAACCGGCACCAAGGCAGTTTGGGAGTAAATGGGAAAGAAAACAGATTAGAAATGACAGAATGCGTCATCCCTGCAGGACAATGCAACCCAATCCAAGCTGGTCTTCCACAACTCCTACTAATTAGTTACAGCAAAACACTGGCAAGGATGAATCTGGGCTGAGAATTTCTTCAGAGCTGCTCCACTTTAGTGGAAATGCAACAGAAAAATGAACTTTCACAGGAAACAGGCTGAAGATGTTACAGCAGCAGGGTCAACTTTTGAGAAAATTTCTGCCCCTGAGGCAAGAAAGAAAAGTCAATTTTAAAAAGTGAGGAACAGTCCAAACCCTTGGCTTTTCAGAAAAGCTATCAGATGAGAAAACAAAAAAATGGCAAGCAGCACTCTGCGGTACACAGACAAGCCATTGCTTTGCTGCCCATCAAGCAGGAACAGTTTTCAGTGCATCCTGCTCAGGCAAAAGCATCTATGGTAAGCTCATCTCCGAGATATTATTAAATTTCTATTCTGGTGAAGCAATCGCTCTTGGGAGTGTACAACTCTTCTTGTTGAGATAGCTTACAGTATCGTGTTTTTTTGGGCTAGGAGAGAAATGTCAACTTTATACCAGATCATCATTGCATCCAGACTTCTCATTAACACTAATTTTTTTTTATATAATAGCTCCATTACAAGGACTCACTAGGCTCAAATAATGACTGGGAACAGATTGGATCATTACTATGTTGGCATCATCTGCTTTCAAATATGTTCAGTTATTTCAAATCTCTTTGTTTTCAAGATGGGCAAACATCCACAGCCATTTGAAATATATAGATATGTAACAACATGGAAAGCAGACAAATAACCAATCCCTGCAGAATACTAACTCAGCTTCTCTCAGGACAGAACCCCTATCGGAGAGTATTTGGATCCATGTGCAGCAACTCACACTTTAAGAACAATGAGGCTGAATCCACTCAATTCCTCTAGGACTTGCAGGTTATAAATCCATCACTCATTGAATAAGTTCCAAATTATAGTAAATTATCTTTTACATTAAATTAAAAAAGCTCAAAAGAGCATATAGGATTTAACGATTTCTGCACTTTAGGAAATCAAGTGCGACAGATTATAATAATTAGTATTTACATCATTACAGATGCTGTCATTTCATTTTGATCCAAATTTACTTTGTAAGTAGGCAATCATTAAAGAATCAGTGTTAATCAGCAGTTCAAAACTGGCATTTAAGAGTTCAATTAGTAGACTGGATTAAATTCCTCTTGACTTAAACTGAACAGAAAGCATGGGTACCTGTTGGCGTACTATAGGAAACTGCAACATCTCCTCCCAGATCGGCAGGTGGGAAGTCTTCTTTCAAGAAAACAGACATCATTACACTTCTTGATGTCCCAGGCTCTATGAAAAGTACATAATGGTGTTACTTTATTTCATTCCTTAATATGTTGCAAAAAAAGTTTCCTCTCTAAATCTGCAGAGAATTTATAAAACAGCTGTTTAAAAGACAATATCCCTATTATCTGGATTTTGAATACTTGCCAGGACAAAATCTTGGAACAGAGTATAACATTGTTAATTTAGTGTTTTATTTAAATGCCAACATTTCACAAATTTCAAGGCATCCCTAAATATCATATTAAATTTCCTGCCACTTTCAATCAGGAATTTATAATTATCTAGTCATAGGAAAGAATAATACAGCAACATAACAATGGAACCATCTTGTTGTACAGTTATCAAGATTACCTTCATTAAAAACATACAGACTTTGTAGAATTAACTTTAACTCAAGAGGATCAGTTCTACTGAAATGTTCACTCAACATAAACACCAGCTTAATATTGCGATGACACCAGTTCTAGTATTACCAAAGCCGAGAGTTTCCAATTTAAACAATTTCCAGTGTGGGTGTAACTCAGGACTGATAGGCCCAGCTCAGCAAATGCACTTACCTATGACAGCAAAGCTGAGTTGGTCTTGTGTTACTGCCAATGGAGACTGCACACATACAGATAGTTTCACATCCTGAACAGCAAGTCGGCTCCAAATTGTGACCTAGTTGTAAAAGTAAATGGAACTTAGGCAATTTGTTTCTATTATTTTGATTATTTGCTATAAAAGAATTAAGATCATGCAAGGATCCCCATAGGATCTTACACATTATGAAGGACACATAGAGATCAGAATTTCGCTTATTTTGGCCTTAATGGTAAAATTGGCATCATGGAAATATAACCGAGCTGAGGCCTGAAAGAAGGTTGAGAGAGAACTTGATATATGGAAGTCCCTCAACAGACCCACGAGAGAGAATGATACGCTAATAGACTGAGATGACTAAAGTGGGTGAAGGCTTGTACAGAGCAGAAAGATCAGCACCAACCAGTTGGACTGAATAACAGTGACCTTTCCCGCTGTTAATTCTGTTAATTAAGGGTAAGGATAAACAGGTGGAGAGCGTTCACTGTTTTAGCATTTGAAAAGAAACACTTATTGAACCAGTGATGAGTAGGGGAAGAAGCTATAAATCTGCAATGTTTAGCTTTGTAAATAAATCTGAGCCAAGTAAAAACTGAATTCTGGTCTCTCTTTTGTCAAATGGCTGTCAGAAGTTTAAAATGATAGCAAAGTATGGTAGCCAGAGGTGAAGATTCAAAAACTATTTTTAAGTCAAAATATTCTTGTGAAAGAATGGTTGAAAGGGGAAATTGTTAGGATATGATTACCTATCAATATTCACAGAGTCTGGACCTTCTGACTGTTTGAAAAATAAAATAAATATGGGTTACCATAGAACCCTATAGTGCAGAAGAAGGCCATTTGGCCTATCGAGCTTGCACTGACCACAATCCCACCCAGACCCTATCCACAAAACGCCATATATTTATCCTAGCTAGTCCCCCTGGCACTAAGGGGCAATTTAGCATAGCCTGGTGAGAGTTACAGAACAAAGAGATCCAGGGGTACAGGTTTATAGTTCCTTGTAAGTGACAGACTGATGAAGAAGGCATTCAGCATGCTCGGCTTCATCAGTCAAAACATTGACTATAGGAGTTGGAATGTCTTGTTTGGATTTTCAAAGATGTCATTCCATTGAGTAATATATCACGGTCTTTAACAAAATGTATAAGATATTGCAGACATTAAATTTGGAGATTCATTATTCGATGTTCGCATTTAATTGTTGGATTGTGGTAAGGAGGCATGTATGTGGGTAGGTTCCTGCTTTTAACTGGGATTAAGTTCTCAGAAAGAAATAACATTTTGGACTGTGTGGATGTCAGCCACCTTGACACAGTTCCTGGGGAGTAATTATTTCCAGCAGCGTTGATGGCACAAACTTTGACTTGATTTATTATCGTCATATATATTGGTATACAGTGAAAAGTATTGTTTCTTGTGCACTACACAGACCAAGCACTCTGTTCATACAGAAGGAAAGAAGAAAGTGTAGAATGTAGTTTTTCCATTATAGCTAAGGTGTAGAGAAAGATCAATTTAATGCGAGATAGGTCTATTCAAAAGTCTGATGACAAGCAGGAAAGATGACGTTTGAGTTGATTGGTACGTGACTTCAGACTTTTGTATCTCTCTCCCACTAGAGGAAGGTGCAAGGTGGAACAGAGTATGTGCAGGATGCACGGGGTCCTTGATTATGCTGGCTGCTTTTTTGAGGTAGCAGTAAGTGTAGACAGAGTCAATGGATGGGAGGCTAGTTTGAGTGATAGACTGGGCTTCATTCACAACCCTTTGTACTTTCTTGCAGTCTTGGACCAAGCAGGAGTATATCAAGCTGTGATACAATAGGACGGCACAGTGGCACACTGGTTAGCACTGTTGTCTCATAGCACCGGGGACCCGGATTCCATTCCCGCTTAGGTCACTGTCTGTGTGAAGTTGGCATGTTCTTCCTGTGTCTGCATGGGTTTTTTCCAGATGCTCAGACTTCTTCCCACAGTCCAAAGATGTAGGATTAGGTGGATTGGCTGTATTAAATTCTCCCTCTGTGTACCCGAACAGTGCTAAGATGTGGAGACTTGGGGATTTTCACAGTAACTTCACTGCAGTGTTAATGTAAGCATACTTGTGACTAATAAATAAACTTCAACTTTACAACCAGAATGAATGCTTTCTATGGTACGTCTAAAAAAGCTGATGAGAGTCATTGTTGATATGCCAAATTTCCTTAGTCTCCTAAGAAAGTAGAGGTGTTGGTGGGTTTTCATAACTGGTGTCAGCATGGGGAGGCCAGGACAGGTTGTTAGTGATCTGGACACTTAAAACCTACAACTCCTGTTAGTCCACTTGACAGCTCTGGAGCTGCGGATCGATTCACTTTGGATCATCCACAATGCTGAGGAAGTCATGGATAGTATGTTCAGTGAAGTCATGGTCAGTATGGTCATTCTGGAGGTAACACTTACTGAAGGAGATAGGGAATGAATGACCACTAGACAGAGGAGGAGGAGGAAGGCAGTGCAGAGGGTCCCCTATGGTCATCTCCCTCCTAAACAGACATAACATTTTGGATACTGTTGGGGGAGATTATTTACCAGCGGAAGGTGGCAGCAGCTTCATGGCATCATGGTTGGCTCTGCTGTGCAGGAGGGCAGGAAAAAGAGTGGCAGAGCTTTAGTGACAGGGGATGCAATTGTAAGGGGGATAGACAGGCGTTTCTGTGGACGCAAACGGGACTCCAGGTCTGTCACCTCCCTGGTACAACAGTCAAGGATGTCTTGGAGTGGGAGTGTGAACAGCCAGTTGTCACTGTGCGTATAGACATCAATAATGTAGGTAAAAAACTGGATGTGGTCTTACAACTGAATTTAGGGAGTTAGCAGTTAAATTAAAATGTAGGACCTCAAAGGTAGTAAACACAGGATTGCTGCGAATGCCACATGTTAGTCAGAGGAGGAATGTCAGGATTGCTCAGATGAATACGTGATTTGAGGGATAGTGCAAGAGAGGAGGATTCAAATTCCTGGGACATCGAAACTGGATCTAGGGGAGGTGGGACCAGGATAAATCAGATGAGCTGTACCTGGGCAGGACTCGAACAAATGTGCGAGGGGGGAATGTTTGGTAGTTGAGGAGTGTTTAAACTAATGTGGCAAGGGGATGGGAACCAATGCAGGAAGTCAGAGATAAGGGGGGACAGAAACAAAAAGCAGTAAGGGAGAAAAGTGAAAGTCAGAGAAACCAAAGACAAAAATCAAAAAGGGCCACAGTACAGAGACTATGGAGAACTCAGTGAATGGGCTTAGAAAGGCTAAAAGAAATAAAATACAGGGTGAGTGTACAAAACATGACAGGATAGATGGTCTGACATGTGTTTGCTTTAATGCAAGTAGTATGACAGGTAAGGCGGATGAACTTAAAGCTTGGATTACTACATAGAACTACGATGTTGTGGCAATTATGAGTCTTGGATGAAGAAAGGGTGGGACTTGCAGCTTGACATTCCAGATTTAGATGTTTCAGGTGAGATAGAGAGGATGACAAAAGAAATAGAAATATTGCTTCTCTGATTTGAGAGAATGTCACAGCTATACAGAGAGAGAACACTTTGGTGGAATCATGTAACGAGGCCATGTGGGTAGAACTTAGAGTGCAATCACACTGTTAGGGTTGTATTACAACCACCCCAGCCCCCACCACCAACAGCCAGCGTGAAGTGCAGGAACTGATATGTCAGATGATTATGGGAAGATGTAAAAACAGGACTGTTGTGATGGGCAATTTTAACTTCCCCAATATAGATTGAGATTTCTTTGGCGCCAGGGCTTGGATGGAGCAAAGTTTGTTCAGTTTGTCCAAGAGTGCTTCTTGAGACAATATATAGATAGTCCAAATTGGGAAGGGGCTACCTTAAACCCGATTCTGGGAAACAAGCCTGGACAAGTGATTGATGCTTCAGTGGGTAACCATTTTGGAAATAGTGATCACAATTCTATAGGTTCCAAGATACTTGTAGAAAGGGATAGAAATAATCTCAGAGTGAACATACTAAACTGGAGGCAGGCTAACTATATTAGTATTAGGCAAGAGTGAGGGAACATAGATGGGAGTGGCTGTTTGTGAGTAAATCTACATCCAATACGTGGAAGTCATTTGAAAGTCAATTGTTAACAACTCAAGACAAGTATGTCCCTGTAAAAATGAAGGATAAAGTTGGCAAGTTTCAGGAGACCTGGATGACAAGGGATTGTGAGCTCGGGAGCATACATAAATTTCAGGAAATTAAAAATAGACAAGACTCTTGAGGAATACAAAGATAGCAGGGATGAACTTAGAAGGGCAAAAAAGGACTATGAAATATCCTTGGCAGGCAGGATTAAGGAGAATCCCAAAGCTTTCTATGCATATATAAGGAGAAAGACAGTAGCTAATGAAAGGGTGGATCCACTCAAGGACAATGAAGGAGATTTGTGCGTGGAACCAAATGAGTTGGGCAAAGTCCTTAACGAATATTTTGCACCAGTATTCACAAAGGAGAAGGATGTGGTGGATGGTGAGTGTAGAAAAGTGGATGTTGAATTCTAGGACATGTTGAGATAAAAAGGGAGGAGGTATTGGAAAACATTAAGATGGATAAGTCCCCAGAGCCAGATAGGGTCTATCCCAGAAATCTGAGAGGGGTAGGGAGGAAATTGCTGAGGTCTTGGGCAAAATCTTTGTATTCTCTTTAGGTACCAGGGGATTGGAGAGTAGCTAACATTGCTGAAGAAGGGTAGAAGAGACAATTGGGAAATTACAGGCCTGTGAGCCTGTAGTGGAGGTGAGGTGGGGGAAATTATTGGAGAAGATTCTTAGGGACAGAATGTACTCATATCTGGGAAAGAATATTAGTGATAGGCAGCATGGTTTTTTGAAGGGGATGTCATGTCTCAAACTTGGTTATCTTCTTTGAGGAACTGACAAGAAAAAATGACCAGGATAGGGCTGTAGATGTTGTATACATGGACTTTATTAAAGAATCATAGAATCCTACAGTGCAGAAGCAACCATTTGGCCATTGAGTCTGCACCATCCACAATCCCACCAAGGCACTAACCCCACAATCCCACCAAGACCCTAACCTACAACTTCCTGCATCCACTCCAGCTAGTCTCCCTGCCATTAAGGGGCAGTTTAGCATGGCCAATTCACCTAACCCACACATCTCTGTACTGTGGGGGGAAACCAGACCACCTGGAGGAAACCCACACAGACATGGAGAGAATTTGCAAATTCCACACAGACAGTGACCCAAGCCAAGAATTGAATCCAAGTCCCTGGCGCTATGAGACAGCAGCACTAACTATTGTGCCACCCCATTTGATCCTTTGATAAGGTTTCTCATGGCAGATTTATATAGAAGGTGAAGCCATATGGGATCTGAGGTGAGCTGGGTAAGATGAATACAAAACTGGCTTGGGCATAGAAAGCAGATATCAGTGAAAGGGTACTTTTCTAACTGGAGGTTTGTGATAAGTGGTGTTCCACAAGGATCAGTGCTGGAACCTTTGTTGTTTGAAATACATATATTATATACATGTAAATGATTTGGAATAAAATGTAAGTGGTCTGATCAGTAAATTTTGCAGATGATACAAAAATTGGGGGAGTAGTAGAGAGTGAGGATTGTCAGAAAATATAACAGGATATAAATCAGCCAGAGATCTGGGCTGAAAGATGGCATATAGAATTTAACCTGGATAAATTTGAAGTAATGCAATTTGGAGAAGGAAAGTCGACAGTAAATGGTAGAGGCCTTAGAAATATTAGCATACAGAGGGATTAGGTATGCAGACCTATAATTCCCTAAAACTGACAATTCAGATGGACAAGGTGATCAAGAAGGTGTATGGTATACTGACCTTCATCGACTGGGGCGTTGAGTATACGAATCGGAAAATCATGTTTCAGCTGTATAAGATTTTGGTTAGGCTGCATTTGGAGTACTGTGTACAATTCTGGCTCTGGAATTTTAGTTTGCACTGACACTGAGTGAGTTTGCTCTGAATATTTTCGCAATGAGCTTTGACAGGAAGGTGACAATATTTTGTTTATCTCTTCTATATTTCTCCTGTTACATTAGCTCTTTAACACTGATAATTCCATTTCACTATAAGAATGGTACAATACCTTCAGTGAGGTGGAAGGGACACTACCAGGAGAATGCTGATGCGCTGGAAAGGGCACAGAAGAGATTTACCAGGATGTTGTCCAGTTTGGAGGATATGGACTATGAAGAAAAATTGAACAAACTTGGATTGTTTTCATTGGAGCATTGGAGGATGAGGGGGTCTTGATAGAGGTCTACAAGATTATGACAAGCTTGGATAGAATGGGTACTCAGAGCATCAAATCTCAGGAGCATTGGTTGAAAATAAGAGGGGAGAAGTTTATAAGGGATGTAAGGGACAAGTTTTCCACACAGACGGTGGTGAATGCCTGGAATGCACTGCCAGAGATGGTGATGGAAGCTGATTCTATTACAATGTTCAAGTAGCATGAATAGGCAGGGAATAGAGGGATATGGACCATGTAGAGGGAAGAAAGTATTAGCTCAGAGAGGCATTTGTGTCGGCACAGATCTAGTGGGTTGAAGGACCTATTCCTGTGCTGTACTGTTCTTTGAATTTTGTAACTACCTCTCCCCTCCCACCTCACTTTACACCCAGATGCACTCATCTACTTCCAACTCCTTGATTTTAACTTCTGCACTATTGCTGGCTGTGCATTCAGACACCTAAGCTCCACGCTCTGAAATTCCTCCCTATGTTCTCCACATCTTTTTTTTCTCTTTTAGGGGCTACATAAGACCTACTCATTTGATCAAGCTTTTGGCCATCTGCCATAATATCACCTTACATGGCTTCATAATGCTGCTGTCAAGTGCCTTGGAGCATTTTGTCGCACCAAAAGATGCAACTTCAACTCAAGTTGCTGAAAACAAAGCATTCTACAGTGTTGTGGAATGGGATTTAGATTTGTTTCCAATAGTTCTTCAATTCCAGAGTGTCTTTTTCAACTGTCAAAGCAAACTTATCAAGGTCCCTACCGGTGGAGAGAAACTGATGCTGGAATACTCTGAGACAAACTGATGTCCATGACATTTAGAATAATGTTAGAACAATGCTTAGGTTGCATTCTGACTCTAGAATTTTAGTTTGCACTGACACTGAATAAGTTTGCTCTGAATATTTTTGCAATGAGCTTTGACAGGAAGGTGACAATATTTTGTTTATCCCTTCTACATTTCTCCTGTTATATTAGCTCTTCAACACTGATAATTCCATTTCACTATAAGAATGGTACAATACCTTCAGTGAGGTGGAAGGGACTGCCACATCGGCTCTAGTATCAACTGCTTGCTGTTTTAGAAAAAGAAATAGCTTTCATCATTAAGTGCTAATTAACTCAGATGCCTGACAGTTTTCTGTATCAGCATGCAACAGCTTAACAAGCAATAACAGTAAACTCACTATAAATCACCAATCATTCCATCTATTTAATACTTTTACAGTCTCCAATTTTCCATCAAAGCACCATTCAAATTAAAGGTTCATTCCGTACTGGATCAGCATTATCTGATTCTACAAACTCTTGGTGCATTACATGGCATCTCTCTTGCTGGGTTGCTTGTTAAATGATAAGCTGTCACTGTGATATTACATCTTTTCTACTACAAACAAAAGTCCTTTATACGACTATAAATTTCAAAGCCAGCTCAAACTCTTTTTTTTGCTTAATTTTTAATATTACTTTCAAGATATGACCATTGAATGTGGAATTAGATAGGTAGGATATATTTACTCTCTTATCGAATAGTAAAGTCTTTTTCCCTGTCTGAATTATTTCCATTGTTTATCATAGAAACTGAAGCACAAAGCTCTTAACACTGTTCATGGGAAATTGCTGTTTGACCAGTTACTGTTTTCCTTTACACCCCTCCCCCCTCAGATTACATTGCCATTTGGTTTCCAAAAAGTGAAACAAAAAAAATGCCTTAATACTTATTTGGCCTCACATACGGAAACTGCATCCAGGCTTGGGGAGACAGTAACAGTCACTTTCAAATTATCATCGTTTTCAGCCTTGGGCAAAACATCTGAAAGAAAAAGGGACAATATTGCAACAGAAACAGTGCAATTGCCTTCAATACATTACACCTTTAAATAACATTTCCACATTTGAAATTCAAACTAGTCTTTCATTATCAAAGGCCTAATGAATTTGATCAATCATGTCATCTATTAGCAGAACATTCAAATATATGCCTTTTGCAATAAAACAGAAGCCATAAGATAACATTGGGCCAAAAATTAGAGGATTGGGATAATCATCGTTGTCAGAAATGAGAAGTTGAAGGATTGCATTACTGCAACTAACATTACTTCTCAAATACAGTTTTAGTTATTATTTTTACTAAATAATTATGAATTAACTATTTTAACTTAACTAATTGGGATATTTCAAGCTGTACATGTTAAGTTCCAAAATTTAGATAGTGGAAGGAGGGAGTTATGGAAATTATATCTGCTTTCCAAAAATGTTTATGTTGTTTTGACCAACAAGCTCAAGATTGATTATATCTTCTATTTTTCTAATTTCCCTTATTTCCTCTCTTAAATGCCCACTTAGCCACCATTCTTGGCTCTTGTAGAGAAATGTTGAACATTTCCTACCAATGGTAAATTAGCAACAGTATTGTGATTAGTGTTATCAGCTGTTTTCCCTAGACATAGGCTGAGTTTTCACGGCATCACGCTGGTGGTCATTAATCGGGTCACTTTCCTGTTTTATTTTTCTGTTTAAACTCAGGTAAACCTCCTAATACTGCTGTATTTTAATTCAGCACAACTAAATGTGGATAAAGCAAAATAGTACAGATGTCAAAAATCTGATAGCATTTGTGGTAAAGAAACAGAGCTAACCTTTCAGTTCTTAATACAGATCACCAAACTACAACATTAATTCTTTCTCTCTACACAGATGCTGCCAGGCCCACTAAGTAATTCCAAAACTTCCTGTTTTTATTACTAAATAAGATGAGAAACTCCCTTTCAATGCTTGTGAATTATAATCACATGGAAGTATTGCAATTTGAGGACATTAGATTTTCAATTCAGACAAGTGTGTACTATGAATGATAGCAGAAGTTGATTAGGAGAAGAACTTGTACTGTCTCTTTGCCCCTGGAACTTAAGTTTAAATCTAAGTCTGACTGATTTCTTGAACATTTCTTTATGGGCACATATTACATGGATTTTCCAGAGCAAGTGCATAGGATGGCTGATGTGAGAATCTGGAAAATATTGCACCAGAGGATGCTCTTTTCGAAAATTAAAAATATTCCAATTCCTCACATTGTTGCCATTAAAAACATAACCAAACATTACAATAAATGGATGAAACAGTGAGAAGGCTCCAAACAGATTCTGATCAAACAAGAGTGAAGTCAACAACCTACTGTCTCCATATACTTCAATGGAACTTTAATATTAGTAAAGAGCAATTTTTTTTATCGTGTTGAATGGGTATAGTTGACACTATCACAAATTAGATGAAACACAAAATGAAGATATTAAAAATATGAAGTCAATAGCTGAAAGAGAAAGACAGATTTTTGCATTGAATGAAACTTTGCAGCAGGGTGAACAACGTATTGACTTTTCTCCACAATTTCACAAAGTAGAGAAGATCTATTTTTCATATCCTGTCTCCTGCTTTCTACAAATTCTCTGCTAGCTGTGTTGCTTTTCCTGTGGGTAAAAGTGTATAATTTTTTTTTACATCTCTTCTCCTTTTTAAATATTACTCATCTATAATATCTGCAGCTCTGATAAAAATTCTAGACCTACCTCTACTTATCAGACATGATTTGGCCTGGCGAATGCATTCCGCATTCAGTTTGGGCTTCAGATTCAAGCACTACAGTTTCTTGGTTAAATGCAACTAATTTCACAATCTAAAAATGTATTATTTAGTTCAGGTATTTCAAGCTTTAAGATTCAATACATCTTGTGCTATAAAAAATGCATTGATGTTTTACTTCTTCAATGCAAGTTCTATCAGCTGTTAAAGCAAGTCAAAAATATGTGGTGAAGTAATTTTAAATGGTCATTTGGATTTTGAGGTCAGTAGTGACAGTGTTTGCCTATATCCTTGAAAACGGGTATCCACAAAGATCGCTCTGTGTGGTGAATTTCACCATTCCGATGTTAATTTGAATCTGACACCAAGACTACAGAACCCAATAGTGATGCCATCAAGCAAGGCAAACAGCCAATCACATGGAAGTATTCTCACAAATAGCAAACAAGGAAATTACAGATCAGAGTAATTAACAGCAGAGAAGGTGGTCACTCAGTCATTAAGTCTATGCAGGCTCTTCATGGAGCAATCCAGGCAACCTTACTTCCCCCAGCAAGTCTTACCCTTCCCTTTTTAATCTAATTTTATGGAGAGTGAAATAAAGATTGAGACTTACATGTGAGATTAAGGTAAAGCTACAATATAAACATTTTTTACAAAATCAAGAGAGTGAAAATTAATAATGAAGAAGAAAATTGACATTTTAACACGAAGTTGGTTTTTCCTGTGTCAGGGAGGCTTTTTACCAGCAGTTGTGAATTAGTATGCTGTTAAAAATTTAGGTTTTTACAATCAATCTAATTTTGTAAAGGGACATTGTTCCTGTTAGTTCAGAGACTTCTAATTGCAGTCTTCAGGGATATCAACAACACATCTCAGAAAGACATAGAATCACTAACAGTATCTTCTGGATTTCTGTATTTAACTGTGCACACACAGACTTGACATAGCAACCAAGGTTCAGAGGAGTAATAACAGCAAATGTCATTGCTACTGCAAAATCCTGCCTGTTACCTGTTATGTGAACCACTATAATCAATAGATGTTAATGCTGCATAGCATGTGAAGCTTTCAGAACAATGTTACCAGCAGATTGCGGATCACATACATTAAAAAAAGAACATTTTTCAGACTGCTAGTGTTATCACTTTTGATCATTTGTGCACCTTGTGTTTTTGAGGCTTCCCTGATGATCTTGTGAAGTTCTTTCATTTCTGTGTCCATTTCCTCATAATTCAGTTCTCTGGACTCAACCTTTGGAGCTTGGAAGAAGGAAGGATCTGTGCCCAAGTATGAACACTGCAAATGGCCACTGTCACTTAAAGTCACCACTACTCCCTTCAAGTTCCTGAACAGGAAAGAAATTAAAATATTTACAGACTTAATACCACCTTTCACATAAAATATATTCGACCTGATTTAAAAAACATAATATTTGTTCCCACTTTTTATCACTGTCAACATCATTGCATTATTGTTCAAAACTCAGACACCCATACAATAGACAATATTGTAAATGCTAAATTTCTTATCTCCATAAATATATTTAATACACAAACTGAAATTTGAGAATAAGGGCCTAGGCACTGGACTGTAGAATTTTTAAATAATTCTTTAAAAAGTGTTTTCTCTGCAACTGGGATCCAGAATTGGGAAGAATGCTGGTTCCCCACTCAGTTTATTAAGGGCCTTTGTGCTGTTACGAAACTTTAAGTGTTTTCTTTGACTTAGAGCTGACATTTAAAGCCACATCTCCACTGCCATTAAGACTAGGAACTTTATCCAGGTACCAACATTCATATGTACACATTAGGGAGAGTAGGCCACTTGGCCCCTTGAACTTGCTCTGTCATTCAAGTAGATCATGGCTGAGCTGATTATAACTTCAAACCCCACATTCCTACTTACCACTAACTTTCACACCCTTGTCAATCAAGAATCCACCTGGCTCTGCTTTAAAAATATTCAAAGACTCTGCTCTCACTGCCTTTTGAGGAACAGAGTGCCAAATCCATAACCTTCAGACAAAAAAATTCTCCTCAATCGTTGTCTTAAAATGAGTGACCCTTTATTTTTAATCAACGACCCCCATTCTAGATTCTTTAACAAGAGACATCCATTCTCTGAAGAACGCTCAGGATCTTAACATTTTATCCCAAACACTTTAATCCAAATTGCTTCTACAATCTGCTTTCCTGAACTTAGGTTTTCCCCTTCTAATGCACTAACACTGTCATTAATCAGCAGAGCCACCCACCACTTGTTTCTACCTTCTGTCCTTCCTAAGTATAACATAACCACCAATATTCAGGTCCCAATATATGTCATTCTGCAGCCATTTTTCTAGAATGCCCATCAGATCATACTTATTAATTTCTATTTGCAACATACTTTATTTTGTTTTGTTTCAAATACTGTGAAGATAGTCTTTAATTTTGTAGTTTTATTATCTTTTTGTGTCTTGTCTTATCTGTTGATTTTATCTTTGATTTACTCACTGTCTTCCTGTCATGGTGCGTTTATCATTTCCCATTTTGGTATCTTTTTCTCTTGCCTTGTCTCTATCCTTTGACTGACCACACCTTCCCAAATTTGATCCCTTGCCCCTACAACTCAGTTTAAAAATCTCTCTACTTCCCAAATTATTCAACTTGCTAGAACAGCTCCAATGCTCTCTTTCCCTATATATCAACTAATTCAGTGTTACCTTGTGAGGATAGGTCACAGACACCCAGATCAATCTGCTAAGAGGCAAATTATAGACCAATGTCACCAAGTTCATCCTCACAGAATGTAATCAACATACAAACTGCTCCTCTTAGTATAGCAGGCAGGATCCCAACAATCAATTACAATGTTAAGATCTTGCTAGTGAAGTGTTTATTTTTAAATAATCTGAAAACAGATATTTACTAAAAGAATGAAGCCACAAAGTCCATGATTTAAATCAGAAGAATTTTATTACATGACAATCTAAGAACATGAATATTAGTAACTATACTCTTACCTTAAATAGCTAGTTAAAAATATTAAAAATATCATAAACACACGATTACACTTTAAACCAAACTACTTGATTCAGCTTTCTTTCTACTGAATTTAACTTTCCTTCTACACCCATTTGGCTCCCCCTCCTCCTGTTCCCCCCACCAGCAATAACTTAAGTCAGATAATTATCAGACTTGGAAGATTAATCACTTACTCTGAGTACTAACTCAAAAACTTACACAAGGGCTGAGATTTCTCAGGTTTTTGCTTACTTCTAGCAACGTTGTCCCTTCCAATTTCCTCCTGTCTCAATTATAAACTCTTCGTTCAAATCACATGCTGAGATCATATTAAGTGTAGCCACCTCTGTTTTGAATGCTCCTGGTTCTACTGTTCTTTAATATTTGCAACTAAAACTCTCTCTCTTCTCAGTATGGCTATCCCAGATGCTTAACTCACTGCAATGAATCCTTCAGTTAACAGGAGGTTTCAACATTTTCAGCCAGCACACTGAATGCAGGATGAACTCTGCTAAAAAGAGGTGCTCCTTGCTCTACAGCCAGATTATAGTAAAACTAAAACCTAAAGTACTGTCCAAGATCAGAGCCTCACTCACAATCTATTTACCCCATGATTAACTTTGTATTGATTCTATATTATCCTATTATCTCCCACACAACTTGGTCCCATGATAATTTACTGGGAAGTTGGTGCTTTATGGGAGTTCTTTCAGAAAAACATAGTTCTTAAAAGGACCAATGCACCAACTATAAGAAAATTTTATTCCCAAAAACATAAGGGTTTTAACAGGAAACACTGGATGAAGTTGTATCAGATTGAATAATGACCAGGCATGGAAAAATATCAACTCCTCATCTCCAAGTTCCAATCTCAGGAAAGCCATACCAGCAATTCTTGCTGAGCTTCACAGTTGTCTAGTGGTAGAATCTGAATGCCCAAACTCACTGTTTGTGTAGTAATTCCTCTTAATTCAATAATTAATTGTTCAACAATAGCATGAAATGCCCATGAAATGAAAACAGAATCTAAAAATGGCAACAATATTGACTAAGGGCAAATCTTGATACATATCAAAACATGTACTTCCAAAGAAAGTGAGGAATGGCTCAAATACAGCCATTACGGCATGAAACAAGGGAGAGACCATGAGATCTTTTCAAAATTACAGCATTCAAACATAAAGAAATCATAGTCCTGCGATTACTCACAAAGGTTATTTGGGCTAATCTATTTCTTTGTGTATAAAAACTGAGTGAAGATTATTGAGTATAATGTTTCTAAATCTCTCTCCAGTTCCTTTGAATTATGCTTTCTCATGCCAGTTATATCAAATTTAAAGATGCAATTTTCTTCAACATGGATATTCAAATAAATGTATGATATTGTCAAGCTGAATGGCAAGCTCAGGTTTCACAAATATAAGATATGAAATAATACACACGATTCAAAGCCTCTGAGCTTCCATTATTTACCTGAAACAAATCTAGATTGTTTTGCAGAAGTTGCTGATGTTAACTCACAATAATTGCTTTCTGAATAATTTATTTTAGCTTAGTATCTTCCAAGTTTGAAATACAATTATTTTTGTCGAAAATATTCTCTCAAATTGACAAACTTCAGTAAGAGCTGAAAACTAATGCTGCATTACCTGGAAGGGGGTTTAAAAAAAACCTCTGTTGCATCAAATTTCAGTTTATCATCACTCTCAGCTTAGGAGGTTGATGGCTAAAAAGGCTGTGCATTAAGAGCAGTGAAAGTGGAGATACTGTCTGATAAAAATAAAAAAAAACCCATCAGACTTCAAACAACTTTAGATCTCTTAGCCTAACTCTCCAAACTGTGATAAAAGAATTTTCTCAGTGTCTTGACATTGCCAAATATTTCTAACGAAACGTCATCTGCTATGGGACAAGTTCTGCTGGGCACCCTTCTAACAAAAATAACTGCAACATATTCAATGCAATATAAAGTTGTATCAATATACTCACTGCTGTTAAGTTGTACTAATCTATTTTTAAACAAAAACACTAAATTTGATACTATGAGGAGCAACTGAATGATAAAAGGTTCAGAATGGCCTCTTCAATGTAGATCTGTTCAAGCAAAGGTTTGCACAAGATCTTGTAGACTATTCAACAAAAATTGTAGAACATAGGACAACTCATTTAACCATGCTGACAGATTGTCTCTAATGTGAGAGCAATATTGGAAGCAAAATAAGTAATGAAGTGGAAAAGAATCAATTCATCTATGTCAGGCAACAATGCAAAGAAAGCTGGTTAGTTCAAACCTCTCCCTAACTTTGATTACTAGTGAGTTCCCTTTAGACTCATGGACTTATTTACATGTATTATGTTTTAATCAGCAGTGATGTCTCTGTAATTGATGAAAGCTCATATCACTAATTAAATAATCTCGTCAATAAGTTCAACTATATTCTGATAAATACCAACAACAAAAGTATTTAACACTTTCTAGCCAAAATAGACATAAATAGGGACAGAGAAAGAAAATGGAAAACCTAACTGAAAAAATCGATCATTAAGCAATCTTTGTAATTGACCTGAATGAAAATTCAGTGACTATAATTTGTATCATGGCCGTGCCAACTCAGTGAAACAGTTGTATCCTCTACATACCACTCACCAACCAGTTTTCTTCCTGCAACAAAATCCTTCCATTTTTGTACACTTTCATTAGGTCTCTTGATCTGCTTAGTTATAATGTTAAAAGTCTCAATTTCTTGAGTATCTTCTTATAACCAAAGTCCCTAATTTTTCACCATCATCTTAGTAAATTTCTTCTACTTTTTAATTAATATTTAAAAACTGGGCAGTTGAAGTATTAACATAGCAATGAACATGATTCATTGCCACATTGCATCCCTTACTGTTCTCCGGAGCAGAGTTTTTGGAGAGTGGCTGGTGAGATTCCTGACTTGCAATTTCTGTCTTGCCCTTTAGTTGGTAGAGTGTTTATTTTGGCGCTCCGTAGCGGGAGATAGGCGCAGGGGGCTGCAGGGAAGGAAGCGCGGGAGTATAAAAGGAAGGCCAAGGTAAGACAGCGGGCAGCGTCGGGAGCGGGCAGTGGAGTGAGACGGGAATTAGAGTGAGAGCAACAAGGGCTTAAGCTCACTGGGCTTGGGCGAGCGCAGGCTTGGACACGGTGAGTACCTTGATTCCTACCTAATCAACACTTTTCCCAACACCTTTAAAGGGGTATACAAAATGCCACGATACTTGGCCAAACGCGTCCACTGCGTACGCTGCCATACGTGGACCTTCTTGGAGGCATCACGTCTCCCGAAGGCCCACATATGCACAAAATGTTTAGAACTGCAACGTTTAAGAGCAAAGTTGAGACAGCTGGAGCTGCGCTTGGAGGACATGTGTCTAGTGAGGGAAAATGAGGATACAATGAATAGGGAAGGCAGACCTGCGGGGACCCCAGGATCTAGTAGTAGGGACGGGCTGGGTACAGTTGCAAGGAACAAGAATAAAAATCAAGGCACAAAGGCCATCTCTAAGGAGGATTCCCAGAAACCCAAGGGAGGGGTAAAAGCTGTGATGGAGAGGGCAAGTGAGGGGGAACAGAATGCCACAGAGACCGGCGGGAAAGCAGGAAGTGAGATAGTGGTGGGGGATGGGCTGGTTAAAGGGATCGATAGGAGATTCTGTGGGCAAAAGAGAGACTCCAGGATGGTAGTCTGCCTCCCTGGAGCAGGGGTCCAGGATGTTTCAGACAGGGTAGAGGGAACTTTGAAGGGAGAAGGGTCTAAGGCAAATGTAATAGTTCACGTAGGACAGAAAGATGTAGGAACAAAGTACGGGGGGACTTACGTAGGCAGTTTAGGGAGTTGGGGGCTCAACTGAAAGATAGGGCCTTCAGGGTGGCGTTCTCTGGCCTACTGCCTGTGCCCGGGACTGATTGGGTAAAAACAAATGAGACACTCCAACTAAATGCATGGATGAGGGATTGGTGTAGGGTAGAAGGCTTCATATTCATTGATCATTGGGAGGTCTTCAGGAGGGAGGGTCACCTATTCAAGAGGGATAGGAAGCAGTTGACTGGGAGGGGAACACATATTTTAGCTGGGAGGTTAGCTGGAGTGTTTCAGAAGTGTTTAAACTAATAGGGAGGGAGGGTGGGGAGAGAGAAGGAACTGGGAATGGGAGAGAAAGGGATGATAGGGCAACACCAGAAGGTAGAAAGGAATATCCGAGAGCTGAGGGTCTTCAGTGCATGTGTTTTAATGCGAGGAGTGTGACTGGCAAAACAGATGAACTGAAGGCAATAATGTTCACGAGGAATTTAGAAGTGGTGGCAGTGACCGAGACGTGGTTGAAGGAGGGGCAAGACTGGCAATTGAATATTCCAGGGTATAAGTGTTTTAGGCGTGACAGAGTTGGTGTGAGGAGAGGCGGGGGAGTGGCTTTATTAGTTAAGGACAACATCATAGCAGCGCAGAGGGAGGGAGGTATGGATGATTTAGGAATTGAGTCTCTATGGGTGGAGTTGAGGAATAGGAAGGGAGTGGTTACTCTGTTGGGCGTTTACTACAGACCGCGAGCCGTGGAAGAAGGGATATGCAGGGACATTTTAGATAAGTGTAGGAAAAATAGGGTAGTAGTAGTGGGAGATTTCAATTTTCCTGGGGTAGATTGGAGAGGGCCCAGAGCTGTAGGAGTGGACGGGGAGGAATTTGTACAGTGTGTTTTGGAAGGGTCCTTGGAGCAGTATGTGGATGGCCCGACTAGAGAGGGGGCTATACTGGATTTGGTTCTGGGGAATGAGCCAGGGCAGGTGGTTGACGTCGAGGTAGGAGAGCATGTGTCAAATAGTGATCACACTCTGTCTGCTTTAGGATATTAATGGAAAAGGACGAGACCTGCCCAAAAGGGAAGGTATTTAACTGGGGGAGGGCTAGATACGGCCAGATTAGGCAAGATCTTAAAGATACCGACTGGGATAAGCTTTTCGAGGGCAGGTCGACGAGGTACATGTGAGAGTCTTTCAAGGGAAAACTAAACTCTCTGCAGGAAAGATATGTGCTGGCAAGGAGGAAGGATGGGAAGGGTAGGATTAGAGAACCGTGGCTTACCAGGGAGATTGAGGACTTGATCAGGAAGAAGCGAGAGGCTTACATTAGATCTAGGCAACTGGGGACTGAGATAGCGCTGGAAGCTTATAGAGAGTGTAGACGGGATCTTAAAAGGGGTATTAGAAAGGCAAAAAGGGGCCACGAGGTGGCTCTGGCAGGTAGGATCAAGGAGAATCCAAAGGCATTTTACACCTATGTAAGGAGCAAAAGGATGGTTAGAGGCAAGATTGGACCTCTTAGGGACAGAGGAGGGGATCTATGCTTAGAGCCTGAAGGAATGGGGGAGATCCTGAATGAATACTTTGCGTCGGTATTCACGCAAGAGACTGGACAGACGTCTGTGCCTGATGTTGACAAAGTTGAGGATCGGTTGAGGGAAATAAGGATTACGAGGAAAGAGGTGTTGGGGCTGTTAGGCAGCTTAAAGACATAAAGCTCCAGGGCCTGATGGCATTTACCCCAGGCTGCTAAGGGAGTTGAGGGAAGAACTAGCTGGGCCTCTGACGCAAATCTTTGTCTCTTCCTTGGACACAGGTGAGGTCCCAGAGGACTGGAGGATAGCAAACGTAGTACCGTTGTTTAAAAAAGGTCAGAGGGATCACCCAGGGAACTGTAGGCCGGTGAGCTTGACTTCAGTTATAGGTAAGC
Source organism: Sphyrna mokarran (assembly GCA_024679065.1). Classification (NCBI taxonomy): domain Eukaryota; kingdom Metazoa; phylum Chordata; class Chondrichthyes; order Carcharhiniformes; family Carcharhinidae; genus Sphyrna; species Sphyrna mokarran. Next base: position 82,849,328 of record JAGIQG010000007.1, on the reverse strand, counting down.
TAATGGAGAGGATCCTTAGGGACAGGATGTACGAGCATCTGGAGCGCTGCGATCTGATCAGGGATACGCAGCATGGCTTCGTCAAGGGGAAGTCTTGTCTTACAAATCTAGTGGAATTTTTTGAAGTAGTGACAAAAACAGTTGATGAAGGACATGCTGTTGATGTCGTCTACATGGATTTCAGTAAGGCATTTGACAAGGTTCCTCACGGTAGACTGATAGAGAAGGTGAAGGCGCATGGGATACAGGGCCGGGTACGTAGATGGGTCGAGAACTGGCTCGGGAGGAGGAGACAGAGGGTAGTAGTGGAAGGCTCTTTTTCCGGCTGGAAGCCTGTCACTAGTGGAGTGCCACAAGGCTCAGTACTAGGTCCTCTTCTATTTGTGTTCTACATAAATGACTTGGAAGTTGGGGTAGGTGGTGAGATCAGCAAATTTGCTGATGACACCAAGATGCTTGGATTGGCAGGTACAGAGGAGCAGTGTCAGGCAATACAACAGGACATAGACAGGTTGGTAGACTGGGCAGATAGATGGCAAATGGAATTTAATCCGAATAAATGCGAGGTGATGCATTTTGGCCGAAAAAATGTAGAAGAGAGTTATAGGATAAAAGGTAAAACTATACGGAGCATAGAGACGCAGAGAGACTTGGGGGTGCAGGTTCAAAGTCTCTGAAGGTGTCCTCACAGGTGGAGAAGGTGATAAAGAAGGCGTATAGTATGTTAGCTTTCATAGAAAAGGGTATAGAATACAAGAGTAGGAGTTTGATGTTGCAATTGTATAGAACGTTGGTTAGGCCTCACTTGGAATACTGCGTCCAGTTCTGGTCGCCGTACTATCGGAAGGGTGTGGAGTCCTTGGAGAGAGTGCAGAGGAGGTTTACCAGGATGCTGCCTGGTATGGAAGGACTGTCTTATGAGGAACGATTAGATAGACTGGGGTTGTTTTTCCTTGAAAGACGTCGGCTTAGAGGGGATCTCATAGAGGTGTATAAGATTATAAGGGGTATAGATAGAGTAAATGGAGGTAAACTTTTTCCACCTTTAGAAATGGATAGGACGAGAGGTCATGGCCATAGGGTTAGGGGGGCTATGTATAGGACGAATATTAGAGGGCAGTTTTTCACACAAAGGGTAGTGGGGGTGTGGAATGCACTGCCGAGTAAGGTGGTGGGAGCAGGCACGCTGGGGCTGTTTAAGGGTCTCTTGGACAGCCACATGAGCGGTATGCAGATAGAAGGATATAGTAGGACTGTTTAACTACGGCTTTTTTTCCACAGGTAATTCGGTCCATACTTGACCAACATTGAGCATGCATTCGGCAGGTGGTGCGAGTACAGCTCTTGGATGTTGATTCATGGGTTGCCTGGTACCTCATGTTGTAAATGAGTGCTTTATGTGGACCATCTGAAGGGCACCATGACAGCTCAGAGACTATCGATGTGGCTGTGCAGACACTTGGAATTGGGCCAGTGTCTGCGGGAGTCTGCGCGTTCTCCCCGTGGTTGCGTGGGTTTTCTCCAGGCACTCCGGTTTCCTCCCACAACCCAAACATTCGCTCTTAGGCTGATTGGGAAACAAATTGTCCCTACAGTGAGAGTCTTCCATATTAGGAATAACCTAAATCTATAATAGGATAATGAAATTGCTACTATATAGTTATGACGGCGGCGCGGGCTCGTTGGGCCGAAGGGCCTGTTTCCCGTGCTGTGTTGCTCTTAAAAAAAATATATATATAGACAACAATTTGCATTTGTGCAGCATATTAGAGACATTAATGCTACAATGAAATTCGATGGAGCTTCAAGAAAATCAACAAGCATAGAATCAAAGAGTCAATGAGGTTTACGACATGGAAACAAGCCCTTCAGCCCAACTTGTTCATGCTGCCCTTCTTTTAAAAACCCTTAAGCTAATTCCAATTGCCCACATTTGGCTCATATCCTTCTACACCCATCTTACCCATGTAGATGAACAACTGCTCTTTAAAAGACAAAATTGTACCCGCCTCTACTACTATGGCAGCTTGTTCCAGACTCTCACCACCTTCTACGTGAAAAACTTGCCCCTCAGGACACTTCTCCTCTCTCATCTTATACCTATGCCCTCTAGTTTTAGACTCCTCTACCTTTGGGGAAAGATATTCACTATCTAGCTGATCTGTGCCCCTCATTATTTTATAAACCTTTGGCCTCTATGTTCCAGAGAAAAAAGTCCCAGTCTATTCAGCTTCTCCTTATAATTTAAACCAACAAGTCTCAGTAGCATACTAGTAAATCTTTTCTGCAATCTTTCTAGTTTAATAATATCCTTTCTATAATAGAGTGACTAGAACTGTATACAATATTCCAAGTGTAGCCTTACTAACATCTTGCACAATTCCTGTATTCAATGTTTTGACCAATGAAACCAAGCATGCCAAGTGCCTTCTTCACCATTCTGTCAACATGTGACTCCACTTTCAACGAGCTATTAACATGTACCCTGAGATCTCTTTGTTCAGTGACTCTCCCCAGTGCCCAATATTTAACTGAGTAGGTCCTACCCTGGTTCAATCTATCAAAATGCATCACCTTGCATTTGTCTCAGTTAGACTCCATCTGCTATATGTCAGCCCACTGACCAAGTGATCAAGATCTCGTTGTAATCCAAGATAACTTACTTAATTGTCCGCGATGCCACCAATCTTGGTATCATTTGCAAACTTATTAACTATGCCTCCTACATTCTCATCCAAATCATTAATATAAATGACAAATAATAGTGGACCCAGCACTGATCCCTCAGGCATATCACTGGTCACAGGCTTCCAATTTGAAGAACAATCCTCTACGATCACCTTCCGGCTTCTGTCAAGAAGCCAATTTTGTATCCATTTAGATACCTCACCCTGAATCACGTGAGATTTTGCAACAATCTACTATGCCTTGTCAAAGGCCTTACTAAAGTCTATGGAGACAACATCAACTGCACTGCCCTCATCTATCTTCTTGATTACCCTTTCAAAAATCTCAAGGAAATTTGAGTCATAGTATTCCACTGACAAAGCAATGCTGACTGTCCCTAATTGCCTGTAGATTCTGTCTCTCAAAATATCTTTCAACAACTTACCCAACACAGGTGTGAGGCTTTTCCCTGCAGCTCTTTTTAAACAAAAGCATAACATTTGCCGCCCTCCAATCTTCAGACATCTCATCTGTGACTATTGATGATTCAAATATTTCTGCTAGAGGACCCGCAATTTCCTCCTAGCCTCCCACAATGTCCTGAAATACACTTCAAGAGGTCCAGAGACTTAGCTACTTTGATGCACTTGAAGTAGGAGTGGAATGAGGTGGAGGATAAATGTGTGGCTGAGGGATTGGAGCAGGGGGCAGGGATTCAGGTTTCTGGATCATTGGGACCTCTTTTGGGGCAGGTGTGACCTGTACAAAAAGAACAGCTTGCACTTGAATCCCAGGGGGACCAATATCCTGGCGGGGAGGTTTGCTAAGGCTTCTGGGGAGAGTTTAAACTAGAAAGGTTGGGGGGGTTGGAATTAAATTGAAGTGACTGGGAGAGAGGAGGTTAGCCCACAAATAGAGAAAGCTTATTGACAGCTTGAGAGGGAGGATAGACAGGTCACAGAAAAGGGGAGTGAAGGTTTGAGATGTATCTATTTTAAATCAAGGAGTGTTGTGAATAAAGTGGATGAGCTTAGAGCATGAATCAATACCTGGAAATGTGATGTGGTGGTCATTACAGAGACTTGGATGATTCAGGGACAGAACTGATTACTTCAAGTGCTGGGTTTCAGATGTTTCAGAAGGGACAGGGAGGAAGGCAAAAGAGGTGGGGGAGTGGCACTGTTGATCAGAGATTGTGTCATGGCTGCAAAAAAGATGGACGCCATGGAGGGACTGTCTACAGAATCTCTGTGGGTGGAGGTCAGGAACAGGAAGGGGTCAATAACTTTACTGAGTGTTTTCTTTAGGTCGCCCAATATTAACAGGGATGTTGAGGAGCAGATTGGGAAGCAGATCCTGGAAAGATGTAATAATAACAGAGTTGTCATGATGGGAGATTTTAATTTCCCAAATATTGATTGGAATCTTCTGGGGTAAGAGGTTTAGATGGGGAGGAGCTTGTTAGATGTGTTCAGGAGGGTTTCTTGATACAGTATGTGGATAAGCCTACAAGAGGAGAGGCTATACTTGATTTGGTATTGGAAAATTAACCCGGTCAGATGTCAGATTTCTCAGTGGGAGAGTATTTTGGAGATAGTTATTATAATAACTATCTCCTTTACAATAGCATTGGAGAGAGATAGGATCAGACAAGTTAGAAAAGTGTTTAATTGGAGTAAGGGGAATTATGAGACTGTCAGGCAGGAAATTAGAGGCTTAAATTGGAAAGAGGTTTTCTCAGGGAAATATACAAAAGAAATGTGGTAAATTTTCAGGGAATATTTGTCTGGAGTTCTGCATAGCAACATTCCAATGAGGCAGGGAAATTATGGTAGGTTACAGGAATCGTAGTGTACAAAGGTCATAATAAATCTAGTCAAGAAAAGAAAAGCTCACAAAAGGTACAGAGAGCTAGGTAATGTTAGAGATCTAGAAGAGCATACGGCTAATAGGAAGGATCTTAAGAAGGAAATTAGGAGAGCCAGAAGGGGTCATGAGAAGGCCTTGGCAGGCAGGATTATCCCAAGGCATTCTACAAGTATGCGAAGAGCAAGAGTATAAGAGATAAGATAAGAATAGGACCTATCAAGTGTGACGGTGGGAAAGTTTGTATGGAACCGGAAGAAATAGCAGAGGTACTTCATGAATACTTTAATTCAGTATTCACTATGGAAAAGGATCTTAGTGGTTGTACTGCAGACTTGCAGCAGACTGAAAAGCTCGAGCATGCATATATTAAAAAAGAGGATGTATTGGAGCTTTTGAAAAGCATCAAGTTAGATAAGTCGCTGGGACAAAATGAGATGTATCCCAGGTTACTGTGGGAGGTGAGGGGGGAGATTGTTGAGCCTCTGGCAATGATCTTTGCATTATTAATGGAGACAAGAGAGGTTCCAGAGGATTGGAGATTGTGGATGTTGTTCCTTTATTCAAGAAAGGAAGCAGAGATAGCCCTGGAAATTATAGACCAGAGTGTCTAACTTCAGCGGTCGGTAAGTTGATGGAGAAGATCCTGAGAGGCAGGATTTATGAACATTTGCAGAGTTATAATATGATTAAGAATAGTCAGCGTGGCTTTGTCAAAGGCAGATCATGCCTTACGAGCCTGATTGAATTTTTTGAAGATGTGACTAAACACATTGATGAAGGAAGAGTAGTAGATACATGGACTTCTGCAAGGCATTTGATAAGGTGCCCCATGCAAGGCTTATTGAGAAAATGAGGGGGCATGGGATACAAAAGAACATTGCTTTGTGGATCCAGAACTGGCTTGCCTGCAGAAGGCAAAGAATAGTTATAGATGGGTCATATTCTGCATGGAAGTCGGTAACCAGTGGAGTGCCCCAGGGATCTGTTCTGGGACCCTTATTCTTTGTGATTTTTATAAATGACCTGAATGAGTAAGTGGAGCGATGGGTTGGTAAGTTTGCTGATGACACAAAGGTTGGAGGTGTTGTGGATAGTTTGGAGGGATGTCAGAAGTTGCAGCGAGACATTGATACAATGCAAGGCTGGGCGTAGAATTGGCAGATGGAGTTCAACCCAGATAAGTGTGAAGTGGTTCATTTTGGCAGGTCAAGTAGGATGGCAGAACATAATATTAATGGTAGGACTCTTGGCAATGTGGAAGATCAGAAGGATCTTGGGGTCCGGGTTCATAGGACGCTCAAAGCAATTGCGAATGTTGAAGCTGTGGTTAAGAAGGCATATGGTGTACTGGCCTTCATCAATCGAGGAACTGAGTTTAGAAGTCGAGAGATAATGTTGCAGCTATATAAGACTCTGTCAGACCCCGCTTGGAGTAACTGTGCTCAGTTCCGATCACCTCATTACAGGAGGGATGCGGAAGTCATAGAAAGGGTGCAGAGAAGATTTACAAGGACATTGACTGGATTGGAGGGCACGCTTTATGAGGATAGGTTGAGGGAGCTCGACCTTTTCTCCTTGGAGAGACAAAGGATGAGGAGCGACCTGATAGAGTTGTATAAGATGTTGAGAGGTATTGATAGTCAGAGGCTTTTTCCCAGGGCTGAAATGGTCGCTGCAAGAGGACACAGGTTTAAGGTGCTGGGGAATTGGTACAGAGGAGATGTCAGGGGTAAATTTTTCACTCAGAGAGCAGTGGGTGTGTGGAATGGGCTGCCGGCAACGGTGGTGGAAGCAGATTCGATAGGGTCTTTTAACAGACTTTTAGATAAGTACATGGAACTTAATAAGATAGAGGGCGATAGGTAAGCTTAGTAATCTCTAAGGTAGAGACATATTTGGCACAACTTTGTGGGCCAAAGGGTCTGTATTGTACTATAATGTTTCTATGAAGACTTCCAGCACCTCTTTCTCTGTTATATATACATTCCTCAAGAAATCACTATTTATTTTCCCAAGAAATATGCACCTGTTGCTAAGAAAATAAAAAGATATTCCAAAATGTGGTGAGCCACTTTACACTCAGGAATAAGAACAGTCGCATGTTTTTAGAAGGTCCAGGAGAAGTGCCTTCAACAACAGATAAGTAGAATGCTATGTGGGGGAATACAATATGAAAAAGAATGGAATCTGTGCATATGATTTAGTGACACTAAGTATAAAACCATCTATGCAGCAAGAAATTAAAACTTTATAGATAGCTCCTGAAATTGTAGATGGAACACAGAAGCCAAAAGCCTGTGCCAATGATGAAGGTACCTGGGAGTCTTCTTACTTTCTGTGCAGGAAAGAATAGCAAAGTATTGGAATCAATATCAATAATTCAAAAATTCATGTTCTGATTATTGTGAAATTTTGAGAAAAATTCCTAATTATTTAGAGGTTAATCTTAGAGATTACTTATTATTGCAAGATCCCAATGAACAATTAGATAAAAGTCACAATAACAATGTTGGCTCTATTCTTTCTCCACAGATGCTGTCAAATCTATCAAGATTTTCCAGCATTTTCTGTATTTATTTCAGATTCCAGCATCCACAGCCTTTTGCTTTTGATAGATAGAAGTGTTCATTACTTTCAAATTGTTATATTTATGCCTGAAGATTAAAATTTTAAAGTAGATTCCTCCAATAAATCAAAACAGTAAGGACTGGCTTTATTTCAATCTTGTTTATATTTCTATTATGTAAGGAAAGAAATTGGCATTTCTTGATTTGATAACGAAAGAACGTTCTTAATACTTTTCAAAAAGAATTTAGATTTGCATCCATAACAGATGATCACAATTGATTTCAATATTGAATTTATGTTTGAATTTGAAAATTAGTCATTTTTACCATTCTCTCCTTGCATACTGTGATTTACACTTCAAACTAAATCGGCGAAGTATCTATAATATTACATAAGTAACCAGGAAATAGATGAGCCATTATTAAGTGCAGACAAAGTATATCCTGCTTTACTGCAGCCAACAGTGATAGATTTTATTAAACACGAGGGTACTCACTGGAAGTTAGCGACATGTACAGACACAGGCACATGGGGAAGCTGTGCAACCCATTTCAGAGTAACATCTTGGTATATCAGCAGCTTGTTATTGTGGTTCCCAACAAGAGTGTTTATTGTTCCTTCCAACACTATAATGTATACAACGGAAGAAATAAATTACTCATTTCCCCAACAAAATAAACATCATGCACTATGTAGTGTTTCACATCTACAGGCACATTTGTCTTTCCTGTTTTGACTCACTGGGGATCATAACAATTTACATAAGACTATGTGAAGGTTACAATATTTTAGTTTGTTAAGACAAAGCACTTCACAAAATAAAGTTTGAACATATTTCTACACGTCTAGTGCCAGCAACGCCTGGTGTGCTTGCAAGCAACTAAGATTGGAGTTTATAGATGTGTTTTTATTTGAATAACGCTGGAATGATGACTGGATAAACTATCACTTGGTTTACAAACATTGGCATGATCGGTACATTTATTTGCAACTCCTAGAACTTGTTAATATATTTTCCCAAGCTATAGTATACAGCTGGCTAATTGATCCTTCAGAAAATATTTTACTGAAATTAGATGAAGCTTTTCCAATTATATAACATACATTTGTTTGTACAAAACACTTCCACAATATAGTTGAGAACTAGAAAACAAAGAGTTAACTGGTTTGGTCTGAAATGAGTAAACCCTCCAGCCTAAGAATTAACTTCACATTGAGAATTGGAACATTCTTTAGCTGAATATTTTGCTAGCATTTTCACAGAAAAGTTTAAGAACACATCCCTAAAGCTCCTAATATATAAAATGCTTCACTCGAAATTCGTGGAACATAAATTAATCAGCTAAAAAATCTGAGAAAATTTTAATGCAATATTTAAGTTTGATCATTCGATCAATAATAAATGGCACATGGGTAGAATGTGAAAATAAAGGAAAAACAAGTTACCCTTCACTTGTCTGGAGATAAAACAAACCTGCAAATTCTAAAAGCAAGCACTTGAAGGCATAATTCAGCAAAATCAAAGTGCTTCAACGACGAAAGAAATGCAACCAAAATTTCACAACTAGCTTCCTGCTACTTCACAAAAAGATAGAATACTGTGAATGCAGGAAATCTGAGATGAAAACAAAACATGCTGAAAATACTTAGCATGTCAGGTTATATTTGTATATTTATGGATGCGGGCCGCATTTATTGTCCCTCCCTAGTTGGCTTTTAGAAGTGGTGATGAGTTTCTTGAACCGCTGCAGCCAATGGGATGTCAGTACACCTAGAATGCTATTAGGGAGTTCCAGGATTTTGACCCATTAACAGTGAAGGAATGGTGATTTATTTGCTGGTGAGGTGACTTTGGATGGTGAGTGACTTTGAAGGGAACTTCCAGTTGCTGGTGTTCCCAGGTATCTGCTGCTCTTGCCCTTTTGGGTAGGTGGTAGTGGTCATGGATTTGGAAGACGCTGCCCAAGAAATCTTGGTGAGTTACTGCAGTGCATCTTGTAGATGATCCACACGGCTACCACAGTGTGTTGGTGGTGAGGGAGTGAATGTTTGTGGATGGGATAGCAATCAGTGGGCAGCTTTGTCCTGGACAGTGTTGAGCTTCTTGATTGTTGTTGGAGCTGCAGTCATCCAGGCAAGTAAAAAGAGTATTCCATTACACACCTGACTTATGCTTCAGAGATGGTGGACAGGCTCTAGGGAGTCAGGAGGTAAGTTACTCACCACGATACCGAACCTTTGACCTATTCTTATAGCTACAGTATCTATATGGCCAGTTCAATTTCCAGTCCATGGTAACCCCAAGATGTTGATAGTGGGAAATCAGCAATCAGAATGCAACTGAATGTCAAGGGGTGAAGGTAAGATCCTCTCTTGTTTTAGATGGTTATTGCCTAGTACTGGTGTGGCATGAGTGTTACTTGCCATTTGTCAGCCCAAGCCTAGATATTATCCAGGTCTTGTTGCATTTGGACAGGGACTGCTTCAGTATCTCAGGAGTCGCAAATGATACTAAGTATTGTGTAATCATCGGTGAACAGTCCCACTTGTGACCTTATGATGGAAAAAAAGTCATTGGTGAAGCTGCTAAAGATAGTTGGCCTAGGACACTAACCCTGAGGAATACCTACACTGATGTTCTGGAACTGAGATGACTGACTTCCAATCAACACAGCTTTGCATCAAGTATGTTTCCAATCAGTAGAGAGTTCCCCCCAATTCTTAGTGACTCAAGTTTTATGAGGGCTCCTTGATGCCATGCTTAGTTAAATGCTGCCTTGACGTCAAGGCCAGTCACTCTCTTCTCACCTCTGGCATTCAGCTCTTTTATCCATGTTTGAACTAAGGCTGTAATGAGGCCAGAAGCTGAGTGACTCTGGCAGAATCCAAACTAAGTATCTATAAACAGGTTATTGCTAACTGAGTGTCACTTGATTGCACTGTTGATGACCCATTCACTGATGATGGAGAGCAGACTGATGGAATGGTTGTATTTGTCCTGTTTTCTGTGTACAGTAAATACCTGGGCTAATTGCCACATTGCCAGGTAGATGTCAATGTTGTAGCTGTACTGGAATAGTTTGACTAGGGGTGTGGCAAGCTCTTGAAGATAAGTCACCAGGACTTTTGCTGGAATATTGTCTGAGCAGTAGCCTTTGCAGTATCCGGTGCCTTCTGCCATTTCTTGATATCACATGGAGTGAACCAGATTGGCTGACGAATGACACTGGTGATGCTGGGGACCTCCAAAGGAGACAGAGATGGATCATTTGCTCAGCACTTCTGGCTAAAGATTGTTATGAATGCCTCAGCCATATCTTTTGCACAGATCTGCTGAATTCTCCCATCATTAAGGATAAGATATTTGCAGAACCTCCTCCTTTATTGAGTTGTTCAGTTATCCACCACTATTCACTGCTGGATGTGGGAAGTCTTCAAAGCTTAGATCTGATTTGTCGGTCATCAATAATTTGCTACTATGAAGTTTATCATGCAAGCAATCCTGTGGTGGCTTCAGCAGATTGACGCCTCATTTTTACGATATGCTTGATGTTGCTCCTGACATGCCAACCTGCACTCTACATTGAGCCAGGATTGATCTCTTGGTTTGATGGTAATGATTGAGGAAGGATATGTCAGGCCATAAGGTTACAGATTGAGGTTTAGTATAATTCTGCTGTTGCAAGTGGCCCACAGCACCTTGTGGATGTCCAGTTTTGAGTTGCTCAGTCTGTTCAATGTTTATCTCATTTAACTCAATGATAGTGCCACAGACTTTGATGGAGGGTATCCTCAGTGTGACTTCACTAGGATTGTGCAGTGGTCACTCCTACTGATACTGTAATGGACAGATGCATATATATAATAGCATATTGATACGGATAAACGAGGTCAAGAACAGTTCTTCTCTCTTGTTGGTTTCCTCACCACCTGTCACAGTCTAGGCTAACAATAACATTCTTTATCTGAAAGGAATGATTGGGATCTTGGTGAGGTGAAAGGGCAGATATTATATCTCCTTCATTTGATAGAAAATTGCCGGGGAAGAGGAATATGGGATGTTGACATAACTAAGGAGTTGGCCTAGGTATCACAGAATACCAGAAGGGGAAAAGAGAGAAAGATGTATTTGTTGGTGGCATCATGCTGGAACTGGCAGTATATGATCTTTTCCCTAAGTGATATCCTGGTCTAGTGGCTATTCACTGTGTGGTACTGGGAAGTGGTACTGGGGCACTGGCCATATTGGGAAAGTCAAACACAGACTGGGTGACCACTTTGTGGAACTTCTCCATCCAATCCACAAGCATGTCCTCAAAATTTCAATAGCCTGTCATTGTAATTCTCTACCTTTTTTTACGTCGCCATCTCTATTCCTACCTTACTACTCCAGAGAAGCTTAACATAGCTTGAGGAACAGCACTTCATCTTTTGAATAGGCACTTTACAGCCTTCTGGATTCACATTTCAGACCATAATCTCTGCCCTTATGTGTTTCCTTGGCGTTGCTTGTTTCAGATTATCTCTTATTTTCCCATGTTCTCAGAATCCCTCCATCACATATTTTCGTTTGCTCTTTTATTTTAATTTTGATGGTCTATAGCCTCGGTTAACTGCACACTGAGTGGTTTCATGCCCTTCAACTTCACATGAACTATACAATATAAACACGGGGGAAAAAAGGAAAGGAAAAGCAAGAAAGAAAAAAATGTTTAGGCAGGTGTGTTCAATTTTGCAGGTTAAATTTATTTTACCTGCTTTTCTACTGCCTTCAACCTGACCCCAAACTTCAGTGGCAAGCAATTAAGTTAATAATTTAAGAAAAAAAAATGAATGTTTGTGCAAATTATACCCATTTTGTCAAGTCTATATTTATGCTGTCAAATGTCATTTTTCCCCACAAAAAACACATTTTTGCATGCTGATAACTTGCTCTGGTGAATCCAAAAGCTGCCCAATCTATTATTGCTATATTGTCGAAATCAAAGTACAGATTTGACTTGTAAATAGAAACATATAAATGTACAATTGCAAGGAAACAATATAATCTGGAGTTGATTTCTAAAATAAACTCAATTTAGCAAATACTTTATAAACAACCCAAAGTCAAAGCACCTGCACTATAATTAGAATCAGTGTCTAAGAGATGACAGAAACTAACTGATTATAGGCTCAGTGAGTCCTGCAACTAAAACAAGTACAAACTAAAGGCAGTTGTACAGCATACACTGTGCTGCCACTAAGGCCCATAAACTAATGTCTGTGAACTGTGTAAATAATTGTGGGGTGTTGCAGAGCTTACTTCTGCATTTTTTAGGTCCCTGACTTTAGGTCCTTGTTTGGAGTTCAGCATCGTTCAAAAGCCAGAGTTTAAATCAAATACGATTTTCTCCAAACTTGTTTGGGATTTTCAATGTTGCATATTTTTCTTCCAACTTTAATGCATACAAATATACATAATGGTCTATACAATAGACCATTCAGCCCTTCAAGCTTGCCCTGAATTTTGATACATGGTTGATCTGATTGTGGCATCTACTTTGTCAACCTGTTGTAAACCTTTGGCTCCTTTGAAATCAAAAATTGAATTCAGCCTTAAAACTATTCAATGAACCAGCTCCACTGCTCTCTGGGGAAGAGAATTCCATCGACTAATTGCTTCAGAGTAAAAAAAATTCTCTTCTTTTCTGTCTTAAGTGAGAGATCCCTTCTGAAATATTTCTATCTATCTATCCATCAAAACCCCTCACAATTTTGAATGTTTATTTTAAATCTCCTCTTAACCATTTCTGCAATTAGAACAATCCCAATCCCTACATTGAAGCTATGTGAATTTATAGGCAAACTTTTGCTTTCACGCTGATATCTCTGTTCTTGGCATGCTGCTCCAGCAAAGTTTGACATAAGCCTGAGGAACAATATGTCTTCTTTCAATCAAGCACTTCCCAGTCTTTTGGACTCAACATTTTAGTTCAATATAGACAATAACTGTGATGGATACACATATTTGCACCAAAAAATGCTTTGAGGTCCAGGAAAATTAATCAATATTAAGGTAAAACTTCCACTCTTGTGAACATGCTTTGGAAAGTGGGGAATGAGTTATCTGGGGTTCTCAGCCTGAGCAATGCTGGGGATACAGGATGTCCACATCGCTGTAAGGCCTGAGCCTCACTTAGGTTCTGATGAGATACATTTGTGGCAATGGCTTCTCAGCACTGCAAATCACTGTACACCTTGCAGCCAAAATGGAGAATACTGCTTTTACATCATCTCCCAGAACATTACCTCAGATACTTTGTTCTCAGGTGTGAGTTCTTTGCTCATCCTCAAATATGCAGGAATGAAAGGAAGCAAAGTATCTTCCACATCATGCACTGATGGTAGCAGTTTGAGGAGTTGCCCCAGGGCTTTTACATTCTTGTACTTATAAAAAATAACTTCAAAATAAATCACTTTATATTATTAACATGTCATTCTGGGCTTTATAAATAAATAGGGCCCGGATGGGATTATGGTTGTGCAGACTCAATGGGCTGAATGTCCTACAGTGCAGTCCTTCTGGTGCAGTTTCAACTAGAGTATTGTGTCCAATTGTGCGCTCAACACATTCAGAATGATGTGAAGGCCCTAGAGAGGAAGAAAGGTTATTTTGAAGAGAACGGTTCTAGGGATCAATTATGTGGATAGACTGGAGAAGCTTGAGTCTTTTGAATTTCCTTACGGAAGGTTCAGGGGAAATGTGATAGAGGTATTCAAAATCATGATGGGTCTCATTCAATGAAGACAGAGAAAAACATTTCCATTGGCAAAAGGGAACCAGAGGGTACAAATTTAAAGAGATTGGCAAAATAATCAATGAAAGCATGAGGAGGTATATATAGACACATTTTTATATGTAGCAAATAGTTAAGGTCTGAAACATGTTGCCTAAATAGATGGTGGAAATAGAAACAAAGGAATTGGATAAGTACCAGAAGAGGCAAAATTGTAGGACGATGAAAAAGAACGGGGTAATGGGACCAGCCGAGTTGCTCTTGCAGGGAGTTGCCACTGAGACAATGGGCAGAATGGCTGTAACAATTTCAAGATTCTAAAGACTGCAGATAACAGAACTCCATAGAGAGTCAACAGCAGTTAACAGCCAATAAACATCGAAAAACAGAGCTGGTAGTGTCAATAACAGGACAGAATGAGCAAAGAAGAAACAAAGTTCTTGGAGACAATCATGGTGATCTCTGCCTCAGTCTGTGGCAGCAACTTATTGGTATGTCGAAATACATGGCATAAGGAGCATAGGACAAACAGCATGCATTTTAAACTTCAAAATACATTTAGCAGGCATGGACTATAATAGATAATTGTACATTTAATGATTAGAGTACTGAGTGCTTTGCTGTTGACAGAAAACACAACATAGCCTTTAATCCCAATGTTTGGTGTAGTAGCGCTTATTCTTTGACAAAAAATGTCCTCCCAAGTATCATGAATGATCATTACTTCAACTTAGATGAAGGGAAGAAAGAGAATATAATCACTCACTCACTTGTTAATGATGGAATAAGATATCATATCTATAAATTGCACTGACAAACACAAACTCACGAGAATACTGTTTCGTATGGAGAAAAGCAAATACAGCTTCAAGAAACACTTGAAAAACTGGATCATTTATCATTAAGCAACACATTTTAGAGGCTGATTTAATGAAAGTGTTTCCAGTTATGAAGGGATGGCACCAGTTAGGTAGGCTGTGTTCAGTGGTTGAGAAGGGAAAAATGAGAAGTCAAAGATACAAGATTAAATGGAAGAGATTTGAACCATTGGGAGAAGAGCACTTTTTCTTCACACAATTGGGAAGCAGTGGAATTCACTCAGTGATTATGGCAGAAATTATTTCAACAGTGAAGTGCAGATGGGATAGGTGGGTAAAGGAAAGGAGATTAAATGGATGTAGGGACCTCATTGGTAAATATGATTAGAACAACCTTTTCAGATGGTGCGTAACAGCAAAGTGGACTGATTGGACAGAAATGATGTTTTGTGTTGTCGTTTCTACGTATCTGGCATTAATTTGGCACAATGTTTTATATTTTGTTCTGTTCATTTATCATGAATAAGTGTCCTGAAGTACTCTGTTCATTTGTTAGGATTCAGTGTGCAATCAAAATTGCTGACATGTAAATTAGGGAAAAAATCTTGGCACTTTCAAATTCCCCTGAGTTACAAACAGCAAAAGTAGAATGGTTTGATATAGATCATAATAACTACATCAATTTTTAATATGCAGTCACAGTTTTTTTTTTAAACAATCTCAGATATAGAAATATACTCATGTTATTTAAAATATTCTTTGAATAAGGGTCATACTGTTCTATGGAATTTGAACTGTTCTATACTTACCTATGAATTGAATTAGCTTTACATACCTGAGGTGTAAGGTAAGAAGCAGCTTGGATTGTATTCCAGCTTTTTCATGAAGCGAAGCTGTCCATTTTCCTTAAAGCAGAAGAGGTTTCTCTCACCAAGTACTAATATGGAAGATGCAGCTTGATTGAATGATACTACACATATGTCTATTGCTTGTTCACCTATGCTCACCATCCAGTCCCTCTGCAAACAAAAAGATGCACCAGAGATCAAAACATAAGCAGCAAGGTGCTATGGTTTTCAGAGTCGCTGCTTCACTTTCAACTCAAATCATAGAATCCCTACTGTGCAGAAGAAGGTAATTTGGCCCATCAAGCCTGAATCCTCAATGATTTCACCAAGGCCCTATCTCTGTAATCCCATATATTTACTCTGATAATCCCCTTGACACTAAGGGACAATTTAGCATGGTCAATCCACATCTTTAGACTGTGAGGGGAAACCGAAGCACCCAAGGGAAACCCACTCAGACGTGGGGAGAACATGCAAACTCACATAAACACGACCCAGGTTCCTGGCACTGTGAGGCAGTAGTGCTAACCACTGTGCCACCATACACCTCAGGATTGTTTCACAAATGCTCACAGCTGTGCTTATTTTTGTCATGTATGCAGAACACTACAGCAATAGTGTCTCTTCAGCATACCGATAGATTAAGCAAACATTCATTAACGTCATGACAAATGAGACCTTACTTAACTTATACATATCAGAAGGCATTACGATGTTGGGGCCATTACGGAGACATGGTTAGAAAAGGGACAGGAATAGTTGTTGGAAATTCCAGAGTATAGATGTTTCAGTAACCGTAGGAAGGTGGTAAAAGAGGTGGAGGGGGAGTACCATTATTAATCAAGGATAGTTTAATGGTTGCTGAAAGACAATTCGAGGGAGATCTGCCTACTGAGGTGATATAGGCTGAAGCTAGAAATAGAAAAGGAGTGGTCATATTGTTAGAAGTTTTCTATAAGCCCCCAAATAGTGAGAGAGATGTGGAGAAAGAAATGGCAAAGCAGATTATGGGCAGGTGTGGAGGTCACAGAGTAACTGTCATGGGTGACTTTTACTTTCCAAATATTGACTGGAATCTTTATATGTCGAATAGTTCAGATGGGGCAGTTTTTGTACAGTGTGTGCAAGAGGGTTTCCTGATACGATATGTGGCTGGGCTGACAAGAGGTGGGGCCACATTGGACTTGTAGCGGGTAACGAACCGGGCCAAGTGTTAGATTTGTTTGTGGGAGAGCACTTTGGAGATAGTGACCACGATTTGGTGTCTTTCATTATTGCAAAGAGAGGGATACGGCCATGTGGCAGGGTAACATCCATAATTGGGGGAGGGATAATAATGGTGCAATTAGGCAAGAATTAGAGAGCATAAGATGGGAGCAGAAACTGTCAAGGGAAGGCACGAATGAAAAGTGGAGCTTGTTCAAGGAACAAATACTGCATGTCCTTGAGAGGTACATCCCTTTCAAGCAGGGAGGAAATGGCCGAATGAGGGAACCATGGTTCACAAAAGAGGTTGAATGTCTTGTCAAGAGGAATACGTAACGATGAGAAAACAAAGTTCAGTTGGGTCGCTTGAGGATTATGAAGTAGCAAGGAATGAGCTAAAAAAAAAAGGGCTTAGGAAAGCTAGGAGGGGGCATGAGAAGCCCTTGGCGGATCGGATATAGGAATAACTTAAGGATTTTTACTCTTATGTAAGAAATAAAAGAATGACGCAGGGCGAGGTTAGGCCTGTCAAGGATAGTGGTGGGAACTTGTCAGAAGAAATAGGAGAGGTGATGAATGAATACTATTCTTCAGTTTTACCAAGGAGAGGAGCCATATTTTTGAGAACGAGAGTGTGACACAGGCTGATAGGCTGGAGGAGATAGATGTTCTAAGAGAAGATGTATCAGCAATTTTGAAAAACCTGAGGGTCAACAAGTTCTCTGCGCCACTTGGGATATATCCTTGGATTCTTTGGGAAGCAAGGGATGAGATTGCAGAACATTTGACTTTGATCTTTGGGTCCTCACTGTCCACGGGGATAGTGCCAAAGGACTGGAGAGTGGTGAATGTTGTTCTCTATTCAAGAGAGGAAATAGGAATGACCCTGGTAATTATAGGCCAGTTAGTCTTACTTGGGTAGTCGGTAAGTTAATGGAAAAGATTCTGAAAGACAGGATTTATGACCGTTTGGAAAGATGCAGCTTAATCCAGGACAGTCAGCACGGATTCGTGAAGGGTAAGTCTTGCCTCACAAATCTGACTGAATTCTTTGAAGAAGTAACTAAGCGTATAGATGAAGGTAGAGCAGTTGCTGTCGTACACATGGATTTTAGTAAGGCGTTTGATAAGGTTCCCCATGGTAGGCTCATGAAGAAAGTAAAAAGATGTGGGATAGAAGGAAATTTGGCTGATTGGATAAGTAACTGGCTATCTCATAGAAGACAGAGGGTGGAGGTGAATGGAAGATTTTCAGACTGGAGACCAGTTATCAGTGGTGTACCACAGAGATCAGTGCTGACTCCTCTGCTATTTATGATTTTTTTATCAATGATTTGGAGGAGAGGGCTGAAGGATGGGTCAGTAAATTTGCTGATGACACTGTTGAAGTGGAAATTTTCCTGCTTCTTGACTGTGATAGAGAGACTCAACAAAGTTCATTCCAACAAAATAACTTGTCTTTATTTACAAAAGACTGCATGCAGTATTGGCAAAAACTTGAGTTCAGAGAACCGTTCTTACGACTTGGTAATTGTTCCTCAAGTCTGCCCTTGTATTAAGAATCAGTTCAGTATTTATACATAATTATCAATTTGTGTGACCAAAAATTCAATCAATAAGAGCGTCATAAGCAATATCATAAGTCATGGTACAGCTTGCTGACCTCCTAAAACTCTTTGTCTCATCAGTCATACCTTTATCTTGTCCTTTCATAGAACAGTAAAAGATCTGTGACTCATTCATCCCTGACCTTATCTTGTCTTAATTATACAGCTCTAGGTTATGCGGAGTCAACTTTATCAGATCTTGACCTTCTCCGGTCTTATTCATGTCTTAGGTTATGCAGAGTCAGTTTTCTTTATTTTGTACCAAATACTTGACCAATTTTCCCATCATGCCACTACTTCATTTGTACAACTTCACAATACCAAGATTGGTGGAGTAATGGATGAGGTGGTGGACTATTGTAGACTACAAAGGAATACTGATAGAATGCAGAGTTGGGCTAAAAAGTGGCAGATGGAGTTTATTGCTGATAAGTGCAAGGTGTTTCATTTTGGTAGGACAAATTTGAATGCGGATTACAGGGTCAACGATGGTGTTTTGAGGAACAAAGAAATCTTGGGGAGGAACAGAAAGATCTTGGGGTTCATATCCACAGATCTCTGAAGGTTGCCACCCAAGTGGATAGAGCCAGGAAGAAAGTCTATTGTGTGTTAGTATTTATTAACAGGGAGTTTGACTTTAAGAGCTGCGGGGTTTTGCTGCAACTGTACAGAACGTTGGTGAGACCACATTTGGAATAGTGTGTGCAGTTCTGTCACCTCATTATAAGAAGGATGTGGAAGCATTGGAGAGAGTGCAGAGGAGATTTATTAGGATGCTGCCTGGTTTGGAGGACAGATCTTATGAGGAAAGATTGAGAGAGCTAGGACTTTTCTCTTTAGAGCAGAGGAGGACGAGACACAACTTAATAGAGGTTTATAAGATGATGAGGGGGATAGCTAGAGGAGACATTCAGAGACTACTTCCTCAGGTGGATATAGCTGTTACTAGTGGGTATAGCTATAACGTTCATGGTAAAGCAATAGGAGAGATGTCCAAGGTAGATTCTTTACTTAGAAAATGGTTGGGGTCTGAAATGGACTGCCTGCTGTGATAGTGGAGTTGGATATTTTAGGAACTTTCAAGCGGTTATTTGATAGGCACATGCAGCACACTATAATGATAGGGAGTGGGATAGCTTGATCTTGATTTTGGACAAAGCTCGGCACAACATCGAGAGCTGAAGGGCCTGTACTGTTCTATATTCTACATTCTGAGCATATCAAAAGTAAACCAATCTTAAAATACATTAACCACTTTTCTAAAATTCCATTCTTGGACCAAGCAATATCAATATATCCACTGCAACGCCACAGTCTTATAGGTTAGAGGTTTTAGGAGTCTAACTATGTAAACCAGTGGAAATGGCTGGTCACAATAAACAACAAACTGACACTGGACTGAAATATCCATACCTGGAACACATTGCAAGTTATGCCTTTGTCACTTTAAAGGCCGATGTCCTCTCACAAAACCATTAAAGAAACTCCAAGATTTGAAACAACAATTGATGAAAAGGTGCAATTTGGTGCTCAGGTATACATATGCCTACAATGATTGGTGTAGAATAATGTATTCTATAAATCAACAGCTTATAAAAATGCATCACAGAACAGTTAGGATTAAGGCTTACAGTAGAGGAGAAAATCACAGATATACATTGCACGTTAGTTTGGCTGAAGCAGCACTCTCATAGCTCAGTCAGAAGGTTCCAGGTTCAAGTCTCAATGCAGTGTTTAACTACAAAACTCAAAGCTAATGCTCCCAGCATAGTACTGACAGAATGGATGTGAAAGATCCTTGGTGCTATTTTTACCAAAAGCAGGGGAATTATCCCTCAGTGTCCTGATTAATATTCATCCCTCAACTGACATCATAAATAAAAAATCTGATCATGATCACAGTGATATTTGTGGGAGCTTGCTGTGTACAAATTGGCTGCCACATTTTTTCACATCACAACAGTTATAAAACTTCAAAAATATTCACTGGCTATAAAGCACTTTCAGCTGCCCAGTTGATGTGAAAAGCACAACACAAATGCAAGGCTTTCTTTTTATTCAATAGCAAATTTAGATCTTCCAATGAGAAATGATGAAAGATAGCTTTGAATCATACAGTGGTTACAGCACACAGGAAGGCCATTCAGTCAGGTGAAGCTAGGCTGGCCCTATGCAAGAACAACCACCTAGTCCCATTCCTCTGCCTCTTGCTCAGCAGCCTTCAATATTTTTACTTTTCAAGTTCTTAGCTAATTCCTTTCTGAAAGCCCGATTGAATCTCTTTCCACTAATCTTTCAGGTAGCGCATTCCAAATCAAATCCCTTGCTGTGTGATACAGTAGTTGAAACAGAAAACTTGCATTTATTAGTACCTTTCATGACCAACAGAGGTCTCAAAACACTTTACAGCTATTTTTGAACTGTAGTACTGTTGTAACATAAGAAATAAAGCAGCAAACTTCCACAGTCAATACATGATATAGCCAGATAATCTGTTTGTGTTGGGATGTTGATTGAGGGATAAATATTGGCCAGGACACCAGGAAGAGCCTTCCCGTTCTTCAGAATAGCGTCATGGATCTTTTACATCCACCTGAGGCCTCAGTTTTAACATCTCATCTGAAAGATGGCACCTCAAAGTGTCACACTCCCAAGCACTACACTGGAACACCAGCCTTGATTTTCTTTTGTGCTCAAGCCCTGAAATGGAACTAAAACCTGGAGCCATGCGACTCAGAGGGAATGCTGCCACAAAACCATGGCTGACAGCGTTATGAATTCACTCTTTATGACACACGCTAACACATGGTTTAGATTAACACACAGCATCTAAGGCAAACAAAGACTTTGAAAATTTCTCAACAGCTTGAATGGAAAACAGGCTTTCACATAGAATAGATGCAAAATGACCCAAAACAAAACTCAGCCAAGTAAATCTGTCTATAAACGAATGACTAACAGTACTTAAATATAGGCTTTAATACTTCATGGGGAAACATTCCAAATACAGGAATAGAAATCAGTACAGTCTGCAACATCAGAGAAAGCAGAAACTTAACGCAACCCATAAAAGTCAAACCTCATTGAAGCATGAAGTTCTACAACAATAATAAAGACAACAGTTAATACAATGAAAAGGTTCCTTATAAACACTGACAAATCTTGAAACCAACCTTAGTGTTTAACTTCAACTCAACTGTGAAAAGACTTCAGCATGTAGTTCAGATTAATTAACAAAGATATGTTTCAAAGAAATTGAATGTCGCCATTAATAATCCAGATTGATACTTCTGCACTCTGAGCAAGTACTGCATTGTTGCAGGTTCCACTTCTGGAATAAAAAAAAGTCGCCTGCCAATTGAAGTGAAAGCAAATTATATCTTTGCACTATTTGAAGGGCAGTGAATATTCTATGCCTTGACTGTACAATATAATCTAGTTATTCCTTGGCTGTTCAGGGAGCCTTACTCTATGCACATTGTTGTCACATTTGCCTATATACTTTACTTCTGAAGTGATTCAATTTTGTAACCTTCTTCAGGATGCTGTCGTCATCATAAATTCTCACTTGTTCTCATCCTGGACTCATATTTCTCTAGTTTCTCTCCTATCTCTCTGCTCTCAACATCTCCATGAGATCCATCTCCTGCACCCTCGAGCCTATACCCATTAAACTGCTGTTCACCTGACTTCCTCTTTTGTTCCCATGTTCACTGTTAATGAACATAAGAAATAGGAACAGGAGAAAACCACCTAGCCCTTCGAGCCTGCCCTGCCATTCAGTAAGATCATGGCTGATCTGAAGTGGATCAGTTCCACTTTCTCCCCATAACCCTTAATTCCCCTGTCTATCTACCTGTGACTTAAATATATTTAACGAGGTAGCTTCTACCACTTCAATGGGCAGAGAATTCCAGAGATTCACCACCCTTTGAGTGAAGAAGTTCCTCCTCAACTCTGTTCTAAACTGCCCACCCCCGCCTTATTTTGAGGCTGTGCCCTCTAGTTCTGTTTTTCCTTTCTAAGTGGAAAGAATCTCTCTACCTCGACCCTACCTAGCCCCTTCATTATCTTGTAAGTCTCTGTAAGATCCCCCCGCAGCCTTCTAAACGCTAATGAGTACAGGCCCAGTGTATTCAATCTCTCCTCATAAGCTAATCCCCTCATCTCCGTTATAAGCGTGGGGAACTTTCTCTGTACTCCCTCCAAAGCCAACATATCCTTTCGCAAATAAGGGGACCAAAGCTGCACACAGTATTCCAGTTGCGACCTCACCAGTGCCTTGTATAGTTGCAGCAAGACCTCCCTGCTTTTATATTCTATCCCTCTCGCGAAAAAGGCAACATTCCATTTGCCTTCTTGATCACCTGCAGACTGAGTTTTTGTGATTCGTGCACAACGACCGCCAGGTCCCTCTGCACAGTAGCATGCTGTAGCTTTTCACCCTTTAAATAATAATCCCTCCAACTATTATTTCTACCAAAGTGGATAACATCACATTTGCTAATGTTATACTCCATCTGCCAGGTCCTTGCCCACTCACTCAGCCTATCTAGATCCCTCTGCAGACTTCCTGCACCCTCCACGCAATTCGCTTTTCCACTCATCTTCGTGTCATCAGCAAATTTTGTTACCCTATACTCAGCCCCCTCCTCCAGATGGTAAACAGTTGAGGCCGCAGCACCGATCTCTGTGGCACTCCACTAGTCACCAACTATCAACCAGAAAAGCATCCACTGATTCCAATTCTCTGCTTCCTGTTAGATAACCAATCCATGCTAACACTTTACCCCCAACTCTGTATACCCTAACCTTCTGCAGCAATCTTTTGTGAGGCACCTTATTGAACATTCTAATAATGGTTCTCCCTCTTCAGATGCTCTCTCTTTTTCCTTTAAATTTTCAGTCATCATGTTGTTCAAAGTCCTTCATAAACTCCAGCTTATCTTCCCTAGAATTCCATTTTGAATTCCTACAATCAGATTCCCACGTTGCCACAGAACCAAAATGGCTCTTAGAGACACAAATTGCATCCTACATCACTAATCCTCCTTATTCAGCATAAGTCTCAGCCTATGATTGCTGCCCTTTTCTTTTAATTTGGAGTGGCCATTGCAAACCAGCTACAATATAGAATTGGTCCAGTGGTAAGGGGGTCCAAGCTGACTGGAGACAAGGCTCTGCTGTATGGGCCTAGGCCATTCAAATACACAAACTCCTACTGTCCTTTTTTCCACAGGTATATATGAAGTGCCTCACAAGCTCATCAGGGTGACAATGGATACTCGCTGTTAACATTCTCGCTTTTCCCCTCTCACGAATGCCCCACTGCTGATCTCACTGTTCTCAGTGCTTTTGTGGTTCAAGTCAGAAACTCCAAAGTATTTTATGGAACTCAACTGGATCATAACTTTTGCATCCTGAATTTGGCTAAGGTGAGTATGTGATGCTTGATTCAGATATGATTCAAACGACTCCTTAGGGAGCTTTTATCAAACAAAGTTTACTTAAGAATATAGTAAATATATTTAGTAAGAATATTAGCAATAACTTCTATCAATTACAAGCAACACAAAACGACCAAGGTAATGTATAACCTTTAACAAATATAGCAGCTGTCCCACTCAAACAAAATCTATAAATAAGACCTTTAAGCTCGTGTGATACTGCAATTGAGTCCCTTGGATGAAACCTGCAGTTCTCTGGCTAGAAAGAAGTCTCAATACCATGGTTCTTACTGTGCCTACTCCTGTCCAATGCCAGTATCTCCACGTCATGGTTCTCTGGATAGACTCAGAGCAGTTTGAAGTCAGAACAGCTTTCAAATACACCAAGAACTCTAGGCAAGCCACTAATAGCAGAATTCCCCTTCTGAAAGGCAAGAACATGCTTTCAGATGTCCAGCAGAATTTCCAGGAATGGAGAGAGAGGGGAAGAGAGAGAGAGAGACACATGCTATAATGAGAAAACAACTCTGCCAAGGGAAGTAGTGAAAGTGGATACGGCAGTGACTTTTATGGGGCATCCTGATAAATACATGAATAGGATGGGAACAGAGGGATATGTTCTCTAGAAGGGTAAGGGATTTTAGTTCAGTTGAGTAGCATGGTTGATGCAGGAACGGAGGGCTGAAGGGAGTGTTCCTGTGCTGTCATTTTCTTTGTTTTTTAATGGGTACTTTTGATGCAGTAGTGGGATTTAATTTCTGCCTTCAGGCCTTCCTTCATGGCTTCTCTTTGGTGACTTCTTTCTGCAACTTCGCTTCTTGAGCTTTTCTCAGGGCAGAGTCCTACTTTGAGTTTTCATTTAGTTTTCAGGATTTTAATTTCTTCTGCACTTTGAGGTTTTGAGTCATTCCATTCATTTCCACACGTTGCAAGGTGTTGAGTGTAGCTCAGTATGACTTATTAAGGTATTTGTGGTCGTAACAATCAGTATTTATTAACTACTAGAAATTATCCTTGTAGGTACAGTATAGGTTATGGCTCCTTGCTCATTTCTACAGATGGCTCCGTCCAACACTAGACTGACGCCTAGTTATGGGTCATGTGTCCTCTTACATTACTGTGTGGGCAATACTGTACTCAGGTCCACATTAATCTTGATGTTCCAGACCCTGATACTTTAGTGATGTTTTTCAAAAAGCAATAAATCTAAAAACACATGCCTTACCGTTAATCTCTTCCCAGATCCTATTTTCTGCTGCTCAGAATCTTGTCTGGTTTCTGCATCTGTGGCAACAGCTAGCACCTGGTATCTGATAAGGACGATTAAAAAAAAGCCTTTATTTACAATCAGTATAATGAACACACAAACCGTTTACTGATTAAAGTGTTTTCTGACATTTTTCAACGTTAAAAGGTGCTAGTCAAAAGTTTGTTGTTGTTGGGGGGAAAGCATAGACTTCAAGTTATTTTCAGGAGTAGCACATGACCATGTATTCATGTTCAAACAAAATATAAATCTAAGACCAGAGGGTTCTGCAGCACAGAAAGCAGAAATGTGATAGTTATGTCTGTTTGTTAGAGCTATTAAAATTAACCCCACACCTTGCCTCTTTCTTGACTTTAAATATGTCTCCAATTTAGTCCTGAAGGATATAACGGTTTGTATGTCATGTTGTAAAATCCCCTCTCCACCATCCCCAGCCTGGCATCAAGGCATTTCTTCCAGTTTCATTCCTTCATTAAACTCCTGTGACATGGCACCACAGAAAGAGGTTATTAGAAAAACTGAGAGCTCATAGAACAGAAGGTAACAGAAGCAGAGTCAAACGGAATGTACTCTGATTGGGAATGGAATAACTACTGTTCCCCAGCAAGTAATCAAAAAAGGCTAATAGAACTGTGGATTTTATCTCAAAAGGGATAAAATACAAAGCAAGTGATTGGTCAAACCTCACTTTGCAATACTGCATTCAGTTCAAGGTACCACATCTCTAGAAGAATATTATTGACCTCAGAAAGTATGCTGCACAAGAATTTACCAGAATTATATCAGTGTTTTTAAGGTTTAAATTAGGGAGCCAGGTCGCACAATTGTGGTTTGTATTCTGTGCTGAGATGGTTGAAGTGATATAATTGAAGTTGTAAAATGAAAATATTACAACTTTTCATTGTAATGAAGGCTATTTCCTTCATTAGGAAAGGCTACTTCCTCTCATGTTCAGCCACACTGCTTAACCATCTGTTCAGTTAGAACTTTGAATTGGAAAAGCAAAATCATTTCAGATTTATTTAATATTTCAAGTTTTCATAGTCCTTTAAGCTTCCACATGAAAGACACACAAAAAAAAATGCATGTTAGCCTTTTGATGACTAGGGTGGCATGGTAGCACAGTGGTTAGCACTGTTGCTTCACAGTTCCAGGAACCTGGATTCAACTCCCGGCTCCGGTCACTGTCTGTGTGGAGTTTGCACATTCTCATGTCTGGATGGGTTTTCTCCAAGTGCTCCGATTTCCTCCCATAGTCCAAAGATGTGCGGGTCAGGTTGACTGGCTATGCTAAAATTGCCCCTTGGTGTCCTGAGATGCGTAGGTTAGGGGGATTAGCAGGTAAATGTGTAGGGATATGCGGGTAGGACCTGGGTGGGATTCTAATCGGTGCAGGCACGATGGGCCGAATAGAGTCTTTCATAATATCATAGTAGGGATTTTACGATTCTATGACTTTTTCTACTTTCTTTATGTTTGATTATATTTTCTTTAACATAGGTACAAGTTCTGAGGTAACAGCCTGTTGGCCCTTAGCAATATCTGAAGTGATAGAAAATTCACATTTTTAAAAAATTGTCATAATGTAAGTGTCTTTGGAAAAAAAATTGTCCATAATGGTTTGACCACTGAGAGTTTGGGTAATATATGCATTAAGAATTATTAATGAAATTCAATATTAATGTAGTAATTTATCTCTTCTGACAAAGAAAATAACCAGATCAATTTATTCTCAATACCACAAGCTTCCTAAGCATCTTTGCAGTTAGGCCAGCTACACACACTGGGAAAGTTGATCTTTTTATTATTTCCTAAACATAATGCATGCATTAATTATTAATTATTATCCATTAAAGTGGAAAGAAAATCCATCTGAGGTTAATTGATCATTTTTCTCTTCAATGTATTACGTACACCAAAGGCAAGAAATATTGGACTCACTTATAGTTTTCAACTTGCCGGCTTGAGGACACAGTAATGAAGGAGTCTGTCCTTGAACTGTATTTCAACGGGCCTGGCAAAAGGCAACCAGGCAAGAATCGCCCAAAAGCAAAGCTTTCCTGCTCAAAAAATGTCAGCATCCCATCCATAGACTGAATGCAAATTAAGTCTCGACCTAAGTTTAAAAGAAATACATTGGAATGACATTTCATAACCTAATCCAAATTGTTTTTACTATCATACTGAATCATCTTCAGAACGTCTCCTCTCTCTCCCCTCCCTCAGGGCAAAGTTTAGAGGCATTTACAGGCTGCAGAATGTAAATCATTGCAGGCAGTTTCAGATTGTAAAGAGAATTAAAGATAAGGAATGTGAGAGAGAAAAGAAAGAAATGGGAACAAGAGATCAAAGATAAGAGGAGAAATTAAGAGTTAGAAATGAAAAGTATAAAAAGCTGAAGATAGTACCGATTTTTAAAAATAGAGTTGGTAGCTACATTGTAGGAGCTGGAAATGGAAAATCACATTAAAATTAAAAGCTTAGCAGATCAACTAGACAGATGATGAGTACACTCTCTCTCTGTAGTCCAACTCCATGTTCCTTTTTACCCTGTAATGAACAACATTCCAAGTCTACGTACGAATTTTCTTTCTTTACAAGACGTTTTTACAACATAAACCACAGATTAATATAAGAGATAAACAAATGTCTGGTATGCGATTAGTGTATAAAACATTCAGGACCAGTCACAACTCTGCTGCATTATGAGCTAGATTTCTACAATTGATGTCACTGGCCCACTATCCTGCTCTTCAATAGAAAACTAGTCTCATGATTAAATTCTAACATTTTAATAACTGGACAATGACCATTTAAAATGGTTGAAGCTACATTTGTGCATGACCCTAAATAGAAGACCTACAGAGCAGTACTGTAGAAACTTGCACCCCATATGATGAAGATACACTAACAAACCCTATTGACTGCAGAGTCCAAGTTTAAAGGGAATTATACAAAGATCATCTATATTTCATAAGATAGGACTAGTTAATTAGAGCCAATTTATCTGCTACTACGACAAATGATCTTGCGACTTTCGTTTAAGCTTTGTTGGTTGGGACAAGAAGAATCTCAGGGACCCAACCAAATAAATATATATCCCTTGTCATCCTTGTCCCATCCACTCCATCTAGCTGGTAGGATCTTGGTTGCTTTGTGGAGCTGCAAAGCAATCTGTCATCTTTCCATCTATCAAGAAGCAAAGAAAAGAGCTCTTGTCCAGGTTTGAATGTCATACATGGCACTTGACACAAAAATAATGCAAGTGATTTAACAAATTACGCAATCTATCTGCTGAACCAAGAAGCATAAATCACTGTATTAACTATTTAATACTGTACCACATAATACAATGTATAACTTACTGATCAAAAAGCAATATTCACATTTAAGTACAAACACAAAAATCCCTTAAGGCTACAATTTTATTCATTATATATTATACTATTACAGCAGTACTGTACCTGAAGACTGCAAGATGCCAATAGACCAGAATTACACCACTGACTGCTGATCATGCACAAAAGCTCTACCATCTACCTCACCCATCATTTCACACATACAGACAAGAATGCCTGCCTACCTTCATCTAATATATCAAAAGTTAATGGCATTAATATTCTGAATCAATGAATATTTACATGAATAGGATTCTTCTACCATCACTGCCAGGTTCAGGAGGCCCAAATAGTTCTGAATTTCTTATTCCTCACTATTTGAAACATCGCACCTTCACTGAATAGAGAAGGTTGCTCAGTACCACCTTCTCAAGGAACAATTAGGATGGGCCTTGCCAATATCCCAAGAACGTGTTTTAAATCTTTCTTTCTGTATGTGATATTGTATGCAATGTTACATGCAAGCACATCTACTGTAATGTCTCAACACCTTCATCTGGTTCTCTGCATCTAACAATAAGAATGAAGCTATTGATGCAAAAATATTTGGAAATAACATTTGTCTAAAGATCTCTATATGCGTAATAGAAGAACATGGTGGGGCTAGTCAGCGATAGAACTGTTTCCAAGTCATTGGGAAAAGGGTTCAAAATCCACTCTTGGTTAGAATAAATAATCACATCTTCTACCAAATTGAGGTTGAACAAGCAGATCACAAAGTAAACAATCAGCTATATTTTAATCGTCTTAGACCAGAGATCTTGATTGGATAAGCTTATCCAGTCTCCATGAATAATTACATGGGTTGGAAAGTAACTTGGCATAGAAGGCAAAGGTTTCAGTAAGATGACAGAGGATGATTTGGAGCTAGCCTTGCATCCCAGAACGTCCTCACAAACTGAACAATTTGAAACAAATTAATTAATTAAGGTTTTGGAAAGACGCTTCCAATCCAGATTCTAAAATAGAGAAAGAACCCCGTATCCAAACAGAAAATAATGAATTTACATATGTGCAGCTTCTTTTATGTCTTCAGGATACACCAAACTACTTCACATCAAATTATTTAATTTAAAAAAACAAACAAATGCAAAAGGAATCTTGCGTTCAGTAAAAAAAAAATGGCCAGATAATCTGTTTCAGTGATCTTTGTTGCGGAATGAATATTGGTCTGAATACTCTGAAATTCCCTTCCTTCCACTCCCATTCAAGCAGTTAATAGAATCAATGAAACAGAGTAGAGGAGGCAACTCAATGCATAAGAGATAGGCCATTTACCATGGAATGAGGAGCAATTTCTTCATTCAGAAGGTGGTGAATTGTTGGAAGTGAGTGCCCACAGGGCTGTGGAGACTGAGTCATTTGAATAAGTTCAAGACAGATATTAGTAGATTTCTGGATAGTAAAGATGCCAATGGATACAGGGATAGTGAGGGAATGACATTAAGACAGTTCAGCTATGATACAGTGAATGGCACAGTCAAAGGCTTGATGGGCCAAATGGCCTACTCCTGCTTCTATTTCATATGTTTTATCATGTGCCATTCCTTTGAAAAAGCTACCCAATTATTCCAACTCACTTGCACTTTCTCAGTAGCTCCACAATACTTAGAAGCGGCAAGGTGGCACAGTGGTTAGCACTGCTGCCTCACAGCACTAGAGACCCAGGTTTGATTCCCAGCTTGGATCATTGTCTGTATGGAGTTTATACATTCTCCCTATAACCGTGTCGGTTTCCTCCGGGTGCTCCAATTTCCTCCCACAGTCTGAAAGACATGTTGATTAGATGCATTGGCCATACTAAATTCTCCCTGAACAGGCATTGCAGTGCAGCAACTAGCGGATTTTCACAGAAACGTCATTGCAGTGTTAATGTGAAGCCTAATAAATAAACTTAATATAAGTTTTTTCAAGTTTTTTTTTGAAAGTTACAATTGAATTTGTTCCCACCATTCTCTTAGACGGCGCATATCAATTGAATGTTTTGTTTGTAAGACATCTCCTCTGACACAATATTCTACTGAATTGTCAACACAGATTACTTTATAAGTGGAGTGGAGCTTGAACAAAATTTCTTCTGATGCAAAGGCTATAACTGGGCCAAAGCTGATATTTTGTGGAAAATGTTTTCTTCCATGAATAAGCAAGATAATATTCTTCAGGTGTACATGATGTGGTTTGCCTATGATGAATTAACTCCCTTTGTTCATGCCATATACTGGTTATATTACAGAAACATGATGCATCCCGTGTGACAAAAATAAAGCATTTATATCTCATTTAACACAGCTAATACTGGAATCAAAAACCTGCATTATTCACAGAAATGCTTGCGGGTGGTCACAGCTCAACATGAAAGGCTGTTGTAACATTTAGTTGACTTTGTTACTGAGCATTTTGTTTGAAGGAAGAATCAAGTCATTCAATTCAGATACAAACGTGCTTTGCAATTTGTTTGAAATACGTCTGATTTGTAACTATTTCTTCAAATTAAATTAATTAAGCTCAACATTCTAGTTCCTGTTTCAGAGAAATACTTACTGGCAGGGATTGCTTAAAAGAGATGAGATAGAACTTATGAAATAAATAATATGTTCCACGTAACATCCTCAATAAGGAAAATATGTTTAAAAGCATACAAGATTAAAAACTATAATCTTAACTATAACATTAGAGCTGTGAATCACTATTGCTACATTTCGTACCACTGATGTAAAGTTAGCCCACATTAGAGTTACAGTTTATGAACTGGTTTAACTAATCCCTACAATAACAGACAGCATGACGCAAGTGCATTTGAAACCTCTAATAGTATTTATTTTGAAATGGATGGTACTGTTTATCTAATTTATAAGCCAAATGTACACCTGTTACAGTTACTTAATATTGCAGTATGATATTCATGATGTGAAAATGCAAGCTAATGTGATATTTCCTGCATTTTGATTCTAATATAAACAAAGTTAATTCCACATGAAAATCTACACTTGACAAGCTACAGTCATTTCAAGCATCTCTCTAGATGCTTTCTCTTAGTTCTCCTAATGAGAATAGCAGATGGCATTTTTCACAGGCCTTTGAAATTGCTAACTACTACAAATTCTGAAATATGAAGATGGCAAAGTAAGTTCCCACGAAAGTAATTAATATGTGCATTAGCCTCTTTATGATGGACATTTCAAAGTCAAACCGTCAGCGTAACCACACCCAAACTGCTGAAAGTGAGAAATAGACACGCAAGGAGCAAGGCATAGACGTAAACAACAAAGAAAAGGAAAGAATAGAAAGAGTTGCATTTACATTGACCATTCACAAGTTCAGAAAGTCCCCAAATGCTTTATACCAAAAAATACATAACTACATTGGTGAAATAATAACTATTGATTTTCAAAATAAAGGAATTGGAGTAATAAAATACAGGAAAAGAAGTCAGATGCTCAGAATTGCTGACTGCAGGATACAAATGGCTATTTGCAAGTGGAAACTAGATCTAACTTCTAATTTTGTCCTTTGAAAATTCCTTCATGGGGATGTAGGAGTTGCCGGCTAGGCTAGTGTTTATCTCCCTCCCAAACTACCCTTAAGGTGGTGCTGGTGAGCTGCCTTCTTGAACTTCAGCAGTTCACGTGGTGTAGGTACACCTACAGTGCTGATAGAAAGGGAGTTCCAGTGACAGTGAAGGGATAGTGATAAACTCCATATCAGGATGCTGTGAGGCTTGGAAGGTAACTTCCAGGTGGTGATGCTCCTGTACATTCTTCACAATTTTAATTATTTTCCTCCATGTTGTAAATTTTTATAAAATGTAACTTGTTCTTTTTCTTGAACATTCCCAGGCTTTTCTTCTGAATATTCTTCTCAGGGAAAGTTGGTCTAGTTCACAAGCTTTTTCAATGTGACACATTTTGCCTTAAGTTTTGCACTAACTACCCTTGCTTCGGCACTCACTCACTGAATGGCCCATTTTGGCACATCTACAACTTGCTTATTACTGTTTTGACATCTTATGGACAATTCGCAACTTGTGAATCTTGATCCCTGCACCAAATTGTGAAGCCTCTTTAGCAGCCAGTTCCATTGACACTGAGTTTCTACTGCTATCTTTAAAATCAAAGCATGTTCAGTAAGCAATCTTCTTTACATAACCTAGAACCACAAACTAGGCAACCATGACGAGAATCGTCTAACGGCACACTTAACACATCACATTTTTTCAGGTTGGCACAAACTGGACAATGCTTTCACCTTCCATTTGGTTCCTTGGACGGAACCGGAACTGTTCCATGATGATCAATAGGTTTGGAGGGTAATGCTCTTCAAAAATCTTGGTGAAATCATTGTATATTTTGGTTCTTGGCTTTGCTGGGTGAAGCAAGTTCCAGACCAAATCAAAGGTTTTACTTTCTATAGTATTTTGCTTTCTATCTACTTTCAGTAGCTTTATCTTTCTGCAGCATCTCTCTGCCCCTCACTCTTAACTTCGCTTACCAGGACCTCTTCTAGGTTCATGCTCTTTCACTTTGACCAGAAACTCTTCTTGGAACTTGATTCAGTTCCACTTCCTGGTTTTGGCACTTTTCTGTTCTTTAGTTTGGGATCAGCATCCTGTAGTCACCTTCATATCAGCATTCCAGTTTCTATGGAAAGCTCCCAGCTTCTAGTTTGCTTTCTTTCAAGTGAATCAAACTCTTTTTGCAGCTGATTTGGGGCCACTGTTGCTGGATAACGGCCTAGTTTTTTACGGCCTGTGGAGTGAACCAGCAATGGCTATCAATTACATCGTTTAGCTGAAACAGGTGCAATGTGTACACCTGTTGTTTCTGCCTCTAAAGAACAGGGTCCTGTGTATTACTACATGAAGGTGACAGTACACACAAAGGTGCAACACTGCACACCTGACTAACAATCTTAAGATGGAAATTCGCCATGGCAATCTCTCTACTGGAGTCCATTTGCCAACCGATCAGCGTTCTCTTCTCATACAGTATGATATCATTTCCCCTGACATTGGTATTCCTGTGATTGTGATTGCATCTTTCACTGATGAGAGGTTTCAACAAAATGTCTTTTTTCAGCAATGCACTTATTTTATGCTATGGACACAGAGGGGCATATTTACATCTGCCCCTCTGATGTAAACAGGGCATTTACATCAGATAAATATGATGTATTTATATTTAAATACATCATATTTGATGATGTATCAAATATATACATCATCATGTAAACCTGAAATAAACCTGAAACTGGGGATCAACTGCCTGTTATAGGAAGTGTTGGTTTTCATTTCATTGATTATTGTGCAACTTTCACAGCAACCAGGAAATACGAAAATCTTTTCCTACTGCAGGAAGGCTCCTTACCTTTCACACCACCAAAACCTCCAAAAGTTAGATTGCAAGCTGTTCGTTGAAGATTGTGCTCATACATTAGTTTCAGCTGGTATTGGTTTCCATGTTCAACATTACCCATCATTCCTGTTAACCAAAAAAAAGTGGAAGGCAAAGGAAGGCTTTAGGCAACAGGTAAAATACAAATCATATCAGGCCCATGTCAGCAATCTCTATATAAGCAAGAATCACTTCCACCCTTTCCACCAAACCTGAATTGGTTGGTGTTTGAATAATTATGGGATTGTAATTAGATCATAGCTTGGGCATTAGGCTGGTATGCCTTCTCTCAGGAGCTCTTACATGTGCTTATTGGGTCAGTGTGCAGAGACAAATTTCATCACACAGTGAATGTTATTGTAGTTTAGTTAGTATTTATGTTTGATCTTTTCTTAGTTTTCTTTCCTTTTTTTTCTGTGCTGCCTCAATACATGTACTTTTCAAGCGACATACACCGTCATGTACATCATGTTTGATGTTGATTTTTTCATGTTGATGCGACTATTCTTTAGCTTCCTTTGCAATGAGACCTTGAAAATGTTTAAACCTATTGTTCTTTTTCAACCAGCCACAGCTGTGGGAAGCCCCATCATTCTCAACACATTACAGATGATATCAGAGTCTTGACCTGCAACAGCCAGGAACCTGGATGTAGCATTGGCATCTATTATATCTGCTGTCCCTGATAATAGAGTGGAAGATCGCACAGTCATGGATACAATATTGAAAGATTGCCCAGTGTCATAGGCTAAAGAAGCAACGATAAAGGCATTATTAGATATATTGAGCTCACTTTTGATTTTTAGCTCATGTTTACATTGAGAAGGTCTTCCTGATGTAATAAAACTCCACATTGAACTCAACAATGTCCAGTGTATATAAGCAAGACATTGTTTAAGAAATTGCAACACCCCTCAAATTGATGAAAAACAGACTGTTATAGTAATAATAGCTGACTGTATGGTCAATATAGAACATGGTTATTGGCAAACAGTACCTCATAATTGATTACTTCTTCAATTACAGTCATTGCTTTGAGTTAGCATAAGCTGAACAGCTTTCCATACCTCTTAATCTAGATGTACAATCCTTCTTGGACTTCTTCAAAATGGTGAGGATGGGGGCGGTGGGGCTAGGGTTGGGGGGAGCAGCAGGAGGTATTGAATAAGAGGAACCAAAGAATATGATTGGCAGAAAACCATCTTGTGAATCTCCAATGGCAACAGAAAAAGCATCTGCTCTCAGATACCTGGCAACTGCTCTTTCCAAGATCCTATCACATAGCTGTTTTATCACAATCTATCAAAATCTATATCATCTTGATGAGGCCATCATCAGTGATGGTTTTGATCAGATCACTCCCAGTGAAGAATCCTCCCAGCACAAGCAGCCAAACTTGTTGCTACAGTCAGAATGATTCAACATCAAGTACAATCTTCTAATCCAGCAATTCCAAGTGTCTGTTTCCTCAGTATGACTGAGGGACTTCATTGATGTTTGTTTTGAGGATGTGACTATCTCACCCAAACCTAAATAATTTTGATAGTCATAAAAAGAAACTGATTTTTTAAATTAACTATGTGAAATCTTTATTCATGGGGTGGGGATGGCCTGTAAGATGCTCTTTCAGATAATCAGTGCAGACTCAATGAGCTGAATGGCCTCCTTCTGCACCGTAGAGATTCTATAATTCTATGGATTCACTGATTTAGGTTTTGACTTTCTATAAACCCCAAGATCCCAGGGTGGAAGCTCTTGTGTATTCATGCCCAGAGACATGTATGATTGAAGCATGAAGCAATACGTCCAGCGTAAACTTTTGAGAAAACATAGGCTGAATGTTTTTGGCTGTAATAGCATAACAACTAAATTTCCTTGTCTTATTACACCTATAAAACTCTGCAATCATGAAAATGGCTTTACTCTTGGCTGAAGAATTGTACATGTTTATTTCCTGCATTTTAGATGCACTGCATATCAACTCATTATTCTCATGTGATTAATACACACTGAGATCTACTCTATATTTTTTGGTTAATGAGCTACAACGCAATCTAAATGTAGATCACAGACAGAATATGTTCAAGTTGTTCGAGAGCCTGAGAAATTACAATTAATTTGTTGTCTGATTTTACTAAGACAGCATATGATGTTTCATGGGACTGTACTGCAGTGCATTCTCAAAATGCAAACATCTGATTGAAACCTACCAATTTCCCAGGTTTGTGAACAGATCTACAAGGAACACAGTCAGAGAACAATGTGAGCACATGATAACTCAAAGAAAATCAATAACATATAACTGTAAGATAAAAGATAGAAGTTTTCATGCAAGCAAGGTAAAATGTAAAACAGTATGCACTACCTGAGAAAGCATAGACAGACAGCTTTCTTGAATGTAAAACAGCCAGGTGGAGTAGTTCTGTACCTCTGAAAGAATAAACAAACTTATTTAACAACAAAAGATCTCAAGGTTACAAAAAAAATACTCTTTAGATGGGGAAGACAGAGCAAATGTACAAGAGGCCAGGGTTGAACAAATAGAAACTTCGGGGAAAGGGTAGTTCTAAGATTCAGGCAGTTCACGGAGATAGGTGGGTGCAAAATTCTGTTCCATGTTATCTTAGCCCACAGTGTTTCACACACTCTACGTTTCTGGACTCTATTCTTAAAATTCTAAAATATTATTCATAACCTGACTAGGCCTGTGTCATGACATCAAACTCATAAGTAATACACATGCTTTAGCAAAACGTACTTCAGAATTCACAATCTTTTAATGGTGCTTTTTTTTTTAAAATGGAATCTGAATTAACAGAAGAAGGAACAATAAGAAATCTCACAACATCAGATTAAAGTCCAATAGGTTTATTAGGAATTACAAGCTTTTGGAGTGCTACTCCGTCGTCAGGTAAGAGTCCACTCACCTGAAGAAGGAACAGCGCTCCAAAAGCTTGTGATTCCAAATAAACCTGTTAGACTTTAACCTGGAGTTGTGAGACTTCTCAGTGTTCCTATCCCTGTCCACTTGGCATCTCTACATCATAATAGTAAAATGTCTTTCATTGTGAGATAAGGAAGTTTGTTGCATGGCTTTCAGGAAAAGCCCATCTCTGCCTATCTGTGTTACACAACATGTAAAAGTGCTTGAATGGCAAACATATTGTAAAACAAGCCAACAACAAAAAGCCATTTAAACATTGTTATCATCTTAAAAAGTTGAAAGTAAACCAAGAGGAAGCTAAACTGTTTCTTCAACCCTATAATGATTTATTAAAAACACATTTCAGTCATTTAATTACCAGCTACAGACAAAGACCAGGATATGGAGAAAAGACAAACTCCATTTTAAACTATAAAAAGAAAGTCTCTCCAAAGATAGAGTAGATAGTGCCATCTTCACTTGAAAGATAGGGACGTGTAGCTAAAGTGGCATTGAAAGATTTCCAACTTTGTCAGATCAAGTTGATGTTTTTATAATGACTATTCTTCATACACTCCTAAAGCAGACCTCAAAGACTTCTCTTTCATTTAAGATGTTCTGTGACATCAGTTCAAAGGCAAACCCATGATTGGTTATAATCTGGATTAAACTGCCTAACTAAGTGGTAGAAGCACATTCAAAGGGAATTGGATTTATATTTGAAAAGGAAATATTTTCAGGGTTGTGAGGGAGCAACAGGTGAATGCATCTAATTGATAGTTCTTTCAAACAACTGGCCACAGACACAATGGCACATTTCTCAGTTGTGTGATGGTCCAATCATTTTCCCCAATCCTTCATGGTGTAGAAGGGCTAACCTAACCTTGGAGCAGCATCAATTCATTTTAGCCCAAAGATCAGTCTGAAAGAAAGATATAATGTGCATCTCAAAGAACAGCCAAACAAAGCATCATTTACAGCAACTAAATCAAAAGAGTAATTGCTGCTGAAGAAAATGTGTTATTTCAACTATTTGTTATGCCATATTCATAGTCCAAATGTTTTCATCTGCTTTAATGACCTTTCCTCCATCATAAAATCAGAAATGGGGATGTTTATAGACATTTGGATTGGCTTCATTCACAATTCCTCATATAATGAAACACCCATTCCCAAATGCAGCAAGACCCTCAAGGATAAGAATTCTAAATTGTGAGTGTAAGAGGTCCAAACAGACACCAAGTTTAGAAATGGTGGGTGGCAGTGCTGGACAGAGAGAAAAAGCAGAGCTACAGACTCACTCTAATCTTTGTGACTTGTGTGAATCAGACGAATCCTCTCCCCAAAATCTATATTCATCCAATCTTTGGCCTCTTGTGCATTCCTGTTTTCTCCACCATTAATACCTATGCCTTCAGCCTGAAATCCACATTTTGGAATTTCCTCTCTGCCTCTCCAGTTTCCTCTTTAAGATCCACCTCTGTGATCAAGCTTTTAGACACCTCTCATAACATCTTTTTTGGTTTAGGCTCTAGCTTTGGCTGTCTACATTTCTGCAAAGCACCTTGACTGTTTCCTACATTCAAGTGCTATTTGAATACAAGTTGATTTTGGTGGGGTTTATTCAAAACACCAATTAAAGCAAAGGTTCTTCAAAGCCAAATAGCCAAAAGTCCAGCTTGTTATGGCCATCTATGATAGCTGTGGGCAGATTACAGTGTTTAAAATCAGTATGGCTGGTGTAGATGTTCTTGATTGACATTTGCATTCTGGGAATGTATATAATTAAATAACATCATTGCATGCTGTGAATTATGCCAGAATTAAACCTAGATAGGATCATGTGTTCATATCTGAGGCCAACCAAATTATTTCTAACTTAGTGACTTTTTTTTTTATTAGTGTCACAAGCAGACTTACATTAATACTGCAATGAAGTTGCCATGGAAATCCCCTCTTATGGGTTATTTCAGTTAAATTCTCATTTTTGAAAGCACTTATACAGCTATACGTTCAAAAGTAGAACAGAAATTCACTTGGTAAAATTAAACTCAGCATCACAGGTAAAATGACAGCACTTTTGTGGGACCTTAGCTAATCTATACATTGTTAATATTATCTGGTGTGACAATTTATCTTAAACTTTGAACCAATTGGTGATGTGATGTACATGGCACAGAATACTAGAATTAAGTATATGAATAACTAGGTATTTTTACAGTAAACTCGCTTTGTGGGTTCACATTTGAAGTAAAATGGCTCCCTCTGCTGATCAATGACATGCTGTTAATTTCATTATTCACAGCAGTGGTGTAATGGCATTGTCGCTGACTAATACTCCAGAGAACAAGGATAATCGTCTGGGAACAAATCCAACCACAGGAGAATTTGAATCGAATAAAAATCTGGAGTTCGGTGTCACACACGATGTGAACACAAGGGTGTCATGCTGTATTTTCATTGACTCTTATGCTTCTCATCTTTTAATCCTATTTTAGAAAACCTGATGCATATAATTATTTGATCCTGATGTGTATAGTCTGTGTCATGTTCCTGGAAAATCCTGGCTAAATCTTGATGATGGGCAGCTAATTTAAATCAATAAATCTTTGCTTGATTGAGGTAGTTGGAGATAGCTTCTACCACTTAGTTAGGCAGTTTATTTCAGGTCTTTCTGCCTGAAAGACCTAACTTCAAAGGTGGAGCCCAATTCACAGTGGTGATTTTGCTGGTAATTGTTTGGCCTTTGTTTGCATCAAGTTAAGTTTATTTATTAGTGTCTGCAATGAAGTTACTGTGAAAAATCCCCTGGTCACCACACTCTGGCACCTGTTCGGGTACACTGAGAAAAAGTTTAGCATGGCAATGTACCCTAACCAGCACGTCTTTTGGATTGTGGGAGGAAACCAGAGCACCCAGAGGAAACCCATGCTGACACGAGAAGAACATACAGACTCCACACAGACAGTGACACAAGCCAGGAATCGAACCTGGATCCCAAGCAGTGTAAGGCAGCAGCGCTAATCACTGTGCCACCATTCCCCTTAGATTTTGAGATTGTGGCCAGAAGTTTCCAGCAGTTCACATCAGTGGGATTTTCTGGTCCCACTGCAGCGAATGGTGATTTAGGCTGAATGCCAAATCCTCCATCCTCGCTTGCAGCGGCAGCAAGACATGACCTGTTATACTGTTACATTGTTGGGATTAAGGAATCTTTGCTCATCTCCTATGAGGGTACAACAGATCATGTATCCTGGAAAAGACTAGATTCTTTTTTCCCCTGCCATTGGGATCTCTGGTGTTTTTGAAGTTGGTAAAATATGTACTGCTGCATGCCGAGGCATGATCAGCTAATCCTTCATCATCTCTTGGATTGGCTCTTCTATATTAGTGACAGTGATTACTTGATTCATGAGATGTATTGTGGGCATATTATCCTGTTGTTAGGATTTCTTTGATGAGGGGAAAATGGGTGGAATCTCACTAATAGTGGGGCCTGAATGGTGCATCCGATATGGCTGAAAGGAGTTAGGTCAGTTGTGTTGTGAGTCTTGGTGTGGTGTAAAAATCCTTGGCTTACTGGCTCCTGTATTGGAGAGTGTACACTGCCACACCGTGTCTTCTACCGATGGCGATACACTGATGTTCCCCTTTTGCTAGAGTATCCTTTCAAGTCCTAAGGGATGCTGAGTTGGGTCCTGATTGATTGTATTTTACCCTATAAGGAATCCTTAATATTGTGTAGTTCTGCCTTTATTATCTTGTAGAGGA
This sequence comes from Sphyrna mokarran, assembly GCA_024679065.1. Classification (NCBI taxonomy): domain Eukaryota; kingdom Metazoa; phylum Chordata; class Chondrichthyes; order Carcharhiniformes; family Carcharhinidae; genus Sphyrna; species Sphyrna mokarran. The sequence continues at coordinate 82,808,773 of JAGIQG010000007.1, read as the reverse complement.
TGCTGTGCGTTATGGTGCCACATATTCATGGCTTTATCCCATTATCTTGATATTCCATACTCTTTCTGGTATCTTTTCATTATTCTTACCATGTGCTGACTATATCGATTACAATAATCATTAACTGTTTGAGTATTTGTGGGTCTTTTCTATATATGTGGAGTAATGACCACTTCGTACTGTACTGGATTTTGGAGATTTATTACACCTTGTGGTAAACTGAAAAACCATCAAAAACATTTATTTATTTGTCATAAGTAAGGCTTACATTAATACTGCAATGAAGTTACTGTAAATTCCCCTAATCACCACAGTCTGGTGCCTATTTGGATCAATGCACCTAACCAGCACGTCTTTCAGAATGTGGGAGGAAACTGGAGCACCCGGAGGAAAACCACGCAGACACGGGGAAAACGTGCAAGCTCCATACATACAGTGAACCAAGCCGGGAATCAAACCTGGGATCCTGGAGCTGTGAAGCAGCAGTGCTAACCACTGTGCTACTATGCTGCCCATTTATTGGTGGCCATGAAACCACGATCAAATGTCATAAATACACATTTGGTTCATTAATGTCCATCAGGTAAGGAAATCTGCCATCCTTACCTAGTATTGTCCATATGTGACTCCAGGATCATAGCCATATGGATGACTCTTTAAAATGCCCTCTGAAAGGCAATTAGGGTTGGACAATAAATGCTGGCCAGCCAGCAGTAGCCACATCCCACAAGATCATTCTGAAAAGTTACTAATCTGAACAAATAACAGTTCCACGACATCTTATTTCCTAACATCACAACACAAAAGTTGAACATTGTTCAAAACAGCATTATATTCTCCCATACATTGAATATATATTGTTTCAGCTCATAGCTTTGGGTGTCCACTATCACAATATACAGAAATGATTGTATATGTCAAGTGGACACAGTCAAAGGCATGTTGGGGTCATGTGAAGTGAGCAAGGTTATTATTTCAGTAATGATTAAGGGGGTTGCATCATTATCCAACTCAATTACCACTTTAGTTATGGGACTCAGTATGAGGACAATAAAAAGGATTTTCAAATTGGGAGATGTTCCCACAGAAAATCAAACATAATTTCAACAGCTGACATTATTTATATTTGCATTATCACTGACCCACACAGATCTTCTTCAATGCCTCATTATCTTTAGCCAATGTATAAATGAGACATGGAGAATAGGGAGGCCGCTAACAGAAGAGATTCCAATTTCAGGGAACAGGCAATTGAAAACATCCACAAATAGCATTCACGTTCCTAACTACTCTGGAGCAGTGGAGATAGTCATCAGCCACCATCTAAAAGAATGATGGAGTCAGTGCAGATAACTGACTGGCCTCCCATCCCTGTGTTTTGTGTTTAAAGCTTTTTGCACCTGGCATCATGGATTACTTTCCTAGGCAAGACTCAACTTTTAAGCATTTATGATTTTAAATATAATTCTTTCACAGCACATGGCTTTGTTGGTTAGGCTAGTGTTTATTACCTATTCCTAACTGCCCTTGAGAAGATGGTGGTGAGCCACTTCTTAAACTGCTGCAATCTATGATGTGTAGGTGTTCGGAAAGGAGTTCCAGAATTTCAACTCAGCAATACTGAAGGAGAAAGTAACATATTTCAAAGTCAGGATGGTGTGTGACTGATATTCCATGCATCTGTTGCCCTTGTCATTCAAGGTACTGTCAAAGGTGTCTGGTTGAGGTGCATTGCATCTCGCACTGTGCACTGGTGTGGATAAAGTGGATGTTGAACATGTTGGATGGGGTGCCCATCAAGCAAGCTGTTTTGTACTGAGTAAGATGTTGATGGGGTGTAAATGAGTGAAGTTGTGCACTCGTTTACTCTAAATTGGCTTTTAGTTTAACTGAACAATCTATATTTAAAGGAAATAATCAATAGGAAGTGATCCAACTTTCCAGACACTGGGTATTTCTTACAACCTCACAGAAAAAGAAAAATTAAAATAAAATTCCATGATTTCATTCATGGATTATAACATAAATCTTTAACTTTGAAACATTTAGGATAGAAACTATCCTGTGAATGAGCAGTTATCTGTAATTAAGTAGTTCTGAGCCCTGGCCACTAGATGGTGATCGAATGCAGTTTTTCAAGACCTGAATTGGGATTAAACGAAGGTACCAGACGTGCATCTGTTCTTCCATACAAAATTTCTCAATATTCTGCGTCTATTTTGAACCACTTCAAATAAACTTCCTAAAGCCAGGTTTGCAAAACCTGGCGAAATTTCTTTATCTCAGTGAGAACAAGTAGTTCCTTTCCACTGAAACCTCATTCCTCTCAGGAAAGCACTGACTAATACAGGAGTATAGTTCCACCCTTGATGTGGCTGCTTCCAACATGCACCTAAATAGTAATGTTAAGCAGGCAATTGAGCAACAAGATATCATACCAGATCACAATCCAATTCTCAATTGTATGTGCTCAGGAAACTGTTCTAACAGAAGGATCAACAACCAAAGGATACACACTAATTGATAAAAACAGTGAGCAGTGAGTTGTGATGATCAGGAATGCACAGGGTGAAAGAATGGTGATAACAGATTCAAGTTCAACTTTCAAAACAGAATCTGAGAACTACGGGAAGAGATGAGATTAATTAGATAAATCAACAAGTGAATAAATGTGAGGTTATCCATTTTGGCAGAAAAAAACAGGGAAGCAAATTATTACCTAAATGGAAAGCAGATTCAAAATGCGTCCAGGCAGAGGGATCTGGGAGTCTATGTTCATGGGTCACAGGAATTCAGTATGAAGGTGCAGCATGTAATAAAAAAGGAAGTGGGATGTTGGCATTTATTGCAAAAGGACTGAAGTATAAAAGTAGAGAAGTGTTGTGATTGTTTAGGGCATTGGTAAAACCCTGTACATATGGTCCATACACATCTGGAGTATTGTATCCCGTTTTGGTCTCCTTATTGAGGAAGGATGTGCTGGCTTTGGAGGCAGTTCACAGGAGGTCCGCCAGATTCATTCTGGGGATGACAGGTTAAACAAACAATTTGGGCTTGTACTCACTGGAGTTTAGAAGACTGAGAGGGATCCAATCGAGGTATATAAAATTTTTAAAGGGATTGATAAAGTAAATTTAGACCAAATGTTTCCTCTTGTGGGACAATCTTGAACAGGAGGTCACAGGTATAGGCTGAGAGGCGATAGATTTAAAACTGAGATGAGGATGAAGTGCTTCTCGCAGAGTGTGGTGAATTTGTAGAACTCCTACCCCATAGTGAGGTGGAGTCTAAATTGTTGAATGGTTTCAAAAAGGAGATAGATATATTTCGAATAAAAAGGGAAGAGGGATATAGGGAACAGATGAGGAGGTGGATTTGAGACCAGGAAGAGATCAGCCATGATCTGACTGAATGGCAGAGCAGGTTCGAAGGGCTGAATTTGCCTATTTCTGTTTCTCGTTCCTATGTTCCAAATGAGTCAGCATGGCACCCAGTTTGCAATGGATAATTCTTTGTTTCTAGATTGCTCAGTGAATTGCAATCAGAAATGGAAACTAAACTATTCCACCTCCCTCGCCAAACCCGGATCTTCCACTCTTACCCTCACCCCCATCTCTAGTTCAGGCCATTCAGCTAATAGTCTCTAATGTCCAGCAAAATACAGGACACAAGACAGCTTAGTTACCAACCACATCACCATAAACATGAAAAATAACCTGTTCCAAGCCTTGGCCGTATCCATGAGCAGTTTCTAAACTCAATTATTAAATTATTGTAATTCTATACTCTTTCTTTCATCAACTTACGAGACAAATTTGCCAACTTCCACTTGCAATATAGGATCCTGTAGTTGAAGCTCAAGGATTAACTCCTCTGGCTGAAGTGCTGCTCCAGGTTTGGCAGGCTGTGGGGAATAGATACGTAGAATTCCCTTATAACTGCCAACAATAATTTTGTCTGAAAACAGCAGAAAAAAATTTAATTTGATGACATTGTTTACCTGAATACATCACGAAGCATAAACAGTCAAGCAGTTAGTTAATAAACATCTGCAAGTAATTATATAATCGGATAAATATCAATCTGCAAAATTACTGAATTTTTATATCTAGAGTCTACAAGATACAATTTATTCAAGGTAAGGGTACATAAAATCACAGGGTAAGTCACATGGCAGGGCAAGGTTCATAATTGGGGCAGGGGTAATTATGGTGCGATTAGGCAAGAATTAGGGAGCATAAGATGGGAACAGAAACTGTCAGGTATGAGTACAAATGAAAAGTGGAGCTTTTTCAAGGAACAAATACTGCACGTCCTTGACAGGTATGTCCATGGCAGGCAGGGAGGAAATGGCTGAATGAGGGAACCATGGTTCACAAAGGAACCTGAATGCCTTGTCAAGAGGAGAAAGGAAGGATATGTAAGGATGAAAAAACAAGGTTTGTTGGGTCACTTGAGGGTTACAAGGTAGCTAGAAATGAGCTAAAAAAAGAGCTAGGAGCATGAGAATTCCTTGGTGGGTTGGATAAAGGAAAACCCCAACGTTTTTTATTCTTATGTAAGAAATAAAAGAATGACCAGAGTGAGGTTAGGCCAATCAAAGAAAGTAGAGGGAACTTGGGCATGGAGTCAGAAGAGATGGATCAGGCGTTGAATGATACTTTTCTTCAGTGTTCACTCACGTAAGGGGCCATGTTTTTGAGGATGAGCGTGTGATACAGGCTGATAGGATGGAGGAGGTAGATGTTGTGAGGGAAGGTGTATTAGCAATTTTGAAAAACCTGAGGGTCAATAAGTCCCCCTGGGCCGGATGGGATACATCCTAGGATACTTTGGGAGGAAAGGAACGAGATTGCAAAGCCTTTAGCTTTGATCTTTGGATCCTCACTGTCCACGGGGATTGAGCCAGAAGACTGGAGAGCAGTGAACGTTGTTCCTCTCTTCGAGAAAGGAAATAGGAATGACTCTGGTAATTATAAGCCAGTTAGTCTTACTTTGGTGGTCAGTAAGTTAATAGAAAGAGTCCTGAGAGATAGGATTTATGACCATGTGGAAAGATGCAGTTTAATCCGGGATAGTCAGCACTGTTTTGTGAGGGGTAAGTCCTGCCTCACAAATTTGATTGAATTCTTTGAGGAGGTAACTAAGTAGATAAAAGTAGATCAGTTAATGTCATATAGATGTTAGTGAGGCTTTTTATAAGGTTCCCCATGGTAAACTCATGAAGAAATTAAGGAGGTGTGGGGTAGGAAATTTGGCCACCTGGATAAATAACTAGCTGTCTCATAGAAGACAGAGGGTGGTGGAGGGAAAATTTTCAGACTGGAGGCCAGTTAGCAGCAGTGTACCACAGGGATCAGTGCTGGGTCCTCTTCTATTTGTGATTTTTATCAATGACTTGGAAGAGGGGACTGAAGGGATGAGTTAGTAAATTTGCTGATGACACCAAGATTGGTGGAGTAGTGGATGAGGTGGAGGGCTCTTGTATTCTGCAAAGAGACATTGATAGAATGCAGAGCTGGGCAGAGAAGTGGCAGATGGAGTATAACACTGACAAGTGTGAGGTGATTCATTTTGGTAAGGCAAATTTGAATGCGGATTACAGGGTCAATGGCCGGGTTCTGAGGAATGTGGAGAAACAGAAAGATCTTGGGGTTCACATTCACAGATCTCTGAAGGTTGCCACTCAAGTGGATAGAGCCGTGAAGAAGGCTTACAGTGTATTAGCATTTATTAACAGGGGGTTTGAATTTAACAGCCGTCGGGTTATGCTGCAAATATACCGGACCTTGGTGAGACCACATTTGGAATAGTGTGCAGTTCTGGTCACCTCACTATAAGAAGGATGTGGAAGCTTGGAGAGATTTACCAGCATGTTACCTAATTTGGAGAGTAGGTCTTATGTGGAAAGGCTGAGGGAGCTGGGGATTTTCTCTTTACAGTAGAGGAGGGCAAGAGGCAACTTAATAGAGGTTTATATGATGAAGAGGGGGATAGATAGAGTAGACGTGCAGAGACTATTTCCTCGGGTGTATGTAGCTGTTACTAGGAGGCATAATTATAAGGTTCGTGGTGAGAGATATAGAAGGGATGTTCAAGGTAGATTCTTTACTCAGAGAGTGGGTGGGGTGTGGAATGCACTGTCTGCTGTGATTGCGGAGCTGGACACTTTAGAACTTTCATGTAGTTATTGGATAGGCACATGGAGCACAATAAAATGATAGGGAGCGGGATAGCTTGATCTTGGGTTTGGATATAGCTGGGTACAACATCGAGGCCAAAGGACCCGTACTGTGCTGTACTGATCTATATGTTCAATGGTATCTCATAGATTCAAATGATGTAGTGAAATCTTACAAGGGATTTCAAGATCTTGTCTAACATACAGGAGTAACCTAGTCTATGTTGTCAACTCCCCTAATCAGCTGGTTTTAAGTCTTCATGGTCATTTCACATATTTTTCTTGGAAAAGATGCAGAACCATAAGGGATGTAGCTTAGTCAGGAGCTTTTTTTGCCTAACTTTTCTCCAAGACACTACAAATACAAATTAGGAGAAGTAGGCCATTTGGACCCTCAAAATCATTTTGCCATTCAATAAAATCATGGCTGATCCAATTGTGGCCTTACCCTTGGCTCTTCTTGCCAATCAAGAGTCGATTATCTAGTTCTGCCTGAAAAATATTCAGTGACCCTGTCTTCACTGCTCTCTGGGAAATGGATTTCCAAAGATTTGTGACTCAGAAAAAATTCTCATCTTCATCTTGAATGAGAAATCCTTTATTTTTAAATTGTGTTTCCTAGTTCTAGTCTCTCCAGCAAAGGGAACCATTCTTTCAGGATCCACCCTGTCAAGTCTCTGAGGGAACTTTTAAGTTTCAATTGCATCACATTTAAACTTTCTGAACTCCAAATGGATAGAGACTATCAATCAGCTGCGACAGTGTATCTTCTCTGAACTGTATCTTTTCTTAAATTAAGAGACCAAAACTATACACAGTGCTCCAGATGCGATCTCACCAATGCCCTGTACCATAGTTGCAAAACTTCCCTATTTTTATACTCCATTCCTCTTGTAATAAAGATCAACATTTCATTTGCCTTCTGAAATCACCTGAAGTACCTTATTACAATCCCAGTTGGTGTTACTACTGGACAAAAAGGTCCAGAATGAAAACCTGGCTCAAGGGTTATAACTTTTATTCTTTTTAGAAAACGTGATGAACAGAATGACAGGACTGCCAATTAGCTTTTAAAATCAAAATAATGGATTTTTCCTCAAATTTACCTTTCTACCACCTGATAATAATTACACTGTGAATCAGCTGATGGCACTGGACTCAGTTTCCACACTCCACTCGTGAATGGACACACCTTAGAATTTTATTTCAAACAATGCTTTCCCCCTCAGCCGGTTTCAGCAAGGATCTGCCTCCGGGTTTTTCAACTTTCCTTTCTGCATCCTATGTCTTGAGCAGCCAGAATTCTTAAAACTTTCAGAGTGTCTCAGGGATCTAGTAACAAATTGTTTCACAATTGCTTCAACCTTTTACTTCAAAGGATGTAGAAAGATATCACCAACGTTAGAAGTGCTTCGGATATCACTGGGTTTTCATTAGCGAACTCCACCAAATCTGCACTTTTCAACTCTGCCTTTAACTTCAACAAACAGGTCACGGTGGCACATTCTCCCTGTGTTTCCTCCAGGTGCTCCAGTTTCCACCCACAGTACAAAAGAGAAAGTGCAGACTCTGCACAGGCAGTGACCCCCTCTGGCACTGTCAGGCAGCAGTGCTAACCACTGTGCCACCGTGACCTGTTTGTTGAAGTTAAAGGCAGAGTTGAAAAGTGCAGATTTGGTGGAGTTAGCTAATGAAAAGCCAGTGATATCCGAAGCACTTCTAACGTTGGTGGGTATCTTTCTACATCCTTTGGAGTAAAAGATTGAAGCAATTGTTAGGTGCACTGGTCATGCTAAATTCTTCCTCAGCATAGCTGAACAAGCGTCGGAAGGTGGCAACAAGGGAATTTTCACAGTAACTTTAATGCAGTGTTAATGTAAGTCTACTCGTGACACTAATAAATAAACTTTCTAAACTTTCTATTCCAATGACAGCTCCTCTTTGTTCCTTTCACTTCAATCTTCCTGCAAACTTCATTCCCCTGTTTCTGGAACGAACTGCCCTTAACTTCTGGACCTGTTTTCTTTCCCATTACTCCTTGAAATGTGTTTTCTTCTAGCAGAGATTCCTAACTTTGATTGCTATAGTTTCAAATTAATACTAAACTGAAACCACCTTCTTAACCCAAAGATTTACCCCTGGTTGCTAAACAATACTTCATTCTTGCTCCAAACCTAAGCCCACGTTTATTTTTACATCATGAACTCAAGTACAATCCAAGCACAGTTTGAACTGAAACCAAAACCTACCATACCTGCATAGCATTTGTTTAACATGAATCTAATTAGAGAGTTTTATCCTTCTTACACAGAAAACTAAATTGAACTCCCTTTAATCTATACTTTATTTCTAATATCCAATAATACAACCGTGGATTGCTTACAACTACCAATGCTTCCTGACAACCTACATACTAACATTTTCTGATTCATGTACCATTTCATGCAGATTCCTCTGGACCACAAAAGTTTTGCAATCTCTCTTCATTTGTATGATATGCTGCTTTTCTATTCTTTCTGCCAAAATGAATAGGTTCACATTGTCCCATATTATACACCATTTGCTTCATTTTTGCCCACTCACTTAACCTATCTATATCCCTTTTGTCCTCTTCACAACTTAGAACATAGAACATAGAACATTACAGCACAGAACAGGCCCTTCGGCCTTCGATGTTGTGCCGACCAAAATAAAAAGCAATGCCCCCCCAAACAAAACCATTCCCTTCTCTTCCATATACTTATCAATTAACCTCTTAAACGCCACCAAACTTGGCGCATCTACAACAGCTGCAGGCAGGGCATTCCACTCCCTAATCACTCTTTGAGTAAAGAACCTACCTCTGATATCCGTCCTATAACTCATACCCCTTAATTTAAAGCTGTGTCCCCTCGTGCTAGCTTTCTCCATCCTAGGAAAAAGGCTATCACTGTCCACCCTATCTAAACCTCTAATCATCTTATATGCTTCAATAAGATCCCCTCTTAGCCGCCTCCTTTCTAACTTACTTTCCTATCAATCTTTATATCATTAGCAAATCTAGCTATCACAGTCCCTTCATCCAAGTCATTGATAGAAATGTAAATACTTGAAGTCCTGGCGTTGATCCCTATGGATCAATTTCTTATATTTTGCCAACCCAAAAGACCTATTTATGCCTACTCACTGCTTCTTCTTAGCTAACCAATTCTCTATCCATGCTAATGTTACTCCCGACAGCTCAAGCTCTTATTTTGTGTAGTAAACTTCAATGTGGTACCTTGGCAAATGAATTCTGGTAATCTAGGTACAGCACAATCGCAAGTTCCCTTTCATCTGTATTGCTTGTTACTTTCTCAAAGAACTCCAATAAGTTAGTCAAATGTGATTTCCCTTTCATAAAACCATGTTTACTCTGCTTGATTTTTTAAGTGCCCCCTATAAGTGCTTTCTTAATAATGGGTTTCAACAATTTCCCTCCAACAGATGTAAAGTTAACTGCCCTGTAGCATCTTGCTTTGTCACCATCCTTTACTGAATAAAAAAGACACATGCTCTATTTTCCAATCTGATGAGTCCTTTCCAGAATTTAGGGAATTCTGGAGATTTTAAAATCAACGCATCTACTATCTCAGCAATTACTTCTTTTAAAAATGTACAACGAAGTCCATCATGAGCTGGGAACTCTGCAATTTTTAGTTTTCATAATTTTCTCAGTATTCTTTCTTTGGTGACTGTACCTGCTTTAAGTTCCCCCTCTGTCCTGATTCATAATTATTTAAGGGATGCTATTCGTATCCTCTACATTGAAGGCAAAATATCTTTTATAATTCATCCAGTTTCTTTATTTTCCATTATTATTTCCCTATTCTCATTCTCTAAGGACCAATGCTCACTTTACTTAATCCTTTCCTTGACTGAATATCTGTAGAAACTCTGTGTTCTTATACTTCCAGCAATCCTTTGTTCCTCCTTAGTAAATTCTATCATTCTTTGCTGCTGTTTATATTCTATCAATCTTCTGACCTGCCATGCATCATTGTGAAACTGTATGTTTTTTCTTTCAGTTTGATATTATTTTCACTATTTTAACTCTTTCTTTAGTTAGCTATGGATGGTGAGTTGTTCCCTCAGAGTCTTCCTTTCTCACTGGAGTACATCTTCTCTGAGAATTCTGAAATATCTCCTTAAATATTTAGCACTGCACCTTTACTGGCCAATCCCTGAACCTAATTTCCCAATTCAATTTAGCAAACTCTGTACCCATAGTTGTCCATATTTAAGTTTATAACATTAATATTAGATCCACTCCTCTCCCCCTTAAACTGAACATGAAATTCAATCATAGAATGACCTCACTACCTAAGGCACATTCACTCTGAGGTATATAGTTCTCTGGTCGGCTCTAGAATGTGCTGTTCTAAGAAACTGTCCCAAGATCATTATGAACTCATCATCCAGGCCAGTATTGTCAATCTCATTTGTCCATGCTCACAAGCCCCCATTATTTCTTCCTATACACCCTATCAAACAGTGTGCTTACACTGTTAGGAGGGCTATATACTACCTCCACAAGTGACTTCTTACTTTTAATATTTCTCATTTCTACTCAAACAGATTCTACATCTTGATCTCCAGAATTAAGGTTATTTGCTTCTTTTGTATTAATATCATCCATAATTAACACAGCTACCCCTTCATCTCTTCCTAGCTTACAGATTTTTCCAAATGGCATGAATCCTTGAATATTCAAGTTCCAGTCTTTGTCATCCTACTAAATAGGGTATCTCTGTAATGGCTATTAGGTCATACAGATTTATTTCTATTTGTGCTGTCATAGATAGCTCTTCCATGTGGTGGTTGTTGCCCTCTGGCTCTCTTTTCAGTTTCTCTACTAAGTAATTGTTATTGCCTGTTTTTCATCTGCTCTTCTAAGTGGTGTATAATACTCAGAGTCCCCTTCTCCACTCGAATATTTTATCTATGCTGCATTAAGACCCAATATACCTTTTTCTTACAATACCTAGGAAATGAGGTATGACTGCAAATTAATGGGGAAAGGAACAACATCAACAGTTTGTTTTATTCACCACAAATCAAAGAGAAATGAGGAGTGGGGGTAAGAATAGCTGGACTAGTGCACAGATTAAAGACTTCATAAAATAAATGTTTATGCTGGCTTATATCAAGCTACAATAAATCCTACAACTGACAAATGTCAAATTAAGGAATGGATTTCTTTGAGCTGCCAAACTAAATTACTTTATTTTACCTCACAAAATATTCTTAAGCTAGGATGTCAACTATACTTACCACTTCCACTGTCGTCCACATCAGCAACACATAAGCATCCTTGGTCAAATTCTTCTTGCTCACCCACAACTGTGGACCACCAGTCTCGAGCTTTAAACAAAGACATCTTCCTCCAATCTGAAACTACCGAAGCAGTGAAATTTTCAGACTACAGAGACACGAAGGTATTCTTACACTCACAAGAAGGCCACTGACTTTACTATCACAGAGAGAACATATTTGCTTTCACACAGCCCATACGCAATAAGTTTTATATGAAAAAAGTGCATCTGTCCTCACCCTCAGAATGTGCATTCTAGTAAAATAATTCAGCAACAAGCATATATAACTTTGAAACTAAAGAAAAGACAGAATTTTATCACCCCTTTGCGGCTTGGGCAGGGCTGTCAAATACCGCAAGGTTTAAAAGGCTACTGAATTTAGTGGGACCAGAAAATCTTGCTAGTGGGAGAGACAATAAAATTCTGCCAAAGGTTTTTTATTCTCACATATTTCTCAGAGAGAGAGAGAGAGAGAGGGGGAAAGGAGTGTGTCAGACAAAGAAAAAGAGAGAGAGAGAAAGCACTGTAGGAATGGGAACTTGACAGTGAGACAGACAGAGAGACAGAGAGTGAGTGGGAGCATGACAGCATGATGACACAGTGGTTAGCATTGCTGTCTTACAATGCCAGGGATCTGGATCAATTCCAGCCTCAGGTGACTGTGTATATGGAGCTTGCACATTCTCCTCTGTGTGAGTTTCCTCTCACACTCCAAAGATGTGCGGGTTAAGTGGATTGGCCATGCTAAATTGTCCCTTAGCGTGGAATTTAAAATGCAGCAGCATCAGAGTCAACCTCCAACTGAACAGGCATCCACATAACTTTGGAGTCATCCAGAATCTATGTGATTCACCATGTGGATCAGATGTTCAGCTGCAGCATTTCATCATGTTTCTGGACACTCTCTTCTGCATAATTTTAAATTATCTTCTTCAAAGTGTAATTTTTTTTAGTAGAATACAACTTTTTCTTGAAGACAACCAGATTCTGCTTCTGAATATTCTTCTTAGGGAAAGCTGATCTAATCAAGAAGCTTTTGCAACGTGACCCATTTTGTCACAATTCTTATATTGATTATTCTTCCTCAAGCACTCACTCACTGAATGCTCAATTTGGCACATTTGTGACATTCTTGTTGCTGTTTTGATTTCTTTTGGACAGTTCCCAACTTGTGAATATTCATTGCTGCACCAAGTTGTGAAGCCTCTTTAGTAGTCAGTTCCACTCAACCCTGGAACACCTAGATAACAAGGACACCCATGTCAGACTCCTATTTATTGGCTACAGCTCAGCCTTCAACACTATTATTCCCATGAAACTCATCTCCAAACTCCATGGCCTGGGCCTCAGCACCTCCCTCTGAGACTGGATCCTGAACTTCCTAACTCACAGGCCACAGTCAGTAATGGTAGGTAAAACACCCCCTCATGATCATCCTCAAAAGTGGTGCCCTAAAAGGCTGTTTTCTCAGCACTCTATTACACCCCTTATATACTTATGACTAAATGGTCAAATTCCTCTCCAATTCGATTTTCAAGTTTGCGGACGACACCACCATAGTATAGAAACGCAGAGGGACCTGGGGGTGCAGGTGAACAAGTCTCTGAAGGTGGCAGAGCAAGTGGAGAAGGTTGTGAAGAAAGCATATAGTATGTTAGCCTTTATAGGAAGGGGTATAGAGTACAAGAGCTGGCCTTTAATGTTGCGGTTGTATAAAACGTTGGTTAGCCTCATTTGGAATACTGCGTCCAGTTCTGGTCACCCTACTGTCAGAAGGACGTGAAGAGTCTGGAGAGAGTGCAGAGGAGGTTTACCAGGATGCTGCCTGGTATGGAAGGTCTGAGCTATGAGGAGAGATTAGGCAAATTGGGACTGTTTTCCTTACAAAGACGTAGACTTAGAGGAGATCTAATAGAGGTGTACAAGATTATGAGGGGTATAGATAGAGTAAACAGGGTTAAGCTTTTTCCTAGGATGGACTCAAATAGCACAAGGGGTCACGGGCTTAGGGTGAGGGGATAAGGTATAATTTGGATGCTAGAGGGAGCTTTTTCACACAGAGGATGGTGGGGGTATGGAATGCGCTGCCAAGTGGTGGAGGCAGGTAGTCTAGAGTTATTTAAGAAATACTTAGATGTGCACATGAACAGAATGGGAATGGAGGGGTATAGAAAACTGATTTAAAATAGGGATCATGAGCCTTGGGAGTCCCTGGCAAGTGTGTAAATAGATGATTATACTGATGTACTTGTTTTTATCCTACAGGTGCTTTGGTCCACCTTGTTGTCTAACCAGGGGCGTACACGCGATGGGTCGTGAGAGGGCTGCTCTTGGATTTTTTTCAAGAGTATCCTAGTGCTTCACGCCGTTAGTTTACGCTTGACCTGGACCATTTGATGGGCAACACGACAGCTCAGTGACTATCGCTGTGCTGTGCAGATACATGGATTTGGGCCTGTGTCTGTGGGAGTTTGTGTATTCTCCCCTTACTTGCGTGGGTTTTCTCCGGGTGCTCCGGTTTCCTCCCACATCCCAAAGTTGTGCTCTTAGGCTAATTGGCAAAACAAATTCTCCCTAAATTGTCTCAAATTTGGTTTTTAATCCATAGATCTATAAACATGGACAGGGATCGCGGGTAGAGGTGGTATCATCGGGGTGGCGGTGCAGGCTCATTGGGCCGAACGGCCTGTTTCCCGTGCTGTTTTGTTCTTTATAGTGGGTTGGATCGCAAACAATGGCAGGCAGAGTACAGGAATGAGATAGAGATAGATGGTGAACTGGTGCAGCAAGAATAATCTCTCCCTCAACGTCAACAAAACAAAGGAGATTATCATCGACTTCAGGAAGCATAAAAGGAGAACATGCTCCTGTGTATATCAATGGGTACGAAGTAGAACAGGTCGAGAGCTTCAAGTTTTTAGATGTCCAGACCACCAATAACCTGTCCTGGTCTCCCCATGCCAACACTATAGTTAAGAGAGCCTACCAATGCCTTGACTTTTTCAGAAGACTAAGGAAATTTGGCATGTCAGCGATGACGCTCAACAACTCTTACACCATAGAAAATATTCTTTCTGGTTGTATCACAGCTTAGTATGGCTCCTGCTCTGCCCAAGCCTGCAAGGAACTACAAAAGATCATGAACGTAGCCCAATCAATCACACAAATCAGCCTCCCATCCATTGAGACTGTCTATACTTCCTGCTGCCTCAGGAAAGCAGCCTACATAATTATGGACCTCACACACCACAGACATTCTCTTTTCCACCTTCTTCCTTTGGGAAAAAGATACAAAAGTCTGAGATCACGTACCAAACGACTCAAGAACAGCTTCTTCCCTCTGCTGTCAGACATTTGAATGGATTTATCTTGTATTAAGTTGATCTTTCTCAATACTCTAGCTATGACTGTAACACTACATTCTGCACTCTCTCATTTCCTGCTCTATGAATGGTATGTTTGATCTGTATAGTGCACAAGAAACAATACTTTTCACTGCATGTTAATAAATGTGACAATAGTAAATCAAATCATCGACACTGTGATTTCTATGCTGTCTTTAAAATCAAATGTTCAGTAACCTTGCTTTGATGTCCACAAATTAGATGACATCGAAAAATATATTCTGATGGCTCACCGAACTCATGTTGTGCCAGCCTTTTTAAGGTTGCTACAAACTGAGCAATGCTTTCACGTTCCACTTGATTCCCTGGGTAGAACCTGAACCATTCCACAATGATCAGTGGTTTTGGAGAGTTATGCTCTTCAAGGATCTTCGTCAAGTCATCACGTTATAGTTCCTGAGTTTGCTGGATAAACTAAGCTCCAGAGCAAATTAAAAGTTTTACATCCTATTGCACTGAGAAAAACTGATACAAACAATTTGTCTCTTGCACAAAGTACTGAAAACACTCAGCATAGGAAGTCCATGATGTATTTTCTTCATTGAAAGATCCATGGATACTAACTGACCCACAATTTCTCTTGCAGACGCTAGTGACAATATATTTTTGTTTTTACACGCAGTGTGCATTAATCCTGTTATTGCTTCTCACCAGCCTCCCAGTATTCAAAATCTGAGGACCCACAACTTTTTTCTTCATTCTAGTTAGGATATTTTCTCAATTAAACAAAATCCGAACTCATCACCAATTTTCTTTCTATTATGTTCTATTGTAGGAGTTATGTATTTTACCAGAAAAAAGATGTGGTTTGCACATGTACATGACTCAATTAACAATAGCAACTCTTTCTGGTACAGAGAACAAACTGAAAGTAAAACAACAGCCTGTATAAACACCCTAATAACATCACCATCAAATCACACGATCAGTTCCAAAAGCAATCTTTTTAAATATATAACAGCATGAAAGGGAATGATATAAAATCAACTTTAGTGAACAGGCCACTCTGTCTGGAAGGCTAAATACTTGGTTATTTGTCATCTTGTACATTTATATCCCATTTGAACTCAATTTATTTTTGTCTTTGCTTGTGTATATTAATCTGTCAGGAGCAGACTTTCCTGCTCACCAAGACTGCTCCTCCATTTTCTAAGAACATGATTGATCTTGACTTTAAATTCCATTTTTCTATCCATCCTCCACAACCCTTGTTTCCCCACTTGGTCCCAATTTATTAACTTCAGATGACCAACATTCCTGAGAGGAAAAAGGAAATATTTCAAAGGCACTCCAAAGCTTTTCTTGAAACAAGACAGCATTGACCTTAATAACTGGAAGAAGCCTCCTACCAATTGCTCAGAATGATGACAACTTGTCCATCATGCTCTTGAGTCACAAGACAAGGCAAAGCAGAGAAACAGAAGCAAATCTGCACTGAGTCCAATATCTTGGAGAGGTCCTGCCCCATGTGCTCAAAGATCTCTGGGTGAAAAAAAGTTGGTTTGTTCCCCCATTTTAAAGATCCATGTCAGAAACTCTCAATCCTGAAAAGGCACCATCCTCAAATCAAGGGTCAACAGATAATAATGATGACCCACACAATATCAGCAGCCAAATAAAATTTCTGGAATAGATTTATTTCACCGAATTCTATATATTATGCACTGTGTCTCAGCGAATAGCAGTTATGTCTCTGATCCAGGTTCAAGTTCCACAGTAGGACTTGATGGCAAGGAAACAATCTTCATGACGTGGCCTGCACGTTGGTCTGCAAATCTTTCCAATAATCCACGTTACTTTTCAAGGGAATGTGCATAAAAACAAACTATTTTGTACACGAATCGGCTGTATGACACTTTTCCATCCATGCTAGGATGATTCCAGGCCAGATGGTCAACTGCTATTCTTTTCACGATCAGCGCGGTACCTGTTGCTCTAATAATTCCCCGTTCCTGTGTTTAGGGAAAGGCTACTAAACTCATTAACGCATGTTTACAAAACATTACAGATAACACAAATGCTTCGGATGTCAGCAAACACGCATCTAAATCAGTGGGTGGGTTGGAAAGGGATCTCTGCATCTGAGTGATGTTGAATGTGACAACTGCACAGTGGCTGTGCTCAAGCCCCTGGGATAAATGAGATAGATCTTCCCCAGGATTTGTGGAATCGGCTTTGCAAACCACAGGCAGCATGTCTGCTAACATAGTTTTGAATTCAAGTGGGGAGCTTTCCCGGTGGCTGGTTCGGGGGATGAATTGAGGAATCTCGCTGACAGCCTGGCTTCACCGAGCTGAGCTTCAGCGTAGCCCCTGGTTTGAGGGGAGGGACAGGGGGGAGTTGCTGGAACCTTCTCCCTAAGAATTCACCCCCCAGCGCTGAGGGCAGCCCAGCAGCAGACTCACCTTTAGTGGGCTATGCAAACTTAGACCCAGGCACCGTGGCAGGATACGACGGGAGTGAAGACCCCGGGCTCGCTGCGGCCTACAATCAATCACCCACCGCCACTCGCTCCACCGTTGTCATGGCGCCGCCGAATGAGACGCTCTGGGACTGCGCGTGATCGGAAGTATCTGGCTCCAGCCCGCAGGGCGTGATGGGTATTGTAGTTTCTTGCTGTCCAAATGCCTGGAACACAATTCTCAGCTCCAGAGTATGCTGCAGAATCTCTACAGGTCTGAGCATCTATGGGGGGACAATACAGCTAACGTTTCGACTCTGGATAATCCTTCGTCGGAGCTGGCACAGGCCAAAGATGTGTCAGTTAGGTGGATTGGCCATGGTAAAATGCCCCTTAGTGCCCCAAGAGCTCATGGGATACAAGGGCAGGTAGCTAGATGGATAAGTAACTGACTTAGTAATAGGAGACAGAGAGTAAAAGTGGAAGGGTGTTTTTCTAGCTGGAGGTCGGTCACTAGTGGTGTGCCACAGGGCTCGATACCGGGACCTCTTCTATTTCTAATATATATAAATGACTTGGAAGAGGGAGTAAGTGAGGGGATCATCTGCAAGTTTGCAGATGACACAAAGATGGCTGGACTTGCAGATAGTGAGGAGCATTGTCAGGCGATGCAACAGGACATAGATAGGCTGGTAGCTTGGGCAGATAGATGGCAGATGGAATTCAATCCTGTTAATGCGAGGTGATGCATTTTGGGAGAAAGAATGTAGGGGGGAGATATATGATAAATTGTAGACCTATTAAGAGTATAGAAACGCAGAGGGACCTGGGGGTGCAGGTGCACAAGTCTCTGAAGGTGGCAGAGCAAGTGGAGAAGGTTGTGAAGAAAGCATACGGTATATGCTTTATAGCTTTATATATGCTTTCTTTTATAGGAAGGGGTATAAAGTACAAGAGCTGGCCTTTAATGTTGCAGTTGTATAAAACTGCATCATGAGGTTAGACCTCATTTGGAATACTGCGTCCAGTTCTGGTCACCTTACTACTGAAAGGACGTGGAGACTCTGGAGAGAGTGCAGAGGAGGTTTACCAGGATGCTGCCTGGTATGGAAGGTCTGAGTTACGAGGAGAGGTTAGGCAAATTGGGACTGTTTTCCTTACAAAGATGTAGACTTAAAGGAGATCTAATAGAGGTGTACAAGATTATGAGGGGTATAGATAGAGTAAACAGGGTTAAGCTTTTTCCTAGGATCGACTCAAATAGCACAAAGGGTCACAGGCTTAGGGTGAGGGGGGTAAGGTATAATTTGGATGCTAAAGGGAGTTTTTTCACAGAGGGTGGTTGGGGTATGGAATGCGCTGCCAAGTAAAGTGGTGGAGGCAGGCACTCTGGAGTTATTTAAGAAATAAATTCTTGTTTTGTTCTTTGTTCTTTATATATATAATCCTACAGTGCAGAAGGAGGCCATTCAGCCCATTGAGTCTGTTTCAAGAACAATGCCACCTATGCCCTGCTAATCTAACTGATACAATTTAGCATGCCAATGAACTTAACTGATACGGTGGGAGGAAACCTGAGCACCCAAAAGAAACCAACAGACACGGGGAGAATGTACAAATTCCACACACTCAGTCACCCAATTGAATTGAACCCGGATTCCTGGCACTGTGAAACAGCAGAGCTAACCACTGTTTTGCCCAATGTAATTATAGGTTAGCTGGATAAATATTTGGGATACAGGACAAGTCTGGTTGAGTTGGTGCAGACTTGATGGGCTGAATGGCCTCCTTGTGCACTGTAGGAATTATATGATTCTAATTCAATCTTTTCCATGAATACAGTCTTAATATAAATTACTAAGTTCCATATATTTAAATGGGGTTTTGATGCTGACTTCTAAATAGGAGAGGAAATGGGTTTTATTTCAAGGCTTCACATGTTCTAGGATTTGGGGCCCAATCATTATGATCAATAGCAGCATGTTGAGATAACATTTGGAGAAATGATTATTTGTTATTATGTTCTAATAGCAACTTGTTTCTTTTATTTAGTTAAATATAAATCAGGGGTAGATGATGGCCTAGTAGTATTATTAATCCAAAAATCCAGCTAATGTTCGAGGGACCAGGTTTGAATCCTGCTACAGCTCTTGGTAGAATTTGAATTCAACAAAAAAAATCTGGAATTAAGAAACATACTGAGAACCATAAAACCATTGTTGATTTCACAAAAACCCATCTGGTTCACTCACATCGTTTAGTGAAGAAAATCTGCTGTCCTTACCTGGTCTGGTCTACATGTGACTCCAAAGCCACAGTGATTGACTCTCAACTGCCCTTGGCAACTCAGGATGAACAATAAATGCTGGCCAGCCATGACACCCATGTCCCATGAATGGATAAAAAAACAATTACTTTTGAAGCATAATTTTTTTAACACTAAGCAGAACATAATAAATTAAAAAACATAGAATCATTTCAGTACAGAAAGTGGCCTTTAGAATGAGGAAACAATTAATAAACTATACAGGATCCTGGGGTTTATCCACAGGAGGATGGATTATAGAGTACAAACACAAGGAAATTATGACAAATATGTATAAAACAATACAGTAAATTGATTAGCCTCGGCTGGAATACTATGTCCAATCATGAGCACCACACCTTAGAGAGTACAGAAAAGATACACAAGAATTTCTTCAGGGATCAGAAACTTTATTGTGAGGAGAGATAGGAGAAGACGAATATGTTCTCTTTAGAGAAGTTTAAGAAAAGATTTAATGTTTTCAATTTCATGTGGGGTCCGCAGAGAATAGATACCTTCCTTTTGGTGGGAGGGTTGAGATCATAAAGAGGCCAATTTAAGGTGATTGGCAAAAGAACAAAATGGGATGCGAGGAAAAGCTTTTTCATGCGCAGTCCCTTATATTTTGACGGAGGGTGAAACAATCAAAAGGATTGCAATGACGAGGTAAATTGGACCCGAAATTTCTCTTTCCACAGATGCTGTCACACATGTTGAATTTTTTCCAGAAATGTCTGTTTTTGTTTTTGATTTCTCACATCCAAAGCATTTTGTTTATATCACAATCGAAAGGAAATTGGATTCAAGTTAAAACATGTGTTGGGCTATGGAAAACTCAGCTGTACTGTTGTTCTGGACAGCAGGAGGACGACGGGCTGAACGGCCTTCCCTAACTGACAGGGCAACACCCGGCTCTGGGCTCTGCGCAGGCGCGGAGCGAACGACGCGAGGAAGCGTTTGTGCGCAGGCGCAGGCAGGCGAAGTAGGTTGGCGGGCGGTACCGGCGCGGATGGACCGAGTGGCGGTGGTGAAGTTGGGAGCGGCGGCCGGAGCGGGGGTGTGCGTGCTGTTTGGAGGCGTCGTCTTAGCGCAGTACATATTCACCATGAAGAAAAAAGCGGGCCGCAAGACAAAGATCATCGAGATGGTGAGCGAGCGGCATTTAGCCGGGACTGAGACGGAGGAGGTTTTTTTCTTCCCTATCCCTGGGGGAGGAAGGATGGATGTCTCCGGGGAGGGGGGGCGATTGGAAGAAGGATATCTGCCCCATCCCGGAGGGGGGGGGGGGGGGGCGGGGGGGTGGCATCTGTTCCCTCCCAGGGTTTCGGGGGTCTCCTCTCCGGGGAGAGGGTACCTGGAGTTCCCCTCTTGTTGCGGGCTCTCCGGCAGTTCCGGAGTCACAAAGGGTTCCTGTGTCGAGGCTGAGCGGCCTCACAATGGCCCGCAGCCGGGGACAGCGGCAGAAAGCGGCCCGTTTCCCGGTACAGGACGGGCCGCAGCAGCTATGAAGGCAGGTGAAAGCCCGGGGCGGGGATGGTGTGATAGCGCTGCTGCCTCACAGTAAGCCAGGTTCAATTCCAGCCTCGGGTCGCTGTGTGGAATCTGGTGGGCTTTCTCTGAGTGCTCCGGTTTCTTCCCAAAGTTAAAAACTTCTCAAAGTCTCCGGTTTCTTCTCAATGTCTACGTTAGGGGGATTAGCCGTGGTAAATCTTAAGAGTGTTAAGAGCAACAAGATGTCTGGGGTTACGGGCATTAGACATAGGAGAAGGCAGGGTTAAATACCCTGTTAGAGAGTAAGTACAAACTCAATGGCCTGAATGACCTGTGGGGATTCTCTGTTGAGCATGTCAGCTATGGAGTAGGTTGGCACCTCAGTGGGAAAGGAGTAGATCAAGTTAATTGGGGTCAGCATCCCAATGGGTATTGGGGAGAGGGGGGTCAGGCACCCAGGGAAGACGATTAGGCATGTGAGCTGGTTTAGGGAAAAGCGGGTAAATGAGGGTCAGACACCATGTGGCTGCACGGTGGTGTGAGCTGAGACATCATGTGGGGACAACTTGTCATGCACCCTGACATTTGGGGGTTTGTATGTCACCCCTGGGATGAGAGAGGGGAAGTGCAGCTCATTATAGGTCCTCCACACCCTTGTGAATGTTTGTCTTCTATATGTTGTACATGTGTGTTCACTGATATGACAGCAAGTGCTTTGTCACTGATGCCTGTTCTTTAAAAACTGTACAGATATGGTTTCTTTTCCTTCTCATCCAGACTACTACTAACCTCTCTATCTAGGTCACAATAATCATTTTAGTAATTGTTTACATTGTTGCCTGCCACTTGCTTTTTTTGTATACTCATTTCACATTCCGACTCCTGGTTGTGCACAGAGTGGAGAACCAGCTCTTATTTGGGCTTCTGAAAACTATGCTGAAGGACTGTGATTCACGTGTATGCACTAAATGAACTATGATTAGAAATGGATCACCATGAACTCTAATATCTGCAGCAGTCATGGGTTTTTCATGTTGGAGACATGAATAACATGATTTGGCCCATGAGTGGACATCTTGGTAATACCACTGATAATCGGTGTTGCTAAGCTATCTACTTGATAATGTGGTCAAGCTTCTTTTCTGTCATTTTCTCACTGTTGAATTGCTATAGATTTCAAAGCCCTAGAAAAATCAAGTAAATCTCTGGGGAAGGGACTTGCCTCCAAGTTTTTCCTAAAATTGCATCATTACTTTAGAGCCAACAAAAATGCACGTCTGTGGCCTCTGTGCCCCCAACACAACAGATTGAACATGGGCAGTGTAAGCATGACAAATTCTTGACCCCCAATATCCATTGGGATGCTGGCCCATTTTGCATGTCATATCTGAGGCAGTTCATTTTCAATTTTGAGAGAAAAGCAATCTCCACTGAGTAATTCTTTAAAGCAATTCAAGTAACTTAGTGGCTTTGGAACTTTAGACTCATTTGTATTATTTAATGAAGGATGTTTTTCTGTTGTACTTTGCCTTTGAGTTATCAGTTTATTTGGGTCGTGTCAAGTCATTAGTCAACTTTTCAGAGATCTGTAGGTTGTCACTTTTCATGCAAGGGGCTCAACTCTTAAGTGGTGCAGAATGTAATTTTGATATAAATCGAATAATTGCCCACAAATTATTTTAATTTCATATTAAGAAATATGAAAATATATCTTAAATTGAATCTCAGTTTTTTTGTATCTTGTACATCAATTCCAGCTATTTACTATTTGACAAATGTATTACCATAATTATGCCATTTATCAACACATTTTGGCTCAACTTGGTTTTTGAAATGAGTTGGCCTGGACTTCTGTTCACTAAGTTTAGATGCCGCCAACCCTCATGCAGCAAATGGTATTACCATGAGATATAGAAACCCTACAGTTCAGAAAGGGGCCATTCAGCCCATCGAGTCTGCACCAACTACAATTCCCCCATATCCCTACATATTTTACCCATTAATCCCTCTAACCTACATATCTCAGTACACTAAGGGGCAATTTTAGCATGGCCAATCAATCTAACCCACACATCTTTGGGAGGAAACTGGAGCATCCAGAGGAAACCCTCACACACAAGGATAATGTGCAAACTCCATACAGACAGAGACCCAAGCCAGGAATCGAACCCAGGTCCCTAGAGCTGTGAAGCAGTATTACTAACAACTGTGCTACTGTGCCGCCCATCCTGTGAAATCACAATGTTGTGGAACATGTCCCCCAAAATACATCTTGAGAGGAGCACTTGTCTGTATCTTCTGAAATATGAAAATATATCTTAAATTGAATCTCAATTTTTTTGTATCTTGTACATCAATTCCAGCAATTTCACTTGTCAACTCTTGTCTGAAAATGTAGATGTTTTAATGAAAAAATGCAATTTTATGCAAGCTTTGCAAAAAAAAACAAAAATGATATTGTTAATAGCGGAAGCAACTGTTACATTGTAATAGTGTTGAATTGCAGGTTGTGTAATTTTATTTCTGTAAAACAACTTCAGGAAGTTTGCAATAGCTTTACGGAAAGTCATTGTTAAAACATTTCACTCAGGATGTGGGCATTATTGGCAATGCTGGAATTTGTTGCCTATTGCTAGTTGCCCTTTGAGAAGGTGGCAGTGAATTGCCTTCTTGAACAGCTGTAACCTATGTGAAGGTACTCCCACAATTTTGGATAGGGAGTTCCAATGACAATAGAGGAATGGTGATACATGTTCAAGCTAATTGGTGCATGATTTTCTCAGTCTGAGTTTGTTCTTGGTCATAGTGAGCATGGGAGACCAATCAAGATCATGCATTGAGAAGCCAAACAAATCTCTCAACAACTTGGACTTCAAGTAAAAGATCCTAAGGCACTTCATAGGAACAATATTAAACATGTTCATCACAAGGTCATCACAAATGAGGCAGGTCAACCAGATCATCTGAATTCACCTATCTAAGAAGATTGTGAAGTTTCTCCTGTGGCAACATCCAATCAATTTCTTAAACAATTCCAAGTCTTTCACCTACACCTAGTCAGTCTGAATGTTTAATATATACATTTTCACTGTGCAGAAAGGAATGTTCTAATATCAGTGCTAAAATGTCCTTTTATTGATTTCCAGTTAGTTGGTCAGTCATTATAGTAAGCACGGCCCAAGTCCTGCTTATTTTCCAATACAAATACTTAGTTTCATATCAGTGTTAGTCTTCAAATCACCTTGCCAATAACGATCATCTATTCTGTTAGTTGCACAATATAGACAGTGTGGTCATGTCACTATGTATATATGTAGCTCTCCATGTTTCATTTTTATGACCTTTTGCATTTAATATTCTATTGTGTATATTTTAATTCTATCTGTTTCTATTTTCTATATTTTTATTTCTAAATTCTACTTATTTAGTTTCAATTTGTGGGTAATTGGGTGCCAGCCTTGGTTCAATGGGTAGCCAGTTCAAGCTATGCACCTGGCTCAAGTCCCACCCTAGAGACAAGAGCTAGATTTCACTACATTGTTGGAGTGCTGCATTGTCACATGCTGTCTTTGAGGTAAGATGCAAATCCAAGGTCCCATGTATTCTCTTGGGGTAAAAAATCTCATGGCACTATGAAAAAAAAAGATGCAAGGTTCTCCCTGTGTTCTGACTGATATTTATTCCTCAATCAGTACCATAGCATATCTTATAGCATGCTGTGGGACCTTGTGTGTATCAAGAATTTAGCACATTCTGAGGTCATGAAAGGTGCTACCTAATTGAAAGTTTGAGCTGACCCATGTCTCTTCTCAGGAATGAAATGTTCTGAGTGTGCTGCATTTCCTAATTATGGATATGGAGTTGAGAGTGAAACAAGCTGCAGTTTATAATAATTTTTTAAAACAAACAAGTTTTAAATTTTATTTTATTGCTGTGTAGATGTTTGAAAGATGGCTCTTGCTTTTGAATAAGTGATAGATGTGGCTTTTAGAACATGGGTGTTGTAATTTGAGGACTTTGATTTTTTTTTCTGTTTGTATTACCTGTGTTATCCTCTAGACCCTGCCCATTGTGACGTTGCAAAGCCCATGAGAGGCAAAGAATACTCAATGTGGTTTTGTTTTCCAGAGCAATTCGCTGTTTTGAGAGTAGCTCATCAAGATTATCTTGGCTATTAATCTTCACCTAATATGTAGATACTGTCTGCTTAAAAACAAAACCTTTTGTGAATGATACCATGGATTGAATTCCAAACTTTGCTGTTTGAGAATTCCTATTTAATGGAACTTCTGTTGCATCTTTCCATTCAATAGAGATATATGAAGTAGGAGCAAAAGTAGGCCATTTGATCCCTTGAGCCTACTCCATAATTCCATAAGATCATGGCTGATCTACTTCTTTCAAGTTCCACATTCCTCTCTATCCCTGATTTAAATTCCTGCTGAATCAATCTACTTCCGCCTTAAAAATATTCAATGATTCTGCCTTTGCTGCCTTCTGAGGCAAAATTCCAAAGTCACACAGCTCTAGAGGAAAATAATCTCATCTCAGTCTCAAAAAGAGTGACCCCTAATTTTAAAACTGTGCACTCTAGTTCTGGACTGGCCCACATGAGGAAATATGCTTTCCATGTCCACTTTGTCAAAACAATTCAGAATCTCATGCGCATCAAGCAAGTCACCCTTGATTCTTGTAAATTCCTGTGGAAACAAGCCCAGCCTGTCAAACCTATTCTCTTAAGACAACCTGCTCATCTCATAGATCATTCAAGTAAATACCTAAACCACCTGCAATATATTTACATCCTTCTTTAAATAAAGAGACCAAAACTACACATTGTATTTGAGATATAGTCTCACCAATGCCCTGTGTATAACTAAAGCATTCTTATTTCCATGTCCAGTTCCTCTCAATAAAGGATAGAATTCCATTCACTGTTTTAATTACATGCTTTACCTGCTTACTAACTTTTTGTAACTCGTGCGCTCAAACATCTAGACCCCTCTGCAGTTTGGAATTCTGCAGTCATTCTCCATTTAGATTGTATTTTTTTTTTGCTCTTCCTGCCAAAGTGAGCAACTTCTTATTTTCCCACATTATTTTCAATCTGCCAGATCTTTTGTCCACTCATTCAACTTGTGTCTATCTGCAAACTCATGTCTTCTTCACAACATACTTTCCTATCTATCTTTGTCATCTGCAAATTTAGCCACTATGCCTTCACTCTCTTCACCTAAATCATATATAACATGTTGAAGCCCCAGCATAGCCCTCTGGGACTCCACCCATCACATCCTGTTAATCTAAAAAAGACCTATTTATGCTTACTATTTTCTGCCAGCCAGCTAATCTTATTGATGGTGATATCTTGGCTCTTACATCATGAGTTTTTCATTTCTACAATAATCTTTGATGTGGTTCCTTGTCAAACACTTTCTGGAAATCCAAGTACAGTATATCTACAAGCTTCCCTTTATCCACAGCACATGTTATTTCCTTCAAAGAACTTTCATAAATTAGTTAGATATGATTTTCCTTTCAAAGCCATGCTGGCTCTTCCCTGTTACCTTGAGTTTTCTTAAGCTCTGACTTCTTTGATCAATTCAAACACCTTCCCCATGACAGACATCAAGCTAACTGTCTTATAGTATTCTGTTTTCTGCTTTCCTCCTATTGAAAATAGGGATTACATTTGCTACTTTATAGTCTGACAGAATATTTCCAGAAATGAGTGAATTTTGGAAAATTAATCCCAATGCATCTTCTGCTTCATTAGCCATTTTTTATAAGCCCTAGAATGAAATCCATTAAAAGCCTGGAGACTTGTCAATCCACAACTCCATAGTTTGCTCAGTACTACTTCCCTACATTCCTCTGTCCCTTCTGCCTCTTGATTTACAATTATTACTGGAATTTTCTGCATCCCCTATAATGAAGACAAGCAAAATATTTGTTCCTTTCATCTGTCACTTCCAAATTGACTCTTGTTAACTCCCAATTCTCACTCTAGAGGATCAACACTCCCTTTAGTTCTTTCAAATACCTGGTAGAAACCCTTGTTATCCATATATATGTTTCTAACTAGCTTCCTGTCACACTCTAATTTCTTTCTCCTGATTAATCTTCATCAATCTCTGCTGCTGTTCGTGTTCTGACCAATTACCTTATCTGCCTTTCATTTTTGCAAAGTTAAAGGCGTTTGCTTTCAGTTTGCTGCCTTCCCTAATTTCTTTATTTAACCACAGATGATGGTTCCTGCTTTCAGTCCTTTCCTTTAAATTATTTTTGATTCGATTTGTTATTGTCACAGTAAGAAGTCTCACAACAACCGGTTTAAGTCCAACAGGTTTATTTGGTAGCATGAGCTTTTGAAGTGCTGCCCTTCATTAGGTGACTCATGTGATGAAGGGGCAACGCTCCTAAAGCTCTTGTTACCAAATAAACCTGTTGGACGTAAACCTGATTTTGAGACTTCTTACTGTGTCTACTGCAGTTCAACACTGGCATTTCCATAAATTTATTATTGTCATATGTATTAGCAAACAGTGAAAAGTATTTCTTGCTCACTATACAGATAGGAATTCAGAAATATACTTACAGAAGGAGGAATATACTAATTTTGAAATATCCTCTTAAATGTCTATCACTACTTCTGTATTAGTCTATCTGTGTCCCAGTTCACTTTCAGCTAGCTCAGCTTTCATGCCTACAAAGTTGCTCTTATTTAAGTTCAAAATAGTAATCTCAGACCCACCCTTCTCCCTTTCAAACTGGGTGTAAAATTACATTATTGTCACTGCTACCTGGGGTGCCTTTATTCTGAAATCATTAATTAATACTGTCATATTACACAGTACAAAATCTAATATAATATGTTCTCTGGTTCCAGAATGTGCTGCTCTGAGAAGCAATTTGGAAAGCATTCTATGAACTCCTCATCCAGGTTACCGCTGCCAATCTGCTTCTTACAGTCTATACATACATTAAAATCTGCTACAATTATTGTCAATCTTTTATTAGAAGTGCCCGATAATTCTTCTTGTATACTTGGTCCTACATTGTGGTTACTGTTAAGGGGCCTGTAGACCTCTCCCATTAATGACCTTTTTCCCTTATTCCTCATCTCCATTCAAACTAATTCTCAACCTCCTGAATCAAGATCATCACTAACTATTGCACCAATATCATCCATGATCAACAGTGCCACTGCCTACTTATTTCCTTATTCTTCTTGAATATACCCCTCAGTATTCAGGACTCTATAGCTAATGATCCTGCAGCCACACTAACAGCTATCAGATCATATTTATTTAGTTCAGTGTGTGCTATCAATTGGTTTACTTTATGAATGCTATTCAGATACATAGCCATTACTAATCTTTGTCTTTATGTTTGTAACATTATCTTGATTCATAGACTTTTTTCTCTGTCCTTTTCTGACATTCTCTGGCCTACATTTCCCATATTATTATTTTCCCCTCTTGTTTGTACTCTTTGATATATCACATCTTTGCAGAATTGTTCCCTTGCCACATATTTAATTTGAAATCTTTCTATTTTCCTAGTTATACATTTCACAAAAATATGTCCCAGCATGTGTCAGACATATACTGTTCAAATGGCATAGCCCTATTTTCCTCAGTACTGGTGTCAAGTCCCCACAAACCAGAAACCATTTTACCCACAATCAGTCTTCGAACCACATATTCAACTTTCTAATTTTATGTATGCTATGCCAGTTTGCATGTGACTCGGTAATTTGTCACTGGAAGTTTTAAACTGGGCCTTGAAACATTTATGTTCTGTGTCTTAAGTACTGATACAAGAGTTTGGAGTTGTATAGTAGAGTTAATCAATTACCTTGTGGCATTGACCTAGTTTCTGATGGTAATTCAAATGAGCAGAATCGCCAGAACAGCAAGATGCATAAAACATTGAACACAATGTTAGAACCTTTTGAAATTTTCCAAACATGAAGAAATAACTTTCTGAAAGAGAGGTGTATCAAAACAAAACAAACTCTTTCAGTTCCTGTAAAGTGCATCTGGTATTAGACCATAAGATATAAGGGCGGAATTAGGCAATTTGGCCCATCGAGTCTGCTTTACCATTCAATCATGGCTGATAGGTTTCTGAACTCCATTCTCTCCATAGTCTTTGATCCTCTTACCAATCGAGAACCTATTTCTGTGTTAAATACACTCAGTGACCTGGCTTCCACAGCCTACTGTGTCAATGAATTCTCTGGATTCGTCACCCACTGGCTGAAAAAAAAACCCTCCTCATTTGGGTTCTAAAGGGTCGCCTTGATTATACAAGGTGTTTGTTTCCTTAAACTCAGCAGTTTTACTTTATACTGTTTATATCTTGCTAGTTTACGCAACACTTCCATGCTATACACAAACACAACATGTTTTGTTAGCAAATAATTCGGAATTTGTCTATCCTATTTAGCTCAGTTTTGTGCACCCTAAAAGGTTGCAAGTTTTATTCAGGCACAGACTGATAACTGGAATTCTTGCTGGCCTTTTTCCATGTCCTTCTATTTGTGGTATCCTGGCATTGCATTCGAATTATTTTAGGCTCTGTCTATATATAAGACCTTTTGATGACCAACAAAAGTTTTCCTATCACTTCGGCAGATTGCAGCAAGGACAGCCTGGTAAAAACCTGTGTTCATCTTGCGTTGCAAACCCTCTGCAGGTAAATCATTTGCAGGTAGATGGGTTTTTGCACACAATTGAGAGATTTCTATAATCTGAGCTCAGGCCTGGAAGGTTTTTTAAAAGTTGTTTAATTGGTTATCTCTTTGTTAGCTGTTGTATGTATGCAAGTACTATGGCTTTGGATGTATCTGGGCACTGCTGTTGCGACTGTAGGATGGAGTCAAAGGTTAATGTGAAGAAACTGTGCTACACGATGCACACAGGTATCTACAGAGCAAATATATTCACCTTGCAGGGCTGTCTATAGTTATATGCAGTAGTACTTCAATAATTTCTAAATACCCATTTTGATGGTTACAAAATCAATTTTCTATAACATTGTATGTATTAACTATTTGTGGGTGACTTCTTGTACTGAGTCCTGGATAGGAAAAAACCCATAAACATCAAAGCAGCTGAGTAATATAGAGATTACGAAAGATCCCTGTGCTTAACATGTATCAGCTTACTACCCTTGGCTTCCCACCCGAGAGCACATCTGACAGATAAACAGCTTGCAGATGTAGAGATTTGCTTTCTGGAAATTTCAGCTTGAATAACTTTCTGAAAAAATGCAACAAGTTTCAGACCATCTCGAGAATTGTACTAATTTGCAGAAACTATTTAACCTATTGGTTAACTTGTTTAGAAGCAAATTGGTAATTAGCTTTTTAAATTGCAACATTTCCTAGGAAAAAGCTACTGTGTCATTTTAGGAAAATTCTCAACCCAGTTCTGAAATCTGTGGTCACTGATGAGCTGAGGTAAGCAGTTTTCTTCCATGTATGAAAGCTACTTTAGAAATTCCGACAGAGAGGAATTTGTAAATGGCAGTAGTCAGAAACCTGCACTGTTGAAGTGTAAGGTTACAGTGGAAATTGCTGTTGTAATTACCACTATTACCCAGAAATAGATATAATTTTAGAATGTTTGCAACAAGTATGTTAACCTTCCCTCCAGCCTAAACTTAAAAAATAAATGGTATCTGGTAGAAATGAAACATTTGAATATAATATCCTACCATGTGTTTTGCAGGCAATATCTCATTTTCTGCAGGTCTGGGGTCTAAGCATTAGTTTGAAGACTATACATTATGCTCCAGTTCCATTACAACAGGGAACAGTGTAGATTTGCTAATGTGTGGAAACAGGATTGTTTGGGTGATTGCTCAGTACCAGCAGGCAAGGCTGCATTCCGTGTTCCACCCTCTGTTTTTGGGAGCAGATGGAACCTCTGTACTTTTCCAGCTCTGTCTGTTTTGACTTTATCCTGGTTCCCATGTTTCCATTGGTCACATGGTCTCATCCTGCTGCCTTTGCCTTTCGCCTGTCATTTGACTCTCTCTTTTTTAATTAATGTTTCTATTATTTGATTGAGGCAGTTTGTTCAATGCTTTTGTTTCTACCCTTCCTCCTTTCTCTTTCCCTTTTTTTTGCTTTCTGTTATGAAGAGCGCAACCCTGAAATATTCACTGTCTATTTTCTCTAAAAATGTTGATTGACAAATATTTCTATCTTTTTCCTTTATTATATAGAAGCTCTCAAATGTAACTGGGAAAAGTTCCATTAACTTACATAGTTAATGTTTGATTCCAGTTCTTTCTATACTTTATATATAATATTGTTAATAATCTAGCCCAGTAGTTGGTATCTAACAACCAGCTGCGCTTTTCTCCTTAGCTGCTTTTGATTGCAAGATTTGGGAAACTATTAGAGAAACTTCTGAAGGAGAACATCATCTCCACTGGGAGAAGTAAAACTTGGTCAGAGATAGTCAGTATGGTTTCATCAAAGGGAGATTATGCCTAACAAAATAGATTGAATTTTTTTGAGGAGGTGACCAGGTGTGTAGATGACTATATTGCAGTCAATATAGTTTGTATCGATTTTAGTAAAACCTTTGACAAGGTCTCACATGGGAGACTTATGAAGAAGGTAAATTTACACAGGATACAGGGTAATTTAATAAAGTGGATTTAAAATTGGCTCAGTTGTATGAGACAAAGGGTGATGACAGAAAACTAATGACTGGAAGCCAGTGGCGTACCACAGGAATCTGTGATAGGTTCCCTATTATTCATATTTATTTAAATGACATTGATGATGATGTGGAGGTAGGATTATTAAATTTGTGGATGACATTTAGATTGGATGGTGTTAACAGTGAAGTAGAGTATTTTGGGCTACAAGAACATATAGACAAAATATGCAGATAAGTGGCAGATGGAATTTAACCCTGAAGTGTGAGGTGATACACTTTGAAATGAGTAATTTGACAAAAAAGTACTCAATGGTAGGACACTAGGAAGTTCAGTGGAACAATTGGATCTTGGTGTGTTTGTCTATAGATCTCTGAAAGTGGAAGGGCATGTTAGTAGGGGGGTGAAAAAGGCATATGGGATACTTTTCTTTATCAATCAAGGCATAGATTACAAAAGCAGAGAGTCATGATGGAATTATATAGAACTTTGGTGAGGCCACAATTGGAGTACTGTGTTCAGTTCTGGTTGCCACATTATCAGAAGGATATGATTGTACTAGAGGGGGTGCAGAAGAGATTCACTGAGCATGCTGTCTGATTTAACTAAAACCTTCTACGCTACCAGGGACCATATCCCTCTATTCCGATCTCATTCATGTACTTGTCAAGGTGCCCCTTAAAGTCACTACCGTATCTGCTTCCACTACCTCCCATGGCAATTGTTCCAGGCACCCACCACTCTGTTTTTTAAAAAAAAAGTCTGCCTCATATATCTCTTTTAAAACTTGCCCCCGCACCATATATCTATGCTGCCTAGTAATTGACTTTTCCACCCTGGGATAAAGCTTCTGACTATCCATTCTGTCCATGTCCCTCATAATCTTGTAGACTTCTTTCATGTCTCCCCTCAATCTCCTTCGCTTCAGTGAGAATAAACTAAGTTTCTTCAACCTCTCTTTATAGCTAATACCCTCCATATCAGGCAACATCCTGGTAAATCTTTTCTGTACCTTCTCCAAAGCCTCCACTTCCTTCTGGTAGTGTGGTCACCAGAATTGAACACTACATTCTAAGTGCCACTATATTCACAAAATCGTGGTTGATCTGATTGTAACTGCAACTCCACGTTGCCGCCTATTGCTGATAACCTTTCAGCCTCTTGTTTATGAAGAATCTATCTACCTCTGCCTTAAAAAATATCCAATTACTTTGCTTCCATTGCCTTTTGAAGAAGTGTTTCACAGACTCTCAACCGTCAGAGAAAAGAAATTGTCCTTGTCTCTGTCCTAAATGGCTGACCACTTCTTTTTAAACATTGGACCCCGGCTCTTGATTTTCCCACAAAATGAAACATCCTCTTAACATTGACCCTGCCAAGTCTTGTCAGGATCAAGTTGCTGCTTATTCTTATAAATGAGCAGAAACAAGCTGTACTTGCATACTAAAGTTTGGCGATTCATACAGAAAGATATCCAGATTCCTCTATATCTCAGAGCTCTTAAACCACTTAGATAATATGCTTTCTTTAAATATAAAATCTCTGCCAAAATGGATGATTTCCCACTTTTCCACATTTTACTCCATTTGCCCAGGTCTTTGCCCACTTACTTAACTGTCCTTGTGTCCTTTTCCCATTTTAGTATTCTACTTTTCTTTGTGTCATTAGCAAATTGATCAGAACATTGAATATGGGAATTGGGATGTCTTGTTGAAGTTGTGCAAGACATTGGTATGGTCACATTTGGAATATTGTGCACAGTTCTAGTCAGTCTGTTATAGAAAGGATATTATTAAACTAGAAAGAATTACTGGGATGCTACCGGGACTTGATGATTTGAGTTATAAGGAGAGGCTGGATAGACTGGGACCGTATTCCCTGGAGCAGAGGAGGCTGAGGTGTGATCTTATAGAGATCTATAAAACAATAAGGGGCATAGGTAAGGTAGATGGTCAATACCTTTTCCCAAAGGTAGGGAAGTCTAAAACTAGACAGCATAAGTTTAAGGTGAGAGGGGAGATGTAAAAAAGGTCCAGAGGGGCAGTTTTTTCACACACAGGTGAGTGTCTGAAATGACCTGCTGGAGGCAGTTTAGACAAGTATAATTCTGTCTTTTAAAAAGCAGTTACATGAGTAAGATGGGTATAGAGGGCCAAATGAGGGCAATTGGGACTAGTTTAATGGTAAAAACTGGGCAGCATGGACAAATTGAGTTGAAGGGCCTGATTACATGTTGTAAACCTCTGATTCTAAATTTAGCAACCATATCTTAGTCTCTTCATCCAATCGTTGATATAAATGTAAAAATAGAACATAGAACACTACAGCACAAACAGGCCCTTCGGCCCACAAGTTGTGCCGAACCCATCAAAACCTACCCAGCCATAGACATATCTATGACCCCCAATCCCATTGGATCCCATATACTCATCCAGAAGTCTTTCAAAAGACCCCAGCAAGTTTGCCTCGACGGCAGCCGATTCCATTCACTCACCACCCTCTGAGTGAAAAACTTTCCTCTAGCATCCCCTCTGTACTTGCTTCCCTGCACCTTAAATCTGTGCCCTCTCGTCGCGACCATTTCAGCCCTGGGAAATAGTCTCTGAGAGTCCATCCTATCTATTCCTCTCAACATCTTGTAAACCTCTATCAGGTCGCCTCTCAACCTTCGTCTCTCCAGGAGAACAGTCCCAGCTCCCTCAACCTGTCTTCATAAGGCATG
This sequence comes from Sphyrna mokarran, assembly GCA_024679065.1. NCBI lineage: Eukaryota > Metazoa > Chordata > Chondrichthyes > Carcharhiniformes > Carcharhinidae > Sphyrna > Sphyrna mokarran. The sequence goes on along the minus strand of JAGIQG010000007.1, from coordinate 82,774,253 downwards.
CCTCCCAATCCAGGCAACATCCTTGTAAATCTCCTCTGCACCCTTTCAATAGCTTCCACTTCCTTCCTATAGTGAGGCGACCAGAACTGCGCACAGTACTCCAAGTGTGGTCTGACAAGGGTCATATAAAGCTGCAGCATTACCTCCTGACTCCTGAACTCAATCCCTCGATGAATGAAGGCCAGTACACCATAAGCTTTCTTAACCACATCCTCCACCTGGGAGGCCGATTTGAGAGTCTTATGGACCCGGCCCCCAAGATCCCTCTGCTCTTCCACACAGCTAAGACTCCTACCTTTGATAGTGTACTCATTCATCCCGTTGGATCTGCCAAAATGGACCACAACACATTTATCCGCATTGAAGTCCATCTGCCACTTCTCCGCCCCGTCTTGCATCCTGTCGATGTCATGCTGCAACTTCTGACATCCCTCCAGACCATCCGCAACACCACCGACCTTCGTGTCATCGGCGAACTTACTCACCCATCCCTCCACTTCCTCATCCAGGTCATTTATGAAAATGACAAACATCAAGGGTCCTAGAACAGATCCCTGGGGCACTCCACTGGTGACCGACCTCCATGCAGAAAAAGAGCCATCCACAACCACCCTCTGCCTTCTGCAGGCAAGCCAGTTCTGGATCCACAAGGCCGAAGCCCCTTGGATCCCATGGCCGCTCACTTTCTCAAGAAGTCTTGCATGTGGGACCTTGTCAAATGCCTGGCTGAAGTCCATGTACACCACGTCCACTGCTCTTCCTTCGTCAATGTGTTCAGTCACTAATCAGAAACCCCAGCACTAATCCCTGTGGCACACCACTTGAAATCCTGGAATGGGGATTGAACCCATGATGAGGTACAGGCAAGATGTTACTAACTGAAGCAAGCTGGCTTTCTGCTACTAAATCTCACATTCTTCCCTGTAACTCCTGTGGATAATTTTAACAGAGCATCTGTTGACAGAAAAATGTGAACATACTTGGGGACTCAAAACAGATGGTGTCCTAACTTTGTGGAAACATGCTGTGGTAGAGGAATTGTAGCCGAACTGTGTCTATATTTAGACCTAGAATTTATTTTCCCTTAAAATATAGCTTAGGAGGAGATTTAGACATGGAAATCTGATAAGAAATTGATTATAATTCCCAGCCTTGCCTTAGTCATAGAGGTCCACAGCGCACACAAGTTTTTTCAGCCCATCTGGTATGTGCTGGTCAAAAATAACCACCTAACTATTCTAATCCCATTCTCCAGCACTAGGCCCATAGCCTTCTGTGCCTTGGCATCACAAGTGTACATCTAAACATTTTTTAAATGTTACGAGGGTCTCTGTCTCACCAGCCTTTCAGGCAGTGAGTTTCAGACTCTCACCACCCTCTGGGTAAAAAAAAAAAAGTTTTTCCTCGCATCTCCTCCAAATCATGTGCCCTTTACTTTAATCTGTGCCCCCTGGGCATTGACCCCTCTACCAAGGGGAAAAGTTTCTTCCTGTCTATCTGTGCCCCTCATAATTTTTTTTATACATCACAATTACATCTTCCCTCGGTCTCCTCCGCAGTGAGAGAAACAACACCAGTCTATCAATCTCTCTTCACAGCTATAACTTCCAGTGCAGGCAACATCCTGATAATCTCCTCTGCACCAGTTCCAGTGCTATCACATCCCTCCTAAAATGTGGGTTCCAGAATTGCACATGATACGTTAGTTGTGGTATAATCAAGGTTTTATTTGGTTTCAGCATAACCTCCATGCCTTGGCTAATAAAGGCCTTATAAAATCAGCTTTAATTCTGTCAGAAATCTTTATTTTAAACCGAGTTTGGGAATATGATACAAACTGCTATTGCCTGCAGTAGCTTGCCAATAAGATTTCCTTGAGATGTGTGAAATTGCATTATTTTAATTTACTCTTTTGGGTTGGGTGTTAAAACTGTTTCCTGGATTAGTAAGGACTGGAATCAATATTAGACGTGCTCAGCAATAAGTGAATACTAGTCTAGAAGTACAATGTCATGAATTTAAAACGAAGTTTACGAGTAAATCTCAATGAGTTATACCAAATTTCTGTTATGGAACTGGATCAGTTGTGGCTGATATTTAACTGTGTGAATAGAGATTTATTTTGATTGCTGTGCAGTGACCAGTCTAAAATTCAGTGAATTCAAAGTTGATTTGCTGCAGTAAATTGTCACAACTGCTTCATAAGTTGCAATCGTGAATGATTAATGTTGACTCCTCACTGCAGCTACCCCATTTGACTGCTCCCTGAAATTAATAGATTCTGCAAGTTTATTGTATATAAGGTATGAGGCTATATGTAATATTTGTGTGTCTGTCGAGTGTTCTCAGTACTCATGTTAAATATCTCCCTGCCTCTCAGATGCCAGAATTCCAGAAGAAAAATGTCCACATTAAGGACCCTGAGAGAGTGGAAGAAATCATATGTGGTCTTATCAAAGGAGGAGCTTCCAAACTTCAGGTAGGCACTATCTACAATGTATGGCAATGTTGAGGGAGTCTGGGGACAAAGGTGCAAAGTTTAGTTTTGTTTTTCAGATGGATGTTTATTAAATTTGTGTGGTTTTTTTAGATTACAGTGCATGTTGAATAGATACCACTTGAAGAGAGTTCAGTATAGCGTCTGGCTTGCCTAGAAGCCAGCCTCTAAGTTCACGTTTTACTGCTTCTGTTATGTTAATAATTTTAAGTTCTGTTCAGTAAAAGAAAACCATTTTAAAACTTGTACCAATGCTGTCCTTGTCCATTCAAATGAATAAATGGACCTAAGAGTGAACATCATGGGGAACTGAATATTGAAGATTTGCATTTAGAAACGAAAGTCAACAAGGAAATGGGGTGGTGTTGTACTGATAATAGAATCTTGGAATCCCTACAGTACAGAAGGAGGCCATTCAGTCCATGTACTGACCACAATCCTATCCAGGTCCTTTCTCCATAACCCCATGCATTTATCCTAGCTAGTCCTCTGACACTAACACCTCCATGGAACTGGAAAATCTAGGCTACAAGCTGATGTCTGTGGGTTGGCTCAATTATGAATAGTGGAAGCCTTGGGTATCTGACCTTTTGTTAAGTTGGCCTCTCTGTATTGCAGGGATTATATGATTCTAACGTGGATAAATGTGAACTTTTCCACTTTGGACAAAGAAGCAGCTTTATTTAGTGGTGATAAATTGGTGTACAATGGGACCTCGGTGTCCTAGTGCACTAGTTGTTGAAAACAAGCATGCAGGTGCAGCGAGCTGTTAGGAAAGCGAATGGCCTTCATTGCAAGAAGACTTGAGTACAGGAGCAAAAATGCATACTGCAGTTGTACAGGATCACATCCAGGGTATTGTGTGCATTTTGCTTTCCTTGTTTAAGAAAGGATATACTTGCCATAGGGGCAGTGCAGCAAAGGTACACCTGATTGATTCCTGCGATGGCAGGACTGTCATATAAGGTCAGATTGGGTTGATAGGACCTGTATTCACTGAAACTTAGAAGAATGTGAGGGGTTCTCGTTGAAACATAAGATTCTGACAGAGCTGAACAGGTGGGGCACAGTGATTTTTTTTTTTCTGGTTGGAGTGTCTCAAACAAGGGTTCACAGTCTCAGGCCATTTGGGACTGAAGAGAAGAAATTCCTTCACTCAGAGGTTGTTGAACCTGTAGAATTCTCTACCACAGAAAGATGTGGAGTCCAAATCACTGAATCTATTAAAGAAGATTAAAGGGAGAGCACTAGAGTATGGCATTGAGATAGAGGATCAGCCATGATCATATTGAATGGTGGAGGAGGCTTGAAGGGCAAAATGGCCTGCTCCTATTTTTTATGTTTCTGAACCACAGGAAATGGCAATGGCTGAAGAAGTCATAAAACTCAAACACTGTTTACCTCTCCACAATTGCTGCCAAACCTGCTAGATTTTTAAAAGCATTGTTTTGTTAGCGGGAAAAACCTACTTGGCCTCGATCTCACCAATCTACCCATTGCAGAGACATTATCCATGGCAGCATTGGCAGACATGACTATTGTATGGTCTGCATGGAGATAAAGCACCCCCCTGCCCCACTTCACATTGAGGATACCCTCCATTGTGCCCTTTACATTGAGGATACCCTCCATACTAATTAGGACAGACCTTGAACAGATATAGCAACTCGAGACTGGGCATCCATGAGGCGATGTGGGCTATCAGCAGTGGCAAAATTGTACTCAACCACAATCTGTAATCTCTTGGCCCATTCCTCTGCCAATCCCCGTAACCCTGTGCATTTAATATGGCAAATCCTCATAACCCACATATTTTTGGACTCTAAGGGGCTAGTCCATGCTAGTTAGATGGACTAGCATGATCAGTCCATCTAACCTGCACATTTTTGGAGTATGGGAGGAAACCCAAGCAGAAACAGGGAGAACATGCAAAATCCACACGGTCACCTGAATCTGGAATGAAACCCAGATTCCTGGTGCAGCGAGGCAGCAGTGCTAAACGCTTCCTGAGTGGATAATCTCCTGGCTTGTAGGTCTGAGGAGCCGGGGAAGCTCATTTTGTCTGATGAAAAATGTGCAACTGATGTGTGGTTGTTACTAAAGGAAGTAGATTCCACATTTAATCAACAACTTATATCTGGAGATCAGCAGCAGAGAGAGATGAAGGGGAATAGATTGGAATCAATTGAAGATGGCTGTGGGACTTTAATAAGAAGAAACAGTATTTCACTGGCTGGATGGTTGATAACCAAAGAACACAGATTTAAGACAATTGGTAAAGGAGCCAGAGGGGAATTGAGAATTTATTTTAAGCTTTAAATCATGATCTGAAATGCACAGCCTGAAACAGTATTGGAAGCAGGTTCAATAGTAACTTTAAAAGCGAATTTAAAAGTTAATACTCAGGAGGAATTAGAGGGCTATGGGCAAAAGGCTGAGAAAAGTACATTGGGCCAAATGCTTTTATGATTCTGACAGTTTGTGAAGCACCATTCAGTGAGTATCAGGCAAATGATACAATGCCTGATTGTATCATGTATTGAGTATCGAATATAAAAGTATCGAAGTTTAACTATATAGTTAAATACTGTTACAAAAATGCCCTTAGCAAATTAGGTTGCTGAAGCAATTACCAAAGTACAATTTGTTTCTAAGTGTATGTTATTTTAGTTATGAAAACTTTGTGGCATTACATTTAGTTTCACAATAACTTCTGCAGAATTGCAGCACAAGCATGTTGTGTGGACATATTCCTCCCTTTTATATTTGTATCATTTATAGTCATATGGGGACCAGATATAAATTAATCAATTAGTCATTTGTTTGCCTTTAAGACAAGCTGCTGATTCTGGTGCTCTGATTCACAGTTTAGCTGTTGATGAGACAAAACTGTAAAGAACAGCCCTTTCCATTCTCCCAGACTCGTATTAAAACATAAGAAATATACTTGCAAATAAAATTGAGGTACCTGGGTTCAAGTCCTTCACTGTTGCTGGTTTAATGTCCTGGAACTCCTTCCCTGACAGCACTGAGCATCACATGGACTGTAGCGGTTCAAGAAGGCATTTCATCATCACCTTCTCGAGGGTAATTAGGGATGGGCAATAAATGCTGGCCAGCCAGTGATGCCCACATCCCATGAATGAATTTTTAAAAAGCGAAGGATCGACAAAAGCCTGGGCTAGCATCACATGACCAAGGTGATCTAATACACTAGAATATCCAATTTATTTACATTACAACAGTTTATGTACTTCAAAATGTGTTTCATTAGCTGTAAGATGCTTTAAGATATCCAGTAGAGTAATGAAAAGTGTTACGTCTTTTTATAACATGGACTAATTGGTAAAGAGTGACCTGTTTTTAATGCACTATGAAAAATGCAGCAATAGTGCTGCAAACTATTGCAGCAGTTTCCAATACTAATTGTCTTATTGTGCTCTTAATGTTTGGCAGATAATCACAGATTTTGATATGACGCTAAGCAAGTTCTTCCACAATGGGAAAAGATGTCCAACCTGTCACAGTAGGTATTTTGTAATCCCAAATTCTGTGACCAATTGAATTGGTGCCTTCACATTGCTGGGAAACAGAAGATTGTACCCACAAAGCTCAAACTTATCATCTCTTTAACTACAATTTCTGCCGTAGATTTGGTTTATTTTCAAAATGGGTTTAATGCCTATTTCAGTGGGACTTTTAAGTTGTTGAGGAGTTGGCCAGGCCATTCTGGGACCAATCAGCAAAATAAGTTCCAGTTTGACAATTTCTACCAAATGTTATGGGGAGAAAGCAGGATTAGGTTTTAGAGTCAGCCATGATTATAATAAATGGCAGAGAAGGCCCGAAGGACCAAGTGGCCTCCCCCTTCTATGTTTCTGTGACAACTGACAACTGCCAGGAAGCTGATCAAATGAGGTTTTATCATCAATTTAACTCATTGGATTGATTGTCATCCTTCATCCTGTATTCAAATGTTCTACATCGGGTTTCCATCTGTGATATCTACGCCATTTTAATTTTAATGAGGTTGTTCCATTAATGTGACACTTTATGACTCTACTACTGGTGACATTGGGCAGATTTAGCATCTTTCTACTATTCATCATAATTTGTTAACTTTATTAAGCTGAGCACAAGTTGTCACAGATCTCCTTGGTCTGAATGATTGTGCGCACTGCTATGGTTTATATGTATTAAATTACAATATTGGTGGTTGCCTGTGATCATTGATGGTAATTAACGTTCCTAGCCATGAATACAGAATAGAATATTACCAACTCCAAAATAAAAGCACATTTTGTGGAAATAAAGAAACACAGACTCTGCAGTCCTGGCAGCATCTGTGGAGAGAGAAATAGCATTAACATTTCAAGTCTAACATAACTTCTTTGGAAGCATTAATCCCATACAGTTATTCCAAACAGCCAGACTAAAACCAGAAATTACCAACTGATTTTTGATGCCTATGCTTGAGCATTAATTTTATTCATTCTACTTTTTATTCTGACAGATATCATTGATAACTGCAAGTTAATCTCAGAAGACTGTAAGAAAAAGGTATTTGTTTCAATGGCAAAAGATTAATTTTCTTTTGTGTGTCATTCTTTCATTTTTTCATTTGTATTTTTCTTGTAGTTATTCCAGATTAGGAATAAGTACTACCCAATTGAAATTGATCCAAATATTAGTGTTGAGGAGAAGTACCCTTTCATGGTTGAATGGTAAGTCCTTAACAGACTCTATTATATAAATGTTGAATCTGAAAAAAAGGTGTTTTCTTCAAAAGGTGCCTTGCACAAGAATGAGAGTGCACATAGAAATAAATAAGTACAATCTGAGCCATTTTGGAGACAAGGCTGTCATAGGACGTGGATTGGGACCTGAATATTGATAGGTAGAGGATGTTTAGCAAGGATGGGAAGTGAGGAAACAAGTGGAGGATTAGCACAATAGAGAAGAATGACCAACATTCAGGAAACTGGAATGTGGAGGCAATTTGGGTGGAAATGATAATGGTAAGAAGTAACTTATAGGAGTCATGTACAGATCCCCTAACAGTCATCACATGGTAGGATGGGGCAAAAAGGAACAAAAATAATTGGAGATCATCAGAAAGACACACCAAAAATCTTAAGAGGTTTTAATCTATATATAAACTGGAAAGGTCAGATGGACAAAGGAGGGTCCAGATGAGGAGTTCATAGAGTACTTCTGGGGTGGTTTCTTAGAATAGCACATTCTATTGTCACTAGATGGAGGCCATTTGGCCCATGAAGTCTGCTCCACTTCCGCGATTCATCTTGTGATAATTCTCAACTCCACTTTCCTGCCTTACCCTCATAACTGTTGATTCCCTTATAGATTAAAAATCTGTCTGTTTCAGCCTCGAATGTACTTATCAACCCAGCCTATATAGTCCTCTTTAATAACAACTTCCACAGATATCCTCTGAAAGAAGAAATTTCTCCCCATCTCTGGCTTAAATAGATGACCATGATATGAAGCCCTCTGATCCTCAACTGTCCCCCAACAGGAACCAAACTCTGAACACCTACCTTGTTAAACCCCCTGAGACTCCTGTGTCTCAGTAAGGTGATCTGTCATTCTTCTAAACTCCAGTGAGCACAGGCCCAACCTACTGGACCTCTTCTCATAAGCAAATCCCTTCATTTCTGAGGTCAACCTAAAGAACCTTCTCTTGACTGCCTCCGATGCAAGTATATATTTTCTTTGATAAAGGGACCAAAACTGTTCACAGTATTCCAAGTACCAGGGCCTTGTATAGTTTTAGCAAGATTTCCCTATTTTTGTAGTCCATTCCCTTTGAAATAAAGGCCAACGTTCCATTTGCCTTCCCTATTATGATCCTTACATGCTGGCCTTTTGTAATTTTTGCACAAAGACTTGCAGATTCCTCTGAGCTGAAGTTTTCTACAGTCTTTCTCCATTTAAATAATATTCAGTTCCTTTATTCTTACTACAAAGTACATAGTTTCAGATGTTCTTGCATTATATTCCATCTGCCACGTTTCGTCAGCTCAGCTAACCTGTTTGTGTCCCTCTGAAGATTGTGTCACCCTCACCATTTGAGGATGAGGGAGCATGGGTCTCACTTGAGGGAGAGCGGGGCAAAGCATGGCCTGTGAGAGGAAGGGATAGTGGGATTAGGCTGGATAGATAAATTTTCTACAGGCACATTGGGGTAAGTGGCCTTTTTTGTGCTGTAAACTTTCTAAAACAAAACCTAAATTATAATTTTGTTAATGATGAAAATCCCTTCCATTTATAAATTTTCTTATGCTCTTTAACTCTGAAAATCCCTGTTTAATGTACTGATTTGAAATTGGTGTTGTATACAAGTCGTTGAACTTATAACTTTGTATAGTACAAAAAATGCCCCAAGTCGAAGACGGTGCAAATTCTTAGATCAATTTTTTATGAAATGAAGAGTGAAGCCAGTTTTAAAAGTTTTTTTTTTAAAATATTGGGCTCAAAGACTTGCTAGCAAAAGTTTTGTTTTTTATCAGTTCCATTTTTGATAACTATTTCTACAATGAGATAAAAGGAATTCCTTCTGAAGTTCTCCATGTTTATGTTTCTTGTATGTACCAACAGATTTCAAAATAAAAACTCTCTTGTACAGGTGGACAAAATCTCACAATTTACTGATTGAACAAAGTATCGAGAAAGGGAATCTGGCTGCGGTGGTGAGGGAATCTGACGTGATGCTGAGGTACTACAGGGATTTCAAATGAGGTGGAGGGTGCAGTCCATGGTTGGCGTAGAAGTGTACAGCTACATGAGCAATTAATTCTAACATTGCATCTTGTGAATGTTTTACTGTACTGTAGCAAGTATTTAGAATATTAAATGCATGAATACTCAGCATAGTGCTGCAGCATTATGTTGTTCTACTTAAATATTCCGTACAGGCTTTTTAGGGACTTCTTACTATAAGAATGGGTGAAGATGACAGTTCAGGTGTGTCAGTTGATAAGACAATATTAACACTTTATATATAATCAGTTCACACATTTGTAAGTGTATTTTCAATGTCTGCCAATATGGTTTGTTACCTCACACAACTATTTTAACATAGAACATAGAACATTACAGCACAGAACAGGCCCTTCGGCCTTCGATGTTGTGCCGACCAAAATAAAAAGCAATGCCCCTCCAAACTAAACCATTCCCTTCTCTTCCATATACTTATCAATTAACCTCTTAAACGCCACCAAACTTGGCGCATCTACAACAGCTGCAGGCAGGGCATTCCACTCCCTAATCACTCTTTGAGTAAAGAACCTACCTCTGATATCCGTCCTATAACTCATACCCCTTAATTTAAAGCTGTGTCCCCTCGTGCTAGCTTTCTCCATCCTAGGAAAAAGGCTATCACTGTCCACCCTATCTAAACCTCCAATCATCTTATATGTTTCGATAAGGTCTCCTCTTAGCCGCCTCCTTTCTAACGAAAACAACCTCAAATCCCTCAGCCTCTCTTCATAAGACCTGCCCTCCATACCAGGCAACATCCTGGTAAACCTCCTCTGTACCCTCTCCAATGCCTCCACATCTTTCTTATAATGTGGGGACCAGAACTGCACACAATACTCCAAGTGCGGCCGCACTAGAGTTTTGTACAGTTGCAACATGATGCTGCGGCTCCTAAATTCAGTCCCCCTACCAATAAAAGCTAAGACTCCATATGCCTTCTTAACAACTTCATCCACTTGACTGCCTACTTTCAGGGATCTATTGACACATACACCAAGATCCTTCTGTTCCTCAACACTATTAAGAGCCCTACCATTAGCCCTATACTCTACACATTTATTGTTCCTGCCAAAGTGCATTACCTCACACTTTTCCACATTAAACTCCATTTGCCACCTCTCGGCCCAGCTCTGCAACTTGTCCAAGTCACTCTGTAAACTATAACACCCCTCTTCACTATCTACCACTCCACCGACTTTAGTGTCATCTGCAAATTTACTGATCCATCCCTCAATACCCTCATCCAGATCATTTATAAAAATTACAAACAGCAGGGGCCCCAAAACAGACCCCTGAGGCACACCACTTGTCACCGAAATTTTAAAATTACTTAAATCTGAAATGTGCAATATCTACCTCCATTCTGCAGAAATGTGTGACCCTCAGTTGAAGTTGTTCACGGTGTAACAGCTGCTGCGTTTGATTAGAAAGTCACTGCAGTTTTATGCTGCACAGTTCTCAGCCATTGTGAAACCTGTGATGGTCCAGGTTCACTGTTTAATCTTTGGTAAAAATTTGACTTCCAGATATCCCAGATTCATATTTTATGGTGAAATAGTAAAAAGAAATTTGTGCTCAGATACCAAGGTCACAAGCTGCATAAAAAATATTTGTATGATTACTAATAAGAGAACTCATAACTTAATGCATCATTATTTTGAGGAGTTGTATAAAAACTGTGGCTCTGTATAAAGGTTAGTTATGATACTGTGGTTTCTGAAAATAAATGTCCACATTTAATTGAATTTTGTAACTTGAAATATGTTGCCCAATTCCAGAGATGGTTATGAGCTGTTCTTCGATAAGTTGAATGAACACAACATCCCGGTATTCATATTCTCTGCTGGAATTGGTGATGTCCTGGAGGAGATTATTTCTCAGGCCGGTGTATTTCACTCCAATGTGAAAGTCGTCTCCAACTTCATGGACTTTGATGAGAAGGTAAGTTAGCTATTGTAATGTTCAATTCTGTATGTTCTAGGATTATTTACAACATTAGGAATGGTCATGAAAGTCAAACTTATCTTAACACTGGGAGTAGAGATTGGGAACTTGAACTCCTGATAAATCTCAGAGCCTCTATGCATGTGGAGACCAGGGGATGGATTATCTATGTCCAGTTCTCCATTTCTTTTGTTCTTTGGGCCCAGCGTGTCTTACAAAAAGAAAAATGGCATGAAAACTGAGTCATGTGACTGGGATCAGAGTGCCATTGGAAGACTAGTATCTCAGGCAAGGGAGACGGGACAGGGAAAAATCCCAAATGAAGAGCCCTAGTGAGGGGATGAGCACAGGAAAGAATCCCAGTTGAGTTTTTAAATAAAGAGAAAAAAGAAAAGGACACCTCCATTTGTGGAGTAAGTTAGGCCATTGGAACAAAGGCACTCCTCTGGAGCAGCAACCGAAGGTCTGATGTTGTACTGACGAATTGGTGCTCAAATGCATATTCTGGAATTCGGGAGAAAGGAATCTTGAGAGAAATTTAAACCCTGTGAGACTAGCCATTGTTTGTAATTCCATGCTGTGGGCTGTTGGCAAAGGTGCCTCTTTGAAGAAGTAGAATTCTGCTTGCACAGTTGAGCAGAATTTGTGCTTGAGTTGGTGATTAAATGTGCCAGGAATCCAAAAGAACAAATATCAGGAGATGGGATTGAAACCCCCTGCAGTGATGTGGGGAAAGCGTAGGGCTGGAGGTGAAGAAGGAGGGGTTGGGGAAGTGGTGGTAATGGGGAGAGGGGAATGGGAACATTGTTGGTGCCACGCAAGTTAGAATGACTTTAGAAAGGAGTCCCAAGGTGAAGAAGAAAGGGAGTTTCAGTGAGATTAATTTACTCAGTGTTACTGACATCTGTTGGATTGTTGAAAAATCCATGGACACTCTCTTAGTCACATCTGCCACTTATTGTATAGTGTGGTGTTCTTGAACAGAGTTTGCTTGTTAATTCATATGTATTTCATATTAACCCTGAATATTAGAACATAAGATAGATATTCTAAATTTCTTTGATCTGTCTGACATTTTAATTTTTTTTAGTTTGTTCAAAATCCACTGAATCTTGTGGCTTTATTCAACAAATAAGTCTTAAACCTCTCAAAGTTTGTCTGTTCTAATCAAAATATTTTTAGTTCCTACTGGATTGTACCAACAACTTGGGGGCCGGGCCAAGGATCATAAAATTACACTGTGACCAAAGAACAAAACAGCACGGGAAACAGGCCCTTCGGCCCAACGAGCCCGCACCGCCACCCCGATGTTCCCACATCTACCCGTGATCCCTGTCTATGTTTATAGATCTATGGATTAAAAACCAAATTTGAGACAATTTAGGGAGAATTTGTTTTGCCACTTAGTCTAAGAGCACATCTTTGGGATGTGGGAGGAAACAGGAGCACCCAGAGAAAACCCATGCAAGCGTGGGGAGAATGTGCAAACTCCCACAGACACAGGCCCAAATCCATGTATCTGCACAGCACAGCGATAGTCACTGAGCTGTCGTGTTGCCCATCAAATGGTCCAGGTCAAGCGTACACTGATGACGTGAAGCACTAGAATACTCGCGAAAAAATCCAAGAACAGCCCTCTCTCAATCCATCGCGTGTATGCCTCTTGTTAGACAACAAGCTGGACCAAAGCACCTGTAGGATAAAAACAAGTACATCATCGTCTATTTACACACTTGCCAGGGACACCCAAGGCTCATGATCCCTTTTTTAAATTAGTTTTCTATACCCCTCCATTCCTATTCTGTTCATGTGCCCATCTAAGTATTTCTTAAATAACTCCAGAGTGCCTGCCTCCACCACTTTACTTGGCAGCGCATTCCATACCCCCACCACCCTCTGTGAAAAAACTCCTAGCATCCAAATTATATCTTACTCACCCTAAGCCCGTGACCCCTCGTTCTATTTGAGTCCATCCTAGGAAAAAGCTTAACCCTGTTTACTCTATCTATACCACTCATAATCTTGTACACCTCTATTAGATCTCCTCTGTCTATGTCTTTCTAAGGAAAACAGTCCCAATTTGCCTAACCTCTCCTCGTAACTCAGACCTTCCATACCAGACAACATTCTGGTAGACCTCCTCTGCACTCTCTCCAGAGTCTCCACGTCCTTCTGGTAGTAGGGCGACCAGAACTGGACGCAGTATTCCAAATGAGGTCTAACCAACGTTTTATACAACTGCAACATTAAAGGCCAGCTCTTGTACTCTATACCCCTTCCTATAAAGGCTAACATACTATATGCTTTCTTCACAACCTTCTCCACTTGTTCTGCCACCTTCAGAGACTTGTTCACCTGCACCCCCAGGTCCCTCTGCGTTTCTATACTCTTAATAGGTCTACCCTTTATCATATACCTCCCCCCCTACATTCTTTCTCCCAAAATGCATCACCTCACATTTATCAGGATTGAATTGCATCTGTCTGCCCAAGCTACCAGCCTATCTATGCCCTGCTGCATCGCCTGACAATGCTCCTCACCATCCGCAAGTCCAGCCATCTTTGTATTGTCTGCAAACTTGCTGATCCCTCCACTTACTCCCTCTTCCAAGTCATTTATATATATTACAAATAGAAGAGGTCCCAGTACCAAGCCCTGCGGCACACCACTAGTGACCTACCTCCAGCTAGAAAAACACCCTTCCACTATTACTCTGTCTCCTATTACCAAGCCAGTTACTTATCCATCTAGCTATCTATCCTTATATCCCATGAGCCTTGACCTTCTCAACTAACCTCCCATGAAGGACTTTCTCAAACGCCTTACTGAAATCCATATAGATGACATCAACGGCTCGCCCTTCGTCACCTCCTTAAAACATTCTACCAGATTTGTAAGGCACGACCTCCCCTTAAAGCCATGCTACATATCCCCAATCGAATCGCAATGCTCTAAGTGCCTATGCATCCTATCCCTAAGAATCCCTTCCAACAGCTTCCTTGCCAATGACATCAAACTCACCAGCCTATAATTTCCAGGGTTATCCCTACTACCCTTTTTAAACAATGGTACAACATTAGCTATTCTCCAGTCCTCTGGGACCTCAGCTATGTCCAAAGAAGAGACAAAGATTTGCGTCAGAGGCCCAGCAATTTCACCTCACACCTCCCTGAGCAGCCTGGGATAAATGCCATCAGGCCTCAGAGATTTATCAATTTTATTGCTACCTAGAAGCTCTAACACTTCCTCCCTCGGTATGGATATTTCCCTCAACTGGTCCACAGCTCCCTCAGAGATAGGAGCTGTCAACAAGCCCCTCTCCTTCGTGAATACCGACGCAAAGTGTTCATTCAGGATTTCCAAACTTGATCATGTCTTTTTTTTTATATAGCCTCTGTGAAAGTTGTTTAACTCTGATTTCCTGGGCCACATTTTTAAAATAGTCATGGTTATTTTTAATAGGTGGAAAACAGTTTATGGTTAAAATAAGTCACCCTACATATTATGACCTCATGCTTTTAACTGAAAACAATAACCTGCTAATGAGATAACTAAAATATTTTTTATTTAAGGGTGTTCTAAAAGGCTTTAAAGGTGAACTCATCCATGTTTACAATAAACATGATGGAGCTTTAAGGAACTCTGAGTACTTCAACCAATTGAAGGAGAATTGTAACATCATCCTTCTGGGAGATTCATTGGGAGACTTGAATATGGCAGATGGTGTTCAAAATGTTGAAAGCATTCTCAAGATTGGATTCTTAAATGATAAAGTAAGAAATTTTATGACTAGTTATTAAGTTTTTAGTTCTAAGTAGGATCCATGGACCATCCAATGTTGGCATTATTTTCATCAAGTGAGCAGATAGTGAATGTTTCTATCAGAATAAACCAGCAGAACCACAGTTAAGTACCACGTTTATCAGTATTTTAATTTTTTGGAATTGAACCTCTGTTTATTCTGCAGTATTTTAGTAATGTTCCGAAGTGGCAATGCTAGCCATGATTTAATGTAATATGCATTTGTACATCAGCAATAGTCACTGGCTGTGGCACTGCAGTTTACTCTGGCCCCAGAACTATTTTAACCTACTGGCCAATATTGTTTGGATAGTTTGTTCTAAAATTGGCAAATGGAAAATTGGGCTGACACAATGTGACAGCTCAATATGCAGAGCAATCTGCAGGAAGAGACTTATAAACTTGCAGAATTGTGTATATTTCATTGATGTGCTTTACTGAAACTGACAAAGATAAATATGCACATAAAATTTGATTTGTTTATCAGCCATTATCAGTTTTGTTGCTGGATATTTCTGTCTCTAACGAATAGATATAAATTAATTCATTATCCAGCAAACATACTGCAATCTGCCTAAGATGCTTTGTACTAGAGCTTTTAATTAACTTGGCAAACAAATCAATATTTTTTCTCAGGATTGAGTTTATTTGTTAGCAACACAGGTAGGCTTACATTAACACTGCAATAAAGTTAGTGTGAAAATTAGCACTATTCATTGCTCACTACATCAAACCTAGCATGTCAGAATCAGGTAAATGTAATTCTAAATTTAAGTTTTTTTTTTAAATGTGCGTAGGTGGAAGAATGTTTAGAAAAGTACATTGACTCCTATGATATCGTGCTGGTGAAAGAAGAGACATTAGATCTGACCAATGCTATTCTCCAGAAGATTCTGTGATGAACACCGGAGACATCCAAGCCTGTGAGAGCTTGAAACTGAAATACTGATAGACCTTTTTTGTGATGTGTAAATGTACAGCTCCATTTATTAAAAATGCTGCACGTTCTTCAACACGTGGTGCTGAAGAAAACATGTATTCTTAAAATTTGCACAAAAGTAACAATGATGTGTCCTCATGGTGAATAAAGGGAATTTTGCTTGTTTTTTATGAAGGTAGGCAGTTGTACAACTAAGTCAGTTACTGACAGATTTAAACTACCTCTAGATGTAATAGTTTAAATTCTGGCTTAATATTTCAAAGCATACCCATGTGTGATGTTACTGTATATGCTGTTTAATAAGGGTTTGAATATTGTAAGCTTGGTATACTGAAAGGTCAAATTGCCTGTATATAACAAGTTCTATCTAAGATGAGCACTGAGGCAGTTTTTTAATATTTTGCAAACGTTCTGTAGTTGTGGATAATTCTGAGCACACTTTTGGTTTATTTGATTTTGCTTGTTTTGCCTATTGAACATTGACATTTGTATATTTTAAAATTAATGATGTACATTGAAGAAATAATTGCACAGTGCATTAAATTGGTGGAGAGATTTTTAACATTGGGTCTGCTTTCTTAAAGCCTTT
The DNA here is from genome assembly GCA_024679065.1 of Sphyrna mokarran. Lineage (NCBI taxonomy): Eukaryota > Metazoa > Chordata > Chondrichthyes > Carcharhiniformes > Carcharhinidae > Sphyrna > Sphyrna mokarran. Next base: position 82,757,702 of record JAGIQG010000007.1, on the reverse strand, counting down.
AATTTACTGTAATAAAACTCTCCTTAAATGATTTATTTCAGTCTTTCCAATATTGTTGAACCAGATCAATCTTATTGAAACTATATTCAGCAATACAATTAATATTGCTGACAATACTGTCTGTTTTAAACAGCATCAGATGAGACCACATTCATCAATTCAATTGCAATAATATCCAATAAAAATGTTTGAACAAGCTGATTGTGGTTCAGCTGAACCACAATCAGTTTATGATAACTTGTTTGTGAGGAATCACAACTTTAATTACCTATCAGCCAACAACATTCAAGAAGCTTGACACCATCCAGGACAAAACAACCTGTATGATTGGCACTATAACCATTGCACTCTTTCTACCATTGACTCTCAGTAGCAGCAGTGTGTACTATCTTCAAGATGCAATTCACCAAAGATTCTTAGACAGCACCTTCCACATCCATGACCACTTCCACCTCAAAGGACAAGGGCAGCAGATACATTAGAACACCACCACCTTCTCAAAGGCAACTAGGGATGAACAATAAAAGCTGACCAGTCAGCAGCAGCACCCATGACCCCTGAAAGAATTATTAAAGCCATTCACACCAATTTGGTTTGGACTTGAAAAAATATCCTAGATCCCCAAAATGGAAAGAACCATCTAAAGGGATATGAAACATGTGAAGCAGTTCATGTTGTGAGACCACGTTTGAACTTAGTTGCTGACTTAAAATTTAATTTGTATTTAACTACAATTGACTCTTAAAATTTAAGTTTCTTTCAATTTTAGGGACAAACTCGTTTCTGAAGATCCAGCTCCAGTTAGTCAAATAGGCTTCTCAAGGCACTGGCACCTGACTCAGCTCTGTAGAATTTCAGTTTTTTATTCATTGTTAGCGATGCACTTATTGTGCATCTCTCATTGTCCTTAAACTGGCATAAGTACATTTCAGGCCTTTTTAAGAGTCAGCCACATTGCTGTGTAGAGTTATGTGTAGGCCAGACTGGGTAGGGACAGCAGATTTCCTTCCCTAAAGAACATTTAGTGAACCAGATGGGTTAATCAACAAGAATTTTGTGGTCATCATTAGATTTTTGATTCCAGATTTTTATTGAATTCAGATTTCATCATCTGCCATGGTGGGAATTTGGGTTCCCCAGAGCATTGCTGTGGACCTTTGGATTACTAACCTATTGAGTCCCCTGAGTAGGTCTAAGGGAGTTACTAAACATATGAAGCAAGTACAAATGGAGCAGTGCATGGCTGAGCGCAGTTTTGGAATTTGGTGAGTAGGTGAGGGAGGGATTGCTGTTCTGGCCTTTTAGAATAAAAGGAATAGTCTGAAAGAATGAACTGGAGACCTGCAGTGAATATTTTAGCTGAACCTTCAAAACATTCAGTGAGCTGGTAGGTTTAAAGCTTTTCTATAAGCAAGTATTAAGTTAAACTAGTAATGGGGAGATATAACTATTGCATTGAATTAGTAAAGCTAGGAATTTAATCACTTGATCTAACTATAGATAGAATAGTACAGGCCTTTCAGCCCTCAGTGTTGGGTCGAGCTACATCCAAACTCAAGATCAAGCTATCCCACTCCCTTGTTGTTTTCGTTGTCGTTGTTTTCGTTAGAAAGGAGGCGGCTAAGAGGGGATCTTATTGAAGCATATAAGATGATTAGAGGTTTAGATAGGGTAGACAGTGATAGCCTTTTTCCTAGGATGGAGAAAGCTAGCACGAGGGGACACAGCTTTAAATTAAGGGGTATGAGTTATAGGACGGATATCAGAGGTAGGTTCTTTACTGAAAGAGTGATTAGGGAGTGGAATGCCCTGCCTGCAGCTGTTGTAGATGCACCAAGTTTGGTGGCGTTTAAGAGGTTAGTTGATAAGTATGTGGAAGAGAAGGGAATGGTTTAGTTAGGAGGGGCATTGCTTTTTATTTTGGTCGGCACAACATCGAAGGCCGAAGGGCCTGTTCTGTGCTGTATTGTTCTATGTTCTATCGTTCTGGTGTGCTCCATCTACCTATCCGATAACTGCTTGAAAGTTCCTGAAGTATCCACTCCACTATCAGAGCAGGCAGTATATTCTACATCCCAACCACCTTCTGAGTGAAAAATCTATCTCGGACATCCCTCCTATATCTCCCACCATGAACCTTATAGTTATGCCCCTTAATAGCAGCTACATCCACCTGAGGAAATTGTCTCTGCACGTCCATTCTATCTATCTGGCTCATCATCTTATAAACCTATTAAGTTGCCTCTCATCCTCCTTTGCTCTAAAGAGAAAATTCCCAGCTTCCCTCAACCTTTCCTCATAAGACCTACCCTCCAAACCAGGGAGCATTCTGGTAAATCTCCTTTGCACACTGTTGTTTTACATTTTTCTTATAGTGAGGTGACCAGAATTGAACACAATATTTCAAAATATTAAATTATATTTCTCAACCTAATAGAAATAAACCAGAAAAGATAGCAAGGTAGATGATATGTAACTGCTGAAGCATATGATCCTAGGAACATGTGAAAACAGAGTAGGTGTAAGTCATTTGACTTATTGAGTCTGCCTTAACATTCATCTAGATCATAGCTGATCATCTACCCCAACAACATTTTTCACTATCCAATATCCCTTGATATCTGGACATGCATCGAACACTGACTTAAGTTTACTTAATGACTGAGCCTTCACAACTCACTGGTGTAAAGAATTCTAAAGATCACCCACCTGCTGAATGAATAAATTCCTCTTCATCTGAATCCTAAATAGCCTACTCTTATTCTGATCCACAGCAAGCACGATTGTGTTATGTGTTGTAACTTCAACTTTGGCTCAGTTGTGCTGGGGTCAACTCTTTTCAAAATGATGAATCAGGGAGGGGGAAGGTTACATGGCTGCTTTGTTTCAGGAGACAGCCATATCCATCAAGCTCGGTACTTTGAATTTGGTCCATGATCATAGGGCGTAACTGTGAGTGAGACAGGAGGTCCAGATGATAGCAGTGAGGAGCCTCAGTCCCTGCAGTTAATTGTCCAACAGATTTGAGATTCTTGCAGCTTGTGTGGGTGAGAGCAGGGTCTGGAAGGAGAATGATCAAGCTGACAGCTATGTCAGATAGAAGCCATCCGATAAGTGGAGTTAAAAGGTATGTAGTTGTAGTAGGGACATGATAGTTGGGATAGATATGGTTCTCCACAGCAGAGAACAAGTACTGCCTTCCCGGTGCCAAGGTCTGTAGAGGAAGGATCCAGTTGATGTGGCGCAGTAATATGGGTAAGATACTCATGAGTATCTAGAGGCTAAATTAAAACTTTTACCACAAAGGTCATAATCTCTGGACTACTACTTTAAATTAGAGTTGACTGTGTGACCCAAAGATTTGTGTGGGAGAAATAGGCTTTGATTCATGGAGCACTAATGGCAGTACTGGAGAAAGGAAACTGTACTGTTGAGGTGGGCTTCACATGAACCTAACTGGGATCAGTGTCCTGGTAGATCATGTAATTAGAGCTGGAAAGAGGGACCTAAACTAAATAGCAGTTGGGCGGAGTGCAGGTTTGCATGGAGACAGATTTGGAAAGTCTGAAAAAGGACAAAGTAGTAATGCAGGATTATAAGCAGAATGTGACAGAAAAGCACAGTTTACAAACATGAGCGCATCAGTAAATAAGGTGCATCAGTAAATAAGACAAAAAAAATAACATTACTGATTATCCAAATCCCAGCAATATCTAATAATAAATGTATTGATAGCATGAACAGAAATATGAATATGATATAATAGCTATGGTTGCAATATGACCAAGGCTGGAACCTGAATATTCAAGGGTATTTGAGATTACATAAGGACTCAAAAAAAGAAAAATAAGGTGGGTAACTCTGTAAAGAAAGAATAAGATCACTATTTGAGAGAAATTATGTTGGCTCAGAACACAGCATGCATCAAAAAATAATGGGAGCTTGCAAGAAAGATACTGCACTGATTATGAGTGACTTCGATGTTCACATCGATTATCAAACCAAATTGACAAAGGTAGGCTGGAAGATGAATTCATGAAGTATATTTAGGGCAGTTTCTTCGAACAACATGTTCTGAAATTTATCAGGGATGAGGCTATTTTAGATCTGGTAATTTGTAATGAGACGGAATTTTCAAAGACCTCAGCAAAAGAACTTCACGGCAAAAGTGATCATAACGTGGATTTCACATTTTGCTTGAGAGTAAGAAATGTGGGCCTGTAACTAGTGCCTTAATCTTAAAAGCAATTACAAGGGTATGAATACAGTTAACTGAAGAGGAATGGGTAAATAGGTTAAATGGGGAGGCAGTAGAGTCACAGGTATTTAAGGAGATATTTCATAACTCTCAAAGATATATTCCATCAAGGAAAGAAAGATGTGTGATCTTTGGCTAACTAAGGAAGTTAAGTGGTATTAAACTGAAAGAAAATATTGGCAATACTGCAAAGAATAGTTTTAGTCCAGTAGATTGGGAAGTTTTAGAAATCGGCAAAGAATGGCCAATAAAGAGGGTGTATGAGAGAAAATGAACAACAGAAATAAAAACTGCAAAAGCTTCAATGATATTAGAAAGGAAAAGAGCAGATAAAGTGGGCATTGGTCTCACAGTGAGACTGTGGAATTACAAATGAGAAAAAGTCAGAACTTTAAACAAGTATTTTGTGTAAGCCTTTGCAATCAATGACATAAAAAGCAGCCCAAGAAAAAAAATCAAGAGGCAAAAGGGAGGAAATTAAAACAACCACTATCAGTAGAGAAGGAGTGATGAGATTACTTGTTGAACTTGTCCTGGATTCTCGGGTCTTGAAAAGATTGTGGATGCATTGGTTATAATCTTTCTGTAGATTCTGAAAAGGTCCCACCAGATTGGAAAGCTGTAATGTTTTAACACCTGTTTAAGAAAGGTAGAAGACAAAGCAGGAAACTATAGTCTGTCATTGAGAAAATGATTGGGTCCATTACTAGAGATAGTAAAAAAGCACAATCAGGCAGAGTCAACATGGTTTTGTAAAAGGGAAAATGCTTTTGATAATTTTCGTACAATCATAAAATCCCTACAATGCAGGAGGAGGCCATTCAGCCCATTGAGTTTGTACCTACTCCAAAAGAAAATTCCACCTAACCTACACATTTTGGGACACAAAGGATTAATTTAGGATAGTTAATTCACCTAACCTGCCCATTCTTTAGAGTGTGCGAGAAAACCACATACACACAGGGAGAATGTGCAAATTGCGTATAGTCAGCCAAGGCTGGAACCAAACCCAGGTCTTTGGCATTGTGAGGCTTAGGTGCTAGCCACTGTGCTGTTCCCATTTCTCCACTGAGTCTGCACCAACTCTTTCAGACCTCTCAAAAGTAGAGTAATATCGCTGTTTCTTCGACTGTCACTGGGTCAAAATCTGGAACTCCATTCCTAGCAACACTTGAGTGTCCATATAACAGATGGACTGCAATGGTCCAAGAAGGTAATTCATCAATATCTTCTCAATGGTATTCTGTTGGGCAGTAAATACCAGACTTTCAAGAAATGCTCACACTCTGAAGAATAAGTTTAAAAAATAAGAGCTAATATTCCCTGTAAGGGCTTTGTTTCTATCCTTCCAGTCTGAAAACAACCAATTAACCATCACTCTACCTCTCCCTTTATTACTGTAACCTATAATTGTATTTGCAAGCCTTCTATGTGGCACTTAATCAATTGTCTTTTGAAAATGCATAAAAACAGTCTTCCATGCACTGAGATATTCAACCCCACAACAGAACCAGACTGCTTCAGAGGGTCAGAATAAGTCACCAGACATTGGCTGTGCCCACTGATCTTTTGGATCCTCACAAATCCACATTGTTCCAAGTGTGCTCCCAGCATCATCCTCTCTTTAAACTCAGAGCCTTCCTCTGCTCCTTACTCTTTATTTACCTAATAGGAGCTTTTGTAGATTCCTCTTTTATCCCTTCAACTTAAAAGTCTTTTAGAGACTTTTCTCCTTTATAACTTTTTTTTCCTTTCTCAGAGTTACAAAAGTCAATGTACAGAATGGGCAGGGCAAGCCCTTAATCCACCTCCTTGCTTGTTGCAAAATCAAATTTCACAGAATCATTATTCACAGATTATAATAGTGCAGAAGAGGCACTTTGGCCCATTGAGTCTGCACTGATGCATGAAATGCCCTAGCCTGCCCACCTAATCAAGTACTTGCCAGAACTTGGCCCATAGCCTTGAATGTTATGGCATGCCAAGTACTTATCCAGGTACTTTTTAAGGGATCTGAAGTATCCTGCTTCCATTACCCTCCAAGGCACTGAGCATTAGCAGCCTCTGAGTAAAAAGGTTTTTCTTCACATCCCCTAAACCTATCACCTGACACATTTAACTTGTGTCGTCTCACAACTGGCCCTTCAATTAAGGGAAATAGCTGCTCCCAATCTACCTGCCCATGCATGTCTTAAACACATCAATCAGGTTATTCCTCAGTCTTCAGCGCTCCAACGAAAACAACCCAAGCCTATCCAACCTATCTTCATAGCTTGAATGTTCTATCCCAGGCAACATTCTGGTGAATCTCCTCTGCATCCCTCCATTGCATTCACATCCTTCCTATACTTTGAATTCAAATTTAATCCAATGAATGATCCCCACAAGAGAAACATGCTAAATTCAAACCAAAAAGAGCAGACATTACATCTGATCTTGTGCTTCATCCTATGCTTGATGTTGGCCAAAAGATCTTCTCCTTTATCTGTAGAACCTGCTCCCTCTACTGACAGCTTGATATCTCCCTTGAGATCCAGAGCTTACTTGACATTTACATTACTTTTACTTTAGAGCAAAGATTCTTAGACTTATTTTCCTTTGCAATCTGCTTGAATGTCTACTTAGATTTAAATTGCTTCGTTCAGCTTAAGAGCATAATCGCCAATTGTACTAAAGGCTGCAGTTGTCTCTGTCAGTCTTGCTCCTAAAACTCTATAGTTAAGCAACAATGCTTTGTCTTTGTTTCTTAACTTCCCTAAACTGTTTAAGAATATGGTTATAAAACCATATTAAAACTGCAGGTACAGAGGCAGCGACAGACCTGCTGGCTACACTCCAAAGTTAAGTATTCAGGTTTCATTTTTTTAATCCCCAAGTTAAAAAATAAAACTTCAAGCTAGATTATTCCTAAAAATCATAAATACAACTTACTTAAAACTATCTCTATTTCCTAATAATAGACTTAAATAGGGACTTAAATAGGGACAATCATAAAATTGAAATAGGAATTATGTTATTGGTAGTGGGCTATGCTTCTGTAAGGATCAGTACTGATTTGATTTGATTTTATTGTCACATGTATTAACACACAGTGAGAAGTATTGTTTTTGTGCGCCATACAAAGCATACCATTAATAGAGAAGGACCTTAGAAAGACGTAGACTTAGAGGAGATCTAATAGAGGTGTACAAGATTATGAGGGGTATAGATAGAGTAAACAGGGTTAAGCTTTTTCCTAGGATGGACTCGAATAGCACGAGAGGTCACGAGCTTAGGGTGAGGGGGGTTAGGTATAGTTTGGATGCTAGAGGGAATTTTTTCACAGAGGGTGGTGGGGGTATGGAATGCGCTGCCAAGTAAAGTGGTGGAGGCAGGTACTCTGGAGTTATTTAAGAAACACTTAGATGGGCACATGAACAGAATGAGAATGGATCATGAGCCTTGGGAGTCCCCGGCAAGTGTGTAAATAGATGATGATATTGATGTACTTGTTTTTATCCTACAGGTGCTTTGGTCCACCCTGTTGTCTAACAATGGGCATACACGAGATGGGTTGTGAGAGCGCTGTTCTTGGATTTTTTTTTTCCCCGAGAGTATCCTAGTGCTTCATGTCGTTAGTGTACGCCTGATCTGGACCATTTGATGGGCAACATGACAGCTCATTGACTATCACTGTGCTGTGCAGATACATGGATTTGGGCCTGTGTCTGTGGGAGTTTGTGCATTCTCCCCATGCTTGCGTGGGTTTTCTCCGGGTGCTCCTGTTTCCTCCCACATCCCAAAGATGTGCTCTTAGGCTAATTGGCAAAACAAATTCTCTCTAAATTGTCTCAAATTTGGTTTTTAATTCATAGATTTATAAACATAGACAGGGATCACGGGTAGAGGTGGGAACATTGGGGTGGCGGCACGGGCTCATTGGGCCGAAGGGCCCGTTTCCTGTGCTGTTTTGTTCTTTGTTCTTTGAAACAAGAGAGTGCAGAATGTAGTATTACAGTCATAGCTAGGGTGTAGAGAAAGATCAACATAATGTAAGTCCATTCAAAACTCTCACAGCAAAGGGAAGAAGCTGTTCTTGAGTCGGTTGATCGATGAACTCAGACTTTTGTATCCTTTTCCCGATGGATGAAGATAAAAGCTAGAGTGTCCGGAGTGCTTGGGGTTTTTAATTATGCTGGCTGCTTTGCTGAGGCAGTGGGAAGTGTAGACAGAGTCAATGGTTGGGATGCTGGTTTGCATGATGGATTGGGCTATATTCATGACCTTTTGTAGTTTATTGCAGTCTTGGGCAGAGCGAGAGCCTTACAAGCTGTGATACAACCAGAAAGAATGCTTTCTATGGTGCATCTGTAAATATTAATGAGAGTTGTAGCTGACATGCCAAATTTCCTTAGACTTTGAGGAAGTAGGGATGTTGATGGGCTTTCTCAACTATAGTGTCAGCATGGGGGAAACAGGACAGGTTGTTGGTGGTCTGGATACCTAAAAACTTGAAGCTCTTAACCCTTTCTACTTTGTCCCCATTGATGTAAACAAGGGTGTGTTCTCCTTTATGCTCCCTGAAGTCGATGACAATCTCCTTCATTTTGTTGACATTGAAACAGAGACTATTGTCATTGCATCATTCACTAGATTCTCTATCGCGTCATTATTTGAGATCCGACCCACTACAGTGGTATCATCAATAAACTTGAAAATCGAGTTGGAGGGGAATTTGGCTGCACAATCATAAGTGCATAACATGGGGTCATTTCTGTTCACTTTACTGTGTTTATTCATGATTTAGATCCACAGCCAGAGGCATGGTGTCAATATTCTCAGCTGAGACTAAAATAGACACAACCAATTTTTTAGAAGACAAAGGAAAACTGCAAAGGGATTTTGAGCTAAAAGTTGACAGATGGAGATCAATATTAAGCATAAGATGCATTTTTTAAAGTACTGTTATTCTTTCTAATAGGTTCCATGCTATGAAACAGATGCTAAGACGACATTAAGATCAGCGCTTAAAACTGATTTCTACCAATATATTCCCCAAGTTATTCAGGTTGGTGGATTGGTTATAACCCAACTTCCTCCCAAGACTCTTGAGATAGGGGTATCACATTAGTGATATTTCATGTTCACCCCACCACCTGAATTCAGAAATTCATCCTTGACTTCACCCTTCCTCCCAAATCACGAGGATGATCTTTTAAAGGATTTCATTTATTTAGCAACTAGCTGACAGTTTTCCTTCTGTATAAACTGGTATGTGGAATGACCAATTGAAGAATATATTGAATGTGAAAGCACCATGTGAGAGCTTCCCAAAACACACACCTTCCACCTGAGGCGGTGGGTATTTTCTGTGTTCCATGCTACTGCCTGAAACCTTCAGGCTACAATGCCATGAAGATCTCTCCTGCCTTACCTTTCCCCTCCCGACACCCCATGCTTACAGTACAACCTTTAACAATGTTTGTTTAGTTACATAATCTCGAGCTTAGACCTTTAACTGTGGTCAGGGTGTAGGTGTGATATTTGCTCATTCAGTTAAGTGTTGACAAAGGAAACAGCTGAAGCACCAGAAGGAAAAGATACGGGGCTCACCTCTCAATATCAAGGAGCTTAGCAGGTGGCGGTGCAGGCTTGTTGGGCCGAAGGGCCTGTTTCCTGTGCTTTTTTTTGTTCTTTGAGCTGAACCTATTTTCTGTTGGAAATGTCATCAAGCCCTTCTTCATCAGTGTAACTAGCTCTACATCACTATCAAAGCCTTGCAATCCCCAGCCTGTGGAATATTTCTGATGCAGTAACATTGGATAATGTCCTTTGAGTAGATATACAGCTCAGTGATTCAACTGTATAAACAACTGTTCTTTGTTCATGAGCAAAGTGGCATTAAGTAAACTGCAAAATCCCAACAATTTAAAAGAAACTTCCACAAATAGGGCATAATGGTATTTAGAAATGGAATAAATATCATACCAGAATCAGAACAAAGTGTAAATATGGTAAATCCCAAACACAGAAACACGCACATCCACATGGGTTCCATTTATTCACTGCAATGTGTGTACACATTACATACAGCCATTTATTGGCAACATTTGTCTGAATTTGAGCAAAGGATCAAGCTGGTTTTGTATCTTTAAAGCAAATACTGCAATATTTGCCAAAGGAAGATTCCAGAATGTGAACTGAAACTTGCACCATGTCACAGCAAAAACTAATGTTCTCATAAAAAGGCACTTTTCAGACCATAAATTGCCCTAAAAACATTCTCTACTAAAATACGAGATTTCTACACTCTTTGCTATCAAAATACAAACTCTATTATTGAAAGTAAATCATTTCAAATAAAATTGTTTCATGAAAGATTCTCCATAAATGAACTATGGAGATGTGGCAGTAACTATTAAACTGAGGGCATTCAGCATTTTCCAACTCAAAAACACAAAGATCAGCAATTATCCTTACTGAAGTCAAGGAGTTTCCTTTAGAATGCTTTGAAGTCAGAAAGCTATAAAAAAAGTGCTAATAGGATGTTGGCTTTTGCCTCAAAGGCAGGTTTGAATTCAAAGGGGAGGAAATAATACTCAAGTTGTATGGAGCCTTGCTTAGACTCCATCTGGAGTAATTGTGTTCAGTTGCTCACACTGACTTGAGGCAATTGAATATGTGCATCAGAATGATAACAAATGACAGGGCTAAAGTATGATGACAGGTTACATAATCTCTCTTTGCCAAGTTTAAAAGATTTAGAGCTAATCAAATGATAAAAATTTGTTAGGCTAGATTGAGAAATTATTTCCTTGGTGGAATGAAGGGACATAATCTCAGGATTAGAACAAGATGGCTCAGATAGAATCAGCAAGCACTTCTTTACACAAAAGGTAGTGGAAATATGCAAATTTCCTTGAAAGGAGTCATGTGTTGGCACAGAGTGGGCCACAGGGCCTGTTCCTGTGCTGTACTGTTCTTTGTTCTTTATTGGAAAGGTAGACTCTGGTACATAAATGACAGTTTGGAATATGTGGAATCAAAGAGCAACAAATATATTATTCCTGCAGTCTGATAACACAATTCTGAAGAGGAATCACACTAGACTCTGTTAACTTTGTTTCTCTCTCTACAGATATTGCCAGGGCTACTAAGCTTTTCCAGCACTTTGCTTTTATTTCCAAAGACGATATAAGCTAGTTAAAGTGACAGTGATAGCCAAGGTTTCTTGAGAAATCTCAATCCAGCTTCTTCAAATTCTTGGCTCCCAATGATGTGTTTAGCTACAATTGGGTGTGATTAATAAATGACTGCTGCTTCTACTCGAGTTCTTAGCTGAAAAGCAGAATCTTAGCAAATAAACACTGAACCAAAGCTAAGCCAAAGAGGCAGGCCCTGAGTCTCCTTCATCTGGATTGAGTATTCAACTCTATGATGGTAGCATTAATTTGATCCACACACTGCCCATTTAGCTAAATGAGCGAACGAACCTTTAAAACTCTTTTGATGGCAGCTATCAGATTATTGAAGGAGATTGAGAAATCCTGTGAACTATGAGTACTTTATTCAGGAACCTCAGAGCAAGTCTGGAGAGAAGTTGATACTCATGGTTTATGATCTTCTAAAGGAGACTCAACTATGAGAGGTAAAGAGGTCTCATTACCATGGTTACTCTACAACATGCTCAGAATAAAATTCAGTTTAAGTTTAATTTGTGCATTTATTTTACACCAATCCAGGAAAGTGAAAATAATACTTAGAAGAACAAGTAAATGTGGTTTATGAAAAACGGAAACATATGGGACAGGTGGAGACCATTTAACTTCTTGTGTTAATACTGGTTCTTTAAAACGGCTATGCCATTAGCCCTACTCCCTTGCTCTTTTCCCGTAGCAACATCCAATTCACAAGTATACTCAATCAGCCATACCAGAACATCAGTGGCTTGTTTTCCATAACCATACATGTAGATAAATCCCCTTCTTATACAAAATTAGGAAATCATTAGTGTTCATATGTTTAAAGGAAGTATCATTGAGAGTTTTTGTTCCTAGTATTGTAATCAGGTTGCATCAGACTGTAATGTGGGATTGCAGCCCAGAATCCGTGCAGAGAATGTAAAATTAGACATCTTTGAAGCCTGTGCATTACAAATTGTCATAATTACAACCTGACCAACAATATCATCAATGCTATCACTGGCTTTGTGGATCTTGAGCTGATGGTTGTACATTATAACAGACAGTGGAGATTATCCTGAGGGAATGTGAATGATAATTTAAAAAAACATCCATTAACAAACAAGCAACCTTCGGAAGTTGAATATAGGTGTATACCCTGTTTGGGAGAAAATGCCTCACACAGAACAAGACACAGAGCATCTGGTTCCATTCTCTTTCTCTCTATATTCACTTTTTCATGGATCTTGTGTCGATCCTCATTGTCAGTAGCACACTGGATGACAAACATTGAATCTCTGCTTTCTATTGTAGTGTTACAAACTGGCAATCAGTCCCAGTGACCCAAAATATAAATTAAAACAGAAATCTGACTGGTTCTCGTTGAATAAAATATTGACCAAAGAAGTAGAATGTAATAAATTGCAAGGTACACTTTCAATTACTAATGGAATATTTGCATTTTTTGGCACAAGAGCTGTGACTGATATTATTTTATCTGTATGTGAAATTGGGCTTCAAGTGAAATTAATTTGGAATGTGTAGCCTGAGGCTAGGAAAAGGATTAATCTCCCTTTTAATATAGATTAAAATTCAAATGTAAAAAATACTCAGAGAGGAACACCCTTTGTGGATCGATCCTGCTCAGGGGTAAACGAACATCATATCTCATTCAGTCTTAGATAAGCAATTTGGAATCTGGGCTTCCAATATCATTGATATGTTTTGTACCTAAATTGTAGAATGGACAAGACCCAGCTCCTAACCAACAAACCACAGGTCAATTCTTTACTCTTTCACTCAACAGCAGTGTAGATGTCGAGCTTAGCTTTATAGTTCATCGTGATTGGTGTTCTCCTCATCCTTCAACTTGAATTCATCAGCGCTTATCTTGCCATCTTCATTCCGATCCTGATTGGAGAACATGTTTTCTATGATCTTATCCGGGGAGAAACCAGGAGCCAGTCTTCCCTGGCCACTTTCCACTTGGTCCAGGATGTATTTGGAAAACTGCAGGAAGGAAAAAGATTGATTTTAGAGAAGTTTGAAACCAGAGCTGTTTCTTACATCTTTCAGACAGGAAGAAATGCAAGACCTTTATTTTTGAGCTATTAGCTGGGGTTCAGTTAATAACTCCCTTATCTGAGTTAGATGTTTGTGGGTTCAAATCACATTATATAAGCTTGCGCACAAACCATTGACCAAAGGCAGTACTGAACAATCACAGCCAGAGGGAACACTGCAGTGGAGGTGTTATCTTACGAATAAGGCTTTAAACTGAGGCCTTCTCAAGAGAATGCAAATAACTTTACGCCACTATCCAAAAGGCTGTGTTTATCTGTGCTGCAACACTAGAGGGAGTTCTTCCTTTACACGCAGAGGCAGTATCAGTGTGTCAGTAGAAATGAGTGATTTTTTTTTGATGCAGTTCTGCTTTCAGTCAGCGTATTATGTATTTTTTATAAGCTGATGTCTTATAATGGTCTCCTTTACAACAAATCAGTTTATAGAAAGCTTTATAACTACTTAGGTGAACAATTATTTTAACAGTCAAGTTCTTGGAATGGCAAAAATAATTATTTTAATTTTTGCAATAGGCATCAGGAGCAGAAGTAGACAAATTTAGCCCTTTGAGCCTGCTCTGCCATTCAATCAGATCATGGCTGATCTCTGCCTAGTCTTAAATCCATCTCCACACCTGTTCCCCATGTCCCCTTATCACTTTCTTTTTAAATCAGAAATATATCTATCTCCTTCTTGAGACCACTGCGTTACTGGGCAGCGAGTTCCACAATTCACCACCCTCTGTGAGGAGCACATCCTCCCCATCTCAGTTTTAAATCTACTGCCCCCTAACCTATAACTGTGACGTTTTGTTCGAGATTGCCCCACAACAGGAAAGATTTGGCTACATTTACTTTATCAATCCTTTTTAAAATTTTATGTACCTTGATCAGATTCCCTCTCAGCCTTCTAAACTACAGCGAGTACAAGCCCAAACTATTTAATCTCTCCTCAAACGTCAACCCCTTCATCCATAGAATCAATCTGGTACACAATCACACAATTCAGCATAGAATATCAATAATAACCTAACTTCTTTCTGATGTGGAGATGCTGGTGTTGGACTGGGGTAGATACAGTAAGAAGTCTCACAACACCAGGTTAAAGTCCAACAAGTTTATTTGGTAGCACGAGCTTTGAGCTCTGCTCCTTCATTAGGTGAGTGGAGAAGTGGGTTCACAAACAGGGCATATATAGATACAGACTCGATATAAGATAATGGTTGGAATATGAGTCTTAACAGGTAATCAAGTCTTTACACGTACAGACAATGCAAGTGGAGAGAGGGTTAAGCATAGGTTAAAGAGGTGTAAATTGTCTTAAGCCAGGACAGTTAGTGAAATTTTGTAAGCCCAGGTAACCCGCACAACTTGCTTGGGCTTGCAACATTTCATGATATCAAATAAATCTGTTGGACTTTAACCTGGTGTTGTGAGACTTCTTACTGTAACTTCTTTCTGATCAGCTTAGTATAATATTCATTGGGTTACTAGGCTGAGCCCATGATAAAAGGCAAAAGTGTCTAATCTTGCTGCCTTCTCAGTTTATGCAATATCCAATGTTGCCCAGTCAGGCTGAGGAGAATCCAATACTGACACTTAAGATCATAGAGTGTGCTCCACTTTCAAACATTCCCACCTCTCCTTAATAAACACAAATTTCAAATTAAAAATCTGATAGAAAGAGACCTAAACATAGACCAGGAATTAAACCACTTCCATTGGAATTTTCTTTTTCTCTGTCTCAGTTGAGAGAATAATTTGTTTTTAGTTGAATAAATGTTAGGTTCAGCACATCCTGCCACATATCATCTCTGGCAAGTTGTATTAACATGTGCCAATATCATTAATTGAGTTTCAGTGAGCGAGCACAAAGACAACGTCATCATCATTTCCTCTTTCAGGCAAACATTTCTTCGACCATTTTTACATCCAGATAGTGCTCTTGGTAATTTCTGTAACAAACATCGTAACAAATCCTCAATATCAATTGACCAAAAACCATGGATATATTTCTTCATGGTTTCCACTGATTGTCTGTGTAAGTTTTACCCATCCATACCATTACAACTCCTCTCCCACATGCTCCCCAGACAAGCCTCATCCACACGCATCCTCTGTCCTTCCCCATCTCTCTTCCCACACATCATCCAGAATGCCCTCCAAAACACCTCTCTTTCCATCTCCACAGGCATAGCCTGCTCTCCCTTCCTTAACACTCTCCTCTTGCCCGCGAATACCCACATACACTCCAAATCTGTAGTGTTTTCACTATTAAAAGCCATTATTAATTTTACCTCGTCTGGACTGATTTCCTCATTTTTATCCTTGTCGAT
This sequence comes from Sphyrna mokarran, assembly GCA_024679065.1. Taxonomy (NCBI): domain Eukaryota; kingdom Metazoa; phylum Chordata; class Chondrichthyes; order Carcharhiniformes; family Carcharhinidae; genus Sphyrna; species Sphyrna mokarran. The sequence goes on along the minus strand of JAGIQG010000007.1, from coordinate 82,741,885 downwards.
ATCTTGGAACAGAGTAGGTGATACCTCAGAATTCCAAACGAACATATAACCCTCTGGCAGACCTGTGACAAGCTCTATCATCTCAACATCAAAGATAAGCACAGCGCTGCCAGGTACCTCTCCCACTAAAAGAAAGAATCACAATGTTTAATCCAGCAGTGTCACCAACAAGCATGACAATTCTTCACACTTCCTTCTCCAAAGTGTCATTGAAGTCCCAACACTACTTCATGATGACAAAAAACAGCTCACTTCAATCTAGGTGGGATTGGGAAACGCATGTCAGAGAAACAGACAGTCCAGAGGTTTTTGCTATTTTAGGGAGGAATACTAATGTAGTGATGATGGGGAAAGGAATTTGAGTGCGGCCAGCAGTCAGACTTCTCTGTTATGTCAATAAGATTTTAATTTTGAAGCTACATAAGGAAACTAGCATTTTAATACACACAAATGTACACAAATCAGAACTCAGTTTTGTTAACCTGAAAGTGACCATCACAATTATTTTCCCAATTTTCAGAGTTTGCTAATAGTACTGGGAGTGGCAGTAGGGGCCCACAAATAAAGTCAGTTACGGCTCAGAGATTTAATTAAATTCACTCATGCTTCATCCAATTACCAAACATATTAGCAGGCAAAATTCATAACTCACATTCTTATTGATACTTCAAGGTTTCTAAACCCAAGAGTATAGGTGTTGTTACATACCAACTCCCCTCTCTCCATAGCCCAGATGAGGTGGGATAACGATGGTTCTTTTCTCTTCAACGCACATATTGGTGAGGCCCTTGTCCATCCCTATGACCACTTGACCAGAACCCAGGACGATGTTGTACGTTTTTCCATAGTTGTGACTGAAAGATGTAATTTTCCAGCCCAGTTTACGTAAACAGTAACTCAAACCCACTTGTCAGTGTTTCATACCTGAAGACTAAGGGCAACTAAACAGGTTAAAATAGTGACAAAGCTGAATCCAGTTAGACAGTAGCTTACTTCTAATTGCCAAAACATTTATCATGTGTACATATGCATAGCACACTTTATTTCTTAGTTGAGATGGGAGAAATAACCTATTCTCAGACATTATCAGTGATCTTCTAATCTGCGAACGGATGGAAGCAGCAAGAGGAAATGCCTCCACTCAAGAGATGAAACCAGTGTTAGGAATTTTACAAAGAACAGTTTCTAACACAGGGTTAAACAAAATCTGAAGACAGATGGTAACATGCTCAAAAGCTGACATTCTTTTTGACAATGTGTTTTTTAAATTGCGTTAAGACTTCTATTCACTGTCCACATCAGCAGCTATCAGATTAACATGAAGCTGTTAGCCAAGGAGAATGTGTTGGAATAGAAGCCTGTCAAGTTTTTACTCCCTGTCTGAAGTTTGATTCAGTCACAGCAAGCCTGCACTTGTTTCAAAAGGATCAACAGAGAATCTGAATAATTCACAGCCAGTCTCCCTGAAAAAAAACAGCTGCATCAAGAATTACAACTGGGAAATAAACTACTCAGCTTTGCCAGTCCATACTAATGTTTATTCTCCACATGAGCTGAATCCTAAATCCCAAACAGCCATCTCCTTCCATATCCCTTTATATTTCTATCATAGCAAGTTGCATTAAACAGGAGTGGGAATGAGATGCTAATTCTATATCAAACCCTCAATAAGATCAGAATTAATGTGCTTTAGACGCCAAGCTACAGGTTGAGGTGATTGGTTGGATCAGCGGACTGGTGCTTATTAAGAGATAATATAAATATGACAAAAGACAAACTGGGGCTGAATTCATTAAAATAGAGGAGATTGCTGGGTGATTTATGAATGTAAGAGAAGCTCATTAATGTTGCTCCACAATTTAGTATGATGATGGCTAGTCTAAGATTTCAATCCACTTTCATGCTCACTCCCCATGCCCACTGACTTCCCAAAACACCAAACTCTGCCAGCCTTAAACATATTCAGTGATGACACATTCTAAATCATTTGGGCTAGAGAATTCACACTGTTTTTAGTTCTCCTCAGCTCAATCCTAAACAATCAGCCCCCTTATCCTGAGGATGTGTCCCACGTTGTAGATTTGCCAGCCACATGAAATAATCTCTGTATCTTCAAGGCAAACTCAGTAAAGTTTTGCAACACCAATTTAAAATCCAACCAATTTATTTGATAGTAATTCGACACTAGTGTCGAAAGCTCGTGGATTTACTATCAAATAAATTGGTTGGATTTTAAATTGGTGTTGCAAAACTTTACTGAGTTTACCCCAGTCCAACGCCGGCATCTCTACATCTTCAGGGCAGCACAGTGGTGCAGTGGTTAGCACCACTGCCTCATAGACTGGAAACCCGGGTTCAATTCCAGCCTCAGATAACTGCCTGTGTGGAGTTTGCACTTTCTCCCTTTGTCTGTGTGGATTTCCTTCCTGTGCTCTGGTTTCCTTCCACAGTCCAAAGGTGTGCAAGTTCAGTTCCTTGGCTATGTTAAATTCCCCCTTAGTGTCAGTGGGATGTGTGGGGTTTTGGGGAAACGGCCTGAGTGGGATTGTTGTCGGTGCAGATTCAATGGGCTGAATGGTTTCCATCTGCATTGTAGGGATTCTATGATCTTGAATGCTTTAATAAGATCATATTCTTCTAAACTCCAGAGAACAGTAACCCAAGTTACTCAGCCTCCCATGATAGGATAATCTTCTCAATCTTGGGACCAAGCTAATGAACCTACACTGTAGTGTTAAGTTCATTAGAGTAGAATTGGTATAGAAGGATATTGGCCAAACGCAGGAAATTGGGACTAGCTTAGTGGTTAAAAAAAGAGCAGCATGTACAGGTTGGGCCGAAGGACCTGTTTCCATGCTGTAAACCTCAATGAATGTACTGCTGTCAATGCAAATAAATTCCTTAAATATGGAGACTAAAGATGCACAGTATTTCAGGGATGATCTCAAAGCCCTGTACTATTCTATTATTGTGCTCAATCTCCTTGAGTTAAAAGCCAACATGCCATTTGCTTTCTACTTGCTTGCTACCCGCATGTTTGCTTTGTGATCCTTGTGTGTGTATACCCAAATATCTCATGCTTTTTTCAACTGTTCCATGAGATCTGGAAATTGCTGGCAAGGTCAGAATTTGTTAGCCATTCCAAATTGTCCTTGCTATAAATTGCTATTTCAGAGGACAGTTAAAAGTCAACTACATAGCTGTGGGTCAGGAGTCACATGTAGGTCAGACTAGATAAGGACGGCAGATTTCCCCCCTCAAAGATGTCAGTGAACCAGATGGGTAACAAATGCTGGCCTTGTCAGCAAAGTCCACATCCCATGAAAGGAAAAAAAAAACCATGAATGTTCGTTGCATCCTTCCCTAGGTAAGAGACCAAAACTGCAGACAATACTCCAGCTGCTCACCAAGGCTCTATACAATTGTAGCAAAACTCCTTACTTGAATTCTCTTGCAATAAAGGCTAAAATACCATTGCCTTCCTAATTGCTTGATGCACCTGTACTTTAACTTTTAGTGACTTATGAAAAGAACACTGGGTTTCTTTGAAGTTCAATACTTCCAAATCTCTCCCCATTTGAGTATTACTCTACATTTCTGATTTTCCTATCAAAGAGAATAACTTCACGCTTTTCTACATTATATTCCTTCTGCCCACCCACTTAGTCTGACTAAATCCCCTTGGGACCATTTTGCATGGTCCTCAACTCACCTTCCCACTAATTTTGTATAAGCAGTAAACTTGGAAATATTACATTTGGTTCCCACATCCAAATCATTGATATAAATCGTGAATAGCTAGGGTACCAATTACTGATAATTATAGTACACCCATCACTAGTCACATCTTGCAATGTGAAAATGATCAGTTTATTCCCACTTTCTGTTTTCTCTCCCTCTCCTTTCTTTTGGGTGCCAGTGATTAGCACTGCAGCCTTACAGTGCCAGCAATCTGGTTTCCCCAGCTGTTCAAGATCTTGCTGCAATTATTGATAACCTTCCTGTCTATGATACCATCTATTTTAGAGTCATCTGCAAACTTACTGATCATGTCTTGTCCGTTCTCATCCAAATCGTTGATATAGATAACAAACAGCAATGGGCCCAGCACTGACCCAAGGCACACCACTAGTCACAGGCCTCCAGTCTGACAAGCAAACTTCCACTGATACCCTCTGCTTCCTACCATCAAGACAACTGTATATCCAATTTGCCAGCTTTCCCTGAATTCCATGTGTTCTAACCTTCAAAAACAGCCTACTATGTGGAACTTTATCAAAGGCTTCACTGAAGTCCATATAGATATGTCTACCGCCCTGCTCTCATCAACATTCCAGGTCACTTCACCAAAGAACTCTAACGCATTTGTAAGGTATGTTCTCCCATGCACAATGCTATGCAGACTGCTCCTAATCAGACACTATCTTTCCAAATGTCTGTATATCTTATCCTTCAGAATTCTCTCTAGCAACATACCTACCACAGATGTTAGGCTTATGAGACCATAATTCACAGGTTTTTCTTTTTTGCCCTTCTTAAATAACAGCGTAACATATGCTACCCTCCAATTTTCTGATACCTCATCTGTGGCTAACAATAATGCAAATATCTAAGCCAGGGTTCCTGCAATTTCTTCTCTAGTCTCAAACAGTGTTCTTAGATATACCTGGTTAGGTCCAGGAGATTTATTCACCTTCGTACATTTTAATACGCCCATCATCTCCTTGACTGTAGTGCAAACTGTCCTCAATATATCATCATTAACTTTCCCAGGTTCCCAAGTCTTCATGTCTTTCGCCATGGTAAACACAGAGGAGAAATATTCATTGAGAACCTTGTCCATCTCCTGGGGTTCCACACGTGTATCCACTTTGGTCATTGAAAGGTCCTATTCTCTCTAGTTATTCTTTTTCCTTTGGATTCATCTTAATCCTCTCAGCCAAAGCTACTTCATGACCCCTTTTTGCCCCCCTAATTTTCCTCGAGTATATTCCATATATCTCCAGGGAATTTGGGGACCTATAGTACAATGCTAATAAGGTCACCATGCCCTTCTTATTTCTTAGTTCCAATCACAAAGCCTTGCTGGATGGTCCCTCTGTTATTTCATCTCTGACTATTGCTGACGGAATCCTTAACTTCTCTTGTTAGCCCTGCACCACATTTCTGTCAAATTTCTGTGCCTTAAAGAAATGTAAGTTTATTGCAAGCCACGTATTAATTGTTTGAAGGCTAATTATTACCATGTGTGATGATAGGCAGGAAATGTAGTTCCCCAGCTAGCTTACCACTCATATCTTTATAGTTTCCTTTGTTTAGATTAAAGAGCCTAGTTTTGGACTGACTACTACTATTAACCCCACTTCACTGAAAGACTTGTTTAAGCAAAGTCAAACACAACTCAGCACTCCCACCAGGAATGACTTCAACAACAGCAGTGGAAACAAAGTCTCGGCTAGAATCTGGATTGGCATTTAAAAGCGTGTCCCTAAACTAAATTAATGAGGTTGGAATGTGTGCCTATCTTGATTTTTCACTTTCAAGCCACCATTTCTGCATCTGCGTCTCATTTATGGCAGTCAGCGACTGGCCACACAGCCAGAGGCTTGAGTCGATTCTGGCTCTGCTAGTGAAAGGTAAACATATTTATTCTGTCCTGTTCTGGTTTATGTGATGTCAAACAAAACTATATAACAAAACAAAGCAATTTGAATCTATGCAGGCTTTGGAAAAAGGATGAAAGTGAACATTAATTACTGATGGTCGCATTGGCACAGATACTGCAACCCCCCTCAGTGTCTGAGACATATTATTGAGATCTATAATTACAGAACTCAGCACCATCTGCAACTTACACTTTGTCGGTCATCTACTTTTAAATTGCACTGGCAAAATATAATTGATAGCTATGATGGAAAAGGAAATTGATCCCTACACAACAGGAAACTCACCAACTGGTTGTTCACAGTTCAGAAATGGAGAACTCAGGAAAGCCCATTGTTCATGAAAGGTAATGTTTTAACAAACACAGTAACCAGTTTCTACTCAGCAAGCTCCCAGAAATAGCAATGTGATGATGACAAAATCATTTATTTTAAGGCTAGATTGCAGGATGAATATTGACCTCTGAACCTCAAGGAGAAGTCCGAGCTCTACGTAGAAACAATGTTGTGGTGTTTCTTTTAACATCCAATGGAGGAGGCAGGCGATGTCTCGACTGAATGTTTCCTCTGAAATATGACACCAGCACTGCAATGAATTAAGATTCATTGGGCTCCACTGGCTACACTAGCACGTGCTCCCCATCCTTAATTGCACTTGGGAAGGTGATGATGTGTGTGCTTGGGTCTCTGGAGTGGGGCTCTGAGGTGAGTGTGCTGATCACTGAGCCACAGCTGACTCAGCAGCTGAACTTAATTTGATTCTCGTTTGGGGAATACAGACTTGCCTGTTAAGCAGGAAAATTATTATTAAAACAACATAAGGGAGGGAGTTTAAAGCTGAAGACAATCTTTCCCCCTCTACTTCTGCAACCTCCCCTATGCCAAAGAATCCTTTTCTTTGCTAGATAAGGATAACGGATTTGAAAGAGTTATGAGTAAAAAGCAGGAATTTTATGCTGCAAATGCAGAACTCTCCTTTCTGCACATGGTTATAATCTTGTGAACTGCAAAAATCTCTCCTGAATCCACCACTCTAAACTTCTCACTTTACTGTGGATATAACCAGAGTCAGCTGGAGATTACTGTGAATACAAGCCAGCACCATACCCAACTTGTTAGATAGCCAAATCTCTGATTCTGCCACAAACGACATCCTTTACCACACTGTAAATCCTTCAGTGCTACCAGGCTCATTGAGGCTTAACCTTTCAGATGTATGAATCAACAGCAGCCCAGGCCTGATTTACTAGAAGACTGTATGCCTTCTGGCAGCTAACTAACGTGGACCAACTTCTAACATGAACATTGCCCAGCTTGCAGTTAACTGTTAATACTCAACAAACCAACAGATCTGTTCCATTCACTAAGCCTTGAAACCATCAACATCATTTTTAACACACACAATGAATATCCTTGTTTGGAAAAAGGAAGATTAGTCATGGGACAAGGGCTGAGGGAGACGGTGAGGGGGGCAAGGTGGGTGCCAGACCGGAAGGGCGGGGATGGGGGTGGCCAGATGCCAGAGGGGGAGTGGGAGCGACTGACAGATCGGGGAGTCGGGGGCGCTGAGGGTATGCCAGGTCAGGGAGTTGGTGGGGGGGGGGGGGGGGGGGGGGGGGGGATGGTGGCGGTGCCAAAGTTGGGGGACTGGGCGGGAAGGGGGATGGGTGCCAGAGCGGGGAGTGGGGGGAACATGAAGCAGAAGGGGAAAGGGGGGGGGAGGGGCAGATGCCTGAGGTGGGGTGCCAGGTGCAAAGTAGGGGATGGGTATGGGGGTGATGGATGCTAGATGTGGAGTGGCAGATGCTAGAGGGGAGGGGGTGGTGTGTGCTGGAGGGGGGAGGGGCCAGGTGCCTCAGAGGGGCTGCCAGAGGTGGGGGGCTGGAAAGAGACTAGGTGCCAGAGGGGGAAGAGCCACATGAGGTGAAACCAGAGGGGAAGGGGGAAGAGAGTGTGCATGCATGAGAATGAGCCTGTGCAAACAAGAATGAGAGAAAGAACCTCAGCACCATCCAGTGACAAAGTAGCATACTGGATCAGCACCCATCTCCTTAAATATACACTCCTCTCCACCAGTGACACACAGTGGCTCTACGAGATACACTGCAGAAACTTGTTGAGATTCTGTTAACAATATGTATACCACATGGACCACAGCGATTCAGGAAGGCAACTCACCACAAGTTTCTCAAAGGCAGCTATGGGCAATAGTCCCAGGCCTGGTCACTGATGCTGAGATTCCATGAATGAATTGAAAAGAAATATGCCAGTTATTGCTGAGTGAGTCACATTCTCTGACTTCTTTGAGTCAGAAAGTTGTGGATTCAAGATCCACTGCAGAAAACTGAGCATAAAATAAAAACTGATATTCCAGCATTACTGAGGGTGTACTGCACTGTCAGAAGTATTGTCTTTTGAATGAAATGTTAAAACAAGGACATACTGCCCTCTCAGCTGCATTTTTTGCTTTTTCAATTTTTGGGATGTAGATCTGTCACTGGCTATCCCTGATTGCTCTTGACAAGGTGCTGGTGAGCTGCCTTCTTGAATCACTAGAATCCATATGGTATAGGAACACCCACAGTGTCGTTAGGGAGAGAGTTCTAGGAATTTGACCCATGATTAAAGGAACAGCGATATATTTCCAAATCAGGGTGGTGATTGACTTGGAGGAAAAGCTTCAAGTGGTGGTGTTCCCAGGTATCTGCTGCCGTTGATTTTCTAAGTAATAGAGGTTGCAGGTTTAGTAGGTGCTATTGAAGTGCATCTTATAGATAAATAAAGCTGTCATTGTGTTGGTAGTGAAGGAATGGATGGGCGGCCAATCAAGCAGGCTGCTTTGTTCTGGATGGTGTTGTTTGAGCTGTACTCAGTCAAGCAAGCAGAGAGCATTCTATCAGACTCCAGACTTGTGCCATGTAGATGGTGGGCAGAATTTGGGGAGTCAGGTGGTATTTAACTTGCCACAGAATTCTTTGACCTACTCTGGTTTTTATATGGCCAGTTCAGTTCAGTTTCTGGTCAATGGTAATTTCTAGGATGTTGACAGTGGGGAATTCAGTGATGGTAATACCATTGAATGTCAAGGGGCAATGGTTATATTTTCTTTTGCTGAAGATAGTCATTGCCTGGCATTTGTGTCGTATGAATGTTACTTGCCACTTGTTAGCCCAAGCCTGGATATTGTCCAGGTCTTGTGCATTTGGATATGAACTGTTTCAGTATCTAAGGAATCACAAATGGTATTAAACATTGTGTAATCATCAGTGAACATCCCTACTTCCAACCTTCTGATGGAAAGCAGGTCATTGGCGAAGCGGCTGAAGGACCCCACCTCCATACACCACAATCATCTTGCCAGATATGATCCAACAAATTGTAAAATATCCCCCTGCCACCATTCGAAGAGGAGCAGACGAGATACCCATGGTGTCCAAGTCAACATCTATCCTCAATCAGTTTCACAAAAAAAAAGGTTACCTATCATTATCTAAAAGAAAGACTTGCATTTTCATAATGCCTTACACAACCTCAGGAGGCCCAGAACTTATCAAAGAAATGAAGTACTCTTGATGTGTAGTCACAGATATGATAAAAGGAAATTCTCTTTCTGCTGGTTATGTGTACATTGATTACAATGTTTTCCATATTACCTCATAACTAATTTCAAAACAATGTCTGTAAAGCACGATGGGAAGTCCTGAGGTCATTAACAGCAATATATAAACACAAGTTATCCTTCTGGAATTTTCCTTCTCTCTTCACCCAAGATGCTAGTGTGAGTCCTGTTCACAACGGTCTAACAGTAATCCTGTGAGTCTGCCTGTCAGCTCCCCACTGAGAAATAAATGATTGCTCAACCAGAATAAGTAGCAAAAAGACAATCTATCTTCATAATTCTGTAGGCAAGTAGGATTAGCTTGTTTTGTCTGAACTACGGTACCATTTTACAGCAGTATCATCAGAAACTTCATCCAATAGCAATACTTACGTGGAATCTAGCTTTGTTCCATCCATCAATGTTGCATTATAGTGATATTTAATATAGTCGCCTTTCTTGCTCCGGATGGTACAGTTAGGAGGTTTGTGGTAGGTCTTAATCTCAATTTCATCAGATGGGTTGTGGACATCGATCACATGGATGTGAAAAACTAGGACAGCAGAGCCTGGAATGCTCCCACCTACATTAAATACGAAATGGCATGTCAGAGTAACACTGCTTAATGTCTAGGAGAAAATCCATTCCACACAAAATTCTGGCTGACAATAAATTCAACTCCAAAATCCAATCAATTCTTCATAAAGGAAAATTGTTATCAATTTAAAGTGGTGAAACTGGGGAAGAGGTCCAAGAAACATGAATTCAGCATAAAAAGGTTGAGCAATTATTTTTCAGGAACCAGTTTATGGATTATGCAAATTGTCTAATTATATACATGCCAGTACAAATTACATTTATTTTTCACTTTAACGAGATTGGATTCATACAGACAGGAATCCAATTCAAGGATCTCCCTGTTTAGAAGAAAGTTTATATCATTAACTAAAATTAATTACTGAAAAAAGAGACATATCAAAGCCTTTCATCTTGAACTAATCAGGACACTTTGCAAGAACACCAGGGGAAAATAACTATGAGAAGAATATGCTGATTGCCAATAGTTTCTGGTTAATTAACAGAAACCAAAGAGTGGGGTAATTGGGTGTTTTTCTGCTTGGCAATCAGTGACAAGTGCTGTGCCTCAGGGATCAGTATTGGGACCTCAATTGTTTACAATTTACGTAGATGATTTGGAGTTGGGGACCAAGTGGAGTGTGTCAAAATTCGCAGATGACATTAGGATGGGTGGAAGAGTAAAGTGTGCAGAGGACGCTGAGAGTCTGCAAAGGGATACAGATAGTATAAGTGAGTGTGCGAGGGTCTGGCAGATGGAGTACAATGTTAGTAAACGTGAGGTCATCCATTTTGGTAAGAATAACAGCAAAATGGAGAATCATTTAAATGGTAAAAAAAACTGCAGCATACTGCTGTGAAGAGGGATCTGGGTGGCCTTGTGCAGGAATCTCAAGAAGTTGGTTGGCAGATGCAGCAAGTAATTAAGAAGGCAAATGGAATTTTGTCCTTCATTGCTAAAGAATGGAGTTTAAAAAAGTGAGATTATGTTGCAGCTGTATAAGGTGCTGGTGAGGCCACACCTGAGTATAAAAGTTTTGCTCTCCTTACTTGAGAAATGATATACTGGCACTGGAGAGGTTGCAGAGGAGATTCACTAGATTGATTCTGGAGATGAGAGGGTTGGCTTATGAGGAAAGATTGAGTAGACTGGGACTATGTTCACTGGAATTCAGAACAATGAGGGGAGATCTTATAGAAACATGTAAGGTTATGAAAGGAATAAATCAGATAGAAGTAGGGAAGTTGTTTCCACTGGCGGGTGAAACTAAAGCTAGGGGGCATAGCCTCAAAATAAGGGAAAGCAGGTTTAGGACTGAGTTGAAGAGGAACTTCTTCACACAAAGGGCTGTGAATCTGTGGAATTCCCTGTCCAGTGAAGCAGTTGAGGCTACCTCACTGAATGTTTTTAAGGCAAGGATAGATAAGTTTTTGAACAGTAAAGGAATTAAAGGTTATGGTGAGCAGGTAAGTGGAACTGAATCCATGAAAAGAACAGCTGTGATCTTATTGAATGGTGGACCAGGCTCGTGGAGCCAGATGGACTACTCCTGCTACTAGTTCTTATATTCTTATGATTGGTTGGCAAGTGGACTCTGATTGGCAGAAATGTTGTCATGGTGAATGCATCAGGTGATGGCACATGCAGTATGCAACATTTGCAAGTACTGGAAGGTACATATATTAATAGACAAGGCCATGTTCCTTGCAGAAAGAAAAATCCCTGAAGATGGAAGGACAGGTTAATAAGATTGTTAAGAAGGCAGACAGGACACTTGCCTTTAACAGTCTTGTTACAGATTACAACAAGAGGGAGGTTATGTTGCAGCTGTACAAAACATTGGTTAGGCCACATTTAGAGTACTGTGTGCAGTTCTGGCCATGTCAAATCAAAATGAACACTTGAAATGTTATAATATTCAAAGGTATGGACAAGTGTTAGAAAGTGGAATTAGTATAGATTTAGTGCAGACGAAATAGGCTGAAGGATCTTTTCTATATTGTATAACTTTAAGGGACGATTTTACCATTTTGATTCGAAGTGCTGAATCTGGGCGCAGTTCAGATCCGATTTGGAAATCTGCTCTCAGGCCCCCACAGATATCGTTTCACTCTTACAACAGAACTATCCCCCTTATCCGCTTCCCCCACTACTCAGACCGATCACGACCCTCTGCCCCCCTCCCCACACTGATCGCCTGCAGACCTCTCCTACTCCTGCATCCCAGTACTTCCCCACACAAGGGAATGATCTGGCCCTCTCCCCCAACTAGAGAACATGTGCCCCGCATCCCAAGAGATACATCTGACCCACCCCCAAGAGATACATCTGACCCAACTCCTCCTCCCCCTCCCAACACAGGGCATCTGGCCTCTCTACTCCCCACCCTTCCCCCCCAGAGAACATCTGCCCCCCTCCTCCCCCATAGAGACCATCTTGCCTGATTCCCTCCTCCTCCTCCCCTATCACCAGAGAGCAATCTGGCCCTTCTCCTCCCCTCCCCCATCAGAGAATGGTCTGACCTCCCTCCTCCATCACCCCTCCCCACAGAACATCTGGCCTCCTACCCCCATCCACCAAAGAACGATCTGGCCTCCCTCTCCTCTCCCCCATCCCAACCACCAAAGAAACATCTGACCCACCTTCTACTCCTGTCCTCTCATCCCATCAGAAAATGATTCCCCCCTCCCCCCTCCCCCCACAACAATCTGAGTCAGAGCCGCCGGAAGCTCTGAACTTACTTCTTCAGGAACTGAAGTGTCCGAAACAGACCTTTGCTGAGCAGGTCTGTTTCGTGCTGAATCTAGATGTGCAAACGCAATGGTAAAGGGGAAAATGCAGGTAAGATTGGGCATCTAGTTCATTAAGTCAATTTAAAGGCATGCATATGCATTCAAACCGATGTCACACCATTTTCGGGCACGGTTCCAATTGTGGCCATTTTCGGGCCTTAGTGACATGAGAATCTGCATGGATGCGGATTGTGCTATTTGCCTCACACCTAACTTTACCACACTTTTGTGCCAGAAGATGCAATGGTAAAATCGCCACCTATGACTAACATAGACACACAGTGACCCCATTTCAGCTAAACTAAATAAGTGATAGCCATTTACTGATTCATTCCATGAGGAATGTGGAATTTGACCAATCAGGGTCAAAACTCGGTTTAAATTTCAAACAATGCTTTGCTGTTAACTGTCATTTAGTGCATCATCCATATCAGAGTCCACTTGCCAACCAATCAACGCTTAGTACAAATACTATAAATTGTTATTTTCCTCTCACACCAGTATTCTTGTAAAGTGTCTGATGAGTTGCAAGATGAGAAGCTTTGACATATTTCTTTTTTCAGTCATACTCAAGTTCTGTACCACCAAAACTGTTAGTTAAATTCCTGAAGAAACATAAAATTTTCTTTTAGAAAACAGCGAATACTTTAAACAAAAAGTACTATAAGTGTAACTTGCTCGTGCAAGAATGCTGCTGGCCTTTCCTTTTTCCACAATTACATTTCCTCCTTTTAAAAATCAGAAACTCAGAAGGAAAACTACAATCAGACACTAACTTACTTATCCCTTCTTCACCATATCCTAGGTGAGGTGGGATTATAATTGCTCTTTTCTCTCCAACACACACGCCCAGTAATCCTTCCTCCATGCCTGCAATCACATAGCCCTTCCCTACATACGTGTTGTATGTATGATTCCGAGAGTAGCTGAAAAATAAATCAAACATTGAGGATATGACAATTTTCTAACTTCAAACCTCACGAAGAATTAGAAGGAAACAGCAGACCTGGCTGCTCCAATCTGTACTGTCTTTCTCTCTATCACAAACAAAATCCAGGAGAGATGTAAAGCATCACATCATATCACAAATTATCCAAAAGTCTTTCCTGGAGAAAGTTTAAGATCTACAACTTTTTCTAACAGCAATGCAGACACAGTGTATTCATTTACATTGGCAGAACTAATGACAATAAAGGCTATGAGGTGTGAGATAACTGGAAGTCAATACTAACAACAATGAAACTTATAGATACCTCGAGTCAAACAGCGTGCCATCCATTAGCGTTCCATTGTAATGATATCTCACAAAATCTCCCTCTTTTGTTTTTCTGAGACAGGGATCGGGAACAAATTCCTTTTCAATGGCAACACTATCTTTAGGATTGTGGAAATCGACTAAAGTCACATGAAAGACGAGAGTGGCTTGTGAGGGAATATCCTTCCCTGCAATATTAAAGCAGAAAACACAAGTTAGCAAAGAAAAAACATGTAGCAGCAACACTTAAACACAAATCACACTTTAAATCATGTGAAGTGTATACTCAGAATAGCTCTCTTCCCACATTTCCAGCATTTTACACTAATATTGGTCATTCTCACCTGTTGCTAATGCACAGAATCCTTTACAAAATCAAGTAGTTTCCTCGAATTCTTCAGTAAAATATGTTTTTGGGGCAAGGAGTTTTATTCCTTCTCTGGAAGTTCCTGCCTCCCCACTTTAATCCACCAATGCTATTTGAATAAACAGAAGTTGTTTTTCATTTGTTTATTGGGTGGCACTGCATCAGTGCATTCTCGTTACATCAGTATCAGGCCTTTAGCCAGGAAAACCTATGACCTTCCTGGCAAACCAAATTCAACAAGCCTAAAGAAATCACGGAATCAAAAGAAAATTAAACCATGCGGCTTCTTTTTCATTGGATCTGGACTTTGCATCATACAAGTCATTGTTGAGGGGCTACCTGCAACCAAGACCCTTGCACGACAACAATAATCCACTTCCTCCATCATGTCAAATCCTGCCCAACTTCCTCACATCCAGCAGAGACCCTCCATAAATTATATTTGCCTGGTTCTGCAAGGCTGATGATTTTAGTGAGTCACACTAAACAATGATATTGCAAAGTTGGCAACTACTGCAGGACTAACTGAGCATCAGCGAGACTGTCTTGAGCACCTTCACAATGCCTGTGCTAAGGTGAGACTAAACATCACCTTAGATGGCCAGGGACTGAAGCAATATCCTCACCTAATTTCTATTTCCACTTTTCCTATGTGAAAGTGATGGCTCACTACCTGATTGGTATTTACAGATGGACGGTTTGTCGGAAATGGTTGCCAGGCTGCTACAAGGCAGCACAGAGCTCCCTCTCCAACAACTCTGATTTGTGTGTGTAAAGTCCAGGTTCTGTCATCTCTTCCCTTGTTTATCTAGACGTCATCCTCGACAGAACCCTCATGTACAAACAGCACCTCATCAAGACTGCTGACAAAATTAACACCTACAATAACCTCCTCAGTGAACTGGCTGGCACCCCATGGTGATCAAAGGTCAAGAAACCAAGGAGCCCTGCTCTTCTCATCATGTACTCAACTGCAGAATACTATGCACCAACACAGTACGAATCCTCCAACATCAAACTTTTCAATGTGTAACTCAACAATGCACATCATCAAGGTACTTTTCTACCACTCATCTCTCGGTTCCCAGTCCAAAGCAATACAAACTCTCCCCGCACCCCTTACATATCAGAAGAGAAAATACAACACAACAGCTAATCAAGAAGGTCTTCTCCAACCCAAACCTGTCATTATTTAATGACTCCCTCAACACACCAACAGGGCATCTTCCATCATCCCATCCCATATGGTTAAAGCCATGTGACAGGAGAATTAATATCCACCAGAAACCAGTTTCTCATCACAGGCCCCATCGCTTGTCCACTCAATGATAATTCTATGGCCATGCTAGGCCCTTTAAGATCCTTTCCGGGGGCTGAGCAAGCGTGAACAGCTAACCACCATCAGTGGGATTGTAAAGAACGTTCAGGCTGCAGCTCTGGTGTAATCCAAACAATGAATCGCATTGAAGGCAGGCTTAAAAACTCCATTTAGCTACTGACAAAGCTTTGCTCTATGACTATGCAAAGACTAAATGAATGAACTGATTGCAAGTTCACTGGGAACTTTCCCTCCTTAATGACAATGTAATCTACATAAGCTTGGAGGGGTGAAGGGCCTTTCCTGTGTACTGCTTAAGAAGATGGTGCTGAGCTGTCTTCTTGAATTACAGCAGGCCACACGGTGTTGGTACACCCACAGTGATGTCAGTATGGGAATTCCAGGATTTTAATCCAGTGACAATGAAGGAATAGCGACATATTTCCAAATTAGGATGGCATGAAACTTGGAAGGAGACTTGCAGGTGTTGGTTTAAAATACACTCAGAAATCCTCTCCCACCCTGCATGTGTGGGACATCCCACTAACCCTGCCCCAAAGTTGTCATGGTCTAGCTTTCAATTTTAGATTTATTAGTTGAATTTAAATTCTACCAGTGGGATTTGAACCCACATCCCCAGAGCTTTGGCCTTGGCTTCTGGATTACAAATCCAACTACATTTCCATTTCACCACCATATACCCCACAATTAACTCTGATAACAGGTTCATCAACTAAACCATCATTAGGAATTGAGACAAATTCACCCCTATCTGATATGCAACACATTTCATTCAGTTGGACAGCCAGGCTACAATGCTACTCGCAGTCTTACCATCTCCTCTGTTTCCATAGCCCAGGAATGGCGGCATAGTGATGACCCTCTTTTCTCCCATGCACATGCCCAGCAGCCCTTCATCCATGCCTGGGATCAACCAGCCAATTCCAATATAGGTGTCATAGGTTTGCTGCTGAGTGTGGCTATAAGGACATGACAGAAAGCAGTGGGCAAGGGGCTTTTAAAATGACAGCTTTAGCAAATCAACACTGGAAAGGTTACAATCAAATAACAAGATGTGATGAGAAAATGCAAAATGAAATAAAGTTCCCATACCTGGAGTCAAAGAGGGTGCCATCCAGGAGTGTGCCATTGTAGTGGTAGCGGACAAAATCAGACACCTGCACCGTACGGCTGCAATTCTCAGGTTTATAGTGAATATCAATTTTCACTTTATCATTAGGGTTCCAGATATCAAGCATCAATACATCAAAAAACAAGGTGGCATCGGGTGGGATTTTATTAGCTGTGCATTAAAAATATCAGAAATCATGTGGAATATTACATTCAGTTTTGGGCACCAAATGCAGTAAGGGTACAATACTCTCAAGGGAGTAGTGAGTACAGAGTCACTGGGATGATATCCAAGTATAGAAGGATAAATGACAAGAAACCATTGTATATGCTAGACTTAAATTCCTTTGAATATAGGAGTCTGAGAGGTGATCTGATCAAGGTCTTCAAAATGTTCAAACAAAAATCAATAAGGCAGATATGAATGGTGGCTCAGTCTAAAACTAAAGGGATATAAGTTTGAAAATGAGAGCCGGATGATTCAAGAGAAAATCAGGAAGCACTTCCTCAAACAAAGGGTAGTCAAAATCATGAACTCTCCCTGAAAAAGCCCTAAACAAGGGATCAATTGGAACTCTCAATCTCTTGATTCTTGTTGGACAAGATGACAAAGGCAAACTGAGTAAAGGTGGGAATGAAGTACTGCTTAGCCATGATCTTGTTGAATGGTGGAATCCCAAACTTGAGGGGCTAGCTCGTTGGTCTCCTATTCTAAAGGAAGTACATGTTTTGAGGAACCAAAGCAAGGACTACTTCAAGGCAAATAAAGACAAAGATAGAAGTAGGGAAGTTGTTGATAGCAACAGGGAAGTTGCCACTGGTGGGTGAAACTAAAACTAGGGGGCATGGCCTCAAAATAAGGGGGAGCAGATTTAGGACTAACTTAAGGAGGAACTTCTCCACCCAAAGATTGTGAGTCTGTGGAATTCCCTGCCGAGTGAAGCAGTTAAGGCCACCTCGTTGAATGTTTTTACAACAAAGATAGATACATTTTTGAATAGTAAAGGAATTAAGTTATGGTGAGCGGGCGGGTAAGTGGAGCTGAGTCAACAAAAAGATCCATGATCTTATTGAATGGTGGAACAGGCTCGAGGGGCCAGATGGTCTACTCCTGCTTCTTGTTCTTATGTTCTTATAAGGACATCACAGCCAAAATCTTACTTACGCATTCCTTCATTGCCATAGGCCAGATGAGGTGGCACTTTGATAAAGCGTCTTTCATTTACACACATCCCAATCAGAGCTTTATCCAACCCAGCAATCAATCTCCCTTTACCCACAAACACATTGTAAGTGGAGCCTTGGTCATAGCTGAAAGAGAATGACAGGCTCAGTGAGACACCTCAAACTCACACACCTTGTAACAACAGATTTCAAAATGTTCTTTAACTCTAAGCATATTTACAGAACTTAAATATCATTCTAAAAATGCACTGGGACTAAAATCCAATAACAAAGAACAAAGAACAAACCAGCATGGGAAACAGGCCTTTTGGCCCAATGAGCCCGTGCCGCTACCCTGATGTTCCCACCTCTACCCATGATCCCTGTCTATGTTTATAGATCTATGGATTAAAAACCAAATTTGAGACAATTTAGGGAGAATTTGTTTTGCCAATTAGCCTAAGAGCACATCTTTGGGATGTGGGAGGAAACAGAAGCACCCGGAGAAAACCCACGCAAGCATGGGGAGAATGCACAAACTCCCACAGACACAGGCCCAAATTCATGTATCTGCACAGCACAGCGATAGTCACTGAGCTGTCGTGTTGCCCATCAAATGGTCCAGGTCAAGCGTACACTAACGATGTGAAGCACTAGGATACTCTCGAAAAAAAAAAATCCAAGAGCAGCCCTCTCACAACCCATCACGTGTATGCCCGTTGTTAGACAACAAGGTGGACCAAAGCACCTGTAGGATAAAAACAAGTATATCAATATCATCATCTATTTACACTTCCCAGGGACTCCCAAGGCTCATGATCCCTATTTTAAATCAGTTTTCTATACCCCTCCATTCCCATTTTGTTTATGTGCCCATCTAAATATTTCTCAAATAACTCCAGAGTACCTGCCTCCACCACTTTACTTGGCAGCGCATTCCATATTCCCACCACCCTCTGTGAGAAAAAACTCCTTCTAGCACCCAAATTATATCTTACCCCCCTCACCCTAAGCCCGTGACCCCTTGTGCTATTTGAGTCCATCCTAGGAAAAAGCTTAACCCTGTTTACTCTATCTATACCCCTCATAATCTTGTACACCTCTATTAGATCTCCTCTAAGTCTACGCCTTTCTAAGGAAAACAGTCCCAATTTGCCTAACCTCTCCTCATTACTCAGACTTTCCATACCAGGCAGATCCTGGTAAACCTCCTGTGCACTCTCTCCAGAGTCGCCACATCCTTTTGGTAGTAAGACGACCGGAACTGGACGCAGTATTCCAAAAGAGGTCTAACCAACATTTTATACAACTGCAATATTAAAGGCCAGCTCTTGTACTCTATACTGATTCCTATAAAGGTTAGCATACCATATGTTTTTTTCACAACTTTCTCCATCTGCTCTGCCACCTTCAGAGACTTGTGCACCTGCACCCCCAGGTCCCTCTGCATTTTTATACTCTTAATAGGTCTACCCTTTATCATTTACCTTCCCCCTACATTCTTTCTCCCAAAATGCATCACCTCGAATTTATCAGGATTGAATTCCATCTGCCATCTATCTGCCCAAGCTACCAGCCTATCTATGTCCTGCTGCATCACCTGACAATGCTCCTCACTATCCACCATCTTTGTATCGTCTGCAAACTTGATGATCACTCCACTTACTCCCTCTTCCAAGTCATTTATATATATTACAAATAGAAGAGGTCCCAGTACTGAGCCCTGCGGCACACCACTAGTGACCAACCTCCAGTTAGAAAAACACCCACTATCTCCTATTACTAAGCCAGTTACTTATCCATCTAGCTATCTGTCCTTGTATCCCATGAGCCTTGACCTTCTCAACTAACCTCCTATGAGGGACTTTGTCAAACGCCTTACTGAAAACCATATAGATGACATCAATGGCTCGCCCTTCGTCGATTGTTTTTGTCACCTCCTCAAAAAATTCTACCAGATTCATAAGGCACGACCTCCCCTTAACAAAGCCATCCCTAATCAGATCACAATGCTCTAAGTGCCTATACATCCTATCTCTAAGAATCCCCTCCAACATCTTCCCTACCACTGATGTCAAACTCACCAGCCTATAATTTCCAGGCTTATCCCTACTACCCTTTTTAAGCAACGGTACAACATTAGCTATTCTCCAGTCCTCTGGGACCTCATCTGTGTCCAAAGAAGAGACAAAGATTTGCTTCACCTATGCTTACATTATACAATGCATGGATTAAAAACCATTAACCTTTAAAGATTCATTCTCAGGGTGTGAGCATCACTGACTAGTACGGAATTTGTTGCACATACCTAATTGCCCAAAGGTAGTGGAGCTGCGATTCTGAAACACTTCAATAGGCATGGTGAAGATATTCTCCATGCTATTAACTAGTGTTTTAGGATTTTGACCCAATAGCAGAAAAGAAATCTGGGATCAATAGGCGTTTCTGTGGGCAAAAGAGAGACTCCAGGATGGTAGTCTGCCTCCCTGGAGCAGGGGTCCAGGATGTTTCAGAGAGGGTAGAGGGAATTTTGAAGGGAGAAGGGTCTAAGGCAAATGTAATAGTTCACGTGGGACAGCAAGATGTAGGAAGAAAGCGCAGGGGGGACATACGTAGGCATTTTAGGGAGTTGGGGGCTCAACTGAAAGGTCAGGCCTCCAGGGTGGCGTTCTCTGGCCTGCTGCCTGTGCCCGGGACCGGGTAAAAACATAAGAGACACTACAACTAAATGCATGGATGAGGGATTGGTGTAGGGTAGAAGGCTTCATATTCATTGATCATTGGGAGGTCTTCAGGAGGGAGGGTCATCTATTCAAGAGGGATAGGGAGCAGTTGACTGGGAGGGGAACACATATTTTAGCTGGGAGGTTAGCTGGAGTGTTTCAGAAGTGTTTAAACTAATAGGGAGGGAGGGTGGGGAGAGAGAGGGAACTGGGAGTGGGAGAGAGAGGGATGATAGGGCAACACCAGAAGGTAGAAAGGAATATCTGAGAGCTGAGGGTCTTCAGTGCATGTATTTTAATGCGAGGAGTGTAACTGGCAAAACAAATGAACTGAAGGCAATAACGTTCACGAGGAATTTAGAAGTGGTGGCGGTGACCGAGACGTGGTTGAAGGAGGGGCAAGACTGGCAATTGAATATTCCAGGGTATAAGTGTTTTAGGCGTGACAGAGTTGGTGTGAGGAGAGGCGGGGGAGTGGCTCTACTGGTTAAGGACAACATCATAGCAGTGCAGAGGGAGGGAGGTATGGATGATTCAGGAATTGAGTCTCTATGGGTGGAGTTGAGGAATAGGAAGGGAGTGGTTACTCTGTTGGGTGTTTACTACAGACCGCCCAACAGCCCGCGAGCCGTGGAAGAAGGGATATGCAGGGACATTTTAGATAAGTGTAGGAAAAATAGGGTAGTAGTAGCGGGAGATTTCAATTTTCCTGGAGTTGATTGGAGAAGGCCCAGAGCTGTAGGAGTGGGCGGGAAGGAATTTGTACAGTGTGTTTTGGAAGGGTCCTTGGAGCAGTATGTGGATGACCCGACTAGAGAGGGGGCTATACTGGATTTGGTTCTGGGGAATGAGCCAGGGCAGGTGGTTGACGTCGAGGTAGGAGAGCATGTGTCAAATAGTGATCACAACTCTGTCTGCTTTAGGATATTAATGGAAAGGACGAGACCTGCCCAGAAGGGAAGGTATTTAACTGGGGGAGGGCTAGATACAGCCAGATTAGGCAAGATCTTAAAGATACCGACTGGGATAAGCTTTTCGAGGGCAGGTCGACGAGGTACATGTGGGAGTCTTTCAAGGGAAAACTAAACTCTCTGCAGGAAAGATACGTGCCGGCAAGGAGGAAGGATGGGAAAGGTAGGATTAGAGAACCGTGGCTTACAAGGGATATTGAGGACTTGATCAGGAAGAAGCGAGAGGCTTACATTAGATCTAGGCAACTGGGGACTGAGACAGCGCTGGAAGCTTATAGAGAGTGTAGACGGGATCTTAAAAGGGGTGTTAGAAAGGCAAAAAGGGGCCACGAGGTGGCTCTGGCAGGTAGGATTAAGGAAAATCCTAAGGCATTTTACACCTATGTAAGGAGCAAAAGGATGGTTAGAGGCAAGATTGGACCTCTCAGGGACAGAGGAGGGGATCTATGCTTAGAGCCTGAGGGAATGGGGGAGATCCTGAATGAATACTTTGCGTCGGTATTCACGCAGGAGACTGGCCAGATGTCTGTTGCTGATGTTGACAAAGTTGAGGATCGGTTGAGGGAAATAAAGATTACGAGGAAAGAGGTGTTGGGGCTGTTAGGCAGCTTAAAGACATATAAAGCTCCGGGGCCTGGTGGCATTTACCCCAGGCTGCTAAGGGAGTTGAGGGAAGACTTGGCTGGGCCTCTGACGCAAATCTTTGTCTCTTCCTTGGACACAGGTGAGGTCCCAGAGGACTGGAGGATAGCAAACGTAGTACCGTTGTTTAGAAAAGGTCAGAGGGATCACCCAGGGAACTATAGGCCGGTGAGCTTGACTTCAGTTATAGGTAAGCTAATGGAGAGGATCCTTAGGGACAGGATGTATGAGCATCTGGAGCGCTGCGATCTGATCAGGGATACGCAGCATGGCTTCGTCAAGGGGAAGTCTTGTCTTACAAATCTAGTGGAATTTTTTGAAGAAGTGACAAAAACAGTTGATGAAGGACATGCTGTTGATGTCGTCTACATGGATTTCAGTAAGGTGTTTGACAAGGTTCCTCATGGTAGACTGATAGAGAAGGTGAAGGTGCATGGGATACAGGGCCGGGTATGTAGATGGGTCGAGAACTGGCTCGGGAGGAGGAGACAGAGGGTAGTAGTGGAAGGCTCTTTTTCCGGCTGGAAGCCTGTCACTATTGGAGTGCCACAAGGCTCAGTACTAGGTCCTCTTCTATTTGTGGTCTACATAAACGACTTGGAAGTTGGGGTAGGTGGTGAGATCAGCAAATTTGCTGATGACACCAAGATGCTTGGATTGGCAGGTACAGAGGAGCAGTGTCAGGCAATACAACAGGACATAGATAGGTTGGTAGACTGGGCAGATAGATGGCAAATGGAATTTAATCCGGATAAATGCGAGGTGATGCATTTTGGCCGGAAAAATGTAGAAGAGAGTTATAGGATAAAAAGTAAAACTATACGGAGCATAGAGACGCAGAGAGACTTGGGGGTGCAGGTTCACAAGTCTCTGAAGGTGTCCTCACAGGTGGAGAAGGTGATAAAGAAGGCGTATAGTATGTTAGCTTTCATAGAAAAGGGTATAGAATACAAGAGTAGGAGTTTGATGTTGCAGTTGTATAGAACGTTGGTTAGGCCTCACTTGGAATACTGCGTCCAGTTCTGGTCGCCGTACTATCGGAAGGCTGTGGAGTCCTTGGAGAGAGTGCAGAGGAGGTTTACCAGGATGCTGCCTGGTATGGAAGGACTGTCTTATGAGGAAAGATTAAATAGACTGGGGTTGTTTTCCCTTGAAAGACGTCGGCTTAGAGGGGATCTAATAGAGGTGTATAAGATTATAAGGGGTATAGATAGAGTAAATGGAAGTAAACTTTTTCCACCTTCAGAAATGGATAGGACGAGGGGTCATGGCCTTAGGGTGAGGGGGTCTAGGTATAAGACGAATATTAGAGGGCAGTTTTTCACACAAAGGGTAGTGGGGGTGTGGAATGCACTGCTGAGTAAGGTGGTGGGAGCAAGCACGCTAGGGCTGTTTAAGGGTCTCTTGGACAGCCACATGAGCGGTATGCAGATAGAGGGATATAGTAGGACTGTTTAACTACGGCTTTTTTTCCACAGGTAATTCGGTCCACACTTGACCAACAAAGAGCATGCATTCGGCAGGTGGTGCGAGGACAGCTCTTGGATGTTGATTCATGGGTTGCCTGGTACTTCAGGTCGTAAATGAGTGCTTTATGTGGACCATCTGAAGGGCACCATGACAGCTCAGAGACTATCGATGTGGCTGTGCAGACACTTGGAATTGGGCCGGTGTCTGCGGGAGTTTGCGCGGGTTTTCTCCGGGCGCTCCGGTTTCCTCCCACAACCCAAAAATTCGCTCTTAGGCTGATTGGGAAACAAATTGTCCCTATAGTGAGAGTCTTCCATATTAGGAATAACTTAAATTTATAATAGGATAATGGAATTGCTACTATATAATTATGATGGCGGCGCGGGCTCGTTGGGCCGAAGGGCCTGTTTCCCGTGCTGTGTTGCTCTCTTAACAAATGGTAACATATTTCCAAGTCAGGATGACGTGTGACTTCAAGCAGGAACCTGCTGATATTGTTCTTCTAGCAGGAGAGGTGGTGTTGAAAGGGCCTTGGCATGTTGCTATAGTGCATTTCGTAGATGGTATACACTGCCACCCACAGTGTTCTGTTGGGGGTTACATGAGTGTTGAAGATGGTGGATGGGACACGCATCCTTTGTTCAAGCTTCTTGACTATTGGACTTTATTTAATTATTTAAGTAGGAAGAATTCCGTCACGCTCGTGACTTGTGCTTTGCAGACAGTGGACAGGCTTTGGGGTAGTCAATTGATGAGCTACTCTCTATAGAATTAGACTGCACAGTTAACACTGCTATCTTACAGTGCAACGGATCAGGGTTTACTTCCAGCCTTGGCTGACTGTCTGTATGGAGTTTGCACCCTCTCTCCACATCAGAGTGAGTTTCCTTCAGGTCTCCCACAATCCAAAGATGTGTGGATTAGATTGATTGACTTTGTGTCCCAAAACATGTAGATGAGGGAGACTGGCAGGGTAAATACATGGGGTTATGAGGATACGGGCTGCGTGGGACTGTGGTGGATGCAGGCTTGATGGGCCAAATGGCCTCTTTCTGCATGTTGGGATTCTATGAATTCCTGGCTGTTGACCTGCTCTTATAACCATTGTACCTATATGCTTAGTTCAGTTCAGCTTATTAACTCCAAGAATATTGATGGCAGGAAATTCAACACTGGTAACTGTGCTGAATGTCAAAGAAAGGTGGTTAGATCCTCTGTTGTTGGAGATGGTCATTGCCAAGTATTTGTGTGATACAAATATTACTTATCACTCATCAGCCCAAGCCTACATATTATCCAATAATGCTGCACATGTACATGAATTACTTCAGTTGAAGAGTTGAGAATGGTGCTGAACATTGCACAATGTTCATCAAATATTCCCACTTCTAACTTTATTGATGGAAGGAAGGTCATTGATGAAGCAACTGAACGGGGTTAGAACTAAGATACTATCCTGAGGATCTTGCAGTGATGTCTTAGGACCTTCAACAACCTCTGCCATCTTCCCCGATTCCCATTGATTCCACACTTGGTCAAATGCTGTGTAGATGTTGAGCGCTGTCACCTTCACCCTCTGGAGTTCAGTTATTTTGAACCAAGGGTGGGTGCATTGAGGTCAGAACTCTGGCAGATCGCAAACTGAGTAACAGTGAGCAGGTTATTGGGGAGAAAATGCTCTTTATAACTATGTTAATGACCTCTCCCATCACCTTACTTGAGGATCAAAGTATTTGAGATGCTGAGAGGTATTGACAGGGTGGCTGGTTGGAAATTGAACCTACTAATTGAAGTTAGTTTGCTCCTGACTTCACTCAATGTTACAGAGAATATCTAAATTAGAAACTTAATATTTGGGAGGATTCTCACGGCGCTTCATAAAGCGTTTCAGAGTCGGCTTCGATCCTCACAGACCCTCCTCCACCCGGCCCAGCTCTGTCCCCGGTCCCCGGCCCCCGGCCCGATCCCTGCTCTACTCTGGACAACACGCTCAGACCCCTCTGCTCCCGGACCGGTACCTGGAGTCGAAGCGTTTTCCCCCGGGTAAAGTGCCCACGAAGTGATAGCGGACGAAGTCTCCGGCCTGGGCCGCCCGCACACACTCCTTGGGGATGAACTTGCTCTCCACTGCCACATCGTCCAGCGCTACCGGCGGCGGCGGGTTTGTCCCTGCCAGCCCCAGCAACAAAGCGGGCACCAACATACACTGCAGCCTGGAAAACATCACGCTCCGTCCACTCGGCCCGTCCGCTGCCTCCGGCTCCAACCGCCAACTGGCAATAAGCGGGGCCAGCAAACTGGGGGCGGGACCAAAATTTGGGTACGGGACCATAAAACTGGAGATGGGGTGAATACCGTGTGGGCGGGGTCAGGAGCCTGCGGGCGGGGCTAGGAACAGGTGATAGGCTGCAGGGCAGAGACAATGGGCGGGTCAAGAATCCGTGGGCGCGGCTACGGGAGCTGGGGGCGTGGCTAAAAAGCCGGGGACGGGTATAATTCGAAAGGGGCGGGGCTAGGGAAGCTGGGGGCGAGGATAAAGGGCGCGGCCACAATCGGAAAAAGAATTTGGAGATGGGGCAAAGAAGCCGGGGGCGGGTCTAGGTGATCTGGGGGCGGACCTAAAAGATCTGGGGGCGGAGCTAAGGGAGCCGGGGGTGGGGCCCGGATTGGGCACGGCCTATAACGGTTGCGTGGCGGAGGGCGGGACTGATCTGCCAAAGGACACAATATGTCCATTAGGAGAGCGGCACTGGGAGTTCTCCGCTCTGATTGGCTGTTTCTAATGTCAATCAGCGTTGGGGCTGCTGGGATAGACAGGGTCAGCCGGGCAATGTGGCGGAGTACAATGAGGGGGATGGTGTGGTGGAATGTTTTGCTGTTGTGGGTCGGTGCTGTCCGGGCTCAATATGAGCGCTACAGTTTCCGCAGCTTTCCCCGGGATGAGCTGATGCCGCTGGAATCGGCGTACCGACACGCGCTGGACCAATACACGGCGGAGAACTGGCAAGAGAGTGTGGACTACTTGGAGATGAGCCTCCGGCTGCACCGCCTGCTCCGGGACAGCGAGGCTTTCTGTAACCTCAACTGTAGCTCGGTGTTGCCTGACCAAGCGGAGCGGTTCCACGGCTTCCCCGAGCTGCAGCTATTCAGCAGCATCATGAAGAGAGCCCAGTGTCTTCGCCGCTGTAAGCAGGGTCTACCCGCTTTCCGGCAGTCTCAGGCCAGCAGAGAAACTCTGGAGGACTTCGAGAAGCGGGAGGTTTACAAATATCTGCAATTTGCTTATTTTAAGGTGAGAAAACAACTGGAAGAACCGCTTTTGACATCAGCCACACTTGATCTATTAGGGAAACAGGGTTTATGGGGAACAGGCAGGAAATCGGATCAGCCTTGATCTTATTGAATGGTAGTTGTTATGATCTTGTGAAGCACCCTGGCTGCAATCATCCTTATTCGTATATTTCAGCTGCCAGATTGCAGGTCCCTTGTTCATAGTCTTAATATCAGGCATATTCTGGGGCACTGTTCCCAGCAGTGGCAGAGATGTTCAAGCTGAAGAATGCTGATTTCCCATGCTAGATAAGTACAAGCAGTTTAACATCAGAAGCTGGAAATTTGCCCGTGGCAAGTGACTCAATAACTTTGCTAAGCTCCTTCTCAAATGAGTTTAATATCTAGTTCTGCTGTGACAGATGAGAGTTCTGTGATGTCCAGAACCACTTTGGTGTCCATATTCTCCCCTCAGTACAACTCCTCATAGCTCCAACCATCTCTCCAATTGTTTGATGTAGTCAGTGATGATCTTATAAAGTCATTAGAAACCCTACAGTGCAAAGAGGCCACTTGGCCCATTGAGTTTGCACTGACCACGATATCCCTACATATTTACCTGCTAATCCCTTTAACCTATGCATCTTGGGACACTAAGGGGCAATTTTAGCATGGCTGATCTACCTAACCTGCACATCTTTGGATTGTGGGAGGAAACAGGAGCACCTGGAAGAAACCTATGCAGCCATGAGGAAAAAGGTCACTGTGGAGTTTGCGCTAAGCTGGGAATCGAACCCAGGTCCCTGGTGCTGTGAAGCAGCTGTGCTATCATGCTGCCCCTCTTCTATCAATATTGATGTGATGCTAGAGATCGTTGTTAATTTCACAATCAAAATAAACAAAACCCCATTTAAGCCATTGAAGTAGCAATAAAAAGATTTCTAGCAGATAGTCAGGCAACAATGAGAAAAAACCGAAAAGGTCCACTCATAACTGCAGAGAACACTATTTTAAAAAAATTCTTAGAGGCACACTAATCTCACAGCATTCCCTTACTGGCTGCTTTCCAGTATCCCTGACTCCAGATTGTTAGCACAGTTCTTGCAGAAAGTTTGAAAATGATCTTCTGTTGTGCTGAATGCCCCCCTCATTCAATATGCATCGGTTTGTGTCCTCATTTTCTGCTTCTTCCAGTAATAGAACATAGAACACTACAGCATTAACAGGCCCTTCGGCCCACAAGTTGTGCTGATCATATCTATACTTACCAGGCCATAGAACTATCTGTAACTCCCAATCCCGTTAAATCCCATGTTCTCATCCAGAAATCTCTTAAAAGACCCTAGCGAGTTCACCTCTACCACCACTGATGGCAACTGATTCCATTCACTCACCACCCTCTGAGTGAAAAACTTACTTCTAACATCTCCTCTATACTTTCCCCCCAGCACCTTAAACCTGTGTCCTCTTGTAGTGACCATTTCAGCCCTGGGATATAGCCTCCAAGAATCCACCCTATCTATTCCTCTCAACATCTTATAAACCTCTATCAGGTCGCCTGTCAACTTTCGTCTCTCCAGGGAGAAGAGACCTAGCTCTCTCAACCTATATTCATAAGGCATGCCCCCCAATCCAGGCAACATCCTTGTAAATCTCCTCTGCACCCTCTCAATAGCCTCCACATCCTTCTTATAGTGAGGCGACCAGAACTGCACACAGTATTCCAAGTGGGGTCTGACAAGGGTCTTATAAAGTTGCAGCATTAGCTCTTGACTCCTAAACTCAATTCCTCTATTAATGAAGGCCAGTACACCATATGCCTTCTTGATCACATCCTCCACTTGCAGGGCAGATTTAAGAGACCTATGGACCCAGACCCCAAGATCCTTCAGCTCCTCAACACTGCCAAGACTCCTACCCTTGATATTATACTCCTTCATCCCATTGGTCCTGCCAAAATGGACCACCACACATTTATCCGTGTTGAAGTCCATCTGCCACTTCTCTGCCCCGTCTTGCATCCTATCGCTGCAACTTCAGACATCCCTTCAGACTATCCACAATACCACCAACCTTCGTATCGTCGGTGAACTTACTAACCCATCCCTCCACTTCCTCATCCAGGTCATTTATGAAAATGACAAACAGCAGGGTCCTAGAACAGATCCCTGGGGTGTTCCACTGGTGACTGACCTCCATGCAGAACAAGGCCCATCCACAACTACTTTCTGCCTTCTGCAGGCAAGCCAGTTCTGGATCCACAAGGCCAAAGCCCCTTGGATCCCATGCCCTCTCACCTTCTCGAGAAGTCTTGCATGGGGGACCTTATCAGATGCCTTGCTGAAATCCATGTAAACCACGTCCACTGCTCTTCCTTCGTCAATGTGTTCAGACACATTTTCAAAGAATTCAACTAGGCTCGTAAGGCACGATCTGCCGTTAACAAAGCCATGTTGACTATTCCTGATCGTATTGAATTTCTGTAAATACTCATAAATCCTATCTCAGAATCCTGTCCATCAATTTACCGACCACTGAGGTCAGACTCACTGGTCAGTAATTGCCCGGGCTATCCCTATTCCCCTTCTTGAAAATAGGCACCACACCCGCAATCCTCCAATCTTCCGGAACCTCTCCCATCTCCATCAACGACACAAAGATCATCGCCAGGGGCTCTGCAATCACTTTCCTCACCTCCCACAGTAACCTGGGGTACATCCCATCTGGACCTTGATGGAATATAACAGTTCCAACACCTCTTTCTTAATGTCCACATACTCAATCTTTTCAGTTTGCCACATTCCTGTAGTACAAATATTTTATAAAGTTTTAAAGTTTATTTGTCACAGGAAAGGCTTACATTAACACTGCAATACAGTTACTGTGACATTCCCTTATAAGGAGCAGCACAGTGGTTAGCATTGCAGCCTTACAGAGCCAGGGTCTCGGGTTTGATTCCCAGCTTGGATTTATTATGTCATGTGTATTAGCATGCAGTGAAAAGTATTGTTTTTCTTAAAAGAGGCCACACTCCGGCGCCGATTCAGTCGATGCATCTAACCAGCATGTCTTTCAGCCTGGGAGGAAACTGAAGTACCCAGAGAAAACCCACGTAGACATGGGGAAAATGTGCAAACTCCATACAGATAGTGCCTGGGACCCAGGTTCAATTCCCAGCTCAGGTTACTATGAGGTAGTGTGTTAACTGTTATGCCACCCATTACCTGTTCCAGTCAATGCATCTAACCAGCGTCTTTCAGACTGGGAGGAAACCAGAACACCTGGAAGAAACCCATGCAAACTCATTGTTGCTGTATGAATTCCTTCTTGACTTGAAAGCTTGCATTCATCAATGCTCTTAGCTGATTTTTCTTTTTAAATTCATTTACAGGGTGTGGGTGTTGCTGGCTGGGCCAGCAATGATTGCTGATCCCCAACTGCCCTCCATTCGGAGTCACATTGCTGTGTCTCTGAAGTCACATGTAGGCCAGACCAGGTAAGGATGGCAGGTTTCTTTCCATAGAGGATGTTAGTGAACCAGATTTTTTTAAACAATTGACTTCTAATTCCAGATTTTTATTGAATTCAAATTTCACCATCTGCCATGACGGGATTTGAACTTGGGTCCCCAGCTTGTGCCGTGTTTCTGGATTATTAGTGAACTGATGATACCACTGTGCCACTGCCTCCCCAACATAAGCTAAAGCAAAGCCCATATTTCTTCTATTGAACTTGGTTAAATGAAGGGCAGGACTGGCAGATAAATGTTCTGGATATAGGTGTTTTAGGTGAGACAAAGGGAAAGGCAAAAGAGGTTGGTGGGCTTTAGTACTAGTTAGGGAATGTATTACAGCTGTACAGAGGGAGGACACTTTGGAAGAAACATGTAACAAGGCACTGTGGGTAGAGTTGATTTAGATAAGACAGTGTAATCGGTGCAGGTTTGATGGACCGAAGGGCCTGTTCCTGTGCTGTACTGACCTTTGTTCTTTTGAACAACTGGCAATGCTTTGGCTTCTAGTTCCATCAGCTTCCTTGAATGCCACTTTTAATTTAACTTGAATAGGGTCCAACTTTTGCACCCAGTTCAACCCAGAATTATGCAGAAAAACATGCAACATAATGGAGTGAATATTTATTTCTAAATCAGTATGACAAAAACAAATAGTCTGATCATTATCTCTGAGGAAACTTGATGTGAAAGTTTGGCTGCTGTATTCTCTTTTTTTTTATAATAGTGGTTACATTTCAAAAATATTTCATTGTACGTGTTCTGGGACATCCTGAGGTCATGGAAAGCACTAAATAGAGGGAGAGTTTGGCATGGTAGTAATTTCACTGGACTAGTAATCCAGACGCCCAGGAAAATGTTCTGGGGACATGGGTTCAAATCTCACCACTGTGCTAGTGGAATATAAAATTCAGTTAATAAAATGGGAATAGAAAATTTGCCTCTGTTGTAGTGAGCGTGAAGTCATTGTCAGTTGTCATAAGGATCCACCTGGTTCACTGATGTCCTTTGGGGAAGAGCTAGTCTGGTCTACATGCACAAGTGAAAAAAATAACCCTGTGCTTTCTTTCCCCAGATAGAATTCTGACCTTGTGTCTGTTCCTTTCCAATTCTGAATATCTCTCCAATTGATCAGAAAAGCTTGATCTTCATGGCCCGATTCTCGTGTTCTTGTTAACTGATTGTGGCATGTCCAATGTTTTGCTGATCGATACCTCTTTTACGATACAATTGTCACTGACTTGTTTTCATCCAGTATTCATTCATCCATTTCTTATTTTGACTAACCATTTCCCAATGTGGCCATGAAAATACACAAATTGGTCAACCTGTAATTTCAGCAATGGCCCATATCAATTTGAATGGATACTTGGAGAAATCAAACCCCAGAGTGTCTGAGAAATTAATAACTTCTAACCAATATTTCCAACCATAGGACAAATCTATAAGCGGTCTATCAGTAAAGACAAACCAAAATCTCTCATCATATGGTTAAACCTAATTGATTGATGCGGGTAGGGCAGTGAATGTCGCCTCCATGGACTTCAGTAAGGCCTTTGACAAGGGTCCCTCATGGTGGATTGGATAAACAAATGATTTGGAGGAAAATGTAACTGTAATGTAACTTTGATTAGTGGATTTGCAGATAGTGATGAGGACCATCAGACGATACATCAGGATATAGATTGGTTGGAGATTTGGGTGGAAAGATGGTAGATGGAGTTTAATCTGGACAAATGTAAGGTGATGCATTTTGGAAGGTCTAATATAGAAGAAATCCGTAAGAGTATTGATAAGCAGAAGTGTACAGGTACATTGAAAGTGGCAATGCAGGTGGAAAAGATGGTGGAGAAGGTAGTCAAGAAGGCATATAGCGTGCTTGTTTTCATTAGCCAGGGTATTGAGTTTAAAAATTGACAAGTCACGTTGCAGCTTTGTACAACCTTAGTTAGGCCGCACGTGGAATATAATGTTCAGTTTTGGTTGCCATGCTACCAGAAGGATGTGGAGGCTTTGGAGAGAGTACAGGAAAGATTTACCAAGAAGGTGTCTGGCATGGAGAGCGTTAGCTATGAGGAGAAGTTGAAGAAACTTGGTTTGTTCTCATTGGGGAGGTTGATAGAAGTCTACAAGATTGAGGAGCGTGGATAGTCAGAAGCTTTTTCTCAGGATAGAAGAGGTTTAAGATGCAAGGGGCAAGGTTTAAAGGAGACGTACGAGGCAGATTTTTTATACGTAGTGTGGTGGGTGCCTAGAACTTGCTGCCGGGGAACGTAGTGGAAGCAGATACAATAGTGACTTTGTATCTTGACAAATACGTAAATAGGATGGGAATAGAGGGATATGGTCTGCGGAAGGGTGGAGGATTTTAGTTCAGTCGGGCAGACTTGGAGGGCCTAAGGGCCTGTTCCTGTACTGTAATTTTCTTTAGTTCTGTGGACACGTATAAGATTAGAACAATGTATCTTTATATCCTCACATCTCTCACCTGTCACCGTCAGTCTGCTTGAGCCGGACTGGCTCCTGTGCCCAGCTATTAACTCCAAGGTTCATGTCCCCCATTTCAAATCTTTTCATGGATTCATCTCATTCCAGTTCATTTTTTCCTTCAGTTACAGCAACTTGGTACATTTTTTTGAGCTGTGCTTCAATATGAAGAGGTTTTTGTATTTAGAATGGGGTAAAGAAAATAGTCATTATGAGGTTGCTTTAATGCTAACTCTTAACTTAGCTGTCTGTGCTGTGATTAATGGCAGTTTGAAGAGATGGGAAGGTTATGTAACTGTACATGCCTGATGGTTGCTGTTCAGTTGTATTTGTCACAAGAGCATAAGGAAGCCATTGAGTCACTTAATGAGATCATGGCAGATCTATTTATCTGCCTTTGTCAGTACCTTTTGATACTCTTACTCAATTAATATCCATCAATCTCATCCTTGATCTCCAATGGATCCTCAGGGAGGAACTTTCCCAGTTTCCATGCCTCTTTGTGTGAATAGTGCTTCTTGACGTAACCTCCTGAGTGGTCTGGCTCAGATGTTATAGTTGTATCTCCTGTTCTGGGTATCCCATCCACTTTGTCATGTTCTCAAATGAGAGCAAGAATGAACTGAAAGCTGGCAAACTCTGATCTAGAAAGATGCATGGTACTTAGTAAAAAGTACTAATAAAAGTTATAAGGTGAACAATTGTTACAGGTTAATATTGAGATGGATTTTAAAACCTTTCCTTTTCTGTGTACTGATATATTTGGGTTTATTGCCCTCCTTCTGAGGATTTCAAAGGGCATTAGGAGTCAACCACACAGCATAGGGAAACTGGGATCAAAGCAGTGTGGTACTATATCTGGAAGTTGTTTGTGAACCAGTTGAGTTTTTAGTTATAATCCAGCAACAATTTTTTTCACTATGGATGAATTTATTGAGTTAATGGCCTATTTTGCAATGGTGGGATTTGAACTCCATCTTTTGGGTGATGGGCTTGTACTGTAAGCATTGAGCTACAGTAGCCCCTTCTCATCCCCACTGTAAGTTGCTTGTTCTTCAGACTTCAGAGTTATGCAGCCAACTTCAGTGAATACTTTTGGCAAACTGCCTTTGCTATTTTCCATCTTCAATGGAGTTCATGGGCAGCCATCCAACATTATTACGCAGGAGAATAGCTGAATTTTGAATAAGTATGAGGCAAATCATATTGCAGAAACTGTTGTAGTCATTAGTTTGTACATCAGTATTTTAGCTTGAGCATGACTAAATATTAGTTTTTACAGCTATTCTAAGGCTATTTTAGCAGTTTCAGACAATTTCATTACTCATTTATTTTTGTCTTTCATCTGCTTCAATTTCTTGCTGCTGGGGGAGGCGTCTGGACAAATACGTGAATAGATGGGAATAGAGAAATACATTCCATAGAAGTATTTAGTTCAGTTGGGTAGCATGCTTGGTGCAGGCTTGGCGGGCTGAAGGGCCTATTTGTGTGCTGTAATTTTCTTTGTTCTCTTTGTTATTAGATATAGTCCTCTGTAATTTTCCATTGTAAAGCTTAATTGAAGTGATATGAACTAATTAAAGGCCCATTCAGCAGACTCTGTGCTGGAGTCTATGCATTGTCAGATTGAGACAGGTTTGTCTGTGGTGGCTACCACTGTCAAACAGCCTGCCGAGTTCATTATCCCCCCTCTCACAATATGGAAAATCATGTATAAGAAAGTTGATTGAGCTTTTTGAAGGGGTAAGCAAGAAGGTAGATGAAGGCAGTACAGTTGATGTTGTCTACATGGACTTTAGCAAAGACTTTGACAAGGTACTGCATGATAAGTTATTATATAATGTTAAATCTCACGGATCCAGGATGAGGTAGCCAAATGGATACAAAATTGGCTTGATGACAGAAATTTTAAATCCAACCGATTTATTTGATAGCATTTGCCTGACGAAGACAAAAGTCGAAAGCTTGCAGATGTACTGTCAAATAAATCAATTGGATTTAAAATTGGTGTTGCCAGATTCTTACTGAGTTTACTCCAGTCCAACGCCGGCATCTCTACATCTTGATGACAGAAGCCAGAGTATGGTTGTAGAGAGTTCTTCTTCAAACCGGAGATCTGTGACCAATGGTGTGTCTCAGGGATTGGTGCTGAGTCAACTGTTATTTGTCATTTGTATTAATGATTTGGATGAGAATATAGGAGGCATGGTTAGTAGGTTTGTAGATGACACCAAGATTGGTGGCATAGTGAGCAATGAAGAAAGTTATTTCTGATTGCAACGGGATCTTGATCAGTTGGGCCGATGGGCTGGCGATTGACAGGTGGAGTTTAATTTAGATGTGAAGTGATGCATTTTGGTAGATTGAATCAGGGCAAGACTTACTCAGTTAATGGTAGAGGATTGGGGAGAGTTACAGAGCAAAGAGAACTAGGGGTACACGTTAATAGCTCCTTGAAAGTGGAGACATAGATGGACATAATGGAGAAGAAGACATTCTGTATGCTTAGTTTCATCGGTCACAACATTGATAAAAGGAATTGAGACGTCTTGTTGAAGTTGTACAAAACATTGGTAAGACCACATATGGAATACTGTGTGCGGTTCTGGTCACTGTTATAGAAAGAATATTATTAAACTAGAAAGAGCGTAGAAGAGATTTAGTAGGATGTTACCAGGACTTGATGGTTTGAGTTATAAGGAGAGGCTGGATAGATTGGGACTTTTTTTCTCTGGAGTGTAGGAGGTTGAGGGGTGATCTTTATAGAGGAATATAAAATAATGAGGAACACTGATCAACTAGATAATCAATATCTTGCCCCAAAGGTAGGGGAGTCTAAAATGAGAAGGCATAGATTTAAGGGGAGAGGTACATAAGAACAAAACAGCATGGGAAACAGGCCCTTTGGCCCAATGAACCCGTGCCACCACCTCAATGTTCCCACTTCTACCCATGATCCCTGTCTATGTTTACAGATCTATGCATTGGAACCAAATTTGCGAGACAGTTTAGGAAGAAATTGTTTTGCCAATCAGCCTAAGAGCACATCTTTGGGGTGTGGGAGGAAACTGGAGCCCCCAGAGAAATCCCATGTGAGCACGGGGAGAATGTGCAAACTCCCACAGACACAGGCCCAAATCCATGTATCTGCACAGCACAGTGATAGTCACTGAGCTGTCGTGTTGCCCATCAACTGGTCCAGTTCAAGCATACACTAACGACGTGAAGCACTAGGATACTCTCAAAAAAAAATCCAAGAGCAGCCCTCTTACGACCCATCGCGTGTATGCCCCTTGTCAGACAACAAGGCAGATCAAAGTACCTGTAAGATAAAACAGAAATACATCAATATCATTGACAATTTTCACACTTCCCAGGGAAATCCCAAGGCTCATGATCCCTATTTTAAATCAGTTTTCTATATCCCTCCATTCTCATTCTGTTCATGTGCCCATCTAGGTATCTCTTAAATAGCTCCAGGGTGCCTGCCTCCACCACTTTACTTGGCAGCACGTTCCATACCTCCATCACCCTCTGTGTGAAAAAAGTCCCTCTAGCATCTAAATTATACCTTGCCCCCCTCAGCCTAAGCCCGTGACCCCTCGTGCTATTTGAGTCCATTCTTGGAAAAAGCTTAACCCTGTTTACTCTATCTATACCACTCATAATCTTGTACACCTCTATTAGATCTCCTCTATGGCTACGTCTTTCTAAGGAAAACAGCCCCAATTTGCCTAACCTACCCTTGTAACTCAGACCTTCCATACCAGACAACATCCTGGTAAACCTCCTCTGCACTCTCTCCAAGGACTCCACGTCCTTTCGGTAGTAAGGCGACCAGAACTGGACGCAGTATTCCAAATGAGGTCTCACCAACGTTCTATACAACTGCAACATTAAAGGCCAGCTCTTGTACTCTATACTCCTTCCTATAAAGGCTAGCATACCATATACTTTCTTCACAACCTTCTCCACTTGCTCTGCCACCTTCAGAGACTTGTGCACCTGCACCCCAGGTCCCTCTGCATTTCTATACTCTTAATAGGTCTACCTTTTATCATATATCTCCCCCCTCCATTCTTTCTCCCGAAATGCATCACCTCACATTTATCAGGATTGAATTCCATCTGCCATCTGTCTGCCCAAGCTACCAGCCTATCTATGTCCTGTTGTGTCGCCTGACAATGCTCCTTACTATCCGCAAGTCCAGCCATCTTTTGTATCGTCTGCAAACTTGCTGATGACTCCACTTACTCCCTCTTCCAAGTCATTTATATATATTACAAATAGAAGAGGTCCCAGTACTGAGCCCTGCGGCACACCACTAGTGACCGACCTCCAGCTAGAGCAACACCCTTCCACTATTACTCTCTGTCTCCTATTACCAAGCCAATTACTTATCCATCTAGTTACTTGTCCTTGTACCCCATTAACTTTGACCTTTTCAACTAACCTCCCATGAGGGACTTTGTCAGACGCCTTACTGAAATCCATATAGACAACATCAACAGCTCGCCCTTTGTCGATCGTTTTTGTCACCTCCTCAAAAAATTCTGCCAGATTTGTAAGGCACGACCTCCCCTTAACAAAGCCATGCTGCGTATCCCTAATCAGATCGCAATGCTGTAAGTGCCTAAACATCCTATCGCTAAGAATCCCCTCCAACAGCTTCCCTACCACTGATGTCTAACTCACTGGCCTATAATTTCCAGGGTTATCCCTACAACCCTTTTTAAACAACGGTATAACATTAGTTATTCTCCAGTCCTCTGGGACCTCACCTGTGTCCAAAGAAGATACAAAAATTTGCGTCAGAGGCCCAGCAATTTTACCTCGCACCTCCCTAAGCAGCCTGGGATAAATGCCATCAGGCCCAGGAGATTTATCAGTTTTAATGCTACATAAAAGCTCTAACACTTCCTCCCTCGGTATGGATATTTCTCTCAACTGGTCTACAGCTCCCTCAGAGACAGGACCAATCAACAAGCACCTCTCCTTTGTGAGTACTGATGCGAAGTATTCATTCAGGATCTCCCCTATTCCCTCGGACTCTAAGCACAGTTCCCTCCTCTGTCCCTAAGTGGTCTGATTCTTCCTCTAACCACCCTTTTATTCCTAACATAGGATTAAGGAAAATCCAAAGACTTTTAATTCCTATCTGCCAAAACTATTTCATGCCCCTTTTTTTTGCCCTTCTAACTCCCAGTTTGAGCTCCCTCCTACTCTCTCTAAGGATCAAGAGGGGCAATTTTTTCACACTCATGGTGGTGTGTGCCTGGAACAAGCTGCCAGAGGTAGTAGTAGAGGCGAGTACAATTTTATCTTTTAATAAACATTTAGACACTTGTATGGATAAGATGGGTATAGAAGGATATGGGCAATTGGGACTAGCTTAGGGGTTTAAACAAAAGAGAACGGCATGGACAAGTTGGGCTGAAAGGCCTGTTTCCATGCTGTAAACCACTATGACTCTATGACTGATTATTTCGTGGAATTGGCCTGTTTCAAAACAAACACAAAAATAAGAGAGCGTTTAGAGGATGGAATGTGAAAGGTCGTTGATCTCTTTGAACCCATTCTCTTAATGCACTTTTTATAATCTGTTATGGGTAAATTCTGAAGTAGTTTCGTCTGACCCAAAGATAATCGGGCAAAATGTGAAAAAATAAGATAGTTACAGAAGGGAAGGCCATTCTGCCCATTTGGAACCATGTTATGTCCGAAAGATCTTTTATTCAGCACTCTGTCTGCAATCTTCAGTCTTATTCCAGCCACATACGTCTCCAGTTTTTTTCTGAGATTAGACTGACATATTTAGATTGTGACTGCTCAACACTAAAGGGTTCAATTTGGAATGTTTTATATGCCGCAGGTTAAATGGAAAAGCATTGTCATGTCTGAAACATTGGGTGGGATTTCTCTTCCCCCCTGCCCTGAGCCCAAGGTCAATAATTTGTCAAATTTTCCTGCCTGTGACGATTCTTGCAGAACACCAGACTGGAGAATTTACTTCAAAACACTTTTCTTCTCCACAAGCAATGTCAGATCTGCTGAATATATCCAACACTTTATGTTTTTATCTGTACTGTTTTGTATTTGTCTTTTAGGATCTGTTGGAAAGATCTCATGTCTGTTTTCTCATTTGGCATTGTGATTTTTTTTTTGATTGAGTGATAATGTTCTATTATCTACGAGTTTCTACTCTTTTGCACTTAGGTCCAGAATGTTCCTAAAGCCATATCAGCAGCTCATACCTTCCTTCAAAGGCATCCCGATGATGCAATGATGCAGCAGAACATGGCTTACTACAAATCTTTGCCAGATTCTGATGAGTTCATGAATGACTTGGAAATAAAAAATTATGAGGCAAGTAGACACAATTATTTGCAGATTTTGGAAATTGACAGTGGTGTTATTAATGGCCCTTTGGTTGTTGCACATTTCATACAGAAGGCAGTAATTGAACAGGAGTTTATTCTGAGCTGACAGGAATTTCCAGGCTTGTTTAATTCTACTGCCACTGCAATCATAATTCGATTTAAGATTGGGATGAAAGTTGGTTCTTGTTATTTGTTGAAGCATTTCTATTTGTATTCTGCTGTTGTCACTGTGTAGTTCAAATTTCAATTTAGCAAGAGGAACAGAAAGAATTTGGTGTACAGATACTTGGGTCACTAAAGTTGGTGAAGTGCACAGAGAAGGCAATAAAAGGCAGTAGCATAATCATTGTGTGAGTAATCCAGAGGCTTGGTTAATGCTCTGGAATCACACCTTCAAATCTAGTATTATGAAGCTCATGACTCATAACTCGTCTGCTTCACTAATGTTCTTTAGGGCTGGAAATTTTGCATGCTTACTTACTCTGGTCTAAATGTGACTCCAAACTCATAACAATATATTTAATTTTGAAATGACGTCCACAGTGGTCTAGCAAGCCACCATGAAACTGCTTCAGAAAGGTTGAGAAGGAATGAAATGAAATGGACCACCTAGCATCAACCAGGCATGAAAATCAGCAATGGCGCACCCAGCTCTGGCAACCATCCAAAACCCTCTTTAGAAACATCTGGGTGCTTGTGCCAACGTTGGGGGAGCTGACAGAGTGGTTGAGCAACGTTTTGATAACTGTCTCTAAGGTAATTCCACGAGACTATGTCTCGGACACCAAGCATCATCATTCCTGGCTATGTCCTGTCCCACTGGCAGAACAGACCCCGCAGATGTGACAGTATACAGTCAGGAGGGACATGGGTAACAAATTTGGGTAACAAATTGTCCCTATATTGGTCTCTATATGTCATTAAGACGTTAGGATGGCGGCGCGGGCTCGTTGGGCCGAAGGGCCTGTTTCCCATGCTGTGTTGTTCTTTGTATGGTCTGTGAATCCTCAACATCAACTCTGGACATCATGAGAGTCATAGCATCAGATCAAACATGGGGAAGGAAGCAATTCCACAATCAATGGATTAAATCTAAGGCCTGCAGCCCTGTCGCATTCAGTCGTAAATGGTGGTAGACAATTAAAACAGTTCACTGGAGCAAGAGCTCCACAAATAGTGCAGCCCAGCACATCAGCACAAAATCACTTGCAACCGTCTTCAGCCAGAAGTGCTGAGTAGATGTCCAGTTAGGTCTCCTGAGCAAACCACCGCATCATCAATGCCAATTGTCACCTAATTCAGTTCATTTCATTTCAGATGAAATGTCTGAAGGCACTGGATGCTGCAAAGGCTAAGAGGCCTTGACAATATTCCAATAATAGTAGCCAAAACTTGTGCTCAGGAACTAGCCAGCCGCGCCCCTAGTCAAACTGTTTCCGTACAACTACAATACCAGTTTCTAACAGGCCTCAATAATGAGGAAATTAATGAAACAAAAGAGTGTCAAGTCCCCAGGATCTGACAGTTTCCATTCAAGGGTGATAAAGGAAGTAGGGGAGCACGTTGCCTTAACTGTAATTTTTCAGAGTTCCCTAGGAGTTGTCCCCTTGAATTGGAAAATTGCTCATGTTATCCTGCTTTTTAACGGCGAAAGAGAGTGCCCAGAGAGTTACCGACCAGTTAGCCTAACATCTGTGGTAGGGAAATTGTTGGAGTCTATAATCAAGGATAGAGTAATTGAACATCCTGAAATTTTGCAGGTAATCAGGGAAACCCAGTGTGGATTCAAGACAAATAGATCATGCCTAACAATCCTCATTGGATCTTTTGAACAGGTGACTACAATAGTAGAACAGGGATATCTTTGGGTGTTGTTTATGTGGACATTTTTGTTTAAAGAGCAACACAGTACGGGAAACAGGCCCTTCGGCCCAACGAGCCCGCGCCGCCGTCATAACTATATAGTAGCAAATCCATTATCCTATTATATTATTCCTATATAATAATACATATATTATTCCTAATATGGAAAACTCTCACTATAGGGACAATTTGTTTCCCAATCAGCCTAAGAGCGAATTTTTGGGTTGTGGGAGAAACCGGAGTGCCCGGAGAACGCGCAAATTCCCGCAGACACCGGCCCAATTCCAAGTGTCTGCACAGCCACATCGATAGTCCCTGAGCTGTCATGGTGCCCTTCAGATGGTCCACATAAAGCACTCATTTACGACATGAGGTACCAGGCAACCCATGAATCAACATCCAAGAGCTGTACCCGCACCACCTGCCGACTGCATGCTCAATGTTGGTCAAGTATGGACCGAATTACCTGTGGAAAAAAGCCGTAGTTAAACAGTCCTAATATATCCCTCTATCTGCATACCGCTCATGTGGCTGTCCAAGAGACCCGTAAACAGCCCCAGCGTGCCTGCTCCCACCACCTTACTCGGCAGTGCATTCCACACCCCCACTACCCTTTGTGTGAACAACTGCCCTCTAATATTCGTCCTATACATAGCCCCCCTCACCCTATGGCCATGACCTCTCGTCCTATCCATTTCTAAAGGTGGAAAAAGTTTACCTCCATTTACTCTATCTATACCCCTTATAATCTTATACACCTCTATGAGATCCCCTCTAAGCCGACGTCTTTCAAGGGAAACAACCCCAGTCTATCTAATCGTTCCTCATAGGACAGTCCTTCCATACCAGGCAGCATCCTGGTAAACCTCCTCTGCACTCTCTCCAAGGACTCCACATCCTTCCGATAGTACAGCGACCAGAACTGGACGCAGTATTCCAAGTGAGGCCTAACCAAAGTTCTATACAACTGCAACATCAAACTCCTACCCTTGTATTCTATACCCTTTTCTATGAAAGCTAACATACTATACGCCTTCTTTATCACCTTCTCCACCTGTGAGGACACCTTCAGAGACTTCTAGAAGTCCTTTGATAAAGTCCCACATAAGAGACAGAAACCCATGGAATTAGAGTACATTAGTGACATGGCTGGGAAATTGGTTGAGTAGTAGGTGACAGAAAGCAGGAATAATGGGTAGGTACCCGATTGGCAGGATGTGAATAGTGATATCCCACAAGGAGCTGTGTTGGGGCCTCAGTTGTTCACATTTTTTAAAGGTTTGGATAATAGCATAGAAAATCATATATCTAAATTTGCTGATGACACAAAATTTGTAGATGCTAGCATAAAATTATAAAATGATATTGATATACTAGGTGAATAGGCAATAGATGGATTTCAATCTAAGCGTGAGGTTATTTATTTTGGGCTGAAAAAGGATAGATTAGATTACTTTCTAGATGATATGAGGTTAAATACAGTGTGTCCAAATAGACTTGGGTCTTCAGGTTCATAGATCATTAAAATGCCACGTAAAGGTGCAGAAAATGATCAGGAAGTCTAATGGAGTGCTGGCCTTTATATATTCCAGTCCTCTGAATATAAACACAGAAGTTATGCTGCAGCTGTACAAAATCCTGGTTGGACCCCACTCGAAGTACT
Organism: Sphyrna mokarran; assembly: GCA_024679065.1. Lineage (NCBI taxonomy): Eukaryota > Metazoa > Chordata > Chondrichthyes > Carcharhiniformes > Carcharhinidae > Sphyrna > Sphyrna mokarran. The sequence goes on along the minus strand of JAGIQG010000007.1, from coordinate 82,699,040 downwards.
GTGAGCAGGTTTGGACACTACACCTTAGAAAAAATATAGTGGCCCTGGAAGGAGTACAGGAATGATTCCTGGACTTCAGGGTTTAATTATGAGATATTGGACCTGTTTTCTTTAGAACTTAGAAGATTAAAGGGTGATCTGGTCAAAGTCTTCAAGTTACTAATGGGAAAAAACAGGGTCGATAAAGATAACCTATTTCCACTGGTTGGAGATTCTGGAATTGGGAAAGGGGCATGGCTTAAAAAAATTAGGGATGGACCATTTAGGAGAGATGTTGGGAAACATTTCTCCATATAGGGTGGTAAAGATTTGCAACGTTTTTCCACAAACAGCAGATGAGAGTCACTGGCTTCAATCTCAAGGCAGCATTTGACCAATTGTGGCTTCGAAGAACCCTATTAAAACTGGTGTCAATAGGAATCAGTGGAGGGGGATTCTGTATTGGATGGAGTCATACCTGGCACAAAGGAAATGGTTGTGGTGGTTGGAAGTCCACCATCTCAGTTCCAGGACATCCTGAGAATAGTGTGTTAGATCCAACCAACCTCAGCTCCTTCATCAATGACCATCCCTCCATCATAAAGTCAGAAGTAAGGATGCTCACCAATGACCGCACAATGTTCACCATTCACTTCTTGGACACAAAGCAGTCCCAATGCAGCAAGACCTGGAGAATATCCAGGTTTGAATTGAATTGTGACCAGTAATGTCGGTGCCACACGTATGCCAGGCAATGACCCTCTCCAATAAAAGAGATCATTTATCCAATAATCCCTGACATTTAATGGCATTACTATTGCTGAATCTTCCATTATCAACATCCTGGTGCCATTGGCCAGAAACTGGACTGGACTAGCCATGTTAATACTGTAGTTACAAGAGCAGGTCAGAGATGGGGAGTTCGCTGAGTAACTCAGGCATTTGGTCTGACAGCAGACTGTGCTTCAGCTTCTGGAGCATGGAAGATGAAAGTCCAGCTGTGAAATGGTTTAAATAAGTCAAGAGATAACAGATAGACAGGTGAGGGTTTCAGAAGGAGTTGTGCTAAGGCAGGAGTGAAAGTGGATGACTTCTGGAGTAGTAGTTGGACTTGTATTGGGCAAAATACGAAGCAAGAGTAATTTCGTTCAGGCTCACAGCAACTGAGAAAGGGATATAGGAAATAGAAGCAGCACAACTCCTCCAGTCATTGCATTCCTTCACTCCCGTAAGTTTCCAAAAATCTAACAAACTCTGTCTTGAATATGGTCTTTCATTGAGCATTGACAGCTTGCTGGGATAGAGAATTAAGTTTTTGGGTTAATTGGGAATTATCCAAAAGCATTTTAATGGTAACATTTAGTTATCAGAATATAATTCACTCTGCTCCCTGAACAAATATAATTAAACTGCTAAAGAGAAGATTTTATTCTCATTCTCTGCTTTGGTCTTGCTTCAGATAGCATATTTTTTTGTTTAACTGAAGAATTAAAAGTTCAAAAGTTAGGCAATCCCTGAATCTTTGTCATCTTGGTCTCGAGGTTAGTTCTGGTGCAATGTTTAGGTGTTAATTTTATTTTTAGCTTCACAAATAGATTTACGTTAACACTGTAATGAAGTTACTGTGAAAATGTAAATCATTGTTACTTCTCGCAAAATCTGATGATGGCAGCATTTGTAATGACAGCTTGCTGGTGATGGTAACTTGCTGAGTTTTGCACCCTACATTTTGCTGTCAGCTGATTAGGGCAGATTGGAAGTTTGTGACTATAAACCTCATCCCGAGAATACAAACTCACTGCTAACCTGAACATTATTGGATTTTAGAATCTATTTATCCGAGCTGTCAAAGCTTACAATGGTGAGAATTACCCAACGTCTATCACAGACATGGAGCTAGCCATCCCTGAATACCTCAAGACGTATGATGAGTGCATCGCTGCCTGTGAAGGTTCACGAGAGGTGAAGGAATTTAAAGATTTCTATCCTTCAATAGCAGGTTAGTGCACATATTCCAGATGTGAACAACATTTTGGCTGAAACTTGTCCCAACCCCCACCTCATCTAACACCCTCATGACTAATCCCCATGGCCCTCTTTATCTCCCCACCTCCTCCACACTCACTGCTTTTGAGGTGAGATGTTGCTCAGTTGAGGCAGAGTAAACCTTTCCACTAGGTAGTTAGTTACTGGCACTGATGTTTGCTAATAGAAATGTGATTTTTGTCATGAAAACAATTTAGTTTAAAGCCAGGTGAATTATACTGCTTGGTTTATTTTTCTGTGTTGGTCTTTTGAAATGAGAAAAGGCCTGAAGAATGGAACTGTCTAGATGAGTTTGTGCTGGTGTACTGTCTGAATTAGCAATAATACTCTTTAATTTTCAGAACATTATGCTGAAGTTTTACAATGTAAAGTGAAGTGTGAACATGAATTAACGCCAGTCATTGGAGGGTTTTTTGTGGAGAAATTTGTAGCTACAATGTACCACTATCTGCAGTTTGCTTACTATAAACGTGAGTACTTTGCAACTAATAAATCATATTTGAGGAGTTAAGGAGTTTAAAATCATTAAAAAACATAATTGTGAACACTATGCATACAAGTGAACATGTACATATCTGCTTTTATATAATGTTCTGACAGGAGGTTCTAAAACACCTCTCAGCCAATAAGATGCACTTTGAGGTGTAGTGACTGTTGTAATGTAGGAGACATTATTGTAGACAGAAATCTCCCACAAACAATTAGTGAAATAACCACAGCAGTGATGTTAGTTGAGGCATCAATGCTGACCAGGTCACTAGGGAGAAATTCACTGCATACGTGTAAAAATAGTGCCTTGGAATCTTATATCCATCTCAAAGAAGAGACGGACCTTGATTTAAACATCTGATAAAAGCGGACGTGTTGCTTGGTAAGATCTCACAGACAGCATGGAGACACTGATTGTAACCGTGTCAGTTGCAATTCCAGGCATTTTTGAGAATGCCGTTATTGTGCCTATAACTAATAGTAATTGAGTGTGACATTGTACAACATTAAACACTTGCACTGTATAAACTATTCCCGTAGTTTTAATGATGCTGTGTATCTATGTTTTGCAGTTGAGAATATGAAGAATGCAGCTCCATGTGTAGTGACGTACTTGTTGTTTGACCCTGAAGATTCTGTGATGAAGCAGAATTTGGTGTATTACCAGTATCATAAGGATAAATGGGGCCTGACAGAGGAAGATTTCTTGCCCAGACCAGTATGTTGTTAATGTGCAGATAAGCTGTACTGAATATTGTTGATGGTGTTTCATAGGGCAATAATTTCTCGTACTTCCTTGAGTTAAACAATAAGCTGGGATGCCTAGAAATGAACGAGTATTTGCAAATCTATAATGTTCCTTTGTGTTTTTTAAAACTTATAAGAGATTTCTGTGCTTAAATCACTGGACAATGCTGTGAGCGTTCTCTGAATCCACTGTTTAATTTGCAGGAAGCTGTGCGATATTACAACCAGACCAAATTCCAGTTGCAAATGTATGAATTTGCTAAACAGCATCTACAAGCTGATGATGAAGTAAGTAACCAGTATTGTTACAGCGATTATTGATCAGTTGGATAAGCTTAGACAGGAAACATTGAGTGAATTTTATGCATTGTCACCTTGATTGAAGTTGAGCAGGTTTTCCTTTCATTTGAGTTTTGGCATAAAGAAGCAGAGGGGCAGTGGATACTGCCATGGACACACAACTGCCCTTAACATTGCTCCATATATGGTTCTCTGCTGCCCCACTCCCTGAGAGAAGTTTCTGCTATCATTTTGAAGCGCTCCCTAAGCAGGAAATTGTGTGTCATTGGCTTCACCACAATTTGTTTCATTGTAATAAAATCAAAGGAGTTTTTAAGGATGTGTCTGTTATTTGTTCCTGCCTGACACGCTTGTATTGAAGTATCAGTGATAGTTTATGGTTGCGAGTTCCTATCTCTTAAATTGTGTTACCCTCACAAGGAGGAAAAATAGAATTTGGTGCTTTCTCATTGCAAATGTAAGATAAAATCCCCCAAACATTCTCATGCTCTCTCACTCTCGCACTCCCCCCTCCCCTCTCCCGTCTTACTGTCTGGAATCAGAAGTGTGCTTTGCATTCACTCTGTATGAAGCTGAGGATACTATAAATGTTACAGGAACAATGTGCAAGAAATAGGCCACATTTATCCAGGTAGATTTCAGTTTAGACTGGTGAAAGTTTACTTGCTAAGATAACAGAAGCAGTTGAGATTATTTACACAATCCCAAAAATTAATCAATCAATCTGTTTTTGAATGTGGAATGAGAAGAGAACTAACGTTTCATGTCTGAATAACTCTTCATTAGAACTCTGACAGAATTATCCAGACTTGAAAGGTTAGCTCTGTCCTCTCTCCACAAATGCTACTGAGATTTTCCAGCATTTTCTGTTTTTGTTTCAGATTCCATCACTTTATCGTAATGTTTTTTAATTATCTGTTTTTTTTACTCCAATAAATTCCAGTAGAAGTGAACACTATTTACAATTTTATTACCCCACATGTTTTTCAAACTCTGCATTGTAATCATTCTGTGATTTCCGTGAGAAAATTAGTTATTCTCCAGCATTCATTTACACAGCATCACCACCAGGTGGTGGAAGACACTGCTCTTTGGCAAAGTTTTAACCAAGTGAGACTTTACAAAGGTTTCAGAAAACATTCTTCTTCTGTTAATGCTGCTTCTGTTTGCTAACACTGCTCAGAGAAATGATTGGGCTTGTAAGGTCGTTCTGAATAAAGCTGTATTTATTGGGAATTAAGGTCAGAGGGTTATTGGAGGTCCCGGGATGGTCGTTCCTGCTCTTTTGCAAATCACCTCAGGCTTAAGGTTAAAAGTCGTGGCCAACTGTGGAGACAGCAAGTTTTCACTGAGGATGGTAGAAGAGCTGGAAACTAGAGGGATAACAGCTGACCCTAGGCAGTGGATTCTTTGGAAAGGAAGATTTATATTTCCTTTAAACACAAGAGAAAAGTAACAGGAAACCACCTGATGTATGCTTTCCCCCTTATTGTTTATTTAAATTGAAACTAGGAGGCTTTTGTGAGCAGCAGAAGATCTTAGAGCATGGAGAGAAGCTCCTTTAGATAAAACACTGCCAAGACAGTGAATAAGGTGTGTTGTGTTTGTGTGCACGTGAGGCTAATCTCTGTGGAAGGTGTGTGTGCGCATGAGGCTGCTGTCTGTGGAAGGTGTGTGTGTGTGTGTGTGTGTGTGTGTGGCTGCTCTCTGTGGAAGGTGTGTGTGTGTGCGTGCGTGAAGCTGCTCTCTATGGAGTGTGTGTGTGTGCACGTCCACGTGAGGCTGCTGTATATGGAATGTGTGTGTGTGCGCGTGAGGCAGCTCTCTAAAGGTGTGTGTACACGTGTGAGGCAGCTCTCTAAAGGTGTGTGTACGCGTGGGGCGGGTATGTGCGCGTGCGAGACTGCAGTGGAAGGGTTGATGTGTGAAACGTATCCTCTTTCCTCAGCATACTGGGCTGTCTGCACAGGATCTTTGAGAAGCTTTTATGTATTATACAGAGAAGCCTTGGAATTGTCTGCTTGTGAAAAACTCAGTAGTTTTGAAGGTTGTGTTTGAAAGTGCAAGTTTTTGGATTGAGGTTGTTCTGTTTTTGTGTAGATCATGTGCTGTCCTACATAATGTAGAGATGCCGGCGTTGGACTGGGGTAAGCTCAGTAAGAGGTCTGACAACACCAATTTTAAATCCAACCGATTTATTTGATAGTAAACTATCAAATAAATCGGTTGGATTTAAAAATTGGTGTTGTCAGACTTCTTACTGAGCTGTCCTACATAAGGCAGTGCCATTTAATTCTGCAACTGGTTAATTCCTCAGTCCAAAAATTTACTGGGACTGCAAATACTCTCCAAATGTAAATTTAAAAGATGCCAACACTGCTGATATTTGGCATGTTTCTGGTGTCTGTGTTGAATAATATTGATCTTTAATGATTTTTTTGCCTTCATTAAATTTCTAGCAAATCATCAAAAAGAAGTCTACCAAGGTTTGCAGTTTGGATACCATTTATAGCATAATGTCAACCTTAACATCCAGATATTTTTTTTTAAATCTGATCACATCTGAATGTTGTTTACAAAGAGAATACCAAAGGTTTCTACAACTAGTAATTAAAAAACGGATTCAAAAATAAATCATTGAAACAAGCTATTCAGCCCAACAGCTCCATGCTGTTGCTTTTCTTCCATGTCAGCCTCAGTCACGCCCCACTATGCTCAATCCCTGTATCCATTAGTATCTCACCCTGTGTAATCAGGACTATCGTCTTTTCCGATTCACCCCACTGTCCTGCTCACTCCCCTTATCCATTAGTACCTCATTTCCTGCTCTCTCCAGATACATTTATTGGTTAATCTCACTACAGGAGTAACCAAATCTGTTTGGGGAACTGAAAGTGTAATTTCAGGTGCTGCAATTTTGCCCATCAAGGTGGGAACAACAAAGGGCTTGTAAGCAAAATTAATGAGCAGTACAGTGTAGAATTTTCAGTTGCTTAGAAGTTCTGAGCTTTCTATACATTTTGTTTTTTGGAATTCAGGCTGTGAATTAGTATATTTGATTAACTTTTGCAATATGACGTTGCAGATTAGGCCACAATTTATTGCCATCCCAGTTATCCTTGAGAAGGTGGCAGTGAGCTGCTACCTTGAACTGTTGTTTCAAAGTGATGTAGATACATCCACAGTGCTGATCAAGAGGGAGTTGCAGGTTCTTGGTCCAGTGACAGTGAAGGAATGGTAGTTATAGTTCCTGCTAAGGATGGTGCATGACTGGGAGCAGAATTTACATGATGGTGGTGTTACCAAGTATCTGCTGCTCTTGTCCTTTTTGCCTGGAAATTCGTTTGTGACAGGAGGTTCATTTCCAGTGAAGTTGATGATGATACAAAGCTGCAGGACATCGGTTTGTCTTTCCATTCATTAGTGAGAACAATGGAAGACTGGCTACTGAGAATTTGAGGTCAGATTAAGGTTTTGAGGACTTTCCAGAGTTGTAATCGCAGAATTTGCATCCCACATCTCACCCGTATTTAAAATTAATGCTGCCATGGAGCATAGCGGTAAAAGATTTAATACCTTTTGACTAGTTTGCTGAAATGAGAAACATTCCATCCCAGCTAGTGTGGTAAATGTAACAAATAGTGGCAGCATGACAAAGCGTATTTAAAATTTCTAACCCAGAGCCTGGATATTGAGCACATATTTCTCGTGTGTGTGAAGATATCCCTGTTTGCTTGCAAGCAGAGCTGAACTTTAACAGTAGTATGAAACTATCAATATAAGTTCTAAACCTAGTGTGCAATTACCATCTTAAACAAAGAGGAAGCGTTAATAGAGAGTTCATCATACTTAGATGACCACTAGGGTACATTCTGTATGACTTATTCTTGCTTTTTAAAAATGTGCAGTTGTGGATTAAATTGCAGTGTTCTGGATTAACGGCTCAAGGGTTTTTTAATTTGATTTATTACTCTCACATTTATTAGAATAAAGTTAAAAGTATTGTTTCCTGCAGGCTATATAGACAATGTACATGTGGAGAAGGAAAGATTCATCTGAATCGTGCTGGCACCACAATCCTGGCGAATAGTATACCTAGGACTGTAGATACGGCTTTAAACTAATTAGTGGGGGGTGGGTACAAAGGTGAGGGAAATTGGAAAATCTAAAGTAAAGGAGAGGGTATGTGTGCAGGTTAATGTTGAGGATGTTCCATTAATTAAAGGAGTAGGGGGCACGAGAGAGGTTAGTAGCATTTCTACAAATAAGGTCCAGATAAAGGCTGGTATAAAAACGCTTTACCTGAATGCATGAAGCATTCGGAACAAAGTGAATGAGCTGATGGTGCAAATCAGCACAAATGGGTATGATCTAGTGGCCATTACAGAAACATGGTTGCAGGGTGACCAGGCCTGGGAACTGAATATCCAGGGGTATTGGGTATTTAGGAAGGATAGACAGAAAGGAAAACGAGATGGGATAGCTCTGTTAATAATATCTGGGAGGTGGTAACAGAAGATGTAGGCTCCAAAGAGCAAAACGTGGAATCGTTGTGGGTGGAGATAAGGAATAGTAAGGAAGAAAGACCACACCCACTAGTGTCTATCAGCCCCCAAATAATAACCTTGAGGTGGGGCAGACTATAAACAAACAAATAATTGATACGTGCAGATAATTATGGAGGATTTTAATCTGCATATTGATTGGCTGACCCAAGTCAGAAGCGGTGGGCTTGAGGAAGAGTTCTTGGAATGCTGTTGGGATAGTGTTTGTATGTGACGGAACTTATGAGGGAGCGAGCTATCTTAGATCTGGTACTGTGTAACGAGGCAAGTAAAATTTGGGATCTTCTTGTGAGGGATCCTCTTGGGACGAGTAATCATAGTATGGTTGAATTTCTGATGCAGATGGAGGGTGAGAAAGTAGGGTCCCGAGCCTGTGTCCTCTGTTTGAACAGGGGGGAGTATGATAAGACGAGGGCGGAATTGGTAAATGTAAATTGGGGGTGCAGATTGGTTGGTAGATCGGCTGAGGAACAGTGAAGGATTTTTAAGGAGATCTTTTTCAATATCGACAGAAATATATTCCGATGGTAAAGAAGGACTTTAAGAAAAGGGATAACCAGCCATGGTTATCGAAGGAAATAAAGGAGATGTTAAAAGCTGATGCGTTCAGAGCAGCTAAAAATAGTGGGCAATTAAAAGACTGGGAAAGATTTAAAAAACAACAAAGAATGACTAAGAAAGCAATAAAGGAAGGAAAGGTAGAGTATGAAGCTAAACTAGCTCTAAATATAAAAAATGATAGTAAAAGTTTTTACAAATATATAAAGAAGAGACTGGCTAGAGTGAATGTTGGATCCTTGGAGGACGAGAGGGAGGATTTAACGGTGGGTGATGAGGAAATGACTGAGGCTTTAAATAAGTGTTTTTTTGTGTCAGTCTTCATGGAGGAGGACACAAATAGCTTGCCAAATATTAAAGATAGAAGGATGTTAGGAGATGAGGTCCTTAATGCGATTACTGTCACTAGAGAAGTAGTGCTTGATAGACTAATGGGACTGAAAGTAGATCGGATGGAATGCATCCCAGGATTCTGAAAGAAATGGCAGAGGTGATAGCGGATGCCTTAGTAATTATTTATCAAAATTCACTGGACTCTGGGAAAGTGCCGGAAGATTGGAAAACGGCTAATGTTATGCCACTGTTTTAAAAAAAGTAGCAGACAAAAGACAGGGAATTATAGTTTAACGTCTGTAGTTGGAAAAATGCTAGAATCTGTCATCAAAGAAGAAATAGCAAGACACCTAGAAAAGAATGGTTTGATCAAGCAGACGCAGCATGGATTCGTGAAGGGGAAGTTGTGTTTAACCAATTTATTGGATTTCTATGAGGATGTGACTACTGCGATAGACAGAGGGGAATCGGTGGACGTGGTGTTTTTAGATTTCCAGAAGGCCTTTGATAAGATGCCTCACAAAAGGTTAGGGTGCACGGAGGTGGGGGTAAGGTGTAGGATTGGTTGCCTAATAGAGCGAGAATCAATGTGTGCTATTCTGGTTGGCAGTTGGTGATTATTGGAGTGCCGCAAGGATCAGTGCTGGGGCCTCAACTGTTTACCATTTATATAGACGATCTGGAGGAGAGGGCTGAGTGTAGGGTAACGAAATTTCCTGATGACACAAAGATGAGTGAGGTTATCCACTTTGGTAAGAATAATGGTAGGAAGGATTACTATTTAAATGGAAAAAAGCATGCGACAGTGTAGAGGGACCTGGGGGTCCTTGTGCACGAATTGCAGGTGCAGTAGGTGATTGAGAAGGCGAATGCAATGTTGGCCTTTATAGCTAGGGGGATAGAATATAAAAGTAGAAAGGTTCAGTTGCAGCTGTATAGGGTGCTGGTGAGGCCACAGCTGGAGTACTGTGTACAGTTTTGGTTGCCGCATTCGAGGAAGGATATATTGGCCTTGGAGGGGGTGCAGAGAAGGTTTACTAGGCTGATACCGGAGATGAGGGCATTGGATTATGAGGAGAGGCTGAATAGGCTAGGTTAGTACTCGTTAGAGTTTAGAAGGCTGAGGGGGGATCTTATAGAGACGTATAAGATAATGAAGAGAATGGATAGGGTAGAGGTTGAGAGACTCTTCCTGCTTAAGCAAAGGTAGCAGAACTAGAGGGCCCAGCCTCCAGATTAGGGGAGGGTGGTTCAGATCGGAGTTGCGGAGGGGTTTCTTCATGCAAAGGGTGGTGAATCTTTGGAATTCTCTGCCTGATGAGATGGTGGAGGCTTCCTCACTGAAAATGTTCAAGTCAAGAGTGGATAGGTTTTTAATTGACGAGAGAATTAAGGGTTACAGGGAGAAAGTGGGAAAGTGGTACTGAACCACTAAAGATCGCCATGATCTTATTGAATGGCGGGGCAGGCTCGAGGGGCTGTATGCCTACTCCTGCTCCTGTTTTTTATGTTCTTATGCGTGGAAAAGCAAATTGCTTGGAAGGTATGGAAAGTCTGCAGAAAGATCTGGATAGGCTGAGTGAATGGGTGAAGACCTGGCAGATGGAGTATAATGTTAGCAAATGTTATCCATTTCAGTAGAAATAATAGTAGGAGGGAGTATTATTTAAAAGGCGAAAAGCTGCAGCATGCTACAGTGCAGAGGGACCTGGGGGTCCTTGTGCACGAATCGCAAAAATCCAGTCTACAGGTGCAACAGGTAATCAAGAAGGCGAATGGAATGTTGGCCTTTATAGTGAGGGGGATAGAATATAAAAGCGAGGAGGTCTTGCTGCAATTGTACAAAGCCCAAGTGAGGCTGCAATTGGAGTACCGTGTGCAGTTTTGGTCATCGCATTTGCTGGCCTTGGAGGGAGTGCAGAGAAGGTTCACTAGACTGATACTGGAGGTGAGGGATTAGCCTATGAGGAGAGATTGAATAGACTGGGTCTGTACTTGTTGGAGTTAGAAGGCTGAGGGGGATCTTACAGAGACATATAAGATAATGAAGGGACTAGATAAAGAGGTAGAGAGGTTCTTCCCGCTTAGAAAGGATAGTAGAACTAGAGGGCTGAGCCTCAATAAGGGGGGGAGGGGGTCCAGTTTAGATCAGAGTTGAGGAGGAACTTCTTCACTCAGAGTAGTGAGTCTCTGGAATTCTCTGCCCATTGAAGTGGTGGAGGCTCCTTCACTGAATATACTTAAGGCATGGATAGATAGATAGATTTCTGACAGACAAGGGAATTAAGGGTTATGGGGAGAAAGCGGGAAAGTGGAACTGATTCACTTCAGATCAGCCATGATCTTATTGAATAGCGGGGCAGGCTTGAGAGGCTAGATGGCCTACTCCTGCTCCAATTTCTTATGTAGGGAGGGGGTGCAAAATATTATGTTACAGATAGGCTTAACTGGTGTTCAGTTGGAGAATATTGGTTACTGAACAGGATCAATCCAAATGTAATCTGTGTAGGGGAAGATCCTTAATGTGGGTGTGTTCAAACTAGCATCATAAAGAAGTAGTTTTGCTGCTTTCTAGTCAGTGTGCCGATAGTCTGAATTCCAAGCAAAGGGGAGTGACTGTCCTCAAGATAGAGATTAATCTGCTTTTGCTTCAGCCAGTTTATGCTTTATGTTCCTAATTTGCACTGCACATATTGAAATTTTGATGTGAAGCCCTTTGTACCAGGGTTAAACGTACAGCATGACAGTGTGTTATTGCAGAACTGGATGTGCATACACTTACACTTGAGGTTTAGTATTGGTGCAAAAATACTTTCCCCATCTCACTTGTATAGACTCGGATTGTGGCCCTGGGACAGGGCAGTGGGGCTCACCTTCCTTTCAAACGCAAGTTTTTAATGAATCATTAAAAAAAATTGGATTGTAATCTCATTTTATTTTGTGTTTTACTCTTTGATAAATTTTTTTTTGGGCAAGAAGCGAGACAAAATGAATGAATTAGAATCAGTTTACATTCAGTCACAGAGTATGTGTTGGATCATTAGTGCTAACAGGATTTGGGTTGTACCCCCAGTTCTGACAACATTATAGCTCATATATTTTTAGGACCCGATTTCATTCATTGTATTCTCTATCAGAAATTGCAGTCTAAATTACTACGGAATGAAATGGCTGATTTAATCTTACAATTCTGATTTCCAACATACTCAGTATTTTGCTTGAGTTTAACCTGTTTGTAATACAATCTAGACTTAAAATCGAGAGTTTAGGTTAATCATCATTTGTAATACTATGATCTATGCCATTGGTAGATTTTCTCAAACACAATACCTGAATTGTCGTGATGTCATGTTGGCTCACATACAGTTGTTAATTTTTTTTGTATTGAACCTCTCAGCTGTCCTGTTGTGTTGCCGTGTTAATGATCTTTTTCAGCTCGTAATATATCATTTCAAAATATAGATTTTAATTATATATTTCAAGGATTTTGATAATTGAATTCTAAGACATATAGTTAATCCATAAGTTTGATGGCCAAAGACTGGAGAATAGCCAATGTTTTTCCTTTGTGTAAGAAAAGAGGCAGGGATATGTCAGAAATTCTAGGTTCCATTGAGCCTGACGCCAGGGGTGGGAAGGCCTTGGAGAAGATACTGAGATACAGGGAGAATTGGGACTAATTAGTGACAGGCAACATAGTTTCACATAGAGAAGGTCGTGTCTCACCAAATTGATTTTTTTTTTTGAAGAGGTGACTTGAGGGAAGGGCTGTGGATGTAGTTTATATGGACTTTAGTAAGGTGTTTGACAAGGTCCCACATGGCAGACTAATCCAAAAGCTAAAATTACATGGGATTCCAGGTGGGCTAGCTAGATGGATACAGAAGATGGCTTAGTTATTGGTGACAGCGAATAGTGGTGGAAGGGTGATTTTCAGAATGGAGATCTGTAGCTAATGTATCTCAGAGGGATCAGTGCTGGGACCTCTGTTTGTAGTATATATAAATGATTTGGAGGAACAGGGGGCTCAAGTTCAACATGAAAGGGGGAAAGTTTAAGGGAGATTTGTGTGGGAAGTTTCTTCACACAGAGTGGAAAGTGCTGCCAGAGGAGGTGGTGGAAGCAGGCAAATTAGCAACACTTAAGAGGTATCTGGATGGGTTCATGAATAGGAATGGTACCCAAGGACACAGTCTGAGTAAAGGCAGATACTTGTTTTTAGTTTAGTTAGGACATTATGATCTGCATGGACTTGGAGGGGCTGAATGGCCTATTTCTGTGCTGTTCTTTTTCTTTGTAAACTGAAAGCAGCAAAAGTGTGATACATTCTGATTGTAAAGTACAGTCCTTTATAATTGTTGGAATTGAGTGTGTAAGGTGTAACAAATTGCTTTGTGTGAAATGATGAAACTCAGCACTTGAACTATGCCTCTTGTTCAACACTTCACAGTAAATGTCTCAAGTCTGTCTCTGTTACAAGTCAATGTCACTGCAAGATTAAATAGAAGCAATATGTCTGATCATTGGAGTTTTTAATGATTTATTTTTAAACAAAAGCTATTATTTCACATAAGAAGAAAACTTTCAGTCGTTTTGCAATAAAGCTAACAGTGAATCTGGAATTATAGAGGAAGTCATGCTGAGGTCTGAGAACTTATGTTTGTTCTTCCTGTGCAGGATGAAGTTCTGGAATATATTGATGATCTCCTGGAAACTGCCGACAGTTAATCTCAGCAGTAGAACAAATTCTGTACAAGAGCTGCATTGATCAAAAGTGGATTGCTTTCTCTGGCTGCTTCAACTCAGGATAATGTCCCCGAATCCTGAACCCTTCCCATAGCTGCTTAAAGTCTTCGATTCTTTTTAAATCCACTTCTGTTAGTTTGTCAGTGTTTCAGAGTGATAGCTCTGTAACATCTTCCTGAAATGTGTCTTTTATTATTTAATAGACATTTTTTAGCTTTGAGCTTTTGTTAAGTTTTACAGTTAAATTCCATTATTCATTCTTCAGGTTGCGTCAGGCATAGTTTATGGCTGAAAACTGTTGCTTCATAACTACTTGTCTCCTTCATAGCTCTCCCAGTCTGCTATTCCAACATGCTTGGACTGTTGTGCCAGTAATGGTTGAATATAGAGGCTTTCCTTAAAAGGATGTTTATTCTTTTTCCTACATAATCTAAAATGACGTTTAAATATATTTGGCACACAGACTGTGTTTAGTCGTTTTAACTGACTTCCTGTTTCTGTACAAACTTGGTTGGTTTGACGGTTGAATGTTGTCCTGAGTTAGTCCCAGGATCATGTCGTGTTTGGCAGCAGTGGAGTCAATCATTAAAACTAGTTTCTGCGTTCAGACTGGAGAGAAGCATCACTCTGTGATTGCTGTTCGTGCTTAATTATCCTTCACACTGATCTGGATTACCAGTGGAAACTGAAGATGTTATTCATGCTGTTTGACGGGGAACCTCATAATATTGGGAAAATATCATTTAGAATGGGATCTTGTATGATTCTTAAGTACCAGAAGGGAGAATATTTGTTGTAAGATGTTGAGCAAAGTCTGGATATAATTTTCATTTAAAAATACAACTAACAATTACATAGATGGGAAATGCAGAAATGTGTACTGATTTATAATTCTACTGCAAAAACTTAAACCAAACTTGTTTCGTGCTTTGCCTCCAGCTTTCACTAGTGGTACTGCCTCAATGCCAGAGAAAACATTGACTCATTTATTAATGTTTGAACATAGACCCTTGATGCTGTTTGTAGCGAGTCAGTGTGAAAAACCCACAACTAATCCTTCAGTGCAGCTGCTTGTGTCTGGATACTTGGTTGTGAGCCATGCTTTAAACAGCAATCCCTTTTACACAGTCTCGGGTGGATTGAATAACACAGTGTAAACTCACTGTACAATTAGAAATCCTCACAAAACAACTGCTGCTTTGATAACCTGAATAATCTGCAATCTTTATGGGGCCCAAACTGTGTTTAAGAAGAAAGTGAATTGGTGGCCATTTTAAATTGCTGGGTAGTGTGCATTACTGAGAATTGCATAATGCAAATCTTTGTTGGTCACTTCCAGCCACCTCAACCAAGAAAAACCCTCAAAGCTTTCCTTTAAATTCTTTCCATGTTTACCTGGGGTCACAAGCTATCTTTTTATGTACAATCCAAATTGCTTGAGCAAACAGAAGAGAAATAACATCAATATGTTTAACTTTTTTTAAGATTTATTTTTGATAATTTAAAGCAAATTGTCAGACAATATGAAGTGGATAGTCAATTATTTATGCTCCCCCATTACACGGTATGGAGTCTTCCTCTGTCTCTGCTCACAATGTCTGGACTGTAAACTGCAACATTCTTGTGGTAAATCCTGTTTTTGTTACATGAATCATATTAATGTAACCATATTAATCTTTCTTCATACACTACAGCCATTGTGTTCAAATGTTTTTTTTAAAAAAGGATAAGAATCTGTACAACTGACTGGGTGCCTTAAACTAATAAAAATGTTTTTAACCTTTTCTGGAGAGAGTATATTGATTTTTTTTTTTGTGAAGTGTTCTCACAAACACTGGCCTCATCTTATAGATGAGATTTCACTTTTTTGATTATTTTTCAGAGCAGTATGAAGTCATTTAGCAAAAGCTGGTTGCATATAAAAATGGAATAAATATGTAGGAAGTAGAATAAATATATTGCATATTGTCTAGAAATATTCTATTAGTTACAATAGGGATTATATTAGTTAAACACATGCAAACTGAAACAGAACCTAAATAGAAATTATTTACAAATCTTTACATGTTGCTGATAGGAGCCAATATTCCCACCTTCCACGTCGCAAGATGCTGATGCGGATGCATAAGTGAATTTATAACATCTGATCACCGACCCAGCAAGGCTGTGTCCCCAACAAGAAGGTCATTAGTACTTTGATCATGGTTCTATTGAAACACTATGTGTGTGTTGCATATTCCAGCTATTTTAAGCTGTAACAATAATTATTTAAAGCGTATTAGAATGAAGACACCTTCTATTGTATTGCAATGTTTCCCATTTTCAAGAGGGTAAGTTCTCATGGCCCCACTTTGATTTTGGAGCCTCCATCAAAAAGCCGCCTTCCTTGTTATACTTTATGTTGCATCTCTATGTGCTCACTGCACCTCGCCTGCCCCTTTCCGTTCATCTGGTACACGGATGTTTTCTGATGTCTGTGTCTGTAGCACCACACAGTCAATATCGCTGCCAGTACTAGCAGACCAATCACAGTAACAATGACAGCAATTATTGGGCCTTTGCCTGAGTGCTCACACTCCTTCCCTCTGCAGCTTTCAACAGTGGGGAGCAGTTTGGCCTCAGTGCCATCATTGAAATTCACCCTTTTAGTGAAGCCATCATGCATATCTATTTCTGAAAAATCCATCAAAGTCCGAGTACTTGCTTCAAGTGTGCCTAAAGTCAAAATATGACGGGTTGAAATTTCATCTGTTTTTGTGGGCATTGGGGTATGATCTAAAGGATATAAACCTTCATTCTCTGTTTCTATGGTGACTGTTGGAAACAGTGAAGGTTCAGTTATTTGATCAGAGAATTTCCAGGTCTCATCGGTGTCTATATTCAAGAAGGTAGTGGTGTCAAAATTGGCATCTTCAATAGCTTTACTGGCACTGACATTTTCAGGTTCTGTAGTTGATGTTAGAGCTATATCCATTTGTTTAATTTCTGGATCAGGTACTTTAGTTGGCATATTTATAATGTGTGTGTACTGAGTGGCAAAAGTGCCTGGAGCTTGTGGCCTGCTGATCTCAATATGGTTGGAATGATCTGAGGTAGCAATAGTTTCATCCTCAATTTCCATTGATCCATCAATCTTTTCGCCTTCCTCTTCAGTTTCTGATACAATGGGATAACCATCCACCCATGATTCATCTGTACTGGCAACAGTTGCCTTGGTAACTTTAGTTTCATTGTGCACAAAGGATGGCTCAGCAGGCAAATCTTCATCTTCAGCTGATTGGACCCCATTGGTAGCATCGGTCTTCACTCCAATTTGATTATCGCTTGAAGTAATTTGGATTTCAGATTTTATGTCTGGTTCCTCAGTATCAGGCTGGTCTGTGTTGGGAAATGCCTCCGAGGGAAACCAAAACTGATGTTTCTGGCTGAGTAACGAAACTGGTGACTTGGTGGTTTTGAAAGTTTTTTGGCCATCCTGTCCTATTGAGCCATCAGTTCCCTCATCAAGTTCATCATCCACTCCTTTCTCATCATCCTCAGAAACAATGACTCTGCCTTGCTCATTAGGATCTGAAAATGACATTGATTCTTCGTCAGGAAACTTGTCTTCGTAATCGACATGTCCCTCAGTTTCATCTAAAAGATCAACAAACATCTGTGACTGAATTATCTGAGCTGGGATTTTTTGTTATATGGAAGACTGCATTAAAAGTATTAATTTCTACAATTCTAGATGAGATAATATCTCTTTTTACACTGCCAATATTAGTATGCTCAACCTGCTGGCTACTGAAATATAGATTAATCATGATAGAAATAATGAAGTGAGGGCTTATTTTCAGCGTTGGCCTAAGCTTTTGCTCTGCTGAAGTGTAGGTCTTCCATCCCTCTATCAACAGGAGGAGACAACGCTTCCTAACCTTTGTCAAAACCTTACCCAAAATTCCTCAACCGCCAACTCATTCCACCATCCGATCTGAACTCCATTCCAAACTGCTTTGAATACAGGCAATGTTGAATGTGTTTTAACATTGCTGAGACATTATCGAAGCAGTATGGGGAATGATTTGACAAATGGTAAATGTAATGGGAAGATAAGTTGGCCTTTTCCTCCCCAGTTGCAGAGCCCATTCCTCACCAGGGTGAGGGAGTAGGAACTAAGCAAATATATATTTATGCTGGTCGAGTAATGTCACATAGAAACAGAAAATAGGACTGGGACGAGGCCATTCAGCCCTTTGATCCTGCCCTGCCATTTATTATGATCATGACTGATCATCCAACTCAGTAGCCTGATCCCATCTTTGCCCCCATATCCTTTGATTCCTTTACCTCGAAATAGCTCCAGCTGCTTTTTGAAAACACACAATGCTTTGGTCTCAACTGTTTTCTGTGAAAGCGAGTTCCACAGGTTCACCACTAGCTGGGTGAAGAAATTTCTTTATCTTTGTCTTAAATGGTCTACCCTGTATTCTCAGATTGTATTGTTATAAGTGGGTCACAATCTCCCCTGGTTCAGTAGCTTAGGTTAGAGTCTCCCAGTGCCATCTTCTCAGTGCTTCAGTACCATCCTGATCTGCGCTCTGATGTCTATACCACATAGTCTGGTATGATAGTGTGTGGACATTTAGTCCTGCTGGTAACAGATACCAAGGTACCCAAGAGCAGAAGATCTGATTGTTGTGAGCTCTAAATTACCTCAGTGGGGCTGTGACACCAACACCATTTAGACAGAATCTTGATCAATTTTGTCACAAGTGTCATTGCATCAAAGATAATTAACTAGTCAAACATTTTTCTTTCCCATACTGCTGTATTCCATATTTGTCTAGTCCCAGTCTAGTGTTATCCAATAGAAATTCCTGACTAATTCCCGATGTTGCTATGGCGACTTCAACATAGGTTTATATTTATTGAAGCAGCTTCGCCAATCATTCAGTAACTAGTGAAACATTGGCTCAAAGCGCATTGGCTAACTCTGCTCTTGCTCTTAGCTTTTACCAACACACGTGAAGAGGTTGAAGTTCACCCTGCAGTTATTGAGATAAAATGACCGATGACTGTCTAATGCCCAATCTGTCACATGTGATTAACGTGTGGGAGCGGCTGAACTGTCAAAAATGTGACACGAAGCTTGCTTTGGTTGGGTGTTTCTAGCACTGACACTGTTGCAAGCCATAATATCACATCAGAAAACTAGTTCACATGCAAGGGGTATTCCAACCGGTTTAATATCGATGCTGCTCTGAATACTTAAATATTAACAAATAAAAAATCTTATCCTGCAGCAATGCAAGGACTAAATTAAATAGTTCTCACATATCGAACATGTTGGGACTTCAAGGTTATGCTTAGCTGAGATTAAATGAATGCCATTTTCAAATTATCTGTCCGAAATGCTGCTTCCGCTTTGAAACAAATGGCAAAAGATTCTCTTTCCTCATTTGAACCAGTCCACATGCAGACAGTTCTGGCACAGGCAGCCCAGCCGAGATAGCGAGGGTATAAATACTGCTATTCATCAGTCTGACATCAAAGAAAACAAATTCTGTTTCCCCTATCCTAAGGTTCACGTTGCCTTTCCCAGAATGACACTAATGGGTGTGCCCAATATTGGGTAATAATTTCAGTCTGGTTTGTAGAAAGTAACCCGGCCCCTGTGTTGGCGTTTCGCGAGGAAATGTGATGTTGGTTATATTTAGCAGCTGCGAATGCTTCAAATGATTGGAATTTTATTTTCACAACGTTTGAATTATTTTTAATTGCGTGAACCTGAAATTGGACAGAATTCAGCTCCACCTTTAGTAATCAAGCATGTGTAATGTTCTTGACTACTTTTAAAGCCAGTTTTTTATTCTGAACAAGCAGCATCTTGTCTAACCAACCCACGGGGCCTTAGCGAGACAAGTTCTGTGTTGCAAAATCAGCGCACTGCACAGAGAAAAATCCCTAAATCCCCCAGAAAACACTGCCAGCCAGAGAGTCTCTCTCTGTGCTTGCCTCTTCGTCTGTCTCATCATCCCTCTGCTTCTCTCTCTTCCTGTATCTCTGTGGCTCAGCAGTTAGCACTGCTGCCTCACACCGCCCGGATTCGATTCCTAACTAGGGTGACTATCTATGTGGAACTTGTTCATTCTCCCTGTGTCTGCATGAGTTTCCTCCGGATGCTCCTGTTTCCTCCCACAATCTGAAAGACATGCTGGTTAGGGTGCATTGACCCGAACAGGCACCAAAGTGTGGCGACTGGGGGAAATTCAGAGTCACTTCATTGTAATGTTAATTTAAGTTCTACTTATGACCAATAAATAAACTTCACTTTATCTGTCTCCGTGGAAAGGTGAGCATGAGAGAGTAAATATTAGCAATGATCGCCCATTCCCTTAGCAATGATCTCATTTTAAGGTTCAGCTGTGGTAAGCTGTTTTACAGTAAATATGTTTTTTCCTCCCCATTCCTTCCCTCCACTTCCCTCGCCTCCCTTCCCCACCCCTCCTCACCCCTCCTCTCCCCTCCCACCGTCCCCTAACCTCCCCACCTCCAACCCCTCCCCTCCCCACCCCACTCCTCTCCACCCCTCCCCTCCCCTCCGCATACCTCCCCTTCCCATCCCTCCCCACCCTTCGCCATCCTTCTCCTCCAAACCTTCCCCACCCTTCTCTTCCCCTCCTCACCCCTCCTGTACAACACACCTTTCTCCCACCCCCACCAAATACAGAAATAATAAAGGATGTTTCTACAGTCACACTTTTTACCCTCTGTGTGCCTGGGGTAAGTGAATATCCCTGTGTTTCCAATGGAACATAGTGTTCATTTTCAACAAGAACAGCAGCAAGATGCATTAATTTGAAGAATCATTGTATCTTTAAAGTCCCTCAGCTATTCAGAATCAACCTGTCTGGTTTGAATTTAAACAAATCTTGGCAATTAACTGTTAGTCATTAGTTAACTGATGCATTATCCATGATAATGCTTCTGCCAAACTAAGTCAATTTGCCAATCAGTCAGCACTCTCCTCTCAGTATAAATTGTTGTTCTCTTTCCATTTGGTGCCCTTACAAATTATCCTGATGAGTGCAAGACCAAAAGCTTCAACAACATATCTTTTTTAGCAATACTCTAATTTACATCCAACTATAGATATATATATATACATCAAAATATTGTAGAAATAGATATCCTATTTAAAAATAAAAACTTGTATATTTACAGTGCCTTTCAAAACCCCAAGATGTCTCAAAATACTTTGCAACTAATTCAATATTTTTGAAGAATAGCCATTGTTGTAAATGTTGGGAATGCAGCTCCAATGTAGAGATACATGTAGAACTCCAAGAGATACCCACAGCATTGAGTCTACATGACTGTGATAAAACTTATGCTAAGTGCATTTCACAATAATCCTGTGGCCCAGTGAAAAGTGACAATAGCTCAGATTTTGCAGTGAAACTGTCAGCTTTCGCTATCATTACTCTACTGAAACCAACAGCAACTTCTGGAGTCTGTATATGCACAGTACAACACAGAAATCCAGATGTTGCTGGCAGTGATTCTACATTTTTCCAGAGGGTACGTGATTCCATCCTGTGGTGACCCTTAACCATTTCAATTGACAAGAAGTTCCAGATTTACACTATTGGTCTCACTGTAAAACTTTGGAAAAAGTTACACCTTGTTGAATGAGGTGCAACTGAGATTTGAATTTCTTAATTATTGCTCGTTATTCTCCCTGCTCCTGAAAACTAGTTCTATATTTGTGGAATGTTAGATTTTGTTACACAGAAAAATCTAAATTTAAAAAAAATATTATTTCATTATTTTTATTTTATATTCTATCTTAATTCAACCATAATCATTATGTTGCAATCTGAAAATCTAAATCGAAGGTTAAGAATATTAAATTGCTTTAACTTGCTGGCTTATGTGAGAATACTTTAATGTGACTGGAACCTTATTTGTTTTCTGTCATATGAAAAACTATTGTCAGGAATGGGGAAATCCATACCTCAGGGATCACTGGATCTTTGTGAACAGTTTGTTCAAGCTCAATATTGAGCATCTTTGCCTTACTGCTAACCAAACATCTGGGTCATTAATAATCAGGTAAAAATAAAGTGATACCCTCATTCAGGGGACAGTCAGATGGATTCAACACAAAGCACAAATCCCAGTTCATGGAATCACAGAATCCCTACAGTGCAGAGGGCGGTCATTTGGCCCATTGCGCTTGCACCGACAACAATCCTTCCCAAGCTCCATCCCCGAAGCCTACATATTTACCCTGCTAGTTCCCCTGACATTAAGGGGCAATTTAGCATAACCAATCAATCTATTCCAATATCTTTGGAGTGTGGGAGGAAATCGGAGTACCTGGAGAGAACATGCAAACTCCACACAGACAGTGACCCAACCTGGGAATTGAATCAGAGCCCTCAGCACCATGAAGCAGCAGTGCTAACCACTGTGCCTCCATGGCGCCCAGTTCCTCATTGTGTTCTTAAAACTGCATAACCAGATAGCTTCCAATAGTTAGTGAGTATCCATTGGTATACAGAAGGGAAATATAAATATTTT
The DNA here is from genome assembly GCA_024679065.1 of Sphyrna mokarran. Lineage (NCBI taxonomy): Eukaryota > Metazoa > Chordata > Chondrichthyes > Carcharhiniformes > Carcharhinidae > Sphyrna > Sphyrna mokarran. The sequence continues at coordinate 82,676,706 of JAGIQG010000007.1, read as the reverse complement.
AAAACATTGTTGGCCTGTGCTATCAGTTAGCTCTTGTGATAACTCTGGAGAAATTTGAAATATAACACCATGCCATCCAGCTGTTTAATTTAGTTTGAAGTTGGATTTAATTCCATAATAAAAAGTTTTATTTCCATAGTTAAAATATCTGTTACCCATCAGGAGAAATTAGTTTTGAATGGAATGAGACAACCTAGAAAATGCTCCAAATAAATCAAAAATTAAAATCTATCCAAGAGATCTGCCCTTAGATCCTTCTTGAAAATAAACATCCAGCTGTCAGGGCTCACACTCCCGCTAAATTCGCCAACTCCCCCCAACTGTGTATCCACAATAAAAATGAACAACACTTGCACCCATCTGAGGGTTAACTCACTAGCTGCTCATGTCCTGCCACACTGAGTGCAATGCCTTATTTTAAAGTGTGCCATGAAGTTCATGATTGTTCATCAGAGGGAAGGATTTCATCAGTCTGTATCTAGAGTTGTTAATTTGCTAGGTTGGCCTGTACGCTTCTAAATATGTGTATAAATCTTTGTCTTGGTAAAACATTATTAATGCTGAGGGACATCTTGGCAGTGAATTAGTCACAAAAATGAACTTAGGTCACTGTTTAACCTAATTATTGTAATTCAAGTGATTTATTTACTCTGCAAACTGGGGGATGGCACCATTGCCCAGAATTTCAAGTTGGCAGGTGTCTGTTCCTATATTTAAAGTCTGACGGAGATCCACAATTTTATTTTTAGCTATTTTGACATGGTTAATATCCTGGTAAATAAACACATGTGCTGTTTCATAATTTGTCAGAGTTTCCTTTCCTAGTTACACACAGTTAGCCATAAGTTCTTAACAAATTCATATGACTATACAGTGACCGGTGAGTCATAAACCCACTAGAAGCTTATTTCTCTCTAACAAATAAACTAACAGATAGTCCAATGCAATAAGACATTTCTCAGATAATTATGGATTGGGGCAATAAAATCATTGGAAATGAACCATTGTTCCTGATGACTATAGTCTTGATAACATGGGATGGAATGAGAATGATGTTAAAACAGGATGGAAATCTTTAACATGGTTGGAGGTGGGAACAGTGCAGAAGGCGGTCATTTGGCCCATTGCGCTTGCACCGACAACAATCCTCCCCAAGCTCCATCCCCCAAGCCTACATATTTACCCTGCTAGTTCCCCTGACATTAAGGGGCAATTTAGCATAACCAATCAATCTATTCCAATATCTTTGGAGTGTGGGAGGAAATCGGAGCTTACTTCCACCTTTCCAGGCCAGTACTCAAATCCAACTAGAACATGAGGTGAAGTAAATACCTCTCAGTTTCTAAAATAAAACCTCAACGCAGTTCCTAACTTCTTGATGTCCAGTGGATGTAAAAGATCCCATGGCACTACATTAAAAAAGATCAGGGGAATTATTGGACAATATTTATTAACATCCCTGTTCCTGGAGGATCCTAGATTGATAGTGTTTCAGTTACTTGTGTTCAATTAGGGGGAGAGTTGCTCAACATACGAACTCAGCCAAGGATTGCACAGTGCTGACAATAGGGCTGTAACTTACAATATATTCCATTCCTGAACATGCCCTCTCTAAAATGGTGTTTTGATGATGTTGCAAAGCATCACTAAAAGGACAAAACAGCTCTACGTTACTCTGACATAAACCAGAATGATGGGAAATAAATACATTTATTTTACAAGTTGATCTTTAATATTTCAAGATGGCTTTGGTCAGCACAGAGAATATCCCAATTACATATTACAATGCCTCTAAACACTGATCCTATTGAGTGTTATTATTTGGTATTGTGTACTTTCTCTCACCTTTTACACAGGCTTGGACAAATCCATACCATTCTCCACAGCTATCACACAACAAGCTGAAGGCATTCTCCCTGTTGGCCATGACATAACCTTGGGCACAGATATAAAGCAGCTCATCACCCATTTCGGTTCCAGTATGACCCTGCAGAATGGTGTTGGGGAAGGAGGGGGGGTCTCCACAAGGCTTACCTGCAACAAATCAAAAGAAGTGCTCAATTGGCAACAATTTCTAAAACATTCACTCAGATCAGTTTTATTTCCTCTGTAGACCTTACTGTTTTTGCGTCATTGTCTGAGAGTTCAGATTTCTGGCATTGGTGAAGAGGTTTTGCTGTTTTGTGACTGATTTGTAAGACTAAGGAGATGATTGCATTTGCATAAACATTTTTGGATAAAAAATGTTAGAGGAGAAAGGTCAGAGGAGAGAGGAGAAAGCTACAGCTGTTAAATGTTGGGTCCTGAGCATTATAACATATTTAATCAGAAGATATGGCGCCTTTTATGAGCATCAGACATCCCAAAACACTTTGCAGCCATTAATATACTCTTTAAGTGTTGTCACGATTACAGGAAACAAGCAACCATTCTGCACAAAGCAAACTCCTGTAACAGCAATGTAAAAATGTCCAGATAATCACTGGGATGTTCATAAATGCCATACAAGACACTGGGATCATTTCCCTGCTCCTCTTTAAAATAGGACCATGGAATCTTTTACATCCACTAGAGAGAACAGTTAGGTCCTAAGTTTACTGTCTCATTCAAAAATGTAGCACCCAAAATATATCATCTCTAGCAATGCCGTGCTTCCTCAGTACTACACTGTGTGATAATAGATAACACTGCCTAGATAAGACTCCTAGATAATAGTGCCTAGATAACTATGTAGATAACATTCCTAGATAATGATGCCTAGATAACACTAGCTGGATAATACTGTCTAGTTAACACTGCCTAGATAACACTGCTAGATGACAGTGCCTAGATAACAGTGCCTAGATAGAAACATAGAAACATAAAACATAGTACAGGCCTTTTGACTCTCAATGTTGTGCAGAGCTATGTCCAAACCCAAGATCAAGCCATCCCACTCTCTATAATTCTGGTGTGCTCCATGTGCCTATCCAATAACCGCTTGAAAGTTCCTAAAGTGTCTGACTCTGCCATCACAGCAGGCAGTGTATTCCACACCCCAACCACTCTCTAAGCAAAGAATCTACTTCAGACATCCCTCTTATATGCCCCACCATGAACCTTATAGTTATGTCCCCTAGTGACAGCTACATCCACCCGAGGAAATAGTCTCTGTTTACCATATACATAGATGATCTGGAGGAGGGGGCTGAGTGTAGGGTAACAAAATTTGCTGATGACGCGAAGATGGATGGAAAAGCAAATTGCATGAAGGATGCGGAAAGTCTGCAGAGAGATCTGGATAGGCTGAGTGAGTGGGCGAGGATCTGGCAGATGGAGTTTAACATTAGCAAATGTGAGGTTAGAAACTTTGGTAGCAATAATAGTAGGAAGGAATATTATTTAAAAGGTCAAAAGCTGCAGCATGCTATGATGCAGAGGGACCTGGGGGTCCTTGTGCACGAATCACAAAAATTTAGTCTGCAGGTGCAGCAGGTGATCAAGAAGGTGAATGGAATGTTGGCCTTTATCATGAAGGGGTTAGAATAAAAAACAGGGAGGTCTCGCTGCAACTGTACAAGGCACTAGTGAGGCTGCAACTGGAGCGAAGTGTGCAGTTTTCGTCCCTTTATTTGCGTAAGGATATATTGGCCTTGGAGGGAGTACAGAAAAGGTTCACTAAGCTGATACTGGAGATGAGGGGGTTAGCTTATAAGGAGAGATTAAATAGACTGGGCCTGTACTCGTTGGAGATTAGAAGACTGAGGGGGCATCTTATAGAGATTTACAAGATAATAAAGGGGCTAGGTAGGGTATAGATAGAGAGATTTTTTCCGCTTAGAAAGGAAACCAGAACTAGAGGGCGCAGCCTCAAAATAAGAGGGGGGGCAGTTTAGAATGAAATTGAGGAGGAACTTGATAATGTAGATCTAAACTAGTAGCTTTGTGATTGAGAGTTCAAATCTTTAGGTTAATAACAGATAAAACTACCACAGAAGCAGCCAGAGTATCATAAAATCCTCAGTACCCCCATTGGAGCAACTTCATGTGAAGCATCCTCCAAATTCACATCCAAAACATACGTTAGGTGGACGAAGGAAGATGGATCTAAGAGGAAGGTCTTCAGTGATGCCTGACCAACAGACCTTTTGACAGCATAGGGATATAGGAGCAGGAGTAGACCATTCAGCCCATCAAGCCTTTAGTCATTCAATTAGATCATGACAAATCATCTATCCAAATGCTACTTTCCAAAACTATCTCCATATCCCTTCATGTCATTAGTTTCTGTCTTAAACATGCTGAATGACTGAGCTTCCACAACTGTTTGGGGTAGAGAATTCCAGAGATTCAAATCCTCTGAGTGAAGAAATTCCTCCGTGTCTCAGCCTTAACTGGCCTCAATTTTAATCTGAGATGATGTTCCCTGGTTCTAGATACAGCAGCCTGGGGAAAAGTCCTATCAGCAACTGCCCTGTCACGCCTTGTGAACATCTTGTAAGAGATCAATGCTGCTGACCAATAAGACAACCTCAAGAGCACCTCAAAATGAACATGCTCATGAATACTTCCTTCTTCAGTAGTGAAATTGAAGGGCCTCAGGAAAGAAGGGATTGCTCCTCCAGAGGAGATCAGGTGACCGTTCCTGGACCTAGGTGAGCTTTGCAGTTCCCTAATGCTACCCATGGCTCACTGACTTCCTAATGGGAATACTGTCAGTCTTTTGACAGAGTGGCCCATGTGACACCAGGAAAGTTATAATGCTGAGGGAAAATAATCCTTGATTGGAATTTTCATCGTCTGTCTGTCTTTCTCTCTCTATGGAAAAGACTGTCAATTCCTGTGACAACCCATCCCCTGGGAAAGGCAGCCAGGGGCTGAGCTGTATCGTAGGATTTCCCACTACTTTCCTATTCTCCATATTTTCCCAAAATCTGCACTGGGCTGAGAAAGTTCAGCCAACCCAATCACATAACCTACCCCCTAAAACAGAGGATAAATCTCCTAATATGATCATCCAGATGATCAACATTCACATGAGGTAAATCTTGGTGTGTGCCACATCTCCTGCTCTCTTTAGTTTCTATGCTGGGGTTAAGTGTTGTTAACTGTATCTACATAAACTGGAGTCAAGTGTAAACCCAGATCATGTAAAGGGTTCAGGTTTCCTCCCTGAAATGAATGGCTTAATCCTGCTCCTATGTCTCTATGCAGTCAATGGGACAACTGCTCAGACATCACTGAGGACGCTCCTCTTCGATCCATCTTCCCTAACGTATATATTTGGATGTGAATTTGGAGGACGCCTCATGTGAAGTTGTTCCAGTGGGGGTGCTGAGGTCAAGTTCAAGCTTGGGAGCTGCATAATGTCCAAGAACTCAGAGAAAAATTCTGTTGCATGTTCCAAGTGTGAAACATTTTCCTCTTGGAGGGCTGTGTGATAGGTTGTGTACATAAAGCCCACAATTCTATACTAAGGTCTAACAGACAGTAAATCACAACCATAAATCATTGTTTAGCAGCCCAATTTCTAACATGAGTCCCAAGCAAGTCTGTGCATGTAAGAAAACACATCTACACATGTGGGGCCAATTGAGAGAGTGGTTAATAAAGCATTCAATATTCTAGGCTTTATTAATACAAGCATAGAGTATAAGAGAAAGGATGTTCTGTTAAACTTGTATAAATCACTCATTCAGATTCAGCTGGAATATTGCGTCCAGTTCTGGGTATCACAGATTTGGAAGAATGTGAAGGCAGTGGAGAGAGTGCAAAACAGATTCACAAAAATGTTTCCAAGATTAAGGAAGTTAAATAGAAAGATTGGAGAAGTTGAGACAGTTACCCTTGGAGAGGTTTGAGAGGAAATTTGGTAACCAAAATCATGAGATGTTTAGAAAGAGTCAATAGAAAGAAACTGTTCCCATTTGTGAAACAATTGAGAACAAGAGTATTCAGATTTAAAGTGATTGGCAAAAGAAGTAAAATCGACACAAGAACAATCTTTTTCACCCAGCGAGTGGTTAAGGTTTGGAATGCACTGCCTGGAAGTGTGGTGGAGGCAGATTCACTCAAAGCATTCAAAAGGGAATTAAAATATTATGGATTAAGGGGAGGAGGTAGGGGGATAATAAGTGAAATGTTCATTCAGAGACTTGGCGCGGTCAGGATAAGCTAAATGGCTTCCACTGCATTGCAATGATTCAGTTAATACACATAATAACATATATATCAAATACATACACAAGAATGACCAATGAATAAACATAAATAGGAAAAGATAGGTGAATAGGCCACTGACTATGTAACCAGTTCAATAAATATACATAAATAGAAAAGTATGTTTGCTTAGAAAATGAATATTTCCGGACAGATTTATATAAATAAGCTCAGAATTATATATATAAGTCAGTAACAAGCAAGCTGACAAATGCAGAGGCTGAAATATAACAGTCCATAAATCAATTAACAAACAGCATAAAGGCAAATAAATGGTTCACAATGATGCTGACTGGGTCTTCACTATCACTTGAATGCACCAAGGGAAAACTGTGTTGTGCTTTCACTAGTTTCAATTTCAGTGTGTAAATCCCCTGCAATGAGCCAAGTTTGAAGAGTGAACAGCAACTGAGGGGTGGTGGGATCTGGAGGAAGATGTCTTTTTATATCTTTATGTGGAGTAATTTACCTGTGAGGAGGCCCTCCTGCTCAGTGTTGTAACAGTAAAATAGAGAACAGGGGAACTGCATCCAAGAAACTAAACTGACTCCCTGGGCCAATGTGTCACAAGCAGTATAACTCCAGTCAGCATTTTATGTGCAGTAATAGCTGCAGTCTAAATCAAAAGTTTGTGTTGACATAATTAATTAAATCATGACTTTAAATTACATCTGGTACGTCTACCAGAAAGATTATTTAGAAGATTTTTTAAGAGATAATTTTGCCAGATAATGAAACAAAACCTGCTCCCAGCTGAAATGGTGCCATGTGGCAGCATAGTGGCCCAGTGGTTAGCTTGCTGCCTTCACAGCACTAGAGACCGGAGTTCAATTCCTGGCTTGGATCACTGTCTATGTGGAGTTTGCGTGTTCTCCCTTTGTCTGCACAGGTTTTCTCCTGGTGCTCCGGTTTCCTCCCACAGTCTGAAAAACGTGCCAGTTAGGAGCATTGGCCATGCTAAATTCTCCCTCAGTGTACCCAAACAGGCATTGGAGTGTGGCAACTCGGGGATTTTCACAGTAACTTCATTGGTCTGTTGATGTAAGCCAACTAATGGCTAATAAATAAACTTTGATCTGATGTAGGGATATTGGAGTAGGGATTGTGGTCGGTGAAGACTCAATGGACTAAATGGCCTCTTTCTGCACTGTAGGGTTTCTATGATTCTATAATGTACAAACTGACTGAACAGAATTGAAAACTGGTTGGCAGACAGGAACAGAGAGTAAATGCATCTTTTTCCAAATGACAGGTAATGAATGACTAATGAAGGGATCGGTACTGGGATCCCAGCTACTCAATACACACATTAATATTTAAATGAGGAAAATAAATGCAATATCTCCAAGTCTGCACATAACATAAAACTGGGTGGGAGGGGAGAGCTGTGAGGAGGAAGAAGAGATTGTTCAATATGATTTCAATAAGTTGAGTAGTGGGTAAATGCATGGCAGATACAGTATAATGTGGATAAATAATAGGTCATCCACTATGGTAGCAAAAACAGGAAGACAGGTTATTATCTGTATGATGATAAATTGAGAGAAGGTAATGAGCAATGAGATCTGGGTGTCCTTGTACACTAGTCGCTGAAGGTAAGCATGCAGGTGCAGCAGGCGGTATAGAAGATAGGTGGTATATTGGCCTTCATAGCGAAAGGGTTTGAGTACAGGAGCAGGATGTCTTGCTGCAATTATACAAGGTCTTGGTGAGGCCACACCTGGAATAGTGTGTGTAGTTTTGGTTTTCTTATCTGAGAAAAAATGTTCTTGTTCTAGATGGAATGCAGCAAAGGTTTACCAAACTGATTCCTGGGATAGTGGACTGCCGTATGGGGAGAGATTGAGTTGTTTCGAATTATATTCATTAGAGCTTGGAAGAATGAAGGGGACCTCATAGAGACCTATAATATTCTAACAGTATTAGACAAGGTAGATGCAAGAAGGATGTTCCTGATAGTGGGAGAGTCCAGGTCCAGGAACATTGTTTAAGGATATGGGATAAACCTTTTAGAACTGAAAGTTTAGAAACTTCTTCACCCAGACAGTAGTGAATGTGAACCAAAACAGAAAGTAGTTGAGGTTAAAACATGTGTTTTCAAGAAGGAGTTAGATGCTCTTGAGACTAAGAGTTCAAAGGATAGAAGGGAAGGTGGGTTCAAGCTATTGATTTGGATGATCAGCCATGATCATAATGAAGATAGGGCATGCTCGAAGGACCAAGTGGTCTACTCCTGCTTCTAATTTCCATATTTCTTTGTTCAAGACAGAAGTAATCATTATTACTGCAGTTCCATTCAACAAACTTTTCAATATAGACAAGATGAACTGTAAATGGTCATTTTTTTTCATTTATTTCATTCCTGATGATTAAATTGAATTTGTTGCCTTAACATTCAAATATCTCCCCAAAATACTCGACAAAGTCATAGGTGAATTTACTAACTACAAGAACAAGCATCTGTCTTTGAAAAGTAGTGAAATAATTTTGTTACATTAATCTTACTAAACAAACAATTTGGAATGGACAATGGATTAATCAGTTAATTGGTGTTTGAGATTACATGCTTTATTGGGGTGCCCCATTGAGAAATGTTTAAATGGCTGCACTATTGACCAAACAGAGGTTAGCTCTGATCCCTCTGTATGATAGCAACCTGCCTCAACTGCATCTCTGTAATCAATTATCTAACTACACTGAAATGCTGGAACTGCCTGTCACACTGCAATGGAGCAGGACAAGCAACAATTCCCTGCCCTTCAACACAATCAAACAGCCAATTACAGTTTCCTCTATGTCAATGCAACCAGCAGGCTGAGCAATACCTTCAGACACCATGGCAACCACATCCCTGGCAGAAACACCTCATGCAAAACTAACCTTCTACAAAAAAAGAACCATAAAAAAACTTTTTGGAATAACTACACATCATAACTTAGAGAACAAGGCCACTCACATTATAAATCAAAATTGCACATCATAAGAACATAAGAATCAGAAGCAGGAGTAGGCCATCTGGCCCTTTGAGCCTGCTCCGCTATTCAATAAGATCATGGCTGATTTTTTTCATGGACTTAGCTCCACTTACCTGCCCGCTCACCATAACCCTTAATTCCTTTACTGCTCAAAAATGTATCTATCCTTGCCTTAAAAACATTCAATTAGGTGGCCTCAACTGCTTCATTGGGCAGGGAAATCGAGTCAGATATAACAATGCTACAGCAACTGTTGTTATTAAGGGTGCATCTTAAAGAAGGGAAGTGAGATAGAAAGGTGTAGGAAATGAGCTCAGGGTCCAGCAAGGCATGGTAGGATCGGTTGGATAAAATGCACAAATTTATTGAGATGGTGTTGCACTATCTTTTAAAATATGAAGCCGAGCCTATGTTAGATGACCTATGTAGATTGCCATCACACAATTCCCTATTAAACTGTGTTGATATTCAAAAATTTGCGAAGTTCTCTTCTAACACGGTTAATACTTTGAATATTAAAATTCAATCATTAAAAGGACACTGTCTCTTTCCCAAGCAGGGAAATGGAATGGCAGCTGTCCTATGCATAATGAGTCAATGGGAATAAGAAGCTGTCCATAATATTGAGTCACAAAGACAGAGAGTTTTTATCCCTGATCTGTACTGCATTAACCTGTCAGCTAGGACAATGCTGTACGTGAGTTGTCCAATTCCTGAAGAATATCTGGACTGTGGAGGAGAACTATTGGCAATAGTGGCCTGGCTGGCATCTTGTGAATCCTGTCCTTGATGGTTCAGCCAAGTGACAGTACAGAACTGGACTGTGATACTCATTGAATAAATCTAGGATCACACTGAGACAAAGTGTTTGTCATCCACAGAATTGTGTTTGAATATGGAATCTCAGTCTACTGGAACAGACGGGATACCATTGACTGAAGGGAGAATGTCCGATAACGTTCCCTGCTTTCTTTGCTCCAGTCTTGAGTTCCCAATTTACTGTCAACAAAAGGAACAAAACCTGCTCACTCCTTTCAGTTGATTGATGGTAGCACTGATGTAAATGATAAATATGGAGTTTGTGATCCACACCAAGATTTGTGGAGAAATCTCCACAAAAACCAACTATAAACTTGTAGGAGGCGGCCATTCAGCCTCTTCAATCTGCTCCACCATTCATTTAGATCTGTAACTCAACCACATTTACACAACAATGTGCCATATTCTTTGACATCTTTACCTAAATGCCCCAATCAGCCCCCAGCACCCATAGTCTTGGTGGGAGAGCATTCCAGATTTCTACTACCCTTGCACTCTCTATAAACAGCATGGCTCTAATTTTAAAATTATGTTACCTTGTTTTTTGATCTCTTCACAGAGGAAATAATGTTTCTAAACTATCAAATCCCTTTAAATTTTTAAACATCCAGATCATTTCTCAATCTTGTAAATCCGAAGGAATACAAGTACAGTTTCTGCAATCTGTCCTCGGGATTTAATTGCCTTTCTTGATAACAACTCATCAAGGCTCCTTAGGCAGCATCTTCCAAATCCTCAACTGCTACCATCTAAAAGAACAAGGGCAGCAGATATCTGGGAATACCATCACCTGGAGGTTCCCCTCTAAGCCAGTCATACACTGTCACCGGGTCAAAGTGCTGGAACTCTTCTAATAGCACCGTGGGTGTACTTACACTTCAGGGACTGCTGCAATTCAAGAAGGGAAGTAGCTTTTACCTTTGGGGGAGCGAAGAGCGCCAGACCTTTGAGGGACACTCTTCTGGGAGTGAAGGATAAAGAAAGTGTGAGGATCAAGGCCCTCACTTACCTTAATTGGGTAACTATAGAATCTTCAGACATGATATAATTGGAGATAAAGAAGGAGGGGAGTAGAATGAACAATTAAAAAAGTAATTCCCTTTGTGAGAAGGGACGATATATGAAATAGATCAACAAACAAGGTTTTATGGGTTAAGCTTATAAATAAAAAAGGGGCAATCACACTACTGGGAGTAGACTACACACCCCCAAATAGTGAAAGGGAGAAATAAGGAGAAGTATGTGGACACATGTCTGCCTGTAAGAACAAGAGGGCAATAATAGTGGGAGACTTTAAATATTTCAATGTCAACTGGGATTTAAACAATATAAGGGGCACTGAGGGAGAAAAATCCATGCAGTATATTCAGGAAAATGTTTTCAGCCAATTAACGATAAGCCCAACGAGAGGAGATGCAATTCTAGAGCTAGTCTTGGGGAAGAAAGAAGGGCAAGTGGATCAAGTGATAGTCAGTAACCATATCACAGATAGTGATCACAATTCAATTCAATTTAGCATTACCACGGAGGAGGACAGCGACAAAGCAGGAATAAAAGTTTTGAACTGGATAGTATCAAATTTTGCTGGAATGAGAAGTGCCTTGGCTGGGATGGGCAGGATAGCACTGCTAGAGGATCAATCAGTGGAAAACCAATGGGAAGCAGTAAAAAGCAAGATCCTTCAAAGTAAACATGTCTTCTCCAAATATGAGGGGTGCTGCCAAATCTAATCTTCTTGGTTGTCTACAGGAATACAGGGGGAAGATCAAACAGAAAAAGAAAGCGTACAAAAGGCACAAAGACTTAAGACTCCAGAGAGCCGAGACAAATATAAAAAGTACGGGGACAAAGTTAAAAATGAGATTAAAGCGAGGCCTTGAAAAAAGGTTAGTATTTAAAGAAAACCCAAAGGTGTTTTACAAAAATATTAATGGTAAAAGGTTAGTTAAGAAAAAAGACAGACTATCAAAGATGAAGAATGGAACTTGTGTGTCGATGCAGAGGATGGGAAGGGTTTTAAGTGAATAATTTGTCTCCATGTTTACAAAGGAAAGGGATGATGCAGATTTAGTAAACAGATTTAGGAACACTCTGAGGTACTGGATGGGATAATCATGAAGAGAGAGGAAGTACTCAAAGGGTTGGAATGGTTGGAAATTGATAAGTCACCAAAGCCAGATGCATTGTTTCTGACGCTGCTGCAGGAGGTCAGGGAGGAGATAGCAGAGACTCTGGGAATGACTTCCCAAATCTCACTAGATACAGGGAAGGTACTAGAAGACTGGAGAAATGCAAACGTAGTTCCATTGTTAAAAAGGGATCGAAGGAAATGCCAAACAATTATAGGCCAGTTAGTCTTATATTGATGATGAGCAAATTAGTAAATCAATCCTGACAGATAGGATTAACTGTTACATAGAAAGGCATGGACTAATCAGGGATGGGTAGCATGGATTTGTTAAGGAAGTTCTTGCCTCACAAATTTGATTGAATTTTTTGAGGAAGTAACAAGGAGAGTTGATGAAAGAAGTGCAGTGAATGTTGCGTGTGTGAATTTTAGCAAAGCATTTGACAAAGTCCTACAGATCGGTCAAAAAAGTAAAAGCACGTGGGATACAGGATAATGTGACAAACTGAATAAAAAGTTGGCTTGGCAACAGGAAACAAAGGATAATAGAACATAGAACATAGAACATTACAGTGCAGAACAGGCCCTTTGGCCTTCGATGTTGCGCCGACCAATTAGGAACAAGCAGTGACCCTCTAACCTAAACCATTCCCTTTTCATCCATAAACTTATCTACTAACCTCTTAAACGCCACCAAACTTGGGGCATCTACAACTGACGCAGGCAAGGCATTCCATACCCTTACCACCCTCTGGGTAAAGAACCTACCTCTGACATCCATCCTATAACCACCACCCCTTAATTTAAAGCTATGTCCACTCTTGCTAGCTTTCTCCATCCTAGGAAAAAGGCTATCACTGTCCACCCTATCTAAACCTCTAATCATCTTATATGTTTCAATAAGGTCTCCTCTTAGCCGCCTTCTTTCTAACGAAAACAACCTCAAATCTCTCAGCCTCTCTTCATAAGACCTGCCTTCCATACCAGGCAACATCCTGGTAAACCTCCTCTGTACCCTCTCCAAAGCCTCCACATCTTTCTTATAATGCAGGGACCAGAACTGTACACAATACTCCAAGTGCGGCCGCACTAGAGTTTTGTACAGTTGCAACATGACATTGCGGCTCCGAAATTCAATCCCCTTCTAATGGTCAATAGATGTCCTTGTGAATGGAACGTTGTTTCAAGTGCTGTTCCATAGAGCTTGATGTTGGGGCCCTTACTGTTTATGTTACATATTAATGATTTGGACGTGAATGTGAGGGGCATGATTGAGAAATTTGCAAACACCACAAAGATTGGCCGAATAGTGGGCAGTGTTAATGATAGTTACAACCTCTAAAATGATATCGATGGGTTTGTGGAGTGGGTGGTAAATTGGCAGATGAAGTGTGAGGTAACACAATTAGGGAAGTCAACCAATTATAGGGAGTACACAATGTATGGGAATATACTAAGAGAGTAAGATGAAGTCAGAAACCTTGGAGTACAAGTACGCAAATCCCTAATGGCAGCAGTTCAAGTAGACAAGATTGTAAAGAAAGCATGCGGAATGCACTCCTTGATTTGCAGAGGTATAGAATATAAAAGTAAGGATATAATGTTGGAATTGTATAAAACACTGGTGAGGCCACAACTAGAGTATTGTGTGCAGTTCTAATCACTATGTTACAGGAAAGGTGAAATTGCTCCGGAGATGGTCCAGAGAAGGTTTACAAGAATGTTGCCATGGCTTGAAAAGTGTAGCTGCAAGAGAGATTGGATAGATTAGAGTTATTTTCCTTGGAACAAAGAAGCTGAGAGGTGACTTGATGGAGGTGTACAAATTTATCAGGGGAAGAGATAGAGTGGACAGGATAATATTGTTTCCCTTGGTGAAGAATTCTGGAACCACGGGACACAGATTCAAGACAAATGATAGGAGTAATAATGGATTCATGAGGAAGAAGTTTCTTATGCAGAGGGTCGTGGATATCTGGAATTCACTGCCTGAGTTGGTGGTGAAGATAGAGTCTCTAAACTCTTTTAAAAAATACCTGGATCTGCACTTTGAGTGTTGCAAGTTGCAGGGCTATAGGCCAGCTGTGAGATGGTGGGTTTAGAAAAGGCACCTGTGTGTCCTCGGTCTGGCATGGACAATGGATCAAATGGCCTCCTTCTGTGCTGTAATCTTTCAATAGTTCTCTGGTTTCTATGGTTCTAACACCAGCTTCTCAAATTAGAGATATGCAATAAATGCTAGTTTAGCCAGTAATATCCACTTGCTGTGAAAGAGTAAGAAAGAATATGGTGAATCAATGCTGCTCCTTCCTCACATATAGCACCCAAAACTGAACTTGCCAGAAGGGATCTGACTAAGGCTCTGTTCAATTATAATAGGTCACAGAGTTCAATCTTTCTGAAAGTTTTACAGAAAGTCAAATGAACTGTAAAATGAGAATTTAGTATATTTTACACAACACACACAGCTGATAGAATTTTGTTTCTGGACATTTCTATAAAGTAACCAATCACACCACACTGTCCCACCTGGAGAACAGAATATTCACTTTTGAACTTTAGGTGAGACTTGGCTATATCTCCATTCCTATCTTGTTCCTGATCTTCTTCAGAACCTCTGAACATATTTTTCATTCCTCTTTATCTTACATCAAATCAGGAAAGGATGTTAAACCTGTCTGACTTCAATGTAAAATGTAACTGATTTCCAAATCCTCCCTGTGTAAAACTCCCTAAGTATGACAGATGTTGTAACCACTGTTAAGGATTAACATGTTGACTGTGTGCATTTCCGCACTAACCTTGATCTTTAATGCAGAATGAATTATATTGACCAGTTGAAGAAGCTGCCTTAGTTTTTACACGGACAGTTTGGATGTCCTGTTGGCCAAAGCCTATATTACTGCACATCGTTATCCTGTATGGAAACAGAAACACATTTAATCAGTTATATTCCATTTACACTCATTTTCTTCCACAGCATGTTTCACTCTTATTGAAACCTGTTTCGAAGGAGGCTCGAACTCTTCATTCTACACCATTCTCAGAACAAGAACTCAAAGCTATCAGCCTTCCAGGATTACACTTTGCACTTCTTACTGTGCTGTTAAACATGTGGCAATTTGGAACTGCTGACAGTCTGATACAGGTAAGTATCTTGCTGATGTTTGCGGATTCCAGTGGAATTTGGACAGTTGAAAATTGACAAAGTTCCTGGGGAAACAGTACAAATATTTTTTCTCCATGATTTCACCAATCTCTACATTGTGGCAGACAATAAGGACAAATCTGTGCTTATTATCAGGGGAGGAAGCACGAATGAGATTCAATGCTCCAGTTACTGACAGGAACTTTAGTTAGAAATATTATAGGAAATTTTGTCACATGATCCCTCACATTCAGCCACTCTGCCCCCACATGACTAAAATTGGTCCGTCATTTTGCCTTTGCATGGCTGCCATTGATCAACCATCCTGCCCCCACTTGGCTGTCATTCGTCAGCTATCTTCGCTGTACCCTGCCCCCACCAGCAAGAAGGTGAACAGAAGCTTTGTATGATTCTTGGTGGTTGATGAGACAGCCTTTATCCCCATTGCCAATTTTGCTTTTAATAAACAGAATTGTTTAAACAAAATAGAAAAATACTGGGGGCGATTCTCTCAAAAACAAATCCTAAGTTTTGAATTTGGGTAAAAACTGAAGTGAAGCCCATTATTTTTTTCAGTGGGAATTGCAAAATGAATCTTCCATGCTCTGTGAACTGCAGAGTGCGCTAGTGAGAATCATGCTGAAATTCAGTGGGAAGGGCCTATTTCCGCTGGAGAGGTTGGCAGCGTAGCATTGAATGGGACACTGCGCCTGCGCCCATCTGTCAGTGCTAAGATCAACACATGTGCAGGAGCCCCGCACTGCCAGCCTCCCAATCATTGACTAGCCCCGCGACCCCCACATTGTTGGCCCTCTGATCCCACCAAGCTCCGATCACTGGCCAGAAATTGGCGCAGAGATGACAGTGCTGGAAATTTGACTGCTGGAGACACTGAGGCTGTGTCGCTCAGTGGGGAGCCTGCAAAATGGGTTCTGCTCGAGTCTCATGGCTCACTGCACTACAAAAGTAGCACAAAGGGCTGGGAGAATCACCTGCACTTTTTTTTTCCTTATTCCTTCTTGGGTTGTGGGTATTGTTGCTAAGGCCAATACTTGTTACACATCCCTAATTGCCCTTGAACTGACTGGCTTGTTAGATCATTTCAGAGGGCAAGTTAAGAGTCAATCACACTGATGTGGATCTGGATTCACAAGTTGGCCAAATTAGATCAGGGTGACAGATTTCCTTCCCTAAAGGATAATAGTGAATGAAATGGGCTTTTGCAGCAATCAATCATAGTTTAATGGTCACCATTATTAAGATTAAAAAGTAAAAGTAAAGTTTATTTATTAGTCACAAATAAGCCTTACATTAATACTGCAATGAAGTTATTGTGAATATTCCCTACTTACCGCACTCTGGTGCCTGTTTGAATCAATGCATCTAACCTCACATCTTTCCTTTGGGAGGAAAACAGTATCCAGAAGAAACCCACACAGAAACGAGGACAATGTGCAGAGTCCACACAGACAGTGACCCAAGCGGGGAATACGAACCCAGGTCCCTGGCACTGTAAGACAGCAGTGCTAACCACTGTGCTGCTGTGCTACCCCTAACTTTATATTCCATATTTATTAACTGAATTCAAATTCCACCAGTCCTTGAGCATTTGTGTGGATCTATGGATTATAGCCCAGTGGCATTACCACCGTATCATCCTTAGACTAATGTGTTAGGAAAATTTGGAATAATTTTGATCAGAACAGACACTGGCCAGTCCAGGGGTCAAACCCATGATATTGGCATTGTCAACACCATACTCTAACCATTGAAGCTAAACAGCCATCTCAATATTTTATAACAAGTCATTTATAATATTTCCCCAAGTTGTTCACAGCACTAACCAGAAGATTACTCTTTAATTCTTGAAGGTTCCGAGTAGCCTGGAGGATTGGCAACTCTAGCTTTCTTGGAACATCTCTAATTTCCCCACCAGGATTTACTGCAGAGGATGAGCAGAGAGCTGGGGCAAGTTTCCTGATCTCCTCATTGTGTTGCAGAGTGAAGACGGGGGCAACCTCAAGACATTCTACCCTGTGTCATTGTTGTAATTTATAAGAAAAAATGTTGACGATTGACGGAAGACTTGAATAAGGCACTCATTGAGTGCTAAAATGGGCGGCACTGGCTTGTAGGGCCAAAGGCCCTGTTTCCTGTGCTGTGCTGTTGTTTGTTCTTTGTTCTTTGTTTTTATTATAGGAAGCAGAAGGGAGTCAGTTTTGAATCATTTGTAGCCCGTGTTTTACGATGACAATAGGATTTGACAGGGAGAAACTACTGATATTAACTCTAATGGAGAAGTCCCAAACAAGAAGGCATAACCTTAATGTTAACAGCCAGACCGTTCAGAGGCAAAATTAAGAAGCATTTTATCACAGAAAGGGCAGTGTAAATCTAGAATTCTCTCCCTTAAAAAGTTGTTGAGCAAGGGGTTCAATTGGAAGTTTCAAAATTGATATTTATGGGTTTTAGTTGGGAGGGAATTACAGGGTGTAGAACCAAGGAAGTAGGTAGAATTTAAGATATAATTCAGCCACAATCCAAGTGAATTGCAGAAGAACCAAGACCTAAATTTCTAACAACAATGGCTACTCTTTGAAAATATTTCATTGTCTGTAATGTGTTTTGTAAAGTGTGGAAGTGGTTAAAGGAGCTATAGAAGTGCAAATCATTGTTTGCTTTTTTCATGTTCCCATGCAAATTGGTATCAACAAACATTCCCACAGCAGGTACATCATGGGCTAGACACATGATAAAGTTGTTTATTCATGTCTTCCATCACAGCCTCAGAGAAACATATAAAGCTGCACCAGTCATCATTCTACCCTCTCAGAGTAGGAATACAAATTCTCAAATTATGAGTTAGTATATGCTTTTCATTTACTGAAAAACGGCCTGGATTTTTCACACAAACTCACCTTGCAGCTGCAGTGTTGCGGTAAATAGATGCTGAATTAACTCACTGTGATACTTAGTTCTCCAAAAGCTCATCATTATAAATTCTGTAGTATCTTGATCTTGTTTAATGTAGATCAGAATTATTGGAGACTTTGATGGGGTGAATAAGGAAAAGCTGTTTCCACTGACAGATTAAGGAATAACCAGGGGCACAGATATAAGATAATTAGCAAAAGAACCAGAGGGAAAAAAGACAGATATAAGACACAATTGTGAGTCAGATTCTCAGAATGAAAATCTCCTCTTCCTGCAGTTTGTAAAATGACTCGGTGTGATTTTTTTGAGTAATCAGAGATTGGTTCAGACTGGGCACAGAGTGCAAAACTGCTTACATTCTAATATGTAGCACTACCAACCATTCAGAAGAAATATAGAATGTGATGCCTTTGAGAGATTGGGATTGAAGAAGAGGTTCCTTTGCTCAGCTTCAAAATCAGCTATCCAAGGAATATTTAATATTCAATAACAAGAGCAATAGAAAAATGGAATCGCATATGATTCTGAAACAGTATCTCTAACCTTGATAAATTAAAACAAAGAACAAAAAGGTGGATACAGAAATGCACAATTGTTATTGACAAAACAAGACTTGCGCTAGTGCAGGTGTGGTCACAATGTGCAATAAATATTTCAGACTATATTTATAGTGTCTCATGAAATTTATTCCATTTTAATTTGAACTTGTGACTTGGAAGCGTAAAGGTGTTAAAATGTGATGTCATTCTGGATAGGCTAAAACGTGTTCATTTCTTACTGTGTTAACAACATTCCTAGACAGTTTGCTGAATAAGTGATGGAAAGGCACAATATAGTAAGAGTTAGAGTTGACTGCAGCATGCAATGTTGATGAGTCACTATAACAAGCACACTGGACAATAAAAATGTCAATGATGTTTTATGTTGTTCTCAGAGGATATCTTCAGATAGTTCTAATTACTGATTACGACATTAACACTTTTCTGATATTAACTGAAGAGTGTAAAGAGTGAATCATTCAACACAAGTCATGGTGCTAAATACTGAATAATGGAAGTCTCACCGTAATAAAATAAACTTTCTTTGCATCAAC
The DNA here is from genome assembly GCA_024679065.1 of Sphyrna mokarran. Lineage (NCBI taxonomy): Eukaryota > Metazoa > Chordata > Chondrichthyes > Carcharhiniformes > Carcharhinidae > Sphyrna > Sphyrna mokarran. The sequence goes on along the minus strand of JAGIQG010000007.1, from coordinate 82,657,411 downwards.
TGTCCACTGAACAACTGAGAATATCAACAAATCACCTCATTCTCATCAACTGGTGAGATTTAGACTCAGTTGCACATCCTTGCCACAAAAATGAGTTAACACCACAAGAACTGCTCACTTTCTCTGAATGGGAGATTGAAGTGTCTCTCTCTCACTGAATTGGAGACTGGAGTCTTTCTCTTTCTGAATGGGCAATTGGAGACTGTCACTTGCTATGAATGGGAGATTGGAGTCTCTCCCTCTCTGAATGGGAGATTGAATTCTATTACTCAGTTGGAATGGGAGATTAAAGTCTGTGTTTCTGTGAGTGGGAGATTGGAGTCTCACTTTTTGAATGGAAGGTTGGCGTCTCTCTCTCTCTCTGAATGGGAGATTGGTGTCTCGCCATCTCTTAATAGGAGATTGGAGTCTGTCACTCACAGTAAATGGGTGATTGGAGTCTTTCCCTCTCTGAATGGGAGATTAGACTTTCTCTTTCTCTCTCTGAATGGGAGATTTGAGTCTGTCACTCACTGTGAATGGGAGATTGAAGTCTTTCCCTCTCTGAATGGGAGATTAGACTCTCTCTTTCTCTCTCTGAATGGGAGATTGGAGTCTGTCACTCACTATGAATGGGAGATTGGAGCATCTCTCTGTCTCTCAATGTATGATTGGAATCTGTCAGTCACTATGAATGGGAGATTGGAATTTCTCTCTCTCTGAATGGGAAATTGGAGTCTCTCTCTCTCTGAATGGGAGATTGGAGTCTGGCACTCACTGAGAATGGGAAGTTGAAGTCTCTCTCTCTCTCTCTCTCTCTGAATGGGAAGTTAGAATCTGTCCCTCACTTTCTGAATGGGAGATTAGTGTCTGTCACTTACTGTGAATGGGAGATTGGAATCTCTCTGTCTCTGAATTGGAGGTTGGGGTCTCTCTCTAAATAGGAGATTAGAATCTGTCACTCTCCAAATGGGAGATTGGAATTTCTCTCTCTCTCTCTGTCTCTCTCTCTAAATGGGAGATTGGATTCTGCCACTCTCTGTGAATGGGAGATTGGAATTCCTCTCTCCCTGAATTGAAATTTGGAATCTGTCACTCATTGTGATTGAGAGATTAGTGTTTCTCTCTGAATGGGAGATTGGAGTCTTTCTCTCTCTCTGATTGGGAAAGTGGAGTCTGTCACTCATTGAAAATGTGAGATTGGAATCTCTCTCACTTTCTGAATGGGAGATTTTAGTCTACCACTCACTGTTAATGGGAAATTGGAATCTCTCTCTGAATGGATTTTGGAGTCTCTCCTCTGAATGGGAGATTGGAGTCTGTAACTCACTGTGAATGGGAAATTGGAGTCTCTCCTTTTCTGAATGGGAGATTGGAGTTTCTGTCTCTCTGAATGGGAATTGGAGTGTCTCACTCACTGAGAATGGGAGATTGGAGTCTCTCCCTTCCTCTCAAATGGAAGATTGGAGTCTCTCTCTCTTCCTCTCTCTCTCTCTGAATGGGAGATGGATGTCTCTCACTCACTGAGAAGGGAGATTTGAGTCTCACCCTCTCTCTGAATGGGAGATTGGAGTCTGTCAGTCACTGTGACTGGGAAATTGGAGTCACTCTCTATGAGTGGGAGATTGGAGTCTCTCACACTTTGAATCAGAGATTGGAGTCTCTCTTTTTCCTAATGGGAGTTTAGAATCTCTCTCTCTCATTCTCTCTCTCTCTGAATGGGAGATTGCAGTCTGTCACATTGTGAATGGGAAATTGCAGTCTCTTTCTCTGTCTGAATGGAAGATTGGAATCTCTCACATCTGAATATGAGATTGGAGTCTGTCACTCATTGTGAATGGGAAATTGGTGTCTCTCCATTTCTGAATGGAAGATTGGAGACTGGCACTCACTGTGAATGGGTGATTGGAGTCTCTCACTCCGAATGTGAGATTGGAGTCTTTCTCTCTGGATGGGAGATTAGAGTCTCTCTCTCTCTCTGAATGAGAGATTGGAGTCTGTCACTCACTGTGAATGGGAGATTGGAGTCTGTCATTCATTGTGAGTGGGAGATTGGAGTCTTTCTCCATGGATGGGAGATTAGAGTCTCTCTCTTTCTCTCTTTGAATGAGAGATTGGAATCTCTCTCTCTCTGAATGAGAGATTGGAGTCTGTCACTCACTGAGAATGGAAGATTGGATTCTGTCACTCACTGTTAATGGGAAATTAGAATCTCTCTCTGCCTGAATGGATATTGGTGTCTTTCTCTCTGAATGGGGGATTGGAGTTTGCACTCACAATGAATGAGAGATTGGAATCTGTCTCTCAATGTGGATGGGAAATTGGAATCTCTCTCTCTCTGAATGGGAGATTGGAGACTGTCACTCACTGTGAATGGGAAATTGGAATCTCTCCCTCTGAATGGAAGATAATATCTCTCTTTCTCTCTCTGAATGGAAGTTGGCGTCTGTCAGTTACTGTGAGTGGGAAATTGGAGTCTCTTTCTCTCTCTGAATTGGGGATTGGAGTCTGTCATTCTCTGAATGGAGGTTGGAGTCTCTCTTTCTCTGAATGGGAGATGGGTGTCCGTCACTCACTATGAAGGGGAGATTGGAGATTTTCACTCATTGTGAATAGGAGTTTGGAGTATCTCTCTTTCTCTCTCTCTGAATGGGAAATTGGAGTCCATCACTCACTTTGAATAGAAGATTGGAATATCTCAATCTCTGCATGGGAGATTGGAATCTGTCAATCACTCTGAATAGGAGATTGGAGTCTCCTGTTCTCTGAACAGGAGATTGGAGTCTATCTTTCTCTCTCTGAATGTGAGATTGGAGTCTTTCTCTCTCTAAATGGGAAAGTGGAATCTTTCACGGACTGTGATTAGGAGATTAGAGTCTCTCTCTCTTTCTCTGAATGGGAGATTGGAATCTGTCAATCACTTTGAATGGGAGATTGGAGTCTCTCTCTCTCTCTCTCTCTGAATGGGAGATTTGAGTCTGTCAATCACTGTATTGAGAGATTAAAGTCTATCTCTCTCTCTTTCTATATCCCTCTTTGTGAATGTGGGATTGAAGTCTGTCTCTCTCTCTCTGTAAATGAGAGGTTAGACTTTCTCTCTGAATGGGGGATTGGAGTCTCTTTCTCTGCAAATGGGACATTAGACACTTTCTCCCTGAGTGCAAGATATTTGCATACTGGAGCCATGAATTGTATTTCCTTGAGCATGAGATTGAATAGGGAAACATTGTTGCACAGAAGGAAGCCAATCAGCCCATTTATCCATGCTGACTCTTTAAAAAGTGGTCCAGTCAATCCTGTTCCTCCATTATTTTCTCAAAACCCCACAAGTTTATTTTCTCTTAAGGGTTCACCCAATTTCCTTTTGAACTCATTCATGGTGTCCATTTCTACCACCCTCACAGGCAGCGCATTGCAGATTATTAATGTTTGTTGTGTCAAACTGTTTTTCCTCACCCCCCCCACCCCACCGCACCCTCCCACACTAAATCTGTGTCCTCCCGGTCCCTATGCTGTCAGCCAATGGGAACAGTTTTCTTTGTCTGCCTTATCTAAACCTGTCATAATCGTGTAACTCCTAATTCCTTTAAACAAGCCCCGCTTTTTGAATGATCTTGTAACTAAAACCTCTAATGCTTGAACCGTTCCAGTAAATAGGGTATTTGTGTTATTATGGAGAAGGTGCAAGCTTTGAATCCACAACATCAACATGGGAAGGTGAGATTGACTCAAACATCAATGTATGCATCAGAATCTATGGTCAGAGTAATTGAAACACCGAGCATTGAATAAGAACTGAAGACAATAGTGTGTAAAAGCCCAGGAGATAAAATAATTTGGGGTTAAAGGGTAAAGGAGGCTGAAGGTGAGAATTTGAGAAAAGTGGAGAGAAGTCTTTGAATGGACTGAATGGTTTATTGTCGGAGGAGTTTTTGCTTTCAGACTCAGGGACTTGGACACTGGGATGGAATTTTGTCAATTTCTTTTAGCAAACTTTTCCAGCAAACTTTCATTGGAAGTGTCAATGAAGAATTGGGAAACGGGACTGACGCAAACATTCAAGAGTTCTGAGTTGTTGAATCTCCTCCAGGTCTTTGACAAAGTGATCGGATCCAGACCAGCTGCCATCATCTTCTGAAAGGTTTGGGTTGAAGTTTTGAATCTGTGGTCACTGGGTATCTGTTGGGGCAAGGGGTTGGGGGGGGGGGCATGGGGGGAGGGCTTACCCGATTCGGCTGCCAGCGATCCAGCCAGTAGTACACTCAGTGAAGGCACACTCCTCCACGGCTCGCCGCAGTTCCTCAGCTGTAGCCAGGCGCGCTCCCTGCTCTCTGCACAGCTCCTCTGCCATAGTCTGGTCCTTTTGCACTGTGCCATTCTTTGGGTGCAGCACGAATATCTTCCCTGGGACAAGACAAATGCAATAAGACACTGCCTGATAGTCCAACCCCAATGATGAGCTGGATTTACAATGATGGAATTCCACCTGATCATTAGAGCCCAGGTCTGATTGATACTCTTGATGATCTCTACATTGTTCAAATGAAGTACAATGGAAGCCTCAAGAACAAGAATCTAGTTCTTATTTGGGCCTTTACAGCCTTCCGAACTCAACATTTCTGATATAATCACTGTCCCCTTTGCTAAATCCCATTTCCACTTTCACTTGAGGTGGAGATACTGGTGCTAAATCCACTTACTTATATCCATTTACTGCATCGACTTACTGTATCCTCTTACTGTATCCACTTACCGCATCCATCCACTGTATCCACATGCTGCATCCACTCACTTCATCCACTTCCTGCATCCACTTAGTGCATCCACCTACTGTATCTACATACTGCATCCACCTAATGTATCCACTTACTGCATTCATTTACTGTGTCCACTTACTATATCCACTTACTGCATGAACATACTGTATCCACTTACTGTATTCACTTACTTTATCCACCTATTTCTCCCACTTACTATATCCACTTATTTTATCCACTTACTGCATCTCCTTACAGTATCTACCTACTATATTCACTTACTGTATTCACTTAATCCATCCACTTACTTCATTGACTTACTGCATCCACTTACTGTATCTATGTACTGCATTCACTTAATGTATCCACTTACTACATCCACTTACTGAATCCACTAGGTGTATCCACTTATTGCTCAACTTACTGTATCCAATTACTGCATCCACTTACAATATCCATTTACTGCATCCGCTTAATATCTCCACTTACTGTGTTGACTCACTTCCCATATCCACTTGATATATTCACGAACTGCATCCACTTACTGAATCCATGAAGTGTATCCACTTACTGTGTCCACATACTGCATCCACTTACTGTATTCATTTACTGCATTGACTTACAGTATCCACTTACTGTATCCGCTTAATGTCTGCACTTATTGCATCGCCTTGATGTATCCACTTACTGTATCCACTTTCTGCATTAACTTATTGTATTCATTTACTGCATTGACTTACTGTATCCACACGCTACATCCACTTAATGTATCCCCTTACTGTATCCACTTACTGCATCCACTTAATTTATCCACTTACTTTATCCACTTACTATATCCCCTTACTGCATCCACTTACTGCATTGACTTACTGCATCCACTTATTATATCCACTTACTATATCCACTTTCTGCATCCATTACTGTATCTACTTACTGCATCCACTTATTGCATCCATTTATTGTATCCACTTATTATATCCACTCATTCTCTCCACCTACTGCTTCCACGTATTGTATCCACTTACTATATCCACTTTCTGCATTCACTACTGTATCCATTTACTGCATCCATTTATTGTATCCACTTACTATATTCACTTACTCTCTCCACCTACTGCTTCCATGTACTGTATCCATTTACTTTATCCACTTACTGCATCCACTTAATGCATCCACTTATTACGTCCACTTACTGTATCCACGTACTGTAGCCACATACTTTATCGACTTACTGTATCCACTTACTGTATCCACTTAATGCATCCATTTAGTGCATCTATTTCCCTATCCACTCAGTGCATCCACTTCCCATATCCACTTGATATATCCACGAACTGCATCCACTTACTGAATCCATGAAGTGTATCCACTTACTGTGTCCACATACTGCATCCACTTACTTTATCCACTTACTGCTCAACTTACTGTGTCCACTTAATGTATCCACTTACTACATCAAGTTACTGTATCCATTTATTATGTCCACTTACTGTACCCACTCACTGCATCAATTTACTGTATCCTCTTACTGTATCCACTTACCGCATCTACCCATTGTATCCACTTACTGCATTGACTTAATGTATCCACTTACTGTATCCATTTACTATATCCACTTACTGCATCCATTTACTGCATCAACAGACTGTGTCCACTTGCTGTATCCACTTACTATATCCACTTACTGTATTCACTCACTGCACCCACTGACTGTATCCAGTTATTGTATTCAGTTACCACATCCACTTACTGCATCCATTTACTGCATCAACAGACTGTTTCCATTTACTATATCCACTTACTGCATCCACTTACTATATCTGTTTACTATATCCACTCACTGCATCCAGTTATTGTATCCATTCACTGTATCTACTTACTGCATCCATTTATTGCATTTGCTTACCATATCCACTTACTGCTTCCAGTTATCGTATCCACTCACTGCATCCACATACTATATCCACTTATACTGCATCCACTTACTGCATCCACATACTATATCCACTTACTGCATCCGCTTACTATAACCAATTACTGCATCCACTTACTGTATTCACTTACTATATCCATTTAGTGCATCCACTTATTATATCTACTTACTGCATTGTATCCACTTATTGTATCCACTCACTGCACTTGCTGACTGTATCCATTTATTGTATCCAGTTACTACATCCACTTACTGCATCCATTTACTGCATTAACAGAGTGTGTCCACTTACTGCATCCACTCCCTGTATCCACTTACTACATCCACTCACTGCACTCGCTGACTATATCCAGTTATTGTATCCAGTTACCACGTCCACTTACTGCATCCATTTACTGCATCAACAACTGTATCTACTTACTGTATCCACTTTCTCTTGGTCCATTTTGTGTCTTTTTATTTGGCTCATTATCCTCTCCGTGTGCCTGTCTGTCAAGTTTATCATTTCATCTGTGCTCTTTTCCACTCATCTCCATCCCTTCCCCCAATTAAAATCCCACAATTCTCCAACTTCTTTCCATTCTAATGAAAGGTCACAGACCAGAGAGAAACTTTGTTCCTCTCTCTGCAGATGCTGCCAGAGCTGCTGAGTATGTCCAGCATTTTCTAGCTTTATTTCAGATTTCCAGCATCCGCACTGTTTTATTTTTTCCTCCACTCTAACTCACACAATCAGTCTTCGTACAACTGTCATACAAATGTCTAATTTTATCTGTTGAAATAATTCCAACCCCCTCCCCCGCTTACCCCCTTACCCATTGCTGGTTTGAAAGGTTGGGGAGGAGAGTGTTATTTGTGGAAATGTGGAAGAAAGCTGTTTGTTTATCTGAAACATGATTTTGCAAAAATTCCAAATGAGAATCAGATTGTTTACTTAACCTGTCCATGCTAATGTTTAATGCCCACTTGTGCAGCATTCTAACTCCACATACCTGTCCTTATCTCCTTATTCTTCAGTTCAGCCACTTCTCCAGCCATCCTTCAAAACTCTCATGGCTGTTGCTTTAATCAATTATTCTGGCAGTGATTCTAGAGTCTTACAGCAGTGTAAAGAATGTCACTCCTGCTATCTCTTCCCCTAAAATTTTACTTAATCTCATCTCTATTTTCCATCATTATAGATCCCTCAGCAATTGGAATGTTTTTATATTTAATGGATAGAAAAATCACTTCTGCCTTTTGCATTTAAAAAATAATTTTTTCATCTATAAGAATAGTTTTCCATTTTTAAATAAGATTGTGAGTCAGAAAGTTGAGGAATTGGGGCCCAGTCTAAAGGCTTTAACACATAATCTAGACAGAAACTTCAGTGCAGTAGTGAGGGAGTGCTGCACTGACAGAGGTGCTATCTGATGAGTTCTTAAATGGAGACTGCATCTATACTGTCAAACAGATGTAAAAGATCCTATGATATTTATTTGTCTCATTATCATCTCTGTTTGCCTTGTACACCAAGTTTGTCATTCCATCTCTGCTGTTTTCCAGCTGATCAATGAACAGGAGGGTTCCTGCCAGTGTCCTGACTAATACTTACCCCTTAATCAACATCACTAAACCAGATTGTCTGATAATTGTGACTTTATTGTTGTGAACGATTTCTGTTTTGTTGCTCCTGTTCTATAATAGGACAGTGACAACCGTTCAAAAAAACATTTCATTGGCTGAAAAGTATTTTGGGACATTGCTTATGCCCCTAAACCTTTTTGAAGCCATTCTATATCAGGAACACTTGATAATCACCTTTACCTGAGTTTAAAATACTCTCTTTCTGCAAGTACTTATATTGGGCATAAGAATGTCAACCATTTCTCTCTCAAGTAAGATAACAATCAAGACATGTTACCTTCTTCCAGTTAATATTTTAAAACAATCATTAGCTTATAACCTAGATATTGTAAGGTCTGAATGTGGCTCTTCAAAAATTTGTATTTCCCACTTTAGAAGTATACAAGAGAGGGTGTTCTCAAAAGTTGGAATACACTGTGATATATTATATTTTATTAAATTACTCACAAGTCTATTAAAGAACCATAATATACAATATACTTGAAATTTAAATAAGGATATCATTACTTTAAGAATTATAGAAAGATGGAAAAGATAATCTTAGTTCTGATAAGAATCTAATAAAACAGCCTCTTAAATGATAAAGGCTAAAATCCCATAGAATATCCATAAAATATTTAAAACAAAGTATTGTCTTAAATACCTGAGTAGTGTAGTGAGCTGATTAGCTAGACAAAAACTTCATCAAATGTAGCTTCCAGCTGTTCAGTCAACTTGAGAAGTATTGACTTTAGATTTATATTTAATGCTTCTCAGTTTCTGCCTTTTCTGACACCCCATTGAAGTAAATTATATCATCCTAAGCCATTAATGGTGTTGCTTCTTTGTTTGACCCTGGCCCTTTTGATTATCCTTTATCATAAGACCATAAGAAATAGGACCAGAAGTGGGCCATCTAGCCCTTTGAGCCTGCCCAGCCATTTGATAAGATTATGGCTGATCTGAAGTGAATCAGTTCTACTTACCCACCTGCTCCCCATAACCCTTAATTCCCTTAATTCATTAATGTTGATAATTATTCAAATGTGAGGATTGCGTTATTATGTGAACATTATGAGCATTTACTCTATCAATAAATGCTTGTAATGTGTTGAAATATCAACCCAAATTAATTTCACTGAACTCTGTATTTTCAAAGAGTAATTTTAAACAAAAGTAGTCATTTTAAAATTTAGAAAATATTTGGGTCATTTAAAGACTATGTTTTCAATGCACCTATGTTCTGTAAAAATGTATCAGATAGTGTTCAATTGTGACTGCAAGAAGACCACCAGCTTATGATGATATCTTGAGTTAGATTTTGAGAATAATGTCATGTTCCAGGCTGAATTGTCATTAATAGATGTTACTATTCTTTTTTACCTTAGGCAAAGAGTAAAACATTCAAATTATGAAAAATAGTCCTTAGCAATACTTGTGTTTCAAATGGGGCCTTTTTAAAATTCTAGGGAATTCTACAAACATAAAATAATCTTCATTTTGTTAATTAAATTCAGTGCTGACCTTTTGTGTTTGTGAAAAACTTATGGATAAAGGCCCCTTACTGCCTATAACCATTTCTTCAAGTCTGACATATAATATCTTTATATATGAATTCTGTCTAATGTTTATATTCTATCTATAATATGATACATGAAGACCTAAAAGGTATTGCATAATTACTAGTCTTTCTTTCCCTTTCACAGATCTCACACCTGTTCTTTCTTAAACTATAAACTTTTCTTTCTTGATTTAATTTCACATAAAATTAGAAATTAGAACCAGCACCAACAATGCAATATATGTAAAAACCTTTTAGTCAGCAGGACATGCAAAAGCGTGAAGCAAACTCATTAATGACCAGAGTCTGTGCATGATCAGATCATGAAAATTCATCATCCTCATTAGTCTGTTTTGACTTCAAACTTTCAGATTGTAATAAAATTTGGGACTTTGTAAAACATGATTTGGCTCAGATCAATGGGTGTGCTTGTATTTGGCAACTGAAAAGAAATCAAAATATTACATTGAAGTACAGCAATTTCGCGACAACATAAATTTCTTCAGAAAGATGGCTATGCACAGCTGTGACATCTGGGTCAAAAAGGTTACATTATGAGGACAGGTTGTACAGGTGAGGCTCGAGAGAAAAACTATTTCCGCTGGTGGGTTCACTGCAGAACAAGACACGCATAACCTTAAATTTAGAGCTATGTATTCACGTGCCAGAAACGAAATCTCTCTCCCAAAATATTGTTGTCGGTGAGGTTAGTTAAAAAATTCGAGATTGATTGATGAACAGTTTAAAAGACTGTTTAAACTAGTCTTTTAGTTTAAACAGACTAAACTACCCTGTTTAGTCAGGGTATCTATGATGGCAGATAGATAAAGATAAGATACAGCAAAGATCTAATTGAACAGGCTCGTGCGGTTGAATATAGCCTCCGTCTGTTCAAATGATCTAAACCATCAGATTCGTATGGAGTGATTGAACAGGAGATTTCCTAGAATGTTGCCAGGGTTGAGAGACTTCAGTTAATACGGGGAGGGACTGGGGAAGGTAAGGCTCCTCTCCTAAAAATAGGAGATTAGAGAAGATTTGTTCGAGTTAAAACTATGAAGAATTGGCGAGTTCGTTTGCAGCGACAGGAGGGTGGCTAACCAGGCGACGCAGATTTAAGATCATTGACGAGAGGACCAGAGAGGGGAGGTGAGGAGAATTGAAACAGATTTCGGAATAACTTTCAAATAAGGATCGAATAAACACTTCAAAAGGAAACATATACTCCATTCGTGATTCTATAGCAATGAACCCGCCAATATTACTAGACATCAGTCTGAATCCGTCTGTGCAACTTATCAGAAAATTACTTTGGAAAACAATTTAATTTGTCACAAATCCCACCGAAAAACACGAGAGTTTCCAATGAATGAGGCAGCGCTGTTTGCAAACTCTCATTATACAAGATTCTGACTGGACTGACCGTGAGCTCGGACCTCGACCCCAGTGATGATGAGAAGACAAGCCATCCTGAGCAGAAGGAAATGAGGAGCCATCGCCGGGAGACTGGCACTGGACAGAGAGTGAGCAGGGTAGACACAGCAAGACACAGGGTAGACGCGGGAGACGCAGAGCAGTTGAATCCACACTCAGCACAGGCAGGCGAGGAGAGGCAGAACCGAAGCGACAACAAGAACTGCGCGCAGATAGGAAACTGGGTTTTATCCACACGTTGTATAGGGAGGGTCAATCCTTCAGTGATGCGAAAATTCACACGGCTCCGACAATAAACAGGCGCTGGTGGTGTGAACCCGGGGAGGAAGTGAAGGAAAATGAGAGGGAACAAAAATCGCAAACTTGGAACGCCGTTTGATAAGAAACAGAGAGTACTGAGACATAGAGAGTGCTGAGGATCAGAGAGTGCTGAGGATCGGGGAGTGCTGAGGATCGGGGAGTGTTGAGGATCAGAGAGTGTTGAGGATCAGAGAGTGTTGAGGATCAGAGAGTGCTGAGGATCAGGATCAGTGAGTGCTGAGGATCGGGGAGTGCTGAGGATCGGGGAGTGTTGAGGATCAGAGAGTGCTGAGGATCAGAGAGTGCTGAGGAAAAGGATCAGAGAGTGCTGAGGATCAGGGAGTGCTGAGGATCGGTGAGTGTTGTTGAGGATCAGAGAGTGGCTGAGGATCAGAGAGTGCTGAGGAAAAGGATCAGAGAGTGTTTGGTATCAGGGAGTGTTTTGAGGATCAGAGAGTCTGAGGATCAGAGAGTGTTTTTGAGGATCAGGGAGTGCTGAGGATTGGGGAGTGCTGAGGATCAGGGAGTGTTGAGGATCGGGGAGTGCTGAGGATCGGGGAATGCTGAGGATCAGAGAGTGCTGAAGATCAGAGAGTGCTGAGGATCAGGATCAGTGAGGGCTGAGGATCAGGGAGTGTTGAGGATTGGGGAGTGCTGAGGATTGGGGAGTGCTGAGGGTCAGAGAGTGCTGAGGATCAGGGAGTGTTGAGGATCGGGGAGTGTTGAGGATCGGGGAGTGCTGAGGATTGGGGAGTGCTGAGGATCAGGAAGTGTTGGGATCGGGGAGTGTTGGGATGGGGGGTGTTTGAGGATCGGGGATGCTGGGGATCAGGGAGTGTTGAGGATCGGGGAGTGTTGAGGATCAGGGAGTGCTGAGGATTGGGGAGTGCTGAGGATCAGGGAGTGTTGAGGATCGGGGAGTGCTGAGGATCGGGGAATGCTGAGGATCAGAGAGTGCTGAAGATCAGAGAGTGCTGAGGATCAGGATCAGTGAGTGCTGAGGGTCAGGATCAGTGAGGGCTGAGGATCAGGGAGTGTTGAGGATTGCGGAGTGCTGAGGATCAGAGAGTGCTGAGGATCAGGGAGTGTTGAGAATCAGAGAGTGCTGAGGATCAGGATCAGTGAGTGCTGAGGATCAGGGAGTGTTGAGGATCGGGGAGTGCTGAGGATCGGGGAGTGTTGAGGATCAGAGAGTGTTGAGGATCAGAGAGTGCTGAGGATCAGAGAGTGCTGAGGATCGGGGAGTGTTGAGGATCAGAGAGTGCTGAGAATCGGGGAGTGTTGAGGATCAGAGAGTGCTGAGAATCGGGGAGTGCTGAGGATCAGGGAGTGCTGAGGATCAGGAGTGTTGAGGATCAGAGAGTGCTGAGGATCAGGGAGTGTTGAGGATCAGAGAGTGCTGACGAGGAGTGCTGACGATCAGAGAGTGCTGAGGATCAGGGAGTGCTGAAGATCAGAGAGTGCTGAGGATCAGGGAGTGCTGAAGATCAGAGAGTGCTAAGGATCAGGGAGTGTTGAGGATCAGAGAGTGCTGACGAGGGAGTGCTGACGATCAGAGAGTGCTGAGGATCAGAGAGTGCCGAGGATCAGGGAGTGCTGAGGATCAGAGAGTGCTGAGGATCAGAGAGTGCTGAGGATCAGGAGTGTTGAGGATCAGAGAGTGCTGAGGATCAGGGAGTGCTGAGGATCAGGAGTGTTGAGGATCAGAGAGTGCTGAGGATCGGGGAGTGCTGAGGATCGGGGAGTGCTGAGGATCGGGGAGTGTTGAGGATCAGGGAGTGTTGAGGATCAGACAGTGCTGAGGATCAGAGAGTGCTGAGGAGGGAGTGCTGAGGATCGGGGAGTGTTGAGGATCAGAGAGTGCTGAGGATCAGAGAGTGCTGAGGATCGGGCAGTGTTGAGGATCGGGGAGTGTTGAGGATCAGAGAGTGCTGAGGACAAGAGAGTGCTGAGGATTAGGGAGTGCTGATGATCAGAGAGTGCTGAGGATCAGAGAGTGCTGTGGAGGGAGTGCTGAGGATCAGAGAGTGCTGAGGATCGGGCAGTGTTGAGTATCGGGGAGTGCTGAGGATCAGAGAGTGCTGAGGACCAGAGAGTGCTGAGGATTAGGGACTGCTAAGGATCAGAGAGTGCTGAGGATTAGGGAGTGCTGAGGATCAGAGAGTGCTGAGGATCAGGGAGTGCTGAGGATCAGAGAGTGCTGAGGAGGGAGTGCTGAGGATCAGAGAGTGCTGAGGATCAGAGTGTGCTGAGGATCAGGGAGTGTTGAGGATCGGGGAGTGCTGAGGATCAGAGAGTGCTGAGGAGGGAGTGCTGAGGATCAGAGAGTGCTGAGGATCAGAGTGTGCTGAGGATCAGGGAGTGTTGAGGATCAGAGAGTGCTGAGGATCAGAGAGTGCTGAGGATCAGAGAGTGTTGAGGATCAGGGAGTGTTGAGGATCAGGGAGTGCTGAGGATCAGAGAGTGCTGAGGATCAGGGAGTGTTGAGGATCACGGAGTGCTGAGGATCAGAGAGTGCTGAGGATCAGAGAGTGCTAAGGATCAGGGAGTGTTGAGGATCGGGGAGTGGTGAGGATCAGAGAGTGTTGAGGATCAGGGAGTGTTGAGGATCAGGGAGTGTTGAGGATTGGGGATGCTGAGGATCAGAGAGTGTTGAGGATCAGGGAGTGTTGAGGATCAGGGAGTGTTGAGGATCAGAGAGTGTTGAGGATCAGGGAGTGCTGAGGATCAGAGAGTGTTGAGGGTCAGGGAGTGTTGAGGATCAGGGAGTGTTGAGGATCAGGGAGTGCTGAGGATCAGAGAGTGTTGAGGATCAGGGAGTGTTGAGGATAAGGGAGTGCTGAGGATCAGGGAGTGTTGAGGATCGGGGAGTGCTGAGGATCGGGGAGTGCTGAGGATCAGGGAGTGCTGAGGATCAGGGAGTGCTGAGGATCAGAGAGTGCTGAGGATCAGGGAGTGCTCAGGATCAGGGAATGTTGAGGATCAGGGAGTGCTGAGGATCAGGGAGTGCTGAGGTTCGGAGAGTGCTGAGAATCGGATTCAAATTATTCCCAGCGTCATGGCATTTCCGTTTTGTTCTGGTTTCCTCCGCGGACTCCCGGAGTTCACCTCAGCAACATTTCCAAATCGCTGCGAACTTCACATTCAGACTCCGGGTTTAGAACGGTGCAAAATATTACATTTCCAGAAATCCGGCAGAGCCCGTTACCGAAACAACAATCTGCTTCTATATAGCGCCGATAGGAGGAAAGGCTAAGTAGGTTCGGTCTGCACTCTTTGGATATTAGAAGAATGAGAGACGACCTTATTAGGGTATGTAGAATTCTCAAGGGGCTTGACAGGGTAGATACTGGGAGGTGGGGGAGTCTAGGAGCAGAGGGCATAAACTCAGAGTAAAGTATCACCCATTTAAGCTGGAGATGAGAAAGAATTTCCTCTCCCAGAGAGGAGTGAATCTGTGAATATTTTAACCACAGAGCACTGTAGAGACTGGGTCATTAGATAAGCTTAAGGCTGAGATTTTTAATTAGTAACGGAATCAAGGGTTATGGGGATAATCAGGAAAGTGGAGTTGAGAATTGTTCTATCAGGTCAGTCATGATCTCATTGAATGGTGGAACAGACTCGATAGGCTGAATGGCCTACTTCTGCTCCTCTGTATTAACATAGAACATAGAACAATACAGCACAAACAGACCCTTCGGCCCACGAATTGCGCCAAACACATCTACCAATCCACAGACCTATCTATAATCCCCTATCCTATTCTTTTCCATATACTCATCCAGAAGTCTCTTAACAGACCCCAGTGAGTTTGCCTCAACAACCTCCGACGGCAGTCAGTTCCATTCACTCACCACCCTCTGAGTGAAAAACCTACCCCTGACATCTCCTTTGTATTTGCTTCCCTGCACCTTAAATCTGTGTCCTCTCGTAGTGACCATTTCAGCTCGGGGAAATAGTCTCTGAGAGTCCACCCTATCTATCCCTATTAAGGCTTTAATTGTAGTGAATTTTCCCTGCCCTCCACTCCCCCCCCCCCTGTTTACACTTGGTTTTTGCTAAGGGAACAGCAGATTTCACACTCAAAAGATGCATAGGTCTTACTGTCAATCTGTTGGATTATGATAAATAAATGCATTAAATCAATAAACAGAATTTCAATACTCCCTGAATCAGTTCTCCCCTGGTGACTATATTTAAATCTATTGCAAAGTAAATAGGTTTGTGGAAAAATCCACCATTACTATTTATAGCTCTCAGAGTATAAAATGAGCATTATGAGGCCAGAAATGATCGTAACAAACTGGGTGTGTTTGTTCCAGTGAAGGTTACTCTTAAATCCCTTCATCCCCTTTTGAATGGAGCTTTACTGTTGCTGCTTTTCCAGCGGGAATCTAAACACCCAATCAGACAGATGGAACAGACAGTGTTTTATCAGCACTTGGTGATAGATGAGACTTCCTGTCACAAGACACAACTCTGGGGATTTGGGTTTAGTGACACCTCAACTCTACAGGTGAATGACAGAGAAATTCCGATGCTAACACCGGAAATAACTGTCCACAGATCAATGGAAGAAAAATTAGTCTGACGTAAAATTATTCAATGACAACTCTCTCAAACTGCATGGAGCACATATGGGTATTTGGGTACACACTAGCCCTGTGCATCAGATTGATCAGATGCTTCAGCAGTGATTTGAAGTGTGTGGATATCTGCAGCAGGGTAATAGATTGTGATGCAGAAACTAGAATATCTTCCCAGAATACCAGCAGATCCTCACTGATGCTGTGACAGTGAAGATATGGTCTCAATGAATAAACACTGAAAGTGGATCTCATGGTCAACATGCCTTGAAATAGAGTGGAAATGGATTAAGAATCTGAAACATTTTTAAGTTTTAAAAATGTTGACATTAAGAGTAAAAAAAAGTAATTTGTATAAAGCATTTGTTTTGTCGCAGTTAGAGATAAAATATCCAAAATTATATAAAGGGTTTTGAAGCCATGGAGAGTATACTGTGGCAGGTTCAGAATGGTTATTCACCTAGTCATGGCCAGGGACCTGAAACTCATTATCCAGAGTTTGAGATTCTGGAAGTTTTACATTCTTTTGTTCTACAGCTTTTATTGTCAATGTCTCTGAGGAACTTTTCCATTGACACTGGAAAAAATAAAGAGAAAAAGGAAGGTAATTTGAACACGCAAAGGACTTTCCAGCTCATGAGTTGCACTTGAATTATTGTAACATAGAAAATATAGCAGCCAATTGTGCACAGTAATATCCCATAAAGAACAATAACAATGTTTTTGTGATGTCCATTGAGGGATAAATATTGACCAGGACACAGAAGATAATTCCTCTGTTCTTCTTCAGAATAGTGCCATGGGATATTTTACAGCCAATTGAGCAGTCAGATAGATTCTCAGTTTAATACCTCATCTGAAAGCAGCTCATGCAATGGTGCAGTGCTCCTTTAGTACTACACTGCAATAGCCAATTCGATTTATGTGCTCATGCCCTCCTTGGAGTGTTACATGACCCTGAACCTTTTGATTCAGAATCATGAGCAAGGGCTGACATCCAAATGATAGAACATGGCTGTTCTCTTCAGTTGGGTTGTTAGTGAGAATTTTATACTCACAGTTGTTCATTGCTAAACACGGAGAAATTTGATTTTAAAAAATCTTTGCACAGATGGCCATTGAAACAGGGAACATGTTGCAGTAGGAAATGATTAAAGAAGATATCATTGCACATTTTTTTAAAATGTGGATAAATACTAATTTAGACTTGAAGTAGATAGAGATAGGAATTTGGGGAGGGTGAGGAGCAGTGAAATTAGTTTGGAACTGAGACAGAGCTATTTTAATTTTTTTCCTGATTGAATGTGAAATGTTTGTCACACAAACATATAAGTGAGCAATGGATACTATCTGTAGAAAACTATTTTGTGTAAAGGGTGAGTGGTCTTATTGACAGAATATCTGAGTTGAGATAAATATTGACAGGACATAGTTAATATCGCATTATTGATATGATTGGAAGATTGCTTCTGCATCTATCTGCTGGATTACTTTCACATGAGGTCACGTTTTGCTCTGATAAACACTTGAATCAGGAGTTCCTGATTCAAGGAATTTGGGGAGGGTCTGAAGTGTCTCATTGCAGTGACATCATGCAGCAGTGAAGAAATTTGGATTTACTCCAATCTTCATCTGATAGAAATGGCTCATTGACCTCAATGCTCAATGATCCACCCACTATAATTTCTGCCTCAAGTGGAGAATAAGATCATAATCGATAGGATAAACAAAATAACTCGTGGAATCTGCTCCATATTCAATACAATTGTGGCTGATCTTCAACATCAATTCCACCTGCTCTCCAAAGTGAGCCAGTATTCTTAACTAGGTTAATCATTAGCAGCAGGCAGACCAACTAACAGTTCACATTTTCATGGTTTGATGGGGAAATGATGGCCAAGTGATATTATCACTAAACTATTAATCTGAATTAATAAAGAAATGAACTCAATACATGAATCCAATTAACGAATACCTGAGTATTAGTGTATTACTCCTCAAAAATTAATTATCCAGTGCCAGTTAATGTGAAAGAGCCATCAGGACAACAAAGAGGCACTCCTATCCTTCTGATACCAAAATTCATGCTCCATTTTTGTCTTTCAAATCGACTAAAAAAATCATTTCTTGACACGTGAAATTTGTTCCATTTCCATAGAGTTTAACAGCACAAAATGAAGCCTTTTGGCCCATTGTGTCAGTTCCAACAATCAAGAACATATTTATTCTAATTCCAAATTCCATTGCTGAGTTGTTATATTTATATAGATATACATTTATATTCACCATTCTGCCTTGTGGCTATGTTTTACCCAAACTCTATGTCTTGTCTAAACCGAGTCACTGTCCATTTGTGTAAATGTACTTGCTTGTAGTATCCAGTTAATCACTTTCTCTGAAGTTTTGAATTTACAGGAAAGATTAACTTTCCATCCTTTATGCAATCAAGAATCCTGAGTGCCTGTATTTCCCCCTCAAATCACAGATTTTGAATCACATTTGCTAACTTGGTCACCCTTCTTTCCACTCATTCAGGACTTGGACATTCCCCTCCCTATGGGTCAGTGTCTGGAACCACGAACAATATTCAAAAATAGACATGGAATCACTGGAAAGTGAGGCTGGAGAAATAATAATAGGAAACAAAGCAATGGCAGAGGTACTGAATAGTTATTTTTGCATCATTTTTCATGGTGGAAGACACCAATGGGATGCCAGGGCTCCAGGAGAATCATGGGGAACAGGTGAATATAGTGACCATCATGAAGAAGAAGTTTTTGAGGAAACTGAAACATCTGAAGATGGACAAATCACCTGGACCAGATGGACTACACCCCAGGATGCTAAAAGAACTAGCTGAGGAAATTGTGGAGGCATTGTTAGTAATCTTTCAGCAATTACTGGAGCCAGGGAGGGTCCCAGAGGACTGGAAAGTAGCTAATGGAACATCAATGTTTAAGAAAGGAGAGATACAGCAGATGGTAAATTATAGGCTGGTTAGCCTGATTTCGGTCATTGGCAAGATTTCAGAGCCCATTATTAAAGATGAGGTCGCACTGTATTTGGAAGTGCAGGATCAAATAGGACGGAGTCAGCATGGCTTCATCAAGGAGAGTTCATGTCTGACATATCTGTTAGAGTTCTTTGAGGAGGTAACAAGGAAGTTTGATAAAGGAGAACCTATGGACATGATTTATTTAGATTTCCAGAAGGCCTTTGACAAGGTGCCATGTAGGAGACTGTTCAATAAGTTAAGAGCCTATGATGTTAAGAGTATGATCCTGACATGGATAAAGGATTGATTGACTGGCAGAAGACAGGGAGTGGGGATAAAGGGGTCTTTTTCAGGATGGCAGCCGATGACTAGTGGTGAGTTTCAGGGGTTTGTGCTGGGATCACACCTTTTCACAATACACATTAATGATTTGGAAGAAGGAACTGTAGCACTGTTGCTAAGTTTGTAGATGATACAAAAATATATAAAGGGACAGGTACTATTGAGGAAGCAGGAGGGTTGCAGAAGGACTTGGACAGATTAGGAAGGTGGTCAAAGAAGTGGCAGATGGAATACAATGTGGAAAAGTGCGAGGTTATGCACTTTGGAAGGAGGAATGGAGGCAGAGACTATTTTCTAAATGGGGAAATGCTTAGGAAATCAGGAGCACAAAGAGATTTGGGAGTCCTTGTTCAAGATTCTCTTAAAGTTAACATGTAGGTTCAGTCGGCAGTTAGGAAGGCAAATGCAGTGTTAGCATTCATGTCGAGAGGGCTAGAATACAAGAACAGGGATGTATTTCTGAGGCTGCATAAGGTTCTGGTCGAACCCCATTTGGAGTATTGTGAGCAGTTTTGAATCCATATCTAAGGAAGGAAGTGCTAGCCTTAGAAATGGTCCAGAGGATGTTCACAAGAATGATCCCTGGAATGAAGAGCTTGTCATATGAGGAACAGTTGAGGAATCTGGATCTGTACTTGTTGGAGTTTAGAAGGATGAGCGTGATGTTATTGAAACTTACAGGATACAGGGAGGTCTGGATAGAGTGGATGTGAAGAGGATGCTTCCACTAGGAGCAAAAACTAGAACCAGAGGGCTCAAACTCAGACTAAAGGGATGACCTTTTAAAACAGGGATGAGGAGGAATTTCTTCCGCCACAGAGTGCTGAATCAGTGGAACTCTTTGCCATAGAAGGCTGTGGAGGCCAGTCATTGAGTGTCTTTAAGTTAGAGAGAGATAGGTTCTTGAGTAATACGGGGATCAGGGGTTATGGGGAAAATGCAGGAGAATGAGGATGAGAAAAGTCTCATCCATGATTGATTGGTAGAGCAGACTCAATGGGCCAAGTAGCCTAATTTTACTCCTATGACTTATGGTTGAATGGTCAAGGCAATTGGGACTAGCTTAGTGGTTAAAAACTGAATGGCATGGACAAGTTGGGCAGAAAGGCCAGTTTTTGTGTTGTAAACTTCTATGACTCTAGTGGAAAAACCACTTTGCCATGTCAAACTATTGCCATGCCTTGAAACTGTCTTTCTAATTAAAGACCATTTTATGTATCATCATCTCACTACTCCATTCCAACATCTCCTCAAACAATCCAATGAAATCCCTTCAAGTCCAATTTCTTTCCCTTCTACCAGCATAGAGAATACTTGGCTGAACCTGAAGATGACATCCTCTGTGATTGCTATGTTGGTCCATTATTCATCTAGAATTTGCTTACAGTTTAAGCATAATGGGTCTACTCCATTCCTCCAGTATCTCTCCTCTGTTACCCAGCTCTCTGGAGGTAATTCCGCTCTTGCCCATCCAATCAGATCCAGCATATCTTCATCAATATCTAATCCAGACCCAACATCTTGGCCATCACCAAAACTGCTTATCTCCTACAACATTGCCCTCTTAGAACCTTAGAACCATAGAACACTACAGCACAGAAACAGGCCTTCTGGCCCTTTTTGGCTGTGCCGAACCATTTTTCTGCTTAGTCCCACTGACCTGCACCTGGACCATATCCCTTCACACCCCTCTCATCCATGTACCTGTCCAAGTTTCTCCTAAATGTTAAAAATGAGCCCACATTTACCACTTCATCTGGCAGCTCATTCCACACTCCCACCACTCTCTGTGTGAAGAAGCTCCCCCATAATAGTCCCTTTAAACTTTTCCCCCTTCACTCTTAACCCATGTCCTCTAGTTTTTTTCTTCCCTAGCCTCACGGAAAAAGCCTGCTTGCATTCATTCTATCTATACCCATCATAATTTTATACACCTCTATCAAATCTCCCCTCATTCCTCTGTGCTCCAGTGAATAAAGTCCTAACTTATTCAACCTTTCTCTGTAACTCAGTTTTTCAAGTCCTAGCAACATCCTTGTAAACCTTCTCTGTACTCTTTCAACCTTATTCGTATCCTTCCCATAATTAGGTCACCAAAACTGCACACAATACTCTAAATTCGGCCTCACCAATGTCTTATACAAGCTCTTCCATCTTCCTGCCTCAAAACTCCAACAAAACCTTTATCCATCTTTTTTTCTCAATTAAAGTCAGTCACAAGAGTATTTACCTTACTGGTCTTACCTTCTCTACCTCAATATGCTATAATGTGTCCAAACATTAATTGCCCACAAACTGACTTATACTAGATATGGATTATCCAAAATTCTGGTTTTCAGCAGTCACTTCACACATTGAACTTAAAATCACCTTTAAATTACTCCATGGCTTTTATCCATTCTGTCTCTGCAATATCCTCCCCCATATATTTGGTCACTCAACTGAGTGCTCCTTGCCTCACCCCCTTAGTAATACTTTAGTATATACCCAGGTCTTCCTCCTGAAACCTCTCTATTTTCTTATCTTCTTTATACCTTCAAACTCATTGTCTCCTTTCCCAGAGTAGTGATCTTTTGCTGATAGGGCAGTTCTCCCACTTCACTATCTCTGCAAAATGTAAGAGACCAATCAATCCCACTCTTCAGAGCCTCAGCATGCAATACTTGTGTCTGTTCACTTTTTTCAAGGTTGACACATTGCCTACTTGATGATTTCCTGCTGCCTCTTCCTCCATAATATGATTATTCAGTTAACCAGGCATGATTCTCTGTGACCTAACAATAATTTGAATTAAGTTAGCACTTTTATCATAGCTGCATACCCCAATCTAGGCATGTATAAAATGAATAAATAAAATCTTGCTCAGAAAGCTGGGTCCAAAAATGAGTCGGAAGAGACAAAGAGGCTTAGAAAAGGAATTCCAGCAAATGGGACTTGGGTAGCTGAAAATTTGGTCACCAATATTGAAGCCAAGAGAAGGCAATGCTCAAATGCGCAGAAAGTCAGAGGAGTGCAGTTTTAGGGTTGTATTCACTGAAGTTTAGAAGAGTGAGAAGGGATCTCATAGAAATTTATAAAATTCTAACAGGGTTAGACAGGGTAGATTCAGAAAGAGTGTACCCAATGGTGGGGGAGTACAGAATTAGGTGTCATAGTTTGAGGATAAGAAGTAAATCTTCTAGAA
Source organism: Sphyrna mokarran (assembly GCA_024679065.1). Lineage (NCBI taxonomy): Eukaryota > Metazoa > Chordata > Chondrichthyes > Carcharhiniformes > Carcharhinidae > Sphyrna > Sphyrna mokarran. The sequence continues at coordinate 82,634,732 of JAGIQG010000007.1, read as the reverse complement.
CTGTGAGGAGAAATTTCTTCACCCAGAGGGTGGTGAATGTGTGGAATTCACTACCACAGAAAGTAGTTGAAGCCAAAATGTTATCTGATTTTGAAAACAAATTAGATATAGCTGTTGGGGCCAAAGAGATCAAGGGATATGGGAGGTAGGGGGGATCTGGATATTGAATTCGATGATAAGCCATGATCAAGATGTATGTTAGAACAGGCTCAAAGGGCTGAATGGCCTCCTCCAGCTTCTAGTTTCTGTGTTTCTATGAAGGTAAAGCATGCTGGGGAACTCCATACACAGCACATCAATCAGTATCTGAAAGGAAAGAGTTTTTTGAGGGAATCCTTCAAGAAAAGAAATGTTTTGTGCTATCAGAAAATCTGTCAAAACTCAGAGAGCTCCAGATAAATGAACTATCCTGTGGTCAGATGAACTCAGAAAGGACATGTTCCAGTCCAACACGTGTATGAATAAGACCATTGTTGATTCCATTCCTGAGGTTAGAAGGCAACTTCGTCATCTTCTAGAATTGTGTGTTACTGAGTAGTTTTATTTCTATGACATTAGAAATTTCATGGGATAGACTCATATAATCCCAACAAGAAATATGCAGTTTGAAAGATTCCAAATAATAGCTTAAAATTCCCTTGGATAGTTATAGTGGCTTTTCCAGAGAAGCAATGAATCAGTGATTTGGAATCAGCCACCCAGCTTGGAGATTTATACTCAGGAGAGAGTGGTGTTGCCACAATATCTGAAGGCAGAAAACTAACATTCCTCCAATAACTGTGGCCAGAAACTAGGGTACCTGTCCAATAGTATCTGTACCAGTTGCTAACTGATTCTGTGCTCAGAAAACTAGACCCCATGTTCATTGCCAAGTGAAGACTCACCAAATAAGTTAGGCATATACTGAACATTTCTTCACATTTGTTGATTAGACTCTTTGGAAAAAAGAAATATATCTTAGTTGCAATTTGTTCTGAATTAAGTTCTGAAGCAAAAAAATTTTTGCATTAATTTTTATATAATCTCAACTGAAAACATGTGTCCAATATACTTTTCCATACATTCCTTGTAATTTTAAATTAACTTAAATTTTAAGTTAATACTCTTCTGTTCTCCAAGAGAGTGAGCAATGGATTAGATTTCAACATGAATTGAAGAGATTGAAATAATTATGCATGTCGCCCTGTTCAGAATTTCAATCACTAATTTCTTGCATTTAAGTAAAATATTAAGTATAGAAGGGAAGCTATTTATTTTAAAGGCAGTTAATATATCAAAGTTAAATAAAGCAAGTGTAGGATTGTATCCTGCACATATCCAGTTATATTATACATTCAGTGTTGTTGCAATGAAATTTATTCCACTGTATGACACTAAAATACCTTGAATTTTGTATTATCTTTATGCTTTAGTTGAAGTATAATTAAACAAGAAAACCCCAACATATACTGCTGAAAGTTTAAAAAAGACCTCGCTAGTCTTCTCACTTTCCATTTAGGATGAATTACGATGAATTAAAGGCTTGTGTCATTTATAATTATATTTACAAATGTATAATCACCACTGTTTTAAATAGAAATATGCATGAAAATATTTTAGAAAATATTTTATTGCAGTGTTATTTTGATGGGCTGAACAGCCTCCCCCTGCATTTTAATTTATTGTTTCTGACTAATTGTCATTCTAAAATTATAGGTATGATTTTCACTCCAAAATATCTGGATAAATGAAAGTTGAAAGAAGGAGGTCTGGTCATGCAGAACATTGAGGCTTCACTTACATTAATTATTGGCTTCATTGAGTGCTATAATTTCAGTTGGAGTCTGATGGGACTTTTCACAACTGGTGATAGCTTCCTCATTGCTGCAGACTCAGAGGTTCATCACTTTAATGTCCTGAATCATGCTTGTGACACTGGCTTTGAAACTACTAAAATTTACAAGACTTCAAGCTACACCTAGAATCCCCCCCAGTATAGCAGGAAGCAATTGAGCCCATCGAACCCACAACCACAACAATTCCACCTAGGCTTTATCCCTGTAACTCCACTTATTTACCCTTCCAATCTCTGACACTGAGGGGCAATTTTGCATGGCCAATCAACCTAACTTGTACATCTTTGAGTGTGGGACGAAACCAGAACACCCGGAGGAAACCCATGCAGACACAGGGAGAACATGCAAACTCCACACAGACAGTGACTTGAGGCCAGAATTGAACCTGGGCCTCTGGCGCTGTGAGGCAGAATGCTGTCTGTTGTGCCACCATGCTGCCCCTCCATTTCTCCGCTGAACCAAAAAACAAAGAATGGTTTCAGTTCAGCTGCCTAAGTAAAACTTTTATGAGAACATGAGAAATTAGGTCAGGCGATTGAGAACAGATACAGAGTCACAATTCTGTAGATTAAAATATTATTCAGGAAGCCCAATCAGAGACTTGGTTGAATTTTAAACACTGTGTGAGCGTATATGAAGGAGTAAAGTTTTTGTAAGGCAGAGTTACAGATGTAAATATATACTACACAAAACTAAATAAACCAAACCCGGGGAAAATACAAATACATGAATTAGATCTGTGTGAGGGATAATCAAACAAATTAGATCTGTTGAAATACAAAAATAGACATCCTTTCAGAACTACTAACTTTCTTTTCATTCCTGAGCTAAGATTTGCAAAAATCTCAGAAAGCTTGAGCTGTTGCAGTTGCTGTTATTATTATTATAATGGAAAAAAGAAGTTGCATGAACAAAATGCCTTGTTCCTATCTTATGATTGATTTGATCCTTCTGAACCAATTGGAATTTTATTCATAACAATTTACCTTTGTTCACAGATCTACAACCAATCTCCTTGACAACTGAGTCTCCTTACAGTGTAAAATGTAGCAGATTTTGGAAATCTGAAATACAAACTGAAAATTCTTGAAATACTCAGAAGACTTGGTAGTATCTGTGGGGAGAAAAACAGAGTTAACGTTGAATATTTCCAGCATTTTCTTTTGTTTTGTTTCTTTACACACGCTGCTTATGAGCTAGTGTGCCCAGCATTAACAATTGACCCCCAGTGACTGAGGTCATGAACCATATCTTCTGATTCCTCCCTAAGAAATGGAAAAGAAATGGAAAAACCTACATTTCTAAGACAATGTCTACAGGATAAAGCTATTGTCAGTGAACTTCCTAGCAACAGTGGAAACAAGACATTAAAAAGACCAGAAATGTAGAAATCTGTCGAGCGATAGTAACAGCAAATATACCCGGGGCAGATACACCTCTAAAAGTGATTAAGGCTTTCTAAAGGCATGACAGCATCTAAAGATGATTAGGTGTGAATTGATCTAGGAGTAGAAACAGATTACTTAGATGACTGCTATCGAAATGTTCAGTTTCCTAAGCAAAAATAGTTTACTTAAATGACTGGGCGATTCAGGGCTATAGAAATGTTAAGCTCCACAAAAGGAAAGAATCTGAAACTTTAGATAGCCAACTCTTGAGTTTGAAAGAACAAAAGGTGGAACAATGTAACTGTTACCCATCTTAGAAGCAGACAGGCCAGTCCACACCTCGGCACCAGAAACTAGTCCACAATTTACAGCAAGAAAGCTGAGGCCCATTTCACAGCCAAGGGGGCATATAACCATACAACCATAGAACCCATGAAGAAAGAGGCCATCCAACCCATCAAATCTACACTGATTCTCCAAAAGGTCATCATCCCATCCAGACCCATTTCCCTCCATGAATTGATCATTGCCAATCCACCTAAGTTGCATAACAGAGCAAGATTTACCTGAGTAATTGTACACACTGACCAGGTAGATATCAGTATTGTAGTTGTGGTGCACTGAAATGCCTTGGCCAGGAGCACAATTCTTCAACATAGTAACCAGGATACTGTCAGGACCCCCAGTGTTTCCAATGTTTTTTAATGTGGAGTAGTACTGATACATCATCCAATCAACTGAATCGCTACAGTGCAGAAAGAGGCTGTTTAGTCCATTGAATTATTACAAAACCCTCCAAAACAGAATCTTAACCAAGCCTTATGAGTTGCTAGATCACTTTGCACCCTCATGCTTCCTCCAAGTAGTGTTCAACATGGAGGAGTACTGATTCACCAACTGAGTGCGTGGGGGAAGGAGGAGAAGGTATATGATAATCAGTAGGAGGTTCCCTTGTCCATGTTTGATCTGATGACATATTCTGAGTCAATGTTGAGGATTCCCAGCGCAACTCCCTCTTGATTATATAGAACTGTGCTGCCACCTGTGCTGGATCTGTCCTATTAGTGGGATAGGATACACACAGGAATGGTGATGATTATCTGTAAGGTATGATTCTGTGAGTATGACTATGTCAGGCTGTTACTTGACTAGTCTGTGAGACAGCTATCCCAACTTCAGCACAAGCTCCTGGATGTTGGGAAGAAGTATTTTGCAAGGTTGATTGAGTTGGTTTTGATGATGTCATTTCTTTTGTCAAGTCAATGATAAATGATCCTTCTGGTTTCATTCCTTTTTAACGTCATGCAACAGCAACTTAAAGTGGAGAGGTGGAAGCATTGGGAATGAGATTGTGATTATTCAGCAGTTTGGAAATTTGTGACTATCCTCGGTAGCAAGTAGATAAAATAGTGGAATTGTTGCCTATTTCCTCCAATAAATAAGTAAACTCAAGCTCAACTTTTTTTTACACTTTTTGAGTGAGGCTAGAAATTATTTCATACAATTCCTCATGGAGACAGTCTCTCCCGGCTGATGGTTCAAGTTAATGCTTGCTTTGAACATAGAATTTATATCATTCTTGTTAAACCTTAGGAGATCCCAAAGTTCTTTATGGTCAATTAAATAATTTAAATGTAGTCACTGTTGCAATGTAGGGAAACTCCCCAAAACAACAATGAAACAAATGATTAGATAATCTATTTTAGGTATTGGTACAGGGACAAATATTGGGCAAGAAACCAGGGGGAAATTTTTGCTCCTAATTAAAAAGTGCCATGGGATATTTTGTATGTCTGTAAGACAACAGATACTATCTCATCTGTAAAGGGGCATCTGCAACAGTACAGCATTCCCTCAGTAATGCACTGAAAAGTTAGCCATGAAATCTTCAGTGAGTCTTAAAACAACAGCATTCTGAATCTGATTAAAAACTGTTACCTACTTCACTAGAATGAGACTATGGAAAATCTGCAACAAATCCCACATTTCATTTTGATGCTGCCCTGTTTGGTGTTCCTAGGGATATTGCACAGACAGAGATGGTTCTTTTCAGAAATAAATTTGTTTCCATTTTTTGGATGGATGCTGCCACATTCACTTATCATCCCGAATACCTTCTGCCAAAAATGTTTCTCTAAAAAAATTATCTTCATTATAAAATTTTCCTTGGCTCATATTTTCTCTGAAAATATGAAAACTCTGAAAACAAAAACTGGGAACATCTGGAAAACGCAACCAATCTGTTACATTTTTTAACATAATTAGGGCAAAGGTAAATGAAAAATTTAAACTTTTAAACAAGCTTTGAAACAATCCTGGGCTTCATTCTCCCAAGTACCTGCAGTCTGTTCATTCAGACAGGCAGGGAAATACAAGTTGGTAGTCTCTCAACCGAAGTCTGCAGCTAACTGGGCAGAGACAGGCAGAAGTGGGGTCTGGAGCCTGAAGTGGTTATAAACTATATTCTGCTCTCATTGCTTTTCAGGAACCACATTTTGCTCAGGACTCTGTGTACAATCACTGCTGTGTCCTCACCATTCCCCAAGGAGTTCTGTGCGTGAGTCTTACATGAAATTACATTGAGTATGGTAACATGGTGATTATGTTACTGTACCATAATCCAGAGGTAGGGTTCAGTTCAAATCTAACCTTGGCAGCAGGGGGAATTTAAATTCTATAAATCTGGAATAAAAAGTTAGGATTAGTAATGGCAACCATAAAAATATCAGATTGTCTTTAAAAACAATTCAATTTATTAGTGATCTTTAGAAAGGGAATTCTGCTGTCCTTACCCAAATTATATGTGGTACCAACTCCATGGCAATGTGGTTGATTCTGAACAAAGTCACTTAAGTGTACAAGAAGGTGGCTTGGCATAATTTCTCTAAGGCAGTAAGGAATGGATAATAATGCCAGCTTTACTGGCATCATCCACACCATGTAAAAGAATACAAACAATCTACAGCAGAAATAAGTCATTCTGCCGCATTGGTCTATATTAGTGTTTATCTCCCAAATTACTCTCCCCACCCCTTTTTTGTCGCATCCCATCAGTTTTTTCTTCTTTTTTTTGCCTTCATGTGTTTATTTAACTTTCTCAACCATTCCCTGTGGTAGTGAGTTCCACATTCCCCAATTTCTTTGGAATTCTTGATTAAATTTAGCATATGCATAGATTGTAGTTTTGATGTCTTTCTCATCCCATTTCCAACAAGCTGGACATCTTCTTTACGTCTATTTACGAATACAAACCACATCCCAAGAGATCTCAGTGAGAATTTATCTGTACTGACCATTTTGTTCCTCATTTCTGATTATCTTCCTTCAAAGATTCACTGGGTAAATCCATTCGCCTTTTCGTTGAAGGAACATTGGGCCAGTTTGCAAGTTGCACTTCTTGGACTTCCCTCTTACCCTGTGAGATTTTCTTCCAAACCACATTTTTTTAAACTGGTTTAAAAGTCTCCCTAAGACTCATCTCTCCATTTCTAAGTCACACTTTGCCTACTTTGCAGTTTGTCCTCTCGAAATACTTGAGGTTGAGACAATTCTGAGTGCAAATTGGTGCTGAGGATTAGATTTTCAGGTTCAATGTATTGGAATTAGTCTTAAATATACAACCTGAGCATTTCCTCAACCCATCTAATCACGACAGTAACAATTTCAGACAGCTTAACTCACCTCATTCAGAGGAAAGTGGTTTTCAACTCAACGTCCAAAGTTACTCAGCTGCTGAGGGATTTGTTAAACCCAAATTGGGCCTGTCTGTTTTTGGAATGTTCCAGCACAGAAACAGACCATCTAGCCCATTATATCTGGATCATCAAATTTAATGCCATCCTATTTGTTGCTCATTGTAACAGTTAATAACCTATTTTTCCAAGCAGTGATAAAATTCCCTTTTAGATAATTTATAGACTTGTTTATGGTAGTGAATTCTCCATTGTCATCACTCCCTGTGTAAAGAAATATACATGTTCTCTTTTTTAATTGTGTATGATTATCATAAATGTGTGTTCTTTTGTTAATATCTCCCAATCCAATAGAGAATATTTACTTTTCACTACCAAGGATTGCAACATTTCACCCTCTAACCTGCTAAACTCTAATTTGCTTCAAAACATCCCAACTACTCAAGTCTGTCATCATAACAGTAATCCCTCACCCGTCCTAATATCCCCAGGAGCTTATGACATAACTCTCCCATTTATTTGATATTCTTCCTTTAAAAGGGATGCACAAAATTTATACCAGTTCAAGATACAGAATTGAATATTTATAATCTTAACATGAGAGTCAAGCTTTCCTTCCATTTTGTACATGGGCCTGTCTTGTTGTTAAACTTATTCTTATTTTGTAATTTACCCTTCAAAGCAATAAGATTCTCATTCTATTGAAAAACAAGGGCAGCAGCTTTGTTTGGTAACAATACATAGAATAGATGAAGGTCTAGTGAAACAGTGGTAGTGTCCCACCTCAGAGCCAGAAGCTCCAGGTTCAATTCCCACCACAGGACTTGACAGTTAAGGAAGCTGTGTTCATAACATGACCAAAATAGTATCAACCCACAAGATCCTTCTAACACATTAATGGCAGGCAGTAAGAATGAAAATGCTAAAGGCAAAACACTGCGGATGCTGGAATCTGAAACAAAAACCGAAAATGCTGGAAAATCTTAGCAGGTCTGACAGCATCTGTGGAGAGAGAATATGGCCAACATTTTGAGTATGAATGATTCTTTCTCAGAGCAAGAGTGGGAGTGACTCCTGGTCAGCCATGCTTGGTGTGGAGTGGCATTTTAAACCTCTGGTGACAGGCTAGTTATCTGTCCCAAGTAAAACTCGAAACAGATGAAAATCTGCCTTGTGACCATTAGGCACATGAAGAGAAACAACAACAAAAATAAAATTCAACAAATGCCTAACGCAGAACTTAGATTGGGGATTATGGGTTCAATGAGAGACTCAGTCTGTTATAATTCTGAGTCCGGTATAGGGGTTGATCAGACCTATGCAAATCCTAAAGATCTATTCCAACAACCACTTTATACTTTCTTATTCTCAAAACTAAATGTTCCTAGATTATTTGAATACCTGAAAGTTGAGATACAACCCCATAGTAAATATTAATCAGTTTGGCTTTTATCAATAACATTTGTCTTCCTTACTTGGAAGTATTTTTCCAGATAACTCCACTAATTTGTTATCTTATCAATGTTTCACTCTTTTGCATATAATTATAATTCTACTAAGTGAAAACTTTCATTATAAATGTTAAATTCAGGAGATGAAGCTAAAAATGTGGTTGGATAGATACATTACTCATAAGGGATAAATGGAATTGAAGTGGTGCAAATTGACAGAGGGCGGGTCTGTGCTGTACTGTTCTATTTCATAACCATTCAAATTTCTGCTTTGACAGAAATTTCATTTAAAATATCAATGGGCAGAATTCTCCCCCAAAAATTCTAAGTATCAAATTCATGTGAAAATTGAAGTAATTCATGCCGGTCTTCTCAGTGGAATTCAGAGAAGAATCTCCCACACCCTGTGCACTGCAGAGGCCACCATTGTGAATATCATTACATTTCAGAGTGTGGGGCCTATTCCCACTGGAGAGGCTGAAACCAGCACGTTGAGCGGGGCCATTGCGCATTCACTGGTCTGTCAGTGCTGAGATCGGCACATGCACACTGACCCCATCCTGATTGCAGCCAGCTCGATCACTGGCCAGCCCCATGATACCTGCAGCGTCAGCTCTCTGCGCCCCCATGGCCCGATCGCTGGACCCTTGACCATATCCGAATCCAGCCCTGAACATCCTCGTCCCCTGGCTGCTCTGATCTCCAGACCACCCCCCCAATTCCCAATCTCCAGAATCCTCAAAGTTGCCAGAAGTCCTCACTCCCATGCAGTTCTGAAACCCCCCCTTTCCTGTGCCAACTCCTCAACAATCCTGATTGCTGCCCCCCACTTTCCTCCACGCTGTTGGCCTATGCACTGGGGCAGTGGGACCCTCACTGCCCCCAGTCTCTGCCCAATCAGCCTACAAGCTCTGTGCCTTTAGCACTGCCTCATGCCTGATAGGAAGTACCAAGGTGCCCCCTGGGCATGGGCACCTTGCCCCTTATGCAGTGCCAGGAAGCACAGGCCAGCACTGCCAGGGTGCCAATGCCCAGGGGACATTTAAATGGGAAAATTTTTGCCCTTCAAATAGGGGAGCTCTTCACCCTTATCTGGCATGGTTTTCATATGACTCTAGTCACACACTGTATTGAGTGTGTGATTGTTGTATCAAGCACTCACTTGAACGGTACAGTTATTTGATGATTCTTAGTAATTTATTGGCCAGCAATTCCTTGGACTGATTTTGCTGTGACCTGTGCCAGGTGTTACTTCTTCTTCAGGCATAAAGAGAAGTTTTCACTGGTCCCTGGGTCAATATTTAACCTCTATTAACATCCCAAGAACAGATCATCTGCTAATGATCACATTAGTGCTTGTGGGAGTTTGCTGTGTGCAAATTTGCTGCTTCATTTCCTACCAACAGAGACTACACTTCAAAATGTACACTTCAAAATGCTAAACGCTGCATCTACTTAAGTCTCTTTTTCTCTTTTTTTTGAAAGCATAAATAAAAGGTTGTGTAATACTGGTCCTTCCTTTCTTTGTCAACGGAAGACTTTCAGGGCTGCCTGGGAGGGTTTGTGATTTGATAATTGTGCAAATCATGCAGGGATGGAGATGGAGGGGCCTCAAACACTTTCCTGCAGTACTTATGCTGGGGTCTGCTCACTCTAAGGGGCACCTAGAGGTGGGTCTTGGACCCTATGTTTGGCTCCTCTGCAATTAGAGGACGGGTAATGCCTTTATTGATAATTCAAGATTTCTGGTCTTCCCTGGGGTGGGCACACATATGCAGGCACATATCTGATACATATGTGTGCACTATCTGTGTCTATGTGCTCTCTGTATATAATGTATGTGCATCTGTGTGTAGATGTGTGTGTGCATCTGTGTACATATTGTGTGTATGTACAGGGGTACAGGTACCCCTGAGGTACAGGGTTGCAAACTGGAAAGTATTGAAGTAGATAGGGAGGATGTGCTAGATATTCTTGAGGGTTTGAAGTTGGATAAGTCCCCTGGGCCGGACGGGATTTACCCTAGGATTCTCTGGGAGGCAAGAGAGGCGATTGCAGAGCATCTGGCTCTGATCTTCAGGTCGTCGTTGGTTACGGGTGTGGTTCCGGAGGACTGGAGGATAGCGAATGTGGTCCCGTTGTTCAAGAAGGGGAAGAGAGACCTTCCAGGGAATTATAGGCCAGTGAGTCTTACTTCTGTTGTGGGCAAAGTATTGGAGAGAATTATTAGGGATAGGATTATAGTTATTTAGAGAGAAATGAATTGATTGGGGATAGTCAGCATGGTTTTGTGAAGGGTAGGTCGTGCCTTACTAACCTTATTGAGTTTTTTGAAAAAGTAACCAAAGAGGTGGATGGGGGTAAGGCAGTTGATGTGGTATATATGGACTTTAGTAAGGCGTTCGATAAGGTGGCCCATGGAAGGCTTCTGCAGAAAATGCAGATGTATGGGATAGAGGTGATTTAGCTAATTGGATTAGGAATTGGCTAGCAGATAGAAGACAGAGGGTGGTGGTTGATGGGAGATATTCATCGTGGAGTTCGGTGACAAGTGGTGTACCCTCAGGGGTCTGTTTTGGGGCCCCTGCTGTTTGTAATTTTTATAAATGATCTGGATGAGGGTATTGAAGGATGGATTAGTAAATTTGCAGATGACACTAAAGTCGGTGGAGTGGTAGATAGGAAGAGGGGTGTTATAGTTTGCAGAGAGACTTGGACAAGTTGCAGAGCTGGGCCGAGAGGTGGCAAATGGAGTTTAATGTGGAAAAGTGTGAGGTAATTCACTTTGGCAGGAATAACAAATGTGTAGATTATAGGGCTAATGGTAGGACTCTTAATAGTGTTGAAGAACAGAGGGATCTTGGTGTATATGTGCATAGATCCCTGAAAGTTGGCAATCAAGTCGATAAGGTGTTAAGAAGGCATATGGTGTCTTAGCTTTTATTGGTAGGGGGATTGAATTTCGGAGCCGCAACGTCATGTTGCAACTGTACAAAACTCTAGTGCGGCCGCACTTGTAGTATTGTGTGCAGTTCTGGTCCCCACATTAAAAGAAAGATATGGAGGCATTGGAGAGGGTACAGAGGAGGTTTACCAGGATGTTGCCTGGTATGGAGGGCAGGTCTTATGAAAAGAGGCTGAGGGATTTGAGGTTGTTTTCGTTAGAAAGGAGGCAGCTAAGAGGGGACCTTATCGAAACATATAAGATGATTAGAGGTTTAGATAGGGTGGACAGTGATAGCCTTTTCCTAGGATGGAGAAAGCTAGCACGAGGGGACACAGCTTTAAATTAAGGGGTGATAGGTATAGGACGGATATCAGAGGCAGGTTCTTTACCCAGAGGGTGGTTCGGGAGTGGAATGCCCTGCCTGCAGCAGTTGTAGATGCGCCAAGTTTGGTGGCGTTTAAGAGGTTAGTTGATAAGTATATGGAAGAGAAGGGAATGGTGTAGTTTGGAGGGGCATTGCTTTTTATATTGGTCGGCGCAACATCAAAGGCCGAAGGGCCTGTTCTGTGCTGTAATGTTCTATGTTCTATGTATATCTGTGTGCGTGTGTACATCTGTATGCGTGTATCCGTATATATAATCTATGAGTATATCTGTGTGTGCATATATTTTGTGTATATCTGTGTGTATATATATTTGTGTGTTTGTGTATCTTCTATATAATTTATGCGTATATAGTCTATGTGTATATCTGTGTGAATAAAATAAAAACAAATTACTGCCGCTGCTGGACTCTGGAACTCGAAACCTCAGCTCTTTCGTTACAGTTGCTGCCAGACCCGCTGAGATTTTCCAGCATTTTCTATTTTAGTTTCTGTGTATGTATATATATATCTATATATGTGTGTACCTGTGTGTATATACCTATCTATCTATCTATCTATATATATATATCTGTGTTTACGTATCTGTGTTTGTACATCTGTGTGTATATATGTGTGTGTTTATCTATGTGTGTGTGTGTGTATCTGGTGCTGTGTCTGAGAAAGATCCATCGCAAACATGTGGTGCCATCTGGTGGCTATGGCATCAGTTGCAGAATTCTGCTCAGACCTCACTCGGTGCCTCCAGTTTCTCTACTGCGAATGCAGTCAATTCGGAGAGAGTTCATTTTATCTGAAGATCCTTCATGAAATGGCGGAACGCTCAGAGACGAAACGCAGGGTCCCTGTTTATCACAGCTCTGCACTAACTGTCGCAACTGTTCCATAAAGTTTATTTATTTATTAGTCACAAGTAGCGTTACATTAACACTGCAATGAAGTTATTGTGAAATTCCTCATTCGCCACACTCCGGCACCTGTTCGGATACACGGAGGGAGAATTTCCAATGCACCTCACTAGTACGTTTTTCAGACTGTGGTAGGAAACCCACGCAGACACGGGGAGAATGTGCAAACTCCACACAGTGACCCCAGGCCAAAATTGAACCCGGGTTCCTGGCGCTGTGAGGCGGTAGTGCTAACCGCTGTGCCACTGTGCTGCAACTCATCAGTGAAGTTTGCAGAGCAAGCCGGATTTTGCAATGATTTTTCCTTATTTGGTTTAAAATCAGAACCCAATTCGATACCACACGAATTAAACATTTGGACTAATTGCTCGATGGTGCTTTGGTTCACGTGGGCGAAATGATAACCAGTTAATACCACGATTCACATCTTGTCTGAAATCACAGTGTAATCGGTAGTTCACTGTTGTGCGGGGATGGCGGCTGCTGCCTGGTCCTAAGAGAGACAGTTATCTATTCCCAGCAAGTCTGTTGTTTCTAACAGCGCAGCAATGTTACCAAACACGAGCTCACATCTGTACCCCGGCACCCCTTTCCCCCAAACCTTTCTCCCCCGCCCCATACCCCTCCACGGCGCCAGTTACCCATCTCAGTCATGTCTATGTGTGTGGGTGGGGGGGTGGGAGGGAAGGGAGAGGGGTCGGTACAGCCAGAAACCCAAATATACAAATATCCAACCAAAACACCAAGGAAATCGCACCTGGTTCCATACTCGATTACCACAGAGCAGTTTTGGGAGCAGGTTCAACGGGATGAATGGACGAATCACGTTCCTTTGTTCCTATTTGTGAAAACACCCTGGTCTATGCATTATGGTGGACTATCAGCTCCCTTACTCCTAGTTTGGATGTGTTTTAAAAAGTGGCTTTTACAAGACTGAGACAGCAAGTAACAATTTAATCTCCATATATAGTAGACCTAACTCCTCATTTTCAGCCTCACTTTGTGGCTCCTCTTCTCAATAAGCTAAGGGAAAACTAAAATCTAACTTCTCTCAGTTGTTTATCGATCTATGGAGATATTGTCCAATGTGAGCAGCAAGGTTTATCTGAACCCCACCAAGATTTCTATAAAGTATTCCTTCAACGAATAGATCACCAGCGATCCAGATAAGGTAACGGGACTAAATATCAAGAATTGAATTTAAAAATATCGATTATGCGGAAAAATCGATTAGTGAATTGGTGTTATTTTGATTGCAAATTGAAGCAGTTTGTAGATTTCACTCTATTCCAGAAATCAAGCCAGATTCTCTTGTCAGTTGCTTGGATTAGGAAATGATGTCGATCCTGTTGTCAGTGGGTGAACGTAAAGAGCACAACTATCTTCCTGGTTGGAATTATTTAGCATTTAACCAATCGTTGAAGGGAAGGCGGTGACTAGTGGTTCGAAGCTCACCATGGCAACTGGAAATAAAAGTCTAATAATGATCATGAAACCATGTAGATTATTGTAAAAACCCATCTGGTTCACTAATGTCCTTACTTCGTCTGGCCAACATGTGACTTCAGACCCACAGAAATGTGATTGATTCTTAACGTTTTTTAAGTTTCCTTTGTACTTTGTTTTTGTTCGGACTGTTCCCCTTCTTTTTGGGAAGATGCCGTTTTACTTTGTCCTAATTTAATTTGAGTTTGTCTATTTGGTTTCACCTTGAAAGAGAAGAGGGCCTCTGGAAAAGTCTAGCGAATCCCATAGGAAGAACATCGATGTTCTCGAGTCACAAACGAAATTAATCTGGACTCGTTTTAACGTGGATCCATAGATACCAACCATTTGCCTCTGATCCATTCTGCAAATGAGGCTGGAAACCTCCTGCTTAGAGAGTGACTGAACTGACTATCCTGGGCGATTTTAAAGGTCAGAATTGTTTAAGCAGTAAAATGAAGACAGTCAGAATGAAGCCTGCTAGCAGCTACAGAACACCTGGTGTAGGCTCAGCACTGCAAGAGTTGGGGCAAATAGTGTCTAACATGAAACCCGATTCGTTATTGTGGCGAGCTGCTTCCGACCTCAATGTAAATACCTAAATGATTATTTCTTCTCTATTATTGTTGATGGTGCCATAAAATATTTGTCAGCAGATAGTATATTGTTAAAATATTCACTAATAGTGTAAGGTTTATTTATAAGGGCGAAGGGTTTTCATTGCAGTGTCTTTGGTACAGAGAGTTTGCGTTTAAAGGGCTTTCGCACATTTTGTATTTTAAACTCACAAACTGCTACAATGGCAGTTTTCACAATTGAATTTGAGCTAAAAGTGTCGCAGACAACTCTTGTAATCTCCTTGTACCATCAGTCCAGATGGTTTAGCCGAGATGTTTAATGTGTATTGATTCCCACGCAGGTAGAACTAGGGGAACTTGCATTGCCTCCTGGAACTACACCTCGAGCTGTGAACACACAGACCACAAGAGCCGTATTGAGATGTTATTGATATTAGGCAACATATTTTTTCCTTGTCGAAGAAAGATCATTCTGAATGATTATTTAACCTACCGAGATTGGGAATTTCAGGTATTTGGGAGACTCAGAAAGTCTCGGCTGGAAGGGAAAGAATTTCATCATTGTCAGAAATCTTCTGGTGACCAATCCCTGGAGCTAGACAAGAGCGAATGAAGCTGGTAACTCCGCAGTTTCATCTCGGAAGGTACCAGTTATAACTTTGGATGCTGTGTTCAATGTGCATTGACAATAGCAGAAACAAGACCTTTTCTTGATAACTGACTAAGTGAAGCATTGGTTCATAAATGAATGTGTTTGAACGAGTCAACGGTGGAACAGATTCGAAGGGCCGAACGGCCTACATAGATCCTATTTTCTCTGATGCAATCTCTGCAGATGCTCCTTGCCCTCACTATTACCAGCATTTTCATTAAAAAAAACGCCCTATGCAGAATTCCAAAGTCGCCAGTGTTTATGGGAACTTGCTGTGTAAAAACTGGGTATAGTGTTTCTGACATAAGTGAATACGCAAAATATTTAATTATCAGTAAAGCACTTCAAGACATACCGAGATAGTGAAGACTCCAGAATGGTACTTGAGGTTTGTGTTCAATGGATCTTGTGCAGTACTGAGGGAGTTCTGCATTGTCTGCGAGTTTTTATGATGAGGCGTTAAACGCAGGCTTAGTCTCCCTCTTGAGATTCATTTTCTTAAACAATAGCATTGAAAACAAACTATCTGCCCCTTTAGTCTAATTATTGTAGTGGGATCGGGTTGTGCACAAATTGCAAACTGCCTACAAAAGTGGCTATTCGTTGGAAGCGCGTTGGGACATCCTGCGGTCGCTACATGGGCGCAGATTCAGAATCAACAAAGAATCATTTCAGAGAATCTTTCTCCCAATTACCGATCAGGTCAGATCAGACTATCTTAAATCTACTTGTAATGGAGGAGACATGTCGCGTCACTTCCTCTAGATATCTATTTTATCAGATCTTCAAAGTCAGTCAGCTCAGAGTAAAAACGAAGACAATGAAGATCCTTTTAATGGTCATATTTTGGGCATCTTTCTCTTGTGGGTACTTTAGATTTGATTCATTTTAAATTATATATTTTCTGACAATGTGAAATATTAAGTCATGTTCTTTCACGCAGGTTCTTTTTCTCAAAAAGTGATACAGCCCAAGCTCTCCACAACCAAAGCTCCGAGTAAAACTGCTCGTTTTCACTGTATGTATGAAAATATGGATTCTACAAATGCGATTCACTGGTACCGTTATACTCCCGAGCGCGGCTTGCACCGCATTCTCCACGTGGCAGGCGGCGGCCCAGTTTATGACGAAGATACTTTGAAAGATAGATTCAGAGCCGAAATGGTGCAAACAGAAAAGACGAGTCGGCTGGATATCGGAAACGTCCTGGAGAGCGATGCGGGAGTTTATTACTGTGCCTTATGGACTAGCACAGTGACACGAGGCTATGAGGAGCCCTTACAAATACACTGTGTGGGGCCAGTAAGCATTATTCCCCATTCCCAGAGCTTCATTTAGAATCTGTTAACCAGCCAGGTTAAACCTGCAGTCAATCAGTAAAATTTATGTCTGAATTCTCCAATCGTTTCACCAGATGCCGGGAAATTAGAGTCTGTGGGGGGACCATAGCTTTAGGCCACAACACGGCGGGAACAAGATATTAATCCTGTGAATGTCACCAGAGATGAACAAACAAATGCCATGCTGTGGGGATATGCGAGCGAAAAACAGCTGTCAGGATTCACCAGAAATCTTAGGTTTAGTACAAAGATTGGCAGGTGCTTATGTTTAGAGCCAAAAATAATTTTTTTGATATTCGCTGTTTGGAACTGAAATTAAAGACCTAAAGATTAAATGGCAACCAAATCAGATCAGTAAATGAGAACCCCAGAGAGAGATATCAGGAATCTAAATATGTTAATGATGCATTAACTAAACATAATTCCGCATACCTCAACATAACGAAGGAATTTAATGCAGCAGTTATTCACTCTATTATAACTAGCTCCAATGAAACAGCTTCAATTGCTGAGAGATCGCATTCTCCGTTGTTATACAATCCTTGATTTTAATCTCGCGTGTTCCTAGAGATCGCTGTGGAATTTGTTTTAATTTGTATTAATCGCCTTTCCAAAGTCACCAACAAATCTCACCGTCTGATACCGACATAAAAATATAAATCGCTAAATGAATGTGGGCTGCAGTTTATTCGGAATCGGCATCTATCCCTTCATGTTCTGACGCTTTTAAATTTTATTTGTCCAGATGATGGCTTCTCTCCTTCCACCATCTCCAATGCACTCCTGTCCACAACTCTATAATTTATACCATTTTTAGCTTTCAATCTCTTCACACCACTTTCTCCAGAGTTTCTCCAGATTCCGGACTTTCTATCTGCATCTTTAGTTGCTCAGTGCAGGAGCGGGCAAAGGTTTGGCAGATGGAGTATGAAGTGGTAAAATGTGAACTTGTCCACACCGGCAGATTATTTAAGTGAACAGAAATTGTAGAATTGTCTGGTCCAGGGGGATCAAGGTGTCCTGCACATGGATCTGGAAAGATTAGAACGCGGATAAGTGACTAGGAAGGTAGATGAAATGTTGGCCTTTATTACAAGAGGATTTGAGTATAGGAATAAAGATTTCTTGCTGCAATTAAGTAGAGCTTTGGTGAGATGCACCTGGAGTACTGTGTACAAGTTTGGTCTCTTTACCTAACAGAGGGCGTTCTTGCCATTGACGGACTGCCGTGAGTGTTTAGTAGGCTGAATCCTGGGATGATGGGATGGTCTTATCAGGAGAGTTTGAGGAGACTGGGCCAGTACTCCCCAGAGATTTGAAGAATGAGATGTGATCTCATTGAAGCATATAAAATTCTTGAAGCTCAGCTCAGGGTAGATGCAGGAAGAATACTTCCCCTGGTGGGCATTTCCCAACAAGGGGCACAGTCTCAGAATAAAATGTTGGCTATTTAGGATTGAGAACAGGAGGATTTACTTCACTTGGAGGATTGTGAATCTTTGAAATTCTCTATCCCAGATGGCTGTGGAGGTTCAAGATCAAGATTGATAGATTTCTAGATACTAATGACATCAATAGATATGGCGGAAGTGGCTAGATGATTAGCCATGATGTAATTGGATGGCAGAGTAGACTTGAGGGGCTGAATGGCCTAGTCCAGCTCCTATGTTTCAATGTTCCTATGGTCGTCTGTGTCAAAGTGGTTTCTTTCATCTGCATATGTAAACATTTAATTAAGGTAATCAATTTAAAATGTGAATGAAAGAGATATCCATTAATGGTCTCATATGATTACAAATAGCCCAACATCACCATTGGGTCTGTCAATGTCAAATTCCACAGAGCATCAATCGAATTCCAATCAATCAGTATCATATAAGCTATCTGGCCTGACTCTCAGATCCTTTACTAGCCCCTCTGGAGCGATGGAGTTCCCATTAGATGGTTGGTAAGTAGGAACTGAACATGAAGCTGATAGAACAACAGAACAAACAGATGAAGTAATTTTTCGAATGGCAGACAATGACTAGTGATCATTGCTGGGTTCCCAGTTTTTCACAATATATATCAATAAATGAGAGCTAAATGAACAGTAGACTGAAACTTGGTAGAAGCCATTCTGAGCAGCTGATTGAGTGGATAGAACCCATTAGAGAGCAGGCTGTGTATCATTTAGAGGATATCCTTGCTATTAGAGAGAGTGCAGCACAGATTTGACAGCTGAATCCTAGGACAACAGGTCTGTCATACGAGGACAGACTAATCAGTTAAGATTGTATTCATTGAAGATTAGAAGAGTGCGAGGGGATCTCATAGAAATTTATAAAATTCTAACAGGATTAGACGTGGTAGATTCAAATAGAATATTCCCAATGGTGGGGGAGTCCAGAACTAGGGGTCATAGTTTGAAGATAAGGGTCAAGCCTCTCAGAACTGAGATGAGGAGAAATTTCTTTACCCAGAGATTAGTTTATTATTAAATATATATGTTATGTCAGCAAGTAGGCTTACATTAATACTGTAATGAAGTTACTGTGAAAATCCCTGAGTCACCACATCCTGGGCCTGTTCATGCATACTGAGGGAGAATTTAACATGGCCAATGCATCTAACCAATGTGTCTTTCAGACTCTGGGAGGAAACCAGAGCACTTAGAGGAAATGCACGCAGGCATGGGGAGAATGTGCAGACTGCACAGACAGTGATCCAAGCCAGGAATCGAACCCAGGTTCCTGACACTGCAAGGCAGCAGTGCTAATCATTGTGCCACTAAGCTGCCCTGCAGAGTGGTGAGTGTGTGGAATTCACTACCACAGGAAGTAGTTGCAACCTATGTAGGATACCAGGAGAACTTAATTGCATTCACAGTGTCAAAGATTGATCAACCCCCACCTCAAGTGGTTGGTAGAAAACAGAGGGAAGCAGGAGGAGACCATATGAGACCTATGAGACCGTACAGTCATGGGCTCAAGTCTGCTTTCTTGGCCCCTATCCTTGATTTCCTCAAAGACCAAAAGTCTCCTTGAATATACTCAACAAGAGAAATTTATAACTCCCTGCAGTGAAGAATCCCAAAGAGTCACAAACCTCAGTGAAGATGTTTTCCTCATCTCAATCCTAAATGATCAGCCCCTTATCCTGAGACTTTTCTCCTGTGTTCTAGATTCCCTTGTCAGGGGAAATAACCTATCACTGACTCTCCTATTAAACCCTTTCAATGAAATCACAGCCTATTCATATTAACTGGAGAGAATATTGGCCAATTTACTCAGCTTCTCATGATAGAACAACCTTTCATCCGATAAACCAATCTAGTGAACCTTCGCTGAAGCCTTTCTAATGTAAACATATTCTTTCTTAACCATGGAGAGCAAACTACACAGTGCTCTAGATGTGGTTTTAGCAAATCTCTGCAAGACAGCTTCCTTCATTTTGTACTCCAAATCTCTTGCAATAAAGCCCAGTATACCATTTGCCTTCCTAATTACTTGCTGCACCTGCACGTTAACTTTGTATTCCTTGTTTGAATACAGCAAAGTCCCTCTGAACAGCAAATTTTCAGAGTGTGTGAAAAAGAGAAGTGAGAGAAACAATGAGAAATTGGAAGAAAAACAATAGCGAGAGAAATAGAGAAAGGACAAAATAAAGGAGAGTTTTTTTTTTGTTCACCGGATGTAGACGTTACTGGCTCGGCCAGCATTTATTACCCACCCATTTAAGAGTTAACCACATCGCAGTGGGATGTGGAGTCACATACAGGGCAGACCAAGTAAGGACGGCAGAGTCCCTTCCCTAAAGGACATTAAAGAGACAGAAAGGGAGGAAGAGGGCAACAGAAAATGAGAAAGATAATGAGTCAAAACAAAAGAAGGTAAAAGAAAAATGATGAGAAAGAGATAAATAAAGAGAGGAGGGAGAGAGAATACGGAATGAAGAAAAAAATAGAGAGGGATTGCGAAAGTAAGAGAAAGTTCGAGCTACGCACTTGACAGCAACAATGAGAATAAGGATTATTTTGAGGGGGAGTGAAAGTAAACTCAATGATCAATAATCCAACCAGCTAAAAGTAGCAATCGCAAAGGCAATGAAAAGTTCGCCTTCAATAGTCAGAAGAGGTAATCGGAAGACTGTATAGAATCTCGAGTTAGATCACATAGAGTAATGATTCTCCCTCTAGTCATTCAGGCACATACACGGGATACATTAATGTACTGCAGGCAGTGCTCAGGCATAAGGATGATCCTAATATCAAGAGCACAAATATTGGAAAGATTTGGGGCCCTGGTTTTGATCTGGAGGTGTTGGGAAGGTGTTCTTCCAGCTGTGTAAGATTGTTACTGGAACGGGAAATGTAGATCTGTTACTTTGAAACTATCTCAATGGGATAAGGAAACTTGAGAAACTCTATAGAATGAACCACCAGAAAACTGATCACTTCGAGTGAATGGATTTCATAGTTGTGATGAAAGGCGGATTGAAGCGAAAGAGTCAATAACAAGATGAAACATCACAACCGCCAAATGGAAACAACAGCCTGAGGTTACGTGGAGATTCAATATTGGGTAAAACCGATTGAC
The DNA here is from genome assembly GCA_024679065.1 of Sphyrna mokarran. Taxonomy (NCBI): domain Eukaryota; kingdom Metazoa; phylum Chordata; class Chondrichthyes; order Carcharhiniformes; family Carcharhinidae; genus Sphyrna; species Sphyrna mokarran. The sequence goes on along the minus strand of JAGIQG010000007.1, from coordinate 82,613,496 downwards.
GTAATTTCCGGCATCGCAGCGACCTAGTAACAGTTATTAGTAAACCCGGATCAGTTCAATGTTGGACACACAAACATGAAGGGTCACATTGTTATGATTTTACTAACCTCTTTCCTCAGTCAGTATTGGAGGTTCCAACTGATTATTTTTCATATTCATCATTCTGCCCATCTCACCCCCCACCCCCGTCCCCTTATTGACAAATCATCTGACTGATGTGTTTTTATCTCCTACAGGAGAAGCAGACGCTCAAACGTTGACGCAATCTCCACTTTCAATGACCAAGAATCAGATGAAGACAGTCCAGTTTGAGTGTAAGATCGACGGAACAGACTTCGAGAATGCCATTATTCATTGGTACCGGCAAAGCCCCGGTCAAGGGTTGCAACGAATGTTATATTATAAGAATCCATCCGAGACTGCTCAAGATATGACCAATAAAGCATTGTTTGCTGAAAAAGTTAGTGCAAGCAAAACCTGCAATCTGCTGCTGCGGGACATTAAGGAGGATGACTCCGGAATCTATTACTGTGCTTTATGGAGTCACAGCGACTGAAAGCATAGAAAAACCCATACAAAAACCCAACACCATGCTCATTCTGTCAAGCTGTTCACACATAAAACACGTCTGGAGCCTTTGAAGATTTCCACCCAAATGACAAACAGTGACTAGTGGGTACCTCAGGGATCAGTTCTGTGACCCCAGCTGTTCACAATATATATTAATTAAATGATACAGTTAAATGTAACATCTCCACATTTGCAGATGACACATAGTTGAGTGAAAGGGTGAGCTCTGAGGAGGATGCAGAGATGCTTCAGTCTGATTTGGACAGGATGATTGAGTTGGCAAATGATGGATGCAGTAAAACGTGGATAAATATAAGGCTTGGTAGCACTTTGGTAGCAATAATAGGAAAACAGATTATTATCTGAATAGCAATAAATTAAGAGAAGGGAATGTTCAAAAGATCTGGATGTCATGGTACATTAGTTGCTGAAGCTAAGTAAGCATGCAGGTAGTAAAGAAAGCAAATGGCATGTTGGCCTCCATATCATGAGGAATTGAGTTCAGGAGTAAGGATGTTTCACTGCAATTATACAAGGCCTTGGTGATGCCACACCTGGAATATTGTGCAGTCTTGGTTTTCTTATCAAAGGAAGGGTGTTCTTGCTACAGACTGATTCCCGGTATGGCAAGATTGATGTATGAGGAGAGATTGAGGTGGTTAGGATTATATTCGCTGGAGCTCAGAAGAATGATGGGACATCTCTTAGACAGGGTAGATGCAGGAAGGATATTCCTGATGATGAGGGCATCCAGACCAGGGAATATAGTCTAAGGATATGGACTGAGGTGAGGAGAAATTTCTTCACCCAGAGAGTGATGGCCCTATGAAATTTGGTGCCACAGAAAGCAGTTGAGGCCAAAAGATTGTATGTTTTCAAGGAGTTAGCACTGAGAGTAAAGATGATCAAAAGATATGGAAGGAAAGTGGTATCAGGCTATTAATTAGCTATGTTCACAATGGATGGTGGAACATACTCAAAGAACTGAATGACCTATCCTGCTCTTATTTTCTATGTTTCTATGTGATTATCACCATGTTACTGACAACAGCATGGACACATGTAAAATCACTCATGTTTCCATAGCAGCAAGCATTTATCTTCACCTAGCAACAGCTAAGTGAAGCATTGATTCATGTATAAGTGTGTTTTTTTTTTCACACTGAGCATCAGCAGAGCACCCCACTAGAGTATAAGGATTCAAAATTTGATCCGGATAAAAGATGGATATTTTACTTTAACAATATCAAATACCTTACACAGGGAATGTTGCATTATGCAGCCATCTTGAAAATGCAAAATATCAGAAACCAATGACATATTTCCATCATCCCATTCCCCAACACTTCAATCCAGATCCTCAGGTAAGGGAACTTTTAAAAAAAGCAAACTGCTTTTCAACTTGACTCATTCTTAAGGATACTCATTAACAGAAATCTTCCCTTTCAGAAACCATTAATCATTTTGCCACTAACCACCTCATAGCTTGATCCAGGATCTTGCATGATGACTGAGGGAACCCTTCTATTTCAAACATTGGACTGTGCATCATAAAGAATAGTCTGGACACGTGTCTTATATCACATAATATTAAGATAATTAAGAAAATCCCACATCAACAACCATTGGGAACATTCTTTCTTGACTGCACTTTGTCAAATCCTGTTAGAATTTTATAACTTTCTATGAGATTCCCTCTCAGTCTTCTACATTTTAAAATTCTAATTGACTTAGTCTTTCCTCATTTGACAAAGCAGCCATTCAGGAATCAGCCTGTCAAATCTTTGCTGTACTCCCTCTATATCGAAAACATCTTTTTTCAGGTAAAGACACTAAAACTACACACAATATTCCAGGTATGGACAAGCAAACACCCTATACAATTGAAGTAAAACATCCGCATTCTTATACTCAAATCCTCTCGCTATGAAGACCAAAAACAATTTCTTTACTCCCTGCTGTACTGCAAACTTACATTCAGTGACACCAAGGTCTTGTTGAGTAACCATTCCTCTCAATTTACAGCCATCCAAATAATAATCTATCTTCTTATGTTTGCTACCAAAGTGGATAACCTCACATTTATCCACATTATACTGCATCTACCATGCATATGCCTGCACACTCAACCTGTCCAAATTACGCTGAAGCATCTCCACATCCACCTCACAGCTCATCCTCCCCCCAACTTTATATCATTTACAAATTTGGAGATAACACATTCAGTTCCCTCTTTCAAATCATTAATATATAATGTGAACAGTTGGGGTCCTAGCACAAATCCCTGGGGTATAACACTCATGACTGCCTGCCAATTGGAATAATATCCATTTATTCTCACACTTTGCTTCCAGTCTGTTAACTAGCTTTCTATCCATCTCAAGACACTACCCACAATCCCACGTGCTTTAACTTTACATAGTAGTCTGCTATGTGAGATTTTGTTGAAAACCTTCTGAAAGTCTAAATAAAGTACATCCACCAGTTTACTGTGGTCAACTCAATTAGTTATTTCCTCAAAGAATCACAGTGGATTTGTCATACATGATTTTCCTTCTGTAAATCCATGCTGACTTTGTCTGATTCTACCACTGTTTTCCAAATGCTGAGCTATGAAATCCTTGTTAATAGATGCAAGCAACTTCCCTATGGCTGATGTAAGGCTCACTGGGGTATAGTTTTCTGTTTATAAATAGCGGGCTTGTATTGCCTATCCTCCAATTTGAACAAACCATTCTAAAATCCAAAAAATTTTGAAAAATAACCATCACTGGATCTACTATTTCTAAGACCACTTTCTTAAGTGCTGTGGGACGAAAATTATCAGTCTTAGGGACTTATGCATCTTCAATCCCATTAATTTCCCCAAACCCATTCCTCTATTCTGGTTTCCTTCAGCTCCTGGCTGAAACTTAACGTTTCTTAGTACTTCCAGTACATTATTCATGTCTTGCTTTGTGAATACAGAAGCAAAGTGTGAATTTAGTTACTCAGTTATTTCTTTGATCTGCCATTATGAATTCCCCTCATTTCTAACTGTAGGGCACTTATATTAACTTTTGTCAATATTTTTCTCTTCACATATTTATGGAAATTTTTACCGTCAATCTTTTATGTTTCTCATTGGTTTACTTTCATAGTTTATTTTCCCCTTTTTAATCAATTCTTAGTCCATCTTTACTGAATTTTAAACTGCTTCCAATCTTTTGGTCTATTGTCTTTTCTTGCCAAGTTATAGGCTTCTTCTTTGAATCTAATACAATATTTAATTTCCATTGTAAGCCATGATTTGGCCACAGTTATCTTTCCACTCTTGCACCTTGAATGCCTGCCATTATCTGTCCACTGTCCTTCCTTTCAGTAATTGAGTATAACTAACTTGATTGGGATCTTTGATGATATTTTGGGGTGCCTGTTCTTGGGTTAATGTGAATAATATTCTGTATTTAAATTTCTAAATGGTGTTTAGTAAAGTATCATATAATGGGCTGGTTAACATCATTGGAACCATGGGATTAAAGGGACAATTGTTACATGAAAAAGGACAGAAAGCAGAGAAGAATGGCAAATGAATATCTTTCCAATACAAAGAATCATAAAATGTTAACAGCATTGTAAGAGGTCACTTAGTCTGTTGTGTTTATGCTAACAGTCTGGCAAAATAACTCACCATGTCTCACTCCCCCAACCCAATCCCAACTCCACCCCATCCCAATCCCAACCCACTCTTCCATCCCAATCCCAATCCCACTCCCCATCTCAATCCAACACCTTTTCATGTTATCCTGCATTTTCCAACTCAGAGAATGATTTAATAATGGAACAAACAATGCTGTAAATATTTGACAGGTCTGGCTACACTTGTGGAAAGAGGAACCATTTCAAACAAATGTTTGGACTCTCCCTCAGACATGGAGAGTAGTATTTGATAGGCTTTCTGCCATTGAAAGAGAAGGAAGGAAGAACAAGAGGAAGGGGCTGGTGCAGAGTAATGTCAAAAAGGCATGGAACATAACAGTGATAATGGCTGTAGCAAAGAAAAAAACATTTGAAAAGAAACAAAAGAAATCAAAATGGGGAAGAGTTCAGTGTGTGAAACTGGCGCTGAGTCCAGAACACTAAAGTTCCCAATCGGGCGCTGGTTCTTGAGTTTGTGTTAAGCTTCAGAGCCGGCGGAGGACGGAGATTTCGCATCCAATCTGTTACTTACTGTCTCACTTGCCTTCCTGAACAATAACTTTGATTACTAGTCTGTGGTGCGGCGCTTTATCAAATGCCTTTTTGGAAATCTGCGTACACTACATCAACAGCATTACTCTCCTCCATTCTCTGATACTCTTCAACTCGGAGCGAATCAAAATGGAATAAAACAATAAAAAGGGGTGACTGCCATTGTGAGTAACCCTTTTATATTTTATAGAGAGAGCGCCGACTGGGCGGGTTTTGCGCTGATCCAGGAAGTTCGTGGCTTTAGGCTGGTTGGGGGCGGGGAGAGAGACTGGGATGCTTTATATTTCTAATCTGGAGGAATAACTGTGCACCGAGCGAGTCTGTCACTGCACGATGTTCTTGGCGATTGTGGCGCTAGTTTTGCCTTGTACGTTCTTGCATTTAATTTGATTCTGTCCAATAATCTTTATCATTTTCAAATGAGATAATTATTGCGCATTCTTTTTCCCCAGATGGGTGTTTGGCGGGACCTTTGACACAGACAGCAATATCATTTGTAAGCAAGATGAGTAAAACTGCCCGCTTTAAGTGTTCGGTGGACGGAGGGAGCAGTGTGGTGCATTGGTACCAACAGCGCTCCGGACAGGCGCCCCGCAGAATTCTCTATTTTGATTCCAAAGTAAGTCGGGACGCAGGGTTCGACAAGAGGTTCTCAGCCGATAAAACAAACAAGGTGTGCACTCTAATAATCAAAGACGTCCAGGAGGAAGACGCCGCCACTTATTACTGCGCCAATTGGGACAGCACAGTGTTGACTAGAGACAGAAACCTTTTACAAAAACTGCACTCTGGCTCGCTCCCTTTTGCAGTTGCCACACACAACAACTTACATTTAAAAAGCGCCCCAAAGGTATTAAACTTTCCCAAAAAACATCAGAGACGGCATTATCAGACAAAAGCTGGCAGGGACTTAGATTTAAGTCAGCAGTTGTGTTTTGTGGTTGGTATTTTATGTTTTCACCCCCCCCCCTCCTTCAGAGTCTCACATTTATTCAGGGTCTAAAGGGTGTAGTTCCGAGGGCGGGTTCCATAAACTCGACTCCATTTCCTTGCATTTAGAAGATTGAAAACCAATCTAATCGAGGTATTTAAAACAATGAGGGGAAAGCCAAGATTAGATATAGAAAACTATTCCCTACTATGAGGTTATAACCGAACATCATCACTGCGGGGAGAGGAAATCTTAAACTCTTTCCCCAAAACGCCGTGGGCTTGGGAGCTCGGATGAAAGTTGCAAGCCTGAGATGGAGAGATATATGTATGTGAAAGTATTAAAGAGACCTGGAGCAAAGGCGGGCGGGAGAGCGGAGCTGAAATGCAAAGCAGCCACTGTCACACTGAATAGCGGAGCAGGTTCGAGGGGCTGAATGGCCTCTTCCCATTCCTGCCATCCAAAAGGAGTTATCTCAGTTAATCATACCTTTCCTTTCTCAATGGAATGAAAGCTGGAATTTAGGAAGAAAAATTCTCAGGTCCAACTGAAACACACACCTTCACTTGCCCGGATCAATCAGAATGCTGCAAGTGATGGATTTCTTCACTTCACACCTTTTCCATTTAACACCGATTTCAATATTTTCAGGCTTTAACCTCTGCCCCATTTACCCAGTTTTTGGTAATGTTGTATTTTCACCTCCTTGCCCGATCTGTCACTTACTACATTGCTTCTCACCGTCATCCCTTTCGATATTTAACCTCACCTGTGGTCACCCCCACGACAAATCTACCCTCTTGTGAGTATCTCTCCCTCCTTTCCCTACCTCTGTATTTGCCTAAACCTTTCTTACGTCTAGAACATTTTTCAGTTCTGGGGAAAACTGAGGCATCTCAGACATGAACTGTGTGTGCCCGTCTCTGCAGAAACTGCCTGATTTGCTGAACAGTTGCAGCATTTTCTGTTTTATTGAAAACACCCATCCGGGTAAGTGGAAAGAGCAGGGGGAGAGGAAGGGGCGTGTCCAACACCTCCCGCAAAGTCTTACTGTTTGTCTTGAGTGAAGTGAATCGATTCCTTTTAGTTTCTGAGCAGCTAGTTCAGTGAATGGTTCTTGAGCAGTGGAGCGAACATGTCTCTACAATTCTGGCTCATTGTGGTGACTGTTTTGCCTTGTACGTGTTTCTGACGTTGCTATCATGCTGTTATTCAGTCTCATTCATCACTCTGTTTATTTGTAATTGTTGTGTATTCTTTCCTCAGGCGGATATTATGCTCAAAAGGTGATCCAAACTACCCCATCCGTTACCAAAGCTCCGGGTAAAACCGGTAGATTTCAATGCCAAGTGGAAGGTGCACAGATCAGCAGTAGCAATCCCCTCCACTGGTACCGCCAGAAACCCGGCCAGGCTCCGACCAGAATTCTCTATTATGGGACAAACACAGTTTGGGATACGGGATTTGGTGATATGTTTAAAGCTGGGAAGAATGAACACGGTGAATTTTATCTCACAGTCCACAACGTAAAGGAGGAGGACGCGGGCACTTACTATTGTGCGATTTGGATATACACAGTGCGGAGCAGAGATACACACTTTGTACAAAAACCCTGAACCACTTGAGGTTCAACTCCTTTCCAAATCGGATAGCAGCAGCGACACCACAGCGGGATTCGCTTTTTCTATCTAAACCATGAATGATTATGTCATGTCTTCTGAGCGAAATCTCGGCCAAGCTGATCTGTGTGTTTCTACTGAACAATGACTTCCAGTTGGTTACTTTTGGTAGAGGTGGACCTACTTTGCCCATGTTGTTTTGAATTTCCCCTAGCGACGCTCTCCTGGCGGGGCTACAGATTTGATCATTCACACATCCCCTTCCAGAATATCATAGCCAGCGAAACAGGCCGAATGTCATAGAGCTTCAGGAAGGTTGTTTCACACTCAGTGGCTTCGTCAAAAAACTTCCTATTATATCAGATCCTGGGCTTAATAAACAGTGGCACGGTGTAAAAAGCAGCGAGATTATACTAAACATTTGTAAACTAATGATTATATTTCCACTGGGGTTCTGGGCAGAATATTTTAGGAAGGATTTCAAAGCCTTTGGAGAAGGCACAGAAGATAGTATGCCAGGGCTAAAGGCCTTCAGTTAGATGGAGTAATTGGTGAGGTTGGAACTGCTGGTTGATGAGATTTAACCGAGGTGTCCAAAATGATGAAAAGTGTTAATAGAGTAAATAAGATTAGTCATCAATCACAGCATACAGATTTCATTAGAAGAGAACCTGAGGGCTAATGACTTTTTTTATTCTGTGCGACAAGTTTTGGTCCGAAAGTGTGGCAGAAGCAATAGTAATTTTATAAAGGAAATAAAGAGTACAGTGAAGATTTACCAGACCGATTCTTCGGATGGCAAGTCTGTCATATGAGGGGAGATTAAGTCATTAGAATATATCGTATAATTAGAATTATATTCACTGGAGTTTAGAAGAGTGAGAGGTTTCTCATTGAAACTTATAAAATTCTAACAGGGTTAGACAGAGTAGATTCAGAAAAAATATTCTCAATGTTGGGGGAGTCCAGAACTAGGGGTCATAGTTTGAGGATAAGAGGTAAACATTTTAGAGCTGAGGTGAGGAGAAATTTTCTCATCCAGAGGGTGGTGAGCCTCTGGAATTCACTTTCACAGAGTAGTTGAGGCCAAAACATTGTTTGATTTCAAGAAGGAATTAGATATAGCTCTTGTGGCTAAAGGGATTGAGGGATTTGGAGGGAAGAGGGATCAAGTTATTGAATTTGATGATCAATCATTATCAAAATGAATGGTGGAGCAGGCTGGAAGGGCCGAATGGCCTCTTGCTGGTTTGATTTTCTATGTTTCTATGATAAAATATTTGAAAATGGACAATTTTCAAAAAGGAGAAAGACAAGGCACTAAGATTGTGGTAGTGTCTTCAGATGGATAGAAACTTGATTGGCAATAGGAAGCAAAGAGTTGACATAAATGGATCTTTTTCTGATTGATGGTCAGTGACTAGTGGGGTTCTGTGCTAGGACTCCAACTATTCACATTATATATTAATGATTTGGAAGAGGGAACTGAATATATTATTTCCAAATTTTTAAAGTTTTTTTAAAAAGTTCTTTTAAAGTTTATTTATTAGTCACAAGTAAGGCTTACATTAACACTGCAATGAAGTTACAGTGAAATTCCCCTAATTGTCACAGCCTAGCACCTGTCTGGGTCAATGCACCTAACTAGCACATCTTTCAGAATGTGGCAGGAAACCAGAACACCCAGAGGAAACCCATGCTGACACAGGGAGAACATGCAAACTCCATATAGACAGTGGCCCAAAGCCAGGAATTGAACCTGGGCTCCTGGTGCCATGAAGCAGCAGTGCTAACCATTTGCTGCAGATGATACAAAGTTGGGTCAGAGGGTGAACTGTGAGGATACAGAGATGCTTCAGCATGTTTTGGGCAGGCTGAGTGTGTGGTCATATACATGGCAGATGCAGTATGATGTGGATAAATGTGAGGTTATCCACTTTGGTAGCAATAATAGCAAGACAGATTACTGTTTGAATTGGTGTAAATTGAGAGATGGATAGTCAACAAAATCTTAGTGCCCTTGTGCATCAGTCTTGGAAAGTAAGTTTGCAAGTGCAGTAAGCAGTAAAGAAGGCAAATGGTACATTGGCCTTCATAGTGAGAGGATTTGACAGCAGGGATAGAGATGTTTTGTTGCAATTGATGAGGTCACACTCGGAGTATTGTGTACAGTTTTCATGTCCTTATATGAGAAAAAATTTCCTTGACATAGAGGGAGTACAGCAAAGATTTACCAGGCTGATTCCTGGGATGGCAGGTCTGTCCTACGAGGAAAGACTTAGCTGGTTAGGATTACATTCACTGGCATTTAGACGAGTGAGGGCAACCTCATAAAAACTTATAAAATTCCAATAGGGTTAGACAGAATAGATTCAGAAAGAATGTTCCCAATGATGGGGGTCCCAAACAAGGAATTATAGTTTCCGGATGAGGGTTAAACGTTTGGAACTGAGGTGAGCAGAAATGTCTTCACCCAGAGGGTGGTGAATGTGTGGAATTCACTACCACAGAAAGCAGTTGAGGCCAAAACATCAGATTTCAAGAAGAAATTAGATACAGCTCTTGGGACTAAAGGGATCAAGAGATATGGGAGGGAGGGTGATCAGGATATTGAATTTGATGATCAGCCATGATCATAATGAATGGCAGAACAGGCTCAAAAGCCGAATGGCTTACTCCTGCTTTTAGTTTCGATGTTTCTATGTATTAATTGGAGAGCTTGTTGAAAAAAGACAGAATGAGTCGAATGGCCTTTCTCGGTGATGTAACATTTAATGACCCAAAATTCCACTGTCAGCTCATGCTGGGAAATATTTCACACTAAAAAGGCAGGACATTCTATTAGCTTCCTCTCTCCAATATGGTCTGGAGGTTCATGGAAATCAAACTAACACAACCAACTGTTACCTACATCTCCTGCCATTCTCAAAGATAACACATAGAGAAAGCCATTTGTTGTGAATTATGTACCACAAATGCCAGAGCCCACCTTAGATCATAAGAAACAAGACCAGGAGTAAGTTATTCAGCCTATTGAGCCTGTCCTACCGTTCAATAAAATCATGGCTGGTCCAACATTCGTCATGTCAATTTTTATGCCTTTCCCTGTAACCCTTGATTCTCTTACTAATCAAAAATCTATCTCAGCTTTAAGTATACACAAGACCGTGCCCCTGCAACTCTTGTGGCAAGGAGTTCAAAGACCCTCAACACATGGGAGCAGAAATTTCTCCTAATCTCAGTCTAGTTGTATAATACGTCAGTTAGACCTCATTTGGAATACTGCATCCAGTTCTGGTCGTCTTACTACTGGAAGGACGTGGAGACTCTGGAGAGAGTGCAGAGGAGGTTTACCAGGATGCTGCCTGGTATGGAAGGTCTGAGTTACGAGGAGAGATTAGGCAAATTGGGACTGTTTTCCTTAGAAAGACGTAGACTTAGAGGAGATCTGATAGAGGTGTACAAGATTATGAGGGGTATAGATAGAGTAAACAGGGTTAAGCTTTTTCCTAGGATGGACTCGAATAGCACGAGGGGTCACGGGCTTAGGGTGAGGGGGGTAAGGTATAATTTGGATGCTAGAGAGAGTTTTTTCACACAGAGGGTGGTGGGGGTGTGGAATGCGCTGCCAAGTAAAGTGGTGAAGGCAGGCACTCTGGAGTTATTTAAGAAATACTTAGATGGGCACATGAACAGAATGGGAATGGAGGGGTATAGAAAACTGATTTAAAATGGGGATTATGAGCCTTGGGAGTCCCTGGGAAGTATGTAAATAGATGATGATATTGATGTATTTGTTTTTATCCTACAGGTGCTTTGGTCCACCTTGTTGTCTAATAAGGGGTATACACGCGATGGGTCATGAGAGGGCTGCTCTTGGATTTTTTTTGAGAGTATCCTAGTGCTTCACGTCGTTAGTGTACGCTTGACGTAGACCATTTGATGGGCAACATGACAGCTCAGTGACTATCGCTGTGCTGTGCAGATACATGGATTTCAGCCTGTGTCTGTGGGAGTTTGCGCATTCTCCCCGTACTTGTGTGGGTTTTCTCCGGGTGCTCCGGTTTCCTCCCACATCCCGAAGATGTGCTCTTAGGCTAATTGGCAAAACAAATTCTCCTTAAATTGTCTCAAATTTGGTTTTTAATCCATAGATCTATAAACATAGATAGGAATCATGGGTAGAGGTGAGAACATCGGGGTGGCGGTGAGGGCTTGTTGGGCCGAAGGGCCTGTTTCCCATGCTGTTTTGTTCTTTATTCTTAAATTGGTGTCCTTTTATTCTGAGACTCTGCCCTCTAGTCCTAAACTCTCCCATGAGGGGAAACATCCTCTCAGCATTTACCCTGTCAAACCCCTTGACAGTCCTATATGCTCCAATGAAATCACCTCTCATTCTGCTAAATTCCAATTAGTCCCAACCTGTTCACCTTTCCTCATGAGACAATCCCTCCTTTTCGGGGATCATCCTAGTGAACCTTCTTTGAACGGTCTCCAATGAAATAATACCTTTCCTTAAATAAAGGGACCAAAACTGCTCCTTGAGCTCTAGATATGGCCTCATCAGCATCTTGCACAGTTGTAGCAAGACTTCCCTACTCTTATACTCCAAACCCCTTGAAATAAGGACCAACATTCCATTAGCCTTCCTGAGTGCCTACGGTATCTGTGTGCTGGCTCTCTGTGTTTCTTGCACAAGTCCCCCCCACCGCCCCTGCCAAGTTCCTTTATGTTGCAATTTTCTGCAGCTTTTCTCCTCTTAAATAATATTCAGTTCTTTAGTTCTTCCTTCCAAAATGAACAACTTTACATTTTCCACATTATATTTCATTGGCCAACTTTTTGCCCACTTACTGAACCAATCAATATCTCTTTATAAACTGTTCCATCTCACAACTTGCATTTCCACCTATTTTCATGTTGTTTTCAAATTTGACTATGGCACATTTGCTTCTTTCCCCACGTCATAAATATATATTGTAAACCATTGTGGTCCCAGCACTGATCCCTATAGAATACCACTCGTTATAGGTCACCAATCTGTAAAAGGCCTTTATTCCCACTTGCTGTTTCCTACCCAAGCCAATATACTACATCAAACACCATAGATTCCTATCTTATAGCTTAACCTTCCGTGAGATATCTTGTCGAACGCCTGCTGGAAGTCCAAATACAACACATTTACTGGTTCATCTCTATCCACTCTGCTTGAGATTTCCTGAAAAACACTAATAAATTATTCAGGCATTATTTCCCTTTCATGAATCCATGCCGACTCTGCTTGATTAGATTTTCCAAATGTGCCACTAAAACTTCTTTATTAATTGATTCCAATAATTTCCCAACAATAGATGTAATTGGCCTTTAGTTACCTGCTTTTTTGCCTCTCCCCCTTTTTGAATAGGGATGTCACAGGGCGTGTATGGGATGTCAGGGAGGGTAATAGTTTTGGTGGGGGAACATGTCGCGTTCTTTCAGGGTGGTTGTCCATCCTCTGTCCCCACCTGGCACTCACCTCTCACCTGTGGCTCCCCGTTGCTGTTTGCATGCGAGAGCGGCCACACCCCGGGCAATGGCCTCGACAAGCCGGCTAAACCAGGGGAGCCAATAGATCTCAACCCTCGGTGAGATAGGGAGATGTCTATCCCAGCATATGAAGACAGAGTCCGGCCGATTGAATGGAAGAGACCAAAGAAAGGTCCAACGCTCAAGAAGGTGGTCTCTGCAAGTGTCATGGATTGCGAAGAGCAGGACAAGACACAGAAGATCATCCACTGCGTCTACTCCCACCTCCAGCCGTCTTGACTCGTCTTGCCACTGGATCTAGATGCAAATTGGGAAGACAAAGTGAAACTGACACTACGCAACTTTCCCTCACTTTAATCCAAATCAAGCACTAGTTTCAACACCATTATCATCAATATCATCAGTGTCCTGTTCAACCCTTAAAGTCCTGTGGCAATGGATGAGTGATGAAGCAGCAGGTGTGGATACTCTGGGAGCTGTAGTCACAGACCTGCACACAGGCGGCTCGGGTCTAAGGGTCGTTTTCCACTGACTGAAGCAGCAATGGAACTCGGCGTCCAGGTAGATGCCTCTTCAGGAATGCATTGCTCATTTCTGTAGAATGAGAAAGGGGCTAGAAAAGGTGCCCTAAACATTGCCTGCTTCACTACCCTCTGGCCAGTTTACCACTGGTGGGGGATCCCATCAGTGCGATCGAACACACAAAATAAAACACGAGGTGACGCCACTCACCATTGGCACTTGGAATGTGTGCATGCTTTTGGACAACCCTACAGCAAACAGACCAGAGAGAAGAACAGCCTTAGTTGCCAGAGAGTTTGCAAGATACAACATTGACATTGCAGCCCTGAGTGAAACTCGTCATGCCAACATAGGTCAGTTGACTGAAACTGGAGGTGGTACACTTTTTTCTGGAGCGGTCGTGGCAGTGATGAATGTTGTGATGCTGGAATTGGATTCAGCGTCAGGAGTCACCTTGTTTGGAAACTTGCTAGTCTACACAAGGATGTGAGCGAATGGCTTATGACATTACAGCTCTGCTACAGAACAGAAGTCAAGCCACCCTGATTAGCGCCGATGCCCCCACAATGAACAATCTGGACAAGATAAAAGACAAGTTCTATGAAGAACTAGACGCCCTACTATCAGCAGTGAGCAGTACCGACAAGCTGATCTTGCTTGGCGATTTCAATGCAAGAGTAGAGTGTGATTTTACAATCTATCAGGGAGTCATTGGGAGGCATGGGCTAGGCAAGTGTAACAGTACAGGCCTACTCTTATTGAAGATCTGTGCAGCACGCGACATCTTCATCACCAACACAACCTTCTGTCTGCCTACTTGTAACAAGACCTCCTGGATGCAACCTGCTCTAAGCCTTAGCATTTTATTGAGTATGTCATTGTCAGGAGAAAAGACAGGCAGGATGTCAGAGTAACCAAGGCCATGTGTGGTGCTGACTGCTGGACAGATCACAGGCTCATTTTCTCCAAAATGAGGCTCCGCATCAGACCCAAGAGGCAATCACAAGGAAGCAAGGTTCTGAAAAGAATCAATGCGACCAAGCTAAAGAACCCAGCATAGCTTCTGCACTGGCCAAAGACTTAGAAATCAAGCTTGCTGACCTACACCTTGCAGGCAGCACTGAGGACGACTGGGAATGCTTCAGGGATGCTATCCATACATCTGCACTGAAGATGTTCAGGCCTTCCATGCGCAAGCAGCATGATTGGTTTGATGAGAATGAAGAAGAGATACAGGCTCTACTTGTTGAAAAGCACCATCTTCATCAGGTCTGTCAGAATGACCCATCTTCAGCTGCCAAGAAAAATGCTTTTACTAGTGATCACAGCACAGTCCAGAATAAACTGCATAAAATGCAGGATGCCTGGCTGAGCATCAAGGCAGATGAAATACAGGGATATGCTGACAGAAACAACTTGAAACAATTCTATGAAGCCCTCAACACTCTCTATGGACCTCAATCTCTCGGGAATTCTCTACTCCTGAGTGCAGATGGTACGACTCTCATTACAGAGAAGGCTCAGATCCTGCAGAGATGGGCTGAACACTTTGAAGCCATCCTCAACTGACCATCATCTAATAACGATGAGGCAATAGACAGGATTTGTCAGGTCGATATCAACAGCACCATGAATGACCCACTGATAGTAGCTGAAGCCACAAAAGCTGTCAGCCAGCTATCCAGTGGCAAAGCACAAGGGGCGATGCCATATCCGCAGAGGTCTACAAAGCTGCCAGTCCTGTATTTAATCAAGAAGCTCAGGAGGTTACTCCAGTCCTTTGGAAGCAAGGATCCATTCCTCAGGAACTTAAAGATGCTTCCATCGTACACCTCTACAAGAGAAAGGGCAATCGGCAAATTTATGACAATGATCGAGGAATCTTGCTGCTCTCCATCACAGGAAAAACCCTCGCAAGAGTCCTGTTAAATCGTCTGGTCACTCATCTGGAGCTGGGCCTGCTTCCAGAGTCACAGTGTGGCTTCCGTAAAGGTCATGGGATTACTGACAGGATTTTTTTGCTGCGCGCCAAATTCAGGAGAAGTGTCAGGAGAGAATCGCGAGCTCTACACAACCTTTGTTGACCTTGCGAAAGCCTTTGACACTGTCAGCCGACAAGGCCTGTGGAGGATCATGTCAAAGTTTGGCTGCTCCCTCCTTCCAAATTCATTCAGATGGTACACCAGTTCCATGATGGCATGATGCCAGAGTACTGGATGGTGGAGAATTGTCCGAGGCATTCCCAGTCACCAATGGCGTCAAACAGGGCAATGTGCTCACACCCACACTGTTCAGCATGATGTTTACTGCCACGCTAAATGATGCCTTCCAGGACAGTGATGATGGAATCAGCCTCAAGTACAGAGTGGATGGGAAGTTTTTCAACCTGAGGAGACTTCAAGCTATTATCAAAGTGAAAGAGACTGCCCGAGAGATTTCCTCTTTGCCGATGACTTCACCCTGTATACTGGCTCAGAGCCAAAGATGCAAGTCAGTATGGACAAATTTTCATGACTTGTGACAACTTTGGACTCACCATCAACATTAAAAAGACCGAAGTCATACACCAGCCTGCTCCTCATGCACCGTATACAGAATCCATAATCACAATTAAAGGGCAAAAACTACAGGCAGTGGACCAGTTCACTTATCTTGGCAGCACCCTCCCCCAAGCAGTGACTATTGATGCTGAAGTTAACTGCAGGATAGCAAAGGCAAGTTGTACTTTTGGTAGATTGTGCTCCACTGTATGGGAAAGTCGAGGAATCAGCCCAGCAACAAAACTGAAGGTCTACAGTGCTGTGGTACTCACTACCCTCCAGTGTGCTGTGAAATGTGCACTGTGTGTCAAAGACATGCAAGACAGCTCAAACATTTCCACATGACTTGTCTTTGCAGAATATTACGCATCAGGTGGCAAGACAAAGTACCAGACACTGAAGTTCTCTCTAAAGCAAGTCTACCATCAGTCCACACATTGCTGGTGAGAGCGCAAACCCTATGGGCAGGTCATGTCATCCATATGTCAGACGAGTGCATACCAAAGCAGCTCCTTCCTGGGAAAATCTCTGCTGGAAAACACTTGCATAGAAGGCAGAAGAAACATTTCAAAGACACACTCAAGGCCTCCCTGAAGTTGCTTGACATTGACATGACCACCTGGGAAACGCTGGCACAAAACTGCCCTACCTGGCACTGCCTCAAACACAGAGTGTCAAGCTCATAAAGCAAGGTGTTTGCTGAAGCACAACTTAAGCACGAGTTGTGCAAGCCCAGAGCCACCAGCACAACAGCTATAGTATCTACACAAGTCTGTTCAATATATGCCAGGACATTCCGTGCCTGAATTGGCCTGATCAGTCACACACCGCAACCAGCCTCAAAATGACTAATGGTGTTGAGGTCGTCATCGATGACAATGGATGAACAACAGTGGTGTCACATTGGGAGTTATCCAATCCTCCAGTACTTCCCCAGAAATGAATGAATTTTGGAAAATTACAACCAACGCATCCATATCTCTGTAACTACTACCTTTAGGATCTGAAAATTCAAACCATTGGAGCCAGGGGCTTATCTGGCTTTAGCCCTATTAGTTTGTCTAATACCAGTTACCTGGAGATGGTGATGATATTTCATTCCTCCCCCGCATTATTTAGTATTGACGGATGTTCAAAATATCTTCCACTGATGCAAATTATAACATTTAAACGGTGAAAAGTTGCAGCATGCTAATATGCAAAAGGACCTCGGTGTCCTTGTGCATGAATCACAAAAACTCAGTCTGCAGGTGCAGCAGGTGTTCAAGAAGGCGAAGGGAATGTTGGCCTTTATAGCGAGGGGGATAGAATATAAAAGCAGGGAGGTCTTGCTGCAACCATACAAGATGCTGGTGAGGCTGCAACTGGAATACTGTGTGCAGTTTTGGTCACCTTATTTGTGAAAGGATATATTGGCCTTGGAGGGAGTACAGAGGATCACCAGGGATGAGGGCGTTAGCTTATGAGAAGAGATTAAACAGACTGGGCCTGTACTCGATGGAGTTTAGAAGACTGAGGGGGGATGTTATAGTGATTTACAAGATAATGAAGGGGCTAGATAGAATAGAGGTAGAGAGATTCTTTAGAAAGGAAACCAGAACGAGAAGGCACACCTCAAAACAAGGGGGAGGGGACAGTTTAGAACAGAGTTGAGGAAGAACTTCTTCTCTCAGAGGGTGGTGAAACTCTGGAATTCTCTGCCCATTGAAGTGGTGGACTACCTCGTTGAATATGTTTAAGTCACAGGTAAATAGTTTCTGATAGGTAAGGGAATTAAGGGTTATGGGGAACAGGCGGGTAAGTGAAACTGATCCACTTCAGATCAGCCATGATCTTATTGAATGGTGGGGCAGGCTCAAGGGGCTAGATGGCCTACTCCTGCTCCTATTTCTTATGTTCTTATGCTCTTATATCTGTTTAACTCCTCTGCCATTTCTTTGATCCTCATATTCATTTTCTAAGGGGCCTATGTTCACTTTGACCTCTCTTCGTTTTTACATATTTAAAAAACTTATCATCCGTGTTTATATTTCTTGTTAGTTTGCCTGTATAGTTTATTTTCTCTCCTTTTATATTCTTCTTAGTTCACTTCCTACTGAAAAGAAAACCCTTCACCATGACAGAGCATCCCAAGAGCTTTACAGCCAATGAAACCCTTTAAAAATCCCTGCTGAAAAGTCGCAGCTAATTAGCCAGGACCAAGCTCAACAAACAACAATGCTACAAATGATCAGAAAATCTATATTACTGATGATAACTGAGTGATTAATATTGCAACTGTTACCGCCCCCTTCCTCACTCCAATCACCCATCCTTCTTCAGATAGTAGCATGGAATCTTTTCCATCCACCTGGGAGAGCAGATGGACAAACTGTTTAATATCTCCCCAAAAAGGAACTCCTGCAAGTCCTGCACCAGAATGTTAGCTTGGATAGTGTGCTCAAGTCTCCGAAGCGAGTATTTGGACATTTCTGAGCTGACGTTGATGAAACTTCTAGAAACTGAAAACAATTGCCGCCAGATTTATTCCTCATGGAGTGTGAGAAATAAATGCAAAGGCCCAGAAAAAGCGAAATTGGGAAATAGCAGGTAAATCCCGCTATGAAGATAATGCAGTGTCATCTGCAGTCGTACAAAGAAAACGAAAGGATTAAAAGCGAACAGTGGTTGTCAGTAATAATTACAAAACAACATTCATAAGAGTAAAAATGCACCGAAATCGAATCAGTTAGTCATTTCAATGTTATATAAAATGTGCTTCGTCTATAGTTTACAAAAGGTTTGAACCGCTGCTGTCCTGTACATCAATTAAAACATCAAGAGTTGTACAGAGAGGCTGAAGCGATAAACAGATGACAATAGCGCCAGGAAACGGAACCGTTTCATTAACTGGGTGTGAGACTGAAGACACTTCCTCTCTAACCACCTGCTTTAACGGAGAGAAAGCACCCCAATCTTCATTGCTGCATCATGCCGTTCCATTATTGGGTTATTGTACTGATACTTACTCCCAGTAAGTGCGACAGCTATCACTCAGAATCAACGAACGGTTACAGCATTCAATGAGACTATTCGGCCCGTCATCTGCATGTTGGCTCTCTGCAAGACCAGCTCAGTCAACCCTCACGCCTAGCTCCTCTTTCCCCCAAAGTCTTGCAATAGTTTTCCGTTCTGGCACTTGTTCGATTGCCTTGTTTGATGCTGTCTCTAGCAATTTCTCTTTCACGGGCACTGCAGCCCTATTCATGTCACCCACCAATTTAAATCCTCTGCTTTTCAGCTCTTCCGCCACGCGAAACAGTTTCTCTGCTGTCTTTGTGATTATTGCCATCCTCACAACAATGTGGCTTTTTTGTTTTATTTGCAGGTGAATGTTTTGCAGAGATCTTGAAGCAGTTTCCAGTATCAATTACTAAGTCTAAGACTACAACAGTCAAAATCCAATGCGTGACACAAAGCACAGAAACCATCCACTGGTACCAGCACCAAGCTCCCCAGGCGCCCAGAAGAATCATCCAATATAGCAAAAACAGCGCGCAGTTGGATCCGGGAATCTCATCCAAATTCTCAGCTGAGAAAACTGACTCTTCATTCTTTCTTGTCATCGATAACATTGAGATGTCTGATGCGGCCATTTATTACTGTGCTTACTGGATCTCCACACTGAGAAACAACGGTAAGAAGCCCATTACACAAACCCCTCACAGCTCCCCGCTAGTCCCACCGAGTCCCCGGGGCAAAGTTGAAATCTTTCTAGGTGGAATTTCACATTGTAAATGGAACACCAAAGTAACTTTTATTTCAAAATTTAAATCGGAAACAATGGCATTTGTGGCTTTAAATCCGGAGATTCGAGTGGACAACGGGAATATCGCACAGGAGATGTTGCATCTCTTTCCGAAACAGTTTATCAAATATTTCACCCAGTGAAGCTGTTCCCTTTTATTACACAGCGGATTATTCTGTGAACATTTATAATTTCTAAATCAGAGGTCAGATACCAACCGACTCAAAAACAGCTTCTTCAATCAGACTTTTGAATGGACTTACTTAAGTTGATCATCTCCACATCCTAGCCAGGACTGTAACACTACATTCTACACTCTCTCCTTTCCTTCACCCCTATGTACTGTATGAACGATATGCTTTGTCTGTATAGTGCACAAGAAACAATACTTTTCACTGTATGCTAATAACATGACAATAAATCAAATCAAATCATTTGGTTTTGTATTTAAATTGGAGACACATGCTTTTTCAAACTGTTTCATCACTTGTTACGGCGAGATTGTCAACAGTTTTTAATCTGTTTGAGAATTCTTAAAAATGAGACAAAGCATCCAAAGATACTAAATGCTATGGGTATTCATCACAAAACCAGTGGAATATCAGTTTCCCTGATTGCTTTAGTGGATTTTCAGTAACAACTATTCTTCAGTGGTCCAATCTAATGCATTTTCCAGGCAGAACAATGTCCCACTTCAATTCCTTCTTCGGAATTTCCCATTGCACTCTCTGATAAACAATACTCACACTTTAGCAACAATTCTTTCTTCTTTCCTTCCATTCTGGAATAGAAGTGAAATAGATCATGGATTTCCATTATTTTCTCAAATTGTTAGTGATAGTATGCTTGTCTCTAAATGGTTTATAATAAAGAAAAAGAAAATTACAGCACAGGAACAAAGCCCTTCGACCCTCCTAGCCTGCACTAACCATGTTCCCAACTTAACTAAAACCTCCCATGCTTCCAGGGACCATATCCCTCTATTCCCGTTCTATTCAATATTTGTTAAGATGCCGTTAAAAGTCACTGCCATATCCACTTCCACGGCTTTCCCCAGCAATGAATTCCAACACCCACCACTCTCTATGTAAGAAGCCTGCCTTGTACATTTCCTCTAAACCTTGCCCTTCGCACATTAAACCTGTGCCCGCTAGTAATTGACTCTTCCACCCTGGGAAAAAGCTTCTGACTATCCACTCTGTCCATGCCTCTCATAATCTTGTAGACTTCTATTAAGTCACCAGTCAACCTCTATATTCCAGTGAGAACAAACCAAGCTTCTCCAGTCTCTCCTCATAGTTACTGCTCTCCATACCAGGCAATATCCTGGTAAATCCTTTCTGTACTCTCTCCAGAGCCTTCACATCCTTCTGGTAGTGTGGTGACCAGAATTGAACACTATATTCCAGTGAGGCCTAACTAAGGTTCTATAAAACTGCAACATAATTTACCAATTTTTAAACTCAGTAGCCCAGCTGATGAAAACAAGCATGCTGTATGCCGTCTTGACTATCTTCTCCACCTGCATTGCCACTTTCAGTGACCTGTGTACCTATACACCCAGATCCCTTTGCCTAGCAATATTCTTAAGGATTCTGCCATTTACTGTATATTTCCTATCTGTGTTCAACCTTCCAAAATGCATTACCTCACATTTGTCCAGATTAAGCTCCATGTGCCATCTCTCCTCCCAAGTCTCCAACTGATCTATATCCTGCTGTATCCTCTTATCATCCTCATCGCTATCCTCAAATCCATCAACCTTTGTGTTGTCTGCAAACTAATCAAACCAGTTACATTTTCCTCCAAATCATTTATATACATTACAAACAGCAAAGGTCCCAGCCCTGATCCCTGAGGAACGTCACTTGTCATAGCCCTCCATTCAGAAATGCACCCTTCCACTGCTACCCTCTGTCTTCTTTGACTGACATAATGAGAAGGTGCCGGCATTGGATTAGGGTTGTTATTTGTTCATCGTCATCAATGAGGACCTTGACACCATTAGTCATTTTGAGGCTGGATGCGATGTGTCCAAAGGTGACTGATCAGGCCAATTCAGGCATGGAATATCCTGGCACATATTAGACAGGCTTGTGTAGGCATTCTAGTTGTTACACTGGTAACTCTGGACTTGTGCAGCTTGCACTTAAGTTGTGCTTCAGCAATGCATCTTGCTTCGTAAGCTTGACAACATCTGCAGATGAGGCAGCGCCAGGTAGGACGGTTTTGTGCCAGTGTTTCCCAGGCAGTTGTGTCTGTGTCAGGTGACTTCAGGGAGACCTTGAGCGTGTCCTTATAATGTTTCTTCTGCCTTCCATGCAAGTGTTTTTCAGCAGAGAGTTCCCCAAGAAGGAGCTGCTTGGGTATGCGCTCGTCTGACGTACGGGTGACATGACCTGCCCACTGGGTCTGCGCTCTCATCAGCAGTGTGTGGACTGATGGTAGACTTGCTTTAGAGAGAACTTCAGTGTCTGGTACTTTGTCTTGTCACCTGATACATAATATTCTGTGATGACAAGTCACGTGGAAATGTTTGAGCTGTCTTGCATGCCTTTGATACACAGTCTACATTTCACAGGCATACAGAAGGGTAGTGAGTACTACGGCACTGTAAACCTTCAGTTTTGTTGATGGGCTGATTCCCTGACGTTCCCATACAATGGAGCGCAGTCTACCAAAAGCAAATTTTCCATGACTTGTGACAACTTTGGACTCACCATCAACATTAAAAAGACCGTAGTCGTGCACCAGCCTGCTCCTCATGTACCATATACAGGACCCATAATCACAATCAAAGGGCTAACTTCTGTATCAATATTCACTGATTGGGAGAGGGTGCTGCCAAGATAAGAGAACTGATAGACTGCCTGTAGTTTCTGCCCTTTGATTGTGATTATGGGTCCTGTATATGGTACATGAGGAGCAGGCTGGTGCATGACTACAGTCTTTTTAATGTTGATGGTGAGTCCAAAATTGTCACAAGTCATGGAAAATTTGTCCACACTGACTTGCATCTTTGGCTCTGAGCAATTTTACAGGGCGCAGTCATTGGCAAAGAGAAAATCTCTCAGAACAGTCTCCTTCACTTTGATAATAGCTTGAAATCTCCTCAAGTTGAAGAATTTCCCATCCACTCCGTACTTGAAGCTTATTCCAGCAACACTGTCCTGGAAGGCATCATTCAGCATAGCAGTAAACATCATGCTGAACAGTGAGAGTGTAAGCACACGACCCTGTTTGACACCCTTGGTGATTGAGAATGCCTCAGAGGATCCTCCGCTATCCACTACTCTGGCCATCATGGAACTGGCATACCATCTGAATGAATTTGGGAGGGCAGCTGAACTTTGACATGATCCTCCACAGGCCTTGTCGGCTGACAGTGTCAAAGGCTTTCGCAAGGTCAACAAAGGTTGTGTAGAGCTCGCGATTCTGCTCAAGACACTTCTCCTGAAGTTGGCGTGCAGCAAAAATCATGTCAGTAGTCCTACGACCTTTGCAGAAGCCACACTGTGACTCTGGAAGCAGGCCCAGCTCCAGATGAGTGACCAGAAGATTTAGCAGAATTCTTGCGAGGGATTTTCCTGTGATGGAGAGCAGCGAGATTCCTTGGTGATTGTCGCATACTTGTCGATTGCCCTTCCTTTTGTAGAGGTGTACGATGGAAGCATCTTTAAGTTCCTGAGGAATGAATCCTTGCTTCCAAAAGGACTGGAGCAACCCCGTGAGCTTCTTGATAAATACAGGACCGGCAGCTTTATAGATCTCTGCAGATATGGCATCTGCCCCGGGGCTTTGCCACTGGATAGCTGGCTGACAGCTTTTGTGACTTCGGCTACTACCAGTAGGTCATTCATGGTGCTGTTGATGTCGACCTGGGGAATCCTGTCTATTGCCTCATTGTTAATAGATGATGATCGGTTGAGGACAACTTCAAAGTGTTCAGCCCATCTCTGCAGGATCTGAGCCTTCTCTGTAATGAGAGTTGTACCATCTGCACTCAGGAGGAGAAGGAAGTGCCCAAAAGATTGAGGTCCATAGAGAGTATTGAGGGCTTCATAGAATTGTTTCAAGTTGTTTCTGTCAGCATATTCCTGCACTGGCACTCAACTAGGCATCCTGCATTTTATGCAGTTTATTCTGGTCGGTCCTGTGAGCACTAGTAAAAGCATTTTTCTTGGCAGCTGAAAATGGATTGTTCTGACAGGCCTGATGAAGATGGTGCTTTTCAACAAGTAGAGCCTGTATCTCCTTATCATTCTATCGAACCAATCATTCTGCTTGCGCGTGGAGGGCCCGAGCATCTTCAGTGCGGATATATGGATAGCATCCCTGAAGCATTCCCAGTCGTTCTCAGCACTGCCTGTGAGGTGTAGGTCAGCAAGCTTGATTTCTAAGTCTTTGGCCAGTGTGGAAGCTATGCTCGGGTTCTTTAGCTTGGCTGCATTGATTCTTTTCATAACCTTGCTTCCTTGTGGTCGCCTCTTGGGTCTGATGCAGAGCCTCATTTTGGAGAAAATGAGCCTGTGATCTGTCCAGCAGTCAGCACCACACATGGCCTTGGTTACTCTGACATCCTGCCTGTCTTTTCTCCTGACAATGAATAGTCGATAAGATGCCAAGGCTTAGAGTGGGGTGCATCCTGTAGATGGAAGGTTATGTTGGTGATGAGGAGCTCGTGTGTTGCACCGATCTTCAGTAAGAGTAGGCCTTTATTGTTACATCTGCCCACTCCATGCCTCCCAATGACTCCCTGCCAGATTGCAGAGTCATACCCTACTCTTGCATTGAAATCGCCAAGCAAGCTCAGCTTGTTGGTACTACTCACTGCTGATAGTAGGGCATCTAGTTCTTCATACAGCTTGTTTTTCATCTCGTCTGGGTTGTTCATAGTGAGGGCACAGGCGCTGATTAGGGTGGGTTGACTTCTGTTCTATAGCAGAAGGGCTTGGGCATACATGTCAAGTTGATGACACACGGCACAGCTATGGGGACCAAATTTACACTTCAGTATGCAACATCTTCATTCACAGGTTTGAACAAGACCTCTTCACCACACAGGAATTTCAACCAGTGCCATACACTAGATACATTGATGACATTTTCTTCCTTTGAACTCATGGTGAACAATCACTGAAACAATTATATGGTGACATCAACAAGTTCCATCCCACCATCAGACTCACCATGGACTACTCTCTGGAATTGGTTGCACTCTTGGACACAGGCATCTCCATCGAGAATTGTCACTTCAGCACTTCACTGAACCGCAAGCCCACAGATAACATCATGATGCTCCACTTCTCCAGCTTTCACCCTAAGCATGTTAAAAAAGCCATCCCCTACAGAGAAGCCCTCCATATACACAGGATCTGTTCAGATGAGGAGGATCGCAACAGACACTTCCCAATGCTGAAAGATGCCCTATTCTGCAGGGAACCATCGGAGGGCGGAGCTCAGCGTAACTGTGAGTATAAAACTAACTTACCTCGGGGATCCGCGGCCTGGTCTACAGGAGTGGTCGGAAGGCAGAGCTGAATGTAAAACTAACTTACTTTTTTTTAGAACAGCAGAAAACCAAGAGTTGGCGTGGAGATTTCTGGGAAGATTTGTAGTTTGCATTTATAGGGGTTGCTGGTTAAGTGTTTTATTTTTATCTGTATATAAGCTGGGCGGTTCCTAAACCCGAGACACTACACTTGTAGTATCCCTCACTCTTCCACCTCCTCTAACCTAAAGGGGGTGAGTAAATATCAGGTAAGCTCTTTCTTTTCCTTGTTTTATCCACAAGTTATCTAGAGGGTATGACAGCGAAGGCAGTGCAATGTTCCTCCAGCAGAACACCGTCGGTGTCCCTGCTGATTTCACCTGTGGGAAATGCACCCATCTCCAGCTCCTCAAAAACCGCGTTAGGGAACTGGAACTGGAGCTGAATCAACTTTGTGCCATTTGCGAAGCAGAGGTGGTGATAGATAGAAGCTTCAGTGATGTAGTTACTCCGAAGAATGAAGATAGATGGGTGAAGGTGAGAGGGATTGGGAGGAAGCAGTCAGCACAGGAATCCCCTTGGTCATTCCCCTTGACAACAAGTATACCACATTGGATACTGTTGAGGAGGACACTTACTGTGATAAGCCACTGGATCTCCAGCATTGAATCCATCCCTGTAGCTCAGAAGGGTAGGGGGGAGAGCAGGAGAGCAATAGTAATTGGGGATGCATTGGTCAGAGGGACAGATTGGAGGTTCTGTGGCACCTAAAGAGACTCATGGATGGTATATTGCCTCCTGGGTGCCAGCACCCATGACGTTTGGACCGTGTTTTCAGGATCCTTAAGGGGGAGGGGGAACAGTCAGAAGTCATAGTACACATTGGTACCAACGACATAGGTAAGAGAGGGGACAGGGATTTAAAACAGGAATTTAGGGAGCTAGGGTGGAAGCTGAGAGCCATCTCTGGTTTGTTGCTGGTGCTACGTGCTAGCAAGCTGATGAACAGGGAGAGAGTGCAGATAAACACGTGGCTGCAGGGATGGTGTAGGAAGGACGGTTTCAGTTACATGGATAATTGGAGCACATTCTGGGGAAGGTGGGACCTATACAATCAGGGTGGTTTGCACCTGGACCAGAGGGGCACCAATGTCCTGTGAAACTGGAGTTGGACACTTTAGAAACTTTCGAATGGTTATTGGATAGATACATGGAGCACACCAGAATGGTAAGAAGTGGGATAGCTTGATCTTGTTTTTGGACAAAGCTCGGCACAACATTGAGGACCAAAGGGCCTGTACTGTGTTGTGGTGTCCTATGGTCTGTTAGAACAGGATATGGCATTCGACAGTTCCAACGCGCCACAACAAAAAATCGCATTGACCTCCTCAGAGGATAAGTACAGAACACAGCGGACAAAGTACCCTTCGTCGTCCAGTACTTCCCTAGAGTGGAGAAGCTACGACGCCTTTTCCAGAGTCTTCAACTTGTCATTGATGAAGATGAACATTTCGCCAAAGCCATCCCCACATCCCCACTTTTTGCCTTCAAACAACTGCACAACCTCAAACAGATTATTGTCCGCAACAAACCACCAGTCTTCACGAGAACAGTGACCACGACAGCACACAACTCTGCTACAGCAACCTTTGCAAGACATGCTGGATCATTGACACAGATGCCATCATCTCACCTGAGAATGCCATACACCAGGTACAAGGTACATATTCTTGCAACTTGGCCAACATTGTTTACCTGATACGCTGCAGGAAAGGATGTCCCGAGGCATGATGCATTGGGGAGACCATGCAGATGCTACAACAACGGATGAATGAACATCACTCAATAATCATCAGGCAACACTGTTCTGTTCCTGTTGGGAACATTTCAGCGGTCATGGGCATTCAGCCTCTAATCTTCAAGTAAGCATTCTCTAAGACTGCCTTCACAACACATGGCAACACAGAGCAGAGACTGATAGCCAAGTTTCGCACACATGAGAATGGTCTCAACTGGGATCTTGGGTTCATGTCACTATCTGTAACCTCATGACTTGCCTGGACTTGCAAAATCTCATTGGCTGGAGACAATACACATCTCTTTACCCTGTGCTTAACGCTCTCTCCATTCACATTGTCTATACCTTTCAGACATGATTACCTGTAAAGACTCACATTCCAACCATTATTTTGTAAAGTAAATTTGTGTCTTTATATGCCCTCTTTGTGAACAGAACTCCTACTTACCTGACGAAGGAGCAGTCCTCCGAAGGCTAGTGCCTTTTGCTACCAAATAAACCAGTTGGACTTTAATCTGCTGTTGTGAGACTTCTTACTTCTTTGACCGAGCCAGTTTTATATCCATCTTGCCAATTCACCTCTGACTCATGCAATTTCACCTTCTACACTAGTCTGCCATGAGGAACCTTGTCAAAAGCCTTCCTGAAGTCCAAATAGACAACATCCACTGCCCTATCCTCATCAATCATCTTTGTCACCTCCTCAAAAAACTTGATCAAGCTTGTGAGACATGACCTCCCTTTCACAAAACCATGTTCCTCTCACTAATCCGTCCACTTATATCCAAGTGAAAATAAATCCCATCTCGAAGAATCCTCTCCAATAACTTCCTAAAACTGATGTAACACTCACCGGCCTAATAATTACCTGGATTATTCTTGTTTCCCTTCTTAAACAAAGAAACATCACTGGCTATTCTCCAATCCTCAGGGACTTCCCCTGTAGCCAGTGAGGGAAAAAAGATTTCTCTTAAGGTTCCAGCAATTTCCTCCCTTCCTTCACTCAGTATTCTGGAGTATATCCCAACAGACCCTGAGGACTTGTCTATCTTAATGGTTCTCAAGAACCCCAATACCTCCTCTTTTTGATCTCAAAATGACTCAAACTATCTGCACACCTTTTCCCAGGCTCATCATCCACCAAATCCTTCTCTTTGGTGAATACTGACACAAAGTACTCATTTAATATCTTTTCCATTTCCTCTGGCTCCACGCATAGACTCCCTCTCTTGTCCTTGAGTGGGCAAACCCTCTCCTTGCCTACCCTCTTTACATATGTATAAAAAGCCTTGGATATTTCCTTAATCCGGCTGGTCAATGCTTTGTCATGACCCTTTTTAGCCTTCCTTATTCCTTGCTTAATTTCCTTTCTACTTTCCTTGTATTCCACACTTGCTTCATGTGTTCCAAGCCTCCAGCTTTTAAAAATGCTTCTTTTATCTCTTTGACTAGACTCACAATATTTCTTGTTATTCAAGGTTCCCAAAACTTGCCATACTTATCCTTCGCCCTTACAGGAATGTGCCAGTCCTGAATCCCTAATAACTTACACTTGAAAGCCTCCCATGTGCTAGATGTTGATTTGCCCTCAAACATCTATTTATAATCAAATAAATGTCCACGCTGCCAGCCATCCAGCCATGCTCACCCAAAGGCTAAGGCTGATTGCTCGGCCTTTAGTTTCTGGTTAAAATTGTACTACGTCAATGGCGGCTTCGGTTGGAACCTCAGGTTGGGGGTGGGGAGGTGTTGTGGAGGGAGAAGAAACCAAGATTCCCTCTGAAACTGGATCCTAGACATATTTTCTCACATACAGTTGTTTATTTTATATATATATATACACACATACATACATACATATACACACACACACACACACATACTATATACATAAAATGCAAATCAGAAATAATTCTGATTTGCATTTTATGTCACACAGGTTGTTCACTTAACCCCCCCTAAGGGGTTGGAATGGTGTTGGGGTAGGTAATGATGACTAATGTGATGTCGGGTTTGTTGCATCAAGCCACCCTTGTCTGTGCAAGGTATCAGCTGCAAGTGGGAGGCAGAAACCAGAATATCCCTTGGGAGGACCATGGGGCAATTGCAGAATTGGGCCCACAGGGTAATGTAAGCCATTCTAAAAAGATTGTGGGGGATGAGAATTTTCCTAATGTGGCTCAGTAGTTATTCTGATGAGAACCATTAGCGAAGCAGCTTTGTTACAGGATATGCTAGTGTTTTTTGAAATTATATAGATCAAACAATTTCCTTACAATCTGTTAGCAAATCGGACCTCAAATTGAAAGTGCAGACACACATGGAGGAACAGTAGAATTTGTTACAGGTAGCTTTCCAGTTGTTGCTTAAACCAAGAAAAGATAACATCTTCTGCACAGATGGTGTGGGATATAAGCTTAGAAGCCGTTACCTTTTCTTGGTTTAAGCAACAACTGGAAAGCTACCTGTAACAAATTCTGTTGTCCCTCCAAGTTATGTTAAATTCATATCCAGACAGCAGAATGAAACTTGGTTGAAGTTATTCTCAGCAGCTAGTTGAGTTGATAAGCTCATTACGGAGTAGGTTGTATATTGTTTTGTGGAGAATTCGACTCTACGGGCCAGATGGGTTTATGGATCTCTTCACAGATTAATTTCTGTTTTTGAAACACTTGAATTACCTGTTCGGATTAAATAATAGTTCAGGATGGCGTGGCTGAACATCACATAGAAAGAAGAGGGGACTTACAATTACATCACATCTATCATCAGCTCGAGACTTGTTAAAGGTTTTCATGGTTATTGCAATGTTGGCCAGCATGGAGATGCAACCAGATCCCGCAAACAGTAAATAAGTTATATCTGAAAACAAAAGTTAAGTGACGGTAGTTGGGAATAAATACTACTCAGGACACCAGGAGAACTTGGTTGCTTTCATAGTGCCATAGATTGATCAACATCCATCTCAAATAGTCAATAGAAAACAGAGGGAAGCAGGAGACATATGAGCCGAGCTTGCATGCCATCCAATACCGTCATGGGCACAAGTCTGCTTGCGTGGTCCCTCTTCACATCCCTTGATTTCCTCAAAGACCAAAAGTCTCCTTCAATATACTCGACAAGAGAACATGTACAACTCCCTGCAGCGAAGAATTCCAAAGAGTCACAAACCTCAGTGAAGAAGTTTTTCCTCATCTCAATCCTAAATGATCAGCCCTCTACCCTGAAACTTTTCTCCTGTGTTTTAGATTTCCCAGTCAGGGGGAATAACCTACCACTGTTTCTATTAAATCCTTTCAGAATCATCTATCTTTCAATGAAATCACCTCCTATTCCTCTAAACTCCAGAGAATTTTAGCCAATTTACTCAACTTCTTATCATAGGACAACCTTCCATCTGATAAACCAATCTGGTGAACCTTTGCTGAAGCCTCTCTAATGTTGTTCCTTGACCATTGAGAGTAAACTACACAGTGCTGCAGATGTGGCCTCAGCAAATCTCTATACAATTGCACAGTTTCCCTAACTTTGTACCCCAAGTGCTTTGCGATAAAGACCAACCTGCCGTGTGCTTTCCTAATTGCTTGCTGCGTTTTAACAAAGTTAACTTTGTGTTCAAAAGGCAGCACAGAAACAGGCGCTTCAGCCCACCAAGTCTATGCCAACACAGATGCCTCTCTATTGTAATATTTCCTTGCCTCTATGTGGTCCATATCCCTCCATTCCCTACCTAATTATGTATATATCCAGAATACCTTTTGAATGATATTATAAAATCTGCTTCCACTGTCTCCTCTGGTAGCACATTCCAAGTATTGATTAATAAGGGGATCAGGGGTTATGGGGAAAAGGCAGCAGAATGGGGATGAGAAAAATATCAGCTTTGTTTGAATGGCAGAGCCATTCAATGGGCCGAGTGGCCTAATTCTGCTCCTATGTCTTACAGTCTTATGGCATTCACCACCCTCAGTGAGAAAAACTTGCCCCTTACATTGCTTTTAAACATTTTCCCTGCTCACTTTCAATCTGCATGGTGAGTGCTGCCTGACTGACAGGAGTGATTTTGGAGTTGGATGAACACAGGGAGTTAGGTGAAACAGAAGCCACAAGCAAGGGTGCTGATTGGTAAGTGTTTTTTTTTCCCTTTTTGCACTTGGCATTGTAGTTGTTGTACACTATTATAGTGTTTCTGTGTAATTTCTGTGGTTTATTGTTTGAAAAGGTTATACTTGGTAATAACAAGGAGCAGGAAAGAAGGGCCCTGGAAAACTGGATATAGTCTGAAACAAAATGTCTTTCAAAAGTTTAGTTTAAAGGGGTAAGACATGACAAGAGAGCTCCAAGCCATGGTTTGTTCCTCTTGCTCCATGTGGGAGGCTGGGAACAGTTCCAGTCACCTGGGTCAGCATATGTGCTGGAAGTGTCTCTAATTACACCTCCTGGAAGCTCGGGTTTCAGAACTGGAGTGGTGGCTGGAGATACTATGGAGCAAGAGAGATGGTGCAGCTCTGATATTTAAGGTGACATCAGGGCGATAGTGAGAAATGACACAGGTTCTATGGAAAAAAAAGGTTGAATCCATTTGGATGAAAATTAGAAATAGTAAAGAGAAAAGGCGTAGTCTTTAGGGCACCAAATACTGACATCATGGTGGGGAAAGAAATAAACAAAGAAATGACTAATGCATGTAAAAATAGTACAGCAATTATGGGGGATTAGAATCTACATATCAATTGGTCAAACTGGATTGGTCAAGGCAGCCTTGAGGAAGAATGTATCCATGATAGCTTCTAGTATATGATGGAATCGACGGAGGAGCAAGCTATCTAGTCCTGTGTAATGAGATAGGGATAATTAATGATCATACAGTTAGGGATCCTCTTGGTAGAAGCGGTCACAGTATGGTTGAATTTAAAATACAGACGAAGTGTGAGAAGGTAAAATCCAATACCAGTGTCTTGTGCTTAAACAAAGGAGACTACAAAGAGATGAGGGAAGAGTTGGCTAAGGTAGACTGGGAGCAAAACTTTATTTTGGGACAATTGAGGAACAGTGGAGGATTTTCACAGTGCTCAGCAAAAGTATATACCAGTGATAAGGACTGTAGAAAAAGATAATCAGCCATGGATATCTAAGAAAATAAAGTAGGGTACCAAATTGAAAGAAAATGCATACAAAGTGGCAAAGATGAGTGGGAACCTAGAGAATTAGGAAATCTTTAAGTCAGCAGAAAACCACGAGAAAAGCTATAAAGAAAAGTAATATGAATTATGAGAATAAACTAGCTCAGAAATAAAAACAGATAGCAAAAGTTTTTACAAATGTATAAAAAGGAGTGGCCAAAGTAATCATTGGTCCTTTAGAGGGTGATAAGGGGAATGTCATAACTGGAAATGAGAAAATGGCTAAGGCATTGAACAGGTATTTTGTATCGGTCTTCACAGTGGAAGACACAAATAACATGTCAAAAATTGATGACAGGAAGGCTAGGACAGGTGAGAACCTACAAACTATTATCACAAAAGAGGTAGTGTTGGGCAAGTTAATGGGGCTAAAGACAGACAAGTCTCCTGGTCTTGATGGAATACATCCCAGGGTACTAAAAGAGATGGCAGGAGAAATAACAAATGCACTGGTGATAATTTACCAGTATTTGCTGGAGTCGGGGCTGGTTCCCACAGATTGGAAAATGACAACATGACATCATTGCTTAAAAAGGGAGACAGACAAAGACAGATAACTATAGGCTGATTAGCTTAACTTCTGCAGTAGGGAAAATGCTTGAACCTATCATCAAGGAAGAAATAGCGAGACATCTGCATATAAATTGTCAGCATGAGTTCATGAAGGGATGATCATGTTTAACTAATTTGGTGGAATTCTTTGAGGACACTAAATGTGCAGTGGATAGTGGGGAACCTGTATATGTGATGTATCTGGATTTCCAGAAGGCATTTGACAAAGTGCAGCACCAAAGACTGCTGCATAAATTAAAGGCACATGGTGTTACGGTAATGCATTAGCAAGGATAGGGGATTGGTTAACTAACAGAAAGCAAAGGGTGGGGATAAATGGGAATTTTTCTGGTTGGCAATCAGTGACTGGTGGTGTGCCTCAAGGATCAGCGTTGGGACTGCAATTGTTTACAACTTACATTGATGATTTGAAGTTGGGGGCCAAGTATAGCGTGTCAAAATTCGCAGATGATACTAAGATGGATGGCAGAGCAAAGTGTGCAGAGAACGTTAAAAGTCTGCAAAGGGATATAGATAATCTAAGTGAATGGGTGAGGCTCTGGTAGATGGAGTACAGTATTGGTAAATATGAGATAATCCATTTTGGTCGGAATAACAGCAAAATGGACTATTATTTAAATGGTAAAAGATTGCAGCATGCTCTTGTGCAGAGAGACCCGGGAGTCCTTGCGCAGGAATCTCAAGGAGTTGGTTTGCAGGTGCAGCAAGTAATTAAGAAGGCAAATGGAATTTTGTTCTTCATTGCTAGAGGGATGGAATTTAAAAACAGCAAGGTTATGTTGCAGCTTTATAAGGCGCTTGTGAAGCCACACCTGCAGTAATGTATACAGTTTTGGTCTCTTTACTTGAGAAAGGATACACTGGCACTGGAGGGGGTGCAGAGGAGATTCACTAGGTTGACTCCAGAGTTGAGAGGGTTGGCTTATGAGGAGAGACAAACAGACCTGGGCTATACTCATTGGAATTCAGAAGAATGAAGGGAGATCTTATAGAAACATATAAGATTATGAAGGGAACAGATAAGATAGAAGCACAATTTTGTATCATCTGCAAATTTGCTAATTGAACCACCTACATTTACTTCCAAACTATTTATATATATTACAAACAACAGAGGCCCCAGCACTAATCCTTGTGTCGCTTGTCACAAAGCTCCAGTTAGAAAAGTACCCTTCCACTGCTATTCTCTGCTTTCTATATCCAAGTACCAGTTTTGTACCCATATTACTATCTCATCTTGCATCTCATACAACTTCCCTTCTGTATCAGCCTGCTATGAGGAACGTTATCAAAAGCTTTACTAAAGTCCATATATACTGGTGGGTGAAACTAGAACTAGGGGGCATAGCCTCAAAACAAGAGGAAATAAATTTAGGACTGAGTTGAGGAGGAACTTTTTCACACATCTGTGGAATTCCCTGCCCAGTGAAGCAGTTGAGGCTACCTTATTGAATGTTTTTAAGGTAAGGATAGATAAATTTTTGAATAGTAAAGGGATTATGGTGAGTGGGTGGGTAAGTGGAGCTGAGTCCATGAAAATATCTTATTCAATGGCGAAGCAGATTCGAGAGCAAGATGGCCTACTCCTGCCTCTGGTTCTTATGTTCTTACGTTCTAACCTCTGCCCCCAAATAATTGATCCTTCAACCCTGGGAAAAAAAGTCTGGTTATCCACTCTATCCAAATATGCAGTAATCTTGTAAACCTCTATCAGGTCCCCCCCCCCCCCAACTTCTTATCCGCTGACACTCCAATGAAAACAATCCAAGTTTGTTCAATCTTTCTTCATAGTCCATATTCTCCAAACCAGGCAACATCCTATTAAATCTCTTCTGCACCCTCTCCAATGAATCAACATCCTTCTGGTAGTGTGACGAACAGAATTGTACACAATACTTCAAATGTGGCCTAACTAAAGTATGAAACAGCTGCAACATGATTTTCCAATTCCTATACTCAGCGTCCTGACTGATAAAAGTCAGCCTGCCATACATCTTCTTGACTATTTGTCCACCTGAGTTGCCACTTTCAGAGAACTGTGGATCTGCATGTCTAGATCCCTCTGTATGCTAATATTTCTAAGGGCTCCACCATTTACTATATACTTTTCTTTTGCAGTAGACCTTCCAAATCACATCACCTCGCATTTTTCCAGGTTAAATTACATCTGCTATCTTTTGGCCCATGTTGCCAGCCAATTTATATCCTGTTGTACCCTCTGAAATCCTCCTCACCATCTACTACTCCCACAATTTTGTATCATCTGCAAATTTGCTAACTGAACCATCTACATTTACTTCCAAACTATTTATATATATTACAAACAACAGAGGCCCCGGCACTAATCCTTGTGTTGCTTGTCACAAAGCTCCAGTTAGAAAAGTACCCTTCCACTGCTATTCTCTGCTTTCTATATCCAAGCGCCAGTTTTGTACCCATATTACTAGCTCACCTTGCATCTCATACGACTTCCCTTCTGTATCAGCCTGCCATGAGAAACGTTATCGAAGGCTTTACTAAAGTCCATATATACAACATCCATTGCTCTGCCCTGGGCAATTTTTTTTTGTCACTTCCTCAAAGAACTCAATCAAGTTTGTGAGACACGACCTCCCCTGCACAGAACCATTCTCCCAATTCTCTTTCAGATGTGAATACATCCCGTCCCTAAGAATCTTCCCCAATAATTTCCCCACCACTGATGTAAGGCTCAGAGGCCTGTAATTCCCTAGATTGTGTCTTCTGTCCTTCTTAAAAAGAGAAACAATGTTATCCATTCTCCAGTCCTCGAGTTCCTCATCAGTGGCTAAAGATATACAAAGATTTTGGCCAAGGCCTCAGCAAATTCCTCTCTCACCTCTCTCAGTATTCTGGGATAGACCCTATCTGGCCCTGCGGACTTGTCCACCTTAATGTTTTTCAAAACCTCCAATACTTCCTCCCTTTTTATCTCAGTATGTCCCAGAATGACACCATCCTTCTTTCTACATTCACCATCCATCATCCTTCTCCTTTGTGAATAGTGACGTAAAGTACTCGTTAAGGATCTCACCCACCTCATCTGGCTCCACACACAAATTCCCTCCACTGTCCTTGACTGGACTCATTTTTTCCTTAGGTACTCTCTTCCTTCTTATATGTGCATAAAAAGCCTTGGGCTTTTCCTTAATCTTGCCTGCAAAGACATTTCATGGCCTCTTTTTGCCCTCCTAAATCTTGTTTAAGCTCTTTCCTTCTATCTTTGTATTCCTCAAGAGCCTTATCCAATGGCAGTTTCCTGAAATTTATGTATACCTCCTTTTTTTCACTAAGATCACAATCTCTCTTGTCATCCAGGGTTCCCAAATC
Source organism: Sphyrna mokarran (assembly GCA_024679065.1). Classification (NCBI taxonomy): domain Eukaryota; kingdom Metazoa; phylum Chordata; class Chondrichthyes; order Carcharhiniformes; family Carcharhinidae; genus Sphyrna; species Sphyrna mokarran. The sequence goes on along the minus strand of JAGIQG010000007.1, from coordinate 82,577,378 downwards.
TTGCTGTCTTTATTCTTCATTCTTACAGGGACATACTTCTTCTGAATTGTTAACAACTGCTATTAAGAGACTCTTACATTTTGGATATGGATTTATCCTCAAACAGCCATCTGCAGTTCACATTCCCCAGCTCCTGCCTAATACTATTGTAGTGAGCCTACCTCCAGTTTAGTACTTTCACTCTCGGTCTACTTCTATCCTTTTTACACATATCTTCAAGTATCTAAATCTTGAAATGTCCTTCTTGTCAGTCCTGCCTTTCTTTCATCCAAGTCTCTGTAATTTCCACAACGTCATAGTTCTATGTAATAATCCATCTCTAAGTTCATCCACCTTACCTGTCATATTCCTTGTGCCAAAGCAAACACACCTCAGACCATCTGTTCTAACATATTTTGTACACTCTCCCTGTGTTTTATTTCTTTTAGCCTTACTGGACCCATTCACTGAGTTCTGCATAATCTCTGTACTCTTTACTATGGCCCTTTTTTGATTTCTGTCTTTGGTTTCACTGCCTTCCACTTTTTCCCTTACTGCCTTTTGTTTCTGTCCTCACTTTACTTCCCTCTGACTTCCTGCATCAGTGTCCATCCCCCTGCCATTAGTTTAAACACTCCCCAACAGCACTAGCAAACACTCACCCCTTCAAACATTCCAGTCTTGTCCAGTTTCTTGTAGGAATACAGCAAAGTCTCTATGAACAGCAACACTCTCAGAATGTGTGAAACACAGAAAATAGAGAAACAAATGGAAATAGAGGGGAAAAGGAGAATGAGAGAAATAGAAAAAGGAAAGAGAAAGAACAAAATAGAGATGTTTTAATTTGTTCATGGAATGTGCGCATTGCTGGCTGGGTCAAAGTCAAAGCAAAAAGGGGTGAGAGATAGAGAAATAGCGAAAGAGACAGAAATAAACAGATGAAAGACAGAATGCAGAGGGAAGAAAAGATAGCAAGAAGGAAAGAAAAATATGAAGAAAGAAAGAGTGAGCTACACACTTGACAGCAACAATGGGAATAAGGATTTTGAGGGGGAGTGAAAGTAAACTCAATAATCCAACCACTAAAAGTAGCAATTGCAAAGGCAATGAAAAGTTCGCCTTCAATAGTCAGAAGAGGTAATGGGAGGACTGTATAGAATCTCGAGTTAGATCACATAGAGTAATGATTCTCCCTCTAGTCATTCAGGCACATACACGGGATACATTAATGTGCTGCAGGCAGTGCTCAGGCATAAGGATGATCCTAATATCAAGAGCACAAATATTGGAAAGATTTGGGGCCCTGGTTTTGATCTGGAGGTGTTGGGAAGGTGTCCTTCCAGCTGTGTAAGATTGTTACTGGAACGGGAAATGTAGATCTGTTACTTTGAAACTATCTCAATGGGATAAGGAAACTTGAGAAACTCTATAGAATGAACCACCAGAAAACTGATCACTTCGAGTGAATGGATTTCATAGTTGTGATGAAAGGCGGATTGAAGCGAAAGAGTCAATAACAAGATGAAACATCACAACCGCCAAATGGAAACAACAGCCTGAGGTTACGTGGAGATTCAATATTGGGTAAAACCGATTGACGTAATTTCCGGCATCGCAGCGACCTAGTAACAGTTATTAGTAAACCCGGATCTATTTAGAGGATTTCCTTGTTAATAGAGAGAGTGCAGCACAGATTTGACAGCTGAATCCTAGGACAACAGGTCTGTCATACGAGGACAGACTAATCAGTTAAGATTGTATTCATTGAAGATTAGAAGAGTGCGAGGGGATCTCATAGAAATTTATAAAATTCTAACAGGATTAGACGTGGTAGATTCAAATAGAATATTCCCAATGGTGGGGGAGTCCAGAACTAGGGGTCATAGTTTGAAGATAAGGGTCAAGCCTCTCAGAACTGAGATGAGGAGAAATTTCTTTACCCAGAGATTAGTTTATTATTAAATATATATAAATTATGTCAGCAAGTCGGCTTACATTAATACTGTAATGAAGTTACTGTGAAAATCCCTGAGTCACCACATCCTGGGCCTGTTCATGCATACTGAGGGAGAATTTAACATGGCCAATGCATCTAACCAATGCGTCTTTCAGACTCTGGGAGGAAACCAGAGCACTTAGAGGAAATGCACGCAGGCATGGGGAGAATGTGCAGACTGCACAGACAGTGATCCAAGCCAGGAATCGAACCCAGGTTCCTGACACTGCAAGGCAGCAGTGCTAATCATTGTGCCACTAAGCTGCCCTGCAGAGTGGTGAGTGTGTGGAATTCACTACCACAGGAAGTAGTTGCAACCTATGTAGGATACCAGGAGAACTTAATTGCATTCACAGTGTCAAAGATTGATCAACCCCCACCTCAAGTGGTTGGTAGAAAACAGAGGGAAGCAGGAGGAGACCATATGAGACCTATGAGACCGTACAGTCATGGGCTCAAGTCTGCTTTCTTGGCCCCTATCCTTGATTTCCTCAAAGACCAAAAGTCTCCTTGAATATACTCAACAAGAGAAATTTATAACTCCCTGCAGTGAAGAATCCCAAAGAGTCACAAACCTCAGTGAAGATGTTTTCCTCATCTCAATCCTAAATGATCAGCCCCTTATCCTGAGACTTTTCTCCTGTGTTCTAGATTCCCTTGTCAGGGGAAATAACCTATCACTGACTCTCCTATTAAACCCTTTCAATGAAATCACAGCCTATTCATATTAACTGGAGAGAATATTGGCCAATTTACTCAGCTTCTCATGATAGAACAACCTTTCATCCGATAAACCAATCTAGTGAACCTTCGCTGAAGCCTTTCTAATGTAAACATATTCTTTCTTAACCATGGAGAGCAAACTACACAGTGCTCTAGATGTGGTTTTAGCAAATCTCTGCAAGACAGCTTCCTTCATTTTGTACTCCAAATCTCTTGCAATAAAGCCCAGTATACCATTTGCCTTCCTAATTACTTGCTGCACCTGCACGTTAACTTTGTATTCCTTGTTTGAATACAGCAAAGTCCCTCTGAACAGCAAATTTTCAGAGTGTGTGAAAAAGAGAAGTGAGAGAAACAATGAGAAATTGGAAGAAAAACAATAGCGAGAGAAATAGAGAAAGGACAAAATAAAGGAGAGTTTTTTTTTTGTTCACCGGATGTAGACGTTACTGGCTCGGCCAGCATTTATTACCCACCCATTTAAGAGTTAACCACATCGCAGTGGGATGTGGAGTCACATACAGGGCAGACCAAGTAAGGACGGCAGAGTCCCTTCCCTAAAGGACATTAAAGAGACAGAAAGGGAGGAAGAGGGCAACAGAAAATGAGAAAGATAATGAGTCAAAACAAAAGAAGGTAAAAGAAAAATGATGAGAAAGAGATAAATAAAGAGAGGAGGGAGAGAGAATACGGAATGAAGAAAAAAATAGAGAGGGATTGCGAAAGTAAGAGAAAGTTCGAGCTACGCACTTGACAGCAACAATGAGAATAAGGATTATTTTGAGGGGGAGTGAAAGTAAACTCAATGATCAATAATCCAACCAGCTAAAAGTAGCAATCGCAAAGGCAATGAAAAGTTCGCCTTCAATAGTCAGAAGAGGTAATAGGAAGACTGTATAGAATCTCGAGTTAGATCACATAGAGTAATGATTCTCCCTCTAGTCATTCAGGCACATACACGGGATACATTAATGTGCTGCAGGCAGTGCTCAGGCATAAGGATGATCCTAATATCAAGAGCACAAATATTGGAAAGATTTGGGGCCCTGGTTTTGATCTGGAGGTGTTGGGAAGGTGTTCTTCCAGCTGTGTAAGATTGTTACTGGAACGGGAAATGTAGATCTGTTACTTTGAAACTATCTCAATGGGATAAGGAAACTTGAGAAACTCTATAGAATGAACCACCAGAAAACTGATCACTTCGAGTGAATGGATTTCATAGTTGTGATGAAAGGCGGATTGAAGCGAAAGAGTCAATAACAAGATGAAACATCACAACCGCCAAATGGAAACAACAGCCTGAGGTTACGTGGAGATTCAATATTGGGTAAAACCGATTGACGTAATTTCCGGCATCGCAGCGACCTAGTAACAGTTATTAGTAAACCCGGATCAGTTCAATGTTGGACACACAAACATGAAGGGTCACATTGTTATGATTTTACTAACCTCTTTCCTCAGTCAGTATTGGAGGTTCCAACTGATTATTTTTCATATTCATCATTCTGCTCCCCGTCCACTTACTGACAAATCTGACTGATCTGTGTTTTTATCTCCTACAGGAGAAGCAGACGCTCAAACGTTGACGCAATCTCCACTTTCAATGATCAAGAATCAGATGAAGACTGTGCGGTTTGAGTGTAAGATCGACGGAACAGACTTCGAGAATGCCATTATCCATTGGTACCGGCAAAGCCCCGGTCAAGGGTTGCAACGAATGTTATATTATAAGAATCCATCCGAGACTGCTCAAGATATGACCAATAAAGTATTGTTTGCTGAAAAAAGACAAGCAAGCAAAACCTGCAGTTTGCTGCTGCGGGACATTAAGGAGGATGACTCCGGAATCTATTACTGTGCTTTATGGAGTCACAGCGACTGAAAGCATAGAAAAACCCATACAAAAACCCAACACCATGCTCATTCTGTGACACACACAAAATACATCTGGGCCTTTGGAGATTTCCACCCAACTTTGAACTCCACCGGAGGCTGATTGGATACCATGTTATTTTCATCATCTTATTTGCATATTACTTTTTTCAATAAAATTACTTTGTGAAACCCATGAGATTTAAGTTGACAATTCTGACTTGATTCGAAAATGGAAACAATTCTCACACTGTTTCGATGAATGGCTGCGTCTGCTTAATCACATTTTAGGGAGACCTTCAAACTTCCAGTGGTCAAACGGCCGTCAATGAATATGCACCAAACTAACAAACTATCTCAGTCTTAACTGTATAAGGCAATAGGAACAAAAGGAGCCCATTCAGTGGAACCGTGACTGATTTGTAACTTAACTCTGTTTACTCACTTTTGACTCCACTCGGCATTACTGGAAAGGATAGTATTGTTGTAATGTTACTCATGGTAATAGTGTTGATAGTTTAGTGGCCATTTGCTAGTGTAATAATGAATTCAGCTCAGGTTATTCTAAACCTTGCCCCTCGCCAGAACTCTGGTGATGCCTCAGGTTAAATCACCACCAATCAGCTCCCTCCCTCAAATGAGGTGATGGTCTATGGCCTATAGTCATCGGGGCGATGGTGACGTCACCTTGAGGTAAGAGTAAATGGTGATTTCCCAGTGGTAATAGTGATGATGGTACAATATAATGTTCCTCGGGATGACTAGTAAAGTGGTAATATTACCTGGCTAGCAACTCTGAGCCTGACAGAGACATGAACTCCAAATTCCACTTTGTTGGTTGTGGAACTTAAATAAACAAAAGCTCGACTTAGTAATGATAACAATGAAGCGACTGAACTGTCTATAAAAACACAATTGGTTTAAGAATGCCCTTTAAGAGAAGGAAATCTGTCATTCTGTATATAACTTCAGCCTTATGACACAATGACTGATTCTAATGGTCCTCTCAAACTTTCCAGAAAGCCAATAGGTTGCATGGAACTGCCAGAGAAAAATCAACTAATGATCACAAAACCACAGAATTGTCATGGAGAGGAAGGGGGCCATTTGGTCCATTGTGTCTATGCTGACTCTCCAAATGCACAACTCACCTAGTGCCATTCCCCAACCTCCATCCTATCTGCTGTAACTCTGCACATTCTTGCTTTTCAGATAATAATCGAATTGTCATTGAATACTTTGATTAAACTGGTCTCCACCAGACTCTCAGGAAATGCATTCCGCATCCTTATCCTCATTGCATGAAAGAATTTTCTTCATATCAATTTTACTAATAATTACATAACATTTGGGGTCTTGTGCCTAAAACTAGTCAAGCATGACATTCACAGAATCATATCTTGCTGCAAAGTCCCATTTCCTCTATCACTATACCTACATATGTTTGTATGTGACATGTATGTGATATATGAATGGGAGAAAGTGGCCCTGGAAGTCCAAAACATTTGTATCTGGAACTCATGAAGATTCATGTCAACAAGTCTAAAATGGATGAGGAAACTATTAATTGATTATCATTTACTGTCCTCCCACAACTGATGAATCAGTATAACTCTGCATTAAACAACATTAGAAACAGCAAACATTATGGGCCCTGACAATATCCTCGTCATTATGAGGAAGATTTGTGCTCCAGAATTGGCCATACCCCTAGTCAAGAAATTTCTGAGCAGCCACAACTACAATACAATAGCTATCTGTCAATGTGTACAATTGCTCATATAATTCTGATGCATTGAAAGGTTTTGGTGGAGGGATATTGGGTGATCATTTTTGAGCTTTAATGACTAAATGTGGAGATGGCGGGTTGAACACAAATGGATAATAAGCAGTGGCCAAAAATGCTATTCCCATGCATCACGTTTTTGGAACTCAGATTTACAGATGGCAACAGCAAAAATATCAGTCAGATTTGGCAGTCACTCGGAAGTACCTTTCAGCACTTTTTTCTCGTTATTTAACGATGGCCGAAGACACAAAGAGAATGTTTGAATGCTTTGAACACCTGACCTTACTAACGCAAACTCTACACTCTGACAGCGCCCGAGGAACTCAGACAATCCAGTTTAACCGCGAGGCAGATACAAGAGTTCTGCTGGAAGAGTTTTGCAGAACTCTCCAGTCTTTTCCTACACATAAAACAAATGGATAACTGGAAGAAATGTGACTGATACCTAGGAATCTGTGTGAGTCGGTGATCAGTAGTGATTGAATCCCACAATGTGTTCACGAGGAAATTCTACGATTTTGACCCAGTGATAATGAGGAAGTGACGAGGGGCGAAGCAAGTAGATGACGTTAGAAATCTGCCAGAAAGACGCGGTTGGTGCACCAGGATGAAGCAATATAACAGAACCACCCCATTCACTGCCAGGAAGGCGAGTATCGGGCGGGCTGTTTTGTCAGAGTCTTTGTCCTGTGCTATTTAATATCGATGTTAATAAATCAGGCTGAAAACATGGTACTGCGTTGGCTGGTTTTAGTTACATTTTTTCTACGTAAGTGGATTAATTCATCAGCTACATTTTATGTGTTATCTTTAGACTTTAAAACTAGTTGTAAATCGGTATTTATTTTTCCCACAGATGGATATTTCGCTCAAGATTTGAAACAGGATCGCTTGTCAATTGTCAAGAAACCGGGGCAATTTTCCACAATTACCTGTGAACTGGGCGCTTCGGTTAGCTCCTCTGCCATCCATTGGTACAAACAGGCAACGGGAAAGCCGCCCGTTCGGGTGCTCTATTTTGATGGAAAAACTAATCCAGACAGTGGATTCAACGATAGGTTTAGAGCGGAGAAGACTGGATCGAAACAATACTATCTGCAGATTGAGAAAATAACGGCAGAAGATTCCGCCATTTATTACTGTGCCTATTGGAAAGACACAGCATTAAACAATAATTCAACCCGCTTACAAAATCTCTCAACACGTTACAACTCAAACACCACCTCAAAACCACATCCCACTTAGCTCATAATTGCCACAATCTTCCTTCAGTTAAAGGTTTACTCCGCCGCGTATCAAAGAACAAAGAACATTACAGCACAGGAACAGGAACTTCAGCCCTCCAAGCCTGCACCAACCATGCTGCCTTATTGAACTAAAACTCTCTACCCTTCCAGGGACCATATCCTTTCATTCCCATCCTATTCAATATTTGTCTAGGCGCCCCTTAAAACTCATTATCATATCTGCTTCCATTACCTGCCCCGGCAACCAGTTCCAGGCACTCACCAACTATGTAAAAAATCTTGCCTCATATCTTCTTTAAACTTGCCTCTTGCACCTTAAATCTATGCGCCCTAGTAATTGACTCTTTCACCCTGGGAAAAAGCTTCTGACTATCAATTCTGTCCATACCTCTCTTAATCTTGCAGACTTTTATCAGGTCACTCCTTAACATCCATTGTTCCAGTCAAGTTTCTCCAACCTCTCCTCATAGCTAATGCCCTCCATGCCAGGCAACATCCTGGTAAATCTTTTCTGTACTCTCTCCAAAGCCTCCACATCCTTCTGACAGTTTGGTGGCCAGAACTGAACACTATATTCTAAGTGCAGCCTAATTAAAGTTCTATAAAGCTGTAACATTACTTACCAATTTTTAAACTCAATGTCCCCGCCTATGAAGGCAAGCATGCTAAATGCCTTCTTGACTATCTTCTCCCCCTGCGTTGCCACTTTCAGTGACCTGTGTAACTCTATACCCAGATCCCTGTACCTTACTCTTAAGACGTCTGCCATTTACTGTATATTTCCTATCTGTATTAGCTCTTTCAAAATGCATTACCTAGCATTTGTCCAGATTAAACTTCATCTGCCATCTCTTCACCCAAGTCTCCAACTGATCTATATGCTGCTGTATCCTCTGATGGTCCTTATCACTATCCGCAAATTCACCAATCTTTGTGTCATCTGCAAACTTACTAATCAAACTAGTTACATTTTCTTCCAAATCATTTATGAATACTACAAACAGCAAAAGTCCCAGCACTGATCCCCAGGGAACACCACTTGTCACAGCCCTCCACTCAGAAATACACTCTTCCCTGCTACCCTCTGTCTTCCATGACCGATCCAGTTCTGAATCCATCTTGCCAGTTCACTTCTGATCCCATACAACTTCACCTTCTGCACCAGTCTGCCATGAGGGACCTAGACAAAGGTCTTACTGAAGTCCACGCAGACAGCATCCACTGCCCTACCCTCATCAATTATCTTTGTCACTTAGAGTTATAGAAGTTTACAGCATGGAAACGGGTCCAAGTTATCCACGCAACTTTTTTTTAAACCCTTAAGCTAATCCCAATTGCCCGCATTTGGCCATATCTCACTATACACATCTTACCCATGTAACTGTCTAAATGCTTTTGAAAAGACAAAATTGTACCTGCCTCTACTACTGCCTCTGGCAAATTGTTCCAGACATTCACCACTCTCTGAGTGAAAAAAATTGCTCCTCTGAACACTTCTGTATCTCTCCCCTCTCACCTTAAACCTCTGCCCTCTAATTTCAGACTCCCCTATCTCTGGGAAAAGATACTGACTATCTAGCTGATCTATGCCCCTCATTATTTTATAGATCTCTATAAGACCATCCCTCAGCCTTCTAAGCTCCAGAGAAAAAAAATCGCACCTGGTCTTAAGGCGTCTGCCATTTGCTGTATATCATTTACTTATCGATTTTCTTTTCCCAGTGTGAAAACGCATGCAAAACACTCCTTTAACAATTCTATCTTTCCCTTATTTTCAGTTCCATTCTCACCTGCATCTGTATTCAGCAGCTCCACAGATCACCTGAACTGGCTGATCAGGACTCTCCTGCTGCCCTCCACTAAAGGGGAGTGGAAACATGCCGGCTAAAATTCCTCGTTCCACCTGTAATGAAACAGAAATTGCAGGAAAATATCTGCAGTGCCGGTAGCTTCTGTGGAGAGAGAAAGGGAGTTAGAGTTTGCAGTCAGATTTGACTTCTTTGGAACTGAAGAGAGATAGAAATGTGACGTTTTATATCGTCAAAAGCAGGGAGGGGGAGGCAGAACACAGAAACAAGACCGGAATAGGCCAGAACCTGGGGAGATTAAATGGCAAAGATGTCAGAGACAATGGGTGGTTGTTGTAAGGGAAGGCAGCATTAGCCAATGACTTTTAATGGCAGAATAACAGAAATCTCCTTGGAAGTCAAACACATGGAAAACAAAGTACAGAAATCACATGATTTAAAAAAAACCCAGAATCAAATGGAGAGCTCACAGTGTGAAATTGCTAAACTCAATGTCTCCATTTGCCCATCATGTGGCTATGATGACTCCTCCCTCCCGTGTAGAATATATACCGGAATCATCAGGAGAGGTTCAGCAAGAGGTGACCGGTCAGTTCACACTAAGACAGGGCCTCTCCGACTCACTTCCTCCACCACTCCTGCTGGCTCCGGCCTTTTGTACAGAAAACAATGTTGGAGAAGATGTTCCTTTCATTCGTCCTAGCGCTTATTCTGCTGTCTTGTAAGTTAACCAGAGACAATTAAACAGTTTAAAAATGAAACACTCTGGCATGGCATGATAGAATCGGGTGTTACAGAAGAAGGCCATTTGATCTATCCTCTTTGTGCTGATATCCACAGCATGTTTTGTTGTAAAGACTTGAATAACAGCAATGGTCTCTCTGATTCCAGTGCCTCTCTGTTTCTGTCTCTCTCCAGCCATGTGTGTCGCCCTCGTGTCTTTGAAACAAGAGCTTTTATCCATTACCAGAGGTCCTGGGAACACGGCGCGATTCGTCTGCCAGATTGAACATTTAGACAACATAATGTCACAGCCCATGTACTGGTACCAACAGAGAGGGACACATATCCGCAGCATTGTCTATCACAGGTCCCAGAAAAACAGTTGGCTGCACCCCGACTTTACCTCCCGATTCAATGTGGAAATTATTGACAGTTCTCTTGTACTTGTGATCGATCGCATTACACTGGAAGACACGGCCACTTATTACTGCGCCGTTATATCCCACTGCGCTGTTGTTGTATTGAACCTCAGTACAAAAACCTCTCGCTTTGTAAAGCTGCAGAAAGAACTCTCTGGAGATTGTTAATTCATCGACTTCAGCTATAACATCATGGCAGCTCTGAAGATTACTCTTAGAGTTTTAGTCCTCTCTGTTTCTATTTCAGTCCACCAAGTCCATGCCAACCCTTTGGAGCAAAGTCTAATCAATCCCATTCCACTGCTACAAATTCATTTTGATTCAATTTCCCTGTGAAATTATTTCCCATTTCCCGTATTTGAAAGATGATATCTCCAATAAGCAGTGCCCCTTGAGTGCTGCACTGTCATCTGTGACCTTTGTAACAATTTCTGCAATCACTGACAGCATGTCACTGGCTTCATACTTTCAGATTCACATTCCTCTCTTTATATTTATCTTCTATTATTGACTCAGTTAAGTAGTGATCCCTGTAAGAGCAGATTCTCTGTTCATTTCTCCACATCTTTGTTCTAGAATTTTCTGGCTCAGTAGCACTTGGAGATCCTCATTTTCAATTTTAATTCTCAATATGATGAGAGGAAAGAATATATGAGTGGTTTTCTTTCAGCTTTCTCAGGTATAGAAACATAGAACAGTACAGCACTGTACAGGCCCTTCAGCCCTCAATGTTATGCCGAGCTATGTCCAAACCCAAGATCAAATTATCCCACTCCCTATAATTCTGGTGTGTTCTATGTGCCTATCCAATAAACGCTTGAAAGTTTTTAAAGTGTCCAACTCCAGTATCACAGCAGGCAATGTATTCCACACCCCAACCACTCTCTGAATAAAGAATCTACCTTGGACATCCCTCCCATATCTCCCACCATGAACCTTATAGTTATGCTCCCTAGTAACAGTACACCCACCCAAAGAAATAGCCTCTGCACATCCACTGTATCTATACCCCTCATCATCTTATAGACCTCTGTTAAGTCACCTCTCATCCTCCTTCGCTCTAAAGAGAAAAGACCCTCAAACTTTCCTCATAAGACGTACCTCCAAACCAGGCAGCATCCTGGTAAATCTCCTCTGCACTCTCTCCAATCTTCCATATCCTTCTTATAGTGAGGTGACCAGAACTGAACACAATATTCCAAATGTGGTCTCACCAAGGTCCGGTACAATTGCAGCATTAGCCCACAACTCTTAAACTCAAACCGCCTGTTAATAAATGCTAACACAATATAAGCCTTCTTCATGGCTCTATCCACTTGAGTGGCAACCTTCAGAGATCTGTGGATATGAATCGCAAGATGTCTCTGTTCCTCCACATTCCTCAGAACCCTGCCATTGACCCTGTAATCTGCATTCAAGTTTGTCCTACCAAAATGAATAATCTTGCACTTAACAGGGTTAAACCCCATCTGTCACTTTTGGCTCAGCTCTGCATCCTATCAATGTCTCTTTGCAGCCTGCAAGAGCCCTCTACCTCATCCACTACTCCACCAATTTTGGTGTCATCAGCAAATTTACTAACCTACCCTTCACCTCCTCTTCCAAGTCATTGATAAAAATCATAAATAGTAGAGGATCCAGCACTGACCCCTGTGGTACACTGCTGGTAACTGGCCTCCAGTCTGAAAAATTTCCTTCCACACCACCCTCTGTCTTCTATGAAACAGCCAGTTACTTATCCAATTGGCCAAATTTCCTTCTATCCCACACTCCTTATCTTCTTCATGAGCCTACCATGGGGAACTTTATCAAACGCGTTACTAAAATCCATGTATATAACATCAACTACTACCTTCATCTACACACTTAGTTACCTCCTCAAAGAATTCAATCAAATTTGTGAGGCAGGATTTACCCCTCATGAAAGCATGCTGGCTGACCCGGATTAAGCTGCATCTTTCCAAATGGTCATAAATCCTATCTGTCAGGACCTTTTCCATTAACTTACCAACCATCAAAGTAAGACTAATTGGCTTATCATTACCAGGGTGATTCCTATTTCCTTTCTTGAAAAGAGGAACAACATTTGCCACTCTCCTGTTCTCTGGCACAATCGCTGTAATGCTTAAAGGAATCCTCTTCCTGAAGTGTTTCTATCTGTAAACAGCTGTTTCCCTTGAGATTATCATTCTTCTACTATCACGATTGAAAAGTTGCTAGTTCCATTGCTGGCCATGGCTCACACCCCAAGCTTGGGCCTGGAGAAATCGGATTAGAAGGTGCTGAATGTGAAGGTAACAATGATTTAAAATCAAATTTAATGGGTACTGGAGAAAAATAAACCCAACAGCTGGATTCAATTCCAGCTTTGGGTGACTGTGTGGACTTTGTGTGTTCTCCCTGTCTCTGCATGGGTTTTCTCTGGGTGCTCCAGTTTCTCCCCACATTCCAAAGATGTGTAGGTTGGATTGTCCATGCTAAATTGCCCCCTTAGTGTCCCAAGATGTATAGATTAGATGGATTAGCTATGGTAAATGTGCTGGATTATGGGGTTAGAACAAGGGAGGGTGGGGTGGTACTGGGGGGTGGGTAAGATGCTCTTTTGGAGAGTCAGTGCAGAATGGCATCCTCTTACGCTGTAGAGAATTTATGGGGCTGTATGGCTCAAGGATAGAGCAGGGAACTGGGACTAGCTGGATTGATCAATGGAGAAACAATGGACTCAAAGATTTTCCTTTTCTGTGTCTTAACAACTCTATGATTCTATCACTTGTTGGCACTGCTATTGACTGAGCTGAACTGAGAATTGCCAAACTGGGCCTGAGGCAGCTGGTGAAAGAACAAACTCAAGGAAATAAATTACTTGACCTTTTCCTCAGAAATTGGTACTGATCCATAGCAGCACTGGTAAGAGTTATCACTGCAAAAGATTACATCTTCAAATGGAAGACACCTTCACTGTGTTATGTGAGTGCCACTGTGCTAAGTTAGATTCAGAATAAATCGAGCATTCAAAAACTGTGCATCCATGCATAAGCCAACAGTAACAGCAGAATTCTACTCCACACAATCTGCAATCTGATGTCCTGGCATATTTTTCAATCTAGCATTTCCATAAACAGATTTCTCCATCAAGCTAAGGGATCAAAAACTAGTGCAAGAGGGTTTACAAGAGCAGACTAGAAGCAACCTAAAAATGCAGTCCCAAATTAGCGAAGCTACAACACAAGACAGCATGTATAGTAAACAGTGGAAGAAGCATGCTCTGGATAACACTGAAAGATTCCACATCACTAGAACACATCAAACCTCTGCAGTTCTGCCATATTCAGTCATGATCAGTAAAGATAACTAAGCAATCATAGAAAGAGCGCAGCATGTGAGTACAAAAGACAAGATTGAAGCCTTTACAACTAACAGGAGTCTGCTCCGTGAGCCTTCCCATCCTCAATAGTAGCGGAACCTAGCAAAGCATTTACAACCATCTTCTCCCAGAATTGCTGTGTGAATGAATCATCTGACCCCCAACATCAAAGGTGTCAATTTTCACCTATTTGATTCACTCCATGTTTAATAAAAGCACCTATCCACACTAGGTGCAGTATATGAAAAAGTACGAAAAAGCAGAGAAACAGACGGAATATCACCAGGCAAAGCTCTAAAGAAATATTTGAATGTGAAAGGCAATGATTTAAAATTCTTTCTTGTAGCAGGGGCTTCCATTGAAACTCTTTGGGAAGCCAGCTTCAGAACGTAGTGTTGACAGAATTTGTAAGGATGAGCTAAACCTTTGAAAAATCCAAGTTGCAAATCATGTGAACTCCTTTAAGTAATCCACTGTCAAATGTGCAGTTTTAAAGAACTGCAAATCTAATCTTTGAGTTGATGCATCCAAGCTTGTCCAAAGGAAGAATTAAATATATCTTGAATTTTAAGACTGACCAGCTCAGTAAAAATCAAGTAGAAACTCCAATTTGACAGACTGAAGAATAAACTACTGAACAAAAGCTGATCCAGGCTTCCATTGTATAATTTAATCACCATTGTGCAGAACCCACCAAAACTGGCCAAACTCTCTCTGAGTGAATTTCACCTCCCTCTTGAAATTCAGAAAACTCTTAAAGTCGAACATAAACTTTTGAAATGTTTTAATATGATCAGAATTCAACACTTTCAAATCAATTTGGATTAATCAAGGCCCAGACCTATAAAAAATTGGCAACTTTGGAGGAAAAGATTCTTAAAATACAGCATTGTTTCAAGTTTAAATAAAAAGTCTGAAAAAGAACAGATGAGTACATTACTCAGCAGGATACATTGTAGATGATGTCATTGTAAGACAAGGAATTAATGAATCATTCATAAATTTTTAAAAGGTACTAACATCATTCAACATTTATTTTAATCTCAGAAGTAATAAATTACTCCAAATAACTAATTCCAATACGAGAGTCCAATTGCCAGGAGAACCAATGATTCATTCATCTATAATTCCTACTGGAATGCAGAAGGTTGTGAATATGGAGATTTAAACTTTAACTCATCAGAGACAAAATTGGGATGGGCTAACAGATGGTGCACTTCTGCAAGGAAAGGAAAATCCAAATCTGGAAAAGCCCATTCAAATAGTTAGACATGAGCAGGGAAGAATTGAACATGGTACAGAGGCAAACCTTCAGTCCAGCTGGTTAAGCAGAAAGACACAGGAGACAGCCTAGGTCAGGGAAAGCAATATTGGAACAGATTTGAAGAGTGAGCATAATAGCGATATGGAGTGAAGCACCCTCACAGCTGACATAACTATGCAAATGCAGCCCAGTACTTCCTATGGAACAGGATTGGACACTGTGAATATGCTATATCTGCCAGTTAGCATGCCAAAGCTACAACAGATGCTGGAACCTGCTGTCCATGGCTGACAATGAAATGCAGGAGTGAGCATAACATCGCACTACTTTCTCATCACAGGAACACTTTTCCTCAACAACAGTGGATATCAAGGCAATCCATATAATGAGAAATAAAGCAAAAGGAAGCGATGAGACAATGTTGTGCAAGGTTGAGCTAGAATAACAGCAATCACCAATCATTGCAAAGGCAGAACCTAACATGGTTCATCATGAAGGAATGGAAAAACAGAATGAAGGCTTATACCAGCTCACCCTCCAGACCAATGGGATGAACAGCAACAAAAGAGTCTAGCACTCCTCCAACAGAACTGAATGAACTGTGAAAGGGCAACAGACCATCTTGAACTCCAAATTCAATGACCTGATGGAGTAGTGATAATGTAGAAATAGTGTGAACATAGAAATAACAACAATATAGAAATAGTGAGAACATAGTAACAGCTATGTAAATACACGCATGACAATATTGCAAGACATGAAGTTTTTTTAAAATTCAATTGTGGGACATGGGTGTTGCTGATTGGCCAGGATTTATTGCCCATCCATAGTTGCCCTCGTTCAGAGGACAACTGAGAGTCAACCACTTTTGTGGCTTTGGAGTCACAATTTTGCCAGACAGATAAGGATACAGATTTCCTTTCTTAAAAGACATCAGTGAACCAGGGTGGGTCTTTTTGACAATTGACAATGATTTCATGATCATCAATAGATTCTTAATTCCAAATATTTTTTTACTGAATTAATTCTATCATCTGCTATGGCAGGATTTGAATCTAGGTCCCAGCTACTTTGGCAGGGAGGTGGGAACAAAAGAAAAGATTAAATAACTGAAGGGAACAGAGAGTAGGGCCAGTAAGGCTCAGATAAAGAACTGGCAGCGTGTGATTGCTAATCAAAGAGAGTCTGGTGGATTGAAGTACATTTGTTTCAAAGCGAAAAGAATAACAGATAAGGCAGATGAACTTAGAGCTTGGATTAATACTGTGAACTATGATGTTGTTCTTATTACAAAGACTTGTTAAAAGAAAGACAGATTTGGCAGCTTAACATTCCAGGATACAAGATGTTTCAGGTGGGATAGGGAGGGATATAAAAGGAATGAGGGAGTGATATCACTGGTTAAGAAGAATATCAGAGCTGTACTGCGGGAGGACACCTCAGAAGGTTCATCCAGTGAGGCAATATGGATGGAGCTCAGAAATAAGATGGGTGTAGTCACAATATTGGAGTTTTACTATAGGCCGCCCAACAGCCAGTAGGAGATAGAGGAACAGATATGTGGGCAGATTTTGGCAAAGTGTAAAAGTAACAGGGTTGTTGAGTGGGAGATTTTAACTTCCCCTATATTGATTGGGACTCACTTGGTGCTGGGGCACAGATGGGGCAAAATTTGTAAGGAGCTTCCAGGAAGGCTCCTTGAAACAGTATATAGATAGTCCAACTAGGGAAGGGCTCATATTGTATTGTATTGGAGAATGAGTCAGCCAAGTGGTAAACGTTTCAGTAGGAGAGCAGTTCAGGAACAATGACTACAATTCAGTAAGCTTTAAGGTACTGATGTGTAAAGACAAATGTATTCCTCAAGTTAAGGTGCTAAAGTGGGGGAAGGCTAATTCCAACTGAAGAATGTAGACTGGGGGCAGATGTTTG
This sequence comes from Sphyrna mokarran, assembly GCA_024679065.1. NCBI lineage: Eukaryota > Metazoa > Chordata > Chondrichthyes > Carcharhiniformes > Carcharhinidae > Sphyrna > Sphyrna mokarran. The sequence continues at coordinate 82,560,262 of JAGIQG010000007.1, read as the reverse complement.
AGGGCAAATCAACATCTGGCGTGTGGGAGGCTTTCATAGGTAAGTTAATAAGCATATTCCTGGGAGGATAAAGGATACATATTGCAAGTTTTGAGAATCTTGGATAATGAGAGATATTGTGACTCTAGTCAAGGAGAAAGAGGAAGCATTTGTCAAGGCTAGGAGGTAGCAAGTGTGAATTACAAGGAAAATAGAAACTTGAGCAAGGAGTAAGGAGGTCTAAAATGGGTCACAAAAAATCATTGGCCAGGAGGATTAAATAAAATCCCAAGGCTTTTTATATCTATATAAAGAACAAGAAGGTAGCCAGGGAGAGGTTTGCCCACTCAAGGATAAGGGAGGGAAACTATGCGTGGAGCCAGAAGAAATGGGCCAGGCATTAAATGAGTTCTTTGCATCAGTATTTACCAAAGGGAAGGTATTTACCAAAGAGAAGGACCTGATGGATAATGAATCTGGGAAAGGGTGTGTAGATAGTTTGAGTCATATTGAGATCAAAAAGGAGGAGGTGTTGTGGGTTTTGAGAAGCATTAAGATAGACAAGTCTCCAGGGCCTGATGGGATATACTCCAGAATACTGAGAGAGGCAAGGGAAGAAATTGCTGAGACCTTGAGAGAAATCTTTTTGTCTTCAGTGGCTGCAGGGTAAGTTCCAGAGAATTGGAGAATAGCCAATGTTTTTCCTTTGTTTAAGAAGTGTAATTACAGGCAGATGAGCCTTACGTCAGTGGTAGGGAAATTATTGGAGAGGATTCTTCAAGACAGAATGTATTCCCTCTTGGAAATAAGTGGACATTTTAGTGACAGGCAACATGGTTTTGTGAAGGGGGGATTATGTCTCACTAACTTGATCAAATTTTTCGAGGAAGTGATTAAGATGATTGATGAGGCAGTGGATGTTGTTTATATGGACTTCAGTAAGGTCTTTGACAAGATCCCTCATGGCAGACTGGTGCAGAAGGTGAAACTGCACGGGATCAGAGGTGAACTGGCAAGGTGGATACAGATCTGGCTCGGTCATAGAAGACAGAAGATAGCAGTGAAAGGGTATGTTTCTGAATGGAAGGCTGTGACACGTGGCATTCCTCAGGTTTTAGTGCTGGACCTTTACTGTTTGTAATATTTGTAAATGACTTGGAGAAAAATGTAACTGGTTTGATTTATAAGTTTGCAGAAGACTCAAAGGTTGAATGAATTGCAGATAGGACTATTAAACAATACAGCAGACATAAATTGGTTGGAGACTTGATCAGAGAGATGGCAGATGGAGTTTAATCTGGACAAATGTGAGGTCATGCATTTTAGAATGTCTAATACAGATAGGAAATACACAGTAAACGGGAGAACCCTTAAGATTATTGATAGGCAGAAGGATCTGTGTGTAGAGACACAGGTCACTGAAAGTGGCAATGCAGGTGAAGAAGGTAGTCAAGAAGGCATATGCCATGCTTGCCTTCATCAGCCGAGGCACTAAGTTTAAAAATTGGCAAGTCATGTTACAGCTTTATAGAATCTTAGTTAGGCCGTACGTGGAATTTAGTGTTCAATTCTGGTCACCACACTACCAGAACAATGTGGAGACTTTGGAGAAGGCAAAGAAAAGATTTATCAGGATGTTGGCTGGTGTGGAAGACATTAGCTATAGGGAAAGGTTGGAGAAAGTTGGTTTGTTCTCACTGGAACGATGGATATTAAGGGGAAACCTGATAGAAGTTTACAAGCTTATGAAGGGCATGGACAGAATGGATAGTCAGAAATTTTTTCCCAGGATGGAAGAGGGGAGCATAGGTTTAAAGTGCAAGGGACAAGGTTTAAAGGAGATGTACAAGGTAGATTTTTTACACAGAGGGTGGTGGGTACGTGGAACTCGCTGCCAGGGGAGGTAGTGGAAACAAGTACACTACTGACTTTGAAAGGGCATCTGGACAAATACATGAATAGGATAGGAATGGAGGCATATGGTCCCTGGAAGAGTAGGGTGTTTTAGTTCAGTCAAGCAGTATGGTCAGTGCAGACTTTGAGGGTCTGTGCTGTTATTGTCTTTGTTCTTTGTCCGTAAGATCATAAGGCATAAGAGCCAAATTAGGCCACTCAGCCTATCGAGTCTGCTCCATCATTCAATCACAGCTGATATTTTTCTCCTCCCCATTCCCCTGCCTTTTCCCCACAACCCCTGTTCCTCTTATCAATCAAGAACCCATTTATCGCTGTCTTAAAGACACTCAATGACTTGGCCTCCACAGTCTTCTGCAGCAAAGAGTTCCATGGATTCATCATCTTCTGACTAAAGAAATTCCTCCTAATCTCTGATCTCAAATCTCATCCCTTTAGCCTAAGGTTCTAGTTTTTCCTACTAGTGGAAACACTAACCAATTTTTTGGATTAACAGTCTAGTGATAATACTACTAGGCCATCATCTCAGAGTCAAAGAGGTTAACAGCATGGAAACAGACCCTTCGGCCCAACTTGTCCATGCTGCTCTTTTTTTAAAAACCCCTAAACTAATCCCAATTGGCCGTATTTGGCCTATATCCCTCTATACCCATCTTACACAAGTAACTGTCAAAACATTTTTTAAAAGACAAAATTGTACCTGCTTCTACAACTACCTCTGGGAGCTGGTTTCAGACACTCACCATCTCCAGCGTGAAAAAATTGCCCCTCTGGACACTTTTATATATCTCCCCTCTCACCTTAAACCTATGCCCTCTAGTTTTAGACTTCCCTATCTTTGGAAAAAAATATTGACCATCTAGCTGATCTGTGCCCCTCATTATTTTATAGACCTCTATAAGATTACCCCTCAGCCTTCTATACTCCAGAGCAAAGGTTCCTGTCTATCCAGCCTCTCCTTATAAATTAAACCATCAAGTTTGGGTAGCATTCTAGTAAATCTTTTCTGCACTCTTTCTAGTTTAATAATATCTGTTCTATAATAAACTGACCAGAACTGTACACAATATTCCAAGTAAGGCCTTACCAATGTCTTGTACAACTTCAACAAGACATCCCAACTCCTGTACTCAATATTCTGACCAATGAAACCAAGCACGCTGAATACCTTCTTCACCACTCTGTCCACCTGTGAGTCCACTTTCAAGGAACTATCAGCATGTACCCTAAATCTCTGTTCTGTAACACTCTTCAACACTACCATTAACTGAGTAACTCCTGCCCTCCCCAAAACTAATGAATTTCCAAATACATTGGATAAAGCTGTGAGGGAGGCAGTGTAGTACAATGGTCTGACATAAAAGGGGTTAATGTAGGACTGAGTACAATACTGTGCACACAGTGCCGCACATGACCCAGATCAGAATTAGTGTGGTGTTGAACAGAGATATTCATAACCCTGAACACAGAGACAGCCTGCAGCAGTTAATAGTTCTAATAGTTAAAAAAAACTTACGGTTAATCTACAGAAGACATGGAAACTTATTTAAGACATGCTGATCTGTAACCAACACCTCACAACATTAAATATACAAGATGTCAGGTAATGCAGTATTGGATTTGGTGGAAGAGTAAGATTGGAAATTTACAAACCATCAGCAGCTTGATATATAAAATTTCATGAGATATGGGTGTTGCTGGCTAATCCAACATTTATTGCCTATCCCTAATTACCCCTGAGAAATGGGTGGAGAGCACTGGTGCAGTCCCATGTGGTGTAGGCACACCTACAGTGCTCTTAAGAGGTTGTTCCAGGAGTTTGATCAGTCATAGTGAAGGAGCAGTGAGATATTTCCAAATCAAGATGATAAATGACTTGGAGAACAACCTCCAGGTGATCCCAGGTATCTGCTGCTCTAGCCCTACCAGATGGTAGTGGTTTTGGGTTTGGAATGTGCTGAATTAGGAACCTTGGTGAGTTGCTACAGTGCATCTTGTAGATGGTACACATTGCTGTCACAGTTCATCAGTGGTGGAAGGATTGAATGTTTGTGGAAGGGGTAGTGATCAAATGGGACTACTTTGCCTTGGCTGTTGTTGAACCTGTTGAGTGTTGTTGGAGCTGCACTCATCCAGACAGATGACGGACAGGCTTTGGGGGGGGGGGGGGCGGTGGTGGTTAGTGGTGGTGGGTTGGACGGTCAGCAGGTGAGTTACTGTCTGCAGTTTTCCTAGCCTTTGACCTGCTCTTTTAACCATAGTATTTGTATGGCTAGTCCAGTTGAGTTTCGGTCAATGGTAACTTCCAGAATGTTGATGGTGGAGAATCAGCAATTGTAATGCCATTGAGTGTTAAGGGGGATGATGTGGAGATGCTGGTGTTAGACTAGGGTAGGTACAGTAAGAAGTCTCACATCTCAGTCTCATACTCACCTGATGAAGAGGCAGCACTCTGAAAGCTTGTGCTACGAAATAAACCAGTTGGACTTTAACCTGGTGTTGTGAGACTTCTTACTAAGGGGTAATGGTTAGATTCTCTTTGGTTGGTAATGGTCATTGCCTGCATTTGTATGGCACAACTGTTACTTGCCACTTGTCAGCCTAAGCCTGGATATCGTCCAGGTTTGTGAACAATAACACAGTAGAGAGATGGCTCGGTGAAATCATGAAGATGTTTTTTGTTCATTGATTGATTGGAAATCAGTCAAATTCTTATGCTAGTTTCCGGGTTACCTTCACTGCTATTTAAGCACTTCCGTGTCAGACGCGGGGATCAGAACGCTTCGGGAAGATCTGAGCCTAAATTCTACCACTTCGCCCGCCTCCAAATCGGAGCGGGCGCGGGTTCCGGGTGGGAATTTCTGGTCTCGCCTGGGTCTCAGTTTTGTGTCAATCCGGATTAACCAACGCTAAATCGGGTCGGTTGAGGCTGGAGAAGGTGATTGGCTGTGGGATGAAATTCTTTGCTAGAACCAGCGGCGTTGTTCATGTTAAAGGTGGTGACGGAAGAAGTGCTGCATTCTTGTAAGGAGCCGGAGCACTGTGCTACTTACCAGAAAATCTTCGGCACTGGGACGAAACTTTTTGTGACAGGTAAGGCTTCAGTGTGTGGAAGGTTGTAACTTACAATAGTTAAACTCGCGGTGCTGAGTATCCGGATTAGCAGTGATGGTAATTAGGGTGGATTGGAACACCCTTTGTATCTGAGAATTCCGCTCTGGGACTGAAGTGTTTCTCAAAGAGCGGACCCGATAGTTTCCACAAAGTGGCTGCAGGTTGAGTCCCTCTGGGGAGACGCTGGAGATTCGGTTGGTGCTCAGGATGGTTCTTGTAAAGTAATGTAACACAGTGTCACCGGTGGTAGCTGGAGAAAGATATTCGGCTCTGGGACTCGCCTCATTGTTTCAGGTTTGTCTGACTGTTTAACTGTGTCTAACAAAAGGGCTGGGCGAAATCTTTTACAGAAATATCAGCAGGGTCGCAGGCAGTCCGTCCAACATTTATTCAGAGTTTAGTGATTCACTGAGGCAGTTTATAGAATCAGGGAATCTTATTTCTGCTCAGAGCTTCTATTAATGAGATCTAGGACAGGGCTAGTGGCGGGGTTTTTGTACAGGGTTGTGTCGTTGTGGTCTGGAAGAAAGCTCTTTGGAACTGGGACTAAACTGATCGTCTCAGGTGAGTTTTGGAAGTAGAATAGAGGCTGGCACAGAACAGTGGCTCTGCGTTGGAGCAGTGAAGTTTTTGACTCTAGTTTTTTAACGGATTCAGGGGTGTTGAGTAGATCCCAGGTATTTCGCACTGCCAGCATTAAAACAGCTCAGGGAGATGTATAAAACCACAATGGTTAACAACGAGGTCTCTGCGAGACATTCCGCGGGTCAGGGAATCTACAAGTACCGGGATAGTTCATCTCGGCACTCCAATCCTGTTTCCAAGAATTTCCAATTTTCTAATTCAGAAACCTATAATGTTTACTGAGGGAAACAGTTAAAACCCAGTCATAAAATGCAACAATAATTGGTAGAGTCCTAATTCACAGACGGAGAATACCAATAGAGATGGCGAGAGTTTATAGAAAGAGTTAGTGCCGATCTTGAACTGTCCTAAAGATAGTTTGCACTTCAGCGCTGGTACCAAACCGGTGAGATTGACATGGGCCGCCTTCAGCGTCCCCCGCGGGCTTTGGAAACCGATTCACCCATTCTGCTCTAGGCGTTGGTACCAAGTTGTCGCTTGGTGAGGGGAATTCATATCCTGCTCCAATGTAGAATGAGAGGCAGCATTTTAACAAGGTTCAGAGCAACCCTTTGCTTTAATTCGTTTGGGCCATGGAAGGCGGGGAGCGGCACGGTGGCATAATGATTAACACTGCCAGAAATCCGGGTTCGATTCCCGGCTGTGTGGAGTTTGTACGTTCTCTCCGTGTCTGTGTGGGTTTCATTGGGGTGCTCCGGTTTCCTCTCACAGTTTGAAAGAGCTACTGGTTAGGTGCACTGGCTGTGCTAAATTCTCCCTTAGTGTAACCCGAACAGTCGCTCGAGTATGGCGACTATGAGATTTTCACAGTAACGTCTTGCAGTGTTAATGTAAGCCTACTTGTGACAGTAATTTTAAAAAAAACTTTAAGAATGCCAAGCAGAAAACGGGAGTGTTTAGTGAATCCCGAAGATTAATGAGGAAATTAATTTAGAGTTAATACAAAAATAGTTGGGATTCTGGACAATAAATAGTCCAATCAGATTTAAATGAATATGGGAGCAGTGTACTGAAATTCTCCACACCCTACAGATCTTATTCTGGAACAGGATTGAGAACAAGAGCCAAGCGGCTTAGAATTTACCTGAATGTTTAGGTTACTGACAAGCATTCAGAAAGTCGAAGTTTTGTGGGAATGAAGTGAGAGCTAGCCCAGGATGCGACAGGCCGATGGGAAGATCTTGTTCCCGCTCAGGTAGCCCCAGAGAAGCGGGATGGAACCCAGGCGGGAATTGCACTGTGATCAAAATAAGAAAATACCGAAATTGAATTCAGGTTCCATCCCAATATTTGAGCGCGTGGATTATTTGGTAAAAGAAGCATTTATACTTGTTATTCAGGGATCATTTGATAATTAGGGAGAATTTTAAAATGATACAATAGAGGATGAAGCATTCGACACATCAACTCTGTGCTGTCTATTAGAAAGCTACCCAATTAGCCCCATGAACTGCTCATTCATTATAGCTTTGCAAATTTCTCCTGCTCAGATTAACATACAATCTCTTTTTAAATCAGCTTCTATCATTATTCAGTCAGTGCACTGCACTTCACAACTGCTGCCAAATCCTTTTACACATTTGTGTCCAAACAACCATAGAATCCCTAAAGCGCAAAAAACTCCTCCGGTATCTTTTATTGTTCACTTCAACTCTGTACTCCGGCATCAGTCCTTCTGCCTCCAAAAAATATTTCTCTCTATTGACTGTACACATAATTCGTCATTTAAAATTTACCATTCCATAGAATCCCTATAGTACAGAAAGGGGCCATTTGGCCCATCGACTCTGCACTGACCATAATCCCACCCGGGCCCTACCCCCATACCGTACACATTTACCCGCTAATCCCTCTAACCGACACATCTCAGGCCAATCAACCTAACGCGCACATGTTTGGACTATGGGAGGAAACCGGAGCATCGGGTGGAAACTCAAACAGAGACGGGGACTATGTGCAAACTCCACATAGGCAATGACCCAAACGGAGCATCGAACCCAGGTCCCTGGTACTGTGAAGCAGCAATACTAACCACCGTACCACCTTTCCTTATTCTTCCCTCAAAAATCAATCACTCCGCACACTTCACTGTGTAAATGATGTCTATCCGTTTCACCACTCACTGCCTGTCTCCCCGAAGTCTGTTGCTACTCTCCTCTCTGTTTATTGTACACGTTTTCTTATTTACTATATTTCCCTGATGTTATTACATTTCTCCTTAATCGCCTCTGCTCGAAGGAGAAGAATCCCAACTTCTCCAGTCTTTCCGCATAACCAGTGCTTCAAATCCACTGTCTGAACTCAATTCTGTGTAAACTAATCACATCAGCGGCCAAACCCCTCACTTGCCACATCAGAGCCTCTTTCCCTCTCCTCTGCCATGCTCTTATTCCACCTTCCTCTTCACTTTCTTTTCAATCACCTCCATGTTCCCTCTGCTCCCTCTCCTACCTTCCCCTCCTCTCCCATCCCTTCTTCTCATCTCTCCTTTCACCTCTCATTTTGTTCCCCTACTTTTCATATCCTTCCCTCTTCCCTCCCATCCTTTCCCGTCTTCCTTCTTTCTCCATTCCTGACTCCCATTTGAACATTAACAAGAAACAAACTAGAAATTCCAACAACCTCCAAATAAATCTCTCGGTTTGTGGGAAATCGGATAAATATTCTGTGGCCAACTGTTTAAATCAGGTCCTTGGCGGAGATGTTTACAGAAATTCCATTTTTTTTAACTGACCAGACAAAGCTGTTCAGGGACCAAATATCCGCCTTTTCCCTCCGAATACCAAGGACCTGGAGACGGGCGAAGCTCTGATGACTTGTCTCCTAACTGATTTCTACCCCGAGGTCATTAAGGTTGTCTGGAAAGTCGGGGATAAGGTAGTCGATTCGGACAAGGTAACTACGGATTCAGTGACGAAACAGGCGGACGAGAATTACTCTGTGATCAGTCACCTGCAAATCACGACGCAAGATTGGGACACAGTGGATATCTCCTGTGGTGCACAACACGAAAGGGAGACACCCGATAAAACGATTAATAAACAAGGTAGGCTCTCAACAATCCCACTGTCTCCTATTAGGCTATAATATCTTGCCATCAAAACATCAACATGAAGGCTGAGGATTTTTACTTTATTTTGATTAACTTTGATTTTGACTTTTTTAGGCTTTAACCCGTTCAAAAATTTTTTAAAGGATTTAAAAATCCTTGTGTTTTTTTAAAGGATTTGTATTGAAAAGCAGCCGCGCACATTTAATGATGATAACGTTTTAATATAACTAATAGTTATGTAGAAGGTTCAAACAGTTAAAATCAATTCGGCTTGTTTTCCCGCTTCCTGTCCCTAACATCCGCTTCCCTCAATCAGTTGTCGAATAATCAGAAACTGGAGAAATCTAATTGTACCGATTCCAATTTCGCACGATTGTTCCAATTGTTGCCCTGGGACTTTGTCTCTGGCGCCGGTTAATAAAGATGTAGAGATGCCGGCGTTGGACTGGGATAGTAAGAACTCAGTAAGAATCTAGCAACACCAATTTTAAATCCAACCGATTTATTTGATAGTAAATTTGCGAGCTTTCAACTTTCTGTCTTCGTCAGGCATATGTGTGGATATGTGTGCTATTGCAGACCAGAACACTGCATTTGCCTGACGAAGACAGAAAGTCGAAAGCTCGCAAATTTACTATCAAATAAATCGGTTGGATTTAAAATTGGTGTTGCTAGATTCTTGCCGGTTAATAAACACATTTATTGTAACTAGGACGTGTTTGGGACAATTCAGATATAAAAACATTTATTCATCTGAGCATTTAAATTGTAAATGTAACTTTTCTTCAAATACTACACTGGACACTTCATGAAATCCAGTGTCTCCCGAGAGATAATTGCAAATTTGAGATTAATTACTATCTGTTGTAGAAATTTTTAAAAAAACATAAATTTTCAGTAGAACAGGAAATTGTCAATTTTGGAGTTCTCGCTAGTTCCTCGCGAATCTGCTCCGAACGGCGCAAACCCGAGATCATTCTTCACTGAAAGAGGAAATTGCGCCCGAATACCTTTCAGAAAAAGGGTTTGTACATTAAATATACACAGTGCGTCTGGTAAACTGAGGCAAGGTAATCGTTGTTAAATTCAAAACACACGATACAGGTTGTAATGAAGGGCGATGGCCAGGGAGTGAGAATTAAAACATTTATTGAGAGAACGCGTTACAGTTAATAGTTTAACTGGAGAAAACTATCGTTTTAATATTTAAATTTCCTGTCTGAGATGCCGAGCTCCGCACACAACTTTCACCAAAAGCCGTTCTGAAAATGGGCAAACACGTTGTTCGTCCTCTCATGCTCTCAGCTGCCTCTACATGACTAAATTTTGTGATTATTTCTAATCTGTTTTTCTTTCTTTGTCTATAGCTACGGTTAAATCCCAACCTACATCTCCCCCGTGTCCAACTCAAGTTTCGGAAGTAACGGAGAGTATGGATGAAGGTAATTTCTCAATTTGTTCCTGTGTTTACACAACTGGTCTGACAGACTGGGGCAGGGTTCAAATGTTAAATCAATTACACCAGAGAATGAAACTGGAATCTGGTGAGCCCTGGCCAACGTCAGAAAAATGTGCGAGAAAAGTGCCATTGTTAGGGGACCTCAACTAGTCCAGAACACCGGCATGAAAGGAAATCATCTTTCCCGCAGTTAGGATTCTCCGGTCCCGCTGCAATAAAAAGAAGTTTGGCTATGCGCCAAATGTTCCGTTCTCGCTGGCAGCAGCGACACGGCTTGAAGAGCTGTAGCATGACGTCCCCAGTCCTTAGCCAGGTTCCCTCTCGTCCCAATTCCAGTTCACTCAAAGTGGTTCTTTCTTAGCTAGATTCATTTAGGGAAAAATAAACCAAGTGAGAAAAGAGATACATTGAAAAAGCTGACTTTATGGGTGAGAATGGAGCTCAGAAAAACTGGAAAAATGCTGACAGATAGAAGAACGTTGGAGAACAGTGTGAAGTAGCCAACTGAGCAACATCAAACAGGAGAAATATATCCAACCAAAAAACAAACATCAGGAGTCAATAATAGCAGCTACAGAGAACAAAACAGAGTAAAATTAAAACTAAAGAAAACGTATTCACTAAAAATGCAGAGGAGAGAATGACAAAACAAAATGCAATAAAAACATCGAAAATAGATAAAAACAAATAAATTAACAAGGATAGTAAAATAAATAGTGAGGATTTCTGCAGTCCCATAAATAACAAAGCAAGTGATCAGGAAAGGTACAGGAACACTCAGGGATAAACTCATAAAAAGTCACATACATCAGAATTGCGAAAATATTGAATTTGACTTTATCTCTGTATTTACCAGGGAGACTAATCACAGTGGACATGACATTGTAAGAAGAGATTTTTAAAAACTCAAATAGAAAAGGGAAAATAATTGCTAAGCTAATCAAACTTAAAAGTTTAAAGCCTGTCCACCATTTATACAGCATAAGTCAGGATTGTAATGGAATATTCTCCACTTGTCTGGATGAGTGCAGCTCCAACAAAGTTAAAGAAGCTTGACATTATCTAAGGCATAGCAGGCCCACTTGATTGCTACCCTTTCCACAAACATTCACTCCCTCCACCACTGATTAACAGTGATAGCAGTGTGTACCATCTACAAGATGTACTGCCAGAACTCAGAGTTCTTAGCCAACACCTTTCAAACCCACACTATTATCATCTAGAAGGACAAGGGCAGAAAATACTTGGAAACACCACCTTCCTCCAAATGACTTACTATTCTGACTTAGAAATATGTCACCATTCCTTTACTGTAGGCTGGGTCAAAATCCTCTTTAACAGCACTATGGCAGTTCACACATGGACTGCAGCTGTTCAAGAAGGCAGCTCACTACTACTTTCTCAAGGGCAATTACAGATGGGCAATAAATGTTGGCCTACCCAGTGAAGGCCATATCCCATAAGTGAATTAAAAAAAACTCTGGAATTCCCTGCTGAAATCTTTCTACGTCATTATGTCCCTCTGCTCCTCCAAAACCTATTCATTTTTCAAAGCTTTTGGTCATCTCCTGATGCTACTTTGTGGGATTTGGTGTCAGATTTTATTTTTTTAAAGAGCTATGACAAGGTGAAGTACCTTGGGACAGTTTACTACATTAAAAGGAATATAAAAATGCAAATTCTTCTTGTGTAAGATCCCTTATCTGGATGGATTGCTTTCAAGTATCTTATTACAAGTAAGGCAGAGTTAGTAAAGGTACTATTGAGTAAATTTGAAACAATCATTAATAAAGGGAATAGAGAAACAAAGCAAGTAGATTCTATGTTAGGACGACATCTTGGCTCAATCATTAGCACTGCTGCCTCATAGCACCAGAAACCTACATTCAATTCCAGCCTCAGATCACTATCTATTTGGAAATTGTACGTTCTCCCCAGGTCTGTATGGGTTTCCTCTGGGTGTTCCGGTTTCCTCCCAATTCCAAAGATGTGTGGGTTAGGTTGATTGGTCATGTTAAATTGACTCTAGTGTCAAGGGATTAGTAGGGTAAATCTGTGGGTTGCAGAATGTGGTCTGGGAGGGATTGCGTTAAGTGCAGACTCGATGGGCTGAATGACCTCCTTCTGCACTGTAAGGATTCTATGATATTTTTAAAAGGGGGATCGAACATGTCTTGGGACTAAAGACCAATAAGTTTAATGTTTGTGATAGGAAAATATTGGAAATGAGAAAACAGAAAATGTGCAGTTCATTGTATTTGTACGTTATTCCACTTCTCTGTTTTTGGATCATAGCTGTTAGTTACAGCACTTCAAATGCATATTCAAACGTTGTGAATGGAAAATATCCCGATATCTAAAAGGAAGTTTGTGATTAAAAACGTTATTTAATTATTTGAAAAAGTAGTTGAATGTTGAGAAAAGGACAATTAAATGCCTGGATTTTCAAAAGACATTCAGAGAGGCACTGCAGAGTAGAATTAGGACTAAGTAGGTGAGTGGATAGCCAACTAACTACAAAGAAGAGAGGAAGCAATGAATAGGAGGTTAAAGGCAGTTACATAAATTGGCAAAATGATAGAAAATGTTCAGCAAGAGTTGTTCTAGGGTCATTGCTGTTCAGCACTTGTATTAATGATTAATGCTCAGCTATTGGAACAGCAATTCCAACATTTTCTGATGACAAGTTGATGGAGGTAGGGGTTGGGGATGGAAGTGGGGAGCAGCTGGATACAGTGAAGATGGTATGGGTGCTATTTGGTTAATATGTAAAATAATTGTGATAAATTACAGGAAGATATTAAGAAATATCTTATGATATTATGAAATATCGCAGAATGAGCATGTGTTTGGAAAATGAATTTTTATCTAGATAAAAATCTAGGTGAGGCAGTACATCTTAATAAGGAGAATAAGAAGATCACATAAATCCTTGTGAAAGATTTATGTAAGAGAGGTAGAGGAATTTAGTGACCTAGGGAATAGATGTTCAAATCACTAAATATAACAATGTGGTTTTATTAATCAGCAAAGCAGTGGTCTTCTTTTCTGGGAAAAATATATTGGATGGAAGGGAAGTTAATGCTTGGGCTGGTGTTAATGCTTGGGCTGCCTCCTAATAAAACCGATCTTTCTCCTTACGAGTGAAAATTAACTGCTATACATCCCGTAGTTTTTTATATATAATATTGCTTTCGTCTGATCTTATTCCCTGACTTGAAACAACTAGAAAAAATTGGAAAGGAATTGTAAAGCCACCGGAAGTAGTTAGTCGCCAGGATTTTAAACAATGAAATGCTTAATACCTGGGAATTAACTGTTAGTCCATTTTAACTATGGTCTTACTGACAATCTGCTGCTAAACAATTGCAAACAGTGGATTGTTACTAGCTACTAGAGGAACTCTTCCAGGTTCATGCTTTGCATTTTACATTTCCCAAGCCGCACATATCCCATTATTTACAAGTTATGACTCACACTAATGAACTAGAAATTGACATGTTTTGCCTTTCTTCAGTTCGCTTAGGACTGCCACTGAGTTCGCTGCAGGTTGCGATCTTTTCGTACACGTTGATGCTGGCAAAAAGCGTGCTCTACTGCGGGATTATCTCCTTCATTTTTCACAAGGTTGGGTTCCGTGACTTGAAGAAACCATATTAACTGTCATCAATCGACCTCTGTTTAAGATTCGATTAAAAGATTAGTATTTTGTGCAAAATTTTGCTCCGCTTGTCTGTTAACGCAGAGACGAATTTTGTAGAAAGACCTTAATTGATTTTTAAGTAGATTTGTTACTGTCCATTTCAATGCCGCGTTTTGTGAATAATTTGCTACAGATAAATTGTTGCATTCTGTTGTAATTTTGTATTAGAATTCTGGAAAATTGAAAATAATAAACATCTTTTAAACTCATTTAATTTTGTTTTGGTTTCTTAGTGACCGCGGGTTAATGTCAAAGACAAGTCCCTAAATAGCTTTACTTCACTCCTGTGAGGACTCGATTCAAATTAGTTAAAATAGAATATTATAACAAACAGAAGATGTATCTAATTTGGATACCGCGGTGTAGCCTCATATTACCGACCGAAACCTGGATTAATACTTCAGGAAAATCTAGTTTGAAACAACAATTGGCAAATAAATAAAAAAGTGGCCATGATACAGTTTGGGGGTTATTATACAGACTCAATTCGCTCATGTTTTTGCGGAAGGAGATTTACCGCTCTCAACTGCGGCTGTAACATCGCCTCGGTTCAGTGCTGCTGGCCCTGCGAATAAAGAACCACATTTTCTGTCATATTTGTCGCAATTAAAACTTCAACTTCTATTCCGCATTTATTAGCGGAATAACACTATTACATAAGTTATGTAATTCGCATCAATAATTCTGTAAAAGTCATCAATATAATGTTTGTTATTTTGGGGGAGTTTTTCTTGTGATGGTGGTTTTATAGATTAAATAAAATACTTCAACGCGTTTCATTTCGGCTATTTGTTTATTAATAAATCCAATCGTTCCTGTTTTAACTCCAATTAATATCCGTCTGTATTTCGAGAAAGGAAAATGCTACATGTCCCGCACCAAATTGAGGGATTCTTAATGGCCCTAGTATTAGAAATATCCACCGCTTCCTCGGGGCAATAGGGATTGGTAGAAACGCGGGCCTTAACGCCCATTTATATCAGTCGAGTGGTGCCTCGGGATCTTGTCCATCCACCAGGAAGGCGATCAAGGGCCTTGTTGAAAATACCATCCCAAAGAAGGCTCCTCACTTTTGACAAAGGGTCATCTGGACTCGAAACGTCAGCTGTTTTCTCTCTCCTTACAATATGCTGCTAGATCCGTTGAGATTTTCCAGCATTTTCTCTTTTGGTCCCAAAGGAGATATCGCCGACAGTGCAGCACTCCCTCAGTATTACCTGCAATTTCAGTCTGATTTAGAGCTCGGGGCACTTAGCAAATTTGTCTCTCATTAAGATATCAGGATCATTAGTTCCCAGTAAAGGAACGTTTTGAACGATTGAGAGCTCTGGATCTTTCATTCGCTTTCGGAACGCTGCTCCTTCATTAGGTGAGTGGAAGTTCAGTCCACAAAGGCACAAACTCACTTTACAAATCCCACTCACCTGATAAAGGAGCAGCGTCCCAAAGCTAGTGGCTTGTACTACCAAATAAACCTGTTGGACTTTAACTTGGTGGGGTAAGACTTCTTACTGTGTTTACCCCAGTCCAACGCAGGCATCTCCAAAGATTGAGGTACAGAGTCTAAATAAAATTATTGTTAAGATTCAGAAAGACTGACAGTGTTAATCAATCCTGAATCCAGCATTTTTTTATTAAGTTGATTTCTGCGAAGTTTCTTGGACCTAATAATTACCATATTCCTATCTCAGCACCAATTACACAATGGGCGAACAGCTTGGTTAAATTGGAATGTGATTCATTGTGACCGGCGGTCAATCCCTCTTCCAGCGAGTTTACGAAGAACTGGTTCTTAACTTGCTCCATAAACCCTCTCTCCCTAATGCAAATTCTCAGCACCATTTTCAACAAAGATTTTGACCATCGGCCAGTGGAAATGATCACTCCGAATGCCTTCTACGATTCTTGTCAGTCCGGGAGACGGAGTTGTTGGATTGTGAAATATTTACAGCAAATTACACATCATTCATTTGAAGAAACATCCGTTTGTTTATCGAGCGCGGATTTTTTGTTTTTGCTTTTCTTTCCGTTCCTAACCATCTCGTTGTTTCAATAAGAGAACTTAAATCAGTAAGTTAATGTTTAGAGCATTCCGTTTCATTGAGATTTTGGCTGTTGTTATTTTAAACTTTAAACGCACCAGGCAGGTTAATAATTGACAATTTGTGTAAGAAGATTAAGGTCGCGACTCGAATAAAATCGGTTTTTATTTAAACTCGGTTGTTTATTATTCAGCTGGTGCTCTCATTGTCACCTGTGTATAGACACTTAGCAAAAATCGCTGTTATTTTGCGGCAATTCTGACCAATTGGTTCGAATTAAAGGGAGGGAGATATTAACCGAGTGAAACTTGACAGAATGAGAAAATTGATCATTTCCCGCGATATTTTCTTTCGGGGATTCTCTATTTTTCTGTTTTTGCGCTTAAAAATTTTCCCCAGAAATATTAGGATATCTTCCATAAATCCACCGGAAAAGTTTGGCGATAAGATTAAATTCACTATTTAACACGAATCCGGAACCACGCTGCCCGAGCGCTGGACAATTCAAAAGGCAATTGGATTATTTTCTGAAAAGGAAGAATGTGCAGGGTTACTGGGAGAAGACAAGAATTACTCTTTCAGAGAAGCAGTACAAACAGGAGCGGCCGATTGGCCGCAGCCAACATATTCGATGAAGTCACTGGTTCCGTTTCGGTATTTAACATCGCTGCAAATTTTTAAATAAAGTGCATGATTAACTCATCTGGCTCTGAAATGGAGAAAATTTTAATTTAACTCTGAGATGAAGCCGATGTAAACGGCCACTGATTCTAGCGTTTACAAGGCAGACAAGATTAACTGTCTGTAACGCTGATGTGAGACCATTATTGGGATAAACTCAATGGAAATGCGTCAAACCTTTGATTTTTCAGACCTCCCCATCCTTCGCAATGGCGTTTTGTAATTAAAAACAAATCCACGACAAGATTTTTTTTAAAAAAATCACAAATAACAGAAATAGTCTGGAAACATTGTTGCAGATTGCCTTGAGATAGAGGATCAGTCATGATTATAATGATTGGTAGAGTGAGCTTGAAGGACTGAACGGCCTACTGCTGCTCTTAGTTCTTTTATTACTATCAGAGACTGCAGAAACTGGCATGGTTCTTAGAGCAGCAGTGCAGGTAATGGGGATGGGGAGATTTTATAGAAGACTTTGATTAAAATGAATAAGGAGAGTTTATAATGATAGGAAATTTGTAACATACAGACTTAAGGAAATTGGCAAAAGAAACGATGGGGGAGAAGAGATTTATTTCACTCAGCAAGTTGTGATCTGAAAGATGCTGCCTGAAAAGAAGCAGATTCAATAGGAACTTTCAAAAGGGAATTTGTAAATACTTGAAAAAGGAAAAAATGAGCAGGATAATGGGGAATATGTGTCTTCATACTGAGAGTTATTGCAAGCAAAAATGTGAAGAACTTTGACGTTATTTTATTAAATATTCTATACAATGACAAATAGTTAATGTATGTTTCACTCCTGTTCAGAGCCAGCTCTCAACTGATTAACAAACTTCCTGTAGCTGACAAAAACAGGAAATTATATTTAGTAGCTTTTAATCAGAATCTTAATCTCTAACGTTTAGTGTAGGCAATGAGGCTGTCAATGAGTAAATTCTATGTAAATGACCAGAGAACACTCCCTCCCACAAAAAGGAATAGTGTCCCTCTCTTCCTCTGCTTTCTCCTTTAAAATTCTTCTTATAGCTACCTCTTTGGTCAATAACTTGATGCTTTTGCCTAATAGAAGGTCAAAGAAAAGAAAATTATAACATAGGAACAGGGCCTTTGCTCCACCAAGTCTGCACTGACTGTGTTGCACGACTGAACTAAAAGTCCCTACCCTTACAGGGACAATATCCCTCTATTCCCAACCTATTCATTTATTTGTCAAGACGTCCCTTAAAAGTCACAACCATATCCGCTTCCGCTACCTTCCCAGACACGTACTGCTCTGTGTAAAAAATCTGTCTCATACATTTCCTTTATATCTTGCCCCTGACACCTTAAACCTGTGCCCCCTAGTAATTGACTCTTCCAACTTGGGAAAAAGCTTCTGATTATCCACTCTGTCCATATCTTTCATAATCTTGTCGACTTCTATTCACTCGCCCCTCAACTCCATTGTTCCAGTGAAAACAAACAAAGTTTCTTCAACCTCTCCTCATAGCTAATGCTCACCATGCCAGGCAACATTCTGGTAACTCTTTTCTGTACCCTCTCCAAAGCCTCCACATCCTTCTGGTCGTGTGGTGACTAGAATTGAACATTATATTCCGAGTGCAGCCTCACTAAGGCTCTATAAAGCTGCAACGTGACTTGCCAATTTTTAAACTCAATTCCTCTGCCTCTGAAGGCATGCATGCTGTATGCCTTCTCCACTGCATTGCCACTTTCAGTGATCTGTGTACTGTACACCCAAATCCCTTTGCCTATCAATACGTTTAAGGATTCTGCCATGTACTGAATATTTCCTATCTGTATTAGATACAGATGTATCTAATTAGCAACCAGAATGTTGCCTGGCATGGTGAGCATTAGCTATGAGGAGAGGTTGAAGAAACTTGGTTTGTTTTCACTGGAACAATGGAGTTGAGGGGCGAGTGAATAGAAGTCGACAAGATTATGAAAGATATGGACAGAGTGGATAATCAGAAGCTTTTTCCCAAGTTGGAAGAGTCAATTACTAGGGGGCACAGGTTTAAGATGTCAGGGGCAAGATATAAAGGAAATGTATGAGGCAGATTTTTTACACAGAGCAGTAGGTGTCTGGGAAGGTAGCGGAAGCAGATATGGTTGTGACTTTTAAGGGACGTCTTGACAAAATGCATTACTTCACATTTGTCTGGATTAAACTCCATCTGCCATCTCTCTGCCCAAGTCCCCAACTGATCTATATCCTGCTGTATCCTCTGATGGTCCTTAACACTAACTGCAAATCCACCAACCTTTGTGTCATCTACAAACTTAATAATCAAACTAGTTATATATAAATGTTTTGGAGGAAAATATACTTCAAACAGCAAAGGTCCCAACACTGATCCCTGAGAAACACCACTTGTCATAGCCCTCCATTCAAAAATGCACCCTTCTACTACTATTCTCCGTCTTTGACTGAGCCAGTTTTGTATCCATGTTGTCAGCTCACCTTTGATCCCATGCAACTTCACCTTCTGCACTGGTCTGTCATGAGGGACCTTAACAAAGGCCTTACTGAAGGCCATTTAGACAACATTCAATGCCGTATCCTCATCAATCATCTTCATTGCTTCTTTAAAAAACTCAATCAAGTTCATAAGACACAACCTCCCCTTCACAAATTCATGTTGCCTCTCACTAATACATCCACTTATTTCCAAGTAGAAGTAAATTCTGTCTCAAAGAATCCACTCCAATAATTTCCCTATCACTGATGTAAGGCTCACTGGTCTATAATTACCTGGATTATCCTTCCCACTCTTCTTAAACAAAGGGACAACATTGACTATTCTCCAATCATCTGGGATCTCCCCTGAAGCCAGTGATGATACAAAGATTTTTCTCAAGGCCCTAGCAATTTTCTCCCTTGCCTTTCTCAGTACTCTGGGGTATATTCCATCAGGCCCTGGGGACTTATCTACCTTAATGTTTCTCAAGACTCCCAACATCTCCTCCTCTTTGATCTCAACATGATTCAAACCATCTACACATTCTTTCCCAGACTCATCATATACCAAGTCCTTCTCTTGATGAATACTGATGCTCATTTAAATCCTCATCCATTTACGCTCGCTCCACGCATAGATTCTCTCCTTTGTGCTTGAATGGGCCAACCATCTTCCTGGCTACCCTCTTGCTCTTTATATATTTATAAAAAGCCTTTGGATTTTCCTTAATCTTGCTGGCTAATGCTTCTTTGCGACCTCCTTTTAGCCTTCCTTATTCCTTAAGTTTCTTTCTACTTCCCTTGTATTCCACACTTGCTTCATGTGTTCCCAGCTTCCTAGCTTTGACAAATTCTTCCTTCTTCTCTTTGACTAGGCTCACAATATCTCTCATTATCCAAGATTCCCAAAACTTGCCACACTTATCCTTCATGCTTACAGGAATGTGCCAGTCCTGAAGCCCCATCAACTTACACTTGAAAGCCTCCCACATGCCGGATGTGGATTTGCCCTCAAACATCTGCCCCCAATCTACATTCCTCAATTCCTGCCTAATACCTGATCGAAACATATAAGATGATTAGAGGTTTAGATAGGGTGGACAGTGATAGCCTTTTTCCTAGGATGGAAAAAGCTAGCACGAGGGGACACAGCTTTAAATTAAGGGTGATAGTTATAGGACGGATATCAGAGGTAGGTTCTTTACCCAAAGGGTGGTTCGGGAGTGTAATGCCCTGCCTGCAGCAGTTGTAGATGCGCCAAGTTTGGTGGCGTTTAAGAGGTTAGTTGATAAGTATATGGAAGAGAAGGGAATGTTTTAGTTTGGAGGGGCATTGCTTTTTATATTGGTCGGTGCAACATCGAAGGCCGAAGGGCCTGTTCTGTGCTGTAATGTTCTATGTTCTAATATTGTTGTAATTAGCCTTGTCCCAGTTTAGTACCTCAACTTGAGGAATACACTTATCTTTATCCATTAGTACCTTAAAGCTTACTGAATTGTGGTCACTGTTCCTAAACTGCTCCCCTACTGAGACATCGACCACCTGGATGGGCTCATTCCCAATACGAGGTCGAGTATGGCCCCTTCCCTACTTGGACTATCTACTTACTTGTTTCAAGAAGCTCCCCCCCACCGCCCCCAGATGGGTCCTTACAAACCCTTCCCCATTCACACCCCAAGCACTAAGTGAGTCTCAGTCAATATAGGGGAAGTTAAAATCTCCCAGCACAACAATCCTGTTAATTTTACGTCTTGCCAAAATCTGCCTACAAATCTGTTCCTCTATCTCCCACTAGCAGTTGGGTGGCCCATAGTAAATCCTCAACATTGAGATGACACCTTTCCTATTCCTGAGCTCTATCCATATTGTCTCACTGTATGATCCCTCCACGATATCCTCCCGGAGTACAGCTGTGATATTCTCCTTAACCAGTAGTGCAACTCCCCCCTTTTACATCCCCCTCTATCCCATCTGATACATTTGTATCCTGGAATATTAAGCTGCCAATCCTGTCATTCCCTGAACCAAGTTTCTGTAATAGCAACATCATTATAGTTCCTAGTACTAATCCAAGTTCTAAGTTCATCTGCCTTCTAGCATTGAGGTGAATTTCAGTCCATCAATCCTTCTTTGACTAGCAATCCCACCCTGCCTGTTGTTTCTCTGAGTCTTACTGGCCCTACTCTCTGGTTCCCCTTCGGTTAATTCACCTTTGCTTTGGTTCCCATCCCCTGCCAAACTAGTTTAAATCCTCCCGTGTGACACGAGCAAACCTCCTGGTCAGAATATTTATGCCCTTCCAGTTTAGATACAACCCGTCCTTCTTGTACAAGTTCCATCTGCCCCGGAAGAGACTCCAGTAGTCCAGATAACTGATACCTTCCCTCCTACACAAACTGTTTAGCCATGTGTTCAGCTGTATTATCCTCCTATTTCTAGTCTCACTAGCACATGGCACAAGGAGTAACCCTGAGATTACAACCCTTGAGGTCCTGCTTTTTAACTTTTTACTTAACTCAGTGCTGATGCAGACCTCATCACTCCTCCTACTATGTCATTAATACGAAAATGTACCACAACCTCTGGCTGTTCACCTTCTCCCTTCAGAATGCTTTCTGTCTGTTCAGAGATACTTTGACCCTGGCACCAGGAAGGTAACATACCATCCTACTGTCTCTTTCACATTCACAGAAATGCCTATCTGCACCCCTAACTATAGAATCCCCTATAATTATTGCTCTTATCCTCTTTATTGCTCCCTGCTTAACAACAGAGCCAGTTGTGGTATCACTGCTTTGGTTGCTTCTGCTATTATCCCCCGATAGCCCATGTCCCCCAGTATATCCAAAACTGGGATACTTGTTAAAGGGGGATGACCACAGGGATTCCTGCACTGACTGCCTGCCCCTACTGGTGATCACGTATCCATCTGTCTGCACCTTAGGTATGACCACATCTCTAAAGCTCCAATCCACAAAGCTTTTCGACTCCTTATGCTCCTAAGTGCATCCAGTTGCTGCTCTAACTATCCATGCATTCTGTAAGGAACTGCAGTTGGGTGCACTTCCTGCACTTGTAGTCGTCCGAGCACATCTCGAGTACAACACTTAACCCCACTGACCGAGACCGAGTACCAATTATTTGAGAAAATTTATAAAACTCCTACTTTCATTTTTACCTTTTCACGGTGTTCTTTTTTTATTTGATTAGAGAGAGGGAGAAGGGACATCTTCTCTATTGTTTCATCTTTCAAATAAATTTGACAACCAGAAAGTACGACATCAATGAGTTTTATTGAGACAGATCATGGTATATTTTGCAAGTGGGCATCATCCACCTCCCTGAAAATGGACAGTTCCAAGTTAGCATGGTATGTTGTTTGAAGGTGAACTTGCAAGTGGTTGTGTTCCCGTGCATCACTTGTATTTCTAGGTTGTCGAGGTCACAGGTTTACAATAATGCAAAATGAAATACATGCAACACAACCATTAGCAAGTTGTTCTACTGAACTTAGAGTAAACTCTCCCTGCAATCTTTGACCTTGTAGTATTTCACTGACTGTTTTTTGCTCCTAAAGGTCAGCCTGATTTTCCAGGTTTGCAAGATTCTGCTTTATTCATTATTATGTAGTCAGAAACAGATTATAATATTCCAAACATAATGGGTGCAAGATGTATAGCCTTGGACATAGACTTGGGTGGAGAGATAGCAGATGTTTAATCTGGTCAAACGTGAGGTAATGCATTTTGGAAGGTCTAATACAGAAAGAAAATGTACAGTAAATGGCAGAACCCTTAAGAATATTGATAGGCAGGGGTACACAGGTAACTAAAAGTGGCAATGCAGGTGGAGAAAGTAGTCAAGTAGGCATGTGGCATGTTTGCCTTCATTGGCCTGTGCATTGAGTTTAAAAATTGGCAAGTCATATTGCAGCCTTAGTTAGGCCGCACTTGGAACATAATGTTCAATTCTGGTTGCCACATTACCAGAAGGATGTGAGCATTTGGAGAAAGTATAGAAAAGATTTACCAAGATGTTGCATTAGTTCAGATCGGTAGCATGGTCTGTGCAGGCTGAGAAAGCTGAAGAGTCTGTTCCTGTGCTGTAATTTTGTTTGTTCTTTTGTTTTTTTCTTTTTCTTTTCTTTTCAATTATAAAATTGCCTACTATTAAATAGCTAGAAATATTTTCCAATTTTAGGGGGATTTTAATTTTCCACATATAGATTGAGACTCGCATACTGTTAAAGATTTAGATGGGGTAGAGTTTGTTAAATGTGTTCAGAAGAATTTTCTACATCAGTATATAGAGGTGCCAACTAGAGAGGATGCGATACTGGATCACCTACTGGGAAATCAGTAAGGTCAGGTGATGGATGTGAGTGTGAGGGCACCCTTTGGATCTAATGATCATAATGCCATTAGTTTCAACCTGATCATGGATGAGGATAGGTCTGGTCTTTGAGTTGAAGTTCTGAACTGGAAAAAGGCCAATTTTGATGAAATGAGATGAGATCTGGGAAGTGTGGATTGGCACAGGCTGTTCTCTGGTAAGGATGTAAATGGAAAGTGAGAGGCCTTCAAAGGAAAAGTTTTGAGAGCGCAGTGTTTATATGTTCCTGTTAGGATTAAAGGCAAAGTAAATAGGAACAAGGAACCATGGTTCTCAAGGGAGATTGTAACACTAATTAAGAGGAAGAAAGAATTGTATGAAATGTACAGGCAGCAAGGAACAGATTAGATGCTTGAGGAATATAAAAAATGCAAGAAACTACTTAAGAGGGAAATTAGGAGGGCTAAAAGAAAACATGAAGTTGCTTTGGCAGACAGAGTGAAGGAAAATCCGAAGGGCTTCTATAGGTACGTTAGGAGCAAAAGGATAGTGAGAGATAAAATTAGTCCTCTTGAAACCAGAGTGGTAGACTATGTGTGGAATCAAAAGAGATGGGGGAGATACCAAATGGGTTTTTTGCATCTGTATTTACTGAGAAAATGGGCATCGAGTCTACGGAAATAGGGGAAACAGATAGGGAGGTTATGGGACCTTTACAGATTAAAAAGGAGATGCTGGCTGTCTTGAGGCAAATAAGAATGGATAAATCCCCAGGACCAGATTGGTATTCCCATGGCCCTTGAGGGAGGCTAGTGTTGAACTTGCATAGGCCCTGGCAGATATATTTAAAATGTCAATATTCACAGGGGAAGTGCCAGATGATTGGAGGATAGCTCATGTTGTTCCATTGTTTAAAAAAGGTTCCAAAAGAAATCTGGGAAATTACAGGCCAGTAAGTTTGATGTTGGTGGTTGGCAAGTTATTGGAAGGTGTGATAAGGGATAGGACCTACAAATATTTGGGTAGACAGGGACTTATTAGGGAGAGTCAACATGGCTTTGTGCATGATAGGTCATGTTTGAGCAATCTATTAGAGTTTTTCAAGGGGGTCGCCAGGAAAGTGGATGAAGGGAACATGGTGATGTTGTCTACCTTGTTAAAGGCAAGGCTTTTGACAAGATTCCGCATGGGAGGTTAGTTAGGAAGGTTCAGTCGCTACATATAGATGGGGAGCTAGTAAATTGGATTAGACACTGGCTCAAAGGAAGAAGCCACAGAGTGGTTGTGGAGGATTGCTTCTCTGAGTGGAGGCCTCTAGCTAGTGGAGTACAGCAGGAATTGGTGTTGGGTCCATTGTTGTTTATCATCTATATCAATGATCTGGATGATAATGTGGTAAATTGGATTAGCAAATTTGCTGATGATACAAAGATTGGAGGTGTAGTGGACAGTGAGGAAGGTTATCAAAGCTTGTAAAAGGATTTGGACCAACTAGAAAAATGGGCTGAAAAATGGCAAATGGAATTTAATGCAGACAAGTGTGACGTATTGCACTTTGGAAGGACAAACCAAAGTAGAACATACAGGCTAAACGGTAGGACTCTGAAGAGTGCAGTTGAACAGAGGGATCTGGGAATACAGGTAGAGAATTCCCTAAAAGCGACGTCATAGGTGGATAGAGTTGTAAAGAGTGCTTCTGGTACATTGGCCTTTATAAATCGGAGTATCGAGTATAAAAATTGGAGTGTTATGGTAAGGTTATATAAGGTATTGGTAAGTAGTTTAGAGTATTGTGTACAGTTTTGGTCACCTAGTTACAGGAAGGACGTAAATAAAGTTGAAAGAGTGCAGAAAAGGTTCACAAGGATGTTGCCAGGACTTGAGAAGCTGAGTTACAGACAGAGATTGAATAGATTATGACTTTATTCCCTGGAGTGTAGAAGAATGAGGGGAGATTTGTTAGAGGTGTATAAGATTTTGATGAGTATAGATAGAGTGAATGCAAGCAGGCTTTTCCACTGAGGCTAGGGGAGAAAAGAAACAGAAGGCATGGGTTAAGAGTGAAAGGAGAAAAGTTTAAAGGGAATATTGAGGGAGGGCTTCTTCACACAGAGAGTGGTGGCACTGTGGAATGAGCTATTGGATAAAGTGGTAAATGCGGGATCACTTTTAACATTTAAGAAAAACTTGGACGGGTTCATGGATGGGAGGGATATGGTCCAAGTGCAGGTCACTGGGATTAGGCAAAAAATGATTCAGCACAGACAAGAAAGGCCAAAAGGCCTGTTTCAGAGCTGTAATTTTCTATTGTTCTATGTTTCCAATTAGTCTGTTAATCTGCTGGGATCTTCCAAAGAAAAATTTCCCTTTAAAGCAGTTTAACCCAGGAATACATAGCAAAGCGGGCCAAAATAATCCTGTTTTCAGCTAATACATTGTTTAGAAAATAATGAAAGGACACATCAGAGTGCGCTCACATCCTCTTCACTTATTGGTCAAAAACACAAAGCTATCAGAAACTGAAGTTGTAAACTATATTTTAACACTGGAATAAAAGGATTTTTTTTACGTAATGCATTATGGACAGTAATATTACCATTCTTGCTGACCATTTTTTCATTCCCAGTCCATCTCATTCTAAATCAAAATCACTTCAGAATCCAAATCCGTTCATTGGATGCGTTACAACTAAGTGGATTCAAGATGGATACTCCAAATTACCTTCCTCATACTGATCATGTAATTTTGTAAAATTTTCGTACTGGGAAGACATTTTTCATTCTTCATTTATATGAAATTACTTCTCAAAGAGATGATTAATGGAAAAGAAATTATCATTTTGCAGAATTTTCCACTGAGTTAAAACTACTGCAAACAAATGGCTCCCTTTGGCTATAAAACATCTGCAGTACAAGCGGAATTTTTTTTAATCTACATGAAGTGGGGTTAATAATGGTAAATACTACCACTAAAATTTATACACAAAAGAAACAACTTGAATTCATATAACATCTTAACACAATAAAATACTACACATTGGTTTATACAACAAGATGTAACATTGCCACATTAGAAAATTCGAGACAGATGATTCAAAAATTCATCAAGGGGGAAAAAACATAACAGCAGACATCTCAAACTGCTTTAGGATAATTATGGAGAAATGTGACAGAGAAGGGACTAGATAAAGTGTTCTTTTGGAGAGTGGGTGCAAAATCAATAGGCAGAATTGATTATCTTTTAGTCAAGTTAATTTCAATTACTGTGACATTTCGTGAAACAAAAACAGAAGCCTTGAGTTTAAATACAAATCATATTGAGAGCAGTAACTTCTATATTACAATAAGTCTCACAACACCAGGTTAAAGTCCAACATGTTTATTTGGTAGCAAAAACCAATAGCTTTCGGAGCGCTGCTGTAAGTGGGAGTTCTGTTCACAAACAGGGCATATCAAGACAAACTCAATTTACAAAATTACAATATACAAGTAATTGATCTTAAAGGTACAGACTGTGTGAGTGGAGAGAGCGTTAAGCACAGGTTAAAGAGATGTGTATTGTCTGTAGCTAGGGCAGTTAGTGAGATCTTGCAAGCCCAGGCAAGTCGTGGGGATTACAGATAGTGTGACATGAACTCAAGATCCAGGTTGAGGTCATGCTCATGCATGCGGAACTTGGCTTTTAGTTCCTGCTAGTTACTCTGTATTGTTGTGTGTCGTGAAGGCCGTCTTGGAGAACGCTTACCCGAAGATTAGAGGCCGAATGCCCGTGACTGCTGAAGTGTTCCCCAACAGGAAGAGAATCCTCTTGCCTAGTGATTTTCAAGCGTTGTTCATTCATCCATTATCATAGTGTCTGCATGGTCTCCTCAATCAACTATGCCTTGGGACAACCTTTCCTGCAGCGTATCAGGTAGACAATGTTGGCTGAGTTGAAGAGTATGTATTGTGTACCTAGTGGATAGTATTCTTATATTGCTGTGGCAGGGTTGTGTGATGTTGTGGTCACTGTTCTCCTGAAGGCTGGGTAATTTGCTGTGTACCATGGTCTGTTTGTGGTTGTGAGGTTGTTTGAAGGCAAGAAGTGGGGGTGTGGGGTTGTTCTTGGCAAAATGTTCGTCTTCATCAATGACATGTTGAAGCCTGCAGAGAAGATTTGTACTCCAGGGAAGTACTGAATGACGAAGGGTACTCTGTCCTCCGTATCTCATGTTTGCCTTCTGAGGAGGTTGGTGTGGTTTTTCGCTGTGATGCATCGGAACTGTCGATCAAGGAGTTGAGCATCATATCCTGTTCTCATGAGGGCACGGTATATACTCCTGCAACTTGGCCAACATTGTCTACCTGTTACGCTGCAGGAAAGGATGTCCCGAGGAATGGTACGTTGAGGAGACCATGCTGATGCTTTGACAATGGACAAATGAACACCGCTTGACAATCACCAGGCAAGAGTGTTCTCTTCCTGTTGGGGAAGGCTTTATCAGTCACAGGCATTCGCCTCTGATCTTGGGTAAACGTTTTCGAAGAGACCTTCATGACCCACAACGCAGAGTCGCTGAGCAGAGACTGATAGCCAAGTTCCACACATGATGACAGCCTCAACCAGGATCTTAGTGTGGCATGAACCTATCTGTAATCCTATGACTTGTCTGGGTTTGCAAAATCTCACTAACTGTCCCAGCTGAAGACAATACACATTTCTTTAACCTCAGCTTAACTTCTCTCCACTCACATTGCCCCTACCTTTAAGACTTAATTACCTGTAAAGACTCACATTCCAACTATTATTTTATAAATTGAGTTTGTGTCTTTACATGCCCCATTTGTGAACAGAATTCCCACTTCTCCTATGAAGGGGTACTGCTCTGAAAACTAGTGGGTTTTGCTACCAAATAAACCTGTTGGACTTTAACCTGGTGTTGAGTCTTCTTACTGTGTTTACCCCAGTCCAGCGGCGGCATCTCTACATCATGACTTCTGTATTACAGCTAGCAATAGAAGGAACCGATAATACAGAAAGGTAGTCTGATATCAACCGTATCACATAGTTACCATGTTATTGATGATTAGACTTCAAGGTGCACTTTTCAAACAAACTAGTAGAACAGAGTCTATAGTAAACCTAGTTACTGGCCATCTGTCGCCTCCTATTCGACCAACACTGAACCATTTAACCTCCTGTGGGTTAGTTAAGAACTAAATTAAAATTAAGAATTTTTACATTAATGAGGCTACCATTGATGTCTACGTGGTGTCTGTCACTTTACAACAGTACCTTCACAGTCAATTCATTACAATGTAAGCCACACTTGTGACTAATAAATTAACTTTTAAAACTTTACAACAGAAGTGAGTTACCTGACCTGAGGGACACATGGAAACTGAGTGAATGATTACGCCAGTGTGCGCTCTGGAACTATGTTGTAAACATATAGAACTAGGCTCTGTCCCTGGGCAGCCTTCATTCTGCATAAACCTCTGTACCAAAATTTCTCTGATCAAAAAATACCTTTTGTTCCTGACAAAGTCTGAAATCAATTGGCAATGCTATGACAGCCACAATATATTGATGACAAAATGGAATTGATTAATTGGCACAGATCATCCGAGAGTATTAGGTTTAACAGAAGTTGCTAAAGGATAGTTCTTGGACTCAGAGCGATTTGTTGAACCGCGTCAGATTCTGAGGGGCACTCTAAGTAACAAACTCAGTGTGGCCAGCAAGTCAAGACATTTTACAGTTACACTATAGAAAACATTGTTTCTGGTTGTATCACAGCTTGGTATGGCTCCTGCTCTCTACAAAAAGTTGTGAATGTAGCCCAATCCATCTCGCAAACCAGCCTCATCCATTGACTCTGTTTACACATCCCCCTGCCTCGGCAAAGCAGCCAGCATAATTAAAGACTGCATGCATCCCGGACATTCTCTGTTCCATCCTCTTCAGTCGGGAAAGATACAAAAGTCTGAAGACATGTACCAATTGACTCAAGAACAGCTTCTTTCCTGCTGCCAGACTTTTGAATGGACCTACTTTGCACTAAGTTGTTTTTTCTCTAGCTATGACTGTAACACTACATTCTGCACACCCATTTCCTTCTCTATGAACAGTATGCTTTGTCTGTATGGTGCGCAAGAAACAGTACTTTCACTGTATGTTAATACATGTGACAATCATAAATCAAAGATTTAGAAAGACATTTTAAAAGTTAAAATGGGGACTAATTCAGGAGCAGGAAAGAGAAATTAAAAGATGACAGGAGTTTGAAGAACAAGGTATATCCAAATATAATAAAGCTGTGTTTCAGATTTAAAAAGAAGAAATCTGAAATCAAAGGTAGAGATTTGGTCCAGTTAAAAGGAAAGAAAATACCGCAAGGAGCTACAGGACTTCTCCCAAACACTTGGGGAAATGAAGAGCTCAGATTCGTAAGACTCCCAATCTGAGAAGAGTCATCTCTGGCAATAGTCCCTGCACTGGGAGTCTGCAGGAGGCCAGGTTTGAAATTTTGTTTGAAAATAAAGCAGTTGAAAATATTTATTAAAATATTCCCGACTGACACCACAAGTGAACTTGACAAAAACATCGTTAAAAAGAGAGAAAAACAGAAACAAACAGAAAAAGGAAAACTTCAGATATTGATATTAAAAAAAACTTCCATCAGCTCATAAAAGTTAAGCAGTTAAAAAGGGTTTAAGGAGTTCCTGCCAAAATCCCAAAATTTGCAGGAAAAGCTGAGATAGAAACAGCAGCTGTTAGCAGTTTAAAATAATGGACGGTCTTAAAATAGTGATACATTTAAAGTTGAGCAACATTTAATGCCACAACCATAAGAACGAGAAGGAACAAGAAATTCAGAAGATCCCAGATTCAGAACAAATCTAAAAATGGTAGGGCAGGTCTGAAGCAATATGAGACTTAAAAGGAGGAAATTAAGACCGCAAGAAAGAAGCAACACTAGATCTAGTGGGCAGTAACGGTCCCTTGAGAGTGGGGGCGGTGAAAGGTCCCTAAAGGTGGCATTGAAAGGCCTCAGAGCACAAAAAATCCCAGGAGACAATGAAAAAACCAAGCAACAGCACCAAAAAATCCTAAATAAATAAATAGCATAAACCAAAATAGAGTTTTGTCCCATCCTTTTGTACTAAAATGAGACATTCTTTGAAGTTGCAGCAATAAAATACAAACAATAAAGCTATAATCAGTCAGAAAATAAGATAAACCACAGCAGAAGTAGCAGAAAGAATGAATAGTTGGATAAACTTTATTGAGAATTACAGCAAATAGAAAATAAAGTTTGTGACCTTTAATCTAATGAGAAGAGATCCAGCTACATCAAAGCTTCGTTATGAAATATATGGAAGTAGCTAGAATCAGGGCCAATTAAAAAAAACAATTCAACACACAAATAAGTGGTGAAGGAACTGGAGTTAGAACATAAAGATATGAATAAAAGGTAAGGATGATCAAGAGAAAAAGCACAGCTGGAACTCAGTTATAGAGGTCATAGCATGGGATTAGAAGAGCCAAGAAATTATCGTGTAATGGATGCTATCTATTTCATCAGTGAGAACTGCTCATTTCAGGGTAAAGCATTTGAAATATTTGATCCATGGCACTCATCCTGTATCATCTACTTCAAAAATCTCACAAATTAGAGTAGAACTATAATTTACCAGAACTATGGGCAACATGGTGGCACAGTGGATAGCACCACTGCCTCACAATGCCAGGGACCCAGGTTCGATTCCCCGCTTGGGTCATTGTCTGTGTGGAGTCAGCAGTTCTCCCCGTATCTGCATGAGTTTCCTCCAGGTGCTTCAGTTTCAAAGAACAAAGAACAAAACAGCACAAGAAATAGGCCCTTCGGCCCAACGAGCTTGCGCCACCACCCCGATGTTCCCACTTCTACCCGTGATCCCTGTCTATGTTTATAGATCTATGGACTAAAAACCAAATTTGAGACAATTTAGGAAGAATTTGATTTGCCAATTAGCCTAAGAGCACATCTTTGGGACGTGGGAGGAAACCGGAGCACCCAGAGAAAACCCATGCAAGCACGTGGAGAATGCGCAAACTCCCACAGACACAGGCCCAAATCCATGTATCTGCACAGCACAGCGATAGTCACTGAGCTGTCGTGTTGCCCATCAAATGGTCCAGGTCAAGCGTACACTAACAATGTGAAGCACTAGAATACTCTCGAAAAAAAAATCCAAGAGCAGCCCCCCCCCGACCCATCGTGTGTATGCCCCTTGTTAGACAACAAGGTTGACCAAAGCACCTGTAGGATAAAAACAAGTACGTTCATCTATATCATCTATTTACACACTTCCCAGGGACTCCCAAGGTTCACGATCCCTATTTTAAATCAGTTTTCTATACCCCTCCATTCCCATTCTGTTCATGTGCCCATCTAAGTATTTCTTAAATAACTCCAGAGTACCTGCCTCCACCACTTTACTTGGCAGCGCATTCCATACCCCCACCACCCTCTGTGTGAAAAAACTCTCTCTCGCATCCAAATTATATCTTGCCCCCCTCACCCTAAGCCCGTGATCCCTCGTAGGAAAAAGCTTAACCCTGTTTATTCTATCTATACCCTTCATAATCTTGTACACCTCTATTAGGTCTCCTCTAAGTCTACGTCTTTCTAAGGAAAACAGCCCCAATTTGCCTAACCTCTCCTCGTAACTCAGACCTTCCACACCAGGCAGCATCCTGGTAAACCTCCTCTGCACTCTCTCCAGAGTTTCCACGTCCTTCTGGTAGTAAGGCGACCAGAACTGGATGCAGTATTCCAAATGAGGTCTAACCGACGTTTTATACAACTGCAACATTAAAGGCCAGCTCTTGTACTCTATGCCTCTTCCTATAAAGGCTAGCATATTATATGTTTTCTTTACAACCTTCTCCACCTGCTCTGCCACCTTCAGAGACTTGTGCACCTGCACCTCCAGGTCCCTCTGCGTTTCTATACTCTTAATAGGTCTTCCCTTTCTCACGTACCTCCCCGCTAGTTCTTCCTCCCACTATCCAAAAGATGTGCTGGTTAGATGCATTGACCATGCTAAATTCTCCATGTAGCTGAACAGGTACCGGAGCGTGGTGACTAGGGAATTTTCACAGTAACTTCACTGCAGTGTAAGTCTACTTATGACACTAATAAATAAACTTTTAAAACAACTTTAAACTTTCTAGGAATCTAATTAAATGATTGAACTGCAGTTGCATGTGAAAACAATGGACAAACCAAACAGAGAACACAATCGTTGGAAGTTAGCACTTCAGAAAATTGTCTAATAAAAAAACGACAAGGAAGAAATGCTGAATGTAGAAAGAAATATTGAATTCAACAGTTCAAAGCAACTGTAACAAAAAGAGCAATTGTCTGAAAAGATGCAAGATATAAGTAGGAAGGAGTAGTTCAAAGAGAATGATTGATTCATCTTGGAAGAAACTCGAACAGATAAATTGAATCAATACCAAAACTGGATGCATGGAATAAACTCAGGTTTAAGCAGAAGATTGATTGATACAGAAAATGGAAGGAAAGATATAGCTTAAATTAAGCTATTCAGCTGAAGGAGATGTGTTAGAGAGAACTGGACAAAGCAACCAGGCAGAGAAGGAAACATGCCAGAACAAGATCGCTGAAATGATTACGTTAATGGAAATGCACAAGAACTAAATTGATCAATGGAAAAAGTATCGAATTGAAATGCTACGAAGAGAAGAAACTTTATTACATGACTTAAGTACCAGAAAGAAAGTACCACGACCATTTCTTCACAATACTCAGGATAATAATTTCCAGTGAAAACGAACAAATTAAACAGGTGGTGATACAAAATCAGAAAAATATCAAGTCATGAAACATGTTACAAACCTATGAATCAGGAGTAGGATTAGGACACTCAGCCCCTTGAGCCTGCATTCAAGATACAATTGATGGGAGCTCTAGAGGCTCAAGACTTTCAGAAAAAAACTTCCTTCATTCTAGATATCCCAACACGAAGAAATGTCCTCACCATCTCCACTCTGTCAATAACCCTTTGTGTCTTTAGATTTTATTCAAGTCATCTCTTACTCTTCTAGAGGTGGATACAAACCAAACCTGCCCAACTTTTCTTTTAAGATAACCTACCCATTCTTGATATTAGTTCAGCAAACCTTTTTGAACTGCTTTTAACACATTGACATCTTTCTTTAAATAGACATTTTTACAAATAAAGCATCTTTCCCCATTTTCATTGATTCATTTATTTTTATTGCAAATATTTTAATGTATAAAGTGATCCAAATATTTCAAGTGAATAAAACAAGGCATAACTTGAAAATTGCAGACATGATATTTGATGTGCTAGCATAAAGACAGGAGCTGGATCTAGCTGAACAGATTCTGCCAGCTTAGTTAATACCTTGATTATTTTCATCCTTTAACTAGTTGTATTTCAATATCAGTAGTTAAATCATTTATAGCCCTAAATCTCAAGTGCAAAATGCCAACATTCGGTCTCCGTTTCACCAACACTCAGTTTTGCTCCCTCAGTGTGGCTTTGAAGAGCCACCCCATTATCTTGTGAACCCCCGGGACAGGGAATGCCAGAAGAATTACTACTCATAGAAATAAAAATGGAGTTCACCCGATCACAACCAACTGTTAGGTAAACAAAAGACAGGAATTTGAATGTCAGTCATGAGGTGGAACTTGTAATTTTAAAAAAAAATCTGAATACCAAACAATGCAAGATTGCAGACACAAAAAGAGAAATAGGCATTACAATAAGATGAGCATCAAATCACTCAGTAAACTTGTGCACAGAGCCTGCTCTTGACAATTCAGAGTTGTATTTTGTGCTAAAATAATTTATCCAATAATTTGAACAAAGCAATGTAAAAATTAAAATCATCAGAATTTTAATTGAGAGCAGTCTGTATAAAAATATGATTCAAGTTCAAAAGCCCCTGCAACATGCAATAAGCAATTATAACAATTTCAGTATAGCCACAGCACTTACTATCACAATATTTTTACTGTAATTCAGGCATTTACAGAGTTCTGGGTATATTTGCTTGTATGCAACTAAAACTGGAGGTTTTCCACAAAAACATTAAAGCAGTTGATTAAATGCACAGTATGTATTATTCCATTTCAATCCAATTTAAGCTAATGGTAAAATATTTTAATCAAATTTCTATCATACATTAATTTTTCAGAAGCAATGTCCATATTAACACATACGCACGCAATATCCCATACATAGATATTTAGACATATTCAGGGGTGGGGGGAACTGTGAAACAAAGAGCCCACGATTGTCTATTAAATATGTGTGTTATCAATTAACTAGCCCTGGCACCTGTTAGTGGCATGCATCTTTATAATATCCCTCTTCTAACTAACTTCCTCCTCCTGCAGCAGACCAATGATGAAACTGACTTAATTTACATCTGATCAAAAAATTCACCCATTTTTCCAATGACTCTGGAAATATCTATTCTAAATTGCTTCTGTCTGCAACTTACTCAAGAGGTGAGAAGAAGTGATTAGGCATTTTATAAAAGACACCTGCCAGCAGATGATGATCTAGGTGCCGGGGCAGGGGGTGGGGGGGACGTCCTGTTCTTACACTTCTTGTGGGGCAGAGGTCAGCCAATCATTGCCTCAAAATCAAATAAGCATTATGTTAAAGCACAAAAATCTGAAAATCCAATGATGTCATTTGTGAGGAAACTGGAGAGAGGTTAACCAACAGTTGGAACCTTGTCCCAAGCAGCATTCCTTTTTAAAGAATGAATTAATATCTTATTGTACAACACATTATATAATATTTACACAAAATGCCTGCAAGCAACTAAAATTGATTATAATGCCTTATTGCATTAGTTTATAAATCTACTGCTTTGATTATTAAAAAGATACGTAATTAAAACTTAAAAAGGATTGAAATATCTGCATTGGTGCTCCCTATCTCAATACAAACACTTCTCCTGCACCAGGGCTCATGCCATGAATGGAGTGTCACTATGAGAGTGCTGGCAGCTAACATATTCCAATTACTTGCCAATATTAGCATCAGAAATTGCATTCCGTCACCTGCATTGAGTTCTGGATCTTCCTGCAACTCTTGGAGAAATTAATGGAGATAGATAACACTCCCTTTAATTCTTCAATTTGTTACAAAACATTTTATGTGATTTCATTGTCAATAACGTTAGGTACTTCTCTGCCTAATTTGTTGCTGTTGCTAGCTAACTATAAATGCTTTGAAAACTCTAATAATCTTATGTGCAGAAAGTAACCGTAATGTGTATTGATGCTTTGGGATAGAAACACAGAACATTGAGCTAACACTCAGTTACTTGCGCGTCAGTGCAATCTTCCCTCCCATGCATCTTAAATAGCTTTCTTTACAAATAAGGCATAAATCTAAAACAACTTGAATGTTCAGAAACATCTCATAATTTATAATGTTTGCTGCAATTGGCCAATTCCATTTAAAATAATGAAAGACCAAATAAAAATAAAACAATTTTAGTGCAACAATATGCTTAAAGTGAATAAGTTCAACCATAAGTCAGGTAACCAGATTACATTTCTCAACGATATTCAAATATCTCAGTAAAATGATTAATCCCTGAAATGATCGGTTTAGATCCTAAAATGAGCGACTGTGAGAAATGTTGCAGGAGCTAATTCTGGATTCAAAGTTAGTTCAGTGATAGCCGGATTCTGCAACCATTTCAAAGCTGACATAAGGCAGTAAAGTGATCAACTTCCATCAGGTGAAGGCTCTGCAGCACAAAGTGAATCACTGACTTCCCATTGCCAGGCAGGAGTTCCAGTAATGGGAGAATTCAGCAGCTCAGCTATTAGAAACTTTTTCATTATCCCTTTCAGACTGAGCCGCAACTACAAGGCAACTGCTGAGGTGGAGGGAGTGGGGTGGAGAGAAATAAAGTCAAGTTAGTCGCAATAAATTTTCACAACCAAAAACACAGATGCACAATCAATGATCTATTCCAGTCAGTCAATGCACTGAATGATAATTGCATTGAATTTACATCTTAAATATAAAGGCAAAGTATCATGCAGTTTGATTTGATACTGGAGAATGGGATAAATTCTCAATGGCATTGATAAGCTTATAGTTTATTTACACATGGAAGGAGCAGCAAGAGAAAAGGGAAGGTCTGTGATACAGTGCAGGGCAGGGGAGACTAAATGACAAAAGGTTCCTTGGTAAAAAAAACCAGAGAGACAAAAAGAGCCAAAACGTGTTCGAGTGAGATGCGAATGACTACATTTCAACTGTTTGGATGGTAATGACAAGACCAAACCAGCAAAGGAAAGAAACACATAACAAGATGGAGGCAGAGTTTACAGTCTGAAATAGTGCAGTTATTTGATGGCAGCCATCACGCTATAAGGGACAAAAATGGCAAAGAATGAAATGGTTGAATATGGAGGCTGGTGGAATGGAAGATAAGACATGGGAAACTTATTATGATTCTAGAAGGTGGATGAAGGGGCAAGAGAAAAGAGCTTGCAATAGCTCAGACAGGGTACAGGATTTGCAAACCATGCCTGCAGGCAATCTTTATTTAGCCGAGATAACAAGAATTAAATTTGGAAGTGCTAAGATGAATGGTTGTACCATCTGAATAGAAGTGAAGGAGACAGAGCAACTGGAAGAATGGAATGGAGTCCTTATAGGATGTTGAGTGTGAGGAATTGTAGTGAAGGCAGCTGTGGGATTCTAATAAATATTAATTGTCAGCTTATCCCCAGAAATGGAGATAGTGAAGTCCAGGAAGGGAAGGCAAAAGTCAGAAATAGGTCATGTGAAGATGAGAAAAGGGTGTAAATTGGAAACATGATCAATGAAACTTTCCAGTTCCAGGTGAGGGCACAGCTGAACACATTAAAATTGTTCCTCTGTTGTTTGGCATTCAAAATGTGGATATGCCAGCATTGGACTGGGGTAAACACAGGGACTTTAATCTGGTGTTGTGGGACTTCTTACTGTGGCATTCAACACAGAGATCAAAGAACTATGGTCATGCTGACAGTAACATCAGTTCCAATTATCGAAAAGCAATTCGACTGACTCATCAACCTCTCTTTTCTCTTTCTAAAAACAGTATCACAAAGCGGTTGCTTCTGTTTCAAGAAAGGCCCAGATCCTCTCTTAGCCTAAAGTCTCCTTTCCTCCCATCATCTCCAGTTTAGCTGCCAGAGTTTCATTAGAATGTCTCACTGCTCTGCAGAATTTAAAAAAAAATTTAATGCCACAATGACCCAGTTGAAAATGTGGATGTTGAGCAACTGAGCAGTATAGTGACAGATAAAGAAGGGCTAAAAAGACTGGCAGCACTCCAACTAGAGAAGTCACCAGGCCAGGTTGAGATACATACTAGATTGCCGAGAAAGGAAGCAAATTGCAGAGCTGTTGACAGAAATTCTCCAGGTCTCCCTGGACACAAGATTAGTTCTGGGGGACTGGGAGATTGCAAATGTGACGCTGTTGTTTGAGAAAGAATTAAAGGATAGCCCAGGAAACCACAGACCTGTCAGCTTGACATCAATACTGAGAAAACTGATGGAAGCCATAATTCAGGATAAGATAATTGCAGTTAGTTAAAAAATTAGTTAATATGAAACAATCAACATGATTTTGTCAAAGGCAAGACATGCCAGACAAATTTAATTGAGTTTTTTTGATGAGGTGACACAGGCAGTGGCTGAAGGGAGTGCCATGGATGTTGTATGTTTGGACTTTCACAAAGAGATTGATACAGTGCCAAGTGGCAGGTTGGTTAACAAATTAAAAATGTTTGGGACTGATGGCTCCTTGGCAGCAAAGATTAGAAATAGGCTCAGAGATAGGAAACAGAGAGTAGGTATAGATGGGTATTTCTCGGACTGGTGATGAGTTGAAAATGGTGTTTGCCCAGGCATCAGTATTGGAACCTTTGCTTTTTCTGATTTAAATGAATCGTTTAGAGATGGGCTTTGAGGTCAAAATCTCTAAATTTGCAGATGATATTAAGCTAGAATAATGAATTGTGAGGATGATGTGGAGAGATTTCAGAAGGGTGCGGACAAGTTAGCCAAATGGGCAGACACTTAGCAGATGAATTTCAATACAGCAAAACTTGAGGTAAGGCATTTTGTCAGAAGAAACATGGGGAAACAATCCAGGCTCAATGATACAACTTTGAGGGGAATACAGGAGCAGAAGAGGGGTGGGGTGTCCCCTCTGGGCTCAAGTGCATCATTTTCTGAAGATGGTCAGGCACATTGAAACAGTTGTTGAGAAGATTTATAGAATTCTTAGGTTTATAAATAGAGGCATAGAGCATAAAAGCAAGGAAGTGGCGTTACACTTCTACAAATCATTGGTCAGAACACATTTGGAGTATTGTGTTGAGTTCTGGGTACTTTATTTAAGGAAGGATATTAAAGAAGGATATTAAAGAGAATGCAAAGGACGTTAACTAGAATAATACAATGAACGAAGATTTTAGGAAAGATTAGAGAAATTTGGCTTATTCTCCTTGGTGTAGAGATGCCGGCGTTGGACTGGGGTAAACTCAGTAAAGTTTGACAACACCAATTTTAAGTCCAACCAATTTATTTGATAGTAAATCAGTGAGCTTTCGACTTTTCGTCTTCGTCAGGCAAATGCAGTGTTTGCATTTGCCTGACGAAGACGAAAAGTCGAAAGCTCGCTGATTTACTATCAAATAAATTGGTTGGACTTAAAATTGGTGTTGTCAAACTTTACTGAGTTTATTCTCCTTGGAACAGAGAAGATTAAGAGGTGACCTTATTGAGGTATTCAAAATTATGAACAATTTTTACGGGGTAAAGGAGGTTGTTCTGTTTCCATTAGTTGGTACACCAATGACTAGGAATCATAATTTCAAGATGGTCAGCAAGAGATCTAGGAGTGAATTGTGAGAAACTTCTTTATTCTAAGTATTTTTAAAATTTGGAATGTACTGTCAGGGATGAGGGCTGGAGGGAGACTTTACAACAGGCTCAAAAGAGAGCTAGATACATATTTGAAAGCGATAAATTTGCAGAGAGGGGGTTGGAGAATGAGACTAGCTGGTGCAGATATGATGGGCCAAATGGCCTCCTCCTGTGTTGGTAAACTCTAATTTGTTCACAAAGATTTTGAATAGCTTTATTTTTCATGCTGAGGCAAAAAGTGTAAAGTAGAAAATAGGCCATACACTATAACAGGAGAAAAGTTAAGATTATATCTGATATAACATTTGAATCATTCCAATTTAACTTGGACAGCTAATTGTAACAAAGAATTACAACAAAAAAGGCATACCCATCAATGCCAGCTCAACAGTCAAAGTTTAAAGTTTATTTATTGTCACATGTAGGCTTACAATAACACTGCAATCAAGTTACTGTGAAAATCCCCTAATTGTCTGGCATCTGTTAGGATACACCGAGGGAAACTTTAGCATGGCCAATGCACCTAATCAGCACATCTTTTGTCCCTGATATTGGAACAGCAGTGCTAACCACTGTGCTACCATGCTGCTTTGGACTGGAGGGGGAAACCAGAGCACACAGAAGAAGCCCACACAGACACAGGAGAACTTGCAAACTCCACACAGGCAGTCACCCAACGCTGGAATTGAACCCTAGTTCCTGGTGCTGTGAGGCTAACCACTGAGCCACATTATGGTTCTCCCTCCATTTATTTATTGGCATCACACCTCAGGCTTCGGATTGATTTAATGTACATTCACCAAAATAATGGGACTAAGAGGGAGTTAAGTTGAGGATAGGTTGCATAAACATGACTTGTATCCCTTTGAGTACAGAAGGCTGATAGCTGATCTGATCAAGCTGCTCAAAACAATAGCAATTTAATAATAGAGAAGCTATTTGCTCTAGCAAAGGAATCCAGAACAAGGGGAAATAATCTTAAAATGAGAGCCAGGGCAAAATTTGGAAGCAGTTCCTTCAACTAAAGAGTAATGGAAATCTGGAACTACAACCCCAACATCCTTGTCAAAAAGTATGGGTATGGAAATTCAAGTGATTTCAAGTCTGAGATCAGTAGATTTTGGTGGCCAAAGACATAAAGGA
The DNA here is from genome assembly GCA_024679065.1 of Sphyrna mokarran. NCBI lineage: Eukaryota > Metazoa > Chordata > Chondrichthyes > Carcharhiniformes > Carcharhinidae > Sphyrna > Sphyrna mokarran. The sequence continues at coordinate 82,519,746 of JAGIQG010000007.1, read as the reverse complement.
ATGTGGTTCAAAGGCAAGAAAATGGTACAGATAGAGAGTGCTGGAACAAACATCAGGGACTGAAGTGCCAGCTGCTACAATCTACAAAAGGGTTAACATATATGGCAGCTTTTTGTGTCAACTTAAAACATAAGTTATTGCAACATTTGTTTAAAATCTTGTTGGGTTTTCAATATGAACCTGAAGCATAAGATTACAAGATAAAGGTATTTCTAGTCAGGGCTGTGGACCACAACAAATAATGGCAGTTTGCACAACCCGACATAATACAACCGATCACGGTTGGTCTAGTGTGAGATTCTTACCAGAAATTTTTAGAGCTGATATATTGGCCACAACAGTTTCATCAGCAGGTGTGAAGCTGCCACATGGAAACTCGTTGTTCTGTATTAAGAATGGTTGCAACATAATCAGTGTGTTTAGAAGCAGCTTTGACATTTTGGGAAACATGCTCGTTCCAGGGAAGGAGAGAAAAGAACAAAACTAACAATCACCAGATCAGAAGTTGTTTGTATTTCTGTATGTTTTTTTCTTTTAGTTTTGTTTTCTCTTACTTCTTTAGTTGCCTACGGCTGCCTTTTTTGGCAAGTACAGTTCTTTTCTTTTGACACGTATTGTAGGCCTACAACAACCAACTTCTGTAAATTTGTATTTTTGCATTTTATTTCAGTTTTGCTCTTGATTTTAAGTTTGTATTAAACATTTGCAAAGTTACTTCATAGATTTCGATTTAAAACTAAGCATTATTGTGCTTTGATCAAGTTAAGTTATTAATCAATGGTAATCAGTGATATTAACCTTCAAATTTTTTTTCAAGATCATCTTTTTCATACTGACCATACTGATATTTTGTCTATATCACTGTTTTTGCTTTTCAACCTAGACTTAGTAAATTAAAAGTTGGCTTTGTTTAATTATTTATCAACTATCAATAGTTATCAAGTATTTACTATTTACATAGATGATCTGGAGGAAGGGGTAGAGTGCAGGGTGACGAAATTTGCTGATGACATGAAGACGAGTGGAAAAGCAAATTGCATGGAACGTGTGGAAAGCCTGCAGAGGGATCTGGATAGGTTGAGTGAGTGGGCGAGGACCTGGCAGATAGAGTATAATGTTAGCAAGTGTGAGGTTATCCACTTTGGTAAGAATAATGGTAGGAAGGATTACTATTTAAATGGAGAAAAGCAGCAGCATGCGACAATGCAGAGGGATTTAGGGGTCCTCGTGCATGAATCACAAAAACACAGTATGCAGGTGCAGCAGGTGATTAAGAAGGCAAATGCGATGTTGGCCTTCATAGCTAGGGGGATAGAATATAAAAGTAGGGAGGTTCTGTTGCAGCTGTATAGGGTGTTGGTGAGGCCGCAGCTGGAGTACTGTGTGCAGTTTTGGGGTCCGCATTCGAGGAAAGATATATTGGCCTTGGAGGGGGTGCAGAGAATGTTTACTAGGCTGATACCAGAGATGAAGGTGTTGGATTATGAGGAGGGACTGAATAGGCTAGGTTTATACTTTGAGTTCAGAAGGCTGAGAGGGGATCTTATAGAGATGTGTAAGATAATGAAGGGGATGGATAGGGTAGAGGTTGAGAGATTCTTCCTGCTTAGCAAAGATAGCAGGACTAGAGAGCACAACCTCAAGATTTTGGGGGGGGGGGTTCAGATCGGAGTTGCGGAGGGGTTTCTTCATGCAAAGGGAGGTGAATCTTTGGAATTCTCTGCCTGATGAGGTGATGGAGGCTTCCTCACCGAATGTGTTCAAGTCAAGAGTGGATAGGTTTTTAATTGACAAGGGAATTAAGGGTTACAGGGAGAAAGCGGGAAAGTGGTACTGAACCACTACAGATCAGAAATTATCTTACTGAATGGCAGGGCAGGCTCGAAGGGCTGTATGGCCTACTCCTGCTCCTATTTCTTATGTTCTTATTTCTTATGTTCTTAATTAAGTCATTTTCCTTGAAGTCAGGACAATGAATAGTTTGAGGGTGGAGTGATCAAATATGGTGAGAAGATAGAATTAGATTGATGGCAGATGGGAGATACCCATCAAATGATGCATGAGCTCCTTGAATATTACAGAGTCTGCAAAGCCTTGCAGTGTATCTGTGGTGAATTTGATAAGGCTCATATTCAAGTCTGAGTAAAGCCTCAAAAGGCTGGAATGGAACCAGGGATTGGATTTAAAAGGCCACAGTATTTAAAATTTGGGGTTGTTGTCAGTGTGGATTATTCAACTACTCAAGAATACAGGAGGCCAATGCCTGTCAACAGATGGCGGTAGACATTCCAGTCAGCCAATATAAGATTATTCAGAGATTGGGTGATATACGAACAAAGGAAAATATCACCGTCTTGGGAGCGCTTGTAAAGATACTAATTTGGGGTTAATTTGTAATGTGTGTACTTATATACTACATTACAAATACATACTTGTAAAGTTGTCTTTTGTAATTTTCCTTTAATTAATAATTATCTAATAAAGTTTGTTGTTTTCATACATTAGTTGGTATAGTCTCTCTCAGTTCTGCTTATCCAGAGTATGGCCCCAAACCAAAATGAGACTCTGCAAGGGCCTCACGCCCCTTTACCGCAAGTCTGATTATTCCAAATTATATGAAAATTAAAATCCTCTTATCCTATTAACACTATTTTGCATTTATTGCATGCTTGCTTAACCATAGCATTTATACAACTATTACTTCAGAGCTACTACAAGGGGTGATATTCACAATTCTGCTGCAACTGTAAATCATATTTCTTAATCCTATCTGTAAAATCTGCACTATCCGTTTATCTTTCATTACATCCTTTCATCATTAAAACTATTTCTCTTCGTTTTTGTGTCTTTTCTGTAGATCTTGCAACCTGGCGGAGATATTGTTCCCAGTCCTGACTGTCTTGTAGTCATGCCTCCATAGCAGCTACTATGTCAGGCCCTCCAAAGTGAACTTGTACCTGGCAACTTATTCAAACATTTTGTACAAAGAAAACTTAACTGGACTAGACAGTCCCTGCTTCCTTAGCTCTAATGTTTCTATTTCTCTCTCCTGATTTAATTACTTTACATCATCCAATTTCTCTTTATTTGTGGTATCCAAAATATAATTTCTGAATGTTCATCTATGCTCTACCCTTTTTTTTGTTTGTTTTCAAGCTATTATTTAAACTGCTGCTTCTATCCAAGTTTTCTCTTCCACCTACTAGTTTAAACTGTCACTTTTCTGGTCATTCTTTCAGCTAAGTTCAGGTTCCAGCCTGGCTTAATTATAGATCATTGTAACAGTACAGTTTGGTATTAAAAGTCCATCTTTCTTCTTCCAATCAGACAAGGAGTTGGCTGTCTCAGCCTCTTGTCTTGACCATCATACATTCAATAGAGCAGGGAGAATACCATATGTAACTAAAATCATTGGAGAAGAAACAGAGTAAGCATGTTGAAATGGACAGCGAATATTGCACGTGCCAGAGAAAGAGGGGTTAATTTAAAGGTGCACTCAATAATAGCTTTTATCTTTTTGTGTAACTGTGAAACCATGCTGCCAGTCAGTACTGTCACTCACGTGGCTGGACTTGAAGAGTGCTATTTTCCTTACCTATTAATGCTTCTGACTGCCAGCGTCATCTTCCTCATCAGAATCTACAAATTAAACGTATGCAATTGTTAACCTCCTGATATTTTTCTGAGGATTGAGAAATTATGGATACAAATTATGTCTACTTTCAAAAGACGCATCTCATCAACACTGGTAACTATTTTCCTGATTTGAAAATGATAAATAAATAGAGAACGCCGTTGGAAGGTTGCACAAGAGACAATACTGTCATTTTCAGATGCTCTGCTTCTATAACTATATGCAAATAACAACACAGAAATATGTTATTCAGCTAACCAGTTCTTTGGGGTATTAAATTCCATAGAAGCATTCTAATTCCACTTATCTGCTCAATCCCCATTTTCCTTCAAACACCTCTCTAACTTATTCTTAAATGCTGACACAGTTGTGTTTCAATCAGCAAGTCGAGTCAGGATCCCACAGCCCCACAATCTCCAAATAGTTTCTCCTTTGCGAGAAACTTGGAGGTGGTTGCAGTGATGGAGACGTGGTTAAAGCAAGGGGAGCAGTGGCAGCTGAATATTCCTGGGTATAAGTGTTTCAGGCGTGACAGAAGAGGGTCCAGAAGAGGTGTGGGAGTGGCGTTGTTAGTTAGGGAGAGCATTACAGCGGTGCAGAGGGAGGACAATACAGAGGAGTTAGGAGTGGAGTCGCTATGGGTGGAGTTGAGGAGTAGAAAGGGGGCCATTACTATGCTAGGGGTGTATTATAGGCCACCCAACAGTCCGCGGGTAGTTGAAGGCATATGTAAAGACATTTTGGATAGGTGCAGAGAGAACAGAGTCGTTATAATGGGAGATTTTAATCTCCCTAAGGTGGATTGGAAGGTACCTAGAACTGGGGGTTTGGACGGGGAGGAATTTGTAAAATGTGTACTGGAAGGATCTTTGGAGCAGTATGTGGCTAGCCCGACTAGAGAGGGGGCTATATTGGATTTAGTTCTGAGTTCTGAGCCAGGGCAGGTAGTTGATGTTGTAGTAGGGGAACATGTGGCTAACAGTGACCACAATTCTGTCTACTTTAGGATACAGATGGAAAAGGATGCTTGTTGCCCTAGGGGTAGGGTGCTGAATTGGGGGAAGGCTAACTACGGTCGGATTAGGCAGGAACTTATGGAGACTGATTGGGAACGGTTGTTTGAGGGTAAGTCCACGCTAGGCATGTGGAAGCCTTTCAAGGGAATACTGAAAATGTTGCAAGAAAGATATGTGCCGGCTAAGAGGAAAGATGGGAAAGGTAGGATTAGAGAGCTGTAGATTACTAGGGATATTGAGGACATGGTTAGGAAGAAAAGAGAGGCATATGATAGGTCAAAGCAGCTGGGAACGGATACAGCGTTGGAGGAATATAGAGACAGTAGGAGGGAGCTCAAACGGGGAGTTAGAAGGGGGCATGAAATGGTCTTGGCAGATAAGATTAAGGAAAATCCAAAGGCGTTTTACTCCTGTGTTAGGAATAAAAGGGTGGTTAGAGGAAAATCGGACCTCTTAGGGACAGAGGAGGGGAACTGTGCTTAGAAGCCAAGGGAATGGGGGAGATCCTGAATGAATACTTTGTGTCAGTATTCACAAAAGAAAGGGCCTTGTTGACCGGTCCTGTCTCTGAGGGATCTGTGGACCAGTTGAGGGAAATATCCGAGGGAGGAAGTGTTAGAGTTTCTAGGTAGCATTAGAACTGATAAATCTCCAGGACCTGATGGCATTTATCCCAGGCTACTTAGGGAGGCGCGAGGTGAAATTGCCAGGCCTCTGACGCAAATCTTTGTCTCTTCTTTGGACACAGGTGAGGTCCCAGAGGACTGGAGAATAGCTAATGTTGTACCGTTGTTTAAAAAGGGCAGTAGGGATAACCCTGGAAATTATAGACTGGTGAGTTTGACGTCAGTGGTAAGGAAGCTGTTGGAGGGGATTCTTAGAGATAGGATGTATAGGCACTTACAGCTTTGTGATCTGATTAGGGGTTACTCAGCATGGCTTTGTTAAGGGGAGGTCGTGCCTGACGAATCTGATAGAATTTTTCGAGGAGGTGACGAAAACGGTAGACGAAGAGCGAGCTGTTGATGTCGTCTTATATGGATTTCAGTAAGGCGTTTGACAAAGTTCCTCATGGGAGGTTAGTTGAAAAGGTCAAGGCTACTGGGATACAAGGACAGGTAGCTAGATGGATAAGTAACTAGTAATAGGAGACAGAGAGTAATAGTGGAAGGGTGTTTTTCTAGCTGGAGGTCAGTCACTAGTGGGGTGCCGCAGGGCTCGGTACTGGAATCTGTTCTATTTGTAATATATATAAATGACTTGGAAGAGGGAGTAAGTGGAGGGATCAGCAACTCTGCAGACGATACAAAGATGGCTGGACTTGCTGATAGTGAGGAGCATTGTCAGGTGATACAGCAGGATATAGATAGGCTGGTAGCTTGGGCAGATGGAATTCAATCCTAATAAATGCGAGGTGATGCATTTCGGGAGAAAGAATGTAGGGGGGAGGTATATGATAAAGGGTAGACCTATTAAGAGTATAGAAACACAGAGGGACCTGGGGGTGCAGGTGCAAAGTCTCTGAAGGTGGCAGAGCAGGTGGAGAAGGTTGTGAAGAAAGCACATGATATGTTAGCCTTTATAGGAAGGGGTCTGGAGTACAAGAGCTGGCTTTTAATGTTGCAGTTGTATAAAACGTTAGTTATACCTCATTTGTTCTGGTCCAGTTCTGGTCGCCTTACTACCAGAAGGACGTGGAGACTCTGGAGAGAGTGCAGAAGTGGTTTACCAGAATGTTGCTTGGTATGGAAAGTCTGAGTTATGAGGACAGGCTAGCCAAATTAGGACTGTTTTCTTTAGAAAGACGTAGACTTAGAGGAGATCTAATAGAGGTGTAAAAGATTATGAGGAGTAGAGATAGAGTAAACAGGATTAAGCTTTTTCCTAGGATGGGCTCAAATAGCATGAGGGGTCACGGGCTTAGAGTGAGGGGGGTAAGGTATAATTTGGATGCTAGAAGGAATTTTTTCACACAGAAGATGGTGGGGGTATGGAACGCGCTGCCAAATAAGGCAGTGGAGGCAGGCACTCTGGAATTTTTAAGAGATAGTTAGATGGGCAGATGAACAGAATGGGAATACAGGGATATAGAAAACTGATTTAAAATAGGGGTCATGAGCCTTGGGAGTTCCCTGGGAAGTGTGTAAATTGTCGATGATATTGATGCATTTGTTTTATCCTACAGATACTTTGGTCCGCCTTGTTGTCTAACGGGCATACACACGATGGGTCGTGAGATTGCTGCGCTTGGATTTTTTGAGAGTAGCCTAGTGTTTCACGTCATTAGTGTACGCTTGACCTGGACCATTTGATGGGCAACTTGACAGCTCAGTGACTATTGCTGTGCTGTGCATAAACATGGATTTGGGCCTGTGTCTGTGGGAGTTTGCGCATTCTCCCTGTGTTTGCATGGGTTTTCTCCAGGTGATCCGGTTTCCTCCCACATCCCAAAGATGTGCTCTTAGGCTGATTGGCAGAACAAATCCTCCCTAAGTTGTCTCAAATTTGGTTCCAATGCATAGATCTATAAACATAGACAGAGATCATGGGTAGAAATGGGAACATCGAGGTGGCGGCGTGGGCTTGTTGGGCCGAAGGGCCTGTTTCCCGTGCTGTTTTGTTCTTTGTTTATCCATCAGTACCTTAAAGCTTACTGAATTGTGATCACTGTTCCCAAACTACTGAAATGTCGATCATCTGGCTCGGCTTATTCCCCAATACCAGGTCCTGTATGGCCCCTTTCCTTGCTGGATTAACTATATACCAGTTCAAGAAGCTCTCCTGGTTGCTCCTTATAAACTCTGCCCCATTCATGCCCCTAGCATTAAGTGAATCCCAGTCAATATTGTGGAAGTTAAAATCTCCCAGCACAACAACCTTGTTACTTTTATACCTTGCTAAAATTTACTGACATATCTATTCCTCTATTTACCATTGGCAGTTGAGCGGCCTATCGTAAACTCCAACATTGTAACTACACCTATTCTATGCCTGAGTTCTACCCATACTGCATTGCTGTACAGGTGCTGAAGTATCCTCCTGGAGTACAGATGTGGTATTCTCCTTAACCAGTAGTGTAACTCCCCCACCCATTTTACATCCCCCTCTATCCTGCATAAAATATTTGCAATCTGGAATGTTAAGCTGCCAATCTTGTCCTTCCTTTACCAAGTCTCTGTAATAGCAACAACATCATAATGCCAAACACTAATCCAGGCTCTAAGTTCATCTGCTTTACCTGTTAAATTTAAGATGATATGAAGAAATTTTTTATTTAAACACTGAGTCATTATGATCTGGAATGTATTTTCTGAAAGTGTGGTGGAAGCAGATTTAACAGTAACATTCAAAAGGCAATTGGATAACTTCTTGAAAAAGAAACATTAACATGTTGTTTGGGAAAGGGGGCAGAAAACTAATTAGAAAGTTCTTTTAAGTCACCAGCTCAGCTATGATGAAACAAACAACTTCCTTCTGTGCTACATTCTAGGATTCTATTTCAAATTTCTCTTCAATCAAAGTAGTCCCAATTTAGGTATTTTGTTATATTTGTAACTCCTAGCAGTATGCAGCAACCCGGTAAATCTGTGTAGAATCCCACTTTCCCATCAGCTCAACATCTTCCTTATAGCGTAGAGCTCAAAACTGCATGCGGTGGTCTAACTGGAATCTTACTGTATACCACAGCAAAGTGGGGGGAGGGAGTGTTGGGGTAAGAAGGCAAGAGTTTGTGGAGATTAAACTGTTTCATTTCAGTTCACAAAAATTAAATAAAGATTTACTAAGCAGATTTTTTTAAACGTCAAACTCGGCAACTTCTTCAATTAGAGCCAGTCCATGTCATCATTTATTTTTTGTTTTTTTTCCAAGAGGAAACGTTTTTAAAGCTTAGTTATTTATAGCAATTTCTGAAGGAGAGATCACCCAAGATCAGTGAAGTGATTGTTTTGTGGCTGAAAACAGTTGAACTTATTTACAACTAACACCTGCTACAACTTAACCCAGACAACATAGCTGAGAATCACACTATACGGGAAATACTCACTGCGGTTTAAGATCACGGCTCCAGAGATTCGGAAAACAGGCTCATGTAGCAGAAAAACAATCCCTCAAGGGGCCAATCTAAGTTTCAAGCTATCCCTCTAAAAAAATAACTGAACAAGAGGAGATGTGGTGGAGAGATGGAGCTCCCATCATATCACACATGGCTCTATGAAGTGACAGTTGGAACTGATACAGCTCACACCCTAATGTTAAATTTGCAGCACAACACTCTCAGGGAGGAAATTGAACTATTTCCAAAAATCAACCACATCAGCTACATTTATTACAGCTTCACTGTAAAATGGTCCCTTGCAAGCTAGCCCACAGATATCAGCGTGGTTATAACAGCAATTGTACTTCTGGGAATCAACATCAACTCAGCCTTTTCAGCGACTAGAACTGATCTTACATTTTAAAAAGAGGCTGAACAAAAGGCAGAAGTGCAGACTGAAACTGATACATCAGAAGTCAGCAAAATTCAGTAATCATTTATGTCACGAGATTAAACCTAATTTTAGAACCATATTCTACGGCATAAGACAGTATATTCTGAGCAGAACAATAGCATCCAAAAACTATTTAGCAAGCATTTATTATCCAAGAATATAATGCAATAAATCAAACTGAAACAGAACAGTAAATGCTAGATAAACTCAGCAGGACTGGCAGCATCTGTGAAGCGAGAAATACAGTTAACGTTGAGTCTGTACGAAACTTCTCCAGGAGTCTCCAAAGTAGACTCCAAACTTACTCTGTTTCTCAGCTCATAGGCACAGACACAGTGATGACACTTACAGCAATAAAGGAAAAGTACCAAGCAGCACACCCAGGTTCAACTGTTCAAAATGGTGTACTGGATGACTGGTCCCCATTCCATTTCAGAACACATTAAGAATATCATAACTTATGTAGGAAACAGTTAAAACAACCTGTATTTACATGATATCTTTAACAAACAAAACCCCAGGTTACCATAGAGAGATGATCAGACAAAATGTCAGCTGAGGCTCAGACAGGGAGAGATGTCAGGTAAGTGGTCACAATGTTTGATGAAAGAGCTAGGTTAAGGAAGAGAGAGAGGTCTGAAGAGCAGGGTGGGGTAAGCAGCATAACCAGATAAACAGTTGTTTGAATCTTGGAAAAATGAAATCTGAAATTGCTCACATTGTCAAGAGGCCAGGGAGGCATTGGTTAAGGGTTCCATTTTTGGCTCAGGTAAGAATCAGCAATCAGTGATTTGGGGAAGAAACTTTATTCCATCATTGTGGGTGCAGGAGATGGGAAGTTGTTAGGAAGTCGCAGGTCTAGAGGGATAATAAAATGAAGAGGTTACAGTTGAGTATGTCAGTGATGAAGGCTTTGGGAGGAGGCAGATTCCAGGAGATGCGGAGTTCCAGTGGCTCTCCCCAAAAACAAGGATAAGATGACGTCATCAATGTAAAATAGATGTTCAGGGTGGGAATGCAGTGTAGCAAGCACTAGATTCAGAGATGTTCAAATATGTTCAACAAACAACAGTATGGGTTATGCTGAGTCAGGTTAAAGGGAAAAAAAGAGGATGGATATGGTTAGAGTACAAATTTAAGAGTGTGATTTATTTCAACATTGAGAAAACACAGAGATCACTGCTAATGAGATGGATGCGTGCTCATGAAGAGCAGGAGAACATGCCCACTCAGTATCTGCAATGTGTCTTGGGCAGCTGTTCATCATTTCATGGTTTCCAGTTCTATGCTGCAACCATGGTGGATGGCCAATTACTGGAGGCATCTGTCCAAAATATCAGTGGGATATTTCGGTGAAAGTGATCAGATCCACTTAATTCTTCATGTGCTTTATACAATTCACACAAACAAGGGTTGAGGGAAATTAACAGCTTATTATTCCATAAACAGATGCAATGAATGTCAGCATCATCAGCCTAAATAAAGCTACCCTACAATCTCCATTCCAGAGTTACAATACTCACCAACAACAGATTCAGGAGGAGAATAAAATTGTCCATCAGAGAGGGGACCAGGATGAATAAGTGGTGCATGTTCTGATACATCAGATACTGTAAACACTCCTACAACAGGAAGAATGACAATTGTATTACAGACACTGGAAGAAGAAAATCATTTAATTCAATTTATATTCTGAAAGCAACAGATTAAAGTTTGCAACTTGGTTGACTGATCTGATAGTATCACACACTCCAAATTTGTAAACCAGTCTATTATTGATTTGAAAAGCAATGCAGCAAGAGTGGAATGGGCACAGAATAGCTTGTGAACAAAACAAAGGATTAGATCAATGAAATTGAAAAAGACTAATATTCAGTGTTATAAATCATCTTTCATCTATACCATCTATATCCCTGGCTTGGTTAACAATTTAATCTGACAGCAGAACAAGGGGGGTAGAGGGTACAAACAAAGAGCAACTGCACTTACTGTTTTCATCCTTCAACTCTTGCGGCAACACCTTAAAATCCAGGAACCACGTCTCAATCCAGGCCAGTATGAAGGATATGATTGGCAGTAAGTAAGCAAAGGCTGTACCTTGGACCAAGAGCTAAAAGAAAACAAAATCTGCTTAACAAGTTAAAGAACGTGATGAAAGACATAATGAAAAAAAAAAATCAGGAGTCACTGACTGGGCCAGCATTCATTGCCTATCCTAATTATCCTTCAGAAGATGATTCACCATATGATATAGGTACACCCACAACGCTGTTAGTGAGGGAGTTCCAGGATTTTGACAGTGAAGAAACGGTGATATAGTTCCAAGTAAATATGGTCTAGCTTGGACAGCAATTTACACGTTGTACCCCCATGCATCTGTCATCCTCATCACTGTAGGTGGTAGAGGTTGCGGGTTTGTGAACTGGAATCAAAGGTGCCTTGATAAGTTATCGCAGTGCATTGTGTAGACAATATACACTGCTTCCTTTGTATGACAGTGGCGGAGACAAGTGAATATTTAAGGTGATTGATAGGGTGCGGATAGTAGGCTGCTTTATCCTGGATGGTGTTGAGCTTTGAGTGTTGTTGGAGCTGCACTCATCTAAGCAAATGAAGAATATTCCATCACACTTCTGACTTGTGTCTTGCAGACAATAGACAGGTTTGGTGGTTGGCGGAGGAGTTTGGTAGTGGTGGTGGTGGGGGATGGTGGTGGTCACTTACTTGGGTCAGAATTCCCAGGTTCTCACCTGATCTTGTAACTACAGGATTTATAAATGACTGGTCCAGTTCAGTTTCTAGTTAATGGTGATTCCTAAAAGGTTAGTCATAGGGGATTCGGTGATAGTAATGGCAGTGAATGACAGCAGGAGATAGTTAAGATTTCTTTTTGTTAGAGATAGTCATTGCCTGGTGCTTGTGTGGGGAATACTATTTGCCACTTACCAGTCCAAGCCGGAATATTGTCCAGGACTTGCTGCACATGGATATAAACTGTTTCAATATTTGAGGGATTGTGAATGGCACTGAACACTGTGCAATCATCAATGAATATCCCCATTCTAACCTTATAATGGAAGGTAGGTCATTGATGAGGCAGCTGAAGATGGTTGGGCCTCGGACATGATCCTGAGGAACTCCTGCAGAGATGTCTCAGAACTGAAAAGATTGACCCCCAGTAGCCAGAACTTCCCTTCTTTGTGCTTAAGAATGATTCCAACCAGCATTTTACCCCTGATTCCCAACAAATTCAGTTTGATGCCACATTCTGTCAAATGCTTTTGTCAAGGGCAGACACACTCATCTCAACTGCACAGTATAGTGGCAGTCACTACATACCTTGGAAACAATGACTTTTACAATTAGAAAGGCACTGGTGACAGCTGTTGTAATCTGGAATAATGAAGAGAAGAAGCATTTACAGTTTTAAGAGGAGTTACAAAGATTCTATTAATCATCGTTGAGCATTGACGGTGGACTAATCAATCTAAACTAACCAGTCAGGGCTATGATCAGTCCGAATTACTGATTGAATCAGAGCACTTTTTCAGTCGATACCACCCCACTCCCTCCCCAACTGGCAGCGCCCCTGAATTATGCATACTTCCTTATCAGCATGACATAGACACCAGCAACAACAGTATTAAGTACTTCTTTTCCCTCCATCTGTTGCCATATCTCAGAAATTCAAATGTATACAACTTTCAAAATTAAACTCACATCTAGTCTTAGAAAGGGATTCGAGCACAGACAGCTTAACACAGAAGATAAGAACAATGTTATCAGATCACTCACCGCAATGACCCACCAGTGGTTTATCCTACACAGAGCATATGCAATAACCAGTGTAAGGAATCGGAACACTGCCAGTAACTGGAAAGGATAATAAGGATTAGATAAAAACTGCAAAGAGTTTAAAGCTTTTTTTAAACAACTCTTTCAAGCGATCTAAGAAAATCTACTCACAAATATATCAAAGTAAGATTTGTGAAAGTCATAGTGAATAACTTCGCTTTCTAATCTACGAATTATGCCACCATCTACCTAGAAAACAAAGATACAAATGGAATCATCTTTGTTAGCAATTGTATTGAAATACAGGTTTAAATAATCAAACATCTGGAGCTACACTGGTAATTATTCAGTTCTTAGGAACGAATTAGGGATGGACAATAGACGCTGGCCATGCCAATCACACTTATCTCAAAGAAAACATTTTCATCAAATATTGTAAAAAAATGACACTGTTCTCAAGTGTGTTGTATTCTGATACATTGTGGTTGCTAATCAGGTTTGCCATGGGATTGCTGCTAGCGCTACAGTTTGATTTACACAGAAAATAAGGTACCAATAATTGCACAACAAACATCCTATAGCAAAGGCTTATTGTCACTCCAGGAGAATCTGTACTGGTGCATTAATATTCTGGAAGAGTAAGAATATGGGGAAAGAGCAGAGAAATGGTCAGGGCACAGGAGTCTTTCAGATAGTTAGCATATGTGTACACTATTACAATTATTATAATTCTGGGATTCAATAACTACATTATATTAATCCAAAAGAATTTGAATGATTCAATCACCTCAAAATAAGCTGCAGTTAGCTTGAATGGGAATGAATATCAATAACTTGATTTATTTTAATTCAATTTAAAGAGAAATAGAGAATCACGGGATACAAATGTCTGTGAAATGTCCTGCTAACATTTTCAACTTGTGGTCTTCCTGAAAGCCATTTCCCCAGTCTACATCTTCTCAATGCACAGTATTTCAGGTGAAGAGGGAATGGTAATGGATGTAATATATGGACAACATTTTCTGGGGTAATCTCCAATATGGCATCTGCAAATTAACAGTGTGAAAGAAACTACAGTCAACGAGAGGCTATGGGATGAGAATCAACACCACAGCAAGATGTATTGAAAACTAGTTTATGTTAATGGAAACAAGAGAAACTCAACTGCTGGGGTTTTGCTAGTTTGGTAAAAGTGGGCAGTTGCCTAATGGAAGCTAGGAACAACTCAAGACTATGGAGTGATGGGCTTTCTGGGATGTGGATCACTCTGGCAAGGTTAGCATTGTTTCCCATCTCCAATTGTTCACTATCATTAGCCACATGCTATCCATTCTCCATCAGATCCTCTCCCCTCTTCTGTTCTTTCCCACTCTCAGTTCCCATTCTTGATAATTTGATAAACTTAACCGCCTACATGTTTATCAAATAGTACCCTCAGTGACGAGGTATTTACAGAATCTACAAGGATATATACAAACGCACGATCATGGAAAGCTAAGTAAAACAGTTTAATACTTACATTTAATTCTATTATCCATAGCAAACCAACAAATAAAAGGTCAAATGTAACAAATAAGCAGAAAGTCCTTCTGACATCGGAAATAGGTTTTTTGTCGTCGAATGGCTCTAATCTAGCAGCAAGTTGGGATGTGTTAATGGATTGTGTGGTACTAAGGGATGCACTGGAAGTGAAACGATTAACTCGAGCATCATCCTGGTCATTCAGCGATCTGCTCATCCTGCACAGCTCTACCACAGCTTTAACATCACCACAAGCATCTGTACAAGAACAGAAACAAGAGAGTTCAGCAGAGGAAAGCAGCAGGTATGTCAAAACAGTAACAACTGTTTTCTTGAATAAAGCCACAAACTTGATGTGACTATAACTCCCTCAAATGAAAATAAAAATCACCAGCAACACTGGGCACAGAGCATCACACAGGGCAATAAAGGAAAACTTTCCAATATACATTACTCCACACGCCCTGCTCAATGTAGCATTATCATCCTAGAGTCCTTGCTTCTTGGTGTTAGTTCTGCTAACAATTGTATAATGCCTGTAATGTAGTAAAAAGTCCCTCTGTGCTTCACAACTTTGTTCACCAAATCATGTAAGAAAATATTAGAACAAATGATCAGAAATGTACGTTTTTGTTAGTGTGTTATAATAAGCATTTTCCTATTTAAATGTATATGCTGATGTCTTAAGCAAGTAAGAGCATGTGTGAGTGATGTCATTAGTGGCACGGGCTTTCATGGGTTGAAGGCTTATAAGCTAGTGAGGAAATTAGCAACATCACAGACACAGGGGAACATTCCATTTGTGGATCTAGTTGCACCTATTCAGAATCATCACAATCCTCAGCCCTCAGGTGATTGAAGATAAAAGCAATTTACAACATATGCTAGAATCTGAAACAAAAACAAAAAATGCTGGAAAATCTCAGTAGGTCTGACAGCATATATGGACGAAAGCGTTCACAAACGCTTTCAAACATGTCATTCTCCCCACGTTTGCATGGATTTCCTGTGGGTGCTCTGGTTTCCTCCCACAATCAGACATGCTGGTTAGGTGGATTAGCCATGTTAAATTCTCCCTCAGTGTATCCGAACAAGCAATGGAGTGTGGCAACTGGGTGATTTTTCACAGTAACGTCACTACAGTGTTAATGTTAGCCTACTTAAGACTAATAAATAAAATAAAAACAAGGATCAGATTTTCCAGCATTTTCTGTTCTTGTTTCAAGTTTCATTGTCATTTTGAGAAGACGGGACAGTCTGTAGTTAATTTTGTTGCTGAATTACACCAGCATTCTGAACATTGAGTGTGGTGCAGTATTGGAGGAATTGTTGTGGCATTAATAGAACAGCAATTAGCATCATATTTTGGGAGAAGCCACACTGACTTTCAAGAAATTCCCCAGAATAGGTTATCCATTGTCCTCTGAAAAATGGCTGGACTCGAGGACAACTGAAAACCCGAGTGTTGCATTTGGAAAAACCTTTGTGAGCGTTGATTGTGCCATTCTGCTTTGAGTCCTCCTCCAACAAAAGCTGCTGGTAGATATGGCTCATGTCAAGTTTTGATAACGTCTTGCCTCCTCCAAGGGTTGAGAACATCTTCTACCCATGGCAACAGGTAAACGTCCAGCTTGGAGGATTAATTAATGGTAAGTTTATAATCCACACGTATGTGCCCCATATTATCACTTTTAAAAACAGGAACAATTGGTCAATGTGAAAACTGAGTGACTCCAACCTCAGTAGTTAGTCCAATTCCTCCTGCACTTTTCCTTTCATGGCAAAGGATCTATCAACACTTTAAATGTTGTGCCATGCAACGTATGCAGTTCACATTTGAAAGCCCCAGGATATTTCTGAATGACATCCTCTGTCATCTGTATGTGCTTAATATCACCCTAATTCAAAGGAATTTTACTGAGCCAGTCACGTCCTATCAGACTGGGCCTTTCCCTTTTATCACCAGGAGCAGTGCTCGTTTCTTGGCTTTTGAATACATCATCCACGTTCTTGGCTGCTGAATGCAATGGTATAACATTTCTCGTGTACATTCAAAATTGGATCTCTGTTGTCTGTTTAGACCCCCAAGTCTCCTCACTGAATACAGATGCAGAAGGCTTCTGTTGCCACTCCATTTGGATTTGCTTTCCGTCACCCTCCATCGTAGAATAGATACATTTTTTGGATGCCTCATTCACATTAAACATAGTGAGAGTGCACCATGCTTGCTCCGAGCTATAGCTGACTGAGGCTTTTTTGAATTTCCTTGCTCAGCCTTCAACTTGCTCCTAGCACTCCTTCATTTCTTAGCTAAATGATCCCTTTTATTGCAATGGTGACAAATAGCATTCATAAATAGTTGAACAACATTCTGATCACATGGAAAAAAAAAGAGAAGCAGCCCCTCAGCAACCTGGATTAAGTGTTTAAAGAGATTTTCAGATGCAGGACTGACTCGTAGCAAGTGCAGCTTCCTGGCACATGTAATATTTGGGTCATAAAAGCACAGTATAGGATTAGTCTCCAGCGGAAGCCAAAATCAGAGCTATCAAGGAAGTTCCGAACCCCACAAGTGTGTCTGGGCTCAAATCATTTCTGGGCATGGTAAATTTCTACAGGAGGTTTTTGCCACACCTTTCAATGGTGTTGGTGTCACTGTATCCACTACTTCACAAAGAAACAAAATGGAAGTAGGGGCCAGCACAGAAGCTTTCAAGAAATCAAAAGAGCTGATTCAATCAATTTGCTGGTTCATTTTGATAAAGAGTTCAATTTGCTCTGCGATGTCTTGCCCTCAGTTGCTGGGCAGTACTCTCTCATCTGATGGAGGTGAATCAGAAAATCCTACTGGCTTTGCATCACCACTGCTGACAACAGCTGAGAAGGGATATTCACAGTTAGGCAAGGAAAGTCTAGCCAGTTTTTGTTGCAAAATAGCTTCATTAATCCCTTCATGGTTGTTCATTTGCTACATGGACAGACCATAAGCCATTGATGAGTATTTTCAGTGAATCTAAGTACATTCCTCCCAATGGCTTCGGCGCAAGACTCTCATTGTCAGCTTACCAGTATAACATTGTGTGTAGGGCAAGGAAGGACAATGCAAACATAAATGCATTGAGTCAGCTCCTTTTAACAGACATGCCACCAGGCATTATTTTCTCTAGAGACAATTTTCTTACTCGAGACTTCACACTCTCCAGTTAATGCTAAAGAGATTAAGCAGTGAATGGACTGGGACCTTGTTCTATCCAGGTGAAGAGATTCCTTATGCAGGGCTGGCCTACAGTTATAGGGGATGAAGAATGGAGACCATCTGCAAAGTGGAAAGATGAGCTGAATGTGCAGGATGTTTGTATTCTTTGGGGTTCAAGTGGTTTAGTAGAGTAAGCTGCTCAGATACTGAAAAGATTGAGGAGAATGACAGGTGGTACTTTGGAAACTAAACTCTCTTTGTTCTTATTCTAGTATCGTATCACACCACAAACAACAACAGAGCTTGCACCAGCCCAATCACTGATGCTGCAAGAATCCAAAATCTCATTTGGATCCACTTGTCAAAGTCAGAATGAGAAGGAAATTGGAAAAGCAGAAGAAACATGACCACCATGCTAAAGAGAGAGATTTCAATCTGAATGATTGTGTCTACATAAGGAATTTTGGTAGTGATCAATGATGGCTGCCTGGAGCTATTTTCAACCAAAGCAGTCCAGTATCCAGTGAGACTGACTACAGATCCAGGAGCACTTCTGTCTATGCATGACTTGGAGACAGCAAAAGTTCCAGATGACCCGGTAAAAAGAAATGCTGCTATGGACTTCAACAGGAAATGATTTCAGATATACAACCATTTCCAGTGGACTCTACTCCAGAACAGGATGAAAGACACTCATTTACAAATATTTAATCCACTCCTGTGCCCACAAGTCCAGCTCCACTGAAACAAGCTTCATCAGTGTCTACCGAGTTCAGTGGTAATGTAACAGTCACAGCTTAGTTTCTTAAAGACTAATGTATTGTTGAGGCATGACATTTCATTACATTTCTTTCCCTAAAGGGGAATTTCTGGGAGGGGTGGGGTAATGTCCTTAGTGGGTACAAGCACGTATGATTGTCATTGGTAGCATGAGTTTTAGCCTTATCACAAGGGGCTTGTGTTACTAGCCACCTCTAGTTTCGAGTCCATGCTATACTGTAGTTTGATATTTTTGTAAATTGATTGAATTTCACAACACGCTTGACTACCTTTTTGTGGCCAGGTTATCACTGTTTTTAAAAATGCCTTGAAAGAGAGAGGAAGACAAGCAGAAATTGAGTGAGGAAATTACAAGCTGAGGGCCTTAGGCAATTGAAAGCATGGCCACCAATAGTGGATGGAATGATTAAAATCAAAAATGCTGAGGACATCAGAAATGTAAATGCACAGGTATCTCTAAGGACTGTAGAGCTGGAGGAAATGAGAGTGGAAGGATAAGGTTATGAAGGGATTTAAATACAAGAAATAAGAATTTTTAAATCTAGACAGTGCCAAACTAACGTCAGTCAACGAACATACAGATGTGTGAATGAAACTTATTGCAAGTTAGCACACAGGCAACCGAGTTTTGGATGAGAAGGTTACAGACAAATGCTTTGTTCCATTCAATATTTGACACGATGCACTAACCATGAAACAAACATTTAATAGTTCAAATACCATTGGTGCAAAAAAGAATTAATGTTTCAAGTGTGAATGCTTTTAGAAAGTGTCATCCATAAGACCATAAGGTATAGGAGCAGAATTAGACCATAGGAAGTGACTTTAAAATTGCTGCCTTGATTGCAGGCTTCATTCTGCAGAGGCCTCTTTAAAACATCCAATTTACTAGAGTTCCTCAAACACAGGTACTGTACAGCACAGAACAGTATTGTTGCATAGCAAAGAATCCTTTTAAAAACAGAAGTCCACAAAAGTTTCTCAGGTATCAAAGGTATCAGCTGTGTCAAGGGAAGTTGAAAAGCAGTTTACAGCACACTATTTTCACTGCAAGGTGCATTACAATAAAGAATGTAATTGCGGGAGGTGGGGGGATGGAGGTTAACCTGAAAACAACAATGTTCCTCAGATGTACAGAAAGGACAAAATGGTACTGATCAAAAGCCAGATTCCGCACAGAATCACTGGCAGGGTCATGCTCGATACCACATTCCATCATCACAATATTCATACAATTTTAAATGGGGAATATTGACTTCAAATGAAACTCAGAATAAAAAAGCCCTTTAAAAATGAAATGACTTGAAAGGAGAACACTAAATTCACTGCACCTCATTTTCAAATAATGTAAAATTCTATCATAATGTGGCTACTCAATTCTAAAGGTTTCTCTTCACATTAATTAGCTCTTTCTCATCACATAATACTAAATCTAAAATATTCAGTCTGTTCCTCAACAAATTGCTCTATAAAACCATCCTTTTTGCACTCCAGAAACTTATCCACCATAACAATAGTGCTTATTAGATTTACTCAGTCTATATGCAGATTGAAGTCACCCATGCTCACTGTATTAGCCATGCAACGTGCTTCTTTAATTTTCTGATTAATACCATATCTCACGCAACCATGATTATTTCATAGCACATAAGCAACTCCAACCAAAGTTTGCAGCCTTTGTGGTTTTGCATTCCAAAATCCCTTTACCAACGCCCCAATCCCAAATCTTATCAATGCAATGCCACCCCTTTTCCTTTATGCCTGTCCTCCTTAAATGCTAAACATTGTGCGGCAAGGTGTTACAGCAGTTAGTACTGCTGTCTCACAGCGCCAGAGACCTGGGTTCAATTCCAGCCTTGGATTTCTACCTGTGTGGAGTTTGCACATTCTCCCTGTGTCTGCATAGATTTCCTCTGGGTGCCCCGGTTTCCTCCCACACTCCGAAGACTGACAGGTTAGGTTGATTGACCGTGCTAAATTACCTCTAGTGTTGGGGGATTAACCAAGGTAAATGTGTGAGATAATGGGAATAGGGTCTGGGTGAGTTTGCAATCAGTGCAGACTTGATGGGCCAAATGGCCTCTTTCTGCATTTTAGGAATTCTATGATCCTTGAAAATTGAGTTCCCAATTTTGGTCACCCTGTAGCCATGCTTCAATTTTGTCAATTAGATCATATCCTTTCACCTCTATTTCTACAATTAAACCATACACCTTGCTGTGAATGCTGTATGCATTCAGGTAGAGTGCCCTTAACTTTGACTTTCTCATTCCACACTCTAAGTTTAGCTGATGCACATTTTTGCTTCAGCTGTCCTCAAACTTCACTTGATACTTTTCTACTTCCAATTACCAAGTATACTTTCTTCCAATTTGAGCTAACACAACATTTCTATGCCTCTATGCACTGCAAACCTCCCAGTCACATCTCACAGCCAGCTATTCAACTGTGACAGAAAGGGTTTACTAGGATGTTACTGGGACTTGATGGATTGAGTTGTAAAGAAGGCTGGATAGACTGAGACATTTTTCTTGGAGCCTAGGAGGTTGAGCGGTGATCTTATAGAAGTGTTTAAAATAGTGAGGGGCATAGATCAGCTAGATAGTTAATAGCTTTTCCTAAAGTTTACATCACACTATTTTTACTACAGAAGAGATTGTAATTGGGGGAGGTGGGGAGTGGTGGTGGTCTAAAACCAGAGGACATAGGTTTAAGGTGAGAGGGGAAAGGTACAAGTGTCCAGAGGGGCAATTTTTTTTCCCCCATACAGAAGGTGGTAGTATCTGGAACAAGATGTCAGAGATAGTATTAGCAGCAGATACAACTTTGTCTTTTAAAAAGCATTTAGACCGTTACATGGATAAGATAGGTATAGAGGGATATGGGCCAAATGCAGGCAATTGGGATTAATTTAGGGATTAAAAAAAAGGCAGCATGGACACATTGAGCTGAAGGGCCTGTTTCCATACTGTAAACCTCTCTGAACATTTCTTTTGCTACCAAATAAACCTATTGGGCTTTCACCTGGTGTTGTGAGACTTCTTACACTATGAAGAGAGGCAGGACATGAAGAAAGCTGAGGAAAAGTTGAGAGACATCTGAGGGACCCTCCCTCCCCTCCTCTATTCTCGCCTCTTCAACCTGCTGTCAACAACAAAACACAATTCTTCAAATACACCCAAACAATTCACTGTTTCGGGGGGGGGGGGGGGGGAGAGGACGGGGGGGGGGGGATACGGGGAGGAGTGCGGGGGGGGGGGAGGAGTGCGGGGGGGGGGGGGGGAGGAGTGCGGGGGGGGGGGGAGGAGTGCGGGGGGGGGGGGGAGGGTGCGGGGGGGGGGGGAGGAGTGCGGGGGGGGGAGGGAGTGCGGGGGGGGGGGGGGGGGGGGAGTGCGGGGGGGGGAGGAGGAGTGCGGGGGGGGAGGAGGCGGGGGGGGGGGGGGAGGAGTGCGGGGGGGTGGGGGGAGGAGTGCGGGGGGGGGGTGGGGGGAGAGGCGGGGGGGGGTGGGGGGAGAGTGGGGGGGGGGTGGGGGGGAGAGAGTGCGGGGGGGGTGGGGGGGGAGTGGGGGGGAGAGTGCGGGGGGGGTGGGGGGAGAGGGGGCGGGGGGGTGGGGGGAGAGTGCGGGGGGGGGGGGGGGGAGAGTGCGGGGGGGGTGGGGGAGAGTGGGGGGAGAGAGGGGGGGTGGGGGGAGAGTGCGGGGGGGGGTGGGGGGAGAGTGCGGGGGGGGTGGGGGGAGAGTGGGGGGAGAGGGGGGGGGGTGGGGGAGAGTGCGGGGGGGGGGGGGGGAGAGTGGGGGGTGGGGGGAGAGTGCGGGGGGGGTGGGGGGAGAGTGCGGGGGGGGTGGGGGGAGAGTGCGGGGGGGGTGGGGGGGAGAGTGCGGGGGGGGTGGGGGGAGAGTGCGGGGGGGGGGGTGGGGGGAGAGTGCGGGGGGGGGGGGGGAGAGTGCGGGGGAGAGGGGGGTGGGGGGAGAGTGCGGGGGGGGTGGGGGGAGAGTGCGGGGGGGGGTGGGGGGAGAGTGCGGTCGGGGGGGGGTGGGGGAGAGTGCGGGGGGGGGTGGGGGGAGAGTGCGGGGGGGGTGGGGAGGAGGAGTGGGGGTGAGTGGGAAGCGGGGCGAGGGTTTCCGGTGACTGGGTTTCGATCCCTTCACCGGGCCCGGTACCGGTTCTCGGGATCAGTCCAGGCTCCGGCCCAGAATCAAGTATCCAGAGGCCGGCCTAGTCCCCGAGTCAGCCCTAGGCTTTAACCCGAGGCCTTATGCCTAGTCTCCAGGTCCGAACCCGAACCGAACCCGGGCGGCGCCACTTTTACCTGAGGAGCGGCGAAAGCGGAACCGCCGCTCGGGACTCGCTGCTCCGGGGGGGAGAGAGTTCCAGAACTACCACACGTGACTCTCGCGGCCCCGCCCACTGCCAGGGAGGACGGTGTTACAGGACAGCCAGTGGGGGCGGGACTAAGGGCGGAGCTTCGGGTGGGCGGGGCTGTGTTCGGCTGTGGTTACTGTGCATTCCAACAGGCGTTCCGCCTATTATTCTGTAAATTGAGTTTGTGTCTGTATATGCCCTGTTTGTGAACTCCCACTCACTTCATGAAGGAGCACTGCTCCAAAAGCTGGTGCTTTGTGCTACCAAATAAACCTGTTGGATTTTAACCTGGTGTTGTGACATTTCTTACTGTGTGCATCGCAGTCCAACGCTGGCATCTCCACATCCCTGCGCCTCTATCAGAATCCCTTCAGTGAGAAGGATGCCATTCAGCCTATGGAATCTGCACCAACTCACTTTTTTGCAATTTTACCCAGGCCCTGTGATCCCATGTATTTACCCTCTTAATTCTCTTACCCTACACATCTTTTTTCTGTGGCAGGGAACCAGAGCATCCAAAGGAAACCCACTCAGGTTTAGTGTGGATTTCCTCTGGAAGCTCCAGTTTCCTCCTACAATCTAGCAATGTGCAGTGGATTGGCTTTCTAAACTGCTCCTTCGTATCCCAAGAGTTGTAAGTTTGGGGGATTAACAAGGTTAAGGTGCTAGGACCCGGGCTGAACAAAAACAGAAAATGATATTTTGACACATGCAGTTAGACCTGCTGAAATTTTCCAGCATTTTCTGTTTTTGTTTCAGATTCCAGCATCCTCAGTATTTTGCTTTTATCGTAGGGTGTGTATGGGATTGTTGTTGGAGAGTCAGTGCAGGCTTGATGGGTTGAATGACATCCTTCTGCACTATGGACTCTATAATAAATCTCATTTAACACTTTCAAAGGTTTTTAGAAGCAACTATAAAGGTGTAAATATGACAATTTTCATAAATTCACTGGTTGCTTTATGATTATAGTTTGTAGGAACATTTAGAAGAATAGAGAATTACTGACAGTGACTTCTGATTTCCTTCTTTAGTTGCCTGTGTGCAGAGTCCAGAAGCTGCTGTCAGTTTCAAAGGAGCAACAATGGCAAATATTAACTGCTTGATTATCATTACTACCATAACGTTCAGACGATTGTAAATATTCATCATTTCATCACATGATAAAGAGGTTATTGATCAAGGTATAATATTTATGTTCAAAATATATAGTTTAAAAACGGGTTAGAACTTTAGTGTTTTTGGAAAAAACAACACAAAGTAGGAAAAAACTGGGCTGTTGACTGGCCACAGTAGTCAGATCTCACAGAGACAGAGTATAAGACAGGGAAGAGTTCAGTGTGTTAGCTATGGAAGACAGGAATTTTCAGCTCTCTGAGATAAATCCTACAAGATTACTGGGAGATTGAGTTTAAGGAATTAAAGCAATAGTGAAAGTAAAGTGTGGTTTCAACCATCTCAAAAGACACAATGGGCGAGAAGCATCAACTGAATGTTCAAGAATTCAGCAGCTGGAAACCTTTTGCATATGTACTAGTCCCAAGCAAGGAGCCTTTGTGTCAAGCTAGTGGTAACGCTTCACAAATGTACATATCTGTAAAGGTATTACTGCATGAAGGAATATTGGGAAATTGAGTCATCTTGTGTGTTTGTACCAAGATCTTTCCAATCTTTATCTGGTGTTTACTTTTCGTGTTTTAATAACTATTTTATTTTTCTGTTAAAAGTTCACCAACAGACTCCTGCAAATTTGTTCAGCAACTTCTGTCTTTTCTAAAAAAAAGTTAGCATCTATGAAGCCATATTTCACATTGGGACCTGACTTGTGCAGTATTAACATCAACTGGGATTGTAACATCATATTCTATAGGTTTCCGAATCTGGGAAATATATTTTTAGCCCCTCACTCACAGTTTGTATTTATATGGTGTCTTTAATAAAGCAAGAAGTTCTCAAAGTGCTTTAACCTACTGGATTGTGAATGAACCTTATATTTCTATTTCTGTTATTGTACTGGAAGGTCTTTCAATGTCTTAATCTTGTGCAGTAGTACTTCCTCAGAAGTGTACTAACTTGCCCTCTCACTAGTTTGAGTTGGTTGACATTAATGTCATGTCTTACCTTGAAGTAATGCTCCAATAGTCAGAACTTGGTGCATTCAAATTTCAAATGCCATTTCAGGGCAAGCATTTAGACAACCCAGCCTGACACTCAATAGAGCAGTGATGTATTGCCAGAGGTGTTATTCTTTCAAATGGGATGTTGAATCTGCACCTTCTCTGTCTGTTCTGATGCATCTCTAATAAGATGGGAAGATAATGCAATTGCAATTCTGACAGAGTGAACTAAAATAAGCAGAAAAACATGATTCAGGCCAAACCTTGGACAGTTGAAGTGTGGGAAGGAGCGTTGGAAAGTGTAGGTGCACCATTATGCTGAGGAAAAGTAGTTGTTTCAAGAAGATGACAAGCTCTGCTCATCAGAAGATCCAGCACACTGTGCAAGACTTTTTCCTTTCTGTTATCTGTCAATTGATAACAGAAACTGATAATTATGTCTAAAGGTTAAAAGAAATGTTTTCACAAATGAAACTTGTACTGCTTTATTACTAGTGTTTATTGAGACAGAATTTACCTTTATTTACAATGAAATTGGATGAGTATTTCAAAAGAAAAATATCATGACCTCAGCATGTCCCAAAGTATTTCAGATTGAAAAAAATAATTGGTTCTGTGGAACCTCAGGTTCGTCACTAAAGTTCACTGGTGTATGAAAAATAAAAATTGTTGGAAAACTCAACAGGTTAGACAGCATACATAGGCCACTACTGCAAGATCATCAATCTGAAATGTTAACTCTTTCTCTCTCCATAGAAGCTGAGTATTATTGACAGTATTTTCTGTTACTATTTCAGATTTCCGGTATCTGTAACATTTGCTGTTGTAGGAAATCTGTAATTGTGCCTAAACTGTTGTTATTTCATTCACCACCAGAGGGCCACATGGTCCTAAAATTCAATGGCTACAAAGGTGACTTGAGATGTGGAGATGCAGGCATTGGACTGGGATAAACACAGTAAGAAGTCTCACAACACCAGGTTAAAGTCCAATAGGTTTCTTTGGTAGCATGAACTTTCCAAGCATTGCTCCTTCATCAGGTGATCATAATGTGGATTACCCTGCACATGTTGTGTTCAATGCAGCACTACACTTTGAGCTGCCTGCTAACTGAAATGATTATAGTCTTCTGTCAGCACTACGTGCACTGAAAGTCCAATTAAAATCAGGCCAGGCTATTTAATGGCACTCTACACACTTAAACACGGGCTGGGGCTGCATTGTGGCTAAAGTAAGTGCTTGATCTTTTGCTAAGAGTGATTTTGATGTTGGGGAACACTCAACAATGACACAACAATGCAGAAGGTGGATCTAACATTTTCAAATGCTGCACTGGGAACCTTGGTGCAGGAGGGGAGGGAAGAAGAGATGTCATCTATCAACTAAGGGACCAGGAATCCTCTGCAAAGGCAATGAGATGAGTAAACAATGCTGATCGATGCTCGGAATCAGTTCTAGAAAATCTGGATGTCGCTGGTAATAACTGGGAATGTTTTCTGCATTAACAAGTAATCTTATACTACCTCTACTGAAGAACATGTTCTCCTGTTCACACCTCAATAGAGGGCATAACATTTCAGTAAAATAAATAACTGTTTTTAGCCATGTATTCTGTTTGTCAGTGAATATAGAAAACCTGTGGAGCAATAGGAGCAGAGGTGAGGGGTAATTTTTACCCTCAACTTGCAGGCACTAACATAGAAAAGCATTTTGCCTGCCCAATGAGATCCCTATGTTTGAACATTGGATGGGTTGTGTAATGGGTAAATGATCCACTCTGTCCATTACTGTAGAAATACAACAAAACTGTAAATCTGTCTCCCAGCGTCTTCATTCAACTCACCAATATTCATGGGAAGGAGCCACGCCTTTAACTTCTTCAGGCAAACAAAGCACTGATAACAGCTTTCTGGCTGCTTATATTTATTAATCGATAGATTAATCAGGAAGAAGCGAGAGGCTTACATTAGATCTAGGCAACTGGGGACTGAGACAGTGCTGGAAGCTTATAGAGAGTGTGACGGGATCTTAAAAGGGGTGTTAGAAAGGCAAAAAGGGGCCACGAAGTGGCTCTGGCAGGTAGGATTAAGGAAAATCCTAAGGCATTTTACTCCTATATAAGGAGCAAAAGGATGGTTAGAGGCAAGATTGGACCTCTCAGGGACAGAGGAGGGGATCTATGCTTAGAGCCTGAGGGAATGGGGGAGATCCTGAATGAATACTTTGCGTCGGTATTCACGCAGGAGACTGGCCAGATGTCTGTTGCTGATGTTGACAAAGTTGAGGATCGGTTGAGGGAAATAAAGATTACGAGGAAAGAGGTGTTGGGGCTGTTAGGCAGCTTAAAGACATATAAAGCTCCGGGGCCTGATGGCATTTACCCCAGGCTGCTAAGGGAGTTGAGGGAAGACCTAGCTGGGCCTCTGACGCAAATCTTTGTCTCTTCCTTGGACACAGGTGAGGTCCCAGAGGACTGGAGGATAGCAAATGTAGTACCGTTGTTTAAAAAAGGTCAGAGGGATAACCCAGGGAACTATAGGCCGGTGAGCTTGACTTCAGTTATAGGTAAGCTAATGGAGAGGATCCTCAGGGACAGGATGTATGAGCATCTGGAGCGCTGCGATCTGATCAGGGATACGCAGCATGGCTTCGTCAAGGGGAAGTCTTGTCTTACAAATCTAGTGGAATTTTTTGAAGAAGTGACAAAAACAGTTGATGAAGGACATGCTGTTGATGTCGTCTACATGGATTTCAGTAAGGCGTTTGACAAGGTTCCTCATGGTAGACTGATAGAGAAGGTGAAGGCGCATGGGATACAGGGCCGGGTACGTAGATGGGTCGAGAACTGGCTCGGGAGGAGGAGACAGAGGGTAGTAGTGGAAGGCTCTTTTTCCGACTGGAAGCCTGTCACTAGTGGAGTGCCACAAGGCTCAGTACTAGGTCCTCTTCTATTTGTGGTCTACATAAACGACTTGGAAGTTGGGGTAGGTGGTGAGATCAGCAAATTTGCTGATGACACTAAGATGCTTGGATTGGCGGGTACAGAGGAGCAGTGCCAGGCAATACAACAGGACATAGATAGGTTGGTAGACTGGGCAGATAGATGGCAAATGGAATTTAATCCGGATAAATGCGAGGTGATGCATTTTGGCCGGAAAAATGTAGAAGAGAGTTATAGGATAAAAGGTAAAACTATTCGGAGTATAGAGACTCAGAGAGACTTGGGGGTGCAGGTTCACAAGTCTCTGAAGGTGTCTTCACAGGTGGAGAAGGTGATAAAGAAAGCGTATAGTATGTTAGCTTTCATAGAAAAGGGTATAGAATACAAGAGTAGGAGTTTGATGTTGCAATTGTATAGAACTTTGGTTAGGCCTCACTTGGAATACTGCGTCCAGTTCTGGTCGCTGTACTATCGGAAGGATGTGGAGTCCTTAGAGTGCAGAGGAGGTTTACCAGGATGCTGCCTGGTATGGAAGGACTGTCTTATGAGGAACGATTAAATAGACTGGGGTTGTTTTCCCTTGAAAGACGTCGGCTTAGAGGGGATCTAATAGAGGTGTATAAAATTATAAGGGGTATAGATAGAGTAAATGGTGGTAAACTTTTTCCACCTTCAGAAATGGATAGGACGAGGGGTCATGGCCTTAGGGTGAGGGGGCTATGTATAAGATGAATATTAGAGGGCAGTTTTTCACACAAAGGGTAGTGGGGGTGTGGAATGCACTGCCGAGTAAGGTGGTGGGAGCAGGCACGCTAGGGCTGTTTAAGGGTCTCTTGGACAGCCACATGAGCGTTATGCAGATAGAGGGATATAGTAGGACTGTTTAACTATGACTTTTTTTTTTCCCCACAGGTAATTCGGTCCAACTTGACCAACAAGGAGCATGCATTCGGCAGGTGGTGCGAGGACAGCTCTTGGATGTTGATTCATGGGTTGCCTGGTGCTTCATGTTGTAAATGAGTGCTTTATTTGGACCATCTGAAGGGCACCATGACAGCTCAGTGACTATCGCTGTAGCTGTGCAGACACTTGGAATTGGGCCGGTGTCTGCGGGAGTTTGCGCGTTCTCCCCGTGGTTGCGTGGGTTTACTCCGGGCGCTCCGGTTTCCTCCCACATCCCAAAAATTCGCTCTTAGGCTGATTGGGAAACAAATTGTCCCTACATTGAGACTCTTCCATATTAGGAATAACCTAAAATTAGGATAGGATAATGGAATTGTTACTATATAGTTATGACGGCGGCGCGGGCTCGTTGGGCCGAAGGGCCTGTTTCCCGTGCTGTGTTGCTCTAAAAAAAAGATAGCAGCAGCTTCCCATAAATTTAACATAATTTTACTGTGTGGAACGATCTATAGTGGAGGGACTACAACAGTGCTTTTAAAAAATCCAAGTAAAATAATGCCTTTATCCACTAACATTGTAGCATCTTCAAATATATTGATGCCAAGTTCAATCAAGTTGTTAAGACATAATATGTTGATGTTCCTTTTCTATGTAGATATTTATATTGTATTATATTCCAGAAAGCTAGGTAATAAAGGATAGAAATGCAACTAATCATTGCATACTTTTGTAAGTATTTGTTTACAGAGGTCCCATTATAAGCCTAAATGAGGCACAACAGTATTGGTGTGTTTCTATTTAAAGGGTACATGTGAAATCCCAGTTCATTCCCGCCACTGCATGCACCACAGTTAATATATTAACAGAGCATCTCTGCAATCCCTTTGAGAATTTTACCTATTACAGATATCAAACTAACTGGTCTATAGTTCCTTGGCACTGTCTTGTCACCATATTTGAAAACTGGAATTATAGGAGCATTCTCCCTGTTCCTGACTTCAGAGAACTTCATGTGAATGAGGGGCTTGCAAAATCCATGTCCTAGTTCTTTCAGGGCCCTCAGGCAGATGCCATTTGAGCCAGCAATATGATCTACTTAAATACTGAAAACATGCCTCAAGTCATTTCATAGGAATAATTTTACAGCAGCAGAATCACTGATAAATCTATAACAGTTCTTCAGCACAGAATTAATGCATGCTCAAGAGTCAGGGATTTCTTTTGCCGCATATAACTTGTTCACATTCATTACAGCTTTCGGATAGTGCATGAGGATTCTAAATACTCATTTCTTTCTCCCAGGGGTCTTGGAGTTTTGGTCAATTGAGAATCTAATTCTACACAAGAATAGTATCCAGCACTGACAGATATCTAATGAAGGAATCCTTACGTCCCTGATGCTGAGTTATCATTTATCAGTATTATCATAGATAATACTGTCTGCAGATTGACTGTGTATTCCTAATTAGAAAATTAGATATAAATTCTATGCAGTTCAATTGCTGTTACAAAGTGAGTGAAATATTCATCACCCCAGGTCTCTGATAATCAACTTATTTCAAAAAAAAGGAAAATCAATTTTCCCTAAGGTATTGTCACCATAACTCACCCAGTTTTATATTTTTCAATCATGCTTGGTAATTGTTACTCAGGTTTTGCATTGGATGAAGGCTACTGCCAATTTTGGATCAATGCAGACAGTTTGTAGAAGACCTAAACCAATAATCAAAGTCCAATGACTTGCTGAAAAAACATAGAATCTGTTACTGATTTACTGATTCTTGTATTTATTATTATGAAACTAAAAGAAGTATCTCTCTTTGATGAAGCAGAATAAAGACTTTTGAAAGGACAATTATAGAACTTAACACATTAAAAGGCCAGGTAGTCCACTGCTGTGGAGAAACTATTCACTTCGTCCTATATCTGTAATTTGTGTCAACAATCTTAAAATTTTAAAAAAAAGTTTTCTCCATTTCCTGTAATCTTCTTTGTTACCCTCCAAATGCATAACTCTGAGAAGGGTGTCAACATCCAAATGGAATCCAATCGTAGGAAGTAAAACCATTAAGTTCAGGAACTCTGAGAAATGTATTATGTGTTCTCAGTTGTTAGACCAAATCTCATATCCTACTGATTCAATGCTGGGCCCTTACAACATTCAGGCAATAATACTTAAGACTTGCACTCTAGAATTAGCCATGTCCTTAGCTGTTCCCATACATCTATCCGGCAATGTGAAAATTGCCCAAGTATGCCCTGTCTACAAAAATCAGATGAATCCAACCCTCATCAGTCAACTCCCAATCATCAGCAAAGTGGTGCCATCAAGTAGCAGTTACTCAGCAATGATCTGCTCTCCAATGCTCAGTTTAAGTTCTATCAAAGCCAGGCAGTTTCAGCTGTCTCGTACAACACTTTTGCAGCTGCCATTTTGGTGGAGGATACTTTCCACATCCTTTCCCTTAATGAGTTCCTGATCTCATTACAATCATGGTCCAAATATAACAAGGGAGTTGAACTCCAGGTGAGGTGAAAGTAACTGCCCTTGACATCAAGGCACCATTTGACCGAGTATAGTATCAAGGAGCCCGAGCAAAACTGGAGTCAATGGGAATCAAGAATAAACCTTCTGTTCTTTGGAGTCATACCTAGCACAAAGGAAGATGGTCCTGTAGTTGGAGGTCAATCACTTCAGTTTCAGACATAAGAGTTCCTCAGGGTCATGTCCTTGGCTCAAAACTACTTCTGCAGAGAGTAACTCACCTCCTGACTACCCAAAGCCTGAATATCACATACAAGGCTTGAATCTGGAATATGATGGAATCCTCTTCACTTGCCTGAATGAGTGCAGCTTCCATAACATTTGAGAAGCTGGACACCATTCAGGGCAAAGCAGTTGCTTGTTTGGGCTCTCATCCATATTCACTCCCTGCACTGTGGCAGCTGTGTGTTCCATCTACAAGATGCACTGCAACAACTCACCAGTGCACTTTTGACAGCACTTTCCAAAAGTTAATCAGGCATGAATATCTAAGGAAATAAAGGAGGGTATCAAATAGAAAGAAAATGCATACAAAGTGGCAAAGATTAGTGGAAACCTAGAAGATTGGGAAATCTTTAAAGGTCAACTAAAAGCCATGAGAAAAGCTATAAAAAAACGTAGGGTGAATTATGAGAGTCAACTAGGTCAGAATATAAAAACAGATAGCAAAAATTTCTACAAATATATAAACAAAAAAGAGTGGCTAAAGTAAACATTGGTCCTTTAGAAGTTGAGAAGGGGGGTGTAATCACTGGAAATGAGAAAATGGCTGAGGCATTGAACAGGTATTTTGTGTTGGTTTTCACAGTGGAAGACACAAATAACATGCCAAAAATTGATGACAAGAAGGCTAGGACAGGTGAGAACCCAGAAGCTATCATTATCACGAAAGTAGTGGTGTTGGGCTATACTCATTGGTATTCAGAAGAATGAGGGGAGATTTTACAGAAACATATAAAATTATGAAGGGAATAGATAAGATAGAAGCACGGAAGTTGTTTCCACTGGTGGGTGAAACTAGAATAAGGGGCATAGCCTCAAAATAAGGGGAAGCAGATTTAGGACGGAGTTGAGGAAGAACTTCACACAATGGTTTGTGAATTCCCTGTCCAGTAAAACAGTTGAGGCCATTTCATTGAATGTTTTTAAGACAAGGGTAGATAAACTTGTGAACAGTAAAGGAATTAAGGGTTAGGGTGAGCAGGTGGGTAAATGGAGCTGAGTCCACAAAAAGAACAGCCATGATCTTATTGAATGGTGGAGAGGCTCGAGGGGTCAGATGGCCTCCTCCTGCTCCTAGTTCTTATGTTCTTATATTAAACCCGCAACTTCTACCGTCTTGAAGAACAAGTGTAGCAGATGCACAGGAACACCACTCATTTGGAGTTCCTCTCTACACACCATCCTGACTTGGAACTTTATCACTGTTCCTTCACTGTCATTGGGTCAAAATCCTGGAACTCCCTTCCAAACAGGGCTGTGGATGTATCTACTCCACGTGGCTTCCAGTGGGCCAAGAAGAAGGTTCACCACCACTTTCTCCATTGCCCATTAGAGTTGGCCAATAACAGCTGTCTTAGCTGTGATGCTCACATCCCATGAAAGAATGAAATACCAAAGTGCTGTAGCATCTTGGCCTCATCTGGAGCTTTCTGTAAATAAGGGATTAGAAAATACAAGGAGGTTTTGGACATCAAGAACAAACATATGAAGTAGAATCAGAAGTAGGTCATTCAGTTCCTCAGCTCTGCTCTGCCAGTTGATAAAATCATGGTTGATCTGCTTGTTTTTTTGAATGCCACATTCCCATCTACACTTAATAATCTTTGATTCCTTGCCCAACAGGAATCTATCTAGCTCTGCCTTAAAAATATTCAGTGATCCACTTCCACCTCCACCGTCTTTTCAGGCAGAGTTCCAAAGTCACACAACCCTCTGAGAGAAAAAGAAATTCCTCAACTCTGTGCTAAAGCAGCAACCCCTAATTTTAAAACAATCCACCTTGTTGTGGACTCACCCAAAGAGGAAACATCTCTTCCATGTCCACCTTGTCAAGACCGTTCAGGATCTTTTATGCTTTGATCAAGTCATCCCTCACTCTTCTAAACTCCAGCAAAAACAAGCCCAGTTCTCATTCTTTCCTCATTCTAAATATATTCAATCCAATAAACCTCTTCTAAACTGCCTCCAACACATTCACATCCAAATAAAGAGACCAAAACTGCAGAAATATTTGAAATGGGGTCTCACTAGTGCTCCATATGACTAAGCATAAACAACCCCACTTTTATGTTCAGTTCTTCTTGTAATAAAGAATAGCATTCCATTAGTTTTCTTAATTACTTTCTGTACCTGCATACTAATCTTTTGTTATTCTTATACAAGAACATTAGATCCCTCTGCACCTCAGAATTCTGCAGCTGCGTGTATTTATGTAATACTCTGACTTTTATTCTTCCTGACAAAATGGACAATTTCACATTTTTCCATACTCTACTCTAACTGCCAATTTTCTGGCTGCTCATTCAACCTATTTATATAGAGCCATTGGCCAGTGATAAGCTTATTGCTTGGTCACTTACAGCCTGCAAAGTAGCAGCTCTGGCTGTGAATAGGTAATCTGGTCTGTTGCTTTATTGCCACCTGGTATTTGAGATGCTTGGCCTGAGGCTATGCTTGATTTACTATTGCAAGGGATCTATGTATGGACTACAGCTGTTCAAGAAGCTGGCTGACTACCATATTGCTGTGAGCAATTCAAGATGGGCAATAAATGTTAGCTTTGTCCACACCTTATGAACGAATATAAAAACAGCTGCCATGCTATGAGGATGCTGGCACTAGAAAGCTGTCTGCAATAACTATACATCGAGGCAATGATCCACAGTAACTTATCCTTTCTCAAGGACCCGTGAGATTAGCAAAGGGTTTAAGTTTCCTGACCTTCTACTCAGGAACATGAGACTCCTCATACTCTTGCACAGTTAGTCATTCTCTGTGCATCAACCTGATGTGCTCATGTTTACCATATAAAGGCTTCTAGACAATTCTATATGGGCTGGTTCAATATGGAAAACAAAGCTAGAGGAGCCCAGTTGATGTCTAAGCTCTTTGATGCTCCTTTTTACACTGAAGTGGAATAAAGGAAGAAGTTAGGATGTGTTTTGGATTACATTGTTCTCTGGGTAAATGAGAATGTCTCCAGCAAAAGTTGGAAAAACAGAATATTTGAAGATATCTTGTCCTTCCATTTTTCCACCGTCAATTCCTCTGCACAGTGTGTACTCTAGTTCTAAGTGGGTTTTTTTAATAAAGGGCTCAGAAGCTGGATATCGGCTTTTATGGGCTTTCTCCTGAAAGAAAATGAAAGAATGTGTTTGGTGTGATAAATACAGCAGCTCAGAGTGTGCACATAAAGGTTAAAGATAGTGACCATCACTTGCCTAAGGAAATTCCAGGGAGAATGCAACCAACGCAACCAATGAAGCCAATGTTGGTCAATGAGCACAGGATGGAGATGATAGATGTGAATTACAATATGGAAAGTACAGTATTTTGATCTGATTTATATGAATGGTTCCTGTTACGGATTATAAAACACTCAATGGAGATCACAAATTGCAAAAAAATCATTTCTCTCCTAGCACAATGGACAACAAAAAAATCATATCTGTTATCCAAGTTTCAAAGCACAGAAAGATAACCATTGTAACATTGCTGGGATTTGATCAGGAAGTGATGAGCTATTAAACACTGGAGTTTCTAATCTGGGTGCAGGGTTTCTCAGTGTTTATGTGAAGTTCAGTAATGTTCAACCTCTGGTGAGAAAAGCCCCTTATTTGGGTGATAGGTGGAAGCAACACATTTTGCAGTATTTAAAACAAAAGTAAGAAAACAGTGGAACATGCATGCAGTTTCCTATTTCAATTTAGCCACAGTCGCTTGTGCATTACTGCCAGCATATTACTCAGGATTGCAATTTATCCCAAAACATTCATCATTCAATAAGTAATTTGTATCTTCAAGCTGATGACTCATTCCAATTGGAATTACATAGAACTCTAGTGTTTGCTGCACTTGTGGTCTGTTTGTAAATGAGCGATTTGCTCAAACGTCTTAAGACTATAGTTATTTATGAAAGATCTAGAGGAAGAAAACCTGGAATCCTCCGAGGTGCAGAGCCTCAAAGCACACACTGTGGGCACAGTTAAATTTCATTCAACCAACAGAACAGAATCATTGGCACAATTATCAACAAGCAGAGATATCAATGGGGGAGAAGGGCATCTGCCAGTCCAACCATCCAGTTAGAATGTAACTGCTTTACGTTTCAACTTCATTTACCCACCTACCTTCCAAATCCCATACAACCATTGCCCAACAAAAGATTGTCAACCAGTGTTGAAAATAATAATTAATTTGAAGCATCCATAAAGAATAAGGTTCCATATTTCTCTATCCTTTTCATGAAAGATCCCTTAATGATTTCGCAATACTCTAAACAAAAGCAAAATACAACAAATTATGGAAATCTGCAATAAAAAACAGAAAATGTGGAAATAATCAGCAGATTTGTCAATGTTAGAGAGAGAAACAAAGTTAATATTTCAGACTGATGACTTTTCCTGTCATTTTTCTAAATAGGAGAACTCCAACTTCAAGCTTTTGTATCCCTTCACTTGATTCTTCAACAAAGGAAATAGTTTCTTCCTATCTATTTTCTGAATGCTTTTATAATTTTTAAACCTCTCAAAAAGATGACACTTCAGCGTTCTAATCTCAAGGGAATATGAGCCAAGTTTGTACAGCCTCATCCTGTAATTGAATCTTCTAGGCTCAGTATAATTCTGGTAAATCTGTGCTGATTCTATCTATGTTCTCCAAGGCCAATGTATCTTTCTTGAGATACAGTATCCAAAACTGAATATAGTTCTTCAAAGAATAAAGAACAAAGAAAATTACAGCGCAGGAACAGGCCTTTCGGCCTGTTCGGCATCAACCATGCTGCCCAACTGAAATAAAATCCCTTACGCTTGCAGGGACCATATCCTTCTATTCCCATCATATTCATGTATTTGTCCAGACACCTCTTAAAACTCACTAACAAATCTGTTTCCATTACCTCTCCCAGCAGTGAGTTCAGGTATCCATCACCCTCATATGTCTCCTTTAAATCTTACCCCTCGCACCTTAAAGCTATGCTCATCGGTAATTGACTCTTCCACCTGGGAAGATACAACGCAATGTGATTGGGGAGCTTCAGTGAAAGCGTCAAAGCTGTGGTTAGCCCAAGACTGATACATTTCCATTTGCATTGTATCCCCTGCCTGTTGAAAATGAAAGACTCTAAATCCATGAATCCTCTGTCAAAGTGAGCAATATGCATACCTGCAGATGTGGAAATCAACAGCTGGGCACAGAGTTTTGATCTGTCTCCTATCCTTCCGTGGATTCTTCTCGCTTTGCAAATAGCATGGGCAGGGAAATTCTCATCAGGACACCAAATGTTTCATAATTGGGCAACAACTTTAGAATTATTATTTTAAGGCTGATTAGGATGTAAGCATCGACAAAAAAAACAAAAGTAAGAAAAATATTAGAGATGTATTTCTTCCTTCTCCTCAAATTTCTAATTATTGACTGTGTATAGCATCCTCATTATGAAAAACATAATTACGAATGGACATCTTGCAGTCACAAATGCCAGAAATTGGAGTGCTGGACATTATGTCCGCATTCATCTCAATTAATATTCTGTCAGAGCAGATAGGAGCATTTTGTGGCCATCTTCAGTTCCACTGCAAATGACATTGAGTATAAATGATCCCGGACCCCATCATTTTCCTCTACTCCATGTCAAGACGTACTATCCATCAGTCCCCATCATGCTGTTCCCAAATACTTGGCCTTTCCAGAAGTGAACTTATGACAATAACAGGGGCGTGGGAGGCTGTGTTGGAATCCCATTGAGTCTATTTTTTAGAAGGGAATAGTGCTGGGCTTACAAGAATAATGTGTCTGTAACTACCATTAAATGTAAATGTTTAACTGTGCAAGAAGTACAAATTCTCTTTCAGATGATGTCTCATTATTGCTTCTACATGTGGAAATTGGAAAGGCTTGCTCTAAATGTCACCTCATATATATGAAACAATGATATATGGAATTACCTTCATTCAGAAAGAAACGTTATGGCTATAATTTAATAGAGTTAAATCTTGCTGTAACAGCAATTTAAACCTTTTTTCCAGATTGAATCTCAACTTCATAGCCCTCCTGTCATGTAAGACTAAATACTTGACCTTTTAGTATGTATAGTAACAGTCACAAAACAGGAGGAAGTATGTGTTTTATATTATATTACTGTTAAAGGTTTTTAAAGGGTGGATTTCATCTTTTACATTAATGCATTTAATAGTTAACAAGTTCTAACTAGTATATGATGATGTATGATAAAGGGTTTAATCAATTGTGATGACATTTAATGCAAAATTTTTTGATCATCTAGGGTTAGGCTAGTGCCTTAAGGTGCAATTTAATTTCATGGACATTCTGATTGTACCATGACTCACATGTGACTTTCAGGATTTACTGTGCCATCAGAAATTCTGAACTCTGACACTTTATTCTATCATAGGATGTAGTTGTCACTGCCAAGGCTAAGATTTATTGCCCTCCAATTGAATGGCTTGCTCAGCCATTTCAGTGGGCAGTAAGAGTTAACCCTTTTGCTGTGGGTCTGGAGTCACATGTAGGCAGACTGGGTAAGAATGGCAGATTTATTTCACTAATAAATCAGATGATTAACAATCAACAATGGTCGATCATCAGACTTTTAATCTCAATTTTTTCTTATTTATTGAATTTGAATTTCACAATATGCCATGGTGGGATTTGAATCCTGAGACTTTGGATTCCTAGTCCAATGACAATACCACTACCCCACTACTTCCCCTACACATATTTATAATTTTAGAAAATATGCTTGTCTAATTGACACAATTATAATATGACTGCTGCCTTTTTACTAAGTCTGTGTATACAAGACACCATGGCTTTTTAGGGTTATACAGATAGTCTGTCTCAGGGTAGTTAACATTAACAATGGTGTTGGTTTAATTTTTAAATTTAAATTTAGTTAAAATATGAGCCTAAGATTTGAGAAATGGAGTCACTATCCACGGACCCCACCTCAATACCTTCTCTTCCCTCATATTCCTATCCCCTCCCTGAATCCTTCTTCATTCCCTGACAGCCTCCAACACCCAGACCCAATATAAAAATTATATATTTACATAAATATAGGAGTAATAGAGGCATTAATGAGAAAGAATCAACCAATAAAAGAAAAAAAACAGTATTACTTATGTTGCTGCTGAAGTGTATTGGCTCCATTTCTCAGGCACTGTGTTTGCCAATGGTTCCAATTTTATAATTTATGTGATTTGTGGAAGTTTCATGATGAAACAATACGGTTGAAAGTGAAGCTTTTTATACATTAAACACAATTTTAAAATGATATTGTTGAATATCATAACTTTCAGATGTTTTGGGGTGTTCTCACTGATTTTCATCAGGATTGGAATATTAAAGTTGATAATAATCCTGTATTCTTGAATATATTTTGAAATAGTCATATTTCAATGACATTGAAGAAAAGAAAGGTTGGTGGTAACAGTTGTGAGCAGTTATTTTATGTAAATGTAACCACTTATATTATATCAGAATCAATCCATACACGGTTACTTGTTTAACAGTTTGTAATCCATTGCAAAGGATAAGGATTCACAGTAGCAAATGTTCCAGGTATCTGCTCGAACAAGATTGATCATGTTTGTGTTGGGATCTCTTCTGCAGGCTGTTCGATACTGGGCTAGGTTCAGCCAGTTTCAGGTGTTATGCGGATGGAGTAACAACACTAACATTAAAATGCATTTTTTCTGGTTTAAATATTATCTGAATCTGCTTCCTAATTAAGGATAATCCCATTTTACCTGCATCCTAATAAAAAACACATTCAGGTTCTGCAGGATGTGAAAGTTTAGCAGAGTTTTTTCTGTTTCATTTGAGGATCTGTTAGAGTTTGCATTGCAAAATGCAAAAGCTATTTTAAAACTCTTGCTTTTTATATGAACATGGCCCCTGATGACGCGTAATGCAGGTGCACTGGAGGCTAACTGCAATATCTTTATCAATGTGGAATTGTATGCTGCTGATCAGGCGTCACAGCCCATTAGACAGTGGTCAGATAATGTGTTCCAGTAAAAATATCCAAACCCCATGCTTTGAATGTGAAATAATTAAGTTTAATACATATATGGAGCCTGGTCAAGGTCTGTATTTCTGAGAAGTGGTAACTAGTGCAGCACCATGCTGTGTTCAGAGTAAACATACAGTTTAACTCAATAAGAGGAAACTAAAACATCAGCATTTTGGTGTTTGTTTTCTTTTTCAAGAACTTCTCCCAAAATAGGACAGAGTACATGCTCAGTTTTCTGATTACCCTTCTACTACTCTCTAGATGAGGTCAACATGTGCTCCTTCTCTACGTTCCTTGTCAGTAACATGTTAAACTCAGGATTAATGTGTGACAATTTCATCCTTAGAGATGTGTTTAAAAATACAGATGGTTTGAAAGGAAACTTGCTATAGTACTAAATATCTTGCTGACTGGTACAGAAAGATCTCATTTGTTCCATTACATCTGCATTTACACTTTAATTTCACATTAGCTGTAGATTAAAATGACACAGGATCACCAAAGTAAACAGATCTTCCTTGCTGAATTCTCAGCATAATGAACCAAGGATTGGTTATTCTACCTCTTGTACATTGTGCTTTCTATTTTTAATGAATATTTTAATGAATAAATAATACCCTGAGGAGTCTTTTTTCAGAGGGCAGAAAGAAACGTCAAGATGATACCACCATTACAGGCTGTATCTGGATTAGCCAATCTGAGATAGCCAAAGCAAATATTTTTCTTAACTGTTTCCTGCAATTTTCTCCTTTTATTCAACAACAGCTGCTTACAATATCACTGTTAAAGTGATTTCCAAAGATCTGGAACAGGACAGTGGATTGCTCCCATCATCAAGGACTATCAACTGCTAGCTGACCTCAGATACACCTCATTTCATTTACTTTTAAGTCGGCATAGGATTTCAGTTCGCCATGATGGGGTTGTGAAACTCCACTCATCAAGTTTAAGAATATCACTGAAAAGCTATGGGAGAAAAAGTAATTAAAAGTACATAACTGGGGAGTGGGGAGATTCTCCTGGCCTACTTCCGAGAAATTCTCTTATTCTGCCCATGCCAGTTTTAATGACCGGCCGGAGCAGAGGATCTAGCCCAAAGTCAAAAAGTCAGAAACCTGTTAATGGTGGGCTGGTCTGGCCACTAGCTGGTGGCATGAATTCCATTTGAAAACAGCTGGTCACCAAAATCCTTACAAGGCTTCCGATCATGCATCATGTTAGCAATGAGATTACATTGGTTTAAAACCCTATTGATAATGAGTGGCGAGCACAAGGCAGTTTTTAGTTTGCAAGAGACTTTGTGGTGCGTGCAACATACAAAGCCTACCTGTCATTGTGGTGCACTGCCTCTAATGTGCTGTACAACACTATGCTGGAGGAGACTCGTTCCTGCCCTCCATCTCCATGCTGAGCTGGTCTTCATAGATAGCACTGTTTTGCTGGACCCATGGATCCTCCTGTATCAGTGATTCAGATCAGTACTGTGCCTGGGGTGGGGAATACATGAGTTTCCTTTCCCCGGTGCCACACAGCAGTGTGTATCTGGACAGGAGTGTGCTGTGGCACTCATGCACCCACCTGCAACAAAGGTCCAAAGTTTGACCAGGCTTAGAGTGCAGTGTGGTTCCAGGGGTTGGGGGAAAGGCTGACGAGGACAAAGTCTCAATATGGAAGAAGAACTGTGCAAAAAGTGGGGAAAAGGACAGGACTTATAATGTTAAGCAGAGGGGCAAGGAGGTGGATGAGAAAGACAAACAATGGAAGGCAGAAAGAAAACCAAGGGAAGCAAACCTGGACCTTGAGAAAGCTGCATGAAATGCAGACGAATAAGGGGTTCTAAGGGATAGTGCATGTATTATCGAAGGGGACACACGAAACCTCCAAAACATTGGGTGAGGGCTTCTTAGTGCTGTCAACATACTCTTAACCTTGTTCAGGGAATTGCTGGTTAAACTAGTTAGACACTGATTGTCCCATAAGCTGAAACATATTGGAGAGAGCTTCTTGTAGGTGAGTAGCATTGAGAAAGTGTCTTACAATAAACCAGCTTCACAAGTCTGGAAAATTTGGGACAGTTTGCACTTAGGATTAACAGTTTAATTTGGGTATGCAGTTGTTTGTGAAGGACATTGCTGTCCCTAGTCCTCTTTGGAAATGGAAACTGAATAAAAATGAAAAAAAGTAGAACTGATTTCTGTTTGAGTTCAGGGGCGAGCAGGAGTCAGAGTGCAGACATTCCGACTGCAAAATCAAAAGATGACAGGCAGTCCAGGGAATAATGGATCTCAGTCTGAAGTCAGAGATGGAGAAAATGAGCTGCAACATATAGCAAGAGCAATCATCAAGAGCATGGTGTACCTCAGCTGCAGGTAGAGACAAGGGCAATGTCCTTCACAGCTTGATGTGCAGAGCTGTTCTACAAGCAATGTTCCTGAACATGGCAGGTTCTCTATGAGGTTACAGAGAGTATGGTGATGGTCACAGGGGCTTCTGCAATCTGTGGATAATGAACATATAGAATCGAGCATGTGAAACTGGCATAAGTGTTAATGGATCCAGTGATCTAAACAGTTTTCCTCAGAATTCTTTTTCGGTGCAAGAGGAAAAGGAGGGAAAGGTGTCAGCACACACAGCTCCAACAAGAGACACTCTATGGGGGACAAGGCCAGTTGGAGTCTG
This sequence comes from Sphyrna mokarran, assembly GCA_024679065.1. Classification (NCBI taxonomy): domain Eukaryota; kingdom Metazoa; phylum Chordata; class Chondrichthyes; order Carcharhiniformes; family Carcharhinidae; genus Sphyrna; species Sphyrna mokarran. The sequence continues at coordinate 82,477,507 of JAGIQG010000007.1, read as the reverse complement.
AGCTTCAACAGGAGACTGAGGAGCAGAGACCCAGATAGCAGAGATAATTTGCCATACCAAGGGCCTACCATCAACAAGTGTCCTAACCACACATGAGTAAAAGATAGTGCAGGGCAAGACCACAATTGTCCAGATATCTGCCACAAGCTACAAGAACATATGGTGCCCTATAAGATTGGAGGCTTCCCCCTGACTATGGTCCTGAAGGTGATGGCAGCACTCAATTCCCTTGCTTCTGGATCTTTCCAGAGACAACAGGGGGCCTGTGTGGCCTTTCTCAATTGGCAACACTGCTGCATAAAGGAGGTGACTGATGCTCGCGATAGGAAGACCCAATTATGTAAACTTTCCTCTAGACGAGATAGTCAGGCGCAGGGATTCACTGGCTTTGCAGCTATCTCAGGCTTTCCAAGAGTGTAGTGTGCAGTTGGCTGCATCTGTATGCTCCAGTAGCAGCCCTTAATTTTTATCAGCCACAAAGGCTTCCATTCTACCAACATGCAGTTGGTGTATGACCATTGCAAGGACATTCTGGTTGTCTGGGAATTGCCATGACTCCTCCCAGGTTGTGATATCATACTGGCTAATAGATTCCAGAGGGAATAAAACTAAGTCAGAACATCAGGAGACATTTCCTCTAGCCCACCAAGCTGCATACCTGTCCACCCTATTTAATCTTAAGGATTAAATAAGGTGGAAATGAGAGCCTTTTTCCTCGAATAGAGATGGCTAGCACGAGGGGACGTAGCATTAAATTGAGGGATGATAGATATAGGACAGATGTCAGAAGTAGGTTCTTTACTCAGAGATAGTAAGCCTGCAACAGTAGTGGACTCGCCATCAGTAAGGGCATTTAAATGGTCTTTTGATAAACATATGGATGATATTGGAATAGTGTAGATTAAATAGGCTTTAGATTGGTTTCAAGGTCGGCATAACATCGAGGGCCAAAAGGTCTGTACTGCACTGTAATGTTCTATGTTCTATTGCTGAAAGCAGGTCCCACATTCATACTTGGGCCTTAAGAGCACATAACTCACTATAGTTAGATCTTAGCAGCGACTCTCACTATCCTGCTAATACACTCACTCTGTTAGTTTAAAGTCTAACAAAGAAGAAGAGCGATGGAAGTTGAGGCTAAATGTTTCCCACACCATGTAAAGGATACAAACATTGCCACAAAAAAGTTTGGAACACTCATAGTTAGGAAACTCAGATGCATAGAGAGTCATATTGCAGGTGAACTCTCCTCAGCCACTATTAAATCTTGAGGGTTAAGAACTTATCCAACATACAGTCCTAATAAAGAATTACATACTTCTCCCTGAAAAAACACAGGGGCCCTGAAACAAGTTAACTGAGATTGACAACACCTGAATGTTAATCTTAAAGCAGGAAGGCTGAACCTTGGTTTAAGAAGGTTGCAAAGATCCAAACCATAATGCTTTCATCAGATCATAACATTTACATAGTAATGGAGTGATTTTCAACAAGTGAGATTTATTTACAGTGATGGAGGACCATAACCTTGGGATAACGTCTAAATCCAACCACAATGTTTTGGTGCAGCCCTAACATCTGTACCAGGGGTAGAGGCAACCTGCTGATTGCTATGTCCCAATGCCTGTGATGGCTTTAGTGGATATCCTCAGGTGACTCAAGTCTTGGGGAGGCCTGGACTAATAAGAGTCTCCTGCGCAGGGGCAGAAGCATCCTTAGTGGTTTGCAGTGCTGGAGTTGGTGCAGGCATAAGGAGAGGGGACTTTGAGCAGCTGCATACACTTGAATTATTTTCAGTGGAGGTGCCTAACATGTCCAGCTGATGCTCATCTTCTCCTGTGAGTACCAGAGGACACTGGACTGACTCCTGCAGGAGACGGGACACCTGGAGAAAGGTCCAAATGCCTCATGACCTACATCCTGACGGTGTCCACTAGGATGTGTGGCCATGGAGTGCATGACTGAGTACAAATCTGGCCGGACTAAGGTATCCATGGTGGTCATCAATAAGGGACAGTTTGCACTGATCAGTTAACATATAATATTAGTGTATAATAGAGAGGCTCTGGTGTATAAATAGATAGGCTAGGGTAAGAGAGGTAAGTGGAGAAGGATTTGGTTTCTATTAGCAAAGATTGAAATGTTGACCAGGTTCTCAAAATGCAAAAAGTTAGCACAAAAGAGTGATGATTGGCAGTGAAACATGAGCCCTTTAATTTGCCCAAATTGGCAAGGCATTGTGAGGAATGAGCACTGTGCTCTAACCTGTGAACTGCATGAGATACCAAAGACCATTAAAGCTCCTTAATTGGCCATAGAAGTTTACGATGGTCTATTTGGACTACTTACTCTCAAGAAGCACTTGAGCAAGTGCCTCTATTTTCTCAGAAGACTAAGGAGATCTGACTTGTCAGTTATGACTCTCACCAACTTTTACAGAAACACCAATAGAAAGCATTCTTTCTAGTAGTATCACAGCTTAGTATGGCTCCTGCTCTGCCCAAGATTGCAAAAAACAACAAAAGGTCATGAATGTAGCCCAATCCATCATGCAAACCAGCCTCACATCCATTGACTCTGTCTACACTTCCCACTGCCTCAGCAAAGCAGCCAGCACAATTAAGGACCCCACGCACCCTTGACATTCTCTTTTCCACCTTCTTTGTTTGGGAAATTGATACAAAATTCTGAAGTCACTTATCAACCAACTCAAGAACAGCTGCTTCCCGACTGCTGTCAGACTTTTGAATCGACTTACCTTGCAGTAAGCTGATCCTTCTCTACACCCTAGTTATGACTGTAACTCTACATTTTGTACTCTCTCGTTTCCTTCTCTATGAACACTATGTTTTGTCTGTATAGTGTGCAAGAAACAATACATTTCACTATATGTTAATATACATGACAATAATAAATAATAAATCAAATTTAACAAACAGACCACTTACCTTAACAGGTAATAATTGCAATGGTATTCCAGATCATTCACAAGCACTATCATAACAACCAGCTAATTTCTATACTTGCTGTCACATTCCCTCTGCTTTCTCTTCAGGTCAGCGCTGTATTGCTACCTGTCAATAATATTTGTGCATTTCCTAGTAGTTGCTTTTAAAGTTATGCAACTTCTTCTATGGGTCCCCCATGTATCAACACAGAGTCCGCATGTTTGGGACAAAATACATGTCTTTTTTCTGAATATGCACGTAAGGCACTCTACCTGCCAAAAGCAGTCACTGTTTCTCTCTTACAAGATGGTTAAAGACTGTCAAAACCTAGCTGGAAACATTGATTTTGAAAGGTTTTAAGGGAGAAGGATTTGTGGTGAGGAGGAGTTCAAAGGTAAGTTGAGGAAAAATTGACACTGTGAAGATTAAATCTTCCATTTTAACAGTTTCACAGGTTAAGAATTACTAAAGTGTCATTATTTTAACAAACATTTAATGATTGATAAGTTTTATGTTGATCCTACAATTATAATCATGCTGCATTTTATTACACTAACTTGTCTCTGGATAGTCCTGCCTCATAGGATCCTAGACTGGTATAACACAGAAGGAGGCCATTCAGCATATCATGCTTCTGCTGATTCTATGGTAAAGCTATCCAATTCCCAACAAGTAGGAGATTGGTTGGAAATGGCTATTTATGCCCTAGCTCCAGGGAGGCAGCAATTTCCTGCTGAGATTACACAATAATCAGACAACATCCAGGGACATTCAAGGTCAAACTCTTCATCAGAAATATTGAAAATGTTGTCATGCCCATTAAGTTTCTACAATGGGAAATCTTCTATTATCTTCAAGTTTCGTGTATGGCTGTTTTAATTTTGGAAAGAAAATGCTTGAAATGTCTTTAAAGATTTTTCTTAATTGCCATTTTTAAAAATAACTGTTAATGCCAGAAATCAGGATACTGATTTTACGATTTGCACCATGTTATCTGCAGAACCCAAAATATTGTTAGTTTCAATGACTTTTTGGCTTGTGACTAGAATTGTCTAGTACCATGTAGGCTATTCTTGTAAATGGCACTACAAAAATGTACTTTTCAGATATAAGGTCAAATGTAGAACTGCCAAACTGAAACAATGGAGGGCGGGTGGGGGAGAGCGGGGGGGTGGGGTGGGGGAGCAGTGGTGAGGTTGGTGAGGAGGTGTGGGGAGTGGGGAGAAAGGTAGGTTAGTATCTTCCAGCTGTAGCAGGCAAATAAATCTTATCAGAAAAATTCATAAAGGCCACATTGATAAAGGGGAATAACTCTGGACGAGCTTGTGTATAGCAATTTTTCAGCATCATGTTCATGACTATAGAACTCATTTCATCCAGATGTCTTGATGACCTAACTGGTATGTGTAAGAATGCTTAATATCATAAATTCAATGTCATGACATGCGGTGGCTGTATTAAATAAATCTGCAATCAAACTAATGCTATTTTAATATTTCTTCCTGATGTGCAATGTAGACCAGCTTTTATTATAGAATAATAACAAATTGAATTGAATGACAAATCCTTCAACACAGTCCATCAAAGAACATCATGATACATAAAAATCTTTTGGTCTTAAATGACAGTGCAAATCTTAAATCATATGACTGCAGTAGGCAGCACGGAATAAATCCATTATTTCTTGTATTATTTGTTTAGGTGCAACATGAGCACCAGTATTAGTTGATAGAATCAAGTGCAGAGAAGGCCTTCTGGCCCATTGGGTCCACACCATCACATGAGTAACACTTGAATTCCCACCTAATTCTATCTACCAGCGCTTGGTTCCCAGCCTTGAATGTTATGATGTGCCCAGTTTTCATCTAGATACTTTTTAAAGGATGAGGGGCAACCCGCCTCTATCACCCTTCCAGGCAGCACATTCCAGGCTGTCACCATTCTCTGAGTAAAAAAGTTTTTCCTCACATCCCCCCCTAAACCTCCTGCCCCTCACTTTGAACCTATTCCCCTTATGACTGACCTTTTAACTAAGGGGAACAGCTGCTCCTTATCCACTCTATCCATATACCTCATAATCTTGTATATCTCGATCAGGTCGCCCCCTCAGCCTTTTCTGTTCAAATAAAAAGAATCCAAGCCTATCCAATTTCTCTTCATAACTTAGACGTTCCATCCCAGGCAGCATCCTGGTAAATCTCCTCTGCACCCACTTCAATACAATCACATCCTTCCTATAATATAGCGACCGGAACTACACACACTACTCTAGCTGTGGCCTCACCAAAGTTTTATACGACTTCAGCATGATTTCCCTGCTTTTGTAATCTACACTTCAGCTGATAAAGGCAAGTGTCCCATATGTCTTTTACATCACCCTACTAACATGCCTTTCCGCCTTCAGAGATCTGTGGTCAAACAAGCCAAGGTCTCTTTGTTTCACAGAACTTACTATTGTTCTACCATTCAATCAATACTTCCTTGTCAAATTACTCCTTTTAAAGTGTATATCACCTCACTCTTTTCAGCGTTGGCCGCACCTGTGATACTCAAGGGTCAAGGAGCTGATATAGCATGTGGCCCTAGAAATGGAGAAATAGTGCAATTGGGGGATGTGGGAATGGGCGGCGGTAAACAGGGGGGGTGGTGGTGGAGTGATGCTGGATGAATCTCTGAGGCATCTTCTTGGATAGCCAAATGTTGTACCCTACATGCCATTGATATGTGCTCTCATTGGTTCTAAAATACTTATAAGATACAAACCCTAACCTCATGTTATTTTGAGGAAGGCAATATATAATAATGCAAGTTTTTTTTATCTGGGTCACTGGGTGCTGAGATAGACAAACTTTGATTAGATTTATGTCAAAATATTTTTACAAAATTATAAGTAGGGCAGTCTGAATAAAAGTTCCCATTTATGAATTTTAAACTTGCAATTAGCAGGTAATCATAGCAATATCACAATGTTGTGGTCACAATAGTTGGTTACGGGGCACCCTCATATCTGTCTAATTGCTATTCCTATTGTAAAACTGGAATGAAATCAGCTCCCCCCAAAAAAATTAAATTATGGGTTAATAGGTTAAAAGTAACAAAATTTTAACAACTTCTTGGAAATTTTAGATATAGGCATATGTCACCCTGAGCTGGAGAGTATAAGTTATAGGATTCATGATAGAGCAAGCTAGTTTTAGAGTCATAGAGGTTTACAGCATGGAAACAGGACCAGTGGTCCAATTTGTCCATGCCATCCTTTTTTTTTAGAAACCCCTAAGCTAATCCCAATCGCCCGCATTTGGCCCATACCCTTCTTTACCCATCATACCCATATAACTATCTAAATGCTTTTTAGAAGATAAAATTGTACCTGCCGCTACTACTACCTCTGACAGCTTGTTCCAGACACTCACCACCCTCTGTGCAAAAAATTGCCCTTCTGGACACTTTTGTATCTCTCCCCCCCTCATCTTAAACCTATGCCCTCTAGTTTTAGACTCTTCTAGCTTTGGGAAAAGATATTAACAATCTACCTTGTCTACGTCCCTCATTATTTTGTAGACTTTTATAAGGTCATTCCTCAGCCTCCTATGATCCAGAGAAAAAAGTTCCAGTCTATTCAGCTTCTCCTTATAACTCAACTATCAAATCCTGGTAGCTTCCTAGTAAATCTTTTCTGCATTCTTTCTCGTTTAGTAATATCCTTTCTACAATAGGGTGACCAGAATTGCTCACAGTATTCCAAGTGTGGCCTTACCAATGTTTTGTACAACTTCAACAAGACATCCCAACTCCTGTATTCAATGTTCTGATGGATGAAACCAAGCGTGCTGAATGCCTTCTTCACCATTCTGTCCACCTGTGACTCCAATTTCAGGGAACTATGAACGTGTACCCCTCAATGTCTTTGTTCTGTAACTCTCCCCAATGCCCTACCATTAACTGAGTAAGTCCTGCCCTGATTCAATGTACCAAAATACATCACCTCACATTTGTCTAAATTAAACTCCATCTGCCATTTATCAGCCCACTGGCCCAATTGATCAAGATCTTGCTGCAATTGGAGATAACCTTCCTCACTGTCCACCATGCCACCAATCTTGGTGTCATCTGCAAACTTACTAACTAACCATGCCCCCTATATTCTTATCCAAATAATTAATATAAATGACAAATAACAGTGGGCCCAGCACTGATTCCTCAGGCAAATGTTGTTAATATTTTGAATTCCTTACCCCAAAGGGCTAGTGATAATCAGTTATTAAGTATGTTAAAGGTTGATGGGTTTTGGACTCTAAGGAAATCAAGGGCCATGGTAATTGGGCTAGAAAATTGAGGTGTTGTTGAACTTTAACCATGATCTTATTAAATGACAGTACAGGCGTGAGGGGCTTTTACTTCATATGCTTACATCTTTTGTAAAAGATCATTGCTCTAGCTCTTACTACAACATTTGAACACTATTAATCTGAACTGTGACCTGAAATATCAATGTATTGTGAGGCTATAAACTTGGCAGATATAATGAGGTGGATCAGAATTTGAGGATAATCCACTGGTTTTATGCTCCATTTAAGTTGCATCTGAAAATTCAAGAGTAAGAGAAAATAGTGAGCCACAGACCAGTACATCTGGCATCAATCGCAAGGCAAATGGCATGATGACCTTCACTGCAAGGGGATTGAATCGCAAGAACAAAGTAGTCTTGTTACAATTGAATAAGCCATTAGTGAAACCACACCTGGAGAACTGTGCACAGTCTTGGTCTTCATATCTAATGTAGAAAGTACTTGCCTTGGAGGCGATATAGCAATGGTTCATGATATTTGTTCCTGAAAAGAGAATATTGTCTTAGAAGAGGGGCTGAATAAATTGGGCCTATACTCTTCTGAGGTTGAAAGAATGAGAAACATAGAAAATAGGTGCAGGAATAAGCCATTTGGCTCTTCAAGCCTGCACCACCATTCAATATGATGATTATTGATCATACGCTTCCAATATTCCACTCCCTCTTTCTCTACATACACCTTGATCCCTTTAGCCACAAGGATCACATCCATCTTCCTCTTGAACGTAATTAATGAACTGGCTCTAACAGCTTTCTGTAGTAGAGAATTCCACAGGTTCACAATTCTCTGAATGAAGAAGTTCTGCCTCGTCCTGAATGGTTTATCCCTTATTCTTAGACTGTGACCCCTAATTCCACAACATCAGGAACATTCTTCCCCTAGCTAGCCTGTCCAGTCCCATCCGGACTTTTTGTTTCTATGAAATCCCCTCTCATCTTTCTAAATTCCAGTGAGTACAAGTCCAGTAGATCCAGTCTTTCTTCATGTCAATTGTGGTATTCCAGGGATCAATCTAATGAACCTTTGCTGGACTCTTTCAATAGAAGAATGTCCTTCCTCAGACTAAGAGACCAAATCTGCATATAATAGTCAAAAAGAAAATGCTGGAAAATCTTAACAAGTCTGGCAGCATGTGTACGGAGAGAAAAAAGCTGATGTTTCAAGTCCAGAGAGCCCTTTAACAAAGCATTCTATGGTAGACAATTCCAAAGGTTCACAGCTCTCTGGCTTACCCCTTATTCTTAGAATGTGACCCCTGGTTCCGGACTTCCCCAGTTAAGGCCCGGTTTAACTGCAGCAACACATCTTTACTCCTATACTTAAATCCTCTTGCTATGAAGGCCTGCAGCCTTTTAGCATCTCCTCACAGCATACACTGCCATCCAGCTTAGTTTGCAATTTGAAGATATTGCATTCAATTCCTTTGTCCCAGATCATTAATGTATATTGTGAACAGCTGGGGTCCCAACATGGAACCTTACGGTACCCCACTAGTCACTGCCTGCCACTCTGAAAAGGACGTGCTTATTCCTACTCTCTGCTTTCTGTCTGCCAATGAGTTCTCCATCTACGTCAATACATTATTCCAGTACCATTAACTTTAATTTTTCCTTCATCAGCTGGGGCATTGAGTACAAGATTTGGGAAATCATGTTGCAGCTAAATTAAACCCTGGTTAGGCTGCATTTGGAGTATTGCACATAGTTCTGAAAGGACATAGAAGCTTTGGAGAGAGTGCAAAGAAGGTTCACCAGATGTTGCCTGGTCTCGAGAGCATTTGCTATGAGGAGATACTGAATAATTAGGATTATTTTCACTGAGAAGGCGGAGACTGAGAGGAGACCTGTTAGAGGTCTATAAAATTATGATAGACATAGACAGAGTGGTTAGAGGCTTTTTCCAGGATGGAAGTGTCAATTGCAAGGGGTCACAGGTTCAAAGTGACAGGAGGCAAGTTTAAGAGAGATGCATGGAGGAGGTTTGTCATGCAGAGAGTGGTGGGTGCCTGGAACATGCTGCCAGAGTGGAAGGTGGAAGTGAGCACACTAGCAACATTTGAGAGGCATCTAATGGGTACATGAATAGGAATGGAATAGAGAAGTGCAGACTAATAAGAGCAGAGGTTTTTTTTTAGTTCAGTTTGGGCAGCATGATCAGCACAGGCTTGGAGGACCGAAGGGCCGGTTCCTGACTTGTACCTTTCTCTTAATGAGAAGCCTTATCATAAGGGAATGAGAAGGGAATAAGGCATGAGAAGCCTTAAGATAAAAGCCTTATCAAAAGCCTTTTGGAAGTCCACCTACACAACATCCACTGGTTCACCCTTGAACACTCTGCTGGTTCACATCTCAAAAAACTTACAGAAGATTTGTCAAGCCCTTTAGTGAATCCATGCTAACTTGGCCTAATCCTGTTACCATTTTCCATCTTAAGTTATGGACTCCAGCATTTTCGCCATTACTGATGTCAGGCTAATTGGTCCATAATTCTCTGTTTTCTCTTTCCCTCCTTTTTTAAAAAGTGGGGTTACATTAGCGATCCCCCAATTCACTGGAACTCTTCCAGATCCTATAGAGTGCTGGAAAGTGATCACCAATGCATCCACTATTTCTTGGGATGAGAAATGATCTCATTGAAATATGTAATGTTTTGAAGGAGTTGACAGGTGAAACAATGATAGATTGTTTTCTCTGGCTTGGAAAAATGTGTAGGTACTGCCTCACAAAAAGGCTGAAAGATTTAGGACTGCAATGAGAATGTTCTTCACTCAGAGGATTCTAATCTTTGAAAATGTGCCCACCAGAAGGTGTGATACCCCAAGACTGAGGGCAATTTATGTAATCCTCAGTTAATTGACCCGGCTAGGTGAGGACAAGAGATAGAGCTAATTTAGTTGTCAATGTCAGATGTTGAAAGTTCTAACATTTCTCCCTTTTCTTTCTCTGCAGCATCCTGCTCGCTGCCAGTTTATTTAATCTTAAGCAAAATGAGAAATTTTAAAAGCTTTCTATTTTTTATTTTTTTCTCAACTCCAGAGAATGTAGGCCCATTCTGCTCAATCTTTCTTCACAAACTGCCCTCTCATCTTAGGAATTAATCAAATGAATCTTTGTTGAATCCTTTCAAGGCAAGTATATCCTCCTTTAGGTAAGGAGACCAAAAGTGAGGCTTCAACAAATTTACATCCTTCTTCTTAATAAGTTTTTGATCCATGGTTTCAAATTGCTACATATTGGTTCTGCTTGAAAAGAAGTCAAGCTTTAATTTCTGATGCAGACTATACCAATAGATGCTACCTGTATTCTGTCTTTATCGACATTTGTTGCCTGGCCCAATTATCTAATTGCTTATGAGATTCATACCTTTTCATTAAGATCAAGGCCACACGACGTATGGAATTCCTGTTCTGACATTCTTCCAACAGCAGATTTGTAGGATAGTTTCCAGGTGTCTCTCTTAACTAGAATTCTAAAATGGAAATGTTTGGGATTAAACATAAATTGTGTTACAGCCCAGATTTTATTTTCTGCATTAGGCTCCAAATGGCTTCTCATTTCTAACATTAGTTTTTTATGTGAACATTTGGGGAACATTTTCTCCCCAAAATACATCTGGGTTTTAAGAAGTTGTTGGCACAAGAATGCATGATACTCCCCATCTGCTGATGTAATTCATTTCTATTTCAGTATTTCTTTGTAATAAATTTTGGAACAGTAATCAGAAGCGTAATAGTTGTGATCCCTATAAACACCCTGTTTAATGGCTCTGGAAATAGAGGACTTTTTATTTGAACTAGTGTTATCACAGCAGGAGCCTTCCTTGGTTGAACACTTGGCCTGTTCCCTTAGAGAAGGCTCTGCAGATGGTGTGAGCTCATTCTTTTTCACGCTAAGGTCCTGCCCTGTTTCCACAGGATATAGAGTATGAGCTGATGTGAAGCAACAAGTATAATTTAAGATATACTTAATTACAAACCACTAAATAGAAGAATTTAAACTGACAATTTGTAATTTTCATTCTACCAATTTTAGCATGAGCAAGCATCAAGTTCACTTGATTAATCAACATACAAGTCATAATTTGATAAAATATTGCTTCAGTTCTTTCAGCATTAATGGCTCTGGTAATTGTATTTAATTATTCATTTGTTTTAAAAATTAAAAGCATTACCAATTAAGTTGCATTACTGGTTAAAGACAATATCACAGTTGTACTGAGGGAGGACACCTTGGAAGGCTCATACAGTAAGGCAATATCGGTAGAACTCAGGAACAGGAAGAGTGCAGTCACAATGTTGGGGGTTTCTTACAGGCCTCCCAAAAGCCAGTGGGAGGTAGAGGAGCAGATATGCAGACAAATTTTGGAAAGATGTTGTGATGATTTTAACTTTCCTCATTTTGACTGGGACTCATTTACTGCTAGTGACTTGGATGGGGAAGAATTTGTAAGGAGTGTCCAGGAGAGTTCCTTGAAATGGTATGTAAATAGTCCAACTCGAGAGGGAGCCAAATTAGACCTGGTATTGGGGAATAAGTCTGGCCAGGTGATTGAAGTTTCAGCAGGAGAGCATTTTCGGGAACAGTGATCATAATTCCAAAAGTTTTAAGGTGGCTGCAGATAAAGATAAAAATGGTCCTCAGTCAAAGGTGTTAAATTGGGGGAAGTCTAACTACTAAGACATTAGGCAGCATCTGATGAATGTAGATTGGAGGAGGTTGTTTGAGAGTAAATCAACATTCGACATGTGGGAGTCTTTCAAATGTCAATTGATTGGAATTCAGGGTCGGCATGGACCTGTGAGGATGAAGGATAAGTGTGGCAATTATCTGGCGTCCTGGATAACAAGGGATATTATGAACCTTGTCAACAAGAAAAAGGAAGCATTCATAAGATCTGAAACACTTAGGATCGATGAAGCACTTGAAGAATATAAAGAAGGTAGGAAGAAATTTAAGAAAGTAGTTAAGAAGGCTAAAGGGGGTCATGAAAAGTCCTTGGCAAACAGGATTAAGGAAAATCCTAAGGCATTTTATATATATGTAAAGAGCCAGGGAAAAGGTTGGTCTACTCAAGGATAATGTAGGGAATCTATGCATGGAACCAAAGGATATGTGAGAGATACTAAATGAATACTTTGCCTCAGATTTCACCAAAAAGAGGGACATGATGGATGAGGAGTCTAGGGTAGTATGTGGAAATTTTCTGGATCATGTCGATATCAAAAAGGTGTATTGGGCGTCTTAAAAAGCATTAAAGTAGATATGTCCCCAGGGCCTGTTTGAATCTACCTCAGAGTACTGAGGGAAGCAAAGACAGAAGTCGCTGGGGCCTTGACAGAAATCTTTGTATCCTTATTGGTTACAGGTGATGTTCAGAGGACTCGAGGATAGCCAATTGTTTAAGAAGTGCAGCAGGGATAATCCAGGAAATTGCCAGTGAGCCTTACATCAGTGGTAGAAAAATTATTGGAAAAAATTCTTAGGGACAGGATATACTCACATATGGTTTTGTGAAAGAGTTGTGCCTCACTAACTTGGTCGAGTTTTTCGAGGAAGTGATGAAGATGATAGATGAGGGAAAGACACTGGATATTGTATATATGTGGACTTCAGAAAAGCCGTTGACAAGGTATCTCAGACTGGTACAAAAGGTGAAGGGATCAGAGAAGAGCTGGCAAGATGGATACAGAATTGGCTTGGCCATAGAAGACAAAGAGTAGCAGTAGAGGGTGCTTTTCTGAATGGAAAGCTGTGACTAGCAGTGTTCCTCAGGGATCAGTTCTGGAACCTTTGTTATTCATAGTATATATAAATGATTTAGAGGAAAATGTAGTTGGTTAGCAAGTTCACAGACGACACAAAGATCGGTGAAGTTGTGGATAATAGAGAGGATTGTCAAAGGATGCAGCAAGATATTGACCGGTTGGAGACTTGGGTGGACAAATGGCAGATGGAGTTTAATCCAGACAAGTATAAGATAATGCATTTTGGAAGATCCAATAATGTAGGAATTATACAGTAAATGATAGAACCTTTAAGAGTATTGCTAGACAGAAAAATCTGGGCATACATGTCCACAAATCATTGAAAGTGGCAACACAGGTGGATAAGGTAATCAAAAAAAAGCATACGGCATATTTGCCTTCATCAGATAGGTCATTGAGTATAAATATTGACAGGTCACACCGTAGCTGTACAGAACCGTAATTAGATCTAATTTAGAATATTGTGTACAACTATTGTCGCCACACAATCAGAAGAATGTGGTTGCTTTGGAAAGGAGAGATTGGATGAACTCGGCTTGTTCTGGAATGATGGAGGTTGAGAGGTGACGTGATAGAGATTTACAAGATTGAATGGCATGGATAGAGTGCTTACTCAGATATTCTTTCCTTGGGTAGAACAGTCAAGTACTTGGGGACATAGGTTTAAGGTGCATGGGGAAAAATTAAGACTTGTGTGAGGCAATTTTTTTTTCAACCCAGAGGATGGTGAATGTCTTGAATGCACTGCCTGAGAAGGTGGTGGGAGGAGGCACAATGGCAGCATTTAAGGGGCAACTAGATGAATACATGAATAGCATGAGAATGGAAGGATACAGACTCTAAGTGCATGCGGTTTTAGTTTAGGCAGGCATCATGACTGGTGCAGGCTTTGTGATCCTGTGTTGTCCTTTTCTTTGTTCTTTGCTCATCCTTCTATTCAAATAGATGTTTCTTGGTACTGAAACTTTGGCTGTCCTCCTGATACTTTTGTTGAAACTGACCAGAAATTTGTTGCACTGTTATGAAGCAAAAAGGAGATTTCATATCTTTAAAGGTAAAGTCATATCAAATAATTGTCACAAAACTATTTTAGAAAGAAATTGCAAATAACTTCTCATTGGGTTATAGTTTTAACAAAAGTTAAACAAGGGGAACAGCTGCTTCCTATCCACACTGTTCAAACCCTCAATGTTAAACACATCAAGACCTCCTCAGCCCTCTCTGCTTTTAAAGAAAACAATCCAAGCATATCTAATCTTCCCTTATAGCTCAAATGCTCATGCCCAGGCAGCATCCTATCAAATCTAGTGCAATTGCTTCCTTCCTACAGTGAGGTGACTCGAATCGTACAGTACTTCAGTTAAAAGGTAATTTATGAACATAGATAGAAAACTTGTTAACAGGTAGAAAACATACAGGCACAAATAGGAATTTTCAAATTTGGCAGGTAATAAATAATGAAATACAACAATTGGGCCTTGGCTATTTACAAGCTATATTAGTGACTTGGATGAAGAGATAATGTATCGAAGTTTGCTGATGACTCAAAGCTAGCTGGAAGGTAAGTTGTTTGGAGGCCAAACAGATAAAGATAGGTTAAGTAAATTAGCAACAAGATGGCAAATGGATTCTCATGTAGAATAGTGAAGTTATAGAGCTTGTAACTTAAGTGTGAATGTTCAAAGAGACATGTGCATGTTCTCACAAGCAATGCAAAAAATTTAACATACAGGCATATCAAGTAATTAGGAAGGCAAAGGCATAGGAGTATACAAATAACCTAATCTTACTAGAGAGCACAGGGTTTTAGTGAAAAAATATATCGAGTGTTTTGCGCAGTTTTGGTCTCCACATTTAGGAAAATGTGGAGGCAGCATAGGCAACAGTAACAGTTCACTAAATTGGTCGTCAGGAAGAGGAAATTGAGTAATTTTCTCTGGAATTTAGAAGAACGAGTAACATTCTCATTGAAACATGCAAGATCCTTAAGTGAATTGATAGGATAGACACAGAAATTGTTTCCATTAGTTGGGGAATCTAAAACATGGCTCAATCTTGAGATAAGGGACAGATCATTCAGGACTGAGATAAGCGGAAATTACTTCATTCAAAAGGATTACAAATCTTTGAAATTCTGTGGCCCAGAGGATTACAGATGCTCCATCATTCCTGAGATGGACAGATTTTTGGTCTCAGGGAAATGGAATTGAAGTCTGGATCAGCCACAGTCGCACTGTACGGCACATCAGGCTCGAAGAAAATTGTCTACGCCTGGTCTTATTTCAGGTAATTTGCTAGGTAGGGAGATTAGCATTCCATATCCATTCATGGCAAGCAAAGAACAGACTGCCTGCTGGGATAAGCAATACACTAAATACTATTTAATATGTACATAAGTTTTGTACTTGAGGTGTAAACAAACATTTAAGGTAAGAAAATGTCACTTTTTTTTTACACTGCAAGTACAAGCTAAACAAAAGTGACAGAGAACCAATCATGATGTTGAGAAAAGCTTTAATTTGATAGGCTCTAATTACATAAAATTAACATATACATTTAT
Organism: Sphyrna mokarran; assembly: GCA_024679065.1. Taxonomy (NCBI): domain Eukaryota; kingdom Metazoa; phylum Chordata; class Chondrichthyes; order Carcharhiniformes; family Carcharhinidae; genus Sphyrna; species Sphyrna mokarran. Next base: position 82,461,886 of record JAGIQG010000007.1, on the reverse strand, counting down.
AAATATAGCAAGAACTTACAACATGCACGATCCAACTTAAATTAATGAACTCTTATTAGAATTATAATCTTAAAAGATGCAGTAGAAATCAAAAGTTCTATGCACTTTCATTAAAACACTTTTTCAAAGCAACAAAACATCAGTTTTTAATGGAAGATGTGAGACTGCTGAGTATTTAGGAGAATAAAGCAAACAGTTCAAAAGTGTGAGTTTCTCTGAAGGAACAAATCAAGTTCCATTCAGGATACTCAAGTTAAACTCTGGGAGAAATTCATTCATGTAACATCATTGTAGACCTGCATTAATTCAGGTAGCAGCCCAAGGCACTGTCTGCATTCTGGGGAAATTGATACATCTGTCACTTGGAACAGTTTTACGCAAACTTCTACTTTTGCAATAGTTAATATATAACGTTTATGATGTGGAGGTGCCAACGTTGGGCTGGTGTGGGTGCAGTAAGAAGTCTCACAACACTAGGTTAAAGTCCAACTCATCTGATGGAAGAGCAGCATCCTAGAAGCTCGTGATTCCAAATAAACCCATTGGGCTTTAAACTGGTGTTGAGACTTCTTATATAGCTTTCAGGCTGCTAAGCAATTTTTATTGAAAAGCAGCTTAGCATTTATTTACCCTCAAACAAGTAAAAGGCCAGAGAGATTTCATTTGTCCCTTAAGGTTAAAAAAAAGGCATTGTTGCTTGAACGAAAGCTTTACCCTTTCTAAATATATCAAAATGGTGCTTATATTACACTTGATTGTTATAACAAAATCAAGTATTATTTGATATTCATTCATCTGTGGAGAAGTAGATATGACTATTTATACAAGAAGTGTTGTAAAATGCCAGCAGTTCTGTCAGCATCTGTGGAGACACAAAGAGTTAATGTTTCAAGAATAATGAGACTTCTTTAGAGTCATATAAAACAAAGCTTGTTTCTCACTCCATGGATGCTGTCAGATTTGCTAATGTTTTCAAACACTTTATTTCAGATCTCCAGCTTCTGTGGTATTTTAGTTTCATCTTAGGACTATTTTTACCTGTTATTTTTATCTGAGTTTAATGCTTGCCCAAGAAAGCAAAAGGATATAAAGGGACTATGTTTAATAACTTGTTTAAGTTTGTAGCAGTTCTGTTAATAGGCAATGAATAATTAACAGATTTAACCATGCATATCACATATAACAAGCCTAACCCTAAAGCATGTTTACACATTAATAGAAGATACAAGCATATTATTCCCCCACTTTGGGAGTAACACATCAGCAAAGTTGTATATGAAGAAACTCAACTCCCATTGAACGAAGTGAACTGACAGCTCCTTTAGCCACTAAAAGGTGACAACTGTTTTATTTCCTTTACAGAAAAGGTTGTTAATGGCAGATGTAATTGATAAGCAATGTTGTGTTCCCTAAGCCAGAACTTGTAGTGAGCAGTCATTGCTCATCTCCTCTAGGCTGGCTATCTGGCAGGAGCTGGGTGGGGTGAACACAGATGGGTCACTGATTCCTAGCTGAAGATCAAAAAATCGTGTGGACATTGTTACATTGTAGCTCTTTGTGTAGGTCTCCTGCACTGGATAGCAATCCTTGACTGTGTAAATGCCAATCCATTTTTCAACTGTGAAAAAAGCAGAAATAAAGAAATATGAAAATACGTTCCCAGGATTTGCAAAGGCTATTCAATTTGAGCATTAAAAAATTGTGCAGTGTAGTGTGCTCCTGAAGCCTTTCAACAAGAACTACTGCGTTTTTGCAACTGGTCAGGTCAGGCCCTCCAGCTGGGAAATGGGCCTTGATTTGAGTTGTGGGTGTGGAAGAGTCAGAAGTCGGATCTTGGTGGGTGGGCTGGCAGGGGTAGAGGAGAGTAAACAGGGAGTGGGTGTAGAGAATCCCACGAAGGTGGGAGGGTGGGGCTGTCTGCATGGTGGATACCATTCTAACTTTTTTCTGGATAACTATCAATGTAATATAGTCAGAACTATCCAAAGTTTGTGATTTAGACTCTACTTTCAGATGGTTCCAAGTCCAGGGCAATTGCCAAATGGAAGTTGGTACTTCCCATATAACTGCAGCTTATTTTGGAATATCAAGTGGAGGTGTAGGAGGGTGGGTGTGGATGAGTTCCCCAGTGCATCTTTGTAGTATCCTCAGTTAGCTTGTCCTTCTAACATATCTCGAGAAGCTTTTGTCAGTTTTCATTTTTCTGCTAGTTTACTTCCATATTCTATTTTTCCATTATCAGTTCCTCAGTCCTCTTGCTGAATTCTAAAGTGCTCCCAATCATAAGGTTCACTTTGAGCAACATAAAAAAATCTCTTGCTTTACCACAATGGTGACACACTGGTACAGTCGTTAGCACTGCTGCCTCATAGTACCAACCTGGATTCAATTTCGGATTTGGGTGATTGCATGGATTTCTTTAAACAGACCAAAGACATGTAAATTATGTGGATTAACTATGATAAATGCATTGGGCTACAGGGATGCTGTTCCAGAGAGTTGGTACAGACTTGATGGGTACAATGACCTCTTTCTGCACTGTAATCTTTAACTTCAAGCTAGTCAGTGCAGAAGGAGGCCACTTGTTCCTGAGTTTGTACCAATCCTATGACAGAGTATTTTGCCCAGGCCTAATCCCACGAATTTACATTAATTCTCCTTACCTACATGTCTTAGAACACTAAGGGGTAATTTGTCATAGCTACCTAACCTGCACATCTTTAGACCATGAGAGGAAACTGGAGCACCTGGAGGAAACCCATGCAGACATGGAATGAACTTGCCAACTCCACAAAATCAACCAAGGCCAGAATTGAGCTCAGGTTTCTGACCATGTGAAGCAGTAGTGCTAACCATTATGCCACTGTGCCTCCCTAACTTTTCCTGCTGGTTTTTGTACCTCATGGAATAGTGATTTACAATAAATACAATTAATTGTTTAACTCTAGACATTGCCTGTCCACCATCATATCTTTTAATGTAGTTTCTCAATCTACTCCAGCCAACTTGCCTCTCATACCGTGTAGCTTCCTTACTGACCATGTTTACTTTTCCTCTTTATACACACTGCTTTGAATTTGTTGATATGTGCTTATTTCCAAAAAAAAAACATCTTTGGCTTCAATATGTGATATGAATATGGTCTGCAAATTTTTAGAATTTTCTAACAATGATGCAGCTGAAAATAGCATTCTAAATGAGGATTGCACTGGACAGTTGCATGGTGTTAAGCCAATTCAACTTGTTCCTATTTGGTAAAATAAAATTGTATTGTGACTCAAGAAATTCATAACTCAACAACATTTTAAAAAATTAATTCACAAAATATATACATCATTGGAGAGCTAGCATTTGTTGTTCATTCTTAATTGCCTTTGAGAACGTGCTGGTCAGCCACAATCTTGAATACAACAAAGTGGTTTGCCATGACTTTCCAGAGGGCAGTTAAGGGTCAATACATTGCTGTGGGTCACTTAAATATCAAAGCATGCAAGGATGGTAAATTTCCTTTTCTAAAAAAAATGAACAAGATGAATTTTTAATGACAATCCAGTAGTTAGTAGGTAACCATTACACTATCTACTTTTTATTTCATATTTAATTATTAACTGAATTTAAATACCCAGCTGTCATAGTGAGACTTGTCCTCAGCTCCAGATCATTAATTCTAGCCTCTGGATAACATGTAGCATTACCACTATGCTATTACACCGTAAAGCTTCATGCTTCTGTGGTCTATTAAACAGATCTAGCCATAACATTTTATTGCAAATGTACAAAATGCATACTACTCACATTTACGAGCAGGCTTTCTATCTGACCATTCTTGAACCTTTATCTGGTCTCCTGGCCCACCAATACTGTATTCATCTTCGTAGGTTGAGTTGTCAGGGATATCGTATGGATCCCACGCCTGAACAAGGGGTAGCTTTTGGCATTGCTTTGTCACTTGCTCAATCTTGAAAAGGACTGGATTTTTAAATAGGTAAATGTATTCATAAAATCTAGAAGGAATGAAACAATGGAATGCAATATTACCAGATCTTAGCTTTGAAAAGTAAGAACTTCATTTATATCTTGTAATTTCCTCCAGTTAAATATCAGGAAGACCAAAATCATAGTCATTATTTGCTGCCATGAAAACCGGTTGCCTGCTACCAATTCAATCCCATTCCTATTTATTCTCAGTTTGACCTTCTGTCCCATAATCTCTCAAATCACAAAGACTGATTACTGCTGTCTACCAGAAATATTCTTTCCTGCCTCAGCCCATCCACCATTGAAACATTCATCTATACATTTGTGATGGTCAGACTCTACAATTCTAATGCTCTCCTGATCAATCTTATTTGTCTATCAATAACTTAAGTTTACCCAAAATGTTGCAATCTGCATTTTAATCCACATCACGTTCCATCCGCCATCATTCCAGTGCTCAGTAACCTGCATTAGTTTCTGGTTCACCAAGTACCATATTTTAAAAATAATTGTGTGGTCCACTGGTACTTTATCACATGATGATCTGTCTGTGGTAATTTGGCCATAAAAAATGTAGTTATATTCAATGTTATATTCAATTTTCTTTATTTATAAAAACATCAAAACATGGTACAGCATTGACTCAGAACTGGAGGCAGCTAGTTACACAGGTCTCTCGTGGTAAGACTAAAACCTGGGAAATGCATATCTGGATGAGGTAAGCATTTTGAGTAACACCACAATTGAATCCAAAAACTTCCTCAATAACTTGCAACCTTACTGATCACAATTCTACCATTATGGTAAAAGCATGGTGGAGGGAGGTTCAATTTATTAATTAGTGTCATAAGTAGGCTTATATTATCACTGCAATGAAAAATATATCCTATTTTTCATAGGGTATATGAAAAATACTCTATTTTCATACTAGGGTATGAAAATCGCCTAGTTGCCTGTTCAAGTACATCGATGGAGAATTTAGCACGGCCAATGCACCTAACCAATACATCTTTCAGATCATGGGAGAAAACCCACGCAGACTTGGGGAGCACAGTAGCTAGCACTACTACCTCAGTGCTAAGGACCAGGGTTCGAATCTCGGCTTGGTCAATGTTTGTGTGGTCTTTGCACATTCTCACTGTGTCTGTGTAGGTTTCCTCCGGTGCTCCAGTTTCCACCCACAGTCTGAAAGATGTGCTTCATGCATTGGCTATGCTAAAAATTCTCCCCCAGTGTACCTGAACAGGTGCCGGAGAGTGGCGACTAGGGGATTCTCACAGTAACTTCATCGCAGTGTTAATGTAAGCCTGTGACTAATAAATAAATTTTTTAAATATAACCAATCCACAGAGAAAGTGGCTTAAGTAGGGAATTGAACCAAGGTTCCTGGAGCTGAGAGACAGCAGCTCTAATCACCATGCCATCATTACGCTTCCAGTTGAAGCATTCAAGGAGGAAAATTAGATAATTATTTGAAAACAAACAATTTGCAGTGTTATGGGAAAAAGATCAGAGAATGGCACGAGCTATAACGCCTATTCGGAGAACTGGTGCACACTTAATAGGCTGAATAGTCTCCTTTTCTGCTGCAAATTTGGTGCTCAGGGTGCTTGACTCGAAACATTGTAAGACAAAGTAGAACCAAAATGCTATCAGACCTCTTCTGTTTTTGTTCTAAATGTGTTCAGAGAGCTATGGCTGTTCTCCCACAAGGAAAACACTAAGTTAGCATGCAGACACAAAGCAATTAAGAAGGCAAATTGCACATAGGTCTCTATTACAAGGAATTGGAATACAAGAGGAAGTTTTGTTACAACTGCATAAGACTTTCCCGACAGAATGTGTACCCTGCTTAAGGAAGGCAGTATAGTAAATGTTTACTGGACTGGCTCCTGGGTTTACTGAGGAAATGGGTCCCATACTCTTTGGATTTTAGGAGATTGAGAAGTGGTCTTATTGATGGATAAAAAATTCTGAAGGGTCCTGAAGGGTAGTCACTCAAATGTTATTTCCTCTTTCTAGAACACTAACTTTTTCCTGTGCAGTGTTTTAATTTAACTTACTTGACTTCAAATTAAATCAATAAAATCCAATGAATGTTTTAGTTCAAACAAGATATAACTATAAAGGCAAAGATGGACTTAGGTAGTAAATTGAAAAAGAAAGTTTGGAAAAAATGTACTCAACAACACAAAATAGATTTTACAGCTTCAAGCAAATGATCAGGTGGCTGAAGTTAAGCTGCCGTCAACAATTCTTTCAAATTCTGCCTTGAGAGCATCAAGTACTCACTAGCTGGCAAAAGACAAAGTCTTACTTTTATTCCCTATGTCAAATCGTGTCTGTACAATTTCATAATTGGCTTATTTAAACTAGAGTTTGACTATCTACACACATTATTCCTTCAAAAGGGACAGTGCTTCTTTCAAAGTTACTTTGGTTAACTGACTTTGCATCAGTTCTATTGCCCATTTTGGTTAGGTTTATGCTGAGCTTAGCGCAAAATATCTGATTCAATACTCATCGAAAAGCAAAGATCTTACTGCTTTCGGATACTGTTTAAATTTTAAATCCAGCCCTAACATAACTATTTGATTAATTACTACCTGCAATTGCAACTTAACTGAGGTACACAATTTCAATCATGACACAATAATTCTTAATTAATGTAGGTGTAATTAGCAAAGTAAAGTGTTCAAAATGCCTTATTTATCTCATTGTTAGCAACAAAAGTTTGACTTTGTTAGCTTAAACAATGATCAAGTTACACAGACATCAATTACACAAGCCTGCTTGCACACTGGACCATGGGATAATAAATTGATAATTTAGGACTGAGATGAGGAGAAATTTCTTCACTGAGGGTTGCAAATCTTTGAATACACCAGATGTGGATGCTCCAGTGAGCATACTTAACAGTGAAACAGACAGAGTTTGGTCTCCTGGGAATCAAGGGATATGGGGAGATGGCAGGAAAAATTGTTTTTGAGACAGAGGATTAGCAATGAATGGCAAAACAGACTCAAGAGGCCACATGGATTACTCTGATTCCTATTTCTTTTGGCTCACTCTCCAGTCTTTTCACCTGATGACCGGCATCCATCTCTTCAGCCGACTTAGTCCATTGCTTCATTCTGTTCCCAAACCTCTCCATCCCTCCCTTCTCCTTTAAAGGTCCCGTTTAAAACCTACCTCTTTCAATTCATCCTTAGTGGCCTCTTTTTTGATTGGTTCAAATGATTTAGTGTATGCTGAAAGTAAAATGCCTGTGTGGGCATCAAGACAGAACAGGATTAAGCCTGACTCTGATGCTATCCACACATTTAATGCCTGGCTGACACACACACACACAATTGTGATTTGGGTAAAACATTGTTTGGTCTGTGGAACTGCATCTCCTCCTCCACACTTCTTCTGTTTACGAATCCATACTTTAATAAAGCGCTACATGATATTTGAGCTGACCACAGGTTCTAGACAATTCAGTCAGGTTTCACTCATTAATCTTACCCGTCTGTTATTGCACTTTGTTTTGTCTGTGCTTTTCATATTTAGAATTCTCTTGCCCATCTGTTTTGCATTTCCGTCTTCTTCCGACAGTTCAGCACTAGTTGTGTAACCTACAACCTGAATGCCCAAATATTTTTCACAAAAATAGAGTTCAATCAAATTAACTTTGCTTTGATAAGTGTTACCATAAAACCTAAGGTGCACCGTTTCATCTAATATCAATATATTCTTTCTTTCAAGCAAACAACTTGTGCTAGTATTGGAATGAAGCCAATTTAGGAAGATCATATATGATTAGATCACTAGATGTGTAAAACTTAATATAATGAAACTTAGATAAAATTACAATATTATGACCCAGGGATTACAGCAAAAGTTATAGCAAGTTCACTATGTACTCTGTTCTCTGCAATTTCTGGCAATTAAGAGATACTTGTTGAGCTGTGAGTCTCCACAAATTGTTGGGTGAAATGCACGCTCCACTGGCAAACAGGAGTTTGCTGGTGAGCCCGAGTTTCAAAAACACTTCTGTTTGTACTGTGAATTTGAATTAATTTAGTCACAGACATTTAGGATTGGTGTTGTTATAGGCTCTATAAAAAAGATGATCTATGGTGCTGATGTGAAACTTCATCTTGGAGGGCCAGAAAAAAAAAAACTGGTGTGTCAAACTCTGCAGATTTTAAAAAGATCTGCAGGGCTTTGAAAAATTTAATATATTTTTCTTCTTACTTTTATTTGTCTCCTTTCTGTTCTCTAATTCAATGTTTCCTTCAAACCTTGGACATGACTTGTGACCACCTTTTTTAAGTGCGTAGTCCCTTTGAATTTTGTGCAACCATGCACGTGCGCTATTTATTATACAGCTAGGCTTGCATTGTGCTATCCAGACTGCTATGCAGCTCACTCCCTTGCAGTTTAGCAGGTACACTGCTCCATAATCCAGTCTGCTTTTCCCTCTTTCCTGCATCTAATTTGATTCTAATTCATTATTTCCTTCTATTGTTTGCTTTTCTTTAAATTTAATTGGATATCTGTCCTTTCTCCAATATCCTCTTAAGCAACAAAATATCAAATTAGAAGCATTTTAAAAAATTAAGTTTACATCTTTAATCTAAGCAAACCCAGGATCTCACACAAACCTCTCGATATCTGATGATAGCAATCTATTGCAAAAGGGTCTGAGACATACTCTTTTAGCTTTCAATATCTAGTCCTTCCATTGTGTGATTTCTCATACCATTACAGTCTCTTGTGCAAACCACTTATGTTATATTCCAGCACACAGCAACAAGTAGATTATCACCAGTCAAGTAGACACATTGTTTGCATGAAGAACATTTACTACACTGTCAAGATGAAAGCACATTTTGCCAAGGTGCTTATACATGATCACTACTGACAGTGGCATTTTAATTAATTAATATGCCTCAAGATGAGATTTGCAATTTAAACAATGTGGTTAAGGATATGCTCATTTAAATAAATTCTTGTTGTTTATTTTGTTTGGTGGCACTCGGCTGGATGCAGCTATGTGCGCTTTTCAGGATGCTTTTAATTAGATTAATCTTGATCATGGTTGCAAATAATTCCAAATTACTTAGAGATATTGAAAGGTTCCATAAATGAAGATTTATTTATATCTTGGCAACAAAGTTCGTAGTTGTTTTAAATCTGAGTTAGCGTTTTCTTTTACTATGTCATTGGACATCAGCACTAGAAGATACTCTAGATCATTTCAAGTGGGAGAGGCCATTTATCGAAGGGTTGTGATTAAAAATACCCGTTTTGTTTCCTACCTGTCAATGAAAGACTTTGGATTTATTCATATCAATGATAAACACTACACTTATTTTTGTCTTGTTTTTTGCTTTATGTATTATATATGTACCCTAATTATTGTGTAGTTGACTCAGGCAGAGTTGGTGTACTTGGTGACTGCCTTGCTGTCCTCAGAGACGGCTTGTTTGGCTAGCTCGGCTGGTAACATGAGGTGGATCGTGCTCCAGATCTCCTGTGCAGAGATGGTATGCCGCTTGTTGTAGTCGATGAGGTGCGATGCCTCAGAGGTGATGTGCTCGAAGATGTCGATCATGAAAGAGTTCATGACGCTCATGGCCTTAGATGAGATGTGGGTGGAGGGGTGGACCTGGGTCATCATCTGGTACATGTAAGTGGAGTAGCTCTGCTTGCAGGCTTTCCTCCGCTTCTTGGTGACCTTGATTAGCAACTACTTGGACGCCTTGCAGGACATACCGCTCTTAGCTGCAAGCTCAGGCATTTAACTCCGTTTTGTCCAACTTGGGTAGAAAGCAGCATGAGGTAATCTAAAATTGCAGTGACCTTTTCTTTTGCAACGGAAAACTCTCAACAGTGACAATGTTACATTTTTGTACCAATATTATTTCAAGTCATGCCCTGTTGATGCTGTTTTGTAAGTTCTTGTCTTTGAAAGAGGGATATATATAAATAAAATACATATAAATCATTCTTCTTTGTCACAAAGCGTAGCTGGAAGCCTATTTGACAAAAGTCATTCATAATAAAATATGCAGTAGGCTGGGGTGCTTTCATGTCTATGACTGGAGCGACATCTTGTTTCTAAAAGATTTTGTCTCTGATGACTGAAAATAGATCTGGTTAGAATAATTGAATTCATTTGTATCAAGTAATAATACATATTTATCCTCCTTTATTATTGAAAAATGTCCCAAGGTGCTTTGCAGGAACATAATTAGACAAAATTGGAAGATAGCAAATTTGAGCAGGAGTAGGTCATTCAGCCTCTTAATCTTGCTCTGCCATTCAACCATGAAAGATCTTCTGTTAATTATCTCATAAGCTACTTTGAAATCCATCAGGACCTGGGCACTTGTCAGTACTCAGCTCCAATTTGTTCAGTTCTACATCCCTGGTGATAGTAATTTTCTTGAGTTCCTCCCCCACTTTCATTGCCTGATTTACAGGTATTTCTGGGATGTTACTCGTATCCAGACTTCACGTAAAATACCAGTCAAATTCATCTATCTCCTTATTTATGTCCCAGACTCACTTTCTATCAGACCATGCTTTCTTTTTAAAATATTTATTGAAACTGTTACTGTCTATATTTCTAGCAAGCTCTCTTTTGTACTCTGATTCTCCCCTCCATATCAATCTTTTAGTCATTCTTTGCTTTTTTTTTAATATCCTATCAAATCTTCTGATAGCAAACTGCTGATAGCAAAAACCTATTTTTGCACAATTCCATGTCTTTCCTTTAAGTTTGATACTGTTTTTAACTTTTCTTAGTTAACTAAGATAGTGGATTCTCCCTTTGGAATTTTTCTTTCTTGTTGGAATGCAGCTATTGTGTATTCTGAAATATCTTGTGGAATATGTTACTGTCCCTTTAGCCCTTAAGCTACTTCTCCAATTCACGTCCTCATTATTACCCTTATTTAAGTTATATATACACCGGACTGGCACGTACTCTTTTCTTCCTCAAATATCCTGGTCACCATTACCTTGAGGTGCCTTCACTATGAGGTCATTGATTAATCCTGCCTTGTTGCACATCAGTTTAGGACAGTTTGCTTTCTGATTGGCTGCAGATCTGAGATTTTCAACAGCCAACTGGTAACAACTGGCATTAGATCTTCCAAAACAATCAACAAGTTTACAACTTTTTGTATGTTACAATGCAAATGAAAATTTTACAATGAAATTGTAGCAGAAGCATCATTATCCTTATATAAAAATCAATAGGAAATGTAATAGTGCCAGAGCTTTGGCAAACATTAATTCAACTCTTACCTTCATAAAGGGAGATATAAATAGTTAAAAGGAACCATAGACTAATCACGGAAGAATATACTAAAAGGTTAGCATGAATTTCTGAAAATGGTTGTGCTTAATTAAGTATATTAGGACTACCAAAGAATTCAAAGTAGACAAAGACAATGTTGTGGGCAATGATAGACATGGATTCAGAAGACCTTAAATAAATGTGCCATATGATGCAGGTAGTGAAGGGGCAGATAGTAGAATACACTGAAAGATGGTTACGGAACAGAAAAAAGATGAAGAGTGGCAGAAAATAGGAAATGATATAATACAAGGATCTGTACCGGCATCAATGTTGTTCTCCATGTACATAACTGATTTGAAATAATGAATCAGAGGTATGGTGTTGCAGATTGAGGGGAAATTAATAATCAAGTGTGAAGAAAGATGTTAATTTTCTTTGGGGGGGATGAAGGTGTTGAGATATTCTGTGAAGAAGATCTGTGTGTGTAGAGATAATTTAGTAAATTTGGCACTGAATGTCTACAAGGATTAGGATATCAGTCTATATGTGGAAGATTTGCATTTGAAGTAAATATGGCCAAGTTCAATTTCTGTAAGTCATGGGTAGAAATTTTGAATTTAGGAGACAAATGAGACTTTTAGCTATTAAATTTCAAAGAGATGTAAAATGAGATTACAAGTTGGAAAAAATCATAAATAAGGCATCATATTATAAACCTTACTATATGGTTTATTCACTCAAAGAAATATCTTCCACACACCATGAACGTATTATGCCAGCCCTCAGGTCTCAAAGAAGAGCCATTTTTGTTCCGAAATCTCTTCTACGTCAAAATAAACGAGGACATTGAGAAGATTGCGTACTTTTTTTTTCCACGCAATGAGGTGTAAAGAATTTTTTCGGATTCTCTGTGAAGACTCTAGTGATATGCAAGTGTAAAAGAAACGGATATGGTATACCCAAAATATTACCTTAAAATTGAGAACGTGACATAGATTCATAGACTTAGACAATAGTAAGATAAGGGTAAAATTGCTATAGTCCCAGATGACCATAGACTGTGACTGGTGGTAATTTAAAGAACAAAGAACAAAACAGCACAGGAAACAGGCCCTTCGGCCCAATGAGCCCGTGCCGCCACCCCAATGTTCCCACCTCTACTTGTGATCTTTGTCAATGTTTATAACCTGAGGATTGACACACTTCAGGGAAGGTTGAGATGGTGGGCCTTCATGAATAACCTCAGCTGGTACAGGAATTGAGGTAAACTGACCTCCAGACAGCACAGGAGGAAACTACTTAGCATGTTGACTCTGCACTGGCACTTTCAAGGGCTAAACCAGTTAGTCCAACTTATTCTATATTCTTGCAATTTTTTTCCCCCTTCAGATATTTATCCATTTTCATTTGAAGGTAACTATCAAGTCTGAATCTACCACCCTAGCATGACAGTACATTCCAAATCTTAACCACTCTTGCATAATAAGTGTTTTCTCATGTTGCCTCTGCTTCTTTGCCAATTACCTTATTTCTGTGCAGTTGGATTTTGGCTCTTCAGCCACTGTGAACAGTTTCTCTTTATTTAGTTTAACTAGTCATGATGTTGACCATTATCAAATGCAGTTTTAGTCTTCAGCGTTCTCAGGAGAACAAGACCATCTTCTCCAGTTTTTTTTTACACATCAGTCATTCCTTATCTGATGAATCATTCCACTGCATCTTTTATAACACTTCATATCCTTCCCTAAATTGAAACTGGCCTTAATACACCAATTAGGGTCAAACTAGTGTTCCACGCAGACTTAATACACTTTCTTGACTTTTGTCCTCAACAGTTCTACTTATAAAGTTTGAGACTCCATCCTAACATAGCTGTTTATCCTGACAATTACAAACATTTGTCCACAGGCATTCCCAGATCTGTCTTCTTGCAACCCCCTGAAAATTTTAATCATTCAGCATATATTTTACCTCTTCATTTTTCACACCAAAATGCATCACCTCACATTAATATTAGTCATTTTAAATTATTTTTTGCATAGAGTAACAGTGATCAGTATGTGGGAAGACGGGGGAGGGGGAGGGGGAGGGGGAGGGGGAGGGGGAGGACCCTAGAAACATTTAAGAAAGTACCAGATGCTGTAATAAGATGACTGTGGGATTGTTCTGGAAGGACTAGAACATAGCAACAGGAACAATTAGTGGCTGGAGCCTATTCTGCCATTCACCAAGGTGACTTGCGACCTAACTTCATAAACTTCACGTGTTCTTCACCTAATGCAAGAATCTATCAGTTTGAATTTTAAAATTAACAATGGATCAAGCATTAAGTATCATGCGCAAGTTCCAAACTTCTACAACAATTTGCACAAAGGAATTTGCCAATTTAACTCCCAAAAGATCTGTTGCTAATTTAATATCTGAAAATAGTTACTCATTACCCATTCCTCTTAATGACTTGAAAATTTGATAAGATCACCTTTGACTTTCTAGATCCTATTTGCATGAACTCTCAAATATTTATTAACTTCCTCCCAAGCCAATATCCCCCAAGATGTGGTTTAACCATGATTTCATACGGTTGAAATTGAACTTTTACACCCATAAATCAAAATCCTGTAGAGATAAAAAGCAACATTCCATTAACCTTTTTGATTATTTTGTTCCTGTTGTGACATTTTAATGATCTCTGTACCTGGACACTCCACCCAATTTTGTTTGTACTTCCCCTATTTCTAATTTTTCATTATTTTGGAAGTATCACATTCTATCCCTTTTCAGATTATAGTGAATGATCTCACATTAAAATCTACACTTTCGCCCATTCACTTAACACCTCCTGTTATTCTTCCGTGTGCACAGCCTATAACATCAGTGTTATCAGCAAATTTAGATATGTAGCTCTACTCTCATGTAAGTCACACCATAAACTTAGCAACTAAACTATTTACTAACCAGCTTGGTAAATAACCAAGGCTGAACTAAGAATAGAGCCCGACAACCTTCATTGGTCTGGTAGTAGTAAGGAATTGAGTGCGGCGAAAACCTGTAGTAAATCGAAAGCGAAATCAGCGGGTATGGTGTGGTGAGAATATCTTCATATTATCGGGAAAAAATGGCGAAGGTTGATGTGAAAAAAACATCAGATTGATATAGTAATGGTGTGACGAAGAGAGAGGTTGCTGTGAAGCATTTTCAATGCCCTGCACTAAGACAGCTCTTTGCCCAAAACCTCCGCCCCGCTCTATGCTTTTCGAGGCTCCAGGGGAGGGAGGGCTCGAGAGCCCGGGGGAAACCAATAATCGGAACTGCGAAATAAAAACATTAGGAGGAGCTGCAATGCCTGCTAACCGCAACAACTGCAGTCAGGGAGGGAGTGAGCGAGCACCTACTTTTTGCAGGGGATGTGTCCTTTCCTCTCCTCCAGGACTCGGATGCGCTGATTCTTGCTGTCGTACGAAAGCAGCACCCTGTTGTTCTTGCCCGTGTTATGGTCGTACACGACGGCCCTGCCCTCCCATTGCTCAGGGGCCTGGCATGGTATAGGCTGGCGAGACAGCTGAGTGTCCCAAACGGCGAGGGGGATACAAAGGGCCGAGACAAAGCAGCAGAACAGCACCAAGAGCAGCCCAGAGTTCGGGCCTAAACCTGCACGCTCCATCAGAGACCGTTACTCTGCAATATTCCAAATGGAGCCGCGTGACCAGAGCCAGGCACGTGCTCCTGGTCGAGGGCGGGCGGCGACACTGATGGGGTTAGCGCAGTATTCGTACTGGGGCTTTCATTTTTTAAATCTATCTTAGATCTTTTCTAAACAATGGACCATTCTTCCAGTGGCGTTCACATCAAAGTAATTTTTAAAACAATTTTTCCATTCCTATAACAACCTCACCTAACTTTTTTATTCATTCACGCGAATGCGTGATAACACTGGCGTTGATTACCCGTACCCTGTTGTCCGCGAAAATGTGGTGATAGGCTCTCATCTTGAGCCTTCTCAGTCAAAGGCTGCAAGTACGTGATACAAATCAGACTAACAATTTGCATTCCGTATTGAAATTCCGTTAGGTAAGGACCTCCAGGATTTTGACCCAGCGATGATGGAAGAATGCTGATACACTCTCACTTTGGGATGCTGTGAAATTTGAGGTGATGTTATTATCATGCATCAGTTACCAACCCTCGTTAAGGCAGTAGCAATTGTGCGTTTGGCTGGTCTCATCAAAGAAGCCTCAGCATGTTTCTTTGTTGTGCCCTGAATCCACTGCATTTGAGGGAGTGGATATTTAGGTTAACAGTCAAGAAAGGTGATTTGTCCTGTATGATTATAAAGCTTCTTGAGTGTTTTTGAAGCTACATCCATCCTTCCAAGAGGGTGGTGTTCCATCACACTCCTTACATGTTTTGTAGTGTTGCAGAGGCTTTGGGAAATTAAGGATGTTACTATTTGTGGAATATCCAGCTTTTCACCTTATCTAATAGCTGCAGTATTTACAATAGATTATGGTATAAATCAGTCCTGTGTATAAGTCATTATGCTGATACACATTAAATATATGCAAAAAGCATGATTTTTGTAAGTCAACCCTCGTCAGCAATCAAAATATGGAATATTAACATTAGTAGTTAATTTTTTACTCCACAAAATGCATGTTTTACTTTCTGAAAAACTGGATACAACAGGAAGAATAGGTATTGTAAGATGTGAAGCTACTTAAGACTTGCCCACACTGAACAGATCCTATGTGGTGGACAACAAAAAGAGATGAGTCTTCTAACAAAATGAATGAAATATGAAGCTGGTTTCAAGGTAAAAGTAAAGTTCAGTAACTTGTCAAATAATTGTGCTGCAGCAAGGGGAAATTGTGATAGTGAAAAATTGTGATATGGAAATGAAAGAAGACAGAGTCGCCCTGAAGAAGATTAAAGACCAAATCCATCTTGTGAACAGCGACCAGCCTTTGGCCTGATCTTGAGAAGAATGTATTGGAATGGGTCCTCAAAAGTCATTAGAATGTTTTCATTGTTACCAAAAATACAGTGTGCACTGTTACAAACATGCGGGGCTTAATTTAAACAACCACGATTTCTCCTCTCACCAACCCTATTTATGAAAATAAGGATGTTTTAATTTTTATTCCCCCCTTTACATGAGGAGGCATATTTTCCCGTACCTCAGTTTTGGTATGACCCAATTCTTTATTAATATCTCAAAGCAAACATAATTTAGGGTAAAGTCAGAGAGTTGGATTATTTGTTCTTACCTGGCCTCCTTTTCATTAATTCAGCAGCAACGCAAAGGAGGAGGTGCAGGGTAAAGACCACAGAAAAAATAATTGTTCCATCTGAGCCCAAAGCCCAGAATCAAAAATTCCAATGATGTGTTCCTTCATAGAAGTCAGCAGACTGTGATTGATACTGGATAATCCACTTTCCAGTAGACTTGACTTCCACAATGAAATAGACATTCAGAGGCACATTAGTCTTGTATGTAGATAGTGTTACAGATATCAAAGTTTCCAGTAGAAACGTGCGGATGGGAGCAGATATTCAAGCCTGTAACAGAACTTGGGTTCCAATCTGCTGCTTGGTTGATGGAACATGATAGTTTGAACTTTGCAGTTCCAGGAAGATAGGGCAACTTTGTTCCTGAGCAGGTGGTTCATGTATTATGACCTCTCCTTCTCTGGTTTGGATAAAGTATATTACTTTGACTGGATTTTTGATACGGTGAGTGTTTCAATTGTTAATAATTCCAAAGAGGTTTGAGGATCCTGCATCCTATAAAACCATCATTTCCATTAGCTGGAGCCATCCTGAGAAATGTAAATGTCCTTTGTACAGTTCTCTTGGGCTTGATCTCTGCACGACAAGGGTCATGAGAATAATGAAATGACAGTTGCTCTAAATGCCAGGGCATTATTTTTATTTGAGTCATAGCCATGTCCAGTTTTTAAAAATAATTCTAAATTAAACAAAATGATAAAAGTTGTAGAGTGAAGTCTTAGTCACCTGACAGTATGTATTTGCTAACGTGGGCCAAATCAGACTCTGAATCCAGCAAAGTTTTCAGAGTAACCGCCTGTTGATGGTTTTACAGCTAATTTATGGAACATAAATGTCTAGTGTTGTAGAAGAAAATGAAGATTGCTCAGAGATCACCTCTGCCAAAATGACCAGTTTCCAATGATTTGTCATCACAAGTATTTAAAAACAAGAGTACCATTATGCCACATCAGCAACATAATTAAATTTTGGTATGCTCAAACTATGGAATAGAAAGGTTTGAAAAAATTCTATTGGAAACCGGGGAACTTCAAACGTAAGGTAGCAAAATCCAATGGAACAGAATTAAATAGTAATTTTCAAACATAACAGTTATGCTAAAAATATGTTATCTGCAAACATTTTTGTCTATATTCATGACAACAGTTGAATACATGAGTGTTATATATTTAAGTAGTGATTGCTTAAAGAGTAGGTCACATGATTTTAATTTGATTCACTGTCACATGCATTGGGATACAGTGAAAAGTATTATTTCTTGAGCACTATACAGGCAAGACATACTGTTCATGAAGTACATGGGGGGGAGGAAAATGATATGGTGCAGCATATTGTGTTGCAGATATAGGTAGGGCAAATTTCAGCTTAAAGTATGATAGAACTATTCAAAAGTCTGATGACATGAAATGATTTTGGCGGATAGGATTAAGAAAAATCCAAAGGCCTTTTACTCCTATGGTTAGGAATAAAAGGGTGGTTAGAGGAAAAATCGGACCTCTTAGGGACGGAGGAGGGGAACTGTGCTTAGAGCCCGAGGGAATAGCGGAGGTCCTGAATGAATACTTTGCATCGGTATTCACGAAGGAGAGGGGCTTGTTGACAGCTCCTGTCTCTGAGGGAGTTGTGGCCAGTTGAGGGAAATATCCATACCGAGGGAGGAAGTGTTCGAGCTTCTAGGTAGCATTAAAACTGATAAATCTCCGGGGCCTGATGGCATTTATCCCAGGCTGCTTAGGGAGGTGCGAAGTGAAATTGCTGGGCCTCTGACGCAAATCTTTGTCTCTTCCTTGGACACAGGTGAGGTCCCAGAGGACTGGAGAATAGCTAATGTTGTACCGTTGTTTAAAAAGGGTAGTAGGGATAACTCTGGGAATTATAGGCCAGTGAGTTTGACATCAGTGGTAAGGAAGCTGTTGGAGGGGATCCTTAGAGATAGGATGTATAGGCACTTAGAGCGTTGCGATCTGATTAGGGATACGCTGCATGGATTTGTTAAGGGGAGGTCGTGCCTTACAAATCTAGTAGAATTTTTTGAGGAGGTGATGAAACGGTGGACGAAGGGCGAGCCGTTGATGTTGTCTATATGGATTTTAGTAAGGCATTTGACAAAGTCCCTCATGGGAGGTTAGTCGAGAAGGTCAAGGTTCATGGGATACAAGGACAGGTAGCTAGATGGATAAGTATCTGGCTTGGTAATAGGAGACAGAGAGTAATAGTGGAAGGGTGTTTTTCTAGCTGGAGGTCGGTCACTAGTGGTGTGCTGCAGGGCTCGGTACTGGGATCTCTTCTATTTGTAATATATATAAATGTTATAATATATATAACTCCCTTGGAAGAGGGAGTAAGTGGAGTGATCAGCAAGTTTGCAATCGATACAAAGGTGGTTGGACTTGCAGATAGTGAGGAGCATTGTCAGGCGACGCAGCAGGATGTAGATAGGCTGGTAGCTTGGGCAGACAGATGGTAGATGGAATTTAATCCTGATAAATGTGAGGTCATGCATTTCGGGAGAAAAAATGTAGGGGGGAGGTATATGATAAAGGGTAGACCTATTAAGAGTATAGAAACGCAGAGGGACCTGGGGGTGCAGGTGGACAAGTCTCTGAAGGTGGCAGAGCAAGTGGAGAAGGTTGTGAAGAAAGCATATATTATGCTAGCCTTTATAGGAAGGGGTATAGAGTACAAGAGCTGGCCTTTAATGTTGCAGTTGTATAAAACACTGGTTAGACCTCATTTGGAATACTGCGTCCAGTTCTGGTTGCCTTACTACCGGAAGGACGTGGAGACTCTGGAGAGGGTGCAGAGGAGGTTTACCAGGATGCTGCCTGGTATGGAAGGTCTGAGTTACGAGGAGAGATTAGGCAAATTGGGACTGTTTTCCTTAGAAAGACGTAGACTTAGAGGAGATCTGATAGAGGTGTACAAGATTTTGAAGGGATAGATAGAGTAAACAGGGTTAAGCTTTTTCCTAGGATGGACTCGAATAGCATGAGGGGTCACAGGCTTAGGGTGAGGAGGGTAAGGTATAATTTGGATGCTAGAGGGAGTTTTTTCACACAGAGGGTGGTGGGGGTATGGAATGTGCTGCCAAGTAAAGTGGTGAGGCAGGTACTCTGGAGTTATTTAAGAAATACTTAGATGGGCACATGAACAGAATGGGAATGGAGGGGTATAGAAAAGTGATTTAAAATAGGGATTGTGAGCCTTGGGAGTCCCTGGGAAGTGTGTAAATAGATGATGATATTGATGTACTTGTTTTTATCCTACAGGTGCTTTGGTCCACCTTGTTGTCTAATGAGGGGCATACACGCGATGGGTCGTGAGGGGGCTGCTCTTGGATTTTTTCTTCCGAGAGTATCCTAGTGCTTCACGTCGTTAGTGTATGCTTGACCTGGACCATTTGATGGGCAACACGACTGCTCAGTGACTATTGCTGTGCTATGCAGATACATGGATTTGGGCCTGTGTCTGTGGGAGTTTGCGCATTCTCCCCATGCTTGCGTGGGTTTTCTCCGGTGCTCCGGTTTCCTCCCACATCCCAAAGGTGTGCTCTTAGGCTAATTGGCAAAACAAATTCTCCCTAAATTGTCTCAAATTTCGTTTTTAATCCATGGATCTATAAACATGGACTGGGATCGCGGGTAGAGGTGGGACCATCGGGGTGGCGGCGTGGGCTTGTTGGGCCGAAGGGCCTGTTTCCCGTACTGTTTTGTTCTTTGTTTTTTGAGAGCAGGGAAGATGCTAGTTTTGAGTCTGTTGGTACGTGTTTTCAGACTTTTGTAACTTTTTCCTGATGGAAGAAAGTGTAAGAGAGTATATCTGGGATGCATGGGGTCCTTGAAAGCTGGCTGCTTTCCTGAGGCAGCAGGAAGTATAGACAGAGTCAGTGGATGGAAGACAATTTTGTGTGATGGACTGGGCTTCATCACAATGATTTGTAGGTTTTTTTACAGCCTTGGATAAAGTGCAAGCCATACCGAGCTATGATACAATCAGAAAGAATGCTTTCTATACCAGAGTGATAGGGAGGGGATAGCTTGATCTTGTGTTTGGCCATAGCTCGGCACAACATTGAGGGCCGAAGGGCCTGTAATATGCTGTAACGTTCTATGTTCTATGTCACTAAAAGTTAGTGAAAGTCATAGCGCACATGCCATATTTCCTTAGCCTCCTGAGAAAGAAGTGTTGGACTCCCTTAACTATAAGGTTGGCATGGGGGGACCCAAACAGATTGTTGGCGATCTGGACACCTAAAAACTTGAAGCTCTTGACTGTTTCTACTTCGTCCCCATTGATGTAGACAGGGACATATACTCTAGGATGTTTCGAATTTGCTGACTATTTTTTTTCATTTTGTTGACATTAAGGGAGAGCTTATTGTTGTTGGCTGAGAAAACAGACTTGTGGGGTACTGATGTTGAGGATGATTGTGGAGGAAGTGTTGTTGCTGATCCTTACTGATTGAGGTCTGTTGGGTTAGAAAGTCTAGGATCCAGTCGCAGTTGGAGGAGCTGAGTTCCAGGCTACAGAGTTTGGAGATGGGTTTGGTACTAATAATGGTGTGGAAGGCTGAGCTGTAGTCAACAAATAGGAATCTGACATAGGTGTCTTTGTTGTCTAGCTTTCCAGTGCTGACTGTAGGCCCAGGGAGAAGGCGTCTGTTGTGGCAGTCGGCAAACTGTAATGGATCTAGGTAATCTAGGAGGAATTAATTTGTGCCATGATTAACCATTCGAAGCATTTCATAATGATGGACGTCATAGCCACTGGACGGTAGTCATTAAGGCATGCTGTCTGGCTTTTCTTTGGTACCGGGTTGATGGTCATCTTCTTGAAGCAGATGGGGATCTCAGATTGGTGTAAAGAGAGCTAAATACCCTGGGCACCTGGTTTGTGCTGGATTTAAGTGCTCGTTTGGATACCCCATCCAAGCCAGTTGCTTTCATTGGGTTGGCTTTCGAGAAGGCTGTTCTAACATTTGTATCAGTAAATGAGTCTGTGTAGTCAGACGTACCAGGTAGCTGTGGTTTGACTTCGGAGTTTGGAGGATCCAGAATACTCTTTGGTGTGGATGGGATGAAAACTGATAAGTGAATGATGTTTCTGGGGTTGCAAATGAGCCAATGACTGGATCCATATGTTGGGATCTATATCCTGTAAGTCACTACAAGGTTGGGGTCTTCCTTTGGAAGACATATCAAATTTCCTTAGCCCTCTGAGAAAGTAGTGGTATGTTGGTGAGCTTTCTTAATAACAGGATCGGCGTGGAGGGTCCAGAACAGATTGTTGGTGATCTGAACACCTAGAAAATTGAAGTTCTCAACCATCGCCACTTCATCATTGATATATGGGATATAGGGATATGTCCTCTACTATGTTTCCTGAAGTCGATGATTACCTCCTTTGTTTTATTGACATTGAGAGAGAGATTATTGTCTTTGCCCCAGTTTACCAAATTTTCTGATTCTTTCCTGTACTCTGTCTCATCGTTGTTTGAGATCCAACCCACTACAGTGGTGTCATCAGCAAACTTAAAAATGGAGTTGGTGCAGAATCTGGTCATACAGTCATAAGTGTGTGAAGAGTATAGTAAGGTGCTAAGGACACAGCCTCACGTGACACTGGTGTTGAGGGTAATCATAGAGGAGGTATCATTACATGTCCTTACTGATTATGGTCAATGGGTTAGAAAATTGAGGATTCATCACAGAGAGAGGAGTAGAGCTCTAGAAATCCAGATACAATCTCCAGAGAACCAGAAATGACAAGAGACAATACCAGAGCAAGCTAGAGTCCCAGGCTAGCCATACAAAAAGCTGTTGGGGAGGATTTAAACTAATATGTGGAAATGCTGGCATTGGACTGGGTAAACACAGTAAGAAGTCTCACAACACCAGGTTAAAGTCCAACAGGTTTATTTGGTAGCAAAAACTACTAGCTTTTGGAGCACTGCTCCTTCATCAGGTAAGTGGAAGTTCTGTTCACAAACAGGGCATATAAAGACACAAACTCAATTTACAAAATAATGGTCAGAATGCAAGTCTTTACAGATAACCAAGTCTTAAAGATACAGACAATGTGAGTGGAGAGAGGGTTAAGCACAGGTTAAAGAGGGTGTATTGTCTCCAGCCAGGATAATTAGCAAGATTTTGCAAACCATGGGGATTACAAATAGTGCGACATAAACCCAAGATCCTGGTTAAGGCCATCCTCATGTGCGGAATTTGGCTATCTGTCTCTGCTCAGCGATTGTGTGTCGTGAAGGCTGCTTTGGAGAATGCTTACCTGAAGATCAGAGGCGGAATGCCCATGACTGCTATTTTTTCACATTCCAACTATTATTTTGTAAATTGAGTTTGTGTTTATATCCCATTTATCTGATGAAGGAGCAATGCTCCAAAAGCTAGTGTCTTGTGCTACCAAATAAACCTGTTGAACTTTAACTAGGTGTTGCAAGACTTCTCACTGTGGTAAACTCATATGCCACGTGGATGGGAGTCTGAGAAGGAGGGAGCAAGGACAAAATGTGGGGAGAAGGTTCCAACTACATCAAAAATCTGGAAAAAAGTTAAAAGGAAGGAGAACTCAGGAAATATTATTAATGAAAGTGTTAGAATTCAAAAAGAAGGTACAAAAACTAGCATAAGGGCAATTTATCTGAATGCTCGTAGCACTTGAAACAAAGTAGCTGAGTTGACGGCACAAATCGTTTGCAATGAGTATAATTTGGTGGCCATTACAGGGACATGGTTGCAGGATGGTCATGACTGGCAGTTAAATATCCAGGGTTATCAGACTGTTCGGAGGGATTGACAGGAAAGTAAGGGAGGTGATGCAGTTCTAATATTTAACGATGACATCGGGGCAGTAGTGAGAGATGATATAGGTTCTATGGAAAAGAAAGATTGAATCCATTTGTGTGGAAATTAGAAATAGTGAGGAGAAAAGGTCACTGATAGGTGTAGTCTGTAGATCACCAAATAATAACATCATGGTGAGGCGAGAAATTAACAAATAACGGATGCATGTAAAAATAGTACAGCAATTATCATGGGGAATTTTAATCTACAGATCAATTGGGTCAAACTAGGTCAGCCAAGGTAGCCTTGACGAAGAATGTATTCACAATAGCTTCCTTGAACAGTATATAATGGAATCTGCGAGGGAGCAAGCTATCCTAGATCTAGTCCTATGTAATGATAATGTGGAGATGCCGACGTTGGACTGGGTAAACACAGTAAGAAGTCTCACAACACCAGGTTAATGTCCAACCAGTTTACTTGATAGTAAACCCACAAGCTTTTGGAAACGCTGTTCCTTTGTCAGATGTGTGGAACTTTCCACACACCTGAAGAAGGAACAGCATTGAATGTTGTATAAGTTTGAAATATTGACTCATTTTAATGTGAAGTTACCATTACTGCTTGTGGCTCTTCATCTAACGTAATAGGGATAGCAGTTTCACATATTATGGCTTCTGGAGCAGCATGAGCAAAAGCTTTTGATTTGCATATTTTGATTAATGCTGAATCTAATTATGTTCAGCTAAAAAAAGAAGCATTGAGTATAATGTTTGGCATACAAAGGTTTTTTCATGATTTATATTTTGTCATTTTACATTATTGACTGATCATTAGCCTGTCACTATTTTTGGGTAATATGAAGGCATACCTTCATTACTGCTGGCAGATTGCAAAGATGGTCACTAATTTTATCTGCACACTGCTATGATATAAAATATCGTAGGTCAGAGTGCCATGCTATTGTTGACACATTATCATGCTTACCTTTACCGACCTGAGCATATACCACCAACTAGTTTTAATAATCTTTAGTTTTCATCAGTAAATCATTTGCATGTAACAGCTTCTCAAGTTCAGAGACATAGCAGAAATGATCCCAAGATGGAGAAGGTGATGGGAATATATCATTGAACTGAACAATAGTTGGAATGCATTGTGTATATTCTGATTTGGAACAAAACATATCAAGGAAATTATTGTGTGGAATCTGATTGATCATTTCCTTGTATTCTACATAAAAGGGTTCATGAACATGAGGGATGAAGGAATTAGCATGTAGTTAATTTTGGTGGCCAGGTCTAGATGATGAGAGTGAAGAAAAAGAGGGACAGTGTCAATCCTATGCACAAATGAGAAATAAAACACCATTGTCTCCATTACGTGCTTGGGAGTGGTCTGAAATGCCCTGGTAATGATTGCATCCAGATTTTGCTAGTCCCTTTGAAGGTTACATGTTTATAGTCATGATTGATGCGCACTCAAAGAGGCCAGAAGTTGTTACTATGAGATCTTCTACATCTGAACAAACCACTGAAAAACTTGATAAAATGTTTGGAAAGTTTGCTAAACCAGAACAGATTATTAATGATAATCATTCACAGTTTACTTCACAAGAATTTGAAGATTATTTGACAGTAAACTGCATATAAAATCCATACCTTATCATCCATCAATCAATGAATTAATTGAAAGATTTGGACAATTCTTGAAATATTCTCTAAAAGCTTTAATAGAGCTTTGATTCATTATCATTTATACAAAATTCAGTCAGACACCTCATTTCAGGCTCAAAATGCAAATTTCTTGACCTTTTCTTCATAATTCAGTCTTTTGACTGAAGGCACACTAAGGATCAACCTAGAAGCTTTCTCCCCTTTCCTCTAAGGTCTTGTTTTATTTTATTAGTGTCACAAGTAGGCTTACAACTGCGAAAATCCCTTGTTGCTACACTTTGGTGCTTGCTTATGTACACTGAGCTAGAATTTAGTATGGCTGTTCCACCTAATCAACATGTCCTTTGGACTGTGAGAGAAAACTGGAGCATCTGGAGGAAACTCACACAAACACGAAGAGAATGTGGAGATTCTGCATACACACTGACCCAAGCCAGGGATTGAACCCGAGATCCTGATGTGATGCAGCGATGCTAACCACTGCTACTGTGCTGCATCAGCAGTCTGAACTGAAACATAAATGTTTACAACATAGAAATGAATTGATCATGGCTGTGCACTGTTTGCTAGAGCAATCCAAAATGAATGACAATATTCTGCTTGCATAGTCTTGTATCCTTCTCTGCTTTAGATATTTCTCCTAGTTTCCTTTAGAAGATGGAATGGTTTTTTGCATGAATCATTTCTGTTGTATTATATTTAGTGGTTCAACACCCCTTTGTGTAAATAATAATTTCTTGTCTTTGTTCCTCATTTTCTTAGAATTGTAAATTCATGGCTTCCCAACTTATGAAAATAGTTTATCCCTATCTATTCCATCAAAGACTTGCTTGATTTAAAAGTCCTCAATTTAAATCTCTTTTTAGCATTTTCTGGTCCAAAGGGAATTGTGCCAGTATCTTTAGTCTTTCCTCAAAAGTTTATTTCCATCATTCTAGTAGATCCATATAAGTATATGAACATACAAAATAGGAGCAGGAGTAGGCCATTTGGCCCATTGAGTTTGTTCCACCATTCAATAACATAGTGGCTGATATGTTTGAATTTTGAGTTCCATATTCCCATGTACTCACCCAATAATCTTTGATTCCTTCGCCTATCAGCAGTTGACAAATCTGGAATTTTTTGAGCATGCAACCAGTAGAATAGATATGAGTCAACCAATGGATCTTGGATTTTCAGAAAGCTTTTGATCAAGTCCCATGTAAGGTTAGTGTGCAATAATTAAAATACATTGGATTGGGATAATATATTGCCATGGATTGAGAATTCGTTAGCAGAAAGGAAACCAAAAGTGGAAGGTAGTGACTAGTTGGCTGGCTTGGGGATCAGTGTTTGGGCTCCAGATGTTCGCAATATACATTAGGTGTATCATTTTGGATGTTGTTGAGAGGGAGATACCAGCAGTAGCCAGGCCTATGACGCAACAGCTGGTTCTGCTCTGGGAAAGGGTCGGGCAAAGAATAAGCGAGCAGTATTGATAGGCGTCTCGCTAGTTAGAGGCATGTACAGGCATTTCTGTGGCCGCAATCGAGACTCCAGGATGGCCTGTTGCCTCCTTGGTGCCGCAGTCAAGGATGTCTCTGAACAATTATAGGACATTCTTAAGAGGGAGGGTGAGCAGCCAGAGATCGTTGTATATATTGGTACCAACAACATAGGTGGGAAAAAAGATGAGGTCCTGAATGTGAATATAGAAGGTTAGGCAGAAGGCTAACGTGCAGGACGTCGAAGGTAATAATTTCAGGACTACTATAGTACCATGTCCTAGTGAGAATAAGAATAGAAGGATTAAGCAGATGAATGCCTGGCTTGAGAGCATATGCAGGAGGCAAGGAATTTAGATTTTTGGATCATTGGGATCTTTTCTGAGGAAGGGCTGATCTGTTCAAGAAGAATAGGTTACATTTGAACTGGAGAGGGATTAACATCCTGGTGGGGAGATTTTCTGGAGCCATTTGGGAGGGTTTAAACTAATTTGGCAGGGGATCCAAAGCACTTGGGAGACAGAAAAGAAGTTTGAAGACAGCATGGAAGTTAAAGAGAGCATATTAATTAGTAAAGGCTGTGTCAGTAATCTGAGTACTAGGCAGATCAAATAGAAGAAAAACAGAGAGCAAGGGAAGTCCAGATTAAACTGCATTTATTTCAATGCAAGAGGCCTGACGGGCAACGCAGATGAACTCAAGACATTAATGGGTACATGTGACTGGGATGTTATAGCAATTACTGAAACATGGCTAACGGAGGGATAGGACTGGCAGCTTAAGGTTCCAGGGTACAGATGCTATAGGAAAGATAGAACAGGAAGTAAGAGAGGAGAGGGAGTTGCACTTTTGATTAAGGAAAGCTTACAGCCGTACTGAGATGGGATATATCTGAGGGTTCAGCCACTGAGTCTCCATGAGTAGAACTAAGAAATAAAAAGAGGGAAATCACTTTGATACGGTTGTACTGTAGCCCCCCAAACAATCAACAGGAAATTGAGGAGCAAAAATGTAAGGAGATTACAGATAGCTCCAAGAAAAATAGGGTGGTAATAGAGATTTTAATTTTCCCAACATTGGGGCAGCCATATTATTAGAGGTTGGGTAGAGAGAAATTTGTTGAGTGTATTCAGGAGGAATTTCTCATCCAGTATGTGAATGGCCTGACTAGAAAGGGGGCAAAACTTGACTTCCTCTTGGGAAATAAAGAAGGCAGGTGACAGAAGTGTTAGTGAGGAATCACTTTGGCACCAGTGACCATAATTCTAATAGTTTTAAGATAGTTATGGAGAATGATAGGTCTGTCCAAAAAGTTAATATTCTAAATTGGGGCAAAGCCAATTTTGATGGTATCGGGCAGGACTTTCAAAAGTTATTTGGGGGCATCTGTGGGAAGGAAAAAGAATATCTAGTAGGTGGCATGCTTTCAAAAGTGTGTTAACCAGGTTTAGGTGAAAGGCAAGATTGGCAGAAATCAGGAACCCCTAGATGATTTGGGATATTGAGGCCTTGGTCAAGAAGAAGAAAGAGGCACATGACATGCATTGGCAGCTGGAATCAAGTGAATGTCTTGAAGAGTAAAGGCGATGTAGGAATAGAGTTAAGAGAGAAATTAGAAGGGCAAAAAGAGGACACAAAATTGTTTTGGCGAAGGAGAATCCAAAGAGCTTCTACAAATACATAAAAGGCAAAAAGAGTAACAAGGGGGCTTCTTTTAGGTAAGAGTAACAAGGGAGAGAGTAGAGCCTCTTAAGGATCAACAAGGTAACCTATATGCAGATGCACAAGAGATGGGTGAAATCCTAAATGAATATTTCTCATCAGTATTTACTGTTGAGAAAAGCATGGGTGTTAGGGAACTTGGGGAATTAAATATTGATGTTTTGAGGAGTGTACATATCACAGAGAAGGAGATGCTGGAAATCTTACGGATTGATAAAGGCAAATAAATCTGCAGGACTTGATGAGGTATATCCCAGGGCATTGTGGGAGGCTAGGGAGGAAATTGTGGGTCCCCTAGCTGAGATATTTGAATCAGCGATAATCACAGGTGAGGTGCCTGAAGATTGGAGAGTGGCAAATGTTGTGCCTTTGTTTAAAAAGGTCTGCAGGGAAAAGCCTGGGAACTACAGGCCAGTGAGCCTCACATCTTTGATGGACAAATTGTTGGAAGATATTTTGAGAGACAGGATCTAGAGGCATTTAGAGATGCAAGGACTGATTAGGTACAGTTGGCATGGCTTTGTGAGTGGAAAATCATGTCTTACAAATTTAATTGAGTTTTTTGAAGGAGTAACCAAAAAGGTAGATGAGGGCAGTGCAGTTGATGTTGTCTACATGACAAGGTACTGCATGTTAGGTTGTTACGTAAAGTTAAATCTCATAGGATTCAGGGTGAGGTATCTAAATGGTTACAAAATTGGCTTCTTGACAGGAGCCAGAGAGTGATTGTAGAGAGTTGCTTTTCAAACTGGAGTCCTGTGACCAGTGGTGTGCCTCAGGGATCAATACTGGGCCCACTATTATTGGTCATTTATATTAATGATTTGGATGAGAATATTGGGGGCATGGTTAGTAAGTTTGCAGATGACACCAAAATTGGTGGCATGGTGGATAGTGAGGAAGATTATCTCCAATTGCAGTGGGATCTTGATTAATTGGGCCAGTGGGCTGTTGAATGACAGATGGAGTTTAATTTAGACAAATACAAGGTAATGCACTTTGGTAGATTGAACCAGGGCAAGACTTAGTCAGTTAATGGCAGGGTGTTGGGGAGAGTTACAGAACAAAGAAGTCTAGGGGTACATGTTCATAGCTCCTTGAAAGTGGAATCACAAGTGGACAGAATGGTGAAGAAAGCACTTGCAATGCTTGGTTTCATCAGTCAGAACATTGAATACGGGAGTTGGGACATCTTGTTGAAGTTGTATGAGTCATTGGTAAGACCACACTTGGAATACTGTGTGCAATTCTGGTCATCCTATTATAGAAAAGATATTATTAAACTAGAAAGAATGCAGAAAAGATTTACTAGGATGATACAGGACTTGATGGATTAGTTATAAGGAGAGGCTAAATAGTCTGGGACATTTTTCCCCTGGAGTGTAGGAGGCTGAGGGTGACCTCATAGAGACCTATAAAATAATGAGGGGCATAGACAAGATAGATAGTCAACATGTTTTCCTAAAGGTTTAAATTGAGAGGGAAGAGATACAAAAATATCCAGAGGGGCAATTTTTTCGCACAGTGATGAGTGTCTGAAATAAGCTGCCAGAAGTAGTAGTAGAGGCTACTACTCTACTACTACCTACTAATCTTTTAAAAAGCATTTAGATAATTACATGGGTATGATGAGTATAGAGGGATATGGGCCAAATGCAAGCAATTAATATTAGCTTAGGGGTTTAAAAAAAAAAGGCAGCGTGGACAAGTTGGGCCGAAGGGCCTGTTTCTATTCTATAAACCTCTGTAACAGATTTATCAAACATGATTTCCCCTTCATAAATCCATGCTGTCTGTCTGATCCTGTTACTGCTTTCTAAATGCTCTGCCATAAAGTCCTTGATAATAGATCTGAGAATCTTCCCCATTACCAATGTTAAGCTTAATGGTCTATAATTCCCTGTTTTCTCTTTTTTTTGAATATGGGAGTGACATTAGCTACCCTTCAATGTGTGGAGACTGTTCCAGAGTCTATAGAATCTGGAATATGACTATCAATGCATCCACTATTTCTGGAGCCACTTCATTAATATTCTGGGATGTAGATTATTAGGCCTTCGAATTTATTGATCTTCAGTCCCATCAGCTTGCCCAGCACCATTTCTCTATTAATTTGATCTTCCTCGGTTATTCGCACTCACTAAATCTTGCATTCTCCAACATGTCTGGCATTTGACTTGTGTCTTTTGTGAAGACAAAACCAAAGTATGTATTCAGTTGCTCGGCCATTTCTTTGTCCCCTATTATACATTTCCCCGTTTTTGTCTGTAGGGGACCTAATTTGTCTTCAGCAACCTCTTCCATTGCATGCATCTATTGAAACTGCTAGTGTCAGTCTTTATGTTCCCTAAAAGTTCACTTTCATACTGTATTTTCTCTTTAATCAATCCTTTGGTCCTTCTTTGCTGAATTCTAAACTGCTTCCAATCTTCAGACCTATTATTTTCCTTGGCTAATCTATATATTTCTTCCTTAGATTGCATACTCTGTCTAATTTCCTTTGTAAGCCATGAATTGGCCCGCTTACCCGTTCTGCTTTTGTGCCAGACAGGAATAAATAGTTGCTGCAGTTCCCCCATGTGTTCCTTGAATGTTTGCTATTGCCTATCCACTGTCATCCCTTTAAGTAACTCTCCCCAATCTATCAAGGCCAACACACATCTCATATCCCCATAGTTTCCTTTATTAAGATTTAGTGCCCTAGTCTCCAAATCAACTATTTAACTCTCCATTTTCATAAAAAAATTCTATCATGTTATGGTCACTCATCCCCATGTGATCTCGAGCAGCTAGATTGGCAATGATTCCCTTCTCATCACATAGTATCCATTCTAAGATAGCCTGCTTTCTATTTGGTTCCTCCATGTATTCGTGAAAAAAGCCATCCTGTATACAGTCCAGCTATTCCTCTTCTACAGCATTATGGCTAATTTGATTTGCCCAGTCTATGTGCAGATTAAAATCACCCATGATAACCGAAATTCCTTTATCACATGCATCTTTAATTTCATGTTTAATGCCATTTCCAACATCACCACTGCACTTTGGGGTCAATATATAACACCAACTAATTTTTTTTGCCCCTTCTCAACTCCACTCGTATAGACTCACAGGGCAGCATGGTAGCACAGTGGTTAGGGCTAGCACGGTAGCACAGTGGTTAGCTCTGTTGCTTCACATTTCCAGGAACCTGGATTCGATTCCTGACTTGGGTAATTGCCTGTGTGGAGTTTGCACATTCTCCTCATGTCTGCATGGGTTTCCTTCAGGGGCTCCGGTTTCTTCCCTCTGTCCAAAGATGTGCAGGTTAGGTTGATTGGCTGTGCTAAAATTGCCCTTTAGTATCCTGGGATGAATAGTTTAGAAGGATTGGTGGGTAAATATGTAGGTATATAGGGTTAGGGCTTGGGTGGGATTGTGGTCGGTGCAGACTCAATGAGCCAAATGGTCTCTTCTTGCACTGTAAGGTTTCTATGATTTCTATGACTCCACGTGGTCAGAGCTAATATCCTTTCTCACTATTGTGTTAATAAAGCTGCAACATGACTTGCCAATTTTCAAACTCAGCGCTCCGACCAGTGAAGGCAGGCATACATATACCCTTCTTGACTGCCTTCTTCAGCTGCGTTGCCACTTCCAGTGACCTCTGTACCCATACACCCAGATCCCTCTGCCTATCAATATTCTTAAGGGTTCTGCCATTTACTGCAGAGTTCCCATCTGCTTTAGGTCTTCCAAAATGCACTACCTCACAGTTGTCCGGATTAAATTCCATCTGCCATCTCTCTGTTAAAATTTTTCAACCAATGTATATCCTGCTATATCCTCTGATTGCTATCCACAATTCCACCAACCTTTGTGTCATTCCAAAACTTACTAATCAAACCAGTTACATTTTCCTCCAAATCATTTATATGTATTACAAGCAGCAAAGATCTCAGCACTGATACCTGAGGAATGCTACCAGTCACAGCCCTCCATTCAGAAATGTACCCTTCCACTTCTACTCTCTATCTTCGATGACTGAGCCAGTTCTGTATCCATCTGTCAGCTGACCTCTGATCCCATTTGACTTCATGTTCTGTAGCAGTCTGCCATAGGGATTTTGTCAAAGGCCTTACTAAAGTCCATGTCGACAACATCGATTTTCTTATTGTCATCAATCATCTTTGTCACTTCCTCAAAAAATTTGATCAACTTAAAGACACGACCTCCTTTTCACAAAACCATGTTGCCTCACACTAATACATCCACTTATTTCGAAGTGTGTGTGAATCATGTCTCAAAGAATCTTCCCCAATAATTTCCCCGCCACTGATGTAAGACTCATTGGCCTGTAATTACCTGAATTGTCCTTGCAACCCTTCTTAAGCACTGGAGCAACACTGGCTATTTTCAAATCCTCTGGGACTTCCTTATAGCCTGTATCCTCTTTGCCTCTCTCAGTATTCTGCGGTATATCCCATCAAACCCTGGTAACTTGTCTACCTTAATATTCTTCAAGACCCACAATACTTCCTCCTCTTTAATTTCAACGTGACCTACACACTCAGATTCATCAACCAATAACTCCTTTGGCGAATACTGATGCAAAGTACTCACTTAATACCTTGCCTACTTCCTCTGGCTCTATACATAGATTCCCTCCCCTGTCTTTTAGTGGGCCAGTCCTCTCCCTGGTTACCCTCTTGTACTTTATATATGTATAAAAATTCTTAGGATTTTTCTTAATCCTACTGGCCAATGACTTTTCTTGATGCCTTTTAGCCCTTCTGCTTAAGTTTCTTTCCACTTTCCTTGTATTCCACACTTGCTTTGTGTGTTCCCAGCATCCTAGTCTTGACAAATACTTCTTTCTTCTTCATGACAAAGCACACAGTAGATGCCCTCTTTCAAAGAACTATTGAAATGACCCTGCTGGAGTGAAGGGGGGGGTGCAATTATGGTCCCCCCTAGGGATTTGGGCAGAGGAGGGGACTGTGCCTCCTTGGCATTGGCATTCTGGTAGTGCCAACCTGTGCCCCTGGCACTATAAAGACAATGCCTGGGGGCACCTTGGCAAGGAGGGTGGGGTATATGGGGCGGGGCCTGGTGGGGCGGGGCTTAGCAGGCACTCAGTAGGGTTGGAGGCTCCTGCTGCCGCTATGCATGGGGATTGAAGGGAACAGGAGAGAGGCCAGTGATCAACAGAGTTTTTGTCGGTTTGGGGATGGGGGGATTGCTGCTGAAGCGCAGGCCAGGTGGGAAGGGAGAGGGCTGGGTTTGGGAATGGTCAGGGTGGCCGTGTTTGGACTATTGGGGTCTTAGGGAGCAGCACTATGTCAGTCTGGCCAGCAAATGAGAGGCTGATGGTTCAGGGCCACTGATTTCAGCTCTCCAGTCAGAATAGGCCCAGCCCCCTGAAATGTAATGATATTCTCCTAGTGCACTGAGTGTGGGAGATTCTAGTGTGGACTTACACTGGAAAAAAAACCTATGAATTACCCTGTTTTCCTGCAAATTCAATAATTTTTTGGGGAGAATCACTCCCCTCCTCTGCATTCAATCTGCCAGGTCCAATAAGAATTTTGCAAGTTTCGATGAGATTCCCCCTCGTCCTTCAAGACGCTTGAGAGTACAAGTCCATCTTCGTTTCCTCATTATGCAGTCATAGAATTATAGGATCCCTACAGTACAAAAGGGGACCATTGGGCCCATCAAGTCTGCATTCACAACAATCTACCCTATCCTCCCATCTATCCTCCAATCTACCCCATATATTTACTCTTGCAAATTCCCCAAAAACTAGGGTCAATTTAGCATGGCCAATCAACCTAACCTGCACATGTTTGGACTGTGGGAGGAAACCAGGTTACCCAGAGACAACCTATGCAGACCTGGGGAAAATTTGCAAGTCCGACAGTGACCGGGAATTGAACTTGGCGCCTTGAGGCAGCATTGCTAACCACAGTCATCATGCCACCCCAAGAATGTTCATCAAAGTCTTATTAGTAACTAGTTTACACTCTGCAATCAATTAGAATCATAGAATCCTACAGTGCAGAAGGAGTCCATTTGGCCCATTGCATCTGTGTCAACCACACTCCCACCCTTATCCCTACAACCACATGTATTTACCCTAGCTACTCCTCCTGACACTAAGGGGCAAGTTAGCATTGCCAATCCACCTAACCCGCACATGTTTGGATTGCGGGAGGAAACTGGGGCACCTGGAAGAAACCCACGCAAATATGGGAAGAATGTGCAAACTCCACTCACTGACCCAAGCTGGGAATCAAACTTGGGTCTATGGTGCTGTGAGGCAGCAGTGCCACCATGCTATCCAGGGATTAGTCTGTCAACTTACATTCCCACCTAGTTTTGTGTTATCAACAAGCTTAGAAATAATACAATGGATTCCCACAAAGCCTAACAAAAGCAAATTACTGCAAATGCTGGAATCTGAAACCAAAAGCGAAAACGGTGGAAAATCTCAGCAAGTCTTGCAGCATCTGTAAGAAGAGAAAAGAGCTGACATTTCAAATCCAGATAAAATGTCAGCTCTTTTCTTGCCTTACAGATGCTGGAAGACCTGCTGAGATTTTCCAGCTTTTTCTCTTTTGGCCCCACATCCTGATCATTTATATAGATTGTGCACCGATCCTTTCCATTCTGAACATGGCCATTTTTTTATATTCTTTGTTTTTGTCTGTAAACTCATTTTGAATCCACACTGATACATTATACCCAATCACATGTGCTGTAATTTTGTTTTTGCTAACCTGTGTGGGACCATATAAGCATTCTAATAACTCAAATATATCACATCCTCTGGTTCATCCTTATCAATGCTACAAGAAACATCCTCAAAAAGCTCCAAAAGGCTTGTCAAAAATGATTTTCCTTTCATTAACCCATGTTGGTTCTGCCCAATTATCACTTTAAGCATCCCATTATCACATCCTTTATAATAGATTCTAATAATTTCCTTACTACTTATGTCAAATTAACGGGGTGGGGGGGGGTGGGGGTGGAGGTGGAGGTGGAGGGCATGGTGGCACAACGGTTAACGCTGCTGCCCCAAGTACCCTGGCTCAATTTTAGCCTTGGATGAGTCTGTGTGGAGTTTGCACATTCTTCCCAAAGTCTGCATGGGTTTCCTCTGAGTGCTCCAGTTTCCTCCCTCTGTCCAAAAATGTACGAGTTAGGTTGATTGGCCATGGTAAATTGTCCCTTAGTATCAGAGGGTCTAGCAAGGTAAATATATGGGGTCAAGGGGGCAGAATTGTTGTTGGTGCAGGCTTGATGTACTGAATAGGCTCCTTCTGCACTGTAGGAATCTATTCTTCTAGGTTTTCATTCTCCCTCACCCTCCCTCCTTTAAAAAAGGGGATTGCATGTTCTACTTTCCAGAATCTATAAAAG
Organism: Sphyrna mokarran; assembly: GCA_024679065.1. Lineage (NCBI taxonomy): Eukaryota > Metazoa > Chordata > Chondrichthyes > Carcharhiniformes > Carcharhinidae > Sphyrna > Sphyrna mokarran. The sequence goes on along the minus strand of JAGIQG010000007.1, from coordinate 82,426,233 downwards.
TTTGAAAATTAACCACCAGCGCATCTGCTATCTCACTAACCACCTCCTTCAGCACTCTGAGATGCAGTTCATTTGGTCCCAGGGTTCTATTGACCTTCTGTCCAGTTATCTTTTAAGTAGTAGCACCTCATCACTAATATTAAGTTTTTTTATTGCCTCAATTTCACATCCCTTGGGTTGCCTATTATTTCTAGGAGATTTTCTGTATCTTCTTCAGTAAAGGGAGAAACAAAGTAATTGTTAGTCCACCATTATTCTGTTCTCCATTATAAATTCTCCTGTTGTCTACGTGCAATGGGCCCACGTTTGTCTGAGGTAATCTTTTCCTTTCCACATACATGATGTAGCTTGTACAGTTTGCCTTTATGATTCTCGTTAGCTTGCATTCACATTCTTTATCCTTTATCAGTTTCTTGGTCAAATCATCAACCTCGTTGTAACATTTAAATAGAATATTTTTAACTCTGCTTTTGACATTATTCTACATTCTGATCCTATTTGATGTTTGCCTCTGCTTTGTCTGTCTTCCAATTTCACTTATTATTTTTCTATTTCTCACTGCCAGTTTTGCTTCTCTCCAATCCAAACTCCCTCTCAATTTCCCATCCTCCTGCCAACTAAATTTAAACACTCCCAACAGCAGTAGTAAATCTCCCTCCAATGATATTATTCCTTGTCCTGCTAAGATTCATCTTGTAGAGGTCCCACTTGTCCCAGAACCAATCTCAGTGCCATGGATATCTGATGCCCTTCCTCTTAGAGCAGTTCTCTAGCTGCATGTTCAATTGCTTCATCCTCCTATTCCTCACTAACATGTCACACTGGGAGTAATCTTGAGATTACTACTCATGAGGTCCTGCTTTTCAATCTGTCTTGTGGCTCACTAAAATCTGCTTTCAGGACCTCCGTCACCTTTCCATCTATGTCATTGCTATCAGTTTGATCACTAGCTTTTTCTGTTCGTCATCATCACTTTGCACACCCAGATGTGCTGCTCTGAGAGGAGTTCCAGGTTTTTGACCCAGCTATATTGAAAAAAACCTCAAAGTTTCAAATCAAGATGGTAAGTGGCTTGGAAAGGAATTTGCAGCTGGTGGCATTTCCATGCATCTGTTGCTCTTGCCCTTCTAGATGACAGGGGACCTAGGTTTGGAGACACTGGTGAAGGAGTCTCAGTGAGTTGCATCTTTGTAGATGTACATACTGCTACGAATTTGTATCACTGGTGGAGGATGAGAATGTTTAAGATGATGGATGGTGCCATTCAGGCAGGCAGTTTTGGCCTGGATTATGTTGAGCTTCTTGGGACTTGTTGAGGGCTGCACTCATCCAGGTAAGTGGAGAACATTCCATTAAACCATTGCTTTGTGCCTTGTAGATGGTGGACATAGTCTGGGGAGTCAGGAGGTGACTTACTGCAGAATTTGTAGCCCCTGACCTGTTCTTGAGGTCACAATATATAAATGGCTAATTCAGTTCAGTTTCTGGTCAATGGTAATCAGATAATGTGGGATTAAAGTGATGGTAATGCCATTGAATGTCAAGGGGTGATGGGTAGAATCATTTTTGTTGGACATGGTCATTTTCTGGCACTTTTGTCACGCCGCTGTTACTTGCTACTTGTCAGCCTAAACTTGCCTATTGCCTAGGTCTTGCTGCAACTGGACATGGACTGTTTCAGTATCTGAGGAATCACAAATGGTGTTGGGCATTTTACAATCATTAGCAAATAACCCCAATTCTAACTTAATGATGGAAGGAGGTCATAGCTGAAGATTGTTGGTCCTTGAGAACTCCTGCAGGATGTCTTAGGATTGAGATGACCGATGACTTCAGTTTTCCTGGAGCTCCTGATGCAGGATTAAGTAGTGGCCCTTCGTTCCTCTTTGCCTACCGTGTTCCATCCTGATTTAATATTGATTCCCCTCCTGAATCCTCCATTCCGTTTGTGTTTTAATGTTTTTTATCCAGCGTTACTTTCCCAGTTTGATCATAACCGAAGTTTCTGCCTGAAGACTTGTCCTTTAGGACTCACCGCATCCAACGTTGTCCGGGTATTAGCCATGGATTAATAGTTATTATTAATACTTAAGAGGAATTATTGCAGCTAAATCATGACATCAACAAGATTCACTTTCATGTTAAGTTGTTCTGTATTATAATATTTGAGATCGACATTTCAGGTCAAATGTAATAACTTGAAATGTATTTGCCTGGAACTAAATGCAAACAGTGCTTCAAAACATGGATTTTTACAAATTAGGGAACAAGGAACAGAAGCAGATGATGTCACTAAGTGGAAAAAAGATGAAAGATATAGCAAGAGACATAGTGGCAAAAGAAGACGTCATTTCTCCTATTCATTTCACGCTAATGCCGTCCATTTAATTTCTATGGCTTTCGCGGCATTAATTTTCTGATGACTCCAGATTGCCAAATCCGAAAGGAGCACCTCTTGTTGTCAACTTGATCGCCAGCCCTTAATTGGACGCTTGAGTTAAATGTAAATAACGAATTTAACATTCCCATCCATCTGCGTCGGTGATTTAACTGAAAAAAAACTTTACTCTGAAAAGGTGTATATATATAGTGTGGTAGAGCTAATGAATTGGCCCGCACTTTACAAGATGCTTCCAGCGATTGCTGCTGTCTGCCTTTGGCTCGGTCTATCTGTCTGTGTGCACGGAGCACCCTGCGAACGTGTCAGGATCCCGATGTGTAATACAATGCCCTGGAATATCACCCGGATGCCCAATCATCTTCATCACAGCACCCAGGAGAATGCTATTCTCGCCATCGAGCAATATCAGGAACTGGTGGATACAAGCTGCAGTCCGGTACTGCGGTTTTTTCTCTGTGCAATGTATGTACCTATCTGCACCCTCGAGTTCCTCCACGACCCCATTAAGCCGTGTAAGTCAGTTTGTCAGAAGGCAAGGGATGGTTGCGAGCCTATTATAAGAAGGTACAACCACAGCTGGCCAGAGAGCCTGGCATGCAACGACTTACCTGTCTACGATCGGGGAGTTTGCATCGCTCCTGAAGCAATTGTCACCGATGCTCCTGCAGGTCAGAAATATGATCAGTAGATTGTAATGAAAAATTTAGTAAAGATTTATAACACAACATCAATAACTCTCAAAAGTACAACAATCAGTTTGTGATTTCCCGCTTTATGTAGAAGGAATTTTATCTCAAATGGAATTCAGTTAAAAAAAACGAAGTGTTTTCAATTTCAGTCAAATGGAATCATGCAGTAACTCTGACGTTCGTAGACGAAAATACCACTTTGGTTTGCTTTCCACTTACTAATGTATGGAGAAGGCAGATTAAGAAATTGATTCAACCAGAACTGACCTAATCTTTTTGTTTGAAACTTCCAGATGTCAAATGGATAGACTTCACTCGTGATATGGTGATACCGGAGCCTTTTGACTGCAAGAGCTGGAACCCAGGTAGGAAACCTGGAGATATGTCTTTAATGATTTACAGAGTTACTACAGCCTTTATCAGAATTAAGTGCAAATATCAAGTGTGCGAAGCGCTAGTGGAGGATTCACTGAAAACGCTAGACTTCACGTGTAACGATAGGGATATTTTAAAAAGACACCGATACCATTGTCCATGATATTCAGGGGATGAAGCTGAAATTCAAACAGAAAATACTCAAAGCAAAATACTGCAGATTCTAGGGATCTGAATGTTTTTAAAACAACAATTGTTGGTAAACTCAGCAGGTCTGGCAGCATCTGTGGAGAGAGAAACAGGTAACGTTTCAAGCCAATGACTTGGTTTCCAGTATCCATAGAATTTTGCTTTTGTATTTGGAATAAAACTGGGCCATGATTTAGAAGAAAGTCAGATAATCAGAACTATGAATGCAGCGCACTAGATGGAAACCTTATCAGACATCAGTACGCAGCTCATTCCAAAGGACACCTTTTAATATGCACCAGAGAATACTTCGGTAGGTGCGGATATGTTGAAACATCGGTCCTCAGCGAATCCACGCGCTACTTCAGTTTTACACTATTATTTTTATCGTAACTGAACATTTCTGCAGTGTAAGCGGTCGTTTATACTGTAAAATGAAAACGCGTTTCAGAGATTTGAAAAAAATGAATCTTGATTTACAATTGGCTGTTATTATTAACATGGTTCTGCCACTGTAAAGTTCCGTCAACAACACCCTTAAAGCAAACTGCCCAGACGCTGTTGTAAAACAGTTTTTCTCTGGTCTTTAAAATTGACAGATCAATATTTTTGATAGCATTTATGTTTCAAATCTCCAGCTTTGTATTTCAGCTTATTTAAAATTGTTTGCACTTTTGTTTCAGCAGATCGCTGTAAATGCAGAAAAGTTAAACCAACTCTAAAAACATACTTGGAAAAGAATTATAGCTATGGTAAGTGAAAGCTAGTTATTGTCAAGTGCATGTAAAAATCAATGACGGCAGCATCCGCATCGATATTAGAACCGCTCAATCCAAACTTTAAACAAAACTGCAGACTACATGCAAATATTTGCAGCAATTTTGGGAGTGAGACAATGATCTATTGTTATCTGTATAATTGCAAAGACCCCCGAGCCATTTTATAATCACGGAAATTATAAATTGAGAGTGTGTTCACAAACCTTTAAATTCTTTTCTGATCTAACTGAAGATCATCCAACCTCTTTTGCTATGTGTTCACATTATTTTGTTATAAATGAATTCACATTGTACAGCTTGAGTTTTGCAACCTCAACAGAATATTTTTTCGATTGCCTTTTGCAGAATTTATCGAATGCTGATGTTATTTGTTGTAGGATGTTAATTAGGTATGTTTAACCATATTGTTATTTGACCAGGTACCCTCAAGCACATTTCATTTCTCTGCATTGATGTAACATATTTGTATGTGGAGGAAGAAGAGCATTTCATTCAATGCTTTCTCTCAATGATAATAAAAAGCAAGCTAAAATTGTTTTTACCAAAATTACTCAGGGAAAAAATTAATACGATGCAGTTAAAAGAGTTGCACTTGCAATTTGTTTTGTAATAATATTTCAGATTGCACCTTTTTAATGAGAAGTTGTGTGCGTGTGTTTTGGGGTGGGAGTCTTAATAAAAATATCAACTTTTTACACATCTGGCAATCAAATGTCAGCATTAAGTGTTTCCAGTTATTATAACATAGGTCACGTGCTCTTTTACTACTCCTTTTACTCTACTCAATGCTGTCTCTGAATCATGACATCAGGTATTTTGCTGTATAATTTTGCAAGGTGAGATTTCCAATTAATGCCAAATTTGTTCTGAGAACTTTAACCAATAAAGTTGCAGAATCGATTGCAGAAACTTGGTTTTTTTTATCCATTCATAGGATGTGGGCATTGATGGTTTGGCCAAGATCGTGGTGAGTTGCCTTCTCTAACCACTGCAGAACACGTGAATTACATAGATAGCACATTTAGAGAAGTGGTTACATTACAGTTTAAGAAGTACACAGGTAGAAAGGGAATATGTGAACGCCAGCATATGGAAGGGAAACAGGAAAGCAAGACTACAGACCAAGTGCTGGAAAATAGGATTAGAATAGATAGGTGCTTGATAGTCAACGGAGACATGATAGCTTCCTTTCGATGCTTTAAGAACTCTGACTCTATAAATACACTGAAGCAATCTCACTGTCTACTTTTTCCATTTTGGATACCTGTGAGCGAGATGGTTCCTCAGAGGACTGCAGCAAGAGGCAAGTTTGTGTGAAGAAGAACAGAAGTGTTAACAGAAGATTCCATAGATAGGGGAGACTTTTCTGCAGTTGTAGACATGACTCCAAGGTGGTATGTTGCCTCTGTCATGTCAGGGTAAAGGCTATTAGTACAAATCAGCTGCAGGATATAAGTACCCAGAACCAGATGGAATGCATCCCAGGATTCTGAAAGAAATGGCAAAGTGATACTGGATGCCTTAGTAATTATTTATCAATATTCATTGGACTCCGGGGAAGTGTCGGGAGATTGGAAAACAGCTAATGTTTTTCTTCGCACAAACTTGCCTCTTACTACGGTTCTGAGGTACCATCTTGCTCACATGTATCCAAAATGGAAATGTTAGACAGTAAGATTGCTTCAGTGTTTAAAAAAGGTACCAGACAAAAGGCAGGGAATTATAGGCCAGTTAGTTTAACATCTGTAGTTAGAAAAATGCTTGAATCCGTCATCAAAGAAGAAATAGCGAGGCACCTAGAAAAGAACAGTTTGATCAAGCATACACAGCATGGATTCGTTAAGGGGAAGTCTTGCTTAATGAATTTATTGGATTTCTATGAGGATGTGACTAGTGCAGTAGATAGAGAGGAACCGGTGGATGTGATGTTTTTAGATTTCCAGAAGCGTTTGATAAGGTGATCCACAAAAGGTAGCTGCGAAAGGTTAGGGTGCAAGGAGTTGAGGGTAGGGTATTAGCATGGATAGAGCATTGGTTGTCTAATAGGAAGCAGAGAGTAATACTTAATGGGTACTATTCTGGTTAGCAGCTGGTGACTAGTGGAGTGCCCCAGGGATCGGTGCTGGGGTGCCAACTGTTTACCATATACAGAAATGATCTGGAGGAAGGGCTTGAGTGTAGGGTAACGAAATTTGCTGATGACACAAAAATGTGTGAAAAAGCAAATTGCATGAAGAGTATGGAAAGTTTGCAGAGAGATCTGGATAGGTTGAGTGAGTGGGCGAGGACCTGGCAGATGGAATATAATATTAGCAAGTGTGGGGTTATCCACTTTGGTAGAAATAATAGTAGGAGGGATTATTATTTAAAAGGCGAAAGGCTGCAGCATGCTATGGTGCAGAGGGACCTGGGGGTCCTTGTGCATGAATCGCAAAAACCCAGTCTGCAGGTGCAGCAAGTGATCAAAAAGGCGAATGGGATGTTGGCCTTTATAGCTAGGGGGATAGAATACAAAAGTAGGGAGGTCTTGTTGCAACTGTACAGGGTGCTGGTGAGGCTGCAGCAGGAGTACTATATGCAGATTTGGTCGCCGCATTTGCAGAAGGATATATTGGCCTTGGAGGGAGTGCAGAGAAGGTTCACTAGGCTGATATCGGAGATGAGGGTGTTAGCCTAAGAGGAGAGATTGAGTAGACTAGGTTTGTACTGTTGGAGTTTAGAAGACTGAGGGAGGATCTTATAGAGATATATAAGATAACGAAGGGGATGCATAGGGTAGAGGTAGAGAAATTCCTCCTGCTTAGAAAGGATAGCAGAACTAGAGGGCATAGCCTCAAAATAAGGTGGGGGAAGAGATGGTTTAGATCAGAGTTGGGGAGGAATTTCTTCATTCAAAGGGTGGTGAATCTTTGGAATTCTCTGCCCGTTGAAGTGTAGAGGCTACCTTGCTGAATATATTTAAGTCACGGGTAGATAGGTTTTTGGTAGACAGGGGAATTAAGGGTTATGGGGAGAAAGCGGGGAAGTGGAACTGATCCACTTCAGATCAGCCATGATCATATTGAATGGCGGGGCAGGCTTGAGGGGCTAGATGGCCTACTCCTGCTCCTATTTCTTATGTTCTTATGTTCTTATTCTTTTGGGGGAGGGTGAACAATCAGAGATTGTGTTTCACATTGTGATCAATTATATAGTTAAAAAAGGGATGAGGCCCTGAAAGCAGATTTTATGGAAAGAAATTAAAAAGCAGGACCTCAAGAGCAGTAACCTTAGTCATGTGTGGTGCACCCAAGAATAGAAGATTGAGCAATTCAGTATGTGGCTGGAGAAATGTGGTAGGAGAAAAAAGCTTTAGAATTCTGAAGCATTGGGACTAGTTTTGGAACAGGTGGGACCTGTACAAAGAGAATAGGTGACCCTTAACAGGACTGGGACTAATGGGGCGGAATTTTCTGATCATGTTTGCTCCAGAACCAGAAAATTCTACCCGAAGTCAATGGACTTTTGCATGGTCCCTGCCCCCAAATCTCCTGCTATGATACCTGCGGCACGTGAAATGGTAAAATTCCCCTATTGACCTCATGGAGAGGTTCACTGGGGCATTTGGAGAAAGTTTAAACTAGATTGACAGGGAATTGGGAACCTGAGATAACTCAGAGTTGGGGAGCATAAACCAACAATAGGAAATAGTAAGTATTAATTGATATGGAGAGTATGTCACAGAATAGTAGCATCAAGGTAAATAGAACACTTCTGAGTTTGATAGAATTAAAGTAAGCAATTATATGTCATTAGGTAGGGTCAGAGTAAAAGGGAAAATAGAAAAAAACGTAAATCAAGGTTAACGTGCATGCATCGAATGTGGTTATAAAGATTGGAGAACTGCATGCACAGATTCACAGTTATAGGAGAAATAGTGGACATACTAAACAAGTACTTTGTATCTGTCCTTACAAAGAAAGAATATGCTTTCCAGGCCAAGGTGAGGGAGACTAGACTGGGATACTAGAATATTAAGAAGTAGGAGATGTTAAAAAGGCTATCTATATTTAAAATAGATAGGGTACTAGGACTGGATGAGGAGCATCAAAGCGTATTGAGGGAAATAAGATTGGAAATTGCCAAAGTGATAATCTCCCAGTCTTCTTTAGACACAGGATGCTACTAGAGGATTAGAGAATTGTGACTATTACACCCTTGTTCAAAAACAGTGCAAGGATAAACTGGCAGTGGGAGTAAAACTTCTGGAGAGAGAATAGAACCAATGTTTCGAGTCTACATGACTCTTCTTCTGAGACCTGACGAAGGGTTATCTAGCCTCTATTCTCTCTGCATAGATGTTGCCAGACCTGCTGAGATTTTCCAGCATTTTCTGTTCAATGGCGTCTGGCCCCACCATTGAGGCCATCACAACAAGTCCTTGTTGATTGGGACTAGACGTGATGTTTGCCAGAGAGACTGAATAGACAAGTGAGCCCAGACAATTCCATCTCGGGTTCAATAATAATATTTAAATTATATTTAAAATAGAATTTAAATATTGAGATCAGTTTTGCGTCCAATTTTATGTGTGAGGCTGACTTTTTGAATATTTGATGCCAGTAAGATTGAGAGGCAAGAAATTGGGCCTGATTTTTTTTTGGCTGTCTCAAGATCTTACTGGCTTGCCCTGTCTGTTGGCGGTGGGGTGAGATGGTAAGATCACCCCCTTGGTTTTTAAAGCTAACTGCAGTTTATTGATGTTAGAACTATTGAAACATTATCAAAACAATTCCCCACATTGAAGGTGATGGCAGATTAAATGAATATAAAAGGTGACTGTTAAGTTTAGAGTAAGATTTTAACTAACTTTAATGATGTTAACTGTAGTTAATGTTGTGTAAAATACATGTTTAAATATTAATTTTCAGATATTGAGTCAAATTCCCTGAACAGAAGGTTTAGGTAGTTTATTGACCTGAACTCTTATTTGCCTTTGCGAATTAACTTTGAGTCTTCAGTTCATCTTTGCTTCTTTAATTTGTTACAGTTATCCGAGCTAAAGTAAAAGATGTGAGCAGAAGTAGCTGTAATGAAATCACCACAGTGGTGGAGGTTATAGAGATTCTCAAGTCATTGGTACCTATCATGCAGGCTCACGTAACTCTCCTTACCAACTCTTCATGCTCATGTCCTCAACTGCCACATAACCAGGATTTGCTCATTATGTGCTATGTGTTGCGATCAAGGTAAGTGTCATTGTCCTTCAGTCAAACTTCATACAGACAGTTTGATAGACGGGCCAGACTAACAAACACCTTTGAAACCATATGATTTCATTGTATTAATTGGTGACTTTATGTTTCAACCAAAAGCCAGAATAAGTTTCCAGGACTAGGATTTGTTATTATGTACCTGGAATATCTAATAATCCGTGTGTTATTTTTAGAGTACAAACTCCATGGATATACATTATATGTATAATTAAATAGGAATGCAGGTTTTGGGTTGTTTATGCCGTTTATGCATTTAATTGTTACAGATTCTTCGAAATTTGGGTAGCACAAGACATCATGCTACGCGATCAAGTTTTAGAGACACTAAGAATAATGTTCCATACTATGGGGGCAGCATTTTCAAATTATTCATCCTATCAGACAATGTAGTCTTAAGATTCTTCATTTTTAGACTGTATTAAATGTTTTTAATAATCTGTAAGATTTATCCCCAAATTTTCACATTTTAAGTTTCATATGATTTATTTTTTGTCAGAATTGAAATAACTTAATCACACAAATGAAAGAAGTGAATAGAGACATAACAGAAATATATGATAAGTAATATCTGAAACCAGGTCTCTGATCAGAAAATAATCTGAAGTCTATTCATTCCTCATAACCATTAAAAAAGTGAGAAGTTGAACTAAAATTGTACTTTGTAAAATAAATGGAATTTTGCTGTGTGATTAATTTGGAACAAAAACATACTTAGAAATGCTAGCATACGATGGCCGATTGTATTTATAATGTCCATTAACATAACGGTGGCACAATGGACTGCTGCCTCGCAGCTCCTGGAACCTAGGTTCAATTCCCCATTTGAGTCATTGATATCCATCATTATGAAGTGCTTTGAAAGGTTAATTATGGCACGGATCAATTCCAGTCTCCCTGACTACTTGGATATATGACAGTTTGCCTGCTGCCACAACAGGTCCACAGCAGACACTATTTCCCTGTCCATGCACTCAAACCTGGAACATCTAGGTAATAAGGACACCAATGCCAGACTCCTATTCATTGACTACAGTCAGCCTTCAACATAATTATTCCTACGAAAATCATCTCCAAACTCCGTGGCCTAGGCCTTGGCACCTCCTTCTGTGACTGGATCCTGAACTTTCTAATTCACAGACCGCAATCAGAGAGGATAGACAACAACACTTCCTCCACAATAATCTTCAACACTGGTGCCCCACAAGATTGTATTCTCAACTCCCTACTGTACTGCTTTTACACCTATGACTGTGTGGCCAAATTCTCCTCCAATTCAATTTTCAAGTTTGCTGATGACACCACTATATGAGGTTGGATCTCAAACAATGATGAGACAGAGTACAGGAATGCAGAGTACAGTTCACACTGGTGAACTGGTGTGGCAACAATAATCTCCCCCTCAATGTCAACCAAACAAAGAAGATTGTCATCGACTTCAGGAGAACATGCCCCCGTCTACATCAATGGGGTGAACTAGAAAAAGTCGAAAGCTATAAGTTTTTAGGTGTCCAGATCACCAACAATCTGTCCTGGTCCCTCCTATGCCGACATTATAGTTAAAAAAGCCCATAAATCCTTCGACTTTCTCAGAAGATTAAGGAAATTTGGCATGTCAGCTACGACTCTCACCAACTTTTACAGATGCACCATAGAAAGCATTCTTTCTGGTTGTATCACAGCTTGGTATGATTCCTGCTGTGCCCAAGACTGCAAGAAACAACAAAAGCTTGTGAATGTAGCCCAATCCATCATACAAACTAGCCCCCCATCCATTGATCTGTCTACACTTCCTGATGCCTTGGCAAAGCAGCCAGCATAATTAAGGACCCCGTGCATCCCGGACATTCTCTCTTCCATCTTTTTCCTTTGGCATAAAGATACAAAAGTCTGAGGTCATGTACTAACTGACTCAAGAACAGCTTCTCCCTGCTGTGTCAGACTTTTGAATGGACTTACCTTGCATTAAGTTAATCTTCCTCTACACCCTAGTTATGACTGTAACACTATATTCTGCTCTCTCTCGTTTCTTTCTCTATGAACAGTATGTTTTGTCTATACTGCGTGCAACAAGCAATACTTCTCACTGTATGTTAATACATGTGACAATAATAAATCAAATCAGATCAAATCAAAAATCTATGTGGAGTTTGCACATTTTCCCCGTGTCTTGCATCAGTTTCCTCCAGTGCTGTGGTTTCCTCCCATAGTCCAAAGATGTGCAAGTTAGGTTGATTGGCCATGCTTATTGCCCTTTAGTGTTAGAAGGATTAGCAGGACAAATATGTGCGGTTACAGAATAGGTCCGGGTGGGATTGTTGTTGGTGCAGGCTTAATAAACTGAATGGCCTCCTTCTGCACTGTAGGGATTCTATGATTCCTCTAAAATGGACACCATATAATATGTTGCTTATATTGGGAATCTAGGGACATGGGAACTGGAATATGACATTCAGCCCCTCGCATTCCGTCATACAATGAAGTCATTGTTGATTTGTGGCCTAATCCCATATACTTGTATTTTCCCATTCAGGTCTCCCTTAATAACTTTGGATAACAAAAATCTATCAATCTCAGATGTAGTATCAATTGCCATTTGTAGGAAAAAAATACCAAATTTCTACCACCCAGAAAAGTCTGACTCTAATTCTGTGGCTATGTCCTCTAGTCCAGACATCCCTATCTATTCCTCATTATATCTTGAAATCTTATATCAAAATTCCAGGGTATACAACTCTATTTTTTGTAACGTCTCCTCATACTTTAACCTTGGGATCCAGGTACCATTCTGGGAAATCTATCTGCGCTCCTTCTAAGCCAATCTATCCCTCCTAAGCCCAAAAGTGAAAATGCTGGAAAATCTCAGCAGGCCTAGCAGCTTCTGTAAGGAGAGAAAAGAGCGGACATTTTGGGTCCAGAAGACTGTTTATCAAAAGACCTGCAGAGATTTTCCTGCATTTTCCCTTTTGGTTCCCGATTCCAGCATTTGCAGTAATTTTGTTTTTATTCTTCCTAAGATGTGGTACCCAGTGTTGTAATATAGTACTGTTTTCTGTCACCATGTATTGTATAATGCATTATTTTAGGTGTTCAGTGAGGAGATCTTGAGACTTGTATGTTTAAATATGAACAGTTTATTGTAAGTCTTTAAATATTTACAGATCTCAGATTACTATAACGCACCATGCAGGCTGGCAGCTTATTTACAGAGTGTTGTTTCTAAATTGTTCTCCCAAAGTTTCTTACCATGTGACTCTATCCATCATACAATGAATGGTGCTAGTCTCCCTTTCTCTACTGAGCACATTTACATTACAGTGGTATGCAGAGACAATATCACAACATCACTCTTTCTTCTCTAAAGAAAATATTCCCTTCCAACAGAGTATCACTATTTGTAAAACAATGTTTACTTGCTATCCCTGCACCACCACCCCCATCTCAAATCTCTGACATTATAAATTCAGACTCAGTCTTAAGGCTTGACAGTTCTTGACCTTGAACAAAAAGTAAAAGATCTATCCACCCTTGGATTTGATTTGTCTAGTAATAAAATCAGCTGAGATTGTAACAAAGTGTGAGCTTTTCCAGGATATTTTGAAATGTGGACAGCAGGTAACTGGATAGTAGATAGAGCCATAAAGAAGGCTTATAGTGTGTTAGCGTTTATTAACAGGGGGTTTGAGTTTAAAAGCCATGGGGTTATGCTGCAAGTACTCAAGAGCTTGGTGAGACCACATTTGGAATATTGTGTGCAATTCTGGTCACTTCACAAGAAGAAGGATGTGGAAGCATTGGAGAGAGTGCAGAGGAGATTTACCAGGATGTTGCCTGATTTGGAGGGTAGCTTTCATGAAGAAAGGTTGAGATAGCTGGGGCTTTTTCTTTAGAGCAGAGGAGGATGAGAGGTGACTTAATAGAGGCTTATGAAATGATGGGGAGGATAGATAGCGTGGACATGCAGAGATTATTTCCTTGGGTGGATGTGGCTGTTACCAGGGGGCATAACTTTAAGGTTCATAGTGGGAGATATAAGGGATGTCTGAGGTAAATTCTTTACTCAAAGTATGATTGGAATCTGGGATGCACTGCCTGCTGTGATAGTCCAATAGGACACTTTAGGAACTTTCTTGGATAGGCACATGGATCTCGCCAGAATGATAGGGAGTGGGAAGCTTGATTTTGGGTTCGAACATAGCTGGGTGCAACACCAAGGACTGAAGAGCCTGTATTATGGTGTACTGTTCTATGTTCTATGACACTAATTGGTAAAGTATAGAAGGACAGAGATCAGGGACGTGATCTTAACAGCTGTTCATGCCATGCTCCCACTGCAACAAAGTCAGAGAATTTGATGGCCAGCCAAATCTCCATTCTCTGCGGCTGGATGTGAAAATGTGAATAGTGGTAAGATTCCAGCTCGGATTTCTTGTACATTGATATACTAAAATGGCTACTTTTGATGCAACTGAGTTTCTAAACAACATGGATCAAATTATGATTCATTAATGATATTAACTGTTGCTCAGTTGTGGTGGAAGAGTTACAGATAGAAGTTAGAACAACATCTAAGCAGAACTTTGAAAACTAGTGGACAAAAATCTGAAATTGGAAGTGAAAGTACAAAAGAACCTTTCGAATCAGGAGACAAGTTTACAAAAGAATTTTGGGCAAAGGAAAGGGCAAATGAATAAGAAGAAAAAGGAAGAAGAGAGCATTTCGTAGAAACACAAAAACTAGAAGCAGGAGGAAGCCATTTGTTCTTTCGAGCTTGTTCTGCCATTCATTTTGATCATGGCTCATCATCAAATTCATTATCCTGATTTCCACCCCCCCCATCCTTTGATTTCTTTAACTTTAACAGTTATATCTAATTTCTTCTTGAAATCAGACAGTGCTTTGTGTTCAACTACTTACTGTGGTAGTGAATTTCACACATTCACCACCCTCTGGGTGAAGAAATTTTTTCTCACCTCAGTTCTAAAAAACTTGCCCGTTATCCTCAAATTATGATCCCCAGTTCTCAGCTCCTCCACCATTGGGAGCATTGTTCCTGAATCTACCCGAACTAGCCTTGTTATAATTTTATAAGTTTCCATGAGATCCCCTCTCACTCTTTTAAACTCCAGTTAATATAATTTTAATCAACTTAGTCTGTCCTCAAATGACAGACCTGCTATCTCAGGAATCAGCCTGATAAATGTTTGTTGCACTTCTCTATAGCAAGGACATTCTTTCTCAAATAAGGACACCAAAACTGCACACAATACTCCAGGTGTGGCCTCACCAAACCAACAAAGCATCTCTGTTCCTATTTAAAAAAGCTAGAAGAAAGACTAGTAAGTGAGAAGAAAAAGAAAAGGAAAGGAAGTTTTTGGAACTGCAAGATCTTGAACTCCAGAGAATGAAATTAACAATGGATGAAAAGAGGAAGGATAAAGAAAGAGAAGTACAGAAAAAGGAACAAGAAAGGGATTGTCAATTTAAAAGTTTGGAATTTAAAAAAGAGTCACCAGACATTGGGGAAGAAGTTACCTCCAAACCAGAGCCAACTGGGGAGATGTTTAAATTTGTACAAACTTTTCCAAAGTTTGAGAGAGAGATAGAGAGACATTCTTTATATTGTTTGAGAAGGTAATGAGGCAAATGAAGTGGCCAAAAGTAATCTGAATATTGCTGTTACAGCATAGGTTGGAAGGTAGAGCTCATGAGGTTTATGAGTTGCCTTCAGAAGTGGTATCTTCGGATTATGATGATACAGTAAAAAAGCGTGTTCTGAGTCTGTGAGCTGTCCTTGAGGCATGATTTCCCCTTCATAAATCCATGCTGACTTTGTCTGATCCTGCCACTGCTATCTAAATGCTCCACTATAAAGTCCTTGATAATGGATTCTAGAATTTTCCCCAGTAATGATGTTTAGTTTACTGGTCTATAATTCCGTGTTTTCTCTCTACCTCCCTTTTTGAATATTGGAATGACATTCGCTACCCTCCAATCTGCAGTGACTGCTCCAGAGTCTATAGAATCCTGGAAAATGACTACCAATGCATCCAATATTTCTAGAGCCAATTCCTTAAGTACTCTTAGATTGTCAGGCTCTGGAGATTTAGCGATCT
This sequence comes from Sphyrna mokarran, assembly GCA_024679065.1. Taxonomy (NCBI): domain Eukaryota; kingdom Metazoa; phylum Chordata; class Chondrichthyes; order Carcharhiniformes; family Carcharhinidae; genus Sphyrna; species Sphyrna mokarran. The sequence continues at coordinate 82,410,432 of JAGIQG010000007.1, read as the reverse complement.
TCAATCCCATCAACTTTCCCAACACCATTTCTCTTCTAAAATTGATCTCCCTTAATTCTTGCCTCTCACTAAATCTTGCATTCTTCAACGTTTCTGGTATGTGTCCTCTTTTGTGAAGACAGAACCAAAGTATGTATTCAGTTGCTCAGTCAGTTTTTCTATTATATATCCTATTTATGTATGTAGGGGACCTACATTTTTTTTGTTCACAAACCTCTTTCTCTTCCCATATCTATAGAAACTTTAGGCTGGAATTTTCTGGCACCCCTAATACTCATTGTGGGGGCGGATGAGGCTTGGGAATGGCATTCTGTATTGGCCTTGGGCAAGATCATACAAAATGCGGCAGACGTGCCATAAAATTCCGCCCTAAGTGTCAGTCTTTATGTTATCTGCAAGCTTACTTTCGTACTGTATTTTCCCCCTCTTAATCAATCCTTGGGTCCTTTTTTGCTGATTCTAAACTGCTCCCAATATTCAAACCTATTATTTTTCTTGGCCAATCTATATACTTCTTCCTTGAATCAGAAATGATCTCTAATTTCCATTGTAAGCCATGGATTAGCCCTCTTACCCAATTTGCTTCTGTGCCAGACAGGAATAAGCTATTGTTGCAGTTCCCCCATGTGTTCCTTGAATTTTGCCATTGCCTATCCAATGTCATCCCTTTAAGTAACTCTCCCCAATCTATAAAGGCCAATACATGCCTCCTTATCTTCATAGTTTCCTTTATTAAGATTCAGCACCCAAGTCCTTGAATCAACTACTTCACTGTTCATCTTGATAAAAAATTCTACCATGTTATGGTCATTCATTCCCAAACAATCTTGTACAACTAGATTAGCAATGATTCCTTTCTCATTACATAGTACCCAGTTTAAGATGGCTTGCTCTCTAGTTGGTTTCTCCACATGCTGGTCAAGAAAACCATCCCGTATATACTCCAGGAATTCCTCCTCTACAGCATTATGGCTAATTTGATTTTCTCAATCTATGTGCAGATTAAAATCGTATGCTGGGGTAAACACAGTAAGAAGTTTCACAACACCAGGTTAAAGTCCGGCAGGTTATTTGGTAGCAAACGCCACTAGCTTTTGGAATGCTGCTCCTTCATCAGTTGAGTGGGAGTTCTGATCACAAACAGGGAATATAAAGACACAAACTCAATTTACATGAATAATGATTGGAAAGTGAGTCTTTACAGCTAATAAGTCTTAAAGGTACAGACATTGTGAGTAGAGAGAGCTTTAAGCACAGGTTAAAGAGATGTGTATTGTTTCCAGACACTACAGTTAGTGAGATTTTGCAAGTCCAGACAAGTCGTGGGGGTTACAGATAGTGTGACATGAACTCAAGATCCCAGTTGGTGTCGTCCTCATCTGTGCGGAACTTGGCTATCAGTCTCTGCTCAGTGACTCTGCGCTGTCGTGTCTCGTGAAGGCCACCTTGGAGAACCCTTACCTGAAGACCAGAGGGCTGTGACTGCTGAAATATTCCCCAACAGGAAGAGAACAGAGTTGCCTGGTGATTGTCGAGCGGTGTTCATTCATCCATTATCGTTGCTTCTGCATGGTCTCTCCAATATACCATGCTTCGGCTCATCTTTTCCTGCAGTGTATCAGGTAGACAATGTTGGCCAAATTGCAAGAATATGTACAGTGTATCTGGTATTCTCTCATGAGATGATGGCATCCGTGTCAATGATCCGGCACATCTTGTAGAGATTACTGTGGCAGAGTTGTGTAGTCTTGAGGTCTCTGTTCTCCTGAAGGCTGGGTAGTTTGTTGTGGACATTGGTCTGTTTGAGTTTCTGCAGTCATTTAAAGCAAGAAGTAGGGTTGTGTGAATGGTGGAGATCTCTGCTGCCTCCTGAAGATGCACAAGGCAAACACACCTGGCTGTCCCATTGTATTGGGCAATGGGACCCTGTGTTAGAACCTCTCTGGCTATGTCGAGAGCATCCTGAAACCCATTGTACAAAGAACACCCAGCTTTTGACGTGACACTATGGACTTCCTACCGAAACCAAACACACATGGAGCAGTTTGATCAGGAGCATTCCTTGTCACAGTGGATATCTTGGCACTCTACACCAGCATCTGCTACAAAGATGGCATTGCTGCAACTGCCTCAGTACTCAACGCTGACAACTGCCAGTTTCCAGGTGCAATTTTATAACTCATCCGCTTCATCCTGGACCACAATGTCTTCACCTTCAACACCAGTTCTTCATCCTGACATGCAGAACAGCCATGGGGACCAAATTCGCACCTCAATATACCAACATTTTCATGCACAGGTTTGAACAAGACTTCTTCACCACACAGGATCTTCAACTGATGCTATACAGTAGATACATCAATGACATTTTCTTCCTTTGGACTCATGGTGAACACTCACTGAAACAACAATATGATGACATGAACAAATTCCACCCCACCATCAGACTCACCATGGACTACTCTCTGAAATCAGTTGCATTCTTGGACACACGCATCTCCATTACGGATGGTCACCTCAGCACCACACTGTACCACAAACCCACGGATAACCTCACGATGCCCCATTTCTCCAGCTTCCAACTAAACACGTTAAAGAAGCCATATCCTGTGGACAAGCCGTCCATATATACAGGATCTACTCAGATGAGAAGGATCGCAACAGACATCACTAGATGTTGAAGGATGCCTTCATAAGAACAGAATAAACGTTCGATTCATTGATCAACAGTTCCAACGCATCACTGCGAAAAACCGCACTGACCTCCTCAGAAGACAAACACAAAACACGGTCGACCCTCCTTCGTCCAGAACTTCCCTGGAGCAGAGAAACTACGACGTCTTCTCCGGAGCCTTGAACATGTCATTGATGAAGATGAACATCTCGCCAAGGCCATCCCCACACCCTGCCTTCTTGCCTTCAAACAACCGCACAAACTCAAACAGACTATTGTCTGCAGCAAACTACCCAGCCTTCAGGAGAATAGGGACCACGACACCACACAATCCTGCCACAGTAACCTCTGCAAGACATGCCGGATTATCGACACGGATGCCATCATTTCACGTGAGAATACCATCTACCAGGTACACTGTACATACTCTTGCAACTCGGCAGGAAAGGATGTCCTGCGGCATGGTACATTGGGGAGACCATACAGAGCTACAACAATGGATGAATGAACACCGTTCGACAATCACCAGGCAAGACTGTTCTCTTCCTGTTCAGAGGTCACGGACATTTGGCCTCTCAGCATTCTCCAAGATGTCCTTCACAACACACAACAGCACAGAGTTGCTGAGCAGAGACTGATAGCTAGGTTCTGCACACATGAGGGCGGCCTCAGACGGGATCTTGAGTTCATGTCACACCATCTGTAACACCCACAACTTGCCTGGGCTTGCAAAATCCCACTAACTGTTGTTGTCGGGAGACAATGCACATCTCTTTAACCTGTACTGAAAGCTCTCTCCACTCAAATGGTCTGTACCTTTAAGACTTGATTTGCTGTAAAGACTCACATTCCAATCATTGAGTTTGTATCTTTATATGCCCTCTTTGTGATCAGAATTCCCACTTATCTGATGAAGGAGCAGCCTTCGAAAGCTAGTGGGGTTTGCTACCAAATATACCTGTTGTACTTTCACCTGGTGTTGTGAAACTTCTTACCAGATTAAAATCACTGATGTTTACATATCACATGTATCTCAATTTTGTGTTTAGTGCCATTCCCAAAATCAGCACTGCAGTTTGAGGGTCTATATATATGAACACACAAATATTTTTTGCTCCTTGGTATTTCTCAACTCTACCCATACAGACTGCACATTGTCAGAGCTAGTATACCATCTCACTCTTGTGTTAATTTTTACTGGCAAGCAATTCCTCTGAAGTTGCTCCTCAGACCAGAAAGGAAGGCATTGAGGGTGGAAGTGACATTCAGACGCCTAAAAATTTCTATTGTAACAAGGTGGGATATCCTTGGGCAGATTGCAGGGAATTAGATGAGAGATTATTGCAGTAGTAGGAAAGCTAGGGAATCCTCAGGAAAAATTGTACCAAAAATAGAAATGGTTATTTAAGCTGTAGCAGTAATACAAGTGAAATATGTTCTCTCAGAAACCATGAGAAAAGGGGATATGATTCAGGCTAGCCAAGAGATTTCTTCTTTGATTGCTTATGAAGGAAGTCCAGCTATTAGATTTGAGATACATTGTTTCAAAGGAAGAAGTATTTCCTTACCCCTCGAACAAGATAAGTAAACAACTCAAACTTTTGAGAAGTACTGGGACAGATCAATCAGTGATGCTGTCTGATAATGCAATTGATGTTTCTGATCTTTTATTTTAAAGAAGTGTTAATAAGAATATTAATTGAATTTATGAACATGTTTCTTTGTGTGAAGTCAGTTTAGGAAGGTACTTCATAAACTGAGTTGTTATGACGGAAATTATTCCTAAACACGTAATGTAGGGATAGATTCTATTCTGGGTAATGATTTGGCAGTAACATTGTCACAAATGCATTGAGGCCAGCGTTTGATCATGTTGACTTTCACCAACTCTTGAAAGCTATTGAGATGAAAAATGAGATGCTTATTGCTGATAGCATGCAATTCAAGGAAAACCTGATTAATCTGGAAAGTCAAATTTCAATAATGAAAGAGGAGTTTGCTGATGAAAAATGAGAATTGATTAGCAAAACTGAAACTCTTTCATGGAAGGTAGAAAATTTGACTGAGGATTTAAATTGTCTAAATGATAAATATGTAGGAGCAAACTTAGCCAAGATCAATCTTCAATTAAAATTGAATTTCAAGCATCAGAAGTATCTATGAAGTGTCAAAGAAATGTTTTCAAACAAAAAAAATTGTTGATAAATCAGAATAATTGATTGAATGCAGAATTACAAACCAAAACGTATGAATTGTTGGAACTTTGTTGTGAAAAGAACAATGATATCCTTGAATTTGGAAGCAAACTCAATTTAAGAGAAAATGTGCATTATGGAGTGTCACAGTTCTGAACTGTGAATAAAAACTGCTTGCTGAATTTTGATCAGTTAAACAAAGAACTAGTCCAACTAATGATTTGATTTGAATTGATTTATTATTGTCACATATATTAGTATGCAGTAAAAACGTTTTGTCGCTTGCATGCTATACAGATAGAGCATACCACACACAGAGAAGGAGAGTGGAGAATGTAGTGTTACAGTCATTGCTAGCATGTTGAGAAAGATCAACTTAATGTGAAATAGCTCCGTTCAAAAGTGTGATGGCAGCAGAGAAGAATCTGTTTTTGAGTCAGATGTAGACAGGGGCATGTTCTCCTCTATGCTTCAGGGCATTCAAATGGTCAGTGGATAGGCATGTGGATAACATAACAGTTTAGGTTAGAGGGTCATTAGATTGGTTCCATCGAGGGCCAGAGGGCCTGTACTACGCTGTAATGTTCTTTGTTCTTTCTGAAGTCGATGACAATATCTTTCATTTCGTTGACATTGAGAGAGAGAGATTATTATCATCGCACCAGTTCACCAGATTCTCTATCTTCTTTCTGTTCTCCGTCTCATCATTGTTTGAGAATGACCCACTGTGGGGGTGTCATCAGCAAACTTGAAAATCGAGTTGAAGAAGAATTTGGCCATACAGAGGTGTATAAGCAGTGTAATAAAGGGCTGACGACACAACCTTGCAGTGCATCGGTGTTGAGAGTGATCATGGAGGAGATGTTGTTTATCCTTACTGACTGCTGTCTGTAGGTTAGTAAGTCTAGGATCCAGTTGCAGAGAGAGGAGTTTAATTTATTGATGTATCAAATTTAGCAATGGATAAGAAGAAAACAACTGGCATACCTGCAAAACTAGAAATACAGAAATGTCAACAAAAGGACAGAAACTGCGAAATGATCCTTCCAGTTCAATAACCAGAGATACTGGTTTATAATTGTTTGCCAGTGCAGTTGGAATGCAGGCAAGTGGACAGTTTATAAAGACCATTCAAAACCTGATAACGACTGGACTGATATAGCTTGTAAAGTGTACAAAAGAGTTGAGAGGTTAGAACAAACTATGTATCTTTAGAAGGAGAAAATAATTGGCATTGTTCAAAGAGAAATGGGGAAGACTTTTCAAAAGGGATTGGTAGAATCAAAAAGATTATAAAAGTTCAAAGAACAAACAAAGAGGATGGAATACTCTTGCGTTAACATAAAAAACACCCTTGAAATGGCCGAAAAACATTTTGGTAACAGAAAAAATAGATGTTAATGCACAAAAATACCATTTTGACGTTGCTAAATCAAAATGAGAATTTGCCACATTTGAATTTGGAAAATGAACTTTAAGATGTAATTATGATTATAGTTAATGAAAAGGACAATTGAGCCGTGTTTTTAATTGAAACATTGTTTATTGAGTTAAAGAGTGGGAGGGAAAGGTTGTTATGATAATACTATTATTTATAAGTTCTGCTAACTGAGTTACATTTATTGACTTTGTTTTGCTTAATTCTTTGTAAAATATGGCATGTGTAGTTGTGACATTAGGGGTGGGATTCTCCCACCGAATTTGTATAAAAACTTGCAAGTAAATCTTGCTGTTTTTTTTAGTGGGATTTTCAAAATGAAGCTCCCATTCTCTGTGCATCACAGAGAGCTCTAGCATGAATTCATTAAAAAGTTGTGGGCATGACTGATTCCCGCTGGAGAGGCTGGCAGCAGAGTGCTGAGTGGGCCACTGCATATGCGCTGAGCTGTCAGTGTTGAGATTGGCACATACGCAGTAGCCCCACACCGCTGACCTCCTAAGTGCTGGGCTCCCTCCCTCTGTGACTGCTGAATATAGAGTGACAGCAGGACCCCCGACCCGTACGGATCTCCCCCACTGTCCGGTCCCCGGTTGGCCAGTGTCAGGGGACCAGATTGGCATTGCCAGGCTGACAATGCCACTAGTGGGGAGTTGTTGTAAACCTCACTGGAGTGATACATGCCTGGCCAGGGCATGGGGGCAAGGTTGGGGGAGCATTGGAGAGAGGCTGGCAGGCCTGGAGACTTCAGTTTTCAGACTTCACTCAGATGTAAATGTTCATTATACTAATTTATTCAGATTTTATTCTGGCACGGAGCTGACAACACTGGAATTTTGGCAGCTGGAGATGTAGAGAGGCCAGCAAGAAGCCTGCCACATGGCCTCCCCTTGTGTCTCCCAGCCTACTGTGCTGCTAGAACAGTGCAGAGGGCTGGGAGAATTGCCCCCAAGCTGAATTTATTTGTGTAATATGTAATAAACTATTTTGTTAGTGGTTTATGATGTTTGGTTTGAAATGGATATAAAGACATTGTAAACAAATCCTGATGGTTGTGAAACTTTCTGCCTTTCAAGGGGGGTAGGTATTAGGAAATAGAGATAATTCTATGTAAGCCATATTTGTATTCTGTGGATGTTAGGAACAGCATATGATTTTTTAAGTTTAATTCATATTTCTGGAGTTGTGTGCTAAGGAAACTTGTGTTTTAATTTTACTTTAAAAGATGCCTGCTTTTTAAATGAGGTTTTCCAGCTCTTTAGTTAGGGGAAACCTATGCTGTTGCCCAGCAACAATTGGCCAACAGAGACAGAAAGAGCAGGTTCAGTTCATTTGCAAGAGGAAACGAGAAGTAATTACTAGTTCAGAGTAGCTGCAGGTAACGGCAGGACATGCAAAGGAACAGAGACCAAATCTCAAACTAAAGAAGAAAGTTCTAAAACCAAGGAGGGCAGATAAAAGGTTCAAGATGACAGCTTAAATCAAGGAACATGGACAGGGACTGTGAACAGATCCTGTTCAGTGAAGTTAAGTGATCAGCAGAAGAAAAGGGTTTCAAGATAAAGACAAAAGTTCGGGGAAGCAAATACAAAACAACATAGGCTTGTGAAAAGACAGAGAAGCAAGGAAGCAGCCAAACTCTAACTCTTTAATATGGTAGACGATGGCCTGATATTATTATTACTAGACTACTAATCCAGAAACTCAGTTAATATTCTGGGGATCCAGGTTTGAATTCCAACATGGTGGATGGTGGAATTTGAATTCAATAAAAAAATATGTGGAATAAAGAATCTATTGATATCCATGAAACCATTGTTGATTTGGAAAAACCCACCTGGTTCATTAATGTCCTGTAGAAAGGAAATCAGCTGCTCTTACCTGGCCTGATCTAAATGTGACTCCAGAGCAGCAGCAATGTGGCTGACTGTGAACTGCATTCAAGCAACTAGAATTAGGAAATAAATGCTGGCCAACTAGTGACATTCCCCGCAAATGAATAAAAAAGGGTCTGTGAGGCAATGGTTTTCTAATGGCATGGTTAGGTATCTGAGAAAGTATATGGAGTATATGAAGTTAAATGTATATGGTGATCCAAGGGAGTGGAACATTGGAAGGGAAAGTTGAAACCCTGGAGGTGGATCCTTGGTGAAGACACCTTGAGAGAAAGTGTTACTTGCAAGAGAAAACCAAAGTGAATTCTTTGACAGATGATTGGAAACTTGTGTGTGAAAAACAATTACAGTAAGATCATTTAGTTTCTATATATATCAGTAACAGTTCTGATGTGTCATGCATGAGTTTTTGAGGAATACATAGGGGGTGATTCTCCCATTCCAATGTGCTAACTTTTTTTAGCGTGTTGGACCAGGAAAATTGCGTGTGCACCACTTACGCATACCCAACATGTGCGCATCTACCAGCGCAAGATATTGCTCACGACTGGGGCCATACTGGAAATTGGCAGGAAAGGCAGGTTAATAATTTTAATTTTATTTTAATGTTATTTAAACGTAATTATCAGACCTGGTACTAAATTCTCCAGGCTCGATAGCATCTCCCAATCTGCCAGTAAAATTTCACTCCGGTGGAATTTAGAGTAGCATCCCATTTTCGGTGAACTAGTGGGAGACCCTGCTGGAGTGAAGAGGGTGCAATTGGGGGCCCTCTAGGAGCTCAGATGGTAGGGGCTGTGCTCCCTGGGCCTGAACATGCTGGCAGTGCCAGTCTGTGCCCCTGGCAGTACCTAAGGGACAAAATGCTCATGCCTAGGGGGTACCTTGACACACCCACTGGGCCTGAGGAAATGCCAAAGAGCAGTGCCAAGGGAACAGGGCCAGCTAGGGGGCAGGGCCTAGGAGCAATCAATGTGGGTTGGGGATCCCGCAGCCAATCTGCATTTGGATTGATCGGGGCTGGAGGGAGGCCAGTGATCAGGATGGGCTGTGGGGGAGAATGCCAGGGAGATTCTTCCATGGAGAAGGCCATGGGAGGTCTGCTTCCCATGGGGGGGTGGAGTCTGCCAGGGTGGACAAATTGTTACTGCTGGGGGTGGCAGGGGCTGTGCTGGAAATTGGGTAGTCTGTAACCAGGGAGAGGGGGGAGGTGTTGCGGCTGGCCATGATTGGGTGGTGGGAGGAGTGTTGGGGGCACAGCAGTGAGAGAGTCCCGAGCTGGCCAGTGAACTGCAGGATGACAGTTCAGGCCATTGCGCATGCGCAGGTACTCAGAACTGTCAACTTCTAGCATGAATAAGTTTCACCCCTGAACTTTTAATGATATTCATGATTGTGATCTCTGCATTGCGCAGAATGTGGGAAATTTCAGTCTGAGTTCCCAGTGAAAATTATGCCAGTTTTCCTTAAGCAGTTAGAACATTTTTGGGAGAATGTCCTCCATTGCGTCTACTTTGCGTGGCATCTGTCACTTGGTTTCAGAGTGTGGGATTTCAGACCATAGTTTGCCTATTGGTTTACATGGACTGTGTGCTTACTGTGAACATTAGAGTCCAAGATAGATTTTTTGACTTGTGCTATTCTTACAAATCTGTATATATCTGTAAATTATAGTTGGGCATGAAGGATTGGTGTATTATGATTACCCTTTTCTTCTTCAATAAATGTTTTATTCTTTTGTTCCTCAACAGACTCTTTTAACTCTGTTCAATAGCCACCCTCCATGCTTCTGAGCAGAAAATAAAAGTTAGAATCTATTAGGTGGTTCCAGCCTGGAATCTGACTTGTCCAATAGTAACATCATTGGGATTGTAACTTGTTTTCTTGCAAACCCGCAGAGTCTCATCAAGTTTCTTCCATTGTCTTTTCATTCTGCTGCTCAAGACAATCTTCATTCATCATGTTGATGAAATGGTTATGCATTTCTTTTACATTTGATATTGAACAGTCAACTATTTTCTGAATTGTTTACTTCCTGTTGACCTCTTGCCAACCTATTCTGGGCTTTAGTGCATTGTTCTATTGCCATTGATAATTCCAAGCCAGCTTTTGCTGAAATAATATTAAGCGTCTTTTTTTATGGTTACATATAGATTTGTCAAGGAGTCCATTTGGGGTCACAACTGCTTTGCGTGCCTTTAATATATGCTATCTTGCATGATTGCAAAACAGGTTGAATTTTCCCAACTCCTGCTTTTATTTGCGAGCTGTGGGATTAAAGATCCCGATTTCCTCCTGATATCTTTGTGTCATCTACGAAGTCTTTGGAGGTGATCTTAACAAAATAATTCTAAGTCTCAAACAAAAATGGGAAAGTTTCATCTGTTTTTTTGTCCAACCTTATGCCGCTCTGAGAAAAATAATGCTAAATCTATTTCTCATTAGCAGGGGAAGGGTGGGGGCTTAAAATTGCTGAAAAGCTGGCGGCTGTTAATAGAGGCTGCAACCATGCATGTGCAGCTCCCTCTGTTGTGTGCAACATATCAGAGAGATCTAGCAGTCACCTCCACCTCCTGGATGTAACCCTTCTCTTTCCCCTGCGATCACTGGCCTCTCTGGTGGATTGGCCCTCCTTGCTCACCCCAGTTGATCATTCCACCCCAACCCTCCTGACATGGCCCAGTTTACTGCTGCCCCAATGATCGATCGTCAATTGCAAAATGCACAACATCTCTGCCATTCCCTCCCTGCTGCATAGTGTGCAGCTTCTCCCCCTTCCACCTCCCCTTAAGCCCTGCTCCATCCAGGTCTCGTCTCCTCCCAAAAGACCTTGCCCCATTCAGGCCCTGCCTGTTGGCAGTGCCCACTAGGCACAGACAGTGTGCCAGGTTGGCTGTGCTAGGATGCCCACTGTGCAATGCCAGGCTGGCATTGCCCATGGGGCACTGCCCCTTGTCTCCAACCTTTCAGGGGTCCTCAATGGCCTCGGTCTCACCAGTAGGAACAATCACGACAGATCTCCATTGATAAGGGTTGTATGTGATCTTCGCCGGTGAGGACCTTCACCAGCGAGGTTGCTGAGGCAAATAAAACAGATTTTTAAAAAATTTAAATATTATCTTTTTGATCTCACCGGATATTCAGACCTGGTAAGCTCATAATAAGTATGAAACTGGTCGTGAACCCAATTTTTCACCTATCTCGTGATGTTACCAGCTTGTCCAGCCCTTCGAAGGTAAGATCACCCTATTTTCTTCTGATCATGAACATCATGGCTGATAAAATACTTTGCTTTATCATGTGTTTTCAAAGGTATGTACTTAGCTTGAAACTTGTACTTTAAATCTTCTAGTTCAGTTCTGATATGATAATTTTTCTGCAAAACAGCTTCATCTTCTTGTGACACATTTTTAAAAATTACCTCATACTCTGAGGTCACCTTTTGCCCGTGATGAAATTGCCTTCTCACTGAGGTCCCTTGTTGCCTTGGTGCTTTATTGGGAGTGTGCTAGACCACTCTTGTGTCTGGTGTAATCATTTCTTTCCACAAATATGTGGCTTTTTACATTTTCTGTCCATGGACATTTGTTTTTTCCTTGCATTTACTGTTTTAAATGTGTTGCTGTTTTGAAACAGTAATTATTTAAAGCTGTCAGCAGCTCGCCAATTGTGTCTCTGTGTTTGTCCTACGCTTTCTGAATTTGGTAGCCTCTCTTGTAAATGTGGGCATTTTAATAAAACTTTTTAGAACTTCTTTCTTGTTTTTTTAAACCACTGCAGGCATATTTTTTCTGATTGTTCTGTACGCTGGAAGACACAGCTGGCTTCCTCTCAATTGCAGGCTGCTCTTTTCTAAAGAACTTTCTGAACCTTTAAATGAACGTACCCACCTAAATGGAATTTCTTCTGCAAACTTTGCAAATTGTTTTCCTCTGAACAATCCATACTTTGAGATTTTCAACAGGCTGGGCTTTTTGTTTAAAGTTGTAAGCTGCATTAGCTCCCTTGTTGTGAGCTTTCTGCACTTTCTGCTTTTTGGAAAAAAAGTTCAAACTTTTAAAAACTGTAGTGTTTCATTTCTGGACAATTTTCTCCTTTTTTTAAACCTCTGCAGGTCATTTTTGATTTGTCTTTACTTATTATCTGCAGGCCCTGGTTATTCTGGAACTTTTGAATCAGCCAATTTTTAAAAGTCTTTTTTAAACTGCCAGCCTTCTTCTTTTTAACGTCAGTTCTCTTTTAGCTGTCCTCTGGATGGCTACTTATTCTGAAATGTAAGTCCAGTTTCTCTTTTTTGGTTTTTTTGCTTACCATCTTTGGACTGTATCACTTAGGGTTTTGCAGTTTTCTGTTTCCCTGTCATTCACCTTGTGGCCTCCTGCTTAGAAGTGCTGCAATCGATTTCCACTCACTTTGATGGATTCCTCAACTTCAAAGTCTGCACTGAGGCTTCTTCAACTTAAAATATAACATCCATTGTCATCATAGTCATATTCATTTATCATGAAATCCCAAGCTCGTCAGGAGAAGAGGCAGAGTCGTGGCATATGGAACCTGCCATATGGGACCTGCCACATACTTCACAGTTGTAGATCTCCAGCTATTATTGGAGAAAAAGGGATAGTGATGAGATGTTTTGTTTTCAGAGGGCAGTAGTAGATGTCCACTTAACAAAATATGGGGGGGTTTGGCTGTGAGTTGCAGAAATTGTCAGCAGTGAAAATGTTATCTGAAGGATCTAAGTGCAGAGCTGCAAGAGTTTCAATGAGTTTCTTCACTTTGGCAAGGTGAGTGTGACACAAGGCCCAAATGGCTTCCGGCCGCCAGCAAACACCCCAACTCAGCAACCTTCTATAGGTTAAATATGTGTTCAGAGTAATTACTGATTTGTCAAAATCCTCAGAGTCTAAGCACTGTTGAGAACCTGACAGCATGGATACATGCAGACTTTTATTTAAATGAACCACTGGCATTGATGTGAGAAGCCATCTTTGCCTTATCACATTCTGTCTTTTGCACTTGCAGCATAAGAGGATACAAAATTAACTGAAGAAATATGCATAAGAGGAGGAATGTTTCTGCACACCAGCCTCAAAGCTATGGATTAGACAGCAATGGAAATCAACAGGCCTCTCATGAAGAAATGGGTGATGGAAAGATGGGAATATCAGGAGGAGAAAGCAAAAATATATTGAAATCTGTAAAGGAACGGGATGGAATAGACAAAGACTCAGCTGCATTGGAAGCGTCAATTCTGCTGAGGTTTCTCTTGTCGTGGGCGCATTCTCATGATCCTCTTTTGTCTCTCTCAGGGTCAGTTGTGGAGGTGTAGCATGAATGCACAGTAACATTACTGGGAGCTACTCAAGACTTTGAAACAGCTGAGCCTACACTATGAATTAATTCAAGGACATCCTCCAGCAGTGCAGATTCATTCTTATCATTGGGTTCTTGCACGCAGTTCGAAAGGATGACACAGGTTGAAGAGTAAGACATTTGTGGGGAGGAGGGAGTGAGAGGGGCAGAGGAAACTGTGGGAAGATCCCCCCTTGGAGGAAGGAGGACAGTCACAGTTCTGCTCAGCTGAGAGCAGATGCAGAGACTTGGAAATCATAAACAAATTGGCTGAACTTTAACTGGCATTTCCAAATGCCTGAGTTCCGTGGGGCAGTACACGATCATGGACTGAAAATAGAGTAGTCCAGTCAGCTTAAGTGCACCACCTTCGCTCAAGACTTTGACTTCATAAACTTTTCACTGACAGGTGGCCAACTACATAAGAGCAAAGGGAGGCCACATTTGGAATGGATGCATTAACAGCACACTGACATGGATGGAATCATTGCCATTGTCCGTAGGATGGATTGATTAGATGTGCTGATAGCATAAAGGGGCACTCGTCTAGTGGACCACTGTAGTGACCTTGCATACTATCCAACTAATGAACCATTTAAGAGGAAGTACCCTCACAGGTTATCTTCAGCTTCCTCGATCCCTTTGACTCAGGAATTCCATGCTCTTTTGTAGTCATGTCATCATATTTCCACATGACCATTTAATCTACAGCTTCCCTGTTTAATTCAGACACCTGGTGGTGTGAGATGTAACAGTATGTGCAATTGGAAAATATACACACTATTGTGTGACATACAATTAAACAATTGCCCATAGCAACCAGAATGGAGGTCATCACATTTTTTTTTCTGGTTAAAAAAAAATTGAAATTCAAAACTCACATTTCAACCACTATCTTGCAGTTGGGTCTGTGTCTGTATAAGCCTTGTTTGTGAAACCAACACTCCACTCACCTGATGAAGGAGCAGCGCTCTGAAAGCTTGTGCTACCAAATAAACTGGTTGGACTTTAACCTAGTGTTTGGGACTTCTGACTGAAATTCAAAAGTTAGTTCTAGACTAAATGGTAATAAAGTCCAAGAATCTTGTGTTCAACCTGTTTAGGTTACCTGAGTGTGTGGTTACACAGGTTGGTAGTGTTCGAGTATTTCTGTGGCCAGTATCCTCACTGAATGGGATGTTTCATCTGTATGTTTATCAGATGCAGAATTCACTGCAATGACCCTTGTAGGAGAAATAGGGGGCTGGTGCCATAGGCTAGATGATTGAAGTGCTGGGTTATCTGTTGGTGCTGGTTTTACTACTTGCAGAAGCTGATGGCAATTGAATACATAGTGCTCACCAGCTACTATGTAACTGTTCGATTGTAGGCCCATGTTACCATTATGATGTTGCCTGTAAGGCCTGTTTGACTTCCTGGATACTATGAGAGAAGAGCACCTCTATTGCCATGTTATCTATGTCTTCCACATGATTTGCCTGATATGTGGTGGTAATCTGGAAAGGGCATCAGCCAAATGCAACTCCTTGCCATGTTTGTAGACAATGCTAAGGTTGAAGCATTGCAACTTTAGTATCATGTGCTGCAACCATGCGGTTGCAATATGGTGAACCTTTTTTAAAGTAGTTATGAATGGCTGGCGATCTCTTTCAACAGTTGCAGGATGACATACATGAAGTCATCAAAGTATTGTAATACTGGTGGGGGTTGTGAGCACTTGTTTTAGTCTATTGAAGACTGCTGTGTTAAAAGCAAAATATTGCGGATGCTGGAATCTGAAACAAAAACAGAAAATGTTGAAAAATCTAAACAGGCGTGACAACATCTGTGGGGAGAGAATAGACCCAATGTTTTGAGTCTAGAAGACACTTTGACCTCTCTAACAAATGCTGAGATTTTGCAGCATTTCCTGTTTTGTTTGAAGACTGCTGTGTGGTTCTCTTGCCAATGCCATTTGACATCCTGGTGGAGAAGTTGACAAAGAGTTCCAATGACTTTGCTATACATGGGATAAACTTAGAAAGATAATTTGTCATGCCAAAAGCATTGTAGAGCATGCTTGTCCATATGAATGACCATTTGTTGTAGAGTCTTTGTCTTCTCTGGATTGGAATTTGCACCATCAGTTGTGAGTAAATGGCCAATGAAAAGAATCTGGTTGACCCTAAATCTTCATTTTACGTGTAAATAGAAGATATGGACAAAAAAATCCCACCTTTGCCAGAGTGATTCGACAACCTGGAAGGGCCAGTTCAAGTCAAAGAATGGCAGAACTGGTGTCGCGGATTTACCAGGTATAAAACAGCATCAAGACAAAGACCAAGTCATTATGTAACTCTAGTTATGGCCAATAGTACAAAGAATATTATGGTCAGATGGGACACAAACGAAGACATGATCACATATGAAGAAGTTATCAAAGCCTTTAAAACTTAATTTACTCTTTGCAAAAATGTCATTATAGACCAAGCAAAATTTAATAGATGCATCCAAGGCCCAAGAGAGTGCAGAGACCCCTTTATCAATGAATTATATCCATTAATTGTGAATTTGGAGCACTGAAGGGTTGACAGTTGACTGCTAAACTCCAGCATAAATGCCATAGGCTAGATGATTGAAAATGCTGTCAGGGAAGGTGGAGTCCAAGAGAACTAGAAGGAAAATCCGCAAGGACAGAAGAATGATTAAAACCAGTGAAAATCAATGGTAAATGCAGGCTCATTTTTAGCATTTAAGAAAAACTTGGACAGATGCATGGATGAGAGGGGTGTGGAGGGATATGGTCCAGATGCAGGTCAGTGGGACTGGGCAGAAAAATGGTTCGGCATAGCCAAGAAGGGCCAAAAGGCCTTTTTCTGTGCTGTGGTGTTCTGGTTCTATAAAGTAAGAGTATAATAATCTTGCTGAGGCCAGTCTTCCTTCATTTACATGGTGAATAAAGTGTTACTTCTGTGGCTACAGTACACAAGTCACAGTTCAGAGACCTATGGTGCCTGGGTAGAAATAACTTAAACTTCCACTGCTGCTTTCCAATTGATGTGGAGATGCCAGCATTGGACTGAGATGTGCACAGTAAGAAATCTCATAACACTGGATTGAAGTCCAACAGGTTTATTTGGAAGTACGAGCTTTCAGAGCACTACTCCTTCCTCAGTAAGTGTAGGTATAGGGTCAGCTTCAAGTTGTTGCCTGATGGCGGCTGTCTCCTTAGATAGTATCAAGGCCTACACTGGCATGAGCTCGTCACTCCTGATATGGCCCAGGTGTTTCACAGGGTGGTACTGTGGCACAGTGGTTAGCACTGCTGCATCACAGCTCCAGGAACCTAGATTCGATTCCAGCCTTGGGTGACTGTCTGTGTGGAGTTGCGTGTTCTCCCCATGTCTGTGTGGGCTTCCTCTGGGTGTGTGATTTCTTCCCACAGAACAAAGGTTAAGGTAGATTGGCCACGCAAAGTTGTCCCTTAGTGACCCAAAATGTGTAAGTTAAATGGATTAGCCATGGTAAATGTGTGGGGTCATGATGTGGAGATGCTGGGGTTGGACTGGAATAAGCACAGTAAAAAGTCATACAACACCAGTTTAAAGTCCAACAGGTTTATTTGATAGCACAAGCCACAAGCTTTTGGAGCACTGTCCTTCATCAGGTGAGTGGGAGTTGTGTTTTTAAACAGAGCAAACATGCCCTGAGAGCTTGTGGCTTGTGCTACCAAATAAACCTATTAGACTTTAATCTGGTGTTGTGAGACTTCTAAATGTCTGGGGTTACAGGGTGAGGGCAGAATAGAGGGCCTTGGTAAAATATCCTGTCAGAGAGTTGATGTAGATTCGTTGGGCCTTTTCTGTACTGTACGGATTCTATGATTCTTCATGATTTTACCCTGCCATTTTACTTTCTAAGACACAGGCCACGTTTTCTCCATTACGATCCCAGGGTTTCAGTTGAGACAGTTTTTGAAGTGTCAATGACACTTCATTGGTTTTAATTATTGGTCATTGGTTTTAATTATTCTTCTGTCCTTGCAGAATTGTGAGTTTCCTTCTGGTTCTCTTGAACTCCACTTTCCCTGAAGTTTTGGGAACAGTCGCTTTGGTCTCGTTCGAAGCCTACATCCCATTAACAATTCCACTAGGGCAATTTCCTGTTGTTGTATGAGGGGAAATCCTTCTTTTTATTTATTTTGTAGGACTGGGCATCGCTTGCCAGCCAGCATTTATTGCCCATTGCTAGTTACCCTTGAACTGAGTGGCTAGGCTATTTCAGAGGTATGTTGAGAATCAACCACGTCACTGTAGCTCTGAAGTCACATGTAGACTAGACCAGAGAAGGACGGCAGATTTCCATCCCTAAAGGACATTAGTGAACCAAGTGGGTTTTTCTGACAATCAGCATGATGGAATTCGAACCCAGGTCCCCAAAACATTAGCTGAGTTTCTGGATTAATAGTCCAGCGATAATACCATGAGGCCTTCCCTGTGGACAGATAGAAATCATGCAAGTTTGGTCTCTATGAATGTTATTTCTTCATGATGAATTTAAAAGTCTGCTCTACCTGTTCAGTCAACACATTTGATGATAAGTGATAGAGGGCTGTTCTAATGTGTCTGATGCCTTTAAAAAAGTATGAAGTCCTGGAACTCAGTGTTAGTAACGGCAGTGCCATTTTCGAAACCAGGACTTCTGGTATTCTGTGCTTACTCTGTGCTTATTCTGTGCTGTGAAACTCTGTCATAGTTTCTCAGTTGTAAAATGGGAAGTAGTGGAGCTCATGTGATATATCTCCACTATGTGTCTACCATGAACAAAAACATGGAACCCATAAAAGGCGCAGCAAAGTCCCTTTGCACTCATTCTCAAGATCTGCTAGGACACTCTCTTGGATGTAGGCAGGTTCAGGGAGGTGATTGGGATTGGGAGAGGGGGATGTGGGCAGGAGGGCGAATTGATTCTCCTGGCATGAATCACGCTACCTGATCAAATCTGTAATATCTGCATTAAGTCTGGGCTACCATATGTAGCTCCTGACTAGTATTTTTATTTTTGATTCTCCAAGGTAGCCATAGAATAATTCCCAACTGTGTGGGACCCGCAGAGAATGATATCTTCTTCAAAACTGAGCTCTTTCTTTGTCATATAGGGTTTCATTTTATATGAATGTTGTCTTTTGAATCTGCCATTCAGAATTATGTATTTTAATTTACATTGGATTGGATCTTTTTGTGCCTACGCCTTGATTTGCGTTGTAGACGCCAACAGAGTTTACAGCATGGAAACAGGCTCTTTGGCTCAACTTGTCCGTGCTGCCCTTTTTTTTAAGACCCCTAAGCTAGTTCCAAATGCCCACATTTGGCCCATATCCCTCTATATCCGTCTTACCCATGTAACTGTTTAAACATTTTTTAAAAAACAAAATTGTACTCCCTTCTATTACTACCTCTAGCAGTTTATGCCAGACACTCACTACTCTCTGTGTGAAAAAAATTGCCTGTCTGGACACTTTTGTATCTCTCCCTTCTCACCTTAAACTTATGCCCTCTGGTTTTAGACTTCCCTCTCTTTGGAAAAGATATTGACTTACTAGCTCATCTATGTCCCTCATTATTTTTTGACCTCTACAAGATCATCCCTCAGCCTTCTATGCTCTAGAGAAAAAAGTCCCAGTCTATCAAGCCTTTTCTTATAACTCAATCCATCAAATCCTGGTAGCATCCTAGTAAATCTTTTTTGTACTCTTTCAAGTTTAATAGTATCTTTTCTATAATAGGATGACCAGAACTGTACACAGTATTCCAAGTGTGGCCTTACCAACTTCAGTAAGACATCCCAAATCCTGTATTCACTGTTCTGACCACTGAGATCCAGCATGCCAAATGCCTTCTTTACCATTCTATCCACCTGTGACTACTTTCAAGGAGCTATGAACCTGTACTCCTAGATCTCTTTATTCTATAACTCTCGCCAACACCCTACCATTAACTGAGTAAGTCCTGCTCTGGTTCAATCTATCAAAATGCATCACCTCGCATTTATCTAAATTAAACTCCATCTGCCATTCGTTAGCCCACTGGCCCAACTGATCAAGATCCCGTTGCAATCGAAGATAACTTTCTTCACTATCTACTATGCCACCAATCTTGGTGTCATCTGCAAACTTACCTACTACGCCTCCTATATCCTCATCAATATAAATGACAAAAAACAGTGCATCCAGCACCAATCCCTAAAGTACACCACTAGTCACAGGTTTCCAGTTTGAAAAACAACCCTCTACAACCACCCTCTGCCTTCTGTCATCAAGACAGTTTTGCATCCATTTAACCACCTCATCCTGGATCCCGTGAGATTTAACCTTAAACAAGAACATACCATGTGATATCTTGTCAAATGCCTTGCTAAAGTCTATGTATCATCAATTGCACTGCCCTCATTTACCTTCTTCATTACCCCTTCAAAAAACTTAAATTTGTGAGACATGATTTCCCACTCACAAAGCCATGCTGACTGTCCCTAATCAGTCCTTGCAATATCTTCCAACAACTGGAGTGGCTTGATCTTGGGTTTGGACATAGCTTGGTACAACATTGAGGGCCAAAGGACCTGTACTAAGCTATACTGTTCTATGTTTCTATGTAACTTACTCACTGTAGATGTGAGGCTCACATGGGGTAATAGGGGTGACTTTTCCTCATGGCTGAGTGGTTCAATTGCACTCATCCTGTTTCCAGTGGTGGGCATATCTGCAATGTACCACATGATACTGGCCTTGGTGTCTTTCATAAACAGCCTGTTTTTTGCCTGTTTCGATAAGTTTTCTTTGGTTGTGGCCTGTTGCGGTGTTTGCAATAGTCCTTTGTCTGGTTTCTACAACCTTCTGGAAAATGTTCCCAAATAACCTTGAGGTTGCCACTGCCTTTCTTTGACTGTCTGGTGATACGACTTGGAAAAAGGGTCTAACTATCCACCCTGTCTATGCCTTTCATAATTTTGCAGACCTCTATCAGGTCTCTCCTCAGCCTCTGTCTTTCCAGTGAAAACAATCTTAAGCTTATTCAACCTCTCCTCATAGCCAATGCCCTCAAGACCAGGCAACATCACACACAGACACAGAACAGTACAGCATAGTACAGGCCCTTTGGCCTCTCAGTGTTGTGCTGAGCTATATCTGAACCCAAGATCAAACTACCCCACTCTCTATCATTCTGTGTGTTCCATGTGCCTATCCAATAACCGTTAGAAAGTTCCTAAAGTGTCCAACTCCACAATCACAGCAGGCAGTGCATTCCACACCCCAACCATTCTCTGAGTAAAGAATCTACCTCAACCCTCCTACACCTCTCACTATGAACTTTATAGTTATGTCCCCTCGTAACAGCTACATCCACGTGAGGAAATAATCTCTGCACGTGCACTCTATTCATCCCGCTCATCATCTTATAAACCTCTATTAAGCCACCTCTCATCCTCCTCCACTCTAAAGAGAAAAGCCTCAGCTTCTTCAACCTTTCCTCAAAAGACCTACCTTCCAAACCAGGCAACATCTAGCTAAATCTCCTCTGCACTCTCTCCAATGCTTCCACATCCTTCTTATAGTAAGGTGACCAGAACTGCACACAATATTCCAAATGTGGTCTTACCAAGGTTCTGCATAGTTGCAGTATAACACCCACAACTCTTAAACTTAAACCCCCTGTTAATAAATGATAATATGCTATAAGCCTTCTCCACGGCTCTATCCACTTGAGTGGCAATCTTCAAAGATCTGTGAATATGAACCCCAAGATCTCTCTGTTCTTCCACATTCCTCAGAACCCTGCCATTGACCTTGTAATCTGCATTCAACTTTGTCCTACCAAAATGAATCACTTCGCACTTATCAGGGTTAAACTCCATCTGCCACTTTTCGGCCCAGCTCTGCATTCTATCAATGTCTCTTTGCAGCCTACAAGAGCCCTCCACCTCATCCACTACTCCATCAATCTTGGTGTCATCAGGAAATTTAGTAACCCATCCTTCAGCCCCCTCTTCCAAGTCATTGATAAAAATCACAAATAGCAGAGGACCCAGCACTGATCATTGTGATACACTGCTGGTAACTGGCCTCCAATCTGAAAATTTTCCCTCCACCAACACCCTCTGTCTTCTATGAGACAGCTAGTTACTTATCCAATCGGCCAAATTTCCTTCTATCCCACACCTCCTTACTTTCTTCATGAGCCTATCATGGGGAACCTTATCAAATGTCTTACTAAAATCCATGTATATGACATCAACTGCTGTACCTTCATCTGCACACTTAGTTACCTCCTCACAGAATTCAATCAAATTTGTGAGGTAGGATTTACCCCTCACGAAACCTTGCTGACTATCCCAGATTAAGCTGCATCTTTCCAAATGGTCATAAATCCTATCCCTCAGGACCCTTTCCATTAACTTACCAACCACAGAAGTATCCAGGTAAATCTTCTTTGCATAGTCTCTAAAGCTTCCATATCTTTCTGGTAGTGTGGCAACCAGAATTGCACTGAATGTCTCTAAGCTTTGACTTGTGCATTGTAGCAGCAGAAGCAGTGCTTTACTCACCGTGTAATGTAACATTGTAATGTAATGATACTTTACTTATACAAATATTCTCAGTTGAGAAATGAACATTGCACGAGGTTCATCTCCCTAATCGGGGGATTGTCTGACACCTCCTGTAGCTTCTTTCTCTGCATTCACCAGTGATGGAGCTATCTCAACAATCTTTTTGAGATCAAGTTGGGTCCCATTAATAATTCTTTTTGAGCTGTATCCACATATTGATCTATCTCGCAACATGTCATTCGGGAGTGACCCAAATTCACAGCACTCTGCCAATTTTTGTAATCTAGTCAAAATAAAATTCCCAAAGAGTTTATCCTGCTATATTAAAGCAATATCACTGGAATATAATAGAAGCTTTGGCCTTTCACCATGGCTGCTACCTTGTTAAAATATTGGGACAGCTGGATTGGTCTTATTTTTTATCACGGTGAATGTCGGGCCTCCACATACTGTCAACAAGATTATCTCTGTTCTTCATCTCTCTCAATATTGTTAGCCTGGAAGAAGTAATGCATACGCTCTACATATTATGCACAGTCCTCCATCCTTGTATCATGTGTTTCAAGTTTACTGAAGAGAGACATTGCTTCTTACTGGAGAAGAATTACTTGTCTTAATTGTAGACATTTTTCAAAGGAAGAAAACACTCCTCATCGTCCATGTAATAATCTCACTGGGACCTGTTTTCCATGACCAGCACCGTTTATTTATACAGGGAATAAAACATTGCTTCTGCTGCTACAGTGCACAACTCAAAGCTTGGAGACAGTGCAGTTCTGGTTGTCACACTACCAGAAGAATATGGAAGCCTATGAGAGGGTGCAAAGAAGGTTCACCAGGATGTTACCTGGTCTCGAGGGCGTTGGCTATGAGGAGAGCTTGAATAAACCTAGGATTGTTTTCATTGGGAGGATGGAGGCTGAGGGAAACCTGATAGAAATCTGCAAAATTATGAGAAGCATAGACAGGATAGATAATTAGACCCTTTTCCCAAGGGTGGAAGTGTCAATTGCAATGGTGCACAGATTCAAGGTGAGAGGGAGGGGGGAAAAGCTTAAGGAGATGTTGGGAGAAGTTTATCACATGGAATGTGATGGATGCCTGGAATGCGCTGCCAAAGGATGTGGTGGAAGAAAGCACATTAACAGTTAAGAGGTGTCTGGATGGGTACATGAATAGCAAGGGAATAGAGGGATATGAACTGAGTAAGAGAAGAGGTTTATTTTTAGTTTAGTTAGGGCATCATGATCATCACAGACTTAGAGAGCCAAAGGGCCTGTTCCTGTGCTGTACTTTTCTTTGTTCTTCTTACAAAATGGGAAACAAGAAATTAAGACAATGTTGAATCGGAAGTCATCTATCCTGTCACTAAACACACAAATTGGTGTTTAGATATATTTCCTGCACCAAAGCTGAGTAACTCCATACAAATCTATGTTGACCTTACATATTTAAATGTGACAGTGGAAGAAGAGATGCACCCAATGACATTTGTAGATGAGATCATAAGCCAAAGGAATAGAACATAGAACATAGAACACTACAGCACAAACAGGCCCTTCGGCCCACAAGTCGTGCCGAACACATCAAAACCTACCCAGCCATAGACCTATCTATAACCCCCAATCCCATTGGATCCCATATACTCATCCAGAAGTCTTTTAAAAGACCCCAGCGAGTTCGCCTCGACCACCACCGACGGCAGCCGATTCCATTCACTCACCACCCTCTGAGTGAAAAACTTTCCCCTAGCATCCCCTCTGTACTTGCTTCCCTGCACCTTAAATCTGTGCCCTCTCGTCGCGACCATTTCAGCCCTGGGAAATAGTCTCTGAGAGTCCACCCTATCTATTCCTCTCAACATCTTGTAAACCTCTATCAGGTCGCCTCTCAACCTTCGTCTCTCCAGGGAGAACAGTCCCAGCTCCCTCAACCTGTCTTCATAAGGCATGCCTCCCAATCCAGGCAACATCCTTGTAAATCTCCTCTGCACCCTTTCAATAGCTTCCACGTCCTTCCTATAGTGAGGCGACCAGAACTGCGCACAGTACTCCAAGTGTGGTCTGACAAGGGTCCTATAAAGCTGCAGCATTACCTCCTGACTCCTGAACTCAATCCCTCGATGAATGAAGGCCAGTACACCGTAAGCTTTCTTAACCACATCCTCCACCTGGGAGGCCGATTTGAGAGTCTTATGGACCCGGACCCCAAGATCCCTCTGCTCTTCCACACAGCTAAGACTCCTACCTTTGATAGTGTACTCATTCATCCCGTTGGATCTGCCAAAATGGACCACAACACATTTATCCGCGTTGAAGTCCATCTGCCACTTCTCCGCCCAGTCTTGCATCCTGTCGATGTCATGCTGCAACTTCTGACATCCCTCCAGACCATCCGCAACACCACCGACCTTCGTGTCATCGGCGAACTTACTCACCCATCCCTCCACTTCCTCATCCAGGTCATTTATGAAAATGACAAACAGCAAGGGTCCTAGAACAGATCCCTGGGGCACTCCACTGGTGACCGACCTCCATGCAGAAAAAGAGCCATCCACAACCACCCTCTGCCTTCTGCAGGCAAGCCAGTTCTGGACCCACAAGGCAAAAGCCCCTTGGATCCCATGCCCTCTCACCTTCTCAAGAAGTCTTGCATGTGGGACCTTGTCAAATGCCTTGCTGAAGTCCATGTACACCACGTCCACTGCTCTTCCTTCGTCAATGTGTTCAGTCACATTTTCGAAGAACTCAATAGTGTAAGACGACCTACCTTTTACAAAACCATGCTGACTATTTCTAATCAACCTAAACTTCTCCAAATGCTCGTAAATCTGTCCCTCAGAAGCCTCTCCATCAGCTTACCAACCACTGAGGTCAGACTCACCGGTCGGTAATTTCCAGGACTATCCCTGTTCCCTTTCTTGAAAATAGGGACCACATCCGCAATCCTCCAATCCTCCGGAACCTCTCCCGTCTCCATCGACGACGCAAAGATCATCGCCAGGCTCTGCAATGACATCCCTCACCTCCCACAATAACCTGGGGTACATCCCATCTGGTCCCGAGGACTTGTCTATCTTGATAGCATTTAGAAGTTCTAACACATCGCTTCCTTAATATCTACATACTCAATCTTTTTAGTCTGCCGCAAACTTGTAGTGCATCCTCCCAGATCACTTTCCACCGTGAATACTGAGGCAAAGTACTCATTAAGCACCATTTCTTCTGGTTCCATACACACTTTTCCCCCTTCACCTTTTATAGGTCCTATCCCTTCTCTTCTCATCCTTTTACTTTTCACATATTTGTAGAAGGCCTTGGGATTCTCCTTAATCCTACCAGCCAAGGCCTTCTCATGACCCCTTCTGGCTCTCCTAATTTCCTTTTTAAGCTCTCTTCTATAAGCCTTATACTTCTCTAGATCCCCAACATCTCCTAGCTCTTTGAACCTTTTATACACCTTTCTTTTCTTCCTGACTAGGTTCACCCCCACAGTTCCGCGTCCTACCAAAACCTCCTTGTCTCACCGGAACGTTGTCATGCAGAGCTCCAGACAAGCATTCCTTGAATATCTGCCACCTTCCTTCTGTGCTTTTCCCCAAGAACACCTCCTTCCAGTTTATTCGCCCCAACATCTGCCTGATGTCTTCATATTTCCCCTTATTCCAGACAACTACCTTCCTAGCCTGCCTGATCCAACACCTTCCTAGCCTGCCTGATCCAACACCTTCCTAGCCTGCCTGATCCATTCAGAAGTAGGCCATTCAGCCCATTGAGTCTGGCAAAGCTGATAAAAAGTATTATTTTTACAAAGTTAGATGCAAACAGTGGCTTCTGGCACTGTAGAGTATAGGGCTAATGGTAGGGCTCTTAATAGTGTTGAGGAACAGAAGGATCTTGGTGTATGTGTCAATAGATCCCTGAAAGTAGGCAGTCAAGTGGATAAAGTTGTTAAGAAGGCATATGGAGTCTTAGCTTTTATTGGTAGGGGGATTGAATTTAGGAGCCGCAGCATCATGTTGCAACTGTACAAAACTCTAGTGCGGCCGCACTTGGAGTATTGTGTGCAGTTCTGGTCCCCACATTATAAGAAAGATGTGGAGGCATTGGAGAGGGTACAGAGGAGGTTTACCAGGATGTTGCCTGGTATGGAGGGCAGGTCCTATGAAGAGAGGTTGAAGGATTTGAGTTTGTTTTCGTTAGAAAGGAGGCGGCTAAGAGGGGATCTTATGGAAGCATATAAGATGATTAGAGGTTTAGATAGGGTGGACAGTGATAGCCTTTTTCCTAGGATGGAGAAAGCTAGCACGAGGGGACACAGCTTTAAATTAAGGGGTATGAGTTATAGGACGGATATCAGAGGTAGGTTCTTTACTCAAAGAGTGATTAGGGAGTGGAATGCCCTGCCTGCAGCTGTTGTAGATGCGCCAAGTTTGGTGGCGTTTAAGAGGTTAATTGATAAGTATATGGAAGAGAAGGGAATGGTTTAGTTTGGAGGGGCATTGCTTTTTATTTTGGTCGGCACAACATCGAAGGCCGAAGGGCCTGTTCTGTGCTGTATTGTTCTATGTTCTATGTTCTAACATTTAGGTGAGAAATCCAAAGTACATTGGCAACTGTCACCTTTCTGTAACTTACTTACCTTAATCAACAGTCAGACATTGGGAGTTCAAAGGCCAAGAACTACAATTCCCAGCAGACCTCAGACCTCTTATGCAAGCACTGGCTGTAAATGGTTGCACATGCACAATTCATCTTTTTTGATCATCACTGTGCCTTCTGAGTGTGCAACATCTAGAAAAGGGCCACCTATGTGCAGTGTTAATGTTTTTCCATCTTTTAGGTTGGGAAACAATCCTGCACATTTGCAGTTAGTGGTTTTGCTGCTTTCATGCCAAGAGCCAGCCCTGTGCACATTTGCAAAGGAAAAGAAGAAAAGTGAAATGACTTGAAATTTCAGGTCAGGTGACCTGGAGCCAGAGCATCATTTGAGAGAAGATGTCCCAGAGGGCAGGACATGGGGAGGAGGACAAGGAAAAGACACCAAACCAGGAAGTGAGACAGAAAGATCCCAGAAGAATGTCCTAGGCGGGGATAAAAATAGGGAACATAGATAGATCCCATTCTAGATAAGCAATTGGACCAGAGAAAATGGTTCCACGTTCAAGAAAGAGCTGCAGGAACTGATTCGCAGCAAAGTGGGCTTAAAAGAAACCCAGAGGATCCAGAAGGGCAACCAGAAGTTGGTGACTCATTGCTTTACTGTTAGGACAAAGGTACCCTTTGGAGCATTGGTATTCTGCTTGGCACAGTGGAAGTTCTGAAAGTGTCCTGGTCAATCTTGAATGTATTCAGAGAGGTAGGGGAAAGGAGTCTCAGCAGGCAAGACAGAAACCTCATAGGTAGATCCTTGTGGAAGCTGTCCAATTGGGAGCAATGCTTGGAGAGAATTCCAAGACAAGTTATTCAAATATGGAGATTGGAAATCCTTGTGAGAAAGACAGATCTTCAGTGAGACCCTTGTAAGACAGAGACTTCAGTGAGGCTCACAATGATTAATATGTCTGGCTGTTGATAAATCCATAGAATCTGCTTTGGTTGATTCTGGCAACTTTGGAATGTGATGGGCCCAATTTTACCATTAAGTTGAGCCGGTTCTCCCTTTACCAAGGCCTGAAAATGGTCGCCATTTTCAGGTCTTGGTAAAGAGGGAACGGGCACATGTATCTAAATTGACTTAATACACTGCACACCGAACTTTACCAACACTTTCCTCTTTACCACCTCATTCGCCCATCCACAACGGCATGAAACAGACATGCTCCGCAAAAGTCCAATTCAGGCACTCCAGTTAGTGGAGCGATAAGTGCCGGGTGTCTGATGGCTCTCTGCATGAGATTGGTGGCCAGGTGGGAGGAAGATAGGTCCGATGGCTCTCTGCTTGAGGTGGGAAGGGGAGGGAGATTTGCTGGCACTCTGCCTGAGATCAGTGAAAGGAAAGGAGGGGGTCCACCGCCACACTGCCTGAGATCAATCGGGGAAAGGGAGGTCTGCTGCCATTCTGCCTGAGATCAGTGAGGGGGAAGGGGAGTGTGCTGCTACTCTGCCTGTGATCAATGAGGAGGACGGGCTCATCATCTATCTGGGTAAAGGTGGGTGGGGGGATAAGGAAGTCAGTAATTTTGGGTAGGGACAACGTCTGTAGGGGACAGAGGAAGGCATTATCCAGCCCAAGGGGAATGTGGCAGGGGAGCTGCATTCTATCATCTTTTTCCATATGTGCAGTTGGAGGTACTAATCGGAGCTGTAGGGTTTTGGGCTTGTTAAGCCTTGCCCACAGATTGTGCAGCACAATTCAGAATTGCTGATATTTTTTCAGGCAGAGTGCGTATTAGAATGAGTCAAAAAGTCGGATCTGAAACACTCCCAGTTTCAAGTCCACCCAGCACTTAGAATCAAAATGGTAAGATAAGATCTAATGTGTCTAGCCAAAATTCATCTGTTAATTTACATGTACCACATACCCATAATAATGGAATATAAGATGGATGCATACAAATTTGTGAAGATAAAATAAGTTGCCATGTTTGTAAAGATATAGCTGTAATGGCGGAACAGTGAATATTTGAATTATTTCCTCTGTTTATATTGAGAACTTTCCACCCTCTTTTGATTTGGTGTAATTTTTCTTATCTGTGGGATTGGTGGATTCATAGCATTTTGGGAAATATTGTTTTAATTGTCTAGCTGATGGAATTACATTTTCTGGATGACAATGACAATTATTTGAAGGATTAGAAGGGGTCATCTTCCACATGGATGACATTCTGATCCATAGGTTCGCTCTATTGGTACATTATACAAGAGTGAGAGCTGTGTTGCAAGAGGCAGCTCTAACATTCAACAGTTATAAATTTCTTGAGACATATCATTCATGCATCAGGTTTTTACCTAAAAGTTCAAAGCAATAAAAGATTTTCCATGCATTACAATGTTACTGAATTCCAATGCTTCATGGCGATGGTCAATCAGGTAAAGAAGTTCTTCCCTAATTTGGTGCTGTTACGGTTGAGGTCAGAAACTCCAAAGTGTTTTATGGACCCTATGTGGATCATAGGTTTTGCATCTGAATTTTGCTAGGATAACCACAAAAGATTTCACTTCAGTATGATTCAAAGACCCACTAAGGAGCTTTTAACCAACTAAGTTTATTTAAGAATGTAGTAAATTTGTTTAGTAAGAATATTAGCAATAACTTCTATCAATTACAAACACAAAACAACCATGATAATGTACATGTACAACCCTTAACAAATATAGGAGCTGTCCCAATCAAAAAAAATCCTTGCCATAAACCC
This sequence comes from Sphyrna mokarran, assembly GCA_024679065.1. Lineage (NCBI taxonomy): Eukaryota > Metazoa > Chordata > Chondrichthyes > Carcharhiniformes > Carcharhinidae > Sphyrna > Sphyrna mokarran. The sequence goes on along the minus strand of JAGIQG010000007.1, from coordinate 82,380,935 downwards.
TTTAAATGGGTTCAAACAATGTGTGTTTAAATGTGCTTTAAACAATGCGTGTTTAAACACACATTGACTATGCTCATATGATACTGGAATCAAATCCTTTGGTTGAAGTCTGCCGTTCTGTGGATAGACTCCAAATAGTTTGAAGTCAGAACAGCTTCCCAAAATACCAGGGACTCTAGGTGAATCACTAACAGCAGATTCTCCCTTTCAGAAAGGCAAGACCTCGCTTTCAGATGACCAGCAGAATTTCCAAAACCAGGGAGAAAGAGAGACTTATTTTCAGCTTGATGTCCCTTCTAAAACCTGCAGCTCAGAACTGTAAATGAAAGAGCTTCTGTCATCTGACCTGCCAATCAGATTTTTTTCTTAAGAATGCAGAGCCATGAAAGAACCCACAGTAAAAATAAACAAACCTCCTCTTAAGCCGCTTAAGGAGCAATAAAAGGACATCTGGTAGACAGCTCAGTAGCAATGAGAAACACCGAAGCTGGGAGAGTGTGTTTGTAATTGAAAGAAGTTATTGCTAATATTCTTACTATACATATTAACTACATTCTTAAATAAACTTTGTTTGTTAAAAGCTCCTTAGTGGGTCTTTGAATCATACTTGAAGTGAAATCTATCATGCTTTTTTTAAAAAAACTTTTTTAAAGATATAGTAATGTCACAGTACATACGTACAAACTGCTACAATTGCTTGAACAAGACCCCAGTGGTTTTGAGAAGAACATAATAAATCTCATTCTAGAATCTTAAGAACAACTTAATCCACCAGATTTGCAGACACATTATGACTCCGAACTGCTCATAATAGTTCTGCAGATGCATCAGTAATTGGATTAGGAACAATATTCTTCCAAAATTGAAAAATGGAATCCACAGATCCACATATTCAGCATCTAGATCATTGACGGAAATGGAATAAAGATACATTGTAATTGAAAATGAGCCAATGGCAATCATAGAATCCTGAAGTGCAGGAGTCCATTCAGCCCATCAAGCATACACCAACCGCAACCTCACCCTAGTCTCCCTGATATTTTAGCAATTTAGCATGCCCAATCCACTGAACACGCACATATTTGAACTGTGAGAAGAAACCAGAGCACCTAGAGGAAACACATGCAGACATGAGGAAAATGTGTAAACTCCACACAGACAATGACCAAGCTGGGAATCAAATCCAGGTCTCTGGCACTGAGAAGCAGCAGTGTTAACTGAGACTCATGAGATTCGATGTCATGACCGAATATGTACAAGGTAAGTAGCAAACAACAGCGGGGATATTATCATACATTTGCATTGGGAAACCTGAAGAGGAGAACCATAAATCTTTTCAAGGAAGTAGAGTCATTCAGGTTATTGACTATGAAATTCCTACCAGCAACTTCATGGCAGCTGAACAAAATATGACAAGCACAGAATGTGCTAAAATCAGACAATACTGCAAAAATAGATGACTGGAATATGCTGCAAACAACCATTCCTGAAACAGTACTTTAAGCATTGCAGGTGTCTCAGTATTGCTGATAATATCTTAGAATTGTGGACCACTTATTAACCTATAATCAGAGGTAGTTCATACCAAGAGTCCTCAGACATAAAATCATTCAATATTTACATCTGTTTGGTTGCCAGGAATTTCAGAATCATGAAAGGACATGATTTTGAGCTACATCATCTGTGCCATCCATCACCAGGAGCAGAAAGGTCCCTTTGTGGTTTAACCATTTCCATCCAGATGCTGAGAACATCTTAGAATGGACCTTTTCAAACTCAGTCATTGCTGATTATTACTGCAGATGGATTGAGATTAAATATCTTCATGAACAATCTTAGAGGCAGTCATGTATTCTCTAAAAGAAATTTTTGCCACATTTATTACATTCCTGGTCTTGTTATTTCAATGGTTCATATTGCAAATGAAGGGTTGAAAGATTTAAAGAAATTGTAGATTTGTCCACACAATTAATTTGCCTGGACCCCTACAAGCTAATGTTCAGGGCAAAAGAAAAATAAGAACAGTCAAAACAAAGAGTTACATTCTCAACTTTGCACTGTTGAGTTACTGTTCCATGTCTTCAGAGTAGGTTAGCTCTGACAAAACTTCTGGAAAGAAGCACACTCAACAATCTGTTCTTTTACATATGTTTGTTCCACGTCTAAAAAGGTGTGCAAGAGTAAAGGAGAAAGAGATGAGTTTCATGCAAACCAAACAAAAAATTACAATTGCTATGATAAGAGTGCATGAGCTACCAGAACTCTAATTAGGTGTGCCAGTCTGGATTAGAAGCTGGAATTAAGATGGGCAAATTTCTTGTTGAAACTGAGAATGGGGTAGTGAGAAGAAATAGAAGTGCATTCACAGCAAGAGAAAGAATGGAGTAACTACCCATACGAGAAGGATGACAATCTCTGGACCAATAATTTCAGAAGATTCACAAGCTGCTGTATAGAGTTTGAGAGAGAATGTGGATAACCTGAGTCCTATTCAACCACTGAGAGAGATGTGAACAAGTTTGGGAATATTGGTGAAACTATCACAACTCTTACCTTTATGAATCAGAGAGTAAGGAGAGACTTCAGTGAGATGTAGGGTGATGTAATTCTAAATAGTATTTATTGAGCCAGAGACTTGGGACAGCTATATATAAATGATTAATGTAAATATGTATGCAAATATAAAATCTACATCATCAGTGACGCATGATCACATGATAATATCACAGAGCGAGGTAGTTCTACATAATAGAACCATAGAAAATTTCAGCTTGGAAACAGGCCTCTTGGCCATTCTTGCAAACAACACTTTCTGCCGAGTTCCACTGACCTACACTTGGACCATATCCCTCCACATGCCTCTCATCCATGTACCTGTCCAAGTTTTTCTTAAATGTTAGAAGTGACCCCGCATTTATCACTTTATCCAACACGCCACATCACTCTCTGTGTGAAGAAGCCCCCCCCGCCTCATTATTCCCTTTAAACTTTTCTCCTTTCACCCTTAACCCATGTCCTCTGGGTTTTTTTCCCCCTAGCTTCAGTGGAAAAAGCCTGCTTACTCATGCAGAGTCTACCTTGTAGATGGTTCATAGACTCCATCTTTTAATGAACATTACGCTAACAGCATCTCCTTCGGTTTTATCTGTAAATCCAGATCCACAACTACCACTGCTAAGACCAAAAACAATAACAGAGGACTGATTGTCCAGTTTCCTGGTCCATAGCTTGGCGATCCTAAGAAGATATGCTATTTTCATGTGGGTCTAAGGTTCCTCTTGACACCTCATAGAACTTCTGAATGCGTAAAGGTGGTGAATATTGCAGATGATCATCAGGGGCTGAGTGCAGTGCTGCAAGCACTTCAGTGATTTTCCTACTTGGTGTCCTCACTTGAATAGCTATATGCAAATGGGAAGCACCTGCTGGGTGTAGGACTAATCCAACTCCTCAATTTTGGAAGTGTATTTGCTCATGTCATTGATGCATGTATCACTGGTAACTTGAAAGAATGCCAAGTTGTTGCCAGTGACCTAGTGGATTTCCATTTCCATGCCATAGAAATAACATATAATCTTTTCCTTAGAATCATCGAAAAGCTACAGCACAGGAAGAGAACACTTGGTCAATTTTGTCCATGCCAGCCCTGAGAACATTTGGGTGCCCTTTCTAATCCACCCAGCCCATAGCTCTGTAGTTTACAGCACGTAAGGTGCAGATCCAGGTATTTTTTAAAAGAGTATAGGATCTCTGCCTTCACCATCAATTCAGTGAATTCCAATACCCTCTGCATAAGAAATTTCTTCCTCATGTTCCCAGTACATTTTTTTGTCATTATCATGTCCCCCTGGTTCTAGAATTCTCCACCAAGGGAATCGGTTTTAAACTGCCCACTCTATTTCTTCCCCTCCTAATTTTGTATAACTCAATAAAGTTATCCCTCAACCTTCTTTGTTCCAAGGAACAAAGTCTCCTTTGTAACTACATTTTTCAAGCCCTGGCAACTTTCTTGTAAACCTCCTCTGCATTCTTGCTAGAGCAATTATGTTCTTCCTGTAATGTAGTGACCAGAACTGCACACACTCCAGTTGTGGCTTCATCAGTGTTGTATGACATTTCAACATTATATGCTTACTTTTATGTTCTAAAGCACCACCCACGAAAGAGATTATTCCATATACTTTCTTTACAATCTTGTCTACTTGACAAGATTTAAGAACCTGTGTCCTTGTACTCCAAGATCTCTCACTTCATCTATCCCTCTTAGTATATTTCCATTTATTGTGTACTCCCTAAAATTATTCAATCTCCCTAAATCCATGACCTGTGTTAAAATCCATCTGCCAATTTATCACCCACTCCATAAACTCATCTATATTGTTTTGTAGATTATAGCTATCCACTACACTGTCCACTACTCGGCCAATCTTTGTGTCATCTATAAATTTCCCAATCATGCCCACCCTCCCCCCATGATTATGTCCAAATTATTAACATATGAATTTGATTTATTATTTTCACATATAATAGTATACAGTGAAAAGGACAAACATCAGAGTCCCAACACTGAGTCCTATGGAATACCACTTGAAATAACTTTCCATTCACTAAGGCATCTATTGACCATTATCCTTTGTTTCCTGTTGCCAAGCCAAATTTTTATCTTGTTTGTCACATTACCCTGTATCCCACGGGCTTTTGATTAATCTGTGGGACCTTGTCAAACGCTTTGCTAAAATCCATATGCGCAACATATATTGCACTTTCTTCATCAACGCTTCTTGTTACTCCCTCAAAGAATTCAATCAAACTTGTGAGGAAAGACCTTCCTCTAACAAACCCATGTTGACCATTCCTACTAGTCCATGACTTTCTAAATAACAGTTAATCCTATCTGTTGGGATTGATTCTACTAATCGTCTCATCATCGATGTAAGATTCAGAGGCCTATAATACTTGGCATTTCCTTCAATCCCTTTTACAACAATGGAACTATGTTTGCATTTCTCCAGTCCTCTGGTAACTCGTCTGCAATTAGTGAGGATTGGAAAATCATTCTCATCTTTGTGAAATGGTGAACCATAAGGAGATGGTGGTGCAGTGATATTGTCAGTGAAGTAATAATCCAGGAATCCAAGGTAGTACTCTGGAATTCCCATTTTTAAATTCCAGTATGGCAGATGATGAAATTTATATTCCAGAAAAAAATAATCTGGCACTAGAAGTTAATGATGACCATGAAGCTATTTTTGTAAAAACCCAGCTGGTTCATTAATTACCGTGGAAATATGGTAGACTCTAAAATGGCCTAGCAAAGCACTCAGTTCTAAGGAAATTAGAGATGAACAATAAATAATACCTGCATTCTATGAATGAAAATCCCACTAAAGTATGTCCAATCCTGTGAGACATATTTTGACTACTTATTTTTTAAAGTTCAGTCTGATGTCGTCCTTTTTGATTCCTCACAGATTGATGCTTTTTAATGGATGTTTAGTTGAAAAGTGGAGAGATCAATGGGTTAAACGGTTCAAGGTAAGACACATAAAAAACAACAGTTTGTGTATTCAGTTTAAAAATGCTAACTGGAAGTTTATTACGAACTGAAATTGAAAATGCAAGAGAAGTAGTCTAATGTATTGTTTATTCCCAGCAGTGTGCTCACAAACATAACAAGTGATGTTGAACAAATGCAGAACATGCAGGGTGGAATTCACCCATCCCACCTGTGGCAAGTTTGGTGGCAGGCGGGAGCAGAGAATCTAGCAGAAACCAAATAGTCAGAAACTTATCGGCATAAAATCACGTGGCAATTCTTCAAATAGTAGATTAAAGGCAGATTGGTCTTGGTGTAGGCTGGTGGTATGAACACCATTTGCATTTATTTGCATCTTATGAGTGGTCATTAAAACAGCCCATGATACTTTTCAATGCCAAAATAAAATTATGTCGGTCTAAAACCTGGTTGCTAATGAGTGGTGTGTGTAAGGTGATCCTCTGTTCCAATCATTGCAACAAAGATCCAAAGTGTAATAATAAGTCCTCAGAGGCAAAAGTCCCTTCATCAAAATTTCTTTATTTACAAATCTGACAACAGCATACAGCTTTCAGTTAACAGCCTACATTAGGAAAGCCAGAGAAACTGACATGCCTATTTAAATACAAAGCAAGAGGCTCCTTGATTGGCCCATCAATTTGGCCCTAAATCAGGGAGTACATATTCTAACAGGCCAACCTCAATTGCCTGTTAGTCATTACACAAAGCATGACAGATAGTGGAGTGCAAGGTGAAGGTGGGGATTGGGGGCCTGATGAAGACAAGGTGGGAGTGGGTTATGGGAGGAGGGCTGTGACAGGAGAAGGATGGGCAAGGGCTCACAATGGCAAGCAGAGAGTCATGGGGGTGGATGAAGAAGACAAACAATGTACGCAGAGGGGAGACCAAGGGGAGGAAAGCTGGACAAGTTTGCATGAAAAGTTCACAGACAAGGGAGTCAAAAAGATACCACATTGTTTATTGGAAGAAGGAATATTGTGCAGATAGGAAGTAACTATGGAATTAGAAAGGCTAAAAGGGGCCATGAAATATCTTTAGCAAACAGGGTCAAGGAGAATCCCAAGGCTTTTTATGCACATATTAAGAACAAGACGGTAACAAGAGAAAGAGTTAAGCCCAATCAAGGACAATGAAGGGAAGTTATGCATGGAACCACAGTAATGAATATTTTGTATCGGTATTCACCAAGGAGAAGGACATAATGCATATTGAGGGCAAAGATAGATGTGTGAAGGCTCTAGAGAATGTCAAAATAGCGAAAGAGGAAGTGTTGAGTACCTAAAATGCATTAGACAAGTCCCTGGGATCAGATAGGATGTATCACAGGTTACTGCAGGAGGCAAGAGAAAAAATAGCTGGGGCATTAACAGGTTTCTTCACATCCTCTTTGACCACAGATGAGATTCCAGAGGACTGGAAAATAGCCAGTTTCTTTGTTTATGATGTGGAGATGCTGACATTGGACTGAGTGGGCACTGCAAGAAGTCTCACAACACCAGGCTAAAATCCAATAGGTTTATTTGGTATCACAAGCTTTTGGAGCACTGCTCCTTCATCAGGTGACTCAGAAATTCCACAACACCAGGTTAAAGTTCAACAGGTTTATTTGATATCACAAACTCATGATATCAAATAAATCTATTGGACTTTAACCTAATGTTATGTTACACCCTTGTGTAAGAAAAGAAGCAGGGATAATCCAGGAAATTATAGGCTAATGAGCCTGATGTCAGTGGTGGGGAAGCTTATGGTAAGGATACTGACGGACAGGATGAATGCACTTTGGGAAGAAAATGGACTTATTAATGATAGACAGCAGGGTTTTGTATAGGGAAAGTCATATCTCCTCAACTTGATTGAGTTTGAAGAGGTGACAAAGGTAATTGATGAGGGAAGGGCTGTGGATATAGTTCATGTGGACTTTACTAAGGTGTTTGTCAAGATCCCGCATGGCAGACTGATACAAAAACTAAAATTGCATCTGTAACCTGAAACATTGAGCTGCCAGTTCTGTCCCCCACTGAGCCATGTTTCAGTAAAAGCTATAATATCCCAGTCCCATGTACTCATCCATGCCCTAAGTTCATCTGCCTTGCCAGTCAGGCCTCTTGCACTGAAATAAATGCAGTTTAATCTGGATTTCCCTTGTTCTCTGCCTTACTTTTGCCTGATTTGTCTGGTACTAGGATCACTGACACTGCCTTTACTATTTAATGTGCTTTCTTTAATTTCTGTGCTGTCCTCAACCTTCTCTTCTGTCTCCTTATTGCTTTGGGTCCTACCCCCTGCCAAACTAGTTTAAACCCTCCTGAGTGGTTTGATCAAATCTCCCTGCCAGGATATTTGTCCCCTTCCAGTTCATGTATAACCATCTCTCTTGAACAGGTCACCCCTGCCCCAGAAGAGATCCCAATGATCCACAAATCTAAATCTCTGCTCCTTGCACCAGCTCTCAAGCCATGCATTCATATGTCTAATCTTCCTATTCTGGCAGTAGTCCAGAAATTACTATCTTTGAGGTCCTGCACTTCTATCTAACTCTCTATATTCACTCTTCAGGACCTCAACCCTTTTCCTACCTATGTCATTGGCACCCTCCCTCTTAAGAATGTCCTGCAATTGCTCAGAGACGTCCTTGACCCTGGCACTAGGGAGGCAACACACCACCCAGGAGTCTCTATTATGGCCACAGAAATGCCTGTCTGTGTCTCTAATTAACAAATCCCCTATTACTAGGAGACTTTTTCCTAGGATGGACTCAAATAGCACGAGGGGTCACGGGCTTAGGGTGAGGGAGGTAAGGTATAATTTGGATGCTAGAGGGAGTTTTTTCACACAGAGGGTGGTGGGGGTATGGAATGCGCTGCCAAGTAAAGTAGTGGAGGCAGGTACTCTGGATTTATTTAAGAAATACTTAGATGGGCACATGAACAGAATGGGAATGGAGGGGTATAGAAAACTGATTTAAAATAGGGATCATGTACTTGTTTTTATCCTACAGGTGCTTTGGTCCACCTTGTTGTCTAACGAGGGGCATACACGCGATGGGTCGTGAGGGCTGCTCTTGGACCTTTTTTGAGAGTATCCTACTGCTGCACATCGTTAGTGTATGCTTGACCTGGACCATCTGATGGGCAACACGACAGCGCAGTGACTATAGCTGTGCTGTGCAGATACATGGATTTGGGCCTGTGTCTGTGGGAGTTTGCGCATTCTCCCCATGCTTGTGTGGGTTTTCTCCGGGTGCTCCGGTTTCCTCTCACATCCCAAAGATGTGCTCTTAGGCTAATTGACAAAAGAAATTCTCCCTAAATTGTCTCAAATTTGGTTTTTAATCCATAGATCTATAAACATGGACAGGGATCGCGTGTAGAGTGGGAACATTGAGGTGGCGGCGCGGGCTCGTTGGGCCGAAGGGCCTGTTTTCCATGCTGTTTTGTTCTTTGTTCTTTGTTCTTTGTTCTTTGTACTACTATTTACTTGCTCTTTTCCCGACCCTAATGTACAACAGAACCAGGTTTGGTGCCACAGACCTGGCTGCTGTTGGTATTTTCCCCTGAGAGGCTATTCCCTGTAACAGTATCCAAAACAGTATACCTGTTTAAAAGGCAGAATAGCCACAGTCGACTCCTGCACTACCTGCCTACCTTTCCTGGTAGTTACCCAGCTACCTGACTGAACCTATGGCATGACAACTTCCCTATAACTAGTGTCTACCACTCTATATGCTCCACATTACATCCATCTGCCACTCCAAGTGGACAATGTAATCTGTGAGGAGCTGCAACTGGACAAACTTCTTACAGACAAAGTTGTTAGGGACACTAGATTGCTCCGGATTTTCCACATCTGGCAAGAGCAGCATATCACTACCCTAGCTGCCATATTGCCCTTATACAGGTAAAATGATAAGAGTCTCAACTCACCTTTCCCTTGCTTGTGGTTCTGCTGTCGATTTTAATGTTTTTACCTCTTCAGTTAATTTGTCATTGCCAAGCTCCTCCTTCAAGCTCGTATTCTCCTGATTCAGTTCTTCACTGGACTTGTTCTTATTTTGTAGTTAGGGCTTATTCTCCATTGTCTCATTCATTTATTTTTCTTAATCTCAGTTCATAAATTTTTGCAATATTTTGTTTTCAAGTTTTGTCAGACATTTCATCTGCTGTTCTGTCTTTCCTAGACCTTTAATTCTTTTGCTGATTCCTCTTTATGTTCAATAGTAGCTAGTTTTTTGGAAATCTAATTTCTGTGTTTCTGCCAAGGAAAATTCATCATTCACCCATTTTGTTCCTTGTGTTTTCTTCATAGTAGTTGAATACAACTAAGTGGCTTGCTAAGCTATTTCAGAAGGCATTTAAGAGTCAGAGATTTACAGCATGGAAACAGGCTCTTCGGCCCAACTTGTCCATGCCACCCTTTTTTTTAAAACCCTTAAGCTAATCCTAATTGCTTGCATGGCCCACATCCCTCTATAGCCATCATATCCATGTAACTATCTAAATGCTTTTTAAAAGAAAATTGTACCCACCTCTACTATTATCTCTGGCAGCTTTTTTCAGACACTGACCACTCTCTGTATGAAAAAATTGCTTCTCTGGACACTTTTGTATCTCTCTCCTCTCACCTTAAACCTATGCCATCTAGTTTTAGACTCCCCTATCTTTGGGAAAAGATATTTACTATCTACCTTGACTATGCCCCTCATTATTTTATAGAACTCTATGAGGTCACCCCTCACCCTCCTACGCTCCAGAGAAAAAAGTCCCAGTTTATTCAGCCTCTCCTTATAACTCAATACATCAAGTCCTGGTAGCTTCCTAATAAATTTTTTCTGCACTCTTTCTAGTTTAATAATATACTTTCTATAATAGGGTGACCAGAATTGTACACAGTATTCCAAGTGTGGTCTTACCAATGTCTTGTACAACTTCAACAAGACGTCCCAATTCCTGTATTCAACATTCTGACTGATGAAACTAAACATGTCTCATGCTTTCTTCACCATTCTGACCACCTGTGACTCCACTTTCAAGGAGCTATGAACATATACCCCTAAATCTCTCCATTCTATAACTCTCCCCAATTCCACACTTTTAACTGAGTAAGGCCTGTCCTAGTTCAGTCTATCAAAATGCATCTCCTCGCATTTGTCTAAATTAAGCTCCATCTGCCATTCATTAGCCCACTGGCCCAATTGATCAAGATCCCACTGCAATTGGAGATAATCTTCCTCACTTCCACCATGCCACCAATCTTGGTGTCATCTGCAAAGTTACTAAACGTGCTCTCTATATTCTCATCCAAACCATTCATCTAAATGACAAATAACAGTGCACCCAGCACTCATATCTGAGGCATACTGCTGGTCACAAGTTTGAAAAACAACTCTCTGCAACTACCTTCTGGTTTCTGTCAAGTAGCCAATTTTGTATCCATTTAGATATCTCACCCTGGATCCCGTGAGATTTAATTTTATGCAACAAGTTATTATGCGTACCTTGTCAAAAGCCATATTAAAGTCCATGTAGACAACATCAACTGCACTGCCCTGATCTATCTTCTTGGTTACCCTTTCAAAAAACTCAGTTAAATTTTCCAGTCACAAAGCCATGCCAATTGTCTCTAACTAGTCATTGCATCTCTAAATGCCTGTAGATTCTGTCTCTCAAAATAAGTTCCAACAATTTACCCACCACGATGTGAAACTCACTGACCTGTAGTTCTCAGGCTTTTCCCTGCAGTCCTTTTTAAACAAAGGCACAACATTTGCCACTCTCCAATCTTCAGGCACCTCATCCGTGACTATCGATGATTCAAATATCTCAGTTAGTGGACCCACAATTTCTTCCCTAGCTTCCCATAATGTCCTGGAATATACTTCGTCAGGTCCCGGAGATTTATCTACTTAATGTGCTTTAAGACTTCCAGCATCTCCTTCTCTATAGTAGGACACTCTTCAAGACATCAATATTTAATTCCCCAACTTCCACTTTGCTGTGGATATGGAGTCACAAGTCAGCCAGACCAGTTAAGGATTGCAGGTTTCCTTCTCTGAAGGATGTTAATGAACCAGGGTTTTTATGACAATTGACAATGGTTTCATTGCCATCATTAAACTTTTAATTCCAGAATTCATCTCAACCACAATCTGCAACTTCATGGCCTGGCAAATTCCCTACTTTACCAGTATCACCAAGCCAGATCAACTCTTGTTCAATTAACATTGCAGGAAGGTATGTCAGGAGCAATACCAGACATATCTAAAAATGAGATGTCACTTGGTGAAGCTACAACGCAAAACTACTTGAGTGGCAAAAAGAATAAGAAGTAAATAATAGAGCTAAGTGATTCGACAAGCAGCAGATCTGATCTAAACTCTGCAGACCTCCCACATCCAGCTGAGAATGGTGGTGTAAAATTAAAAAACTCACTAGAGGTGAATTAAACAACTCACTTCTCTTACTGCTCGTCCTCCCATTGATTTCCTTGCCTCATTTTTCCACTCCACCTCCTTCTGCTGCTTCGCCTCTTGCTGTTACTTTTCCTTCTGCCACCATTCTGTTTTAGATTCCCTAACACTGAAAAACCTGCCAATAGCCATTGTCAGGGCTAATCAATTAATGGAGCAGCTCCAGGTAGGCTGCAAAAACATGCTATCAATGTCTCAGTAAGGATCCTTCAAAAGAATGCAGAAAAGGGGAGAATTAAATCATACAGATTGACCACCAAATTTCTGCAAATTTTTTAATGAGCACAGCCTTCATTGTTTAGATTACAGCAGTAAAAGACCCAAATATAGTTTATTTTGATAATGTTACACATTACTGATAAAGTATTGTGATGCAATGAAATGTGTTGACCCAAAATGCATTGTTTGCCTTGGTGCTTTCTCCAATGGTAGACCCAAAAGCCATTTGCCATATTTGATAAGCAAATGATGGTCCTTTAAAGTTGACTATTTCATGCTGTCTCTTTCACCAGTACCTTGTTATTTTGTATTCATTAGCGCTGGGAACAAAGACTGGACCAGCAACAGCAGGTGCGTGTCAGGAAAGAAAGAAATCAAAATGCAGGACGTAGTGAGCGCAGTGGTGGTCCAAAGTCAAACTCTAAGAACACAAATCAAACTCCTGGCAATCCCAGGAAAATCAACAAAACTAAAGGCAAGAAGGAAGCCAAGAAAGTATGAACTAAGAAGCTTCTGTAACGACAATCATCTCATACTCTGGGGGTCATATTCTGGCTCAGTGGCAGTTTACAAATTGCAGATCATTTTTACCCACATGCTACTTGGTAATTATTGCACTACTGCATTTCAAAATTATTGCATAGCATCATTAATGCTCTAAAACTTTAAATTTTCATATGCAGGTATTGCTAGTTATATTAATTGGTTTGCCTTAAAAATGGTGAACATCTTTGTATGCATTCAGCTTTCTAGCTTATTATTTTTCAAAGCTATGTTATATGTGATATCAGTCTCTTCTGATCAACTAATGCTTCTAAGTATTTGGACATTTGTGTACTGAGATGTTTAACTGTACTGTGTGTGTTGACAAAGTACAATCTGTAAACTAATCTACATCTGAATTAGGATTTCCCTTATGGATTGTGTCACAAGGCATGATATTTTGCGTTACTTATTTAAAATGTTATTCTTCCAATAGGCTAGTTTAATATATAAAACTGCAGATTTTCAGACTGGATTCTGTCTCTGTTTTTTAAAACTAACAGCTTTACAAAGTTGTGTAAAGTTCACATCATTCACAAGAGTTTTTATTCCTCAGGAAGGCATGAACATCTATTAAATGTCTTTATTTCTCGTACGTTGTACAGATCCACTACAGATCATTTTAAAACTATTTATGCTTTTACAAATAAAAGGATTTTGTAAAAGATGCTAAGTTTGAGATGAAAGCTGCACATACAAAAATAGATGAAGTGATTCCCAAGAAACAACATTTTGATTGTAGTGATTTTATTGGGTACAATGATGTTTTGTTTGCAGGAATTGCTGGAACAGACCTTCAGTGATCTAAAATATCTGCCTGTGATGAATCGCAGGTGCAATGAAAAACATGTAACAACATTTTTACATAAAGTACAAAATGTTTTGTACTAAAATATTTTTCAGAGTTTTGTCTGTCCCACTTACGGACAGGCTTCAAGTTCTAAATTCCGAAAACTCAACATTTCTCAATCACAGAAATATTAGATAAACTTTTATGATAGATTTATCCCTTTGCCATAAGACTATAAGACATAGGAGCAGAATTAGGCCATTCAGCCCATTGATTCTGCTCTGCCATTCAATCATGACTGATATTTTTCTCATCCCTATTCTCCTCTTTTTCCCCATAACCCCTGATTCCTTTATTCATCAACATTTATCTATCTCTGTCTTAAAGACACTCAATGACCCAGCCTCAATAGCCTTCTGTAGCAGGGTTCCACAGATTCACCACTCCCTGGCTGAAAAATTTCCTCCTCATCTCTGTTTGAAAGGACCATCCCTTTAGCTGAGGTTGTGCCCTATGGTTTTAGTTTTTCCTACTGGTGGAAACATCCTCTCCACGTCTAAGCTATCCAGGTGTCTCAGTATCATGTAAATTTCAATAAGATCCCTCCTCATCCTTCTAAACTCCAATGAATAAAGACCCCGAGTCCTCAACTGTTCCTCTATCATAAGCTCTTCATTCCAGAGATCATTCTTCTGAATCTCCTCTGGACCCTTTCCAAAGCCAGTACATCCTTCCTTAGATACAGGGCCCAAAACAGCTCATAATACTCCAAATGGATTCTGACTAGAATCTCGTACAATCGCAGAAGTACATCCCTGTTCTTGTATACTAGCCCTCTTGACATGAATGCTAACATTGCATTTGTCTTCCTAACTGCAGACTGAACCTGCACATTAACCTTAAGAGAATCTTGAACAAGGACTCCCAAGTCCCTTTGCATTTCTGATTTCCTAAGCATTTTCCATTGAGAAAACAGTCTATTCCATTCCTTCTTTTGAAGTCATAACCTCACATTTTTCCACATTGTATTCCATCTACCACTTCTTTGCATTACTTTTGTGCTTTCCTTTTAGGTACCATAATAACTACCATCAAAACAATACATCTTCAGACTATTTAGTAATTGTTCTGTTTTCAATAGCAAATCATTGCAGAATTGCAACAAAATAATTCAATAAAATAATTAAAAAATGAATTTTGCGAGGGTCTCTACCTACAGATACTATTAGCAGCAGCCTGGATAAATAATAAATATATCAACCATGTGTACACATTGTAGCTGGGATATTCTCAGCCGCTGTGTGCTTGAGTAGTACAGTAGACCAGAGACATCAATAAGGGGGCCTCTAGTAAGGGGGGACTCGTGACTGGTGTCTGGCTGATTGTGAGACTCCCTCACTGTATTTTCATATGATTTGTGAACCAGAACAATAGTCTCTATGCCCACTAATCCTCCCCCAAGTAGGCCCTACCTGCTCTACCCTGCCCCCTTGGCACTACTTAGGCTGAGTGTCAGGCTGGCACTACCAGATTGGCACAGCCCCCCACCCACCCCTGACCTCCTTGGGGGGCCTCAATGGCCTCTGCTCCCATCAGTGGGGTGAGCATGCCTGCTCCTTGTTAGTGCAAAACAGTTATAAATTCCAGAGGCAGGAACCTCTCCTGGCACAGAGGGAGATATTAGAACAAAGAACAAAACAGCACGGGAAACAGGCCTTTTGGCACAACGGGCCCGCACCGCCACCTCGATGTTCCCACTTCTACCTGTGATCCCTGTCCATGTTTATAGATCTATGGATTAAAAACCAAATTTGAGACAATTTAGGGAGAATTTGTTTTGCCAATTAGCCTAAGAGCACATCTTTGGGATGTGAGAGGAAACCGGAGCTCCCGGAGAAAACCCACGCAAGCACGGGGAGAATGCGCAAACTCCCACAGACACAGGCCAATCCATGTATCTGCACAGCACAGCGATAGTCACTGAGCTGTCGTGTTGCCCATCAAATGGTCTGGGTCAAGCGTACACTAACGACGTGAAGCACTAGGATACTCTCGAAAAAAATCCAAGAGCAGCCCTCTCACGACCCATCATGTGTATGGCCCTCGTTAGACAACAAGGTGGACCAAAGCACCTGTAGGATAAAAACAAGTACATCAATATCATCATCTATTTACACACTTCCCAGGGACTCCCAAGGCTCATGATCCTATTTTAAATCAGTTTTCTATACCCCTCCATTCCCATTCTGTTCATGTGCCCATCTAAGTATTTCTTAAATAACTCCAGAGTGCTTGCCTCCACCACTTTATTTGGCAGTGCATTCCATACTCCCACCACCCTCTGTGGAAAAAACTCCCTCTAGCATCCAAATTATACCTTACCCCCCTCACCCTAAGCCCGTGACCCCTCGTACTATTTGAGTCCATCCTAGGGAAAAGCTTAACCCTGTTTACTCTATCTATACCCCTCATAATCTTGTACACCTCTATCAGATCTCCTCCAAGTCTACGTCTTTCTAAGGAAAACAGTCTCAATTTGCCTAATCTCTCCTCGTAACTCAGACCTTCCATACCAGGCAGCATCCTGGTAAACCTCCTCTGCACTCTTTCCAGAGTCTCCACATCCTTCCGGTAGTAAGGCGACCAGAACTGGACACAGTATTCCAAATGAGGTCTAACCAGCGTTTTATGCAACTGCAACATTAAAGGCCAGCTCTTGTACTCTATACCCCTTCGTATAAAGGCTAGCATACTATATGCTTTCTTCACAACCTTCTCCACTTGCTCTGCCACCTTCAGAGACTTGTTCATCTGCACCCCCAGGTCCCTCTGCGTTTCTATACTCTTAATCGGTCTACCCTTTATCATATACCTCCCCCCTACATTCTTTCTCCCGAAATGCATCACCTCACATTTATCAGGATTGAATTCCATCTGCCATCTGTCTGCCCAAGCTACCAGCCTATCTATGTCCTGCTGCATCGCCTGACAATTCTCCTCACTATCCGCAAGTCCAGCCATCTTTGTATCGTCTGCAAACTTGCTGATCACTCCACTTACTCCCTCTTCCAAGTCATTTATATATATTACAAATAGAAGAGGTCCCAGTACCGAGCCCTGCGGCACACCACTAAGTGACCGACCTCCAGCTAGAGAAACACCCTTCCACTATTACTCTCTGTCTCCTATTACCAAGCCAGTTGTTTATCCATCTAGCTACCTGTCCTTGTATCCCATTTGCCTTGACCTTCTTGACTAAACTCCCATGAGGCACTTTGTCAAACGCCTTACTAAAATCCATATAGACAATATCAACGGCTCGCCCTTCATCCACCGTTTTCGTCTCAGGCAAGAAGAGGCCCCACCCTCCATTTTCTGGTGTGAATCTCTCTGAAGCAACCTGTGAAGCACAGAGTGCCGGAGATTTGTTCTGATAAGAACGTCCAAAAAAAAAATGGGTGGGAAATTTTCCTCTCTTCCAGCTTCTGGGCACTTAATTATTTTTGTGAGAATTCTGGCCCAACTCTTACACTTATTAGTTCCAAATCATAAAATTATAGAATCATTCAGTGCCGAAGAGGCCCTTTGGCCCGTCAGGCCCCCCCGGCACATTAGAAATACCTGAACTTCCACCGAATCCCATTTGCCAGTATTTGGCCCATAGCCAAATGTTATAATGAAAGTTATGATGTGCTAAGTACTCATTCAGATACTTTTTAAAGGATGTGAGGCAAGCTGCCTCTATCATCCTCCCTGGCAGTGCATTCTGGACCACCACAAGCCTCTGGGTAAAAAGGTTTTGGGCCACATCTCCCACAAAACCTCCTGCCCCTCACCTTGAGGGGTCTGCAGACTTACTGATCCTATCCCCATATAGTCATCAATGTCATTTATATAAATGACAAATAATACAGGGCCCCGCTCAGATCCTTGTGGTACGCCACTGAATACGGGCTTCCAGTCACTAAACTAGCCTTTTGTCATCACCCTCTGTCTCCTACAACTGAGTCAGTTTTGAATCCACTTTATCAAATTATCCTGCACCCCATGTGAATTTACCTTCTTTACAAGTCTCCTAAATGGGACTTGTCAAAGGTTTTGCTGAAATCCATAAAAACCACATCAACTGCAATACCCTCATGTACACATCTGGTCACCTCCTCAAAAAATTCAATCAAATTTGTTAGGTATGATCTCCCTCTGACAATGCCATGCTGACTATTCTTGATCAAGCTTCGCTCTCCAACTGGAAGATACATGCTGTCCTTCAGAAGTTTCTCTAATAGATTCCTTACCACTGATGTGAGACTCACTGCTCTGTAGTTCCAAGCTTTATCTCACAACCGTTCTTAAATAATGGAATAGCATTAACTCTTCTCCGGTTATCTGGAACCTCCCCCATTGCCAGAGAGGAATTGAAAATTTAGGTCAGAGCCCCTACAAGCTCCTCATTTGCCTCCCACAGCAGCACAATTACATAAAAACATAAGAACATAAGAAATAGGAGCAGGAGTAGGCCATACAGCCCTTTGAGCCTGCCCCGCCATTCAATAAGATCATGGCTGATCTGTAGTGGTTCAGTACTACTTTCCTGCTTTCGCCCCATAACCCTTAATTCCCTTGTCAATTAAAAACCTATCCACTCTTGACTTGAACATATTCAATGAGGAAGCCTCCACCACCTCATCAGGCAGAGAATTCCAAAGATTTACCACCTTTTGCATGAAGAAACCCCTCCACAACTCTGATCTGACACCCCCCCCCCCACCAATCTTGAGCCTTTGCCCTCTCGTCCTGCTATCTTTGCTAGGCAGGAAGAGTCTCTCAACCTCTACCCTATCCATCCCCTTCATTATCTTATTCATCTCTAAAAGATCCCCTATCAGCCTTCTAAACTCCAAAGAGTACAAACCTAGCCTATTCAGTCTCTCCTCATAATCCAACGCCCTCATCTCTGGTATCAGCCTAGTAAACCTTCTCTGCACCCCCTCCAAAGCCAATATATCCTTCCTCGAATGCGGCGACCAAAACTGCACACAGTACTCCAGCTGTGGCCTCACCAGCACCCTGTACAGCTGCAACAGAACCTCCCTACTTTTATATTCTATTCCCCTAACTATAAAGGCCAACATTGCATTTGCCTTCTTAATCACCTGCTGCACTTGCATACTGTGTTTTTGCGATTTGTGCACAAGGACCCCAGGTCCCTTTGCATCATCGCATGCTGCAGCTTTTCTCCATTTAAATAGTAATCCTTCCTACCATTATTTTTACCAAAGTGGATAACCTCACGCTTGCTAACGTCATACTCTATCTGCCAGGTCCTCGTCCACTCATTCAACCTATCCAGATCCCTCTGCAGGCTTTCCACACCTTCCACGTAATTTGCTTTTCCACTCATCTTCGTGTCATCGGCAAATTTCATCACCCTGCACTCTACCCCTTCCTCCAGATCATCTATTAAATGGTAAATCGTTGAGGCCCCAGCACTGATCCCTAGGGCACTCCACTAGTCACCAGTTGCCAATCAGAATAGCATCCATTAATACCTACCCTCTGCTTCCTATTAGACAACAATCCTCTATCCAGTCTAACACACTACCACCGACTCCCTGCACCCTGACCTTCTGCAGCAATCTTTTGTGAGGCATCTTACCGAACGCTTTCTGGAAATCCAAAAACACCACATCCACCGGTTCCCCTCAATCTACCGCGCTAGTCACTTGCTCATAGAACTCCAATAAATTCGTCAAGCACAACTTCCCCTTAACAAATCCGTGCTGCGTTTGCTTGATCAAACAGTTCGTATCCAGATGCCTCATTATTTCTGCTTTGATGACAGATTCAAGCGTCTGGACCTGGAGATTTATACACTTTTAAAGCTGTCAATAACTCAGTTACACTGGTACAAGGATGCCGAAATATGAGCTGGATTCAGACTGACTGAGGATTTCATCTCACTTAGATTCATAGAATCCCTACAGTACAGAAGGAGGTCATTCAGTCCATCGAATCTGCACCAACTCTCCAACAAAGCATCTTATCAAGTCCATCCACCACCTTATTCCCATAGCCTCATGTATTTACCTCCCTAAGCTACACATTTTGAGTCACTGAGGGGTGATTTAGCAAGGCCAATCCACCTTACCTGAACATCTTTAGACTGTGGGAGGAAATCAGAGCACCTGGAGGAAACACACGCAAACATGGGGAGGAGCTTTCTGGATGGGAATTTCTTTATGTCATTGGTAAGGGGGTGTGGAAAATCTGGAAATTAGATCTCATCTGCAAGAATCTACTTTTCCAACTCGTGAGATGTTTGGCCCGTTTTGCTATTTATGCTGACAGCTAATATGGGCTCAAAATTCCACTATTTTCTGGAATATTGTGTGCAAATTTGGTCTGCTTAAAAAAAGGTATCATTGCATTAGAAGCAATTTAGAGAATGATAAATGATTTATCTTATAAAGAAAGTTTGAACAGATTCCACACAGACAGTGACCCAAGGTCAGAATTGAACCTGGGTCTCTGGTGCTGTGAGGCAGGAGTGCTAACCACTGGGCCATTATGCTGCTGACTTGGACCTGCATTTGGGCACATCAGGCTATTCAGTTTGCTCACCATTTAATAAGATCATGGTTGATTGGGTTGTGTCTGAATGCCGTTCTGCCATCTGCAATACGGCATTCACCTTATCCAATCCTCTAAAGATTATTTTATGTTTCAGTAAGGTCAACTCTCAGTCTTCTAAACTCCAATAAATATAGGCCCAATCTGTTCAAACTTTCTTTATAAGATGAATCATTTATCATTCTCTAAATTGCTTCCAATGCAATGATACCTTTTTTTAAGCAGACCAAATTTGCACACAATATTCCAGAAAATAGTGGAATTTTGAGTCCATATTAGCTGTCAACATAAATAGCAAAACAGGCCAAACATCTCAAAAGTTAGAAAAGTAGATTCTTGCAGGTGAGATCTAATTTCCAGATTTTCCACACCTCCTTACCAATGACGTAAAGAAATTCCCATCTAGAAAGGTCAGGAACTTCTTTTAACAAATTAGCACTGTGTTAGCGAGCTGTTCCCACCATCATATTCACTGTCATTGAATACTCAAACAACCCATCATGATTTACAGCAGCTCTATAAAAACATGAACGTGGTAATCTCACCTCCAGGGGGAATATCGGAGGCTAGTATGCAGATCATCACCAGGGAATCCAGTGAAGAGGGGACATCAGAAAAGAAGTGGGGGAAACCAGCTAAGTTATTCTTGGGGACGGAGAATGAAATGAGTCCAGGGAGGGTTGCTGCTTGCTGGCCGAGTAGGGATCCCTCTATTAGTGTGGTGGTCTCAGTCTCTAATGGGAGTTAAGGGGAGGGGCATTAGTGTGCCTTCACTTTTGCTGGAATTTAAGCGATGGTTCCAAGGAGAAAATGCCTTTCTGGGATGGCAGCTTGAAGAGTCTCAAGGGGGGACAACCAGCAGATTAGCACAAGGAGTAATGGTGAGGTCTGAAGGCGGGGTTTGGTGACACTCCAGGTCAAATGGGCAATGTAGGAGACTCTGACAGGAAATGATAATTTGCCCCAAGAGGGCAGAAAGATCTTGACACAGAGGCAACAATAGCTCCATTCACATTTCTCCCAACACTCAAGCTGCAAGGGACAACTGTAGGGCATGAGCAATGTCTATGGTACAACCATGGTCTGAGAAGCCAACCCATCAAGGATGTTATCATGGGTGGCTGGGTGAACAAGATGAAAGGCTCATATGATCTGTTCCGGATGGGCGAATGAAGGTTAAAATTAATAATCAAGTTCTATGTAATGTGCCGGCTTGAAAATAATCAGGTCTACCAGAGGAGGTTCATTTTAGAGCAAATTAAATAATGAATTAAAATAAATCAAATAAACTGAAGGACAAATTAATAGGGCACCCCCTTAAAAGAAATATTGCCTGAACCAAAAAGCAAATCACAAATGAAACTTAAAATAGCAAATCAAAAGGTGACTAAAAGAGTTAATAAGGCAAGCCGATCCCTACAGTGTCCATCAAGCAAGGAAGGCCTTAACACTGCCAGTGGATATCAGGTAAGTCTCGCCCGCCACAGGAGGTTTATTTTTGAAATTCAAATTTAACTAGTAACCATGCTGGGATTCAAACCTGAATCCCCAGATCATTGCCCTAGATTTGTGGGTTATCACTATCTTGAGGTAAATCAAATAACTAAGTAAACTAAATTAAGTAAACTGAGGGACAAATTAAAGGGTTGGCCCCTTAAAGGGATACTGCCTTAAACAAAAACAAATCACAAATGAAACTTCAATCATCAAACTAAAAAGTTTGATGAAACTTTTAGTTTCATCAAAGCGTTGCTAAGGCACCTAAGTGCCCATGGTATCCAATGGGAATGGAAGGCTTCAATAGTGCCGACGGACATTACATGCTCCCTCTCCAGTCACAAATGTAGCTGCGGCAAAGAGGAAGATAGTTGGTTGATGACCCCGTTGCTGCCTGCAGCCTGAATTTGTCAATTACAAGTTTGTGCAGGTCCTTGAGCATGTTCAAGAGGACGTCCATCTCCTGCTACTCCACATTAGCTGCCTTTAGATTAGGACGTGGGGCTGCATTGCAAACAAACTGCATGCAAAAGGTATTTTAAAATAACAGAAATATGGTCAATGGAACTTAATGGCCATAAAATAGGTATGTTTCTTGTGAGTCTGTGAACTGATAGGACTTGCAGCTGAATGGGACTTCTGTGTTCAACACCCTCCATTCTAATTCCCAATGTTAAGAGAGGGGTGATTCCTCCGTAGATGGACTTACACTGGGGACCTTCACTGCCGGCAGGCAACAAGGCACAACAAGACATGTCCGGGCAATGAGTAAGAGAAAGGTGTGCAGCAGCCGCCCATACAGAAAACCCCTCCAAATGCAGTGCTGAAGTTATAGGGCAAATATGAAATTCCATCTAAATAGCAGTGCACTATGATCTGAGTTCATAAGAACATGAGAACTAGGAGCAGGAATAGGCCATCTGGCCCCTCGAGTCTCCTCCACCATTCAATGAGATCATGGCTGGTCTTTTTGTGGACTCAGCTCCACTCACCATAACCCTTAATTCTTTTACTATTCAAAAATTTATTTATCCTTGCCTTAAAAACATTCAATGAGGTAGCCTCAACTGCTTCATAGAGCAGGGTATTCCACAGATCCACAACCCTTAGTGTGAAGAAGTTTCTCCTCAAATCAAACCTAAATCTGCTCCCCTCTATTTTGAGACCATGCCTCCTAGTTCTAGCTTCACCCGCCAGTGGAAACAACCTCCCTGCTTCTATCTTATCTGTTCCTTCAAAATCTTATATGCTTCTATAAGATCTCACCTCATTCTTATGAATTCCAATGAATATAGCCCTAATTTACTCAGTCTGTCCTCATAAACCAACCCTCTCAATTCTGGAATCAACCTAGTGGGGGTGTGGGGGTGTGGAAAGGGAGGGAGGGAGGGAGGGAGAGATGGGAGTGGCATTTAAGTTGGAAATCCCAGGGAATTGCTCTAGGTTTGTGGTCTACTAGCTCAATGACCTATATCACTAGGCCACAGGCGGTACTCCATATGCCTAATAACTTCCAGGAATCTTCTTTGATGTGTCAATTATGCCCATTAAGTCAGTATTGTAATGAATGATGCTGCCATTGATTGGCATCCATTAGTTAATCCTTTGTGGGATGAATCCCCAAACATTGAATTCCCCCTTCCCAGCACACAAAGTCAGTCAACTGATGCATTAAAAATCTCACCCTGCTTTCAGGCAGCACAGGTTGTGGAGTGCCACCTTCCTGCCATGAAATATTGGAGATAGGCTCGGAAGGGAAGTCACATGGGCCAGACAACCCAGAGTGGAAGGCCTAGATGATCTTTTTCCTGTTTCCTGGGCTGCTCCAAGAGATAGAGAGAGACAAGTGGAATGAGATCCAAAAGCCCTGCTATCATCTGGTACTTGTGGATGCCCGTGCCTGCACCATGCAGTTGATGCCATATACTAAGCTGCTTACACTGTCTGGAGTATATGACCTGTGCCACGGAGTGCACATTCTCTGCCATAGAGTGCATATTCTGCACCAAGATCTCTATTCTGCACACCATCTTCACAGTGTTGGAGTGACGGCATCATCTCCTTGGACAGACATGATGGGATTCCTCCAGTGGAGTTCAAGGAAGAATACTGACATTTTTCTGATATTCACTAATTTGCTTTTGCAATTCTAGCAGCTGGGGAGTGACCAGGCTCAGGAATATTCACCTGACTGGGGTTCAATAGAATTCTGAAATCCAGCATTCTTCTGAATGGCAGAATTCTGAGACATCCTTGCTTCTGCTTGCTGTGGATCATCAGCAATGAGGTGCCCACCAATGAGTGACTCAGGTCTCTCACTGTACCACTGAAGTGTGAGGGCAGCATAGTGGTACAGTGGTTATCTCTGCTGCCACAGAACACTAGGGACTTGGTTTCAATTCTGGCCTTGTGTAACTGTTTGTGTCCCCAGATCTGCATAGGTTCCTCCAGATGCTCCAGTTTTTTCCTACACTCCAAAGATGTGTAGATTAGGTGGAATTGTAGGGTAAATACTTGGGATCTAAGTGGTATTGTTGTTGGAGAGTTGGTGCAGTGTTCTTCTTCTGTCTCCTTCTGCATAGTAGGGATTCAAGTGACAGCTGTGATGATTGTTTTCTGCTAATCTCTGATACATTTTTAGAGTTGCTTGGGTCCTTGGCTTTCAGTGGCTGAGACGATGAGCCAGGCTGGGTGACTGATTGAGCTGCAAGGGAAGCGAGATGGCTTTAGTGCATGAAATTGACATAATGATAGCAGAAATGTAACTCATGTGAGTTTACACTATGACTGGGTGTACTGAGAGTTCTCACTTTGTCTGGTGCCCCCATCTTGTCCTCAGCATAAATGCGATCCTGCTGATTTCCAGCCAGCTCAAGGGCTTATTCAAATGGACTGAGTGCTTTCACCTTGGGCTTTACACTGGACCTCTGTGCCCTATCATTCTGATTGTGCTCAAGCTTGTCTTGCAGTAAGACAGATGGAAAGAGTGCAGGCAAGATGAATACCAGTTCAGATAGAGAATGGAAGGAAAGGAGCCACCGGAGAAATGGGAGAAGGGAGTAATGGGTGGCTGGTGGCATGGCAGGGCAAATGAGATCCTTGTGGAAGTGTGATCACTGTAGTGATGACAAATGAGAAGGATGACTTGCTCTGGCTATATGAAGGTCATTCATCTTTTTCCTGCACCGAATCCCTGTCTACATATGCAGCAATGATATGGAGATGCTGGCGTTGGACTGGGAGCAACTCAGTGCTAAACTGTGCTCCACTTGGCAATACCCAAAGGGCTGTGTTCCTCTGGATGCAGAGCTGCAATAAAGAACACACACTGGAGGAGGGAGGCAAAAAATTCCATGCAACATCGCACTTACTTAGAGGAGGGTGAAGGTTGAGAGTGCGCTTCTGCCCATTTGCATGCTGTACACCAACTTGACAGTTAGTGACCATCACTCCTTGCCAGCTCCATGGCATGCTCCTCCATGCTACTCAGTTGCCACAGGTCAGGCACACCACCACCAGTCTGTGTCGTCTCCTGTGTGTTGTCAGTCTTCTTTTCCTGTGGGAACATAAAGTGGACAGCAAGCATTAATATATTGCAATACATGGTGTCTGTTTCTTGGGCATTGTGCTGACAGTTTTGGGAAAAGCGGTCGCCAGTGAAGGGTGCTCGTTGAGGAGTGAGGGAAAAGGTTAGGTTCTATTCCTGGAGGAACGGTAATTTGTTGCATGCCCTTCAGATGTCTAAGCAGAGTTTGAGATCCTTGCCATGCATGTGCAGGTTTCCAGGTGGGATGCTCACTCACTCTTGCTGCTTGCAGGTCATACATTTTTTTCCGACATGCCAACCTGAGTGTAGTATCAGGCTCCTAGAATTCACCATTCCTGCCACCTCCTCCCATAATACTATGGCAAATGCACCCCTTGAATGAGGACCGTGGCCGGGGAAGATCTGCCCATGCCTCTCCTCCATGGCATCCAGTAAGTGCCCCTGCTTGGCCTCTGTGAATCTGGGTGCTGGTTTACACAGACAGCTTTGTGGCATGACTGGCTGTGTGTTCATTTCTGCAGCTTATACACAGCTCTGGCTTTTTAGGGGAGTGCCGGTGTAGTGAATGTGGCCAGTCATGGGCCTGTTGGCAACAAATGCTTGTAAGAGGTTTTGAAGGTTGCTTTCAGTTGAATATCATTCATCCCTTTGGATACAATCGGCTGCCATTCAATATGCTGCTGTGTCCAGGAAGGGGGGTGGGGGGATGGGGTGTGTGGAGGGGGGGTGTCAATGATCAGGCCAGCGATGTCTCTGTGGGGAGTTTGTGGGGCCAGCAAAGAGGCCAGCAACCTATCCACACTCATCACTGGTCCCTACAACTTTCGCACTGATATCACTGACCTCATCACTGCCCCCATAAATCCCCTGACATATATTGCTGGCCTCCATAAGCCCCACCACAGAGACATTGTCAACCTTATTGGTGGCTGGCTAGTGATGGGTTAGCGATATCTCTGTGGAGAGCTTGTGGGGCCAGCAATGTGTGCCGGGGGTGGGAGGGAATATGGGGGCAGTGATGAAGCCAGCGATATCAGTGGGGAAGATGTAGGGACCAGTGATGAATGTGGATGGGTTGTGGGGACAAGCGAAGAGTGTGGATGGGTTGTGGGGATCAGCGAAGGGTGTGGATGGGTTGTGGGGACCAGTGAAGAGATTGGATGGTTGTGGGGCCCAGTGATGAATGTGGATGGGTTGTGGGGACCATTGATGAGTACGGATGGGTTGTGAGGACCAGCAGAGGCCAGCAATGTGTGTGTATGGGATGTTGTGGTGGCAGCGATGAGGCCAGCAATGTATATGTGGGAGGATTGTGGCGGCAGCGATGAGACCAGTGATGTCAGTGGGGGAGTTGTGGGGGCCAGCGATGAGTGTTGGGGGGATGGGGTTGTGGGGGCCAGCGATGAGACCAATGATATAAGGTTTTGATGGCTGTGAGATGGATGCTGGGATGTCTTTTCAGCAATCTCCCAGTGATGTGCACATACATGGGTTCCCGCTTATTTTCCGGATTTCAGGCTCTTTAGCTTGAATTGGCCCTGCCCCTGAGGTTTTAATGATATTCACAACAGGGCCTTCTGCAGTTTAGAGCGCAGAGATTCGGGTGAGAAGCTGAATTCAGAAAACAGTTGAGTTTTAGAACTCTTTTCCTGCCAATTCAGCTTCTCATCTAGTTTCTGGCAGATCCTAGTGTCCAGATCTTAGAGATTCATAGTCAATTCTTCTTTGACAGCTTCTAAAAAGTAACTGACTTTGTTTTATCTGTGACCCTAGCCCTGCCAGTCAGATGACCTTTCCTGTCAAAACCTAATCAAGCCCCATTCTGATAAAGGCCAGGGGAAAACACTAAAATAATGACCCTGCATTAGTCTAGAATAGAACAAACACTGTCGCAGTTAGGATCAGTTGTGCTGCTGCAGTAATACCGGAGCTGCTGGATGCAGGCAAAGTGGCACAATAATAAAACAAACTGCTAAAACAGATCCTGCAGAAGAAACATGACCCAAATACATTTCTAAAAGCACATAGGTCGTATGAATTAAGGTTTTATGGCTCCTCACTTTTGTGGTGCACTATGACCTGTCAATCAAGGCTCTCTCCTCAGCCTTCCTTGACAGCTCTCTAGCACATTCCTCAAAGAGAGTTAGGAGGTGGGTACCTCACTTTTGGTACTCTCTGCTCCCCATAATCCCTGCCCGCCCCCACATTCATCAGGAGCAGATATATCTTCTACACTAGCATCAAAGGTTTAATTAGGAACAGATGCATCTTCAGTGGTGGCATCATGGGTCATCTTCCTCTATGGGGAACAGGAGAGGGATTGAAAACCTGATGACTGGAAAGGAGCAGGTTGAAGGTGGGATCAATCAGGTGGTGTATTATGGGACAGTGACTTGGTTGGCAGGCCTTGTAACGAGGAATGGGGGAGCGGGGCAGAAAGCTTGGAGGAACATGCTAGGGGGTTGGGTGCTGGAAGGCCGGGGGGGGGGGGGGGATGTTAGGGAGTATATTGACTTGGACATTCTAGATGATAGATGGAACTGGTGTCACAAAGCAATGGACACTCACTCTTGCTGGCTGAACAAGTTCATTTATTTTCTTGTGGCACTGGTTGCTGGTCTTCCATGTCAGTGCTGATAGTCACTGCCACCACTTCCCAGGCTGCATTGCCAGTTCAATCCTTCGTCCTTTGACCATCTTGGAGGAAAGAGATGATCCTCTCCTCTATGGTGTCTAGTAGCTATCCCAACTCTCCTTCAAAAACAGTGGAGCTGCTCTTATGTGGTACCACCTTCCCGGCGTGACTGTGTGTGCATCATTGAATGTTCAAATACAGTCCCCCTCCCGCTTCTCACTGTTCTGACACTTAAGTTTTGGGGAAATTCTGCCCACATTTTGATTTGAATTGTTAAGTTTCCTTTAAAGTTTTATTTTTCTTCACTACAAAGCTTCTTTAAGGCCTAATACTTTAATTAGTTTATCTTTTGAAACTTGGAAGTATTAAAAACAGTGACGTATACCTTTAAGTCATTCTGTTTCTGCAACTCCTTTAAGTTGTACCCTTTATTTTATATTGCCTCTCTTTGTTCTTCCTACTGAAATGAATCATTTCATATTTGCTGCAATAAATTTCATCTGCATTTGTCTGCTCATTCAGTTAGATACTCTGAGCCCAATTTTACCATTGCGTCACACCCGTTTTTGAGCACCATGGGTGAGATGCCGTTAACACGATCCACACCTGCACAGATGCCCACTTCACCGAGACCAGAAAATGGCTGCGATCTGAATCGCAACTGAAACTGACACGATGGTGATTTAAATGCATTTGCATGCATTTAAATTGAATTATTGGGCTGCCCACCCAACTTTACCAGCATTTCCCCCTTTACTATTGCATTTGCACATCCAAATTTAGCGTGAAACAGACCTGCTGGCAAAGATCTGACTTCTCCTGCTTCTGAAGAGGTAAGTTCAGAACTTCCAATAGCTCTCTGACTCAGATCGATGGTGGTAGGGGTGGAGGGGAGAGTAGTGGGGAGGGAGGTGGGTCAGATTATTCTCTGGTGGCAGGGGGTAGAAGGAGGTGGGTCAGATTTATTTCTGGTAGGGAGAGGAAGGAGGCCCAATCATTCTCTGATGGGGGTGGGGGAGAGTTAGGTAAAGCTGTATCTCTGGTGGGGGGAAGTCTGATCACTCACTGGTGGGGGGTAGAGACCAGATAGATCTTTGGTGAAGGGGAGGGGTGCCAGTCTGCAGGCGATTGGTGGGGAGGGAGGCAGAAGATCATGATTGGTCTGAGTAGTGCGGGGGTGGGTGGATAAGAGGACAGTTATATTGTGGGGGTGGGGCGATGTTTATGGGGGCCATCATTCGCAGGCTGCTTTATCTGCTTTTTGTGGCTCAGGAGTGATGTGACAGGGCGCATTTTTCAAAAATTTTCTTCACTGCAGATGCGCTGTTCAAAGCTCCGTTTGGAGCTGCAGCATTTTGAGTGCGATAAACCCCACCCACAATTTGGACTCGCGATTTTTTTTTCCAGGCTAAGCAAATATGGGGGCACCTGAGAGCAGGTTTCCAAGTCGGATCTGAATTGTGCCCAGATTCAGCACTTAGAATCAAAATGGTAAAATCAGGCCCTCTATGTCATTTTTAAGTTTAACACTATCCTCGTCACATTTTATCATACTTCCAAGTTTCATGTCATCCATACAACTTGTGTTTCCTATACACCTGAGTCTAGATCACTAATATAAACAAAGTGGAAGTATTGTGACTTTTAGCTTTCTAGCGCTAATGTGACACAAATTAGAAACTCATCAGTTGCAATAATAAACTTCCCTCCAACCTCTCCAAAGTGTTGTGCATTAGTGCTTCATCATTGTTTAATATGGCCCTGATCAGAACAAAGTATTAGAAGCTAAAACAATGACTAATTCAGAATCAAAATGTTTATTGTTTATCTGACTCCAAATGATTAAAGCCTTTGAAATTATTTACTGTCAGATTCCAATGATAATTCTTATCTTGAACGTTACTACTATTTTAGGGAAGATCTGATACCAAGAGTCACAATTATTTATTTGATTTGTGTATTTTTTTTTGCAGTACTAAAATCTCAGACTGCCTGACAGTTTAATAGTGGTAACAGCTTCACCATCTTCATTCAAATGTAGTTCAGTAATTGTGTTGCCTTACATCTGCTTCCTTTCTTTCCAGAATCTTCTTGCTAATGAAATGCTGAGAAGATGCATTTCCAAGTTTCAGGGTTAATATTGTAATTCCACTTGATAAATCAAAATTGAGATTAATGATAAAAACTATCTCCTGGGTGGCAGCATCTTTAAGCAAACTACTAGGATCAATGTTAGATTTGGCAGTAACCATATTCAAAGTCAGGATCAGAATGCAGTTATATTACTGAAGCAGCTACATTTAAAGGCTAGATTCAGAGCCATTAGCTATATCTTGCACATCTGGGTCATTGCATCAGAGCCAAGTATTTCTGGGATATTATCATTTAATGGAAGCAGATATATCTTAAGTGGTGGCATCAGGACCTTCATCAGGAGCAGGTACATCTTCAGTGGTGGCATCAGGGGCTTCATCAGGAGCAGGTACATCTTCAGTGGTGGCATCAGGGGCTTCATCAGGAGCAGGTACATCTTCAGTGGTGGCATCAGGCGCTTCATCAGGAGTAGGTACTTCTTCAGTGGTGGCATCAGGGGCTTCATCAGGAGCAGGTACATCTTCAATGGTGGCATCAGGGGCTTCATCAGGAGCAGGTACATCTTCAGTGGTGGCATCAGGGGCTTCATCAGGAGCAGGTACATCTTCAGTGGTGGCATCAGGGGCTTCATCAGGAGCAGGTACATCTTCAGTGGTGGCATCAGGGGCTTCATCAGGAGCAGGTACATCTTCAGTGGTGGCATCAGGGGCTTCATCAGGAGCAGGTACATCTTCAGTGGTGGCATCAGGGGCTTCATCAGGAGCAGGTACATCTTCAGTGGTGGCATCAGGGGCTTCATCAGGAGCAGGTACATCTTCAGCGGTGGCATCTGGGGCTTCATCAGGAGCAGGTACATCTTCAGTGGTGGCATCAGGGGCTTCATCAGGAGCAGGTACATCTTCAGTAGTGGCATCAGGGGCTTCATCAGGAGCAGGTACATTTTCAGTGGTGACATCAGGAGCTTTATCAGGAGCAGGTACATCTTGGGTGTCCACATCTGGAACTTCATCAGGAGCAACTATGTCTTTGGTGCCAACATCAGGGATTTCATCAGGAGCAGATATGTCTTCAGTGCCAAAATCAGGGGCTTCACCAGAGGTGGCTAATTCTCTGATGCCCTCATCAGTGGCTTCACCAGGAGCACTTGTAACTTGGGATCCAAGTGCAGGTATAGCTTCAGAAGTGATTTCTTGTTGTTCATCTGTGAGAGCATCAACATCCACCAAGTCAGAAGGTTCGATAGCAGGGGTACTAGGCACAGCAGATGGAGTTTCTGAAATAGATATTTCCTCCTCTGTAAATGTAAGTAAATTAGAATTACATTAGGAATTCAAAATCATTTATGTTTATTTGTTACAATTCATTGAATGTTGTCGACTTCAGAATGACACATCTATCCCAATTTTCTATTTTCTATTAGCCAGTTACATCTATCCCAACTTTCTATAAGCTAGTTACTGAACATCTGTCTTAATTGCTTAAATTAAGCCGACACTATTGTGTATTTTTAAATTAAAAAAATGTAAAATTGCAGAATTCAAGAATCATGGGGAGTTATTTTTGTATTTGGGAGCAGACTAACAAGATGTAAATTTTCAATATAGGGATATTGCAGAAAACACATACAACAGGGATGAATATTCTCGACAGTTTCAGTGCATTAGTGGTGGTAATGGACCAGGAAATTTTAGAAACCAAGAAAATTGGGCAGAAATTATTTTTATCTGCTGTATCTTAGTGTGCAAGAAACAATAGTTTTCATTGTATACTAATATATGTGACAATAATCAATCAATTCAAATCAAATATCTTTAAAAATCTCCAGAGTTTCATTATCCTTTTCAAGCCTTCCCACAATCTACCTATCAAACTCCTAATGTTTTCCTTTGCATGTATTGGAATACAACATAACAGCTATGAGCTTCTTTATTTGTGTTACTCAGGATAAGTGCAGGAGTTATCTAATTAAATAATTTAAACACTTTTATAGATGTTTTTGATATTTAGCATGACAAATAAGTATGCTGTCTTCTTTCTGGTTGTTTCTCATAGTGTCAGCCCACTGACATATTTTCAGAACCCATCTATCAAAGTTAAGGAAGTTAGATAAAGGAGTTAGATAATGGAGAACCAGTGGACGTGACTTATTTAGATTTCCAGTATGCCTTTGACCAGGTGCCGTACAGGAGGAGACT
The DNA here is from genome assembly GCA_024679065.1 of Sphyrna mokarran. NCBI lineage: Eukaryota > Metazoa > Chordata > Chondrichthyes > Carcharhiniformes > Carcharhinidae > Sphyrna > Sphyrna mokarran. Next base: position 82,348,759 of record JAGIQG010000007.1, on the reverse strand, counting down.
GTTAAATAAGTTAAGAGCCCATGGTATTAAGAATAAAATCCTGGCATGAATAGAGGATTTGCTGACTGTCAGAGAGTGGGATAAAAAGGGTCTTTTTTAGGGCGGCAGCTGATGACTAGTGATGTACCTCAGGAAATGGTACTGGGACCACAACTTTTCACTATGCATTAACGATTTAGAAGAAGGAACTGAAGGCACTATTGCTAAGTTTGCAGATGATACAAGGATAGATGTGTACAGCTGACTGGGAAATGCTACATACATCTCCGCTAAGGGTATAGAAGGAGCCATTGCATAAACGTTCAGAGTGGCCATCAATTTTACAGCCATCGAAAGTGGGGACCCTCCTACTCCACCCCTGGATGCCAGGTCCTGCAACAGGTATTGCACTGTCTCCTTTCAGAAGCAGAGACGTTGGTGGCACATGGTGTCTGACATTTGTTCAAATGACACTTATGCATGGAGTTGCCGAGGTCTCTGCTCCCTCCTTCTCCTGATCGCTCCCCCCTAGGTAAATGGCAGCTGCCTCCTGCCTCTAGGGATCCTCTCCCTCGACTCCTGTAAGTGGCAAGACTTGGGCCTCCTGTGCCTGTAAATCTTTCTCCTGTTCCTCCTCCTTTGCTCCAGCAGCAATCAAAAGAACAGCAAGATGCAACAATGGTTGCATCGCAAAAGCCATCTCATCACTCTGAAGGGGATGAGGTGGATTGGAGACAGAGAGGAATATGTGTAGAGGTGAAGGAACACTGTTTGCCTCTAGCATATCAATAGTCACTGTTCATACCATTTCCCCCAGCCACATGCTCCCACAGCTCTGCCATTCCCCCAACCGCATGCTTCCCACAATCACAGCCCCCCAATTCCCCCAGCCACATGCTTCCCAAAATCGCAGCCTCCTCTCCCATTTCCCCTAGGCTCAAGCTTCCCAAAATCACAGCTTTTTAAAAAATGGAATTTGAAAAGGCTTTGTGCACCTCCTTTAGCTGGAAGAGTGCTAAGTGCACTAGGACGCAGCAGCATCCACAAGACCTAAGGTCAGTACTGAGATCCAGTTCCATGTCAGACATCCTGCTAAGCAACAGCCCCCCCATACACACACAGAGGCCCCACTGACCCAAGAGAGAAAATGGCCACAACAAGAGGACACCCGTGAGCAGCACAGTGCCATCAGATGCTTACGTCCTCACTAACCCTCACTGATGGAGCGCCCGAATTGGACTTTTAATGGAACGTGTCTGGATTCCAGATTGGCGAGCGTCGTGGTAAAGTGGGAAGTGCTGGTAAAGTTGGGCATGAAGCCCATTAAGGGTTAATTTAAATGCATACCATTTTGGGTGTGATCCTGATCACGTCCATTTTCAGGCCTTGGTAAAGAGGGAGCTGGTGCAGAGGGGGTGCGGATCATGCTATTCATTTCATGCCTGACTTTAGCAAATTTTTGCGCCCATGTTTGATAGTAATATCAGGCCCAACATCTCCAATTGCCACTCACTTTTTGCTTTCAGCCTGATGTGTCAATGTCCTTTAAAATTAATGGGCGAAATTTCTGAGTCTTCGGACAAATCTTTAGTTGAAACAGTATTACTTGCAATAGGGTTACAGAAAGCCATGGACTCCTTAAGAGGCCTGGTTTTTATGGGGCAATTTCAATCTCAATAGACTCAACAGGCTTTTCCAAAATCACTGGAGATGGCAGGACCTCATCTTTGTCTAAGTCATTTCCTGATAAAAATCTCACCATCCAGGCAAATTACCAACCACTTCCACAATTACAGGGTAATTATATAAATTACATTTTAAATTAATAGGTAAATAATTTCCATCAATATCGCGTATACCTTTTCATTTAGCAAACTTTCTGGAGCGAAATTCCTGTCTCCTGCCAACATCAGTAAGTGTTCTGATCCCATTTTTCTAAAGGGGGATACTTACAAAAAAAATTCTAAGTGCTGAACGAGCATGAAAATGGGAGAGTACCACGCTCATTTTCTGCATGGGATTCCAGACACAATCGTATGGAACTTAGAAAAAAAAAATGCCACCACCAGAAGGAGTGGACAGTGCCTACTCATGCCAGGAAGCCAGATGCTGAGCTGTAGGGGTGCCATTGCACAAGAGCCCTGGCCCTGATCTCCCAGTTTACTGTATACAACTGTATATTATTTACTGGGAGATTTATCACTTCTCACTGCTCCCACTCGATTACTGGCCCCGATCTCACCTCCTAGCCGATCACTGGCCTGGTCCCCCCCTCCGCCTGATTGACTGCTTCCCTGACCACTCTATGATGCAGAGTATCACTCTCCTAGCTGATCTTTGCCCCAACTCATCCCCAATGGAGGGTAGGTCCATGCCGCCTGCCAAGTCCCCACTCCCTATCAAGGAGCCTGCCCTTCAGGCCCTGCCTCTTCCCCTTAAACTCCACTCACTTGTCACTGCCCTGTGGACAGTGCTAGATTACCAGAGCCACTGCTCTTCCCTGCTCCTGACTCACCAGGGAGCATCAACGGCCTTTGATCCCAAACTGCGAGGCTATCACATTTGGCCCCTGTTGGTGGAGATCATATGTGATCCTTGCTGGTGAGGACCTCAAATGGCGAAGCTGTTAAGGCGAGTCAGGCCAGACAATTGCATCTGGAAATTACTAATGATATTAAAATAAGCTCATGAATATTTAAATCAGCCTTGTGCCCAGGATTTTGTCAGCACAACAGGATCGGTAACATCATGAGAAATGTGAAACTGGGCACAAACCCAGTTTTTCGCTTCCGTCTGATCTGACTAGCTTGCCATGCCAATTGACTGGTGTGATGAGCTAATAAGATTGCCCCTAGAATAAAAATTGGCTTCCCTGCCTCACCAGATAAGAATGGGGGCACTTTGCCTTTATACAAAATCCTTTCATAATTTCCAGCACTCTGTATCACCTTAGCAGGTTTGTCCTCAGCTTTACCCACTGGGATCATACTTACTGGAGGACCATTATAGAGATGTTACTATTTTGCTTTTTAATTTCTAACATTCTTTACATGGCCTTTGCATGACAAAAATAACGTGTTGCAACTCTTGAATAAAAATGAACCTCCGGATGGTCTCTCTACTCTGAGAATCGTCTATTTCTTCTTATTTCTCATTTTGATCTGATTGTTTATCACACCATAAGACCATAAGATATAGGAGCAGAATTGGGCCATTCAGCCCATCGCATCTGCTCCACTATTCAATCATGGCTGAAATTTTTCTCATGGCCATTCTCCTGCCTTTTTCCCATAACCCCTGATCCCCTTAGTAATCAAGAACCTATTTATCTCTATCTTAAAGACACTCAATGACCTGAGCTCCATAGTCCTCTGTGGCAAAGAGTTCCAGATTCACCATTCTCTGACTGAAGAAATTCCTCCTCATCTCTGTTTTAAAGGATTGTCCCTTTAGCCTGACATTGTGCCCCCTGGTTCTAGTTTTTCTTACTGTGGCAACATTTTCTCCACATCCACTCTATCTAGGTCTCAGAGTATTCTGTAAGTTTCAATAAATCCCCCCTCATCCTTCTAAACTCCAACAAGTACAGACCCAGAGTCCTCAACTGTTCCTCGTATGACAAGCTCTTTATTCCAGGGATCATTCTTGGAAAGACACTTTCAAGGCCAGCACATCCTTCCTTCGATACAGGGCCCAAAACTGCTTACAATACTCTAAATGGGAGCCTTAATCAGTCTCAGAAGTACATCCCTGTTCTTGTATTCTAGCCGTCTCAACATGAATGTTAATATTGCATTTGCCTTCCTAACTGCAGACTGAACCTGCACATTAACCTTAAGAAGAACTTGAACAAGGACTCCCAAGTCCCTTTATGTTTCTGATTCCCTAAGCATTTCCCCATTTAGAAAATAGTCTATTCCTCCATTTCTCCTTTGAAAGTGCATAACCTCACATTTTTCCATACTGTATTCCATCTGCCACTTTTTTGACCACCTTCCTAACCTGACCAAGTCCTTCTGCTCACCCACCCCTGCTTTCTCAATACCACCTGTCCCTCTACATTGTATCATCTGCAAACTTAACAATAGTGCCTTCAGTTTCTCCTTCCAAATTGTTAATGTATGTTGTGAAAAGGTGTGGTCCCAGCACCGACCCCTGAGGCACACCACTAATCACCGGATGCCATCCTGAAAAAGACCCCTTTATCCCCACTCTCTGCATTCAGCCAGTTAGCTAATCCTCTATCCATGTCAGGATCTTACTATTAACACTATGAGTTCTTAACTTATTTAACAGTCTCCTATGCAACACTTTGTCAAAGGCCTTTTGGAAATCTAAATAAATCACATCCACTGGTTCTCCTTTGTCTAATTTTCTTGTAACCACTTCAAAGAACTCAAACTGATTTGTCAGACATGATCTCCCCTTGATGAAGCTCTGCTGACTCAGTCCTGTTTTGTCATACCAGTTTCTTTGAAAATTCACAAAGACACATTGTTAACGTGTGAGGGACAACTGTCACACATAGGGAGGGGATAGCTTGATCTTGGGATTGGACATAGCTCAGCGCAACATTGAGGTCCGAAGGGCCTGTACTGTGCTGTAATGTTTTAAGTTTCTATGTAACTGGTAGCTGTCTGCCATTACTGCAGCCTCCTTTACATTTGTTTGAATTTTGTCAATCAGCATCATCTCTGTAAGGTTTCTGAAATCTTGTTCAATCTCCATTGATCTACACCACACATCAAATTTAACTTTATTTTTTCTTGCAAATTCCAGAAGACTGACTGTTTCTTTCTTGAATTTCTAAATTTTTGTATATAAGATTGAACAGCTGCTTTCCACCTAACCTCAATTTTTAGGCTAGCAAGAGGATTCCACATTCATGGGGGAAGGCTGTGCTAAAAAGAGTAAGATACTGGGTAGGAAGGGGGTTGCCTCCATCAGAAGCCTCCTTCTGAAGGCAGTAGCCTCTGGACCTTCCCTTCACCTCCTTGTACCATGCCCAACACCTTGATTGCCACTTCGTGCTCCACTTCCACGTCCCTCAGGCTTTCCCTATCCCTTCCGCCCTAGGTTCCTTTGAACTTACATAAGGGCCCTTGAGCTTACCTGGGCCTCTGACGCCTGAATTTGCAGCTCTCTAAGGCAGGACCCCAGCCAGAATGAGGGATGGAAGTCTTACCTGTAGCTACTTAAATTAATTTGAGTGCAAAATGACTGCAGGGTGCTTGGAGTCAGCAGGGATGTGTTACCCGCTGACTTGTCAGATGGCAGGCATTGAGACCCTGCCATCCAAAAAAGTGCAGGCGAAAAGGTCCATTTTATAAATTACTTGTGTCAAATTGAGCTCAAAAGGAATTTGAAAATATACCTTTTTGCTAACTCAAGGTCTGCAGATCCCATCAATTCCCTCTGATCATTAATAATGTTCTCTTTGGAAACCTTGATTAACTTGGTTTTGATAGAAAAAACATTAATTTGTCTCTCATTCCACAAATACTGCTGTCTACTGAATATAATATTTTCTCTTATATTATGCAACACCATCCCAATTTCAACAGTTGTCAAATAGAAATGAGTGTAGGATACTTCATCACTTGGCTACAGATATCCGCAAATAGGATTTAATTCCCTCTACTTTTATCTATTGTTCCTTAATCCACTCCTCCTCTTCGGTATCCCATCATTCAATTGCCTCTTTGCACCTAGGTAGAATTGGAGCAATGAATGAGTACATTGACTGACCGATTCTGGAAACTGATTGCAGTGGTATAGTGATTGCAGTCATTCTTCCAGTTAAAGCTGACATACATGAAAATTGGCTTCCACAGTTTACCAAATTTGTGCAACGAGTTAAATTTTTCATTAGTATGGGAAATGGATTATGCATTGTTTTGGAGTTGAACTCAAAAATACAATATCAAATTTGATTTGAAAATTGGAAATATGATGGAATTACCTAAATGCTCCCCAAATGAATCCAAGAATGTATCTCCAAAAAATAACGTGATGTACTGATTGGCATGTTTTACAGTGGAGGAGCTATGAAATCCATTCTGTAAAATACTTGTGTCAAACTGAGCTCGAAGCGAATTTGGAAAATCCGCCTTTGCCAATTCATGGTCTACCGGTCCCATCAATTCCTTCCACTCCCTAACAGCATTCTCCTTGGTAAGGATCATCATCACCATGGGAGCCCTGAAACAACAGAAGAAAAATTACTGATCTGAAATATGCCAAACATAAATGTTCATCATTTGCTTTTGATATGTATGACCTCATTGGTTTTGTGTAATTTAACTTCCCATCATGCCCCCTTCATTTTGGGAAAAAAGACCAGTATTTTATTTTTATGACATGTTCCCTAAATTCCAAAACTGAAATGGGGTGTATTCTGCAAATTGGACTACTTCGCAAGTATTTAAGTTTCAAGAAATGCTTATGTGACCAACTTATGTGTTGCAATAGGGATGAAAGCCAACTAAAAAAACAAAGGGTGAATAGACAGTTAACTGGGAGATTGAATTACACATGTTCTCTGAATCTGCAGTTCAGAACACAGAATTTTTGTGAGGGGAAGCCAAAAAAAGCTGTCAATGAATGGTTCAGTTTTCTGTTTGGCAGTTAGAAGACATACAACTCAAGACACTTAATGAAGCAATATGGGTGAACTGAAAGGGATTAAAGGCTAAAAGGATGGGAAAAACTCAGACATGCTAAAGAGTTGAGTATTTGTATCAGAGGGGGCAATCTTATTAGCTTACCGGCTCATCATGCCTCTTGTGATCTTACCAGCTCTAGATTGCCAATATTACTTGCCTTGTGACTGAGAAGGCCACAAAGTTGATTTACAATTTTAAATATACATTTTAATATGTTTAATGAGCCTGGGAAGTAGTCGTCCTCACTGCTAAGGATCACGCATGGTCCTCAACCATGCCACTGGGACTGGGAACTATTGATGCGCCCTGGGTGCTTGAGAGTGGCACTGCCCATTGGGCACCTTGGCACTTCCCACTGGGCACCGGGCTATCTGGGGTTGGGAATGTGACTCATCTCTCTGTTCTGTGTACATTTGTACACAAAATACAGATCTGCAATGGTGCCCTCTAGCTGTGAGCAGTTTTCTGGCAAGAATAGATTTCATCTGCTCCCTCTACTGGCATGAATCACACTTTGCCTCTTATTTTGCATGAAGTAGCATAACATCATGTCCTATTTTACCATTTTGATCCCAAGTGCTGGGTGGATTTGAAACTGGGAGTGTCTCAGATCCAACTTTTAGACCTGTTCTCAGGTGCCCCCATAAGCACTCTGCCTGCAAAAGTATCAGCAATTCTGAATTGCGCTGCGGAAGCCTGCGGAAGTGGGGCTTAATGCATCTCCGATCAGTACCTTCACCTGCATATGTGCAGAAAAAATGATAAGAATGCTGTTCCCCTGCCACATCCCTCTCATACAGGATAATGCTTCGCCAGGCCCAAACAGACATTGCCCTACCCCCACAACATTATGAACCCCTTATCCCCCCACCTCCTTCACTACCCAGACTGAATGTTTTTGAATACGGATATGAATGTGCAAGGTGATATATTTTGGGAGATTGAACCAGGCAGGACTTAATCAGTTAATGTTAGGGCATTGGGGAGAGTTATAGAACAAAGAGATCCAGAGATACAGGTTCATAGAGTCCTTGAAAGTGGAGTCACAGATGGACAGAGTGTTGAAGAAGGTATTCAGCATGCTTGGTTTCATTTGTCAGACATTGAATACAGGAATTGGGATGTTTTGTTGAAGTTATACAAGACACTAGTAAGGCCACATTTGGAATACTGTGTAAGTATATTATTAAACTAGGAAGAGTGCAGAAAAGTTTAGTAGGATGCTATTGGGACTTGGTGGTTTGAGTTAAAAGAAGTTGCTGGATAGACTGGGACTTTTTCCCTAGAGCATAGGATACTTAGATCTATAAAATAATAAAGAATATAGATTAGCAAGATAGTCAACATCTTTTCCCTAAGATAGGGGAGTTTAAAACTAGTGGGCATAGGTTTAATGTGAGAGGGGAGAGATACAAAAGCGTCCAGAGTGGCATTTTTTTCAAACATGGGTTGGTGAGGATCTGGAATGAGCTATCAGAGGTAGTAGTAGAGGCGGGTACAATTTTGCCTTTTAAAAAGCAATGAGACAGTTACATGGATAAGATTGGTATAGAGGAATTTGGGTCAAATGCAGGCAAATAGGACTAGCTTAATGGTAAAAACTACGGGACAGACAAGTTGGGCCAAAGCACCTGTTTCCATGCTGTAAACCTCTATGACTTAAAATGCATGTTATTAAAGTGGTTGAGTTATGTGAATGAAAAACATATTTTCTGGTACAATGCTCTGGTTGCTTTGTTCTGCAACACCCCCTAATTTATGCGATTTATATTTCCATTACCTAAAGTTTTTTCTTGATAAAGTCTATTAATTTATGAATAGCCTTACCAAATCTACTACCCTTACACTGGAAGTGTTAACTTTCTATAATTTCCACGAGGGGAGAGAAAGTGTTCTCCAATCTCATGATGTGATTATAGTAAAAACACTAGAGACGAGGCAAGAATGTCTGTTTATGCTATTTCTCTGGACTTCCTATCAATGATGCACTGAAGACAAGGAAGGAGAATAAAAATGCCCCATGAAGATATTTTATTCCACTGGCCTACACAGCATTTCAATTAGGTCCTAATATCGATTAGACAATAACTTACTCATGGGAAGAGGATAACCAGGGAAAGAATAGGGTCTGTTAGGGACTAAGGAGGCAATCTGTGGTTGGGCCAGAGGACATTGGTAGAGTGTTGAATGAATACTTCACATCCATCTTCACTGAAGAGAATGTGGACAATAGAATGGAATTCAGGGAGAGACTGTGAGGTTCTTGAATAAATTGACATAAGCAACACAAGGTATTGGCGGTGTTGACAGTCTTAAAAATGGGAAGGCGATGTCCTCATGGTATTAGGGGAAGCGATGGCTTAGTGGTATTATCGCTAAACTATCAATCCATAAACTCAGCTAATGTTCTCAGGACATCCCGCCACAGCAGATGGTGGAATTTGAAGTCAATAAAAAATATCTGGAATTAAGAATCTACTGATGACCATGAAATAGTTCTCGATTGTTAGAAAAATCCTTCTGTTTCGCTGATGTTCTTTAGGGAAGGAAATCTGCCATTCCTTGCCTGGTCTGGCCTACATGTAACTCCACAGCCACAGCAATGTAGTTGATTCTCAACTGTTCTCCAAAGGCAACTAAGGACAGGCAATAAATACTGGCCAGCCAGTGACGCCCATGTCCTACAAATGAATTAAAAAAAATCTCCAGATGCAGATAATTTGTGTCCAAGGCTGCTGTGGGAGGCAAGAGAGGAAATTGCAGGGCCTCTAACCCAAATTTTCAATTCCTCTCTGCCAGGGGGAGGTGCCAGACTGGAGAACAGTTAATATGGTTCTGTTATTTAAGAAGTGTTGTTGAGGTAAACTAGGGAACTACAGACCAGTGAGTCTCAAGTCAGTGGTAGGAAAACTATTAGAGAAACTTCTGAAGGAGAGTATCTATCTCTACTTGGAGAGGCACAGTTTGATCAAGGATGGTCAGCATTGCTTCGTCAGAGGGAGATTATGCCTAACAAATTTGGCTGAATTTTATAAGGAGGTGACCAAATATGTCACGGGGGTAGTGCAGTTGATGTAAGTTGTATGGATTTCAGCAAAGCCTTTGACAAAGTAGCACATGAGAGACATGTAAAGAAGGTAAATTCACATGACATGCAAGGTAATTAGATAAAGTGGATTCAAAATTTGTTCAATTATCGGAGACAGAGGGTGATGACAGAAAGATACATTAGAGACTGGAAGCTGGTGTCACATGGCATACACAAGAATCTGTGTTAGGCCCTCCATTATTCATTATTTATGTAGATAATATTGACAATGTGGGGATAGGATTAGTAAGTTTGTGAATGACACAAAGATTGGATGGATAGTCAATAGTGAAACGGAGTGCCTTGGGCTACAAGAATATATAAACAAAATGGGCAGATAAGTGTCAGATGGGATTTAAGCCTGAAAAGTATGAACTGATATACTTTGGAAGGAGCAATTTGACAAGGAAATATTCAATGAATGGTAGGTCACTCGGAAGTTCTATGGAACAAAGGGACCTTGGCATGTTTGTCCACAGATCTCTGGAAGTGGAAGGGCATGCTAGTAGGGTAGGGAAATAGGCATATGGGATACTTGCCTTTACCAGTTGAGGCATGAATTACAAAAGAAAGGAAGTCATGGTGGAGTTGTATAGAACTTTAGTGAGGCCACAGTTAATGTACTGTGTGTGCAGTTCGGTCACCACATTATCAGAAGGATGGATTGCACTGGAAGGGATGCAGAGGAGATTCATTTGGATGCTGAACAGAGGTTGGATAGGCTCAGTTTGTTTTTGTTGGAACAGAGGATACTGAAGGGGTGATCTGATTGAGGTGTACAAGATTATGAGAGAAATGGATATCTTAGATTAGGAGTAGCTGTTCCTCTTAGCTGCAGGGTCAGTCACAAGGGAACATAGATTCAAGGTGAAGGCAAGGGGTTTAACGGAAATGTGAGGAAAAACTTTTTTACCCAGACAGTGGTGATGGTCTAGAATACTCTGCCTAGGAGATGGTAGAGGCCGGTTGCCTCACACGTTTTAAAAAATATCTGTATGAGCACTTGGCATATCATAACATTCAGGGCTATGGGCCAAGTACTGGCAGATGGTATTAGGTGAGGGTTCAGGTATTTTTAATGTATCAATGCAAACCCAATAAGTTTCTCTAATTCTTTGACTTATATGTATTAGAGAATTGGAGAGTATCAAGGAGCATCTTTTCAATGACATTGAAGTTAAACTTGAAGTTTATTTATTAGTCACAAGTAAGGCTTACATTAACACTGCAATGAAGTTACTGCGAAATTCTCCTAGTTGCCACACTCTGCGATTTTGCTACTCACAGGAAGTGGGTGAATTCAATTTCATCAGGCGAGGACTATTTGCTTACTTATGCATGTTTTTTATGAGTTGATTGAAGAATGACTCTTTTTCATAGTCTTTGTAGAACTCTTCTACTGTCTCTTGGGACATCTCAACTGATTTAATTGCAGAGATTATAAAACCTGCTTGTTGGATCTTGACTATGATAGCATCTAGGGTTAAAAAAAGATAATACAATAGTTCTTTTTATGCTGTTCCTAGTAAATGCAATATATATGTGGCCCTGTATCATGGACACAGTTCTAGGCATTTCAGTTGAAAAACAAAATCATGAATTTTAATTACACTATTTAACTTTACTTAAATTAAATGACTGCATCATCTTAATGCAGAGGATATAGGAGCAGAACTTGCGCTCAAGATCAAACAATATGCTGGGGTTATAAATTATTTGATAAAGGCAAGATACTGTGGATACTGGAATCTGAAACAAAAACAGAAAATGCTGGAAAATCTCAGCAATTCTGATAGCTTCTACGAAGAGAGAATAAGCCAATGCTTTGAGTCAGGTCTGGCGAAGGATCATTGAAACATTGATGCTATTTTCTCTCCACAGAAGCTGTCAGACCTGCTGAGATTTTCCAGCATTTTCTGTTTTTGTTGCTAATTGTTAGGTTCAATCTCACTTAGTTGTCAGAGAAGGAGAGAGAGGGATGGAATTGGTGAAAATAGAGCAGAGTTCTGCAGGGTAAACATAAACAAAGTCTTGAGTCTTCCTATTATTTACTTTCAAGATATTCTGCAGGGGTTATATTACCAAAATTTGGCAAAGTATCGGTTCCATCAAGAAAACTGTGGTGAATCTCGCCTCCCTATTTCATCCACCATGACTGAACTTAATCACACTAGTCATTGGGGAGCTGTGTCATTTGCTCCATAGCTACTGCAGAGACAGCAGCTAGGAAGCCAGCATCGAGATTTTTAGAGACAGCTCTCATCTGACTGCTCGATGGAGTGCAGCAGAGGCAGAACGCACTCTATCCCTACTCCAGGAGGTCTCCATCAAGGACACCATCAGGCCTGGGATGAAGCGGCAACCCTAGAGATTGCAACTTCACTGCAGAAAAGGACATGGCAAGATGATGACCAATCTTCTTCACTCAGTCAGGGTAGTGAGCCTCATGCAGACTTTTTCCAGACCCTCTCACATATCCTTTGCAGCTGCACCTTCGTCTTTCATCCAGCCAGTTTAAGCTTTTCCAAAATTGTCCCCCTCCCTCCAACTACCATGACGTCTCTACAGTGTGAGCAATGTACTGCTAAGAATTGAATTGAAAGATTCTACATTCTTGTAGGTCATTCTTTGGTCTTCCAAAAGGTTTTTTTTTGTCTCCAGACAGTGCAACAAGATTTAGCTCTGAATATTAAACTGGCCTGATGCACTCCTCACAGAATTATCATTTATCACTCTGGCAATAATATTCATCTTGACAAGACAGGGCTGAATCTTGAGAGGTCAGCAATTAGCTTTTCAAGCAATTCCCTAAAAGGCAGTCTCATTCTTCAGAGTCTTAAATGCTGTGCAGTTAGGCAGCCTTGTATGAGAGAAAACTCAAAGGGTGGGAAGGAAAGCAAGAGTGTCTTTCTTCAGGGCCTGCCCTTTGCAGATGGGGAAGGGGCGATCCTGTAAGGTAGAAAGCTTCCCCTACCCGCTTGATGCCAACTGCAGTAAACCCATTTTCTCTATCTTCCTCCCACCCCTCCATAACTTGGTCAAATTTCCCTGCCCAATACCCCAGACTTCCCTATCTTTGATATCTATGGGGCCTTCATCTTCTTTGTTTTATTCCCATCGATGCTCAGTAACGCATTCTTCCGACAGAGCTGCCGGTAATCAGTTTGGTTATCAGCTGCCAAGGGAATTACTTCTTTCCCAGTCAAGTGTGGAAGTCCTGCACTTCCCTTTGGCTGTCTGCAGTGCATTATGTCTGTGGGGTGGCCTGGCAATAAGTAGGTTGGCTCCACACCGACTTTGCTGGGCCATTGTTGGTAAATTCTTAGCTCAGCCAGATAGGCCAATGTCCCACCTGCAGATTGATCTTCTCCCAGTTCAAGCCTTGCTCTCCTGATTACTCTCTTGCTGATTGCTCCCCTCTTCTGGTTGTTCTCCATCCAATCACATTTCCTTTAACCTGCTACCATTAATGCCACCACACAAAGTTAAAAAACCCTATCGCCAGCAAGGTGCTTGAAAGCACCAAGCAAGTGTTCACAGCTCATAAATCTTGTTTAAAGGAGACAAAAGATCCAATATTGGGTGTAGACACATTGATTTTCCTTTTTTTAAATGTATTCATTCATGGGATTTGGGCAATGCTGGTTATGCTGGCCTTTATTGTCCATTTCTGATCGTCGATCCCTAATACCTGTGTGAGGAGGGAAGAGGTAGAGGGGCAGCTATTGCATCTTCTGTAATTGCATAGGAAGGTACTGTGGAAAGGGGATGAAGAATTGGGGTTGATGGAGGAGTAAACATCCTCTGCCAACCTGATCTGTTCCTTTTTATTCAAAAAATTTATTGTTTCAATGCAGTTCGTTGACCTTTAACGGCTGCCATATTATAGGAAGGACATGAATGCACTAAAGGCGGTGCAGAGGAGATGATCTGGGATGCTGCATGGGATGGAACATTTAAGTTATAAAGAGAGGTTGGATAGGCTTGGGTTGTTTTTGTTGGAGCAGAGAAGAGTAACGGGTGACTTGATTGAGGTGTTCAAGATTATGAGGGGCATTGGCAGGGTGGATAGGGAGCAGCTGTTCCCCTTAGTTGAAGATTCAGTTATGAGGGGACACAAGTTAAAAGTAAAGGATGGGATGTTAAAGGAGGGATTTGCGGAAAAACCTTTTTATTCAGAGGGTGGTGACGGTCTGGAATGCACTCCCTGGGAGGGTAGTGGAGGCAGGATTCTTCACATTCTTTAAAAGGTACTTGGATAAGTACTTGGCATACTATAACATTCAAGACTATGGACCAGGCGCTGGCAAGATGTAGACTTGATGGGCTGAAGGGCCTCTTCTGCACTGTAGTAATCTGTGATTCTATAATACTTAACCCTATCAACTTTTGCTTCTAATATTTGTCCTGATGTGCTTACCCAGCATCCAGTTTGTGATTTTAAGAAAATACTCTTATTATTCTATGTTACTTGTTGCCTACCTCTACATTCTCTTAAAGTGACAGCTTTTAGTGCCACCAATGTGTGTTCGACGGGAAAGAAAAACTGCAACTCTTTCAATGCAATTTCAACATCACGACTCCCATGTAACTGGTTAAATGGAACATCCTCTATTTCAAATCGCGCACGTAAGCTAAGAAATAGAACAAGGAATACACATGTAAACATCTTAGCCCAGACTACAGAAATAGCATAGCTGGCTAGATATTCCAGAAACTTCTGCTTCTTTGAACTTCCACAAGGAAAGATTTTCAACTCCACAGGTTCATCTTATAGGAAGATTAAGCTAAAGGCTCTCTCTGTAGTGGATTAAAGTTTCATTGGGGTTCAATATATGCAAGATACTGCAATTTGCATTGTCCATGAGATATTCCCCAGAATCTCACAGGAATCTTTTGCGCTTCAAAAATCAGCAGCATTAAAATCACAGAGTAGTGGAGTGAAAGCATTCCATCTTAACTGCTCAATTAATGTGTCTAGGGCTCCTGAAATCAACTAGCAAAGGATCAGTTTTGCTTAAGAAATGATCTTCATTTATGAAATAAAATAAACAATCATTCTAATCTTTAGATTGTGTGCACTATCTACAAGATGCACTGTAAAAATTCACCAAAGATCCTTTGCCAGCACCTTCCAAACCTACAACCACTTCCATCTAGAAAAACAAGGGCAGCAGATACATGGAAACACTATAACATGTAAGTTCCCTTCCAAACACGCACCATATTGACTTGAAAATATGTTACTATTCCTTTGCAGTCACTGGGTCAAAAACCTGGAATTCCTTCCCTAATGGCATTGAGGGTCAACCCATAGCACAGGGACTGCAACGATTCAAGAAGCAGCTCGCCACCACCTTCTCAAGGGCAACTAGGTTTGGGCACCAGTGACATCCAATTGAATTTAAAAAAATATGAGTTGTAAAGTCTAATTCTAATGGTGTTTGCTTCCTTACCCTGGGCTTTGGAGATACTGTGGTCCTTTCTTGCTAAATAAAAATGTTTCAAGATACTCTGACAATATCAAAAGCTAAAATATGGCATCTACTGAACTACGTGATGGGCCATGTGCTACGATTACAGCTGATGAATCAATAGACCATCCCCTTATTTGCTTCATACTGGCATTTGAGGTCATCTCCAAAATGGACAAATAGCTGGGACATGCATGGAAATGTTCCAGATTTCTGGGCTGTCAAATTACACTAAGGTCAAGGAATTTCAAAACCAAATTAATTGGAAAACTGTAGGGATGGATGGTCACAACATCAAATAATGTTCCAGATGATTGGCAATTGTTAAAATCCATCATCATTATGTAAAGAGGAGGCTGTACCGTCTCCCTGACTTGACCAGTTCCCATTGGCAAGTGGCGAGCTCCAGGACATGAACTGTTTGGCTCCTGTGGGCCCCTTCAGTGGAGAGAAAGTGACGTTCTGTGCAATAACATAGAAACAATAAATACAAGTTGGCCATTTGGTCCTTCAAGCCTGCCCCACTATCCATTTTGATCATGGCTGATCATCAAATTCAAAATCCTGATCACCCCTTGCTCCCATATCCCTTTAGCTCTGAGGACTATAATAAATTTTTTCTTGAAATCATACAATGTTTTGGCTTCAACTACTTTCTGTGGTAGCGAATTCCACAGATTCACCACTCTCTGGGTGAAGAAATTTCTCCTTACCCACAATCTAAAGGGTTTACCCCTTATCTTCAAACTATGACCCCTGGTCCTGAACAAACCCACCATCGGAAACATTGAGCCCAATGCTCCCATTGCAACATGCAACTTTTCTGGTTGAGAGAATCGTGTGTTGGCCATTTTGTTGAATTCCCGGCATGTGTGTGTGTCCGAGAGTTGGAGAACAGTTGCAGTTGAAACTGCAGTGGAAACCTGCCGGAAGAGAGGTAAGTTATTTGAGTCTTTTTTTAAATGTAGTTTAAATATATTTTGCATGTGATTATTGAGCCCAGCACAGAATTTGCCAGGCCCGATAGTATTTCCCACCCAACCAGAAATACTTCATTCCGGCGGGGTTTAGAGTATCTCCCCACATTCTGGGATCTAGCAAGAGACTGTGCCGGAATGAAGGTGGAGAGCAATCAGAGCTCCCGAAGGGGTCAGGTGGTGGGAGTGGTGACCCCTTGGCATGGGCAGTGCCGGTTTGTGCACTCTGGCACTTTCCAAAGAATAAAGTGCCCATGCCCAGAGGTATCCTGGCATTACCCATCAGGCATCAGGGACTGCCAAGGGGGCAGGGTCTATTGTGAGTGGAACCTAAGGGCGATTGTTGAGGGTAGGCGTTTTCTGCTGCCACTCTGCATGGGAATTGGTCTGGGCTGGAGGGCAGTTGAGCTGGCCAGCAAACGGGGAGACTGCTGGATCGGGACCACCGCGTATGTGCAGTCTTCCTCAGCTGCCTCCAACCCCCTGGGTTTTAATGATATTCACGATATTGCACAGAATGGGGAGATTCAGATCTAAAGCTGCACTGATAAAACAGTCTTGATCTGGAACAGTTTTCCCACCAATTCAGCACTTTTGAGAGAATCGTTCCTATTCTTTCTGAATCTATCCTGTTCAATTCTTTTAGAATTTTATAAGTTTCTGTGAGAACCCCTCTCTTCTAAATTACATTGAATATAATCCTAACCAACTTAGTCTCTCCTCATATGACAGATTTGCCATCCCGGGAATCAATCTGGTAAACTTTAAGTGTGCTCTCTCTATAGTAAAGAACATCCTTCCTCTGATAAGGATACCGAAACTGCACACAATATTCCAAGCGTAGTCTCACCAACTCCCTATACAATTGCAATAAAACATCCCAATTTCTATAATTAAATCCTCTTACCGTGAAGGCCAGCATATGATTTGCCTTCTTTACAGCATCTAAGCATTTACTTTTGTGACTGATGCATGAGGACACCAAGCTCTCACTGAGTATCCACTTCTCTCAATTTACACCCATTCAAATAATAATGTGTCTTCTTATTATTGCTACCAAAATGGATAACCTCACATTTATAGACAGCAGAAGTTCTAAGAGTGGGCTGAAACAGTGCAGGGCCGTGAACGCAGGAATGTAGGCTGCAAAGGTAACTGGAAAACTCAGTAAAATTTTACAACACCAATTTTAAATCTAACCAATTTATTTGATAGTAAATTCGCAAGCTTTCGACTTTATAGCCTTCGTCAGGCAAATGCAGTGTTCTGGTCTTTCGACTTTTCAGGCTATAAAGTCGAAAGCTCGCGAATTTACTATCAAATAAATTGGTTGGATTTAAAATTGGTGTTGTAAAACTTTACTGAGTTTACCCCAGTCCAACGCTGGCATCTCTACATCAAGGTAACTGGAAGCCAGGAGGTGAGGGAAGCAGTTAGGCTATGAGGAGAAGCAGAACCACTGTGGCCTTAGGAAAGACTTCTGCTGCTGTGAACAGGACCAAGCTTATTGTATGCAATGGTCCCATCAGTGTGTTTGAGTGAGACAAGTTCAGGCTCGAGATTTTCAGCAGAATAGTCAAGTATTTGAAGAGATGAATTGTTTAATCAAAGCTACCATGGGGATAGTGTCATTCCTCATCTTAACAAATCTGTGATCGGCAAAAGGCAAATGTCAGGCTGGCTCAGAACTGACTGGATTGGCGGTGAGCTCTCAATGGTTTCTCAAATAGTGGTTGTACATAGTAAAAAAAATTTATCCCTTTAAGATAAGTTTTCATATGCATATATAAATTTATTGCAGGTGGAATCAAAGATCACTGTGCTGGAACTTTTCTGCATGCCATGTACTTAAATCCCATGTTATAGGAAATCCTTGAAAACATCACAAAAGACTCCAGACTGGTTTAATGAAATTGATACATATGCAACCTCATTAGGAACGATTTTCCATCCTTCCTTCTCACATGGTGTGTTTTCCAACAACGCAGGTGGCTTGCCATTGGTTGATGGTGGAATCTCCTGGTCCTGCTTTATGTAAAGAGTGTTTTGATTTATTAATCAGTAGGCCACCGGGTTGTGGGGTTGAGGAGGAGGGAGGTGGGTAGTGGGGTAGTGGTCGAGGAGGTATTACCATCAGTGAAATCAGAAGAACCCGCCAGTGGGAAAAGTCATAAAATTCAACCCATTGATTGTAAATGGACTGCATTCCAATTCTGGCGACAGAATACAAACTCCCCAGAAAAAAAGCTCACTCACAGGCAATAGAGAAGTTCGAAGGAGAATCCACAATTTGAGGAACAAATGGTGAACAGAGAAGGCTGGAAAAATCCAACATCTTCATCGATAGGCATGACATGCCTTTTTCAAAGAAACCAAAGAGATCTATCTCTAGATCCTCATTACATGGACCAATATTGGTAAGATACAAGATATCAAGATTCCCCTCAAAGACAAGGAAGAAATCAGCATCTGCTGGAAGCAGCATTTTGAACTATTCAATCAGAACTCCAGTGGTGGAAATGCATCCACTGTAGAACTTCCCTTGACTTGTAATCAGGAGTGAACTAGACATTAATCAACAAATTGACAACTAGTGTCAAACAGATAAAAAAAACAAAGGCATATATAAGTCTATGAGCTTAACACTGCATTCATCTGACCAGACTGTGTCAGGTCATTGATTTTCTTGTGACATCACACTTCCTTTGCTACCTCCATTCAGACTTCATTGATTTGGCAAACTAGTCTCCTCCTCCTCTTCCAGCCCTGAAGGAACAAGAATTCTCTATGAGCCTGTGCAGGCTGGAGAAGCATGTCTAGATAGACACTGGTGACTTGTGGAATGACCTTTGATCTGCATCTGGCTATTACATGGCAATATGACCAAGGCTCATTTTCTGTTCCACCAGGGCTGCTGCATATAAAAGTACTATGGACCCCCTCTTAAAATGGCATCAGCATTGCTTGAGCTGGGACTTCCATCTGTTTCCCTGGCCTACTAACAGGCCAGCTCCATTGCTTACCAGGCATTAATTGGCTGAAACAAAAATGGAAAATGCTGGAAAATCTCAGCAGATCTGACAGCACTTTGGAGAAAGAATAGAGCCAATGTTTCGATTCTGCATGACCCTTCATTGGAATTGAATTGGCTGACCCTAAGAATATTGCATTTGCAACTCTATCCCCACCATGCTCTCACCAACTCTGGGAACAGCACTTCAGGAAAGATATGAAGGCTTCAAAGAGGGTACAGAAAAAATGTACAAGAATTGTTTCAAGTACGAGGATCTTCAATTATGCGGTTGATTGGAGAATCAGTATGGTTTCCCCTTAAAGAAGACTGGTGAGCTACAGATGCAGATTGACATGTGGAAATATGACATAGTACCTATAACAGAAACCTGGCTCAAAATGGGCTGGCCTGGGTGTTAAAAATATTCCAGCATACAAGATGTTCAGGAAAGAAGAAAGAGATGGGGAGAGTGTTTGTTGGTAGTGATATAGATTAAGGAGAGAATTGCAATGCTCAGAGAATATCCCAGAGGGATGTCAAGGACAAAATCTATTGTTTAGAGCTCAGGAGCAAAACAGGTCCAATTAAGTTGTTCAGTGTATAAATGGTAGACAAGGACAGGAATTCCTAGCTTGTGGTCAGGAGGCACTTCTGGACTTGGGCTGAGGTGAGCTCAATGTATCAAGTGTCAGGAAGAGAACATTCAGAGGACAGTGATGATTGTATTGTAAGATTTAGCCTTTTGATTTGATTTGATTTAATATTGTCACATGTATTAAAATACAATGAAAGGTATTGTTTCTTACGCACTACATTAATAGAGAAGCATACCATTAATAGAGAAGAAAATGAAAGAGTGCAGAACATGTTACAGTCATAGCCAGAGTGTAGAGAAAGATCAACTTAATGCAAGGTAGGTGCATTCAAAAGTCTGATGACAACAGAGTGAGAAGTTGTTCTTGAGTGGGTCGGTACGTGACCTCAGACTTTTATATCTTTTTCCCGACGGAAGAAGATGGAAGAGAGAATGTCCGGGGTGTGTGGGGTCCTTAATTATGCTGGTTGCTTCGCTGAGGTAGCGGGAGGCTGGTTTGTGTGATGGATTGCACTAAATTCACGACTTTTTGTAGTTTCTTGCAGTCTTGAACAGAGCAAGAGCTTGCATCAAGTTGAGATACAACCAGGAAAAATGCTTCCTTTTGTTCATCTGTAAAAGTTGGTAATAGTTGTAGCTGACATGCCAAATTTCTTTAGTCTTCAGAGAAAGTAAAGGTGAGTTTTCTTAACTATAGTATCAGCATGTGGAGACCAGGATAGGTTGTTGGTGATCTGGACACCCAAAAACTTGAAGCATTTGACTATTTCTGCTTCATATCCGTTTATGTAGACAGGGGCATGTGGTCCACTGTACTTCCTGAAGTCAAAGACAATCTCCTTTGTTTTGTTGACATTGAGGGAGAGATTATTGTTGTTGCACCAGTTCACCAGATACTCTATCTCATTCCTGTACTCTGTCTCGTACTCTGAGATCCGATCCAACATAGTGGTATCATCAACAAACTTGAAAATTGAGTTGGAGGGGAATTTGGCCATACAGTTATAGGTGTTTAAGGCATATAGCAGAGAGCTGAGAACACAGCCTTGGAGGCACCTGTTTTGAGGATGATTGTGGATGAGGTATTGTTGTCTATCACTGACTGCGATCTGTGGGTCTTTTTTTATATACCATGAGGTTGTAGTGAAAGTAGAGGTAATTCAGACACTGATGATACTGAGAAAAGTGAGCGTGAAAATTGAGCAGGCACTAGCCATAGTTTTTCAGTCTTCCTTCGACTCAGGGGTAGTGCCAGAGAAGTGGCAAATTGCAGAAGTTGGACATTTATTCAAAAAGATAACCCCAGCAACTACAGGCTAGCCAGTTTAATTTCAATGGTGGCCAAACTTCTAGAAACAATAATTAAGGACAAAATTAATAGTCATGTAAACAAATATAAGTTAATTAAAGAAAGACAGAATGGATATTTTGTGTTTAACCTCCTTGTTTAAGGTTTTTGAAGATGCAACAGCAATAGTTGATGAGGGTGAAGTTGCTGATATGGTATAGATGAATTTCCAAAAGGCATTGATACATTACCATCCAACAGACTTCTGAGAAAGTCTGAAGAAAGTCTTTCTAAGGAAAGATATGCTGTAATCCAAGAATGTTAACTAGGTTGATCATAGGTATGGAGGGACTTTCTAATGAGGAAAGATTGAGTACATTGGAAAGATATACTCCTCATCCACTAATAGACGAGTTGGTGGAATGGACAAACAGGTGACAGATGAAGTTCCATGCAGAGAAATGAGAAGTGTTTCATTTTGAAAGAAAGGACATAAAGTGCTAATATACACTAAAGGGCACAACTCTAAAGGAGCTGCAGAGGACCTGGGTGAATATGTGCATACATCTTTGAAGATGGCATGCCAGATTGAGAGAATAGTTAAAAAGGCATACAGTATCCCTGGCTTTATGAATAGTCATGATGTGGAGATGCCTTGTGAACAGAACTCTCACTTATCTGACGAAGGGATAGATTTCCGAAAGTGAGTGGCTTTTGCTACCAAATAAACCAGTTGGACTTTAAGCTGGTGTTGTGAGACTTCTTACTTCATGACCTACTAAATAAAAGTCTGAAACAGGCACTCCAGCTGCTGAAGAGCGTGTTCCGAGCTTCCAACAGCTCTCTGACTCAGATCAATGGTGGGGTGGAAGGAGGGAAACAAGCCTGATCATTCTCTGGTTGGGTGGGGGAGGGGGAGGGAAGTGAGGCCAGATTGTTGTCTGATGGTGGCATGGGGGAAGGAGAAGGCGGGTCATATATTCCTCTGGGGTGGGGGGTGAGTGAGGCCAGGCCATTTTCGGGGTGGGGGGGGTATGAGTGAAGCCAGATTGTTATTGGGGAGGAGGGAGACGGGTAAGATGTACATCAGGCAGGCATGAGGGGTGCAGATGGGTCTCTGGTGGGGGAGGCAGATATATCTCTGGCGGGGGCATGGGGAGGTTGGGGGTTTTGCTGCCACTCTGTGGGTGATTGGTCGGGTGGGGGAGAAGGGGGAACAGGGTGGTAATTAGTTTGGATAGTGTGGGGTGGATAAGGGCGACAGTGTGTGTGTGGGTAGTGGGAGGGAATGGATGAGGGGGAGAGTGATGTGTGTGGGTAGTGGGGGGAATGGATAAGGGGCACAGTGATGTGTGTGGATAGCAGGGGGCAGATGGATAAGGGGGAACAGTGATGTGTGTTGGTAGTGGGGGGGATGGATATGGGGGACAGTAATGTGTGTGGGTAATGGGATGTGGATAAAGGGGGACAATGATGTGTCAGGACCACCATTCCTGCTTTTCACTCCTGGGCCTCTCTCTTCACTTTCTGTAGTCCAGGAGCAATCTGACATGGGCGCCCTTTTACAAATTTTTTTCTAACTGCACATGCACAGTTCAGAGCTCCAATCATTTCAGCCATGCTAAGCCCCGCCCACAGTATGAATGGGACTGGAATTTTTTTTCCCAGCTGAGTGTGTATGGGGATATCTGAATGCAGATTTCCAAATCGGATCTGCGTTACACCCAGATTCAGCACTTAGAATGAAAATGGTAAAATTGGGCCGATAAAATACAAAAGGAAGGAGGTGATGCTGAATTTGTAAAAGACACTAGTTTGGCCTCAACTGAAGTATTGTATCCAATTCTGGGTGTCATGCTTTAGAAAAGATGGCATTGGAGCAAGCGAGGAAGATTCAAAAGAATGGTTCAAGTGATGAGAAAACTAAGAAGATAGATAGAAAGTTTGAATTGTTTTCCTTGAAGATAAGAAGAATGAGATGAGTATTGATAGAGATATTAAACATCAACCTGAACAGATAGCGAGAAACTTCCTACTCATGAAAAGATTAACAATCAGAAGCCACAAATTTAAAATAATTTGCAAAAGAAGGAAAAGCAATATGAGAAAAGTTTCTTTTACCCAGTGAATGGTTAAGGTCTGGAATGCGCTGGCTAAGAACATAGTGATGCAGGCTTAATCCAGGCATTAAGAGAAGTAGACTGTTATTTGTGAAATAACAACATGCAGGATTATGGGGAGAATGAAACAAAGTAAATTGTACTTTCAGAGGCCTGATGTAGACATGATAGGCCAAACAGCCACCTTCTGTACTGTAAAATTTCTGTGGGTGGGATTTTCTGAGTGCCTTGTCTCAGCAAAGTGTATACAATGGCAGATGTGGCCCTCCATTGGCTGGCGATGGGATCTTCAGTCCCGTAGTTGTCAGCAGGATTTCCCATTGTTTGCATTTCCTGATGCCAGAGAATCTATGGCAGTGTTCACCATTGGTGGGGCCAGAGGACCCTGCTGGCAGGAATGGCTGGAAAATTTCAGCCAGTGAAGTGTTCAAATTCATGAGGAGTTTAGACAGACTATGTAGAGAGAAACTGTTCCCATTGATTAGAAGGTGATGAATCAAAGGACTCCATTTCAGGTGAATTGGCAAAAGAATCAATAGCAACATGAGCTAAAATTATTTTATGCCATGAATGGTTCAGATTTGGAATGAACTATTGACAATGTGGTGGGGGCAGATTCAGGCAGGAGCTTCAAAAGGGGTCTGAATAAACAGCTGAAGAGAAAAATTTTCAGGGCTATAGGAAAAGGATGAGAGTGTGGGATTACCTGAGTTGTTCTTGCAGATCTAGGCTAAATAACTTAACCATTCTATAATTCTATAACATACAAACTCACAAGAATATTTTATCTGATCTTCCTGTCAGTTAGAGAAGTCTAGAAAATATGAGCTGGATTTTATACTTCTGGCTGTATATGGCCTGCTCCTGCCCTCACCACAATTATAACATTGGCTGGGCTGGCGTTGAGTATGTCCAGCCAGTGGGCAGATGTTCAATTAATATACACTAAGGGCCTCATCCCGCTATTGCTGGGATTTAACTGGCAGCAGGGTGGCCAAAGTCAGGTGGCCAGCTCAAAAGGTTTTCCTGCATAGCATAGTGGTGGGCATGGGGAGGGTGCTAAATATGTCCCTGATTCATTGGAGGGCCCTGTGAAAAGTCTTAACTCCCTTATGTTGCCCTACCCCAGTGTCAAACCCCACCTCCATCCCCTTCTCTGAGATTTGGCAACTTGGCTCCACACATGCATCCAAATCCAATCCAACACTGCATGCCTCACCCCATACTGCACAGCTGCTGGCCTCTGATTGGCTGGAGCTCTCTGAGGCCTAGATTCCTGATCAAGAAGAGTGAAAATCCCACTTCCAGTCTATTAATGGCTGTCAAATGTCATGTGGGTTGGGGGGGGCAGGTGCTGCTGATGTTCTTTGGCAGACTATCCCAGCTAAGTGGGAAATTTAGTGCCTCATATTTTATCTGATTTGTCCCTGTGATAATCACAAAACATAAAATCATCTCATCAAGTGTCCTACCTTAATGGATATTCCTCCTTTGCTTTCACAAGATCATGAGGTCCTAGTAAATTTCTCCAATGTTTTATTGCATTGTCTCTCATCAAAGCTAATACCAATATTGGACCACTGTAACACAAGCACATTAAAAATGACTACTTTTCAATCTTGAAGAATTAAAAACTAAAAAGCAACATTTTAATTAGTACTTTAAATTCACTAAGATGATGGTACAGCGCCTAGTTATGTGTTTAGGTGAGAGAACTGGGATCCCAGTTGTTAAATAAAGAAGAATGGTATTTTGATAGAGACATTGAAAATGAAGTATTTTGAAAAAAAATAAGGAAAGCAATTTTCTCTTGTCAAAAAGGAGCGAATTGTCTCAAATCAGGACAATTAGTAAGATTTTACAAACCCAGAGAAATCGTGGGGGTTTCAGGTAGTGTGACATGAACCCAAGATCCTGGTTGAGGCCATCCTCACATGTGTGGAACTTGGCTATCAGTTTCTGCTTGGCGATTCTGCATTGTCGTGTCTTGAAGGCTGCTTTGGAAAATTGTTACTCGACAATCAGAGACGGAATGCCCTTGACTGCTGAAATGTTCCCCGACAGGAAGGGAACACTCCTGCGTGGTGATTGTCAAGCAGTGTTCATTCACCCATTTACATGGCATTTACATAGTCTCGCCAATGTACTATGCCATGGGACATTCTTTTCTGCAGCATATCAGATGGATAACATTACTTGAGTCGCACGAGTATGCACTATGTACCTGGTGGACGGTATTTTCATGTGAGATGATGGCATACATGTCAATGATCCGGCATGTCTTGCAGACGTTGCTGTAGCAGGGTTGTGTGGTGTCGTGGTCACCGTACTCGTGAAGGCTGGCTGGTTTGCTGCTAATTGGGTACTGGATGATGAAGAGTAATCTTTCTGCCGTGTCCTGTATTTGCCTTCTGAGAAGGTTGGTGCGGCTTTTCACTGTGGCAAGCTGGATTTGTCGATCGATGAGTCAAGTGCCATACTCTGTTCCTGCAAGAGTGACTTTCAGTGACTGTAGATGTCTGTTGCCCTCCTCCTCATCTGAGCAGAATGAGGAGGAACGCAACAGACACTTATAGATGCTGAAGACGCTGTTGTAAGAACAGGATATGGTGTTTGGCTCATTGATCAACAGTTTCTACGCGCCACAGTGAAAAACTGCACGAACCTCCTTAGGAGACAACATGGGATACTGCCAAGAGTACCCTTCATCATTCAGTACTTCCCTGAGTGGAGAAGCTATGATATCATTTTTGGAATCTTCAACATGTCAACATAAAGATGAATATCTCACTAAGGCCATCCCCACACCCCCACTACTTGCCTTCAAACAATCACACAACCTCAAGCAGACCATTTTTCACAGCAAACTACCCAGTCTTCAAGAAAACAGCGGCCATCGCATTGCACAACCCTGACACAGCAACCTCTGCAAGATGTGCCAGATCATTGACATGGATGTCATCATCTCACATAAGAATCCATCCACCAGATACATGGTACATACTCGTGTACTCGGCCAATGTTGTCTACCTGATACACTGTAGGAAAGGATATCCTGGAGGCATGGTACATCAGACCCTACAGCAACGGATAAATGGACACCACTCAACAATCACACGGCAAGAGTGTTCCCTTCTTGTTGGGGACCACTTCAGCAGTTGAGGTCATTCAGCTTCTGAACTTCGGGTAATTATTCTCTGAAGTGACCTTCAAGACACATGACTGCAGAATTGCTGAGCAGAAAGAGATAGTAAAGCTCCGCACATGGGGATGGCCTCAACCAGGACCTTGGGTTCATGTCAAACTACTTGTAATGCCCATGACTTGAGACAATTCACAGATCTTTAACCTGTGCTTAACCGTCTCTCCACTAACATTGTTTGTACCTGTAAAGACTTGATTACCTGTAAAGACTTGTATTCCAACCATTATCTTGAAATGAAGTCCAGTCTATATATGTCTTGTTTGGGAACCCCACTCGCAACTTACCAGATGAAGGAACAGCGCTCCGAAAACTCCTGCTACCAAATAAGTCTGTTGGACTTTAACCTGGCATTGTGAGATTTCTTACTGTGCCCACCCCAGTCCAACGCCAGCATTTCTACATCATGGCAAAAAGGAGGACATAAAAAACATAGAAAATAGGAGTAAGAGTAGATCTTTGACCTTTCAAGCCTGCTGCAACATTCGATATGATTGTGACTGATCCTCTATCTCAATCCCAAGCTCCCACACTCTCTCCATATCTCTTGATACTTTTGGACTCTAGACATCTATCTATTTTCTTCAATAATATATTGTTAAAGGCATGGGCTAATGGTAAATGTTGGGCTGATAAAATCCCAGGAAGGAAACTTGACACAATTGCCCTCACAGCTTTGTATAGTATGAGGAGAGGATTTGAAATCCAGAAATGATGTCATAGAATCATAGGACCTCTACAGTGTAGAAAGAGGCTCATTGAGTCTGCACCGA
This sequence comes from Sphyrna mokarran, assembly GCA_024679065.1. NCBI lineage: Eukaryota > Metazoa > Chordata > Chondrichthyes > Carcharhiniformes > Carcharhinidae > Sphyrna > Sphyrna mokarran. The sequence continues at coordinate 82,321,585 of JAGIQG010000007.1, read as the reverse complement.
CTCTTACCCAGGCCATATCCCTGTAACTACAAGTATTTTACCCCACTAATTCCCCTACCCTTTATAGAATTGCTGTTTTAAGAAGTTTGGTCGTATCTGAAAGACTTACCAAGAATGGAATGGTATATTAGAAGCTCATTTCGCTCCCAAGCCATTATATTTCAGATTTTATAAACTCGACCAATTCGAAGGGGAGTCTATTGCTCAGTTTGTGTCAACTCTGAAGAGACTGGCAAAGCACAGTGAGTTGAATAGGATGCCTTATAGAACTGACTGTTTTGTGGTCTCCGATTCAATGCCATTCAGTTGAGGTTATTAGCTGAAAAGAATTTCAAATTTAAATCCCCTTTGGAGATCACAACTTTTATGGAGTTAGGTCACCAGAGAAGCAGCACTATTGGGTGTCAGTGCCCAGGTAGTGGAAGCCCCAGAGCGTTCAGTGTTGGGTGTCAGTGCCTGAGTGCACAAGATCCATAGAATTCAGTGCTGAAAGCGCAATTCTGCTACCAGGAAGTCAAACTGTTGGACATAAGAGGCCGAATGTTGCAAATGCAAGTGAATTGGTCACATTGCATAGAACTGCCGTGTGCAGCTAAATCCAGAGAGAGAAAAACAAAAGATCTATGTTGCCACTCATAGAGAAGATAGGGAGTCAGTGGATCTGCAGGAGAAGCAGACAGTCCAGAGAAACAACAGACAGTATGTGTGAAACCAATCATTTCTGGGTTGTCTCTGAACTGGAAGGGAAAACCATTAAAATGGAAGATGATATAGGGGTATTGTTGTCCTGATATCAGAATCAGTATTCAGGGAGAAGTTAAAAGCCCCACCAAGATCACATATCTTAAGCCCCACATAAGATCACATATTTGCCAAGATCGCATTGCAAATATATATACAACAAATGGTACCCATCAAGGGTTATGTGAAGGTATAGTTTAAGGACCAATTTGCAGAATTACCACGATGTGTGATAAAAGATGATTACATCCTGTTATTCCGATGCTCTTGTTTACAGAAGTTGAAACTGAATTGAGGCTATCAATAGGCTGTCGGATGCGAACGCAAGATTCCAAAACATTTTGAGAAAATTTAAAGATTTCTTTTAAGAAAGTCTTGGAACGATGAAGGGTGTCGAGGTTAAATTATGGCTGAAGCCAAATGCTTGTTCAAAAAGTTTAAATCTGGTCTGATAATGTTTGTCACCGTAGTCCGAAGGTGGAGGCTGAATTGGAATGACTGTTGAATCTGGGCGCATTGGAACCAGTGACCACTAATGAACCACCAATTGTTCTGGTTCTGAAACGAGATGGATCGGTGAGGATTTATGGGAATTTTAAAGTCACAGTCAACTTAGCCCTGTGTGCGGACCAATACAGAAGAACTTGGAGCAGGCATATGCCAAATAGTCCTTCGAGCCTGCTCTGCCATTCAATAAGATTATGGCTGAGCTTTTCATGGACTCAGCTCCACTTATCTGCCTGCTTACCATAACCCTTAATTTCCTTACTGTTTAAAAATCTATCTATCCTTAAAAACATTCAGTGAGGCAGACTCAACTGCTTCACTGAGCAGGGAATTCCACAGATTCACAATCCTTTGGGTGAATAAATTCCTTCTCAACTCAGTCCTAAAACTGCTCCACCTAAATCTATGGGTCCTAGTTCTAGTTTCACCTGCCAGTGGAAACTTATTTAGTCTTATCTAGTCCCTTCATAATCTTATATTTTTCTATAAGATCTCTCCTCATTCTTCTGAATTCCAATGAGTATAGTTTCACTGTACTCAGTCTCTCCTCTCAACTTGGGATCAAACTAGTGAATCTCCTCTGCATCCCTTTTTCACTATTAAATAATAGTCCATTTGACTATTATTCCTACCAAAATGGATGACCTCATACTTATATCCACTTCTTCTCATCGAGGACCTATTCAATGGCCTGGCAGGAGGGAAGAAATTTTCCAAAATGGACCTATTGCAGGCCTATTTGCAGATGGGGTAGTGAAAGATTCACAGCTGCCACCAATGATGGTCACACATAAGGTCTGTTCTGCTTTAAGTGACCTTCTTTTTGGCATTACATCAGCTCTGACCCTTTTACAGATGAACCAAATACCACCTACCTTTATAATCGAACTACCTCTGTCATATAGGGGAATATTATGCATGTAGGCAGCTCAATTATAAAGATAGGCATTGATGTTGTCAACCTACTTGTACAAAATCGACCCAAAAAACACGGCAATGCAGATTCTCTGTCAAGGTTGCCTTTGCCTGGGGATAAAGATGCTCCCAGCTGAAATCTGAAGATGATGTACTTCACACAAGGTGAAGTTTTAGTAACTGCTAATCTGGCATGGAACACTATTTGGAAAATTTACAATTATGAGCCAGGTAGTAGAAGACCTAGTCCTGAGAAGGGGATTGATTAGTAGGAACCACTTGGAGTTTCAATCATAAATGTCCCGAAGATGGGAGTTGTCCATATTGAATAATTGTTTACAACAGAATATGAGAGTTGTCATTTCCCCATCATTAAGAGGAAAGGTACTGGAACAGATGCACCAACGGTACCCAGGGTGATGTAAATGAAACAAATAGCAAGAAGCTATTTTTAGCAGCTGAATGTTGATGCATTAATTGAAGAAAAGGTGGGATCATGTGAGCCCTGCACCTTGATACAAAAGGCACGCCCTTGTCGTTGGTCCCTAACTGCTTCAAGAAAACAACCATCATCCTAGTACCAAAGAAAAGCCAAGCAGTGTGCTTTAATGACTATCGGCCATTGGCTCAGACATCCATCATTATGAAGTGCTTCAAAAAGCTAGTCATGGCACAAATCAATTCCAGCCTCCCGACTGCCTGGACCCATTACAGTTCACCTACACCACCAGACACCATCTCCCTGACCTTGCATGCAACCTTGGAACACCTAGATAACAAATACACCTCGGTCAGGCTTCTATTTATCGACTATAGCTCAGGATTCAACACCATTATTTCTACAAAACTCATCTCCAAACTCCATGGCCTGAGGCTTGGCTCTTCTTCTGCAACTGGATCCTGAACTTCCTAACCCAACGTCCACAATCGGTAAGGGTAGGCAACAAGACCTACTCCACGATCATCCTCAACATCGGTGCCTCACAAAGCTGTGTTCTCAACCCCCACTACACTCCTTATAAATCTATAACCTTGTGGCCAAATTCCTCTCCAACTCAATTTTTAAGTTTGCTGACGATACCATCGCAGTGGATCGGATCTCAAACAATGACGAGACAGAGTACAGGAATGAGATAAAGAATCTGATGAATTGGTGCGGCAACGATAATCTATCCCTCAATGTCAACAAAGTGTTGACATTGTCAACAAAGTGTTGACTTGAGGAAACACAGAGGAGAACATGTCCCTGTTTACATCATAAGGGATGAAGTAGAAAGAATCAAGAGCTTTAAGTATTAGGTGTCCAGATCACCAATAACTTATTCTGGTCCCCACATGCTGACACTATAGTAAAGAAAGCGCACAAATGTCTCTACTTTCTCAGAAGAGTAAGGAAATTTGGCACGTCAGTTACGACTCTGACCAACATTTACAGATACATCATAGAAAGCATTCTTTCCGGTTATATTGTGAAAGTTAAGATGTTTAGAGTAGAAAAACATTGTGCCTTTTCAGTAACAACTTGCAAGGATGTTATTAGTTGCAGACCTTCAAGGCAGCTTGTCTGCTTTGAATTAATCTTTTCCTTGCCTAGGGCTCAAAACATTCTGCTTTTTGACTTTCACTGGAGGGTGAACAAGACCAGATTTTTTTCCATAACAAACACCAAAGGCAAGATATGGAGATATACCATGCAAATGAAGGATTAGCAGAAGTCAATTTTTCACCAAATAAGAGTGAAAAGCCAGGATTTAACTGGCAGATATGTATGTCAGTGAAAGATGTGAAAAATCTCTTGTTCTTGATTTGCTGTAATTGACTATAAGTGCTGAGTTGTTTCTCTGTAATATCAGAACCACTCCAGCCATTTCGATGGAGAGAGAGGGGCTGGTACTCCTTGTGCACAATTAATGAAAGACCTTGCATTGGATGCATGGTATCAGCGCTCGTTGTATTAAGTGTGCCTAAGATTGTTGATACCCAAGGATATTTGACAGTGTCACAGCTTGATATGGCTCCTGCTCTGCCCAAGACCGCAAGAAACTACAAAAGATCGTGAATGTAGCCCAATCCATCATACAAACCAGCCTCCCATCCACTGACTCAGTCTATACTTCCTGCTGCCCTAGCAAAGCAGCCAGCATAATTAAACATCCCATGCACCCTGGATGTTCTCTCTTCTACCTTCTTCCATTGGGAAAAAGATACAAAAGTCTGAGGTCACGTACCAATCAACTCAAGAACAACTTCTTCCTGCTGCCATCAAACTTTTGAATGGACTTGCCTTGCATTGATTTTTCTCTACACCTTAGCTATGGCTGTTACACTACATTTTACACTCTCTCGTTTCCTTCTCCATGAATGGTATGCTTTGTATAGCATGCAAGAAACAATACTTTTTACTGTATGTTAATACATGAGACAATAATAAATCAAAATCTAATCATTCGCCATAGAAGCAAATTCATATTGACTTTTCTGATCCAATGGAAGGGTGGATCCTCTTAATGGTATTTGGATGCTTATTCCTAGTGGTCAGAGGCCAAGGTTATGAAGTTCCCATTGGAGAAGGTGAAGATAGACAAAATTTGATTAAATATTTGCCTGTGTGACCAAAAGGAGCCACCTAAGATGGCAATTTACAACAGCACTCTGGGATAATTGGATAAGTATTGAAACAGACAGGCTGCAACACTTAAAAGAAACTGGACAGAAATAGACAGCTGCAGACAATGGAATACGCAGGATATAGGCCATCCCAAGGACAATGAATACTTTCTGGTCAAACCAAGTTGTTCATTAGACATCCCTTAATTCCTTATTTGGGAGAGAGGTATGTGATCTATGTGCCTCCAGCACCTACAATGTTGGGTACACACCCAGAGATCAGTATGGCAGCACTTGATTGGACTTGATCAATCAGGGTGATCAAGTCCTGATTGATTGATTGCAATAACCAAGAAGGCGTGAAATCAATGAGGGATAAAAGGTGCTGCACAATGGAAGAATCTCTCTCCCCGATGAACGAATGACAAGTGGTGGCCATCATCAGCAATGACCAGCACAAGGAAAGCCGCTGCACTAAAGAAGGATGGAAGACCAAAGCCAAAATACCAGTCTATGAAGTCATTGCGAGGGGAGGGCTCACTAGAGCAGTCGGTAAATAAATTTCTGACTATATACTACAAAATGCAACACATGACAATCCAGTGCTCATTGCTTGTTGATGTTCAACTGAAAACTGAGAACCATGTTTGATCTGCTGTGGCCGGAGGAGATTCGATGGGTGGTTCAAAGGGACAGATGGCCAGAGAACAGGAAATTCAAAATTGAAGACTTTCCAGAAAGGGGAGTTTGTTCTGGCCAGAAATTATATTTCATGGGGAGAATTAGATATTGGCTACCATTGTTGCACAAATGGGACTCTTATCCTACACAAAACAGACCAGGGATGAGCTGCTTTGGAGGAGACATGCTGACCACTTGGTAGTAGCATTGCATCAAGGGTGGGAAGCCCCACAAATGGCAGAACCATCCAGAATGGCCCTATTAGTGTTGCCTGAACCTAGAATTTTAGAGTCAGTATCAGCCATCCCAAAGCAGCAGCAGTGGCACCAGTCAGCTTTGACCAGTCTGTGAGGGACCTCCACAATGCACATCAGGATCTTCAGAACCCCTGGAGGCTGCTCAGGGAAAAGTTCCTGAGATGAGGAAACATGAAACTGCCATTCCCCTCATATGAAACGTCCAAATGGATTTTACGTAGTACTGGGAAATGCTTTGTGTAATTATTCTTCTTTATATGTATATATGTTTCTTCATGGTATGTGTATAGGTTTCAACTGGGGAATTTTGGATTAAAGGGGAGGGGTGTGATATATGTATATAGTGTAATTTTGGGGTTTGGGGAGCATATTGCCCCTTTAAGAATTTGGGTCAGGTAACCCCTGGAGGATTAGTTCTTCTCAGCATGAGACTCAGCCTCTTAGATCTCTCTGAGTGCCTTCTGAGGTTTCCCAACAGATAACTTTTTCGATGCGGCTTCATTCACATTGCTTGCTGAGAATTAACCATCTATTCCTGATGTTGGCTGACATCTAAGACAGCTATGTTTAGAAGTTTCATTACCTTCTTAAATATGTTATTTCCCTTTGATCTGTCATGATCTTTCTCAGTTTCTTTAGAACTGCTCTCTCAAAAATGATAAACTTCATTGCTTTACTTTAGCTTTTAGAATTTAAAAAAAACCCTTTATCCACACTTTCACTGAATTTTATTGCCCTGCCTGCCACAGAATCAGAGCAGGCATGGGGTGAACCATGGAAATGTCCATTGATTTCAGGCTGGAATGTCCAGTCTTGCTAAACATGCTGTAAAATCCTGCCCTTCATCTATGATACTTTTCCTTAAAACCTTGCATAGCTTACCCTTTGAACTACAACACCATTTAAATCACTTCAGAGTACAGAAAATGCAGGATGGAGTTTAAGAAATTAAAAGTGCAAAGAGGTGATATGAGAAAACTCTGGCTGGTAAAAGTAGGGAAAATCCTAAGATGTTCTATATATAAGTCAAAGGAAGAGGATAACCAGGGAAAGAGTACGGCCCATTAGGGATCAAGGGGGAAATCTATGGATGGAGGCAGAGGACATTGGTATTTCATATCTGTCTTCACCCATGAGAATGAGGACGTAGTAATAAAACTCAGAGACACTGTGAAAACCTAGAGAAAATTATCATAGAGAGTGATAAGGCATTAGTGGATTTAAAAATGGTCAAAGCTCAGGTTTGGATGGAGTGTGCCCCTGACTGCAGTGGGAGATGAGGGAGGAAATTGCAGGGGCTCTGAACCAAATTTTTAATTCCTCCTGGCCTCCAGAGAACAGCTAATGTGATCTCCAGGGAACTATAGACCAGTGAGTCTCATGCCTGTGATTGGGAAACTACTGGAGAACATTCTGAAGAGAGAATCTATCTCCATTTGGAGAGGCAAGGTTTGATCAAGGATAGTCAGCATGGTTTTGTCACAAGGAGGTAATGCCTAACAAATTTGATTGAATGTTTTGAGTGTGTAACCAAGTGTGTGGATGAGGGTAGTGATGATGCAGTTTACATGGATTTCAGCAAAGTCTTTGACAAAGTCTCACATGGGAGGCTTACTAAGAAAACTAATGCACATGGAATGCAGGGTGATCTGACAAGGTAGTTTCATAATTGGCTTAGTATTAGGAGACAGAGGGTGGTGATAGATGGCTGCATTAGTGACTGGAGGCCAGTGACCAGTGGCATACCACAAGGATCTGTGCTGGGTTCCCTACTGCTCATCATTTATATAAATGACATAGATGATTGTGTGGGGAGTAGGATTGTTAAATTTGCCGATGACACAAAGATTGACCAGGTGGCTAACAGTGTGGCTGAGTGTCTTGGGTTACAGGAAGATATAGACAAGATGGTCAAATGTGTGAATAAGTGGTAGATGGAATTTAACCCTGAAAAATGTGAGGGTATGGCACTTTGGAAGGAATAATTTGACAAGGAAGTATACTGGAAAAGTCTGACAAAGAACAAAGAACAAAGAACAAAACAGCACAGGAAACAGGCCCTTTGGCCCAACGAGCCCGCGCCGCTGGGAAGTTCCAAAGAACAAAGAGACCTTGACATATTTGGACATAGATCTTTGAAGGCGGAAAGGCAGGTTAATAGAGTGGTGAAAAGGCATTTGGCACACTCGCCTTTATCAACCAGGGTATAGATCACTAAAGCAGAGGGATCATGATGGAGTTATATAGAACTTTGGTAAGCCATAGCTGGAGTACTGTGCACATTATAGGAAGTTCTGGTTGCCACATTATAGGAAGGACTTGAATGCACTGAAAGGGGTGCAGAAGAGATTTACAAGAATGCTGCCTAGATGCATCATTTAAGTTATGAAGAGAGGTTGGATAGGCTTGGATTGTTTTCGCTGGAGCACAGAAGATTGAGGAGGACCTGATTGAGATGTTCAAAATTATGAGGGACATGGACAGGATGGATAGGAAGCAGCTGTTCTCCTTAGTTTAAGTATCAGTTATGAGTGGACACAAATTAAATGTGAGGGTTGGAAGTTTAGGGGCGATTTGAGAGGATGGTGACAGCCTGGAATGCACTGTCTGGGAGGGTAGTGGAGACGGGATGCCTCACATCCTTTAAAAAGTATCCGGATGAATACTTGGCATTTGGCATTCAACGTATGGACCAAGTGCTGGCAAGTGGGATTAGGTGGGGAGGTCAGGGCATTTCATGCATCAGTACAGACTTGGTGGACTGATGGGCCTCTTCTGCACTGTAGTAATTTGTGCTCCTGTGATTCCGTAAATGGATCTCTGATCTATAGCCATCCTTGCTAAATTACCGTAGGTAAACATCTGATTGAAGTACCGCCGGACTCATTAATGTGTTAAACCCACAGTTTACATTTATACAATCACTCTATCCCTTGCTTTAGTACCATTCACATTACCCTAACAGTTTAAAAATATGACCAGGATATTGCCAACAGAAACATATTACAATTTCTTGGGTTTTATTAACTGTTTTTCTTGACAATGTTCAATTATTTGTCCTCCAGGATCGCTGCTGCCTCACAGCACCAGGGACCTGAATTCAATTCCAGCCTTGGGTGACTGTTTATGTGAAGTTTGCACGTTTTCCCGTTGTCTACCTTGTGCTCCATTTTCCTCCCACAGTCCAAAGAAGTGCAGACTAGATAAGCTGGCCATGCTAAATTGTCCCTTGTCATCTGGCAAGATGTGTAGGCTATGGGGATTATTGCGTAAATAGGTGAGGTTACGTTTTTTTGCCTCTCATGATGTTACCGGCTCTGTTCTACTGGTGAAATCGGCCTTGTGCTTAAGAAGGGTGCAAGGCTGATTTAAATATTTATCAGGTAATTTAAATGTTATTAGTGAGCCCTGTGCACTATCGTTCAGGCTTACTTATCCTTACCTGCTTATTGGTGAAGATCCTCACTGCCAAGGATCATGTATGGTCCCCACCAAAGCAGACCTGATGTGGTGGCCTCGCCAACGGGACCAGAGGCCATTGAAGCCTCCCTGGGTGACTGGGGACTGGGCTGGGCACTGCCTCTTGGGATTGCATCCTACAGTGCCCACTGGGCACCCTGCACTGCTCACCAGGCACCAGGCAATGCCTAGGGGTGGGCCTAAATGGAGGGCTTGGACATGAAGGGATAGGCCCTGAAAAGGGTGGGGCCTGAATGGGGCATGCCTATGACACTTGTACACAGTGCACTATTGATACACCTGCACAATGGGGATCCTAGGGCTCAGCAGCTGGTTTTCCAATGACAATAGACTCTGCTCATTCCACCTGCTGCCAAGAATCACATCTGGGTTCATTTGTTTCTGTCTGTACAATTGTGACTGGAAGCTCACTCAAAAAATGGATGCAATTCTGTCCCATTTTCATGGTTGTAAATTCTTGGTAAGATCATCCCCTTTATGTTCTTATAGCAAGAAATTACCTTGTCATGTATTCTATAAATTCCAGTGGCAAGTTGGTTTCCTCAATTAGTGTATAAAATTTTGTCACTTGCTGTTCTGTGAGTTTAATTTCTCTTTGTCTTCCAATTGTAAATCTTGCATTTGTGATTTCCTCCAAAATCGCATCTAAAAACAGAATTGCATAAATCATTAAATTAAAAAAACATAATGGTACAAAAAGGCATAATACATGAGTTTATTTTACACATTTTTAGGTTCCATAGTCCTGTTTATCAAATATCAGTTGTGTTCCAAATACACTGGGTAAATTTTTGCTTATAAAAATATTAAAACAAAAATCCTGCAATTCTCCTTCACTAGTTTTGATAATTCCCTTTCCTTTTCCATAGAACAAAGAACAAAGAAAAGTACAGCACAGGAACGGGCCCTTTGGCCCTCCAATCTCATGCTAAAGATGATGCCCACACTAAACTTAAAAAAATTCTGCCTTTACTTGGACATACCCCTCTACTCTCTCCCTATTCACTTACTCATCCAGATGCCTCTTAAATGTTGCAACACCAGTTACAGTCCAACAGGTTTATTTGGTATCATGAACTTTCAGAGCACTATTCGTTCATCAGGTGAAATGCATGATCAGGTGCTCTTTCATCAACTGAAGGAGCACTCCAAAAGCTCGTGATACCAATTACACCTATTGGATTTTAACCTGTCCAATGCCAGCATCTTCACATCTTAAATGTTGCTAATGTGCCTTTTACACAATCTCCTCTGGCAGTAACACAGACTACGCTGAGATGCTTTGCCATCACACCTCTCTCACACTCCTCAATCACCTCATACACCAGCTCTATAGTAAATGCCACACCCTGGAAAGTAAAATGGAATACATATTCTCAACTTGCGCTCAGGACTCAGACCAGCTGCGAAACTTTGCCAAGCAGATGAGACAAGGAAACTACACCATTTACATGCACACCAAGAACAGGAAACTTGAAAAACTCGGCATCGCCACCAGCAACAACCAAGCCTCCCTTGGCACCACAGTAGAAAACAGCACTACCACAGGGAGGTCCATTGTCAACTTGTCGGACTACACGCTTCAATCAGAGGAAATCAAAGTTCTCAGCCGAGGGCTCAATTTCTGTCCCACCAGCAAAATGGACCCTATCAGTCTCGCAGCGGACACAGAGGAATTCATGAGGCGAATGAGGCTGCGTAAGTTCTTTCACAAACCCCAAGAGGCCAATAGTGAACTCAATGAGACAGCTAATGAACTAGAACAGCTGACAGAGGGATCCGCAGTGCGGCAATCAAAGAGGAAGGAATCTAATTGGGCTCCTCCAGAAGGCCGCTGCCCCCGACTGGGCATGTATGCCCATGCCATCAGGAGGTGCGTGAACACCAGATTCATCAACCGCACTTACAAGACAGTCCTGAACATCACCCAAGCACAACGCAAGGCCATCCGTGCTCTCAAGACCAACCGCAACATTGTCATCAAACCAGCAGACAAAGGAGGCGCCATCGTCATACTGAACAGAACGGACTACTGTGAAGAAGTGTACCGACAACTAAACAATGAAAAACACTACAGACAGTTACCAGCAGATCCGACCAAAGAACACACTCATCAACTCAACACTCTGATCAAAACTTTTGATCCGGACTTCAGAACACCCTCCGGGCTCTCATTCTACATACTCCCCGCATTGGAGATCTCTACTGCCTCCCAAAGATACACAAGTCAAACATACCTGGCCGTCCCATCGTATCAGGCAATGGGACTCTGTGTGAGAACCTCTCTGGCTATATCGAGGGCATCCTGAAACCCATTGTACAAAGAACCCCCAGCTTTTGTCTTGACACTATGGACTTCCTACAGAAACTCAGCACACATGGAGCAGTTGAACCAGGGACACTCCTTGTCACAATGGATGTCTCGGCACTCTACACCAACATCCCCCACAACGATGGTATTGTTGCAACTGCCTCAGTACTCAATGCCAACAACTGCCAGTTTCCAGATGCAATTTTACAACTCATCCGCTTCATCTTGGACCACAACGTCTTCACCTTCAACAATCAGCTTTTCATCCAGACACACGGAACTGCCATGGGGACCAAATTCGCACCTCAATATGCCAACATCTTCACCCACAGGTTCGAACAAGACTTCTTCACCGCACGGGATTTTCAACCAAGGCTATATACTAGATACATTGATGACATTTTTTTCCTTTGGACTCATGGTGAACAATCATTGAAACAACTGTATAATGATATCAACAAGTTCCATCCCACCATCAGACTCACCATGAACTATTCTCCAGAATCAGTTGCATTCTAGGATACACGCATCTCCATCAAGGACGGACACCTCAGCACCTCTCTGTACCGCAAACCGACAGACAACCTCACAATGCTCGACTTCTCCAGCTTCCACCCTGGACACATTAAAGAAGCCATTCCTTATGGACAAGCCCTCCATATACACAGAATTTGCTCAGATGAGGAGGATCGTGACAGACACCTCCAGACGCTGAAAGATGCCCTTGTGAGAACAGGATATGGCGCTTGACTCATCGATCGACAGTTCCGGTGTGCCACAGCGATAAACCGCATTGACCTCCTCAGAGGATGAACACGGGACACGGTGGACAAGAGTTGTCCAGTTTTGTTGTCCAGTACTTCCTCGGAGCGGAGAAGCTACGACATCTTCTCCAGAGTCTTCAACATATCATTGATGATGATGAACATCTTGCTAGGGCCATCCCCACCCCCCACTTCTTGCTTTCAGACAATCGCGCAACCTCAAACAGATCATTGTTCGCAGCAAACTACCCAACCTTCAGGAGAACAGTGGCCACAATACCACACAACCCTGCCACAGCCGGATCATCGACATGGACGACATCATCAAATGTGAGAATACCATTCACCAGAAACACGGTACATACTTTTGCAACTCGGCCAACGTTGCAAGAAAGGATGTCCCGAAGCATGGTACATTGGGGAGACCGTGCAGACACTACGACAGCGGATGAATGAACATCGCTCCACAATCACCAGGCAAAACAGTTCCCTTCCTGTGGGTGAACACTTCGGCAGTCATGGGCATTCGGCCTCCGACCTGTGGGTAAATGTTCTTCAAGAGGGCCTTCACGACACACGACAGCGCAGAGTCGCTGAGCAGAGACTGATAGCCAAGTTCCGCACACATGAGGATGGTCTTAACAGGGATCTTGGCTTCATGTCACACTATCTGTAACCCCCGTGACTTGCCTGGGTTAGCAAAAAAACCTCACTTACTGTGCTGTTTGGAGACAATATGCATCCCTCTAACCTGTGCTCAATATTCTTCCCACCCACATTGTTAGCCACTTTAAGACTTGAATAGCAGGTTAGGTGTAAGGATTTGCATTCTAATCAGCAATCTGTAAACTGTCTGTGCTGATATGTGTGCTTTTGGAGACCAGAACATCTCATTCGCCTGACGAAGGCTACAAAGGCCGAAAGCTTGCGGATTTATTATCAAATAAATCAGTTGGATTTAAAATTGGTGTTGCCAGATTCTTACTGAGTACATTCCAGGTACCCAGCATGTGCATGAAAAGCTTCCCACGCACATCTCACTTAAACTTTCCCCCCTTCTCTCCTTGAATCTGTACCCCTTTGTAATTGACACTTCCACCTTGAGAAAAAGCCTCTTACTATCCACTCTTTCTTTGTATCTCATAATTTTGTAGATCGCTATCAGGTTTTCTCTCAGCCTCCATCTTTCCTAGTGAGGACATTCCTAGTTTATTCAAGCTCTCCTCATAGCCAATGCCCTTGAGGCCAGGCAACATTCTGGTGAATCCTCATTGCACTCTCTCCAAAACTTGCACATCCTTCCGGTAGTGTGGTGACCAGGACTGCGAGCAATACTCTAAATACAGTCTAATCAAGGTTTTATATATATGCAAAATGACTTGCCTGGAGAGAACTCTCAAAAGCGTCCAATCCATTCTCCGGGCCACTACTCTCACCCCACCCCTTTCTTCCAGAACCAGGATAGGGTTCTCTTTGCCCTCACTTTCTATCCCATCAGCCCCCATATTCAAAGGAGCATCCTCTGCCATTTCCACCAACTCTAGCATGATGCTGCTACTCAACACATCTTCTCCTGTCTTCATTCCTCAGGGACCATTGTCTTCAGGATAGTCTGGATCACTTTTCCATCATACCCAATACCTCACTCTCTGCCCAAGGCATATTTCTATGCAATAGTAGAAGTGTGACACCTGCCCTTTACCTCCTCCCTGCTCACCATTACAGGTCCTAAACTCCCCTTTCAGATGAAGCAGTGCTTCACTTGCATCTCCTTAATCTGGTCTATTGCATTCGGTGCTCCCATTGTGGTCCACTCTACATAGGAGAAACCAAATACAAACTGGATGACTGCTTTGACAAACACCTCCTGTCTGTCTGCAAGCAAAACCCAACCCTTGCTGTTGCTTGCCATTTCATTACACCAGCCTGCACTCAGTCCACATGTCCATCCTTGGCCTTTTGCAGTGCTCTAGTGAACTCCAGCACAAACTGGAGGAATATCACCTTATCTTCTGATTGGGAACTTTACAGCTTCCTGGACTGAACATTAAGTTCAACTACTTCAGAGCATGAAATCTCTTCTCCACCTTCACCTCATTTCAACATATTTTATTACATTTTGTTTCTTCTTTTCATTTCATTCATCCATTTTTATCAACATTCTTTCTCACTTACATTTTTCCACTTTTCCATTCCTGCTCTCCATCTTGCCCCCACCATCCCCCCCACCTCTTCTGACAACTGCACACTCTGTAGGTAGTCCCTTTATCATCTGTCCTCTGTTCTGCCATTCATATATCCTAATCACCTAGCATCTTTCTCAGCTTTCTTCATCCTCATTTACATTCCTTTTGTCCAATTACAGCTCCTCTAACCATCCTCATAGTAAAAGCCTCTTTTGACTTTTTTTGCTCTTAGCTCTGACGAAGGGTCATCCATACTCGAAATGTTGGCTCTATTCTCTCTCACGGATGCTGTCAGATCAGCTCAGATGTTCCAGCATTTTCTGTTTTTGTTTTGGATTCCAGCATCTGCAGTATTTTGCTTTTATGATTAGCCAACTCTTGTACTCAGTGCCTGGCAGATGAAGACAAGCATGCCACATCCCTTCTTAATCACCTTGGCCATCTGTGTTGCCAGTTTTAGGGAACCGTGGACCTGCATGCCCAGATCTCTCTGTATGTTAATGTTCCTAAGAGTTCTGCCATTTACAGTATAATTCACACCTGAATTCGATCCTCCAAAATGCATCACCTCGATTTGTCCAGATTAAACTCCATCTGCCATTTCTGTGCCCAAGTCTCCAATAGATCTATATGCTGTTGTACCCTCTAACAATCCCCAGCACTATCAGCAACCACAGCAATCTTCTTGTCATCTGCAAAGTTTCTAATCAAACTACCACATGTTCCTTCAGATCACTTCTATATACTACATACAACTGAGGTCCCAATACTGATCCCTACAGAACACCACCAGCTGCAGATTCTATTCTGAAAAAACACCCTTTAACTGCTACTCTCTGTCTTCTATGACCAAGTCAGTTCTGTATCCATCTACCTAGCCCATCCTGAATCCCATGTGATTTTAGTTTTTGTACCAGTCTGCCATGTGGGGTCTCAAATACATTACTAAAACCGATATAAATTACATCCATAGCTCTTCCCTCAATGATCTTATCACCTCTTCAAAAAACTCAATCAAGCTGGTAAGACATGACCTTCCCATGCTGTCATTAATTAGTCCATTTTCTTCCAAATGTGCATATACTGTCCCTCAGTATCTTCTCCAAACGCCTCCCCATCACTGAGATCAGCTCACCAGTCTATAAGACCATAAGATATAGGAGCAGAATTAGGCTGTTCATTGATTCTGCTGCGAGTTTTCAATCCTGGCTGATATGATTCTCAGCCCATTCTCTTGCCTTCACTCCATAACTTTGATCTCCTTATTGATCAAGGACCTATCTCTCTGTGTCTTAAAGATACTCAATGATCTGACCTCCACAGCCTTCTATGGCAAACAGTTCCACAGATTCATCATCCTCTGGCTGAAGAAATTCTTTCTCATCTCAATTTTAAAGGAGCATTCTTTCACTCTGAGGTTATGCCGTCAGGTTCCAGTCTCTGGTGGAAACATCCTCTCTATGTTCACTCTATCTAGGTCTCTCAGTGTTTTGTAAGTTTCAATTAGATCTCCCTTCATCCCTCTAAACTCCAACAAGTATAGATCTAGACTCCTCAACCGCTCGTCACATGACAAATCCTTCATTCCTGGGATCATTCTTGTGAACCTGCTCTGGATCCTTTTCAAGACCATTCTTCCTTAGATATGAGGCCCAAAACTGCTCACAATATTCCAAATGGCCTTTACACATCTTCAGTAGTACATCCCTGCTCTTGTATTATAGCCCTCTGGAAATGAATGCTGACATTGAATTTGTCATCCTAACTGCCAACTGAACCTGCATGTTAACCTTGAGATTCCTAAACCAGCAATCCCAAGTCCCTTTGTGTTTCAGATTTTCAAAGCCTTTCCCCATTTAGAAAGTAGTCTACCCCTCTATTCTTCCTACCCCAAAGTGCATAACCTCACACTTTCCCACGTTGTATTCCACCTGTCACTTCTTTGCCCATTCTTCTAATCTGTCCAAGTCAGTCTGCAGCCTCCCCACTTCCTCAACATGACCTACCCCTCTACATATCTTTGTAGAGATATATATCATCCGCAAATTTAGCAACAATACCCCTCAGTTGCACCTTCCAGATCATTAATGTATATAGTAAAAAGTTGTGGTCCCAACACTGACCCCTGTGGAACACCACTAGTGGGGGGGTGGGGTGGGACATGTCTGTGGGGGATGGGGGGAAATGGAGTGGCAGGAGATCTCCTGGTATACTGGGAAATCAGGGCATCTTCACAACGGCACTCCAAGAGCTCAGCAGCCGGATTTATTTACGAGATTAGGCTTCAGCCATGCCCATCCTTGCATGGTGGCTCCTGATTTTCACAGAGTGCCAAAGATTTGTGGATCTTACCTTGCTGAAAAAAATGGTAAGAAAATTGTTTTTCTCGTCCGTTTGACACTTAGAATATTTTTGTGAAAATTCAGTCCTTGGTATTGTGATCTAATCTCTGCAACTGGCCTATAATAGACACTTGCCCTGTAATTTGCAAATGTAGGGTGTCTTGGCTACCAGGAAATTTGAAAATGGCCTCACCCAATAGCGGTTTACATGGCTTTCAGGTTCCCTTTAAATATGGTTCACAAGTGATAGCTTCCACATACCTTCTGCATGGTCAATTAAATATTTATGAGTTACTTGTGAAAGTTTGTGGCTTCTTCTGCACACTGCTCTTAATTGCCTCTGTGGGCTTCCAAAAATGCAGTGATAGACTGGGAGAATTCACAAAAAATTGTTAGTCCTTATTTACTTCAAAGACAACAGTGCTGATTTTCAGATCCATGGCTGAAATAGCATGAATAATCAGTAGTAGGATTAGCAACCATATAATCCCTAAGATTAGCTGAACTTTAATAAAAAGAATGTGCTCTAAATCCATATTAAAAGGACCTTTCACACATTGATAGCAAAAGCGTCTGCTCGTGGGAGAAAAATATCAGGTGAAACTTTCCAAAAAAATGGCCAAGTATCAGGTTCTTACTAAAAACTAAGCTGAGGAACGGCCAGGTTTCTACCCTGAGGAACAGCCACATTTTCTTTCCACATCTTCTGACACTTTGTCAAAAAAAAAGCATCTGGTGAGGGGTGGGATTGTTTTGCATCGTCGTAACTGTGGGTAAGGCCTAAAGATGCTGGAAAGATTGACTCCACAGAAATCAGGACAACTTTTTTATAAGGCATACGATCTCAATGACGACAGATAGGTCCCCGTCTCTCCTACCACAAAAATGATTGCCAGCAGTCTCCCTCCCTCTTTGTCACTCCACTCCACCAGGCGTTGCCCCTTGGCAGTGTTGACCTGACATAGTTGGCACTACCCTGTCATGTTTCTGACCATGATGTGGAGATGCTGGCATTGGATTGGGGTAGACACAGTAATAAGTCCTACAGCACCAAGTTAAAGACCAATAAGTTTATTTGGTAATAAATACCACTAGTTTCTGAAGTTTGCCCTTTTGTCAGGTGTCCCCTGACAAAGGGACAAATCCCAATAGCTAGTGGTGTTTACTACCAAATAAACCTGTTGGGCTTTAACCTGGTGTTGTGAGACTTCTTACTATGTTTCTGACCATGCTGGGACTGCAGTGGCCTCCGCACCCCTGGCATCTCAACTAATAGAGAGGAGTTGTAATTCCCACTGGCATGACATCATGCCTCAGAAGGAACATACAGTGAAGATGGAAGAAAAGGCATTATGCATTTTAGGCATATTCAAATCTATTTAAGTTGATGGTAATCAGATTCACATCCTCTCCTGATGGTGGGAAAGATCTTATTCAGAGATCTCAATGGCTCAAATCTCATTATTGAGAGAGTTCCTTGCCTAGAAAATCCCTTTTCTACCCTTAAGAACAGCTACATGTATTTGCATATCTATGCAGCCTCATATCTGGGTAAAATCTGAGTTAATGAACTTCATCATTTTGGTGATAGGATTGTGTGGATGGACCTGAATTTAATCTCCAAAAGTTATAAATGGGCATGTTTCCTCAAGAAGAACAAAAATTTCAAAATGTCAATAGTTTTTCTAAAACTTACAGATAAATAGGCAAATAAATAACTTTAGGTACCTTTTTGTTGTTGAAGAAGTTGTGGTCTGATGATAGCTAGTGTCTTTTCCGTTTTCTTAAACTTTTCATAAACCGTGGGAAAGAAGAAACTGAATAACCTGTAGGCTAGGTCTCTAATATCACTGGAGAGGAACACATTCAAAGTAGTTTATTTTCCTGTAAAGTTGAATATTGTAGCTTAACTCACAAATCTGTTATTCCTTGGGGTGGAACTTAGGTGTACTAGAGGCAATGGAAATGAAAGAAGTAGTCAAAAGGAGTATCCAGGAGCAATAACCACTAACTAGAAAATTGAGGCAAAAGAGGATGCAGAAGTAACTGGCACCCAGAAGAGCTAATCAATCAAGTGTAGTCTGTGGTCCAAATCGAGTGGCTGCATGCTAAGAGAAATCAAAGTGTAATATCACAGGAAAACAGAAAAGTGATTGGTTGGTGCATATATTGCTTGTTTATCTTCAAAACCAGTGTAATTTATTAGTAATTGTATGATTTTATGAACTGGTGTAAGACTTACTCATTGTAGTGAGGAACAGCAGAGTTTCTCAGTTATAAATTCAGTTCAGTTACTAGTCGTGTAGCGCAAGGATCTGTTTTGGGGCTACTGCTGTTTGTCAGTTTTATAAATGACCTGGATGAGGACATAGAAAGATGGTTTAGTAAATTTGTGGATGACACTAAAGTTGATGGAGTTATGGACAGTGTGAAAAGATGTTGCAGGTTATAGAGGGACATAGATAAACTGCAGAGCTGGTCTGAGAGGTGGCAAATGGAGTTTAGTACGGAAAAATGTGGAGTGATTCACTTTAGAAAGAGTAACACGAATACAAACTGTTGGGTTAATAGTAAGTTACTTGGTAGTGTGATTGAGCAGAGATCTCGGTTCCACGTACATAGATCCCTGAAAGTTGGCACCCAGGTTGATAGGATTGTTAAGAAGGCATACAGTGTGTTAGCTTTTTGGTAGAGGGATTGAGTTCAGGAGTCATGAGGTCATGTTGTAGCTGTACAAAACTCTGGTGCTGCACTTGGTGTATTGCATACAGTTCTGGTGGCCACATTGTTGGAAGATGTGGAAATATTGGAAAGGGTGTAGAAGAGATTTATCAGGATGTTGCCTGGTATGGTGAGAAGGTCTTATGAGGAAAGGCTGAAGGACTTGAGGCTGTTTCTGTTAGAGAGAAGGTTAAGAGTTGACTTAATAGAGTCATTTAAGATGATCAGAGGATTAGATAGGGTACACAGTGAGAGCCTTTTTCCTCAGAGTGGGATGGCTAGCATGAGGGGACGTAGCTTTAAATTGAGGGGTGATAAGTATAGGACAGATGTCATAGGTAGGTTCTTTACTCAGAGACTAAGTAGTAAGAATGTGGAATGCCTTGTCTGCAACAGTAGTGGATTTACCAACATTAAGAGCATTTAAATGGTCATTGGATAGGCATATGGATGATATTGGAATAATGTAGGTTAGATGGGCTTTAGATTGGTTTCACAGGTCAGCGCAACATCGAAGGCTGAAGGGCCTATACTGCGCTGTAATGTTCTATGTTCTAAACTAATCAAGAATAAATCATTTAACACAAAGATGGGAGAAATCTCACAGTGCAGAAAGAGGTCATCTGGCCCAGATGGGAGAGAGGAGATGTATTGCAACTGCAGAAAATGGGAACCTCCTGTTGCTAGTTTAATCTCCAGCAAACACGTTTGCACCTACTGAACCTGAACTCAGAGTCATTTAGCTAGAGCCAATACACTGCGATGCATCAGGCAGGGGGAAGTTACCTGGATGCTTTGTATCAGAAGGTAGTCATACTCCTTGAGGGTCTTCTGATTTGGTTAGGAATAGATGATTCTGACTACAAATGAGACAGATATGGGCTCCCAGAATGCAGAAGTGTACAACCCTCAGCCTTTGCAATTGTCCAAGTTCAAGATGCTTTCAGCCAGTATGAATAAAAATGTTGGCTGCAGGGCGGATGCACAAACAGACCATGGCACCATATTATAGGAAACCATTCAAGTCAGGGGAGTTATTATGAGTGTAATGGTTGCTGTGGATAGTAGTTGGGGGATAAACTCAATTCTGTGCAGGAGCCAGATGGCTGTGTGCCTCTCAGATACTATCGTTTGGGACATCTGTATGGACTGGGAAGGAGCTTGCAGTCAGAGGAACAGTGGTTGTGGCCCAGGTCCATCTAGGGTTAATCTTCAAAACATGTGATACCAAACCATCTCAAAGACAAACCAGTGACTGCCCGATAATCTAACTGAAGAGTCTAGGAAACTATTAGAGCCTCAAACAGTAGCCACTATAAAAACAAGCATCAAGAAAAGTTAAGGAGCAATGGACTTTCTGAAAGGCAGAGATACCTGATCCATTGTTTTGGTCGTGGAAGCAACATCATGATGAATGGTTTGTCTGGCTAAGGCAGGAACCAGACTAAAAGAGATTAAAAGTACTGACCATCAAACAGATGTCTCCAAGAACATGCTTTGATATTTTTGATAAACTTTTCTAATAAAAAGGACAACACAATTGCAATAAAGTCACAAAGGAAGGTCAGGAATGATCACCCTGATTCATGGCCTATAACTCCAAACAGCACGACCAACTCTGTGGATAGTTGTAAGTATCAGCCTGATCTGACAGATATTAGGGCTGAGGTTTAAAGATAGTTTAAAAGTAGCAACTAAATCCTGAGGAAGTTTAAGTTGAGGTTTCGGGCAGAAATGTTTTGCCAGGGGGCTTTTGGAAGAATTTTATTAATAAATCGTTGTTTTGAGTATTGTGCAGCTTGTTAAACTAATTTAAAGCTCTAGTATTAGAAATTAAGAATATTTTAATCGATTTCTGAGCTTTTGTAGCTATGTATGAATGGGTCTGAGGCTAGACAGTTTGAAAACATATGAGGATTTGGGGGCATGGGGAGTGAAAAAGCGGTATTTAGGGTGAATGTAAGATGTAGGAGCAGAAGTAGGCTATTTGGCACATTGAACGGCGGAGCAGATTCAATGAGATCACAACTGATTTAATATAATCCTTGACTCCACTTTCCAGCCTTACCCCTATAACCCTTGATTCCCTCACTGATTAAAAATGTATCTACTCCAGCCTCTACAGCTCACTGCAGTAAATAATTTCACTGATACACCATACTCAAAAGAAATTCTTCCTCATCCCTGTATTAATTGGGCAACACCATTGTGCTTTCTGGTCCTAGACTTTCCCACAAGGGGAAACGAACTCTTAGAATCTGCCCTATCAAGCTCCCTAAGAATTCTATATGTCTCAATGAGGCTACCTCTCATTTTTCCAAACTCCAATGAGTACAGGCCCAAACTCCTTAACCTTCCTTCTTAAGAAAATTCCTCCATATCTGGAATTAATGTTGTGAGCCTTCATTGGACTGCTTCCAATGCCAGTGCATCTTTTCTTAAATAAAGGGAACAAAACAGCATTTCAAGTGTGGTCTAACTAGTGTTTTGTATAGATTTAGCAAGACTTCTCTATTTTTAGAGGGCCAAAGGGCCTGTATTGCGCTGTAATGTTCTATGTTCTATTCCTTTTGAAATAAAGGCCAATATTCCATTTGCCTTCTTAATTATTAGCATGGATAGAGAATTGGTTAAGTAATGGAAGGCAGAGAGTTGTGATAAGAGGGTCATTTTCATGATGACAATGAGTAACTGGTGGCATGCCACAGGTATCATTTTCTTACATGATGTTCCATCTGCCAAGTTTCACCTAAGCTGTCAATATCTCTCTGTAGATGCTTTGTGTCTTC
Organism: Sphyrna mokarran; assembly: GCA_024679065.1. Lineage (NCBI taxonomy): Eukaryota > Metazoa > Chordata > Chondrichthyes > Carcharhiniformes > Carcharhinidae > Sphyrna > Sphyrna mokarran. Next base: position 82,299,284 of record JAGIQG010000007.1, on the reverse strand, counting down.
CTCACTACATGCCTTCCCACCTATTTAGTGTCATCTATACACTCGACAATAATATATTCACTTTCTCATCCAAGTCATTAATCTATATCCTAAGTAACTGTGGTCCCAGCACTGATTCCTATGGCATCATAAAAATTTGATAATACAATATTGAACAGAAATGGGAAGAGAAAATAGAAGGGAAGATACTGCACTTTTAAGCATTTATTTTTGTACGTTAGGTTAATTAAGTTATTCCAGGAATTTGAATAGTTTTGTCACTGAAATATTAGTTTATTTTAATATAATAATGAGCGTGCTGGAATCCTTTGTAACAAATAATTTATAAGACGATGCTAGTAATGGCCAATATTAATAGTTAGCCAAATATATCTATAAATACTCATAACTAATGAATGGCTCATACCTGTCTTCATCATTTGTTTTGACAATTTCGGCTTCCTGAACATCAAATTCAAGATCGTAATCTTTCATTTCACCTTCTTCAGATAACAGTAATATATCACAAACACCACTTGACATTGTTTGCACGATTTCTTCATAGTTACGCTAATTAAGACGATTTATTATAAGAATCAGTGAGACATCATTTCACCAAAATTTTAACATCTTCTGAATGTTACAGAACTTTGTTTGAGATGGTTGATCATTTCTCCACCCAAGTCTCTGGTTGAACCTAACTGTCAACATCCCTCTGTAGATGCTTTGTGTCATCCTCACCACGTGCCTTCCCACCTATTTAGTGTCATCTATACATGCAACAATAATACATTCCGGTTGGAGACTTGGGCGAAGAAATGGCAGATGGAGTTTAATCTGGACAAATATGAGATAATGCATTTTGGAAGCTCCAATGCATGTAGGAATTAGACAGTAAATAGTTCAACTCTTAGGATATTGACAGGCAGAGAGATCTAGGTGTACATGTCCACTAGTCATTGAAAGTGGCAACGCAAGTGGATAAGGTAGTGACAAAGGCATACATCATGCTTGCCTTCATTGGTCAGGGCATATAAAAATTGGCATGTCATGTGCAACTGAATAGAATCTTAGTTAGGCCTCATTTGGAATATTGTGTATTGCCATACTACCAGAAGGATATGGATGTTTTGGGGAGCGTATAGAAAAAATTTATCACAATGTTGCCTGCTCTGGAAGGTATTAGCTATGAGGAGAAGTTGAATAAACTCTGTTTGTTCTCACTGGAACAATGAGATTGAGGAGTGACCTGATAGAAGTTGACAAGATTGAGCGGCATGGATAGAATGGATAGTCATATGCTCTTCCTTAGGGTGGAAAAGTCAAGTACTAGGGGCATAAGTTTAAGAAAAGTTTAGAGGAGTTGTGCGAGGCATCATGATCATTGCACATGAATCCTCTGCGCATATACACCATTAAATATTACCTGGTACAATATTATGGAATTCCCTTCTTAATAGCACTCTAGCAGTACTAACATCACATGGTCTGCTACAGTTCAATTATTCTTTGGAAACAAAATGTTTCAATATCACTTTTCAAGGGAGATTATGGACTAGCAATAAATGCTGGCCTTGTCAGCATTGTCCATATCCTATGCACAAATAAAAAAAATAGTCTAGGAGGAATCATATAGGTGTCATTTTCTGATTTGATGATACCATTTGTTAAATTAATTCTTGGAATATCAATCATTGACACAGCCAGCACTTCCTTCTCATCCCCAGTTACACTTAAAGGTTGTGGTGAGTTGTCCTCTTGAACCAGTGCAGTTCATGTGATAAAAGTTTTCTTTCAATACTGTTATGTTCCAGGATTTTGTCTGAATGATGATTAAAGAGTGGTAACACGTTTCTGAGTCTTGATAACATGTGACTTGAAGTTAATGATATTCCTATGAGCTTGGTTCCCTTATCCATTTGATGGGTTGAAATTATGGGTTTGAGAGGTTGTGTTGAAGAATCCTTGATGTACTTCTGCATTGCATCCTGCTGATAGTACATGGCCAAGGTAAATCACCAATAAAATGGATCGCTTTGTCCTGGATGCTGTCAAGCTTCTTATGTCTTGCTGCAGTTGCACTCAACCAGGCAAGGGAAGAATATTTCAACACACTGCTCATTTGTTTTTTGTAAGCGATAGAGGAATGTGAAGAGTAAGGTCGTGAGTTAATAATCACAGAACATCCAACATCTGACCTGCTTTGGCAGTATTGGCATCTATTTGGCTACTCCATTGAATCTCTGGCAATTGATTGCACTTAGGATTCTGTAAAGGGAGACTGCCTTTTATAATTTAAGCAATTGATATCAGTCTACCACATTCAGCAATACGTGTAGAATGCCTAATGGCAGAATTTTTCTATCTGAGACTGAGTTCCACAGTGCAGGCAGAGATAGGAAGTGTATCTCTGCAGAGATTGACAGGAAGCTCCACCGTATCTACTGGCCTGGAGCTTATCATACATCTGGATGTTTTGTGCCACGTGGCAGAGCAGGCTTGATGCAATGCCTCTCTATGTCATATCCAGGCACCATATTTAAAAAGTGCCCCTGACCTGTTAAGAATGGGTTAACAGACCTTCCAATTAAGTCCTAATTTGATGTCAATTATTCAATAGACATCAGTGATATATAAAGGGGTCACAGGCAGCACTATTTTGTTGGTGGAGAATTGTGTGTGAAGTTGAATCAAAGGAATAAGGGTATTTTGTGAAGAAGCAGAACTTGCGTCTCTTTTATTTGACAGCAACTGTGAGGCTCAAACAGTGGTAGCAGAGAATGGTTGTTGGTTACGAGTAAAGGACTGCAAGTTACAATGTTTTGGGGGGAAAAATAAAGACTTCACTCAAATTTTAAATCAGCAAAGGAGTGAGTAAGAGACAACAAAATGGCTGAACCCAGAATAAAAATGTCAGGATATGACCGTCCACTATTTTCAGAAATTAAGCCTTATTACCAATAGAAAAGTGAAGTCATTATAAGGACTATGGTAACTGCTTTGGTGAAAAAGGAAACAACATATAGCATTGGCCCTTTCTTTACCTTATAGAAGTAAAAATCAGATGAAAGTGTTTTCTGAATTGGAGTTGGAACATTTGAATGGTTTGGATAATTTATTAAATTTCATGGATAAGATTTATCAAAAGATTAACTTAAGTGGCTATGAAGCCTAATCAGAATTTGATAGATTTTGGAAATCAGTGGAAATTTCCGTTGAAGTATTTGATGGAATTTAGTAGACTATATAAGCTGTAAAAACACTGCTTGGAATTCCACAGTACATATTGGCAGTTAAGTTACTAGACTGTGCTAAAGTGACTCATGAATAGGTTCCTGGTTTTGATAGGAGTTAAGCTTACAGATAATATTCCATCAAATGACAGAGGCTTTAAAGAAATTTTTAGGGAAATGTTCTATCCTTGTGGTTCTTATGATGTACATGGGTTAGTCAGTGACAAAGCAGAATATGGAAGGTAGTCTAGTGAGATCATATGGGCAAGCTCTAAGAATATGGCAGAAAATTGGGACCCAGAAATTGAGGACAGAAACCTCTTTAATGTCTAAAGCAGGAAAGAGGATGTGAAGAATGGTAAAAGGAAAGTGAACACTAGTAATGCCTAGAGTATGATAAATTGGTTTGTTTCTAAATTTCATTATGCTTTCAACTGTCCAAAACAATTTTAATTGTCCTTGAAGCTAATCATGACACAAAATAATTGGAAGAGGAAATAAAGTGACTAGAAAAAAAGACATTGATCTATTAATGAAGTTTTACTGCTGTAATGAGAGTTTTTGTTGCAGAGTCCTTCAATTGAGCTGTATTAGATAGTGGCTGCACATCTATTGTGTGGAATTGACTAGTTGAAATGTTACCTGGACTCTTTAAATACTGAATCAGGACAAGGTTAAAGAATTTGAAAATTCCAGAAGTTTCAGGTTTGGGGTTGATAATATCCTGAAGTTAGAGTGGTGATCCATAGCAATATTGCTGGAATGAATCACTTCTTTAGCACAGAGGTTGTGTCAATGAAGAAAGCAGACATGAAACTGGATATGGAAAATGATAAGGCAACAATTTTTGGAAAAACAGGACTTGCAATTTACACTCAGGACACTAGTATTCTGTTAATGACAAAACCTCTTTACCTGAAAAAAGATGTGTTACAGCAGCAGGAAATGGGACTCTAGCTGATTAAAAAGCTCATTGTACTGAAACTGAATAAGCAATTTGTGCATTCATCTCCTTGGAGGCTCCAAATTTTATTAAAGGATGTAGGGGTAAAAGATGAAGACTCTACTAAGCTGGTAGAACAGGTTAGCGATCGGTATGAGGTTTTGAAGGAAGTATAGAAAGACATCATGACCAATAGTAACTCTACTTTGACAGAGACTTTAATGAGATTGTGGCCATGGATCTTACGATCTGTAAAGTAAACAATATATTTATTTTGCAATAAGCTAGATTTAGTGACTAGCTTTAGTCAGATCATGGAAAAATGGATGGGGACAGGAATAAGGCCACTGGCAAAATTCCTGACAATGGGGGGTGGAGGGGGAGAGGGATTTGCTAACAGTGAGTTTAGAGATATGTATGAAAACATATCATAATGAAAATTGTTGTGGAAATCCCATTTAATGGGGTGTGAGAACCCATGTTGTAATAGATGATACACTCTGGAAAATTCAGCCTCAGCACGGGTGGTACATGCAAAGAATTCATTGCAGATTGTCAGAATACGCAGGTATGGACTGGAAAATTGGGTGGAGAAATGGCAGATGGAATTTAATCTGGACAAATGCAAGGTGACGCATTTTGGTAGATCCAATTTAGGTGGGAGCTATAAAATAAACGGCTGAACTATTAGTAAGTTTTACAACACCAGGTTAAAGTCCAACAGTTTTTTTGGTAACAAATGTGACATGTTTGTCCTCCGAGGAGGTCGGTGCAGTTTTTCACTGTGGTGTGTTGGAACCATCGCTTGAGTCGAGCGCCATTATCCTGCTCTTATGAGGGCATTTTTCAGCATTTGTTGCAATCTCCTCAGGTAAGCAGATCAGGAGAACAGTGACCACAACACCACAGAATAGTGCCACAGCAACCTTTGCAAGACATACTGGATCATTGACTCGGATGCCATCATCTTTCATGAAACATTATTCACCAGATACATGGTACATACTGTTGCAACTTGGCTAACATTATCTACTTGATACATTGCAGGAAAGCTTGTTCCAAGGCATGGTATATTGGGGAGACCATGCAGATGCTACGACAAGGGATGAATGAACACTGCTTGAGAATCACCAGGCAAGGGTGTTCTCTTCTTGTTGGGAACACTTCAGTGGTCATGGGCATTTGGTCTCTGATCTTTGGGTAAGCGTTCTCCAAGATGGCCTTCACAACAACGCAGAGTCACTGAGCAGAGATTGATAGCTAAGTTCTGCACACATGAGGATGGCCTCAACTGGGATCTTGGGTTCATGTCACACTATCTGTAATCCTCATGACTTGCAAAATCTCACTAACTGTCCTGTCTGGAGACAATACATCTGTCTAACCTGTGCTTAACCCTCTCTCCACTCACGTCTATACCTTTAAGACCTGATTATCTTTAATGACTTGCATTCCAACCATTATTTTGTAAATTGAGTTTGTCTTTTTATGCTTTGTTTGTGAACAGAACTCCCACTTAACAAAGCAGCAGCGCTCAAAGCTAGTAGCTTTTGCTACCAAATAAACCTGTTGGACTTTAACCTTGTCTTGAGACACTTCTTACTGTTTACCCCAGTCCAACATTAGCATCTCCACATGAACTATTAGGAGCATAGACATATTAGGGAGTACAGTTCTACAGACTCTTAAAAGTGGTGGAAAAGGTGGTGGAGAGAGCATATGGCATGCTTTATTGGACAAGACATTGAGCACACATTGGCAAATTGTGTTACAGTTGTATGAAACATTGGTCAGGCCACATTGGAATACTGTGTCCAATTCTGGTCACCACACCTAAGAAATTTGTGGAGGCTTTGGAGAGAGTGCAGAAAAAATTTACCAGGATGCTGCCTGGTATGGAGGCTATTAGCTATAAAGAGGGATTGAATAAACTAGGATGGTTCTCCCTGGAAAGATGAAGGCTGATGGGGTGACCTGAATTTATAAAATTGAGTTATAGATAAGGTAAACATGGAAGTTTTCCTAGGGTGGAAATTACAAGGGGACAAAAGTTCTTATCTTGATAGGCATATGAACAAACAGGGAATAGAGGGATATAAGTGGTTGGTTTCGATAGTAAATATGATTAGCACAAGTTTGGAAGGCTGAAGGGCCTGTTCCTGCTCTTCCCTCTCTTGAACATGCGCATTTTCACCTTCGATGCTGACCTACACTATCTACATTGACTTCTCTGAAATTCTCCTTCCCACTTTCAGGGTTTTGTCTGCCTACCACTCAACCAGGGCAACCCAGTAGTTAACATTACTACTTCACAGCTCCAGGGGCCTGAGTTCGATTCTTGGCTTGGGCCACTGTCTGTTTGGAGTTTGCATACTCTCCTCGTATCCGTGTGGATTTCCTTTGCATGTTCTGATTTCTTCCCACAGTAAAATGATGTGCAGGTTAGGTTGATTGCCCATGCTAAAATTGCCCCTTAGTGTCCTGAGATGTGTAGGTAAACGTGTAGGGATATGGGGGTAGGCCTTGGGTGGGATTGTGGTTAATGCAGACTCAATGGGCCAGATGGCCTCTTTCTTCACTGTAGAGTTTCTATGATTCTATGAACCAACTAGTTCTTTCCCACCTCTATTGCTGCTTCTTTACCAGTACAGATGCATTTTCAGTCTTCCAGCTATGAGCTTTCTTTCCCCTCTCATGCTGACTATTCTTTCCATCTCCTCTCAGTTCACTCCCCATGAAGCAGTCATTGACTCCCCAAACTCTTTCATTGCAAGTTCACCTGGACATTCTCCCCTTCCATAGGATTCCTACAGGGCAGAGCGAGGCAATCCAGCCCATTGGGTTTTCACTGACTCTGAGCATCCCACCCATGCCCTCCCCTCTGCTCTGCAATCCATTAACCTGCAAATTGTTAGACTGTGGGAGAAAACCAGAACACCCAAAGGAAATCTACACAGACATGGCAAGAACATGCAAACTTCACACACACTCATGGCTGGGATCGAACGTGGCGCTATGAGGAAACGGTGCCGTCCGACATTGCCATCCGGAACTTTCTTTCTTTAGTCATTCATCTCCCATAGCCTCTTCCTCCCCTTGTACATCTCTATCCCTTCAAACTCCCTCCCCCATACACCTACACCTTTATTTGTACACTCCTTCAAATGCCCTCCCTGACTCCTTCCTCCTCTGTAACACCTACCTCTACATTTGCATCCACCCCAACATCTCAAGGTTGTGGGATAAACGCTGGACATCAGCCTGCTAGATTCTCCTTGATGTCCCCTCACTTCTTACACTGAGGGATGACGCTGGCTTACCTGGAGAATCAGTTTGTGGCCACAATGACACAAAAATCTAGCCAAGAATATTGTCACTGGCTTCTCATCTATACCTATTATTTGGTAAATGACAGATTTGAGCCTTGAATAAGGGAGGTGTGCAAAGATTCTCCCTCCAGTCCCAATTCAAGCTTCATAGCCCCCTCCAAAAGAGAAAATGCAGGAAAATCTCAGCAGGTCTGGCGTCATCTGAGAGAAAAGAGCTGACATTTCAAGGCTAGGCAAATCTTTGACAAAGAATTGTCTGGACACAAAATGTCAGCTCTTTCTCTCCTTACAGATGCTGCCATACCTACTGAGCTTTTCCAGCGTTTTCTCTCTTGGTTTCAGATTCTAGTATTTGCATAATTTGCTTTCATTCATAGCCCCGTCCCTCAGAATTTCCCTTCTGACCCTCATCTAACCTTCCTTTCCTGTGTCCTCCTCCCCCCTCTCCGGCCCTTCATCACAATCTTACTGCACTTGGTGAAAACTCAAGTCCCAGCAGTAATCAAAGACTATGAAAGATGCTGCCAGTGCTTTACAAAAAATCCTAAAGTTCTGAAACCAGTCTGACATCACTGAAGTTGAAACTGCTGTGTGGTGATCTCCAACCTTCATGGGGTAGCAAACTTGCGGAATTCCTCAGTCACTGAATGTATTCAAAGGACAGATTGTTTTTAGATTTTAGGGGCATGGGGAGAAAGCAGGAATGTGGCATTTAGATGATCAGCCATGATCATTTTGAATGGCAGACCAGGGTCAAGAAGCCATATGGCCCACTTCTGATTCTAGTTTCTTTGAGGCTCCATCCACCATTTGTGACAATGTGTTACTCCACAGTCTGGTAGCTGCTGACCTCTTATCTTATCCTCAGATGTTCATAGTATGACCAATGCTCTAAATGCAAGTCTTTTACATATCATGTTGGTTCAGATGTGCTTTTTTGTTGGCATCATGAAGAATCAGTGTGAGGGAGGCGGTGCGTTATTCCAAGAAGAATTCATTTGAATGCACTAATGAGATGCAAACCACTTTCATGCTGGCCAATCTGCCATGGCAGGCACCAGTAAAAGATCCTGTAGGAAATCCATGCTGGAATAAGATTGATTTTCAGTTTTAAATTCTAAAATCTGAAATCTATCATTTGAATAATCATGAATACTAATTAGTATTATTTCTTCCTAATTTCCTTCTTGCATCTTTTTTAACTTTCTTATCCTTACTCTCTTTTGGTGACATTTTTTGTCCTTAATATCTCTCTTTTTTCTAAACATCCTTCTTTGAAGCGATAAAAGGGACAAGGTTGTTTTCCTTTGGCATTAATAATGCAATTGCTACGTGCAGATACATTATTGTGCAGTTAAATTTGGTTCTGATTTTTTTTCTGAATGGAATTCCCAAAACCAGTTGTATAAGTAACTAGGGTATCATTTGGTGCAAATGGTACTTAAACACAACTGACTAGCATGCCATGCTAGTGATTTATTGGAAAATTCTTACCTGGTGTTTTTTGTGCTCATACAATTCTTTGGCTTCCTCTTCAGTCAAATGTACCATTTCTTCTGCCATAATTTGGAATCCTGCTTCACTAATCTTTGGAAAACATAATTAACAAATGCTAATTTCTTTCTTTAAAAATGTTTGAACTGATCAATGCTTCACAAATAGACTTTGATATTACTTACTTGTTCTTTGATAACATTGTCATTCCCAGTAATGATTGTATTTGGTTTTATAACCAGAATTGAAAATAACTTTTCTGCAACAAATAAAACAATATAAAATATAACTAAGCTCAATTTGATTTTTTTTCACCTCAGTCACCAGTTAAAAAAAATTGCTGCAACTATTTAGTTAATTAGGTGCTGCTCAGAACAGGTTTGCTCGCCAAAAGGGTTTGACTCAGGTCTTTGGAATTCCAACTACTAAAAGTAAAAGGTTTTTGCTCTGGCACAAAGTAGCTTGGACTGAGAATAGTTTCAAGAGTACTGCACTTGGAAATTTGGTAAATGAGAAAAATTGGTACAGCAAAAGAAGAGGTGCTGCTCTGGTCTTTTCCAATGGAGAGTGGGACACACAGTTGGGGTTAATAAAAAACAAAAAAAAAGGCAAAATATTGTGGATGCTTGAATCTGGAATAAAGAGAAAAAAGCTGCAAGATCTCAGCAGATCTGAAAGCATCTGTGGAGAGAATAGAGTCAATGTTTTGAGTCAGGAAGACCCTTTTGTCAGTGCTCTGAGGAAGGATCATAGACTTGAAATGTTGGCTCCATTCTTTCTCCACAGACGCTGTCAGGCTTGCTGAGATTTTCTAGCATTTTTCTTTTTCTTTCAGAACAGGCCCTTTGGCTCTCCAAGCCTGTACTGATCTCAAACCCCTAACTAAATTAAAAAATTACTCCTGCCCTTACTTGTTCTGCATTCCTTTATTCCCTCCCCTATTCATGTAACCGTCCAGAAGCCTCAAATGTTACTATTGTGCCTGCTTCCACCACCTCTTGCAGCGTGTTCCAGGAATGGCCACTCTGAAAACTTCACCCGCACATCTCTCTCAAACTTTTCTCCTCTCACCTTGAACCTGTGCCCCCTTGTAATTGACACTTGCACCCTGGGAAAAAGATTCTATCCACCCTGTCAATGCCTTCCATAATTTTGTAGATCTCCATCAGATCTCCCTTCAGCCTCAATTTCCAGTGAAAAAATCCTGGTTTATTCACATTACTTGTATTCTCCTCATAGCCATCATGCTTGAGGCCAGACAACTGGTGAACCTTCTATGTGCACTCCCCAGCACTTCCATATCCTTTTGGTAGTGTGGTGACCAAATGCTCATGCAATGCTCCAAATGCAGCTCAACCCAAGGTTTTCTTTAGCTGCAACATGATTTGGCAACTCTTACTCAATGCTCTGAAAACAAGAATGCTTATGCAATGCTGGAACCTAATACCTTTGGTTGGATAATTGAACCTCTAACTTTGCAGCCCTGTAACTTCCAGCGGCCCTTGAGATAGAAATAATGTCACTTCAGCCGCTAGCTTTCAGCCAATGAATAATTGGAAGAGACAGAATTCTCACTCCATGAAGGCAAGAAAACCTGCTTCCAGCTACCCAGCAGAATTTACAACAATGGAGATTTTTCAGTCTGATGTCCAAACACAATCTAAACTAAAACAGAAGCTAGCAGCACAAAACTGAAAATGTCCAGTCATCTGACCTATCAATTGTTCTTAACAATGAAAAATATTTGTAAAATCCTGGATACTGCATGAAGCTCAGTAGAAATGATCAAAACCCCACTTAAATCATTAAAGCAGCAATAAAATGACTTCTAAAACAGGCAGCTAATACCACAATGAAACCAAAAGGTCTGTTTTAAAAACTGCAGAGAATATGATTTTAAAAAATAACTTTCTTCAAGGCACACCAGCATCTTACCTCACCCCTTAAGAAAAAAAATGAACCATCAACATTCAAAGATGGTTTTATTTTTCAAACTCTTTCAGTTTCACGTTATTAGTACTCTACAATAAACATATATACATTTTACAAAATCAAAACATGGAAAGAGAACTGTAATATAATCTATTTTAGTCCTTGTGTTCCACTATCGAACACTCCTTCCTTCTGTCACATTTGTGACAAACTGCTCCAGCTCCAAGACTTTCTTAGGAGCTCTTAATTTTGCATTGATTCTAATTTCAAGTTCACTTTCGTCATTATGATGATAAATTAGCTATAGTAATGTCCTCAGTGAACTTGATAGAATAACACATTACATGTGTATAATCAGGGCCTTTGGAAAGGCCATTTTATTTTTGTCTCTTTTCTTGTTAATTGGCTTTACCACCTCATCTGACAAGCAATCAAACTTCTTTGTTTGCTCTAGATCTGCACCATCACTTTCTGAACACGCTCTGGCAAAGACACAGCAGATTGTCTTCCTTAGTGCCAGAACCCATTTCAATCATGACTCCAGAGATCACTTCGCTAGTTACGCTGCTGCAAAAACCACAAACACCAACTGTAGTTGAGAATTCTGATTAATTCTAAATACCTAACATGAGGATAATTAGTAGGTAATGTTTTAATATGTGGTTTGAGAATAATACAAAATATTTAAGTGACATCTTAATAATGTCTCTAAGAAATTAATTTGTAACATGCCAATAAAATGAAAGATGCATTCATAAAAGATATAGCACAAGTCAAGCACAAATTATGCAACAAAGTAAATTACCCAAGCCAGGTGATAATACCAAAAATATAAGTTGTCTTTTGGTATTAGAGCTGGTTTAAACTAGTTAGAGAAATGCTGAATCATAAGAAACCATTTCTGGGAGAGATCTTCTGCAAAACAGACAGACAAGTGACAGATCAAATTTGAATGTGTCAAAATATGATTAATTGAAGGACATGCCATTGTTACATTGACAGAACAGTGAATGAATTAAATTGCTTTAATTAAGTGCTGGGCTGTAATAATCTGATAATGAAAACTATAACCAATTCTACTCTTTGGCATGAAATCAAAGATCTTTTGTGAAAGCCTGCTAGCGCATTAGCTGTGTGGGTGGATCCATTTATCTCCCATTCTAGCCAACATGCGATTTGTCTTGTTTTAGTATGGTTAATTTGTAATGTTTTTGATTCTAACGTGTCGATATTTTAATAAAACTAGTTTAAGAATTTCATTGAACTGAAACCATATTTGCCTTTGTGAAGTGAAATGTTTAACGAACAGATTCTTTAAATTATTCAGGTCACCTAAAAGAATTTCCCACAACATAAACTGTGTACAGTGCTGTTTCACTGGGCATCTACATTACTGCCCCATGCTGTCAGAAGTCTTCGGAGGCAGAAGTCCTCTCACCAAAATCCCTTTATTTACAAGTTCTAACAACAGTAGTAATAGTTAGCAGTCTATCTCCTGTGGGTGTCAGAGAGATTGACACTTCCGGTTAAGTACAACACAGAAACTCCCTGACTGGCCCATCAGTTGGATCCTTAATCAGGGAACTCTTTTCCGGTTGAACTAAACAAACAAAATCAAACTAACTTAAGGGCAACTCAAAAGGGCAGCTCCCTAAAAGGAGGGAAACCACAACAAAAGGAGGGATACACAAAACGAACAGGAAAGGAAACTTAAAACATCAAATTGAAATGTGATTAAGGGGTCAATATTACAACCCAGTCCCTGCGGTGCCCAGTAGGCACAGAAGGCTTTAGTGCTGTCCTTGGACACCGCACGCTCCCTTTCCAGGGACACCTGGCCACAAATATAGCTGTGGTAGAGGGGCAGACAATTGGGTTGGATGACCCTCCTCAATCGCCCGCTGCCTAGACCTGTAGATGATAGCATGCCTTGCCAGGCTCAGGTACACGAGGAGATACTGAAGTGCAAACAAAACATCATTAAAAGGTTTTTAAGGAAATTGAAAAGATTGTACAGCCTATAACATAGACATGGTCCATGGACTCCACAAGGTTGCAAAAAAAGCACACTTGGGATCGCGTGAACTAGTACAACCTCCAATTGTTGGTACTGCTGTGTGCAGCACTCTTCAACCCAGATCCCAAGATAGCGGGGAGAGATCCCTTCATAGAGGGACTTCCACTTCTTGGCAGCAACAAGACCTGTCAAAGTTTATCAGTGTGACGGGCAAGGATGCAGTAGTAGGTGTGCAGCAGCAGCCTATACAGGAAACACCTCCGTGCAATAGCAAAGGGCACAAAGGGCATCTCCACAATGCAGCTCAAGTTGTGGGGCACTAGAATACAAGAGCAGGGATGTATTTCTGAGGTTGTGGAGGCTTTGGTCAGACTCCATTTGGAATACTGTGAGCAGTTTGGTCATGTGCCAGACGGTCTCCCTCGTGCTCTTGGTCAGTTCGTGAATGTTCATCCAGCACACCCCTCTGCCACTCAGCACGTTCCCAATCCTAGTCACCCCAACATCCATGGCCCTTCTCTCTACCAGCCACCTGAAGTTATACAGTTGGAGGAGTGGATTCCTCAACAGCAACTCTTGCACGATAGCTGCTACTCCTACAGGGAGAGCTGCAGCACAAGGCAACCATGTTCCAGACTTTGATAAGTCCTGGTAAAAGATGGGCAATGCCTGCAAGGAAGTCCAAAGACTCGCAGATTTATGTACAGGAGTTGCATAATTCAGGCCAGGCACTGGCAGGAAGAAATACATTGCCAGAGCACACCATCATGGACGAGGGTTGACATAAAGATATCTCTGCAGAGATGGAGGTGGAAGGTCGCCACCTGGCCCTCCCCAAACAGGAGATGCAGAACCTCAGCAGAGACCAATTGGATGAGGGTTCTCTGGATGTTTGTGACAAAGTCAGGGGGAGGGGTCACAGTGACCAGCTGATATCACAGCATGGAAGCGATCAGCTGGTTTATGATGAGAACTCGCATCCTGTAAGACAGCACTCAGAGCAATTCTGTCCAGTGACTCAGGCGAGTGGTGACTTTGGTCCCCAGTTCCACTGGCCAGTTCAGGAACTTAATGAACGTACCCCCCACCCACCTTGTGGACTGCAGCAATCATCTGGTACAGGCTTCTTGACTCTGAAGATTTCCGACTGAAAATGTGGGGCCAATAGAAAGCCACCCCAGAAACGAGCATAAGGTGGCTTATGTAGACATCCTCACCACGAACACCCCCTCCTCACCCCCACTGCCCCTCCCACCACTCCCTCCACCCTCCCACTCACCCCTGCCTCCTCCCTCTCCATCCACCCCCCTCTCCCCCTTTCCCCTCCATCTCCCCCTCCCCTCCCCCCTCCCATTCCCACCTCCTCCCCCTCCCCTCCCCTTCACCTCTCCCTCCCCCTTCCCCTGCCGGTGCCTGCCTATTATGCAACTCCTGTACCTAAACTGCGAGTCTTTGGACTTCCTTGCAGGCATTGCCCCATCTTTTAACCGCCTTATCCTACCCTCCTCTCCCCCTGCCCTCTCCCCCTCCTGTTGGTGACCCTCTCCCCGACTCTCCTCCTCCCTTCTCCCCTCCCCTCTCCGCACCCACCTCCCCCCTCCTCAAAAAAAAAAAACCTCCCGCTGTTCCCCTCTCCACTCCCCTCCTCCTCCTCCCCCTCCTCCTCCTCCCCTCCTGCTCCTCCCCTCCTGCTCCTCATCCCCGTCCCCTTCACGTTCTCCCCTCTCTCCTCCCCTTCGCCCTCTCGCCCTCTCCAATCCCTTCGCCCCTCCCCTCTCCATGCGCTCCCGCTCCCCTTCTCCCTGTCTTCTCCCCCGCTTCTCTCTCCCCACCTCTACCCCCTCCCCATCCCGCCTTCCCTCTCCCTTCCCCTTCTCCATCCCCCTCCCCTCCCGTCTCCTCTCTCCTCCCCCCTACCCCTCTCTGCTCCCCGCTCCTCCTCCTCGTCCTCTGCCTCCCCATCCGCCTCCAGTCTCCCTCCCCTCCTGTTCAGCTCCCCCTCCACCCCCTCCCGCTCCCACCCCTCCGCCTCTTCTCCGCCCTCCCTTCCCTCTCCCCTTCCCCCTTCCTCTCCCCTTCCCCTCGTCCCCTGTCTCCACTCCCGCCTCCCACTCTTCCCTCTCCTCCACTTCCCCCCTCCCCTCCCCTCCACTTCCCCCTCCCCCTCCCCCTCCTCCATTCCCTCTCTCCCGTCCCCCCTCCCTTCTCCCCCCTCTCCATTCCCTCACCCTTCCCCCTCCCCACCTCCCCCTTCCCTCCCTCCCCCCTCTCCTTCCTTCGCCTCTCCCCTCTCCTTCCCCCCTCACCCCTCATCCCTCACTCCCCTCTCCCCTTCCGTCCCCCTGGTCCCCCTCTCGTCCTCCCCCGTCTCGAGGTCTCCCTCCCCTAACTGAAACCTTCCCCCTTGCCCGCTACCCTTCCCGTGTCCTCTTCCCACTCTCTCCCCTCCCTTCCTTGCTCTCCTGTTCGCCTCCCCTCCATCCCCCGATCTCTCCTCCCCCCTCTCTCCGCCCTCCTCCCCTCGTCCTCTTCTCCCTCCCTTTCTACCATCTCCCCTCCTCCCTCTCCCCTCCACCTTCCCACTCCCCCCTCTGCCCTCTACCTTCCCCACTCACCAGCCCCCTCTCCCCCCTCCCCGATCTCTTCTCCTCCTCCCCGCTCTCTCCTCTCTCTCCCCTCCCCTCACCCGCTCTGGCCCCCCTTGCACGTCCCTTTCCCTGTCCCCTGACCACCCCCCCTCCCTCATCCCCCACCTCCGTCCCCCCAATCCCCTCCCCATTCTGCCCCACAACCCACCCCCACCCCCTCCACGCCACTCTCCCACCCTAACAACACCGTCCCACTCCCCCTCCCACCCACACTTCCCACCCTCCTCTTACCCCTCGCCCCGCCCTTCACCCCACCTCCCTTCCCATCCTCACCACTCTACACCACCCCCCCCTCCACCACCTTGCCAGCCCCCTCCCCCCCCACCCTCCCACCACCTCCCACCCCACCTCCATCCCCACACTCCCACCACCCTCCTCACCACCCCATCCCACCCAGTCCTCCCATGCCCCTTTGCACCCATCCCCACCCACACCCTCACCCCTCCTCCACCCACCTCTGCCCAGCCCTCCCAACCCCTCTCCACCCCCTCCGCCCTGCCCTCGCCTCTCCAACCTGGCCCTCCCACACCCCTTCGCCCCCCCCACCCAAGACATCCAGCCCAATCACTACTCCCTCCTCTCTCCACTGTGTAAATCCCCCATTAGACTCTTGAATAAACTAGATCCTTTCATGGGGAGACCATTCAGACTCTACGACAATCGATGAATGAACACCAGTTGACAATCACAGGCAGGAGTGATGAAGAACCCCCCTCATCCCGCCCTTTCCAACCCACCTCCTGCCCTGCCCTTCCGCCACCCTCCACCCCACCCTTCCAACACCCTTCGCCCCGTCCCTCCCAAATTTCTTTGCCCGCCCCCGCCCTCCACTCCACTCCCGCCCGCGCTGCCCCCCCCGCCCCGACCCCCCTCCCGCCCCCCTCCCGCCCTCCCCCGCCCTCAGCCCATCCGCCCCCCTCCCGCCCCGCCCCGCCCTCGCCGCCCCCCACCACCGCCCCCGCCCGCCCTCCCGCCACCTCCCGCCAACGCCCCGCCCTCCCGCCCCCTCAACGCCGCCCCGGCCCTCCCGCCCCCCCTCCCGCCCGCCCCGACCTCCCGCCCCCCGTCAAGCCCCGCCCGAGCCTCCCGCCCCCCTCCTCCCCGCCCGCCCTCCCGCCCCCCTCCCGCCCCGCGCCCGCCCTCCACCCACCGCCCCCCTCCCGCGCTGCCGCGCCCCGCCCTCACCGCCCCCCTCCCGCGCTGCCCCGCCCCGCCTCCCGCCAACCCGCGCGCTGCCCCAACCCGCCCGCCCTCCCCCCCCTCCCGACTCCCCGCGCCCCGCCCCGCCCTCCACCCCCTCCCGCGTCGCCCCGCCCCGCCTCCCCCCCCCTCGCCCGCTGACCCCGGCCCCGCCCTCCCACCCCCCTCCCGCGCTGCCCCCCCCCCGCCTCCCACCCCCCGCCCGCCGCGCTGCCCGCCCCGCCCCCCACTCCCCTCCCCCAGCCCCCCTCCCGCGCTTGCCCCGCCCGCCCTCCCTCCCCCTGCCGCCCCCCGCGCTCCACCCCCCTCCGGCGCTGCCACGCCCCGCCCTCCCACCCCCCTCCCGCGCTGGCCCGCCCACCCCCCTCATGCCGCGCATGCCCCGCCCTCCCACCCCCCTCCCGGCTGCCCCTCCCCCGCCCTCCCACCCTCTCCGCGCTGCCCCGCCCCCCCTCCCACCGCCCTCCCCGCCTCCCACCCCCCCCCGCGCGCCTCCGCCCCGCCCTGCCCGCCTCGCCACCCACCTCCCTGCGCTGCCCCGCCCATCCCACCCCCCTCCCGCCTGCCCTCCCCGCCCTCCCACCCCCCCCGCCCGCCGCGCTGCCCCGCCCCGCCCTCCGAACCCCCCCCCCGCGCTGGCCCCGCCCGCCCTCCCACCCCCTCCGGCGCTGCCCCGCCCCCCCCTCCCGCGCTGCCCCCGCCCCGCCCTCCCCACCCCCACCCCGCGCTGCCCCGCCCCGCCCTCCCACCCCCCCCCTCCCGCGCCTCCCCCTCCCCCTCCCGCCCCGCCCTCCCTACCCCCTCCCCGCGCTGCGCCCCGCCCCGCCTCCCCTCCCCCCCACCCCCTCCCGCGCTGCCCCGCCCCGCCTCCCCCCCCTCCCGCGCTGCCACCGCCCCCCCTCCCCTCCCCATCCCGCGCTGCACCGCCCCGCCCTTCCTCCCCCCTCCCGCCCTCCCTCCCCCCACCCGCGTGCCCGCCCCGCCTCCCTACCCACTCCCGCGCTGCCCGCCCGCCCTCCCTCCCCCCTCCCGCGCTGGCCCCGCCCTCACTCCCCCCTCCCACCCTGCCCCTCCCCCCCTCTCCCTCCCCCCTCCCGCGCCCGCGATAACCGCCCGCCCGCCCTCCCCCCCCCCACCCGCGCTGCCCGCGCCCCCCGCCCGCCCCCGCCCCTCCCCTCCCTCCCCCCTCCGCGATGCCCCGCCCCTCCCTCCCCCATCCCCCCCGATACCCGCCCCTCCCTCCCCCCTCCCGCGCTGGGCCTCCGCCCCCCCTCCCTCCCCCCCCGCGCTGCCCCGCCCCTCCCTCCCTCCCCCTCCCCGCGCTGCCCCGCCCCTCCCTCCCCCTCCCGCGATACCGCCCGCCCCTCCTCCCCCCCCGCGCTGCCCCGCCCCGCCCTCCCCCCTCCCCGCCGTCCCCGCCCCCCTCCCCCCTCCCGCGCTGCCCCGCCCTCCCTCCCCCCTCCCGCGCTGCCCCGCCCTCCCTCCCCCCTCCCGCGCTGTCCCCCGCCTCCCTCCCCCTCCCTCCCCCCTCCCTGCCCCCCCTCCCTCCGCCCTCCGCCCCCCTGCCCACCCAGACCCACCCCCCACACACCATCCCCCCGCTGCCCGCCTCCCCTCCCTCCCCCCTCCCGCGCTGCCCCGCCCTCCCTCCCCCCTCCCGCGCTGCCCCGCCCTCCCTCCCCCTCAGCGCTGCCGCCCCCCTCCCCGCGCTGCCCCCTCCCTCCCCCCTCCGCGCTGCCCCGCCCTCCCTCCCTGCGCACCGCCCCCCGGCGCTCCCCCCTCCCCGCCTGCCCCGCGCTCCCGCCCCCCTCCCCCCTCCCGCGCTAACCGCGCCCCGCCCTCCTCCTCCGCCCGCTCCCGCGCCTGCCCCGCCCCCTCCATCCGCCTGCCCCGCCCTCCCCGCCACTCCCTCGCTGCCCCGCCCTCCCTCCCCCCTCCCTGCGCTGCCGCGACCCTCCATCCCCCCTCCCGCGCTGCCGCCCCCCTCCCTCCGCGCCGCCCCGCCCTCCCTCCCCCGCTCGTCCCCGCCCCCCTCCCGCGCTGCCCGCCCCGCCCCTCCCCCCTCCCGCGCTGCCCCCCGACCTCCCTCCCTCCCCCCTGCCACGCTCTGCCCCGCCCCGCCCTCCCCCAACCCGCGCTGCCCCGCCCCCTCCCTCCCCCCTCCCGCGCTGCCCCGCCCCTCCCCCCCCATCCGCGCTGCCCCGCCTGCCCCCGCCCTCCCCCCCCCTCCCGCCCCCCCCCGCCCCTCCCCCCACCGCCTCCCCCCTCCCGCGCTGCCCGCCCCACCCTCCCCCCCCAGCGGCGCCAGCCGCCAACCCTCCCCCTCCCGCGCTGCCCGTCCCCCCTCCCCACCTCCCACCCGCTGCCCCGCCCCCCCTCCCCCCTCCCGCGCCTGCCCCGCCCCGCCCACCTCCCTCCCCCCTCCCTCCCCCCCCTGCGCTCCCCCCTCCCCCCCCCGCGCTGCCCCGCCCCGCCCTCCCATCACCCCTCCCCGCCCCGCTGCCCCGCTGCCCCGCCCCTCCCCCTATCGCGCTGCACCCGATATCGCCCCCTCCCGCCTGAAGTCCCTCCCCTCCCCTCCGCGTGGCCCCGCCCAGCCCCGCGCTGAGCCCGCCCCGCCCTCCTCCCCCTCCCGCGCAATCCCTCCCCTCCCCCCTTCCCGCCTGCCCCCGCGCCCGCCCCGCCCTTCCCCCTCGGCCGCGCTGCCCCGCACCCCCTGCCCGCGCTGCCCGCCCCGCCCCCTCCCGCGCTGCCCCGCCCCAAACGCCCCCTATCGCGCCTGGCCCCGCCCACCTCCCGCGCTGCCCCTCCCCTCTCCCCCTCCCGCGCCTGCCCCGCCCCCGCCCTGCCCGCCCCGCCCCCCCCTCCCTCCAGCCCCATCCCGCCCTCCCCCTCCCGCCTACTCCCTCTTCTGCCCCGCCCCTCGCTGGCACCGCCCCGCCCTCCCCCCTCCCGCGCTGCCCCGCCCCGCCCTCCCCCCTCCCGCGCTGCCCCGCCCCCCTCCCCCTCCCGCGCTCCCCCCGCTGCCGCCGCCCCTCCCTCCCCCCCCCAGCCTGCCCGCCCCCCCCGTCCCTCACCCTCGACCTCCGCTCTGCTGCCGCCCTCCCCCCCCCTCTCCCCCCCGCCCTCGCCCCCCCCTCCCGCGCTCCCCCCCCCCCCCCCACCCTCCCGCCGCCTGCCCCGCCCTCCCCCCCCCCCCGCGCCCCCACCCCCCCTCCCGCGACCCCCCCCCCCCCCCCGCTCCCCCCCTCCCTCCCCTCCCCGCCTCCCCACTGCCCCGCGCTGCCCCTCCCTCCCCCCTCCCCCCCGCTGCCCCGCCCTGACCCCGTCCCTCCCCCCTCCCCGCGCTGCCCCGCCCCCTCCCCCTCCCGCGCTGCCCCGCCCCGCCCTCCCCCCTCCCTCCCCCCCTCCCGAGCTGCCCGCCCTCCCCCCTCCCGCGCTGCCCGCCCCTTGCCCGCGCCTCCCCCCTCCCGCGCTGCCCCGCCCCGCCCTCCCCCGGCTCCCGCTGTCCCCGCCCCCGCCCTCCCCCCTCCCGCGCTGCCCCGCCCCGCCTCCCCCCTCCCGCGCTGCCCCGCCCCGCCTTCCCCCTCTCCCGCGCTGCCCCGCCACCCCCCCCGCCTAGCCCCGCTCTCCCTCCCCCCGCCTCCCAAAAACCGAAGCATCCCCCGTCGATGCCCTGACCGCCCCCTCCCGCGCTGCCCGCCCTCCCCCTCCCGCGCTGCCCCCCTCCCTCCCCCCTCCCCCTCCGCGCTGGCCCCGCCTCTCCCGCGCTGCCCCTCCCCCACCCCTCCCCGCGCTGCCCGCCGCCCTCCCCCCTCCCGCGCTGCCCGCCCTCCCCCCTCCCCCCTCCCGCGCTTCCCCTCCCGCGCTGCCCCGCCCTCCCTCCCCCCTCCCCGCTCCCCCCCTCTGCCCCGCCCTCCCTCCCCCTCCCTCCCGCGCTCCTGCCCCGCCCTCCCTCCCTCCCCCCTCCCCGTCGCTGGCCCCGACCTCCCGACCCCCCTTCCCGCTCTGCCCCCTCCCTCCACTCCCCCTCCCGCGCTGCCCGCTCCCCCTCCCGCGCTGCCCCGCCCTCCCTCCCCCTCCCGCGCTGCCCCGCCCTCCCTCCCCCCTCCCCGCGCTGCCCGCCCTCCCTCCCCCCTCCCGCGTGCCCCGCCTCCCGCCCCCCTCCCTCCCTCCCCCCTCCCGCGCTGCCCCGCCCTCCTCCCCCCTCCCGCGCTGCCCCCCGCCCTCCCTCCCCCCCCCGCGCTGCCCCGCCCCTCCCCTACCTCCTCGCGCGCTGCCCCCTCCCTCACCCCCTCCCGCGCTGCCCCCCTCCCTCCCCCTCCCGCGCTGCCCGCCCTCCCTCCCCCCTCCCGCGCTGCCCCGCCTCCCTCCCCTCCCCGCCCCTGCCCCGCCCTCCCCCTCCCGCGCTGCCCGCCCCCCTCCCCCCCCCCCTGCCCCGCCCCCCCCCTCCCGCGCTGCCCCGCCCTCACCCCCTCCCGCGCTGCGCCCCCCGCCCTCCCCCTCCGCCCGCTGCCCCGCCCCCCCCTCCCCCCCTCCCGCCGCGTCCCCGCCCCGCCCTCCCCCTCCGCGCTGCCCCGCCCGCCCTCCCCCCTCCCGCGCGCCCTCCCCCGCCCTCCCTGCCCCCCTCCCGCGCTGCAGCCGCGCCCCGCCTCCCCCCTCCCGCGCTGCCTCCGACCCGCCCCGCCCTCCCTGCCCCCGCCCCGCGCTCCCGCGCCGCCCCGCCCTCCCCCCTCCCGCGCTGGTGGCCCGCCCCGCCCTCCCCCCTCCCCCGCCCTCACCCCCTCCCCTCCCCGCCCTCCCCCCTCCCCCCTCCCGCGCTGCCGGCCCCCGCCCTCCCCCCCTCCCTGCTCCCCCGCCCCGCCCCCTCCCCCGGCGCTGCCCCCGCCCCGCCCTCCCCCCTCCCGCGCTGCCCCGCCCATCCCTCCCCCCCCCCGCCCGCCCCCCCTCGCCCCCGCCCCGGCCCTCCCCCCCCGCCCCCGCCGCCCCGCCCCTCCCCCCTCCCGCCGCCCCTCCCGCCCTGCCCCCCCCCGCGCCCCCTCCCCGCCCTCCCCCCTCGCCGCGCTGCCCCCGCCCGCCTCCCCGCCCCGCCCGCCCCCCCTCCCAAACCCGCCCGCCCGCCCTCCCCCCCCCGCGCTGCCCCGCCCCGCCCTCCCCCTCCCGCGCTGCCCCGCCCCTCCCCCCGCGCTGCCCCGCCCTCCCTCCAAACCCCTGCCCGCCCTCCCTCCCCACCCCTCCCGCACGCCCGCCCCCCCTCCCTCCCAACCCCGGCCCCATCCCTCCAACCCCCCCGCCCCGCCCGCCCCCCCCCGCCCCGCCCCCCATCCCTCCCCCTCCCAACCCCCGCTCTCCGCAACCCCCCGCCCCGCCCTCCCACCCCTGAGTGCAGTGTATCAGACTTTACACCTCGGGCATCCCTGCAAAGTGGATGAAAACTATAGCACTGGTGTCGTGGCTCATTTTGTTCCAGTAAAGTTAATATCATCCCTGGCATAAAGGGCATCTGTCACCTTCCTTATACATTTGAGTAGCTGACTGGAAGATGCCCCAGACATTTCCTGTGCTGCCCTGGAATGAACTGCTAGATAGAAGTTCAGACCAGATGCAAGTCTAAGGCCACAGGCATGTCGTCCAGTTCTATAGTATATGATAGAGTATTCCACTGTCTCCCGGGCCAGATGCACTCTACTTGGGCACTGCTTCTTGGACAACTGAAGCTAGGAACACCAACATCTGAATATTTTTGGACAGTACTGTCTCCGACATTGTTCCTCCATGTGCAGAAGCATGTCATCACTGTTGCTGGTTAATCCCGAGCAGTAGAAACATTAATACAACAGCTCTATAAAGTCTCATGAATCATGCGCTGAAAGAGAACATCACAGTGAGTGTCGAGGAGGCTAACAGAGCCCTGATCCTCATCGCTCCGTGCATCTGTCACTTGTACCCAAATGCTTGTCATTACCCATACGAATTCCTGCCCTCTTTTACACCACTCTCTTTGACACTACAACCTCATTCTAATTCATTTTTTCTTTTGTGCTTCAGCAGGATGATATTCAGCCTCCATTGTTTCATGCACCTGACCTGCAAATTCTCACACTGTCTCCTCCACCGCACCCCTCACCAAACATAAATTCCAACATTGCATAGTGTTAAATTGCATCAGAGGGAATGCATGACAATAAGATCTGCAACCTGATGAGGCACTGCAAAAAAAGATGCTAGTCATGATATTGAACAGGGTGAGGATGTCACCTATCATTCTACCTTGGTGAAGGGTTTTCCACAGTGCGAGTTGTACTCTGTTGAGGCTGGCATTGAAAAACGCTTCTACATTCTTGGGGCTTGGTGTTCCAAAGACTGTAAAACTAGATCTAGCTTTGACTATTAAAGTAACAAGCTGGACTCTTCAAAAAGTCATTAGTTAGTCACCCTAGCATCAACATTCAACTTGACAAGCCACAGCTGAGAGATATGCAATTAACTTTTAAAGCAGTTCCCTAGAGGGAGACCTCATTCTTCCAGATCTTCAATGTTGTTCAGTTGAACAGCCTTGCATAAGAACAATAAATGTCCTCTCACTGCTATTTCTGACGTCAGGCTTCAAGTAAACCCTTCTAGCCTCACCATTGACAGAGTGAGGTTGTAGGTATCACGTTATTTGCCCTCCCCAAAGTGAGAAGGTTATATGTCAAGAGACAGGGTAGCTCCTGATTATGGATATCCCAACACTGCTCTTGCAGCCTGGCATCTCATACAGCAAGGCCCCAAGACCTCATTCATAGTCACACCTAGTACTGCCCCTCTGTTGTGCCCACTTTCCATCTAGTTTGCAGCTCTCAGCATGACAGGGAGCCTGCTCAGCTCCTTTTTGAAAACTAATCAAGCTCAAAAGAGTCCTACTAAGATACTACTACATCTATCTCCTGTCCCACCATTCTTGACCACTGCTACACAAACATCAAATATGCCTATTGCTCCATTGCCTGTCCACATTTTGACAAATCAGATTACAAAGCTGTGCTCCTGCTCCCAGTTTACAAGCAAAAACTGAAATGGGAGCAAGTAAGTCATGCAATATAGGTCTGAAGAATCAGATGATTTCGTACGGAACTGCTTCATGTCAGTGGACTGGTCATTATTTAAGAATTCAGGGACCAACCTGAATGAGTATGCCACTACAGTAAAAGACGTCATTACATAGAACATAGAACATTACAGCGCAGAACAGGCCCTTCGGCCTTCAATGTTGCGCCGACCAATTAGGAACAAGCAGTGACCCTCTAACCTAAATCATTTCCCTTTCATCCATAAACTTATCTACTAACCTCTTAAACGCCACCAAACTTGGCGCATCTACAACTGACGCAGGCAAGGCATTCCATACCCTTACCATCCTCTGGGTAAAGAACCTACCTCTGACATCTGTCCTAAAACCACCACCCCTTAATTTAAAGCTATGTCCCTCGTGCTAGCTTTCTCCATCCTAGGAAAAAGGCTATCACTGTCCACCCTATCTAAACCTCTAATCATCTTATATGTTTCAATAAGGTCTCCTCTTAGCCGCTTTCTTTCTAACGAAAACAACCTCAAATCCCTCAGCCTCTCTTCATAAGACTGCCTTCCATACCAGGCAACATCCTGGTAAACCTCCTCTGTACCCTCTCCAATGCCTCCACATCTTTCTTATAATGTGGGGACCAGAACTGCACACAATACTCCAAGTGCGGCCGCACTAGAGTTTGTACAGTTGCAACATGACGTTGCGGCTCCGAAATTCAATCCCCCTACCAATAAACGCTAAGACTCCATATGCCTTCTTAACAACCTTATCGACTTGACTGCCTACTTTCAGGGATCTATGCACAAATACACCAAGATCCCTCTGTTCATCAACACTATTAAGAATCCTACCATTAGCCCTATACTCCACACATTTGTTATTCCTGCCAAAGTGAATTACCTCACACTTTTCCGCATTAAACTCCATTTGCCACCTCTCGGCCCAGCTCTGCAACTTGTCCAAGTCTCTCTGCAAACTATAACACCCCTCTTCACGATCTACCACTCCTCCGACTTTGGTGTCATCCGCAAATTTACTAATCCATCCTTCAATACCCTCATCCAGATCATTTATAAAAATTACAAACAGCAGAGGCCCCAAAACAGATCCCTGAGGTATACCACTAGTAACCGAACTCCATGATGAATATCTCCCATCAACCACCACCCTCTGTCTTCTATCTGCCAGCCAATTTCTAATCCAATTAGCTAAATCACCCTCTATTCCACACATCTGCATTTTCTGTAGAAGTCTTCCATGGGCCACCTTATCAAACGCCTTACTAACGTCCATATATACTACATCAACCGCCTTACCCCCATCCACCTCTCTGGTCACTTTCTCAAAAAACGCAATGAGGTTAGTAAGGCATGACCTACCCTTCACGAAACCATGCTGACTATCCCCAATCAATTCATTTCTCTCTAAATAACTATAAATCCTATCCCTAATAATTCTCTCCAATACCTTGCCCACCACAGAAGTAAGACTCACTGGCCTATAATTCCCAGGAAGGTCTCTCTTCCCCTTCTTAAACAATGGGACCAAATTCGCTATCCTCCAGTCCTCCGGAACCACACCCGTAACCAACGAGGACCTGAAGATCAGAGCCAGAGGCTCTGCAATCTCCTCTCTTGCCTCCCAGAGAATCCTAGGGTAAATCCCGTCCGGCCCATGGGACTTATCCAACTTCAAAACCTCGAGAATATCTAGCACGTCCTCCCTATCTACTTCAATACTTTCCAGTTTGCTACCCTGTACCTCAGTGTTCTCCATAACTACATTTACATCACCCTGTGTGAATACCGAAGATAAATATTTATTCAGTACCTCTCCAATCTCTTCAGGCTCCACGCACAACTTCCCACTGCTGTCCATAACTGGCCCTAACCTTGCCCTAACCAATCTTCTATTCTTAACATATCTAAAGAAAGCTTTAGGATTCTTCTTGATCCTATCAGCCAAAGTCTTCTCGTGTCTCCTTTTTGCCCTCCTCAACTCACTCTTTAGCTCACTCCTGGCTAATCTATAGCTATCCATTGCACTAACTGAGCCTTCAAGCCTCATCCTGACATAAGCCTCTTTTTTCCTTTTAACCAGCGAATTAACTTTTTTCGTACACCATGGCTCCCTTACTCGACCATTTCCTCCTTGTCTGACAGGGACATACTTATCAAGGACTCGCAGTAGCTGCTCCTTGAATAAGCTCCACATTTCAGATGTTCCCAGTCCCTGTAGTTTCCTAGTCCAACCTATGCACACTAATTCCCTCCTTATGGCCTCATAATTACCATTCCCCCAGCTATAACTACTGCCCCCAGCTTCATGCCTATCCCTATCCATCACTAAGGTGAACGTAACCGAATTGTGGTCACTATCATCAAAATGTTCACTAACTTCCAAGCCTAACACCTGGTCTGCCTCATTGCCCAGCACCAAATCCAATGTAGCCTCACCTCTAGTTGGCCTATCTACATACTGAGTCAAAAAACCTTCCTGCACACTTTGTACAAAAACAGACCCCTCTAACGAGCTAGAGTTATAGCTATTCCAATCAATATTAGTAAAGTTAAAGTCCCCCATAACAATTACCCTATTACTTTCACTCCTGTCCAGGATCGACTTTGCAATCCTTTCCTCTACCTCTCTAGAACTTTTAGGAAGTCTATAAAAGACTCCCAACAGCGTGACCTCTCCTCTCCTGTTTCTAACTTCAGCCCATACTACCTCAACAGACAAGTCCTCATCAAACTTCCTTTCCGTCACTGTGATACAGTCTTTAACTAATAATGCCACTCCTCCCCCCCTTCTACCTCCTTCTCTACTCCGACTGAAGCATTTGAACCCCGGAACCTGCAACAACCACTCCTGTCCCTGCTCTATCCATGTCTCTGAAATGGCCACAACATCGAAGTTCCAGGTACTGATCCAAGCTGCAAGTTCCTCCACCTTATTGCGAATACTTCTTGCATTAAAGTATATGCATTTCAAACCATGCCCTACTCCACCCATACGCTGCTGTGTTTTACAGTTCTCATCTATGACTCCCCTGTTCTCGTCCCTCTTAACGTCCAAACTATTAGTAAGTCCATAGAAGACTGTGTGACAAGGAAGCTAATTCTTATGTTTTCCAATTGGAAACCATGGAAGAATAGAGATATCCACTGCTTCACTAAAGTCCAGGTCTGAGGCGTTCAAGTCAGGTAATCCTGACCTATACAAGAAATCCAGATAAGATCTATGGAGAACCAAAGATGCCAAGAGATAGTACTTGACTGAGCTAAAATCCCAGGCTAGCCACACAGACTCCCATTAATTATGGCAAGGATTGAATGACATAACAGGCTACAAGATGAAGGCAGCAATATACTTTTCCCCAATGAGCTCAATGCATTCTATGCCTGTTTTAAGCAAAAGGTAGTGAGAGTATGTCTTCTGCCTCAGCTGAACCAGTTTTGGAGGTCACCATCGCAGGTGTCAGACCTTCTTGAAACTTAACCCACAGAAAGCAATTGGGCTGGATGGGATACCCGCACAAGCGCTGAGATCCTGCACGGATCAGCTGAGGTAGTGGAGGGGTGAATGTATTCACAGGCATCTTTAACCTCTCCTTACAGTGATCTGAGATCTTTATCAACTTCAAGAAGATGACCATCATCCCTGTACCAAAGGAAAACCAAGCAGTGTGGCTATCACCCAGTAGCCCTGACATCTATCATTATGAAATGCTTCAAAAGGTTCATCATTGCATGGATCAATTTTAGCCTCCCTGGCCCCATATTCAACACTGGAACACCTGGATAATAAGGACACATGTCAGGCTCTTATTCAGTGACTACAGCTCAGCCTTCAACACTATTATTCCTTCAAAACTCATCTCCAAACTCCGTGGCCTAAGGCTTGGCTTCTCCCTCTATGACTGGATCCCAGGTATCCCAACTCACAGACCATAATCAGTAAGGGTAGGCAATGGCCTATCCTCAACATCGGTGCCCTCAAAGCTGTGTCGTCAGCCCCTTGCTATACTCCTTACAAGTTTATGACAGTGTGGCCAAATTTGCCTCCAACTCCTCTTACAAGTTTGCTGTACTAAGTCAGATCTCAAACAGCAACGAAATGGAGTACAGGGATAGATAGAGAATCTGGTAAAATAGTGCAGCAACAATATTCTCTCTCTCAATGTTAGTAAAATGGAGGAGATAGGCTTCAGGAAGTATAATGGAGGATGTGTCCCTGTCTACAATAACAGGAATGAAGTGGAAATGGTCAAGAGTTTGAGGTTTCTAGGTGTCCAGATCACTAACAACCTGTCCTGGTCCCTCCATGCCGACACTATTGTTAAAAAAGCCCAACAGCTCCTCTATTTTCTCAGGAGGCAAAGATATTTCCACGTGTCCACTATGACTCTCACTAACTTTTAGAGGTGCACCATAGAAAGCATCCTTTCCAGATGTATTGAAGCTTGGAATGGCTCCTGCTCTGGCCAAAACTGCAAGAGACTACAAAAGGTTGTGTATGTAGCTCAATTCATTACACAAACCAACCTCCCATCCATTGAATCCATCTACTCTTTCCACTGTCTCGGAAAAGCAGCCAGCATAATCAAGGATGCCACATATCCCGGCCATGCCATACTCTCTTCCACCTTCTTCTGTTGGGAAAAAGACACAAAAGTCTGAGATCATGTACCAACCAACTCAAGAACAGCTTCTTCCCTGCTGCCTGCAGATTTTTAAACAGACCACCCTATATTAAGTTATGGTCATCTGAGCCTCTCCTCTGATATTCCCCTTGATGGTGAAGGTGTCAGGTTCATGTTTATGAAGACTTGTTGTAAATGACACCAACATGGTGTCATGCCAACATGAGTTGGATATTTAATGTGGCCTTAATATGTGGAGTGAGTGCACGCTAATCATATGCTTTCAATTAGATTCCACATCACACCCCCTGAAGGAAAACTCAATGTAATTAACAAGAATCATGTTTTTTCTGCCTCTGCATTTTGAGCCGGTGCTTTTCCCACAGACAGATTGGGCTCAAGATTCCACTCACTATTTCCTCTAGGACAATTCCATTAGATTGACAGATCAATAGACTTTCATTTGTATCAAGGAACATGAGCAAATGGCCGATTGTGGCGTTGAAGGAGAGAATATTGTTGCTGCACTGTTTCACCAGATTTTCTATCTATTTCTGTACTCTGTTCCATTGTTGTTTGAGTTCTGACCCACTACAGTGGTGTCATCAGCAAACTTGTAAGCGGAGTTGGAGGGAAATTTGGCTCACAGTCATAAATGTGTAAGGAGTAAATCAACTTGTGTCATGATTTTAAATATTTTGAAAACTAATGTCTAAATATTTATATTTTAAGGATACATGTTATTTCTTCAGCATCACTCACCAACTTGCTTGGATGTTACTGCTTGCATAAAATCTTCTATTTCATCTTGCACATCATATAATTGAATTGTCTCGACCTGGTTAACAATTTAATCAATTAGCAAAATTCAAGAATCCTGACCACACTAAATTGTCATTGTCAGTCTCCTGGATTTGGGTGGATGCATCTAATAACATGAAAAAAGTCCTGAATGTGGAAAATCCTCACTTCTGTGGTAAATTATATAATTGGCAGAAATTTGGAACTGTGGCAGGCTTTAAATTTGGTGTGATGGCAAATTAGATTGGAATTTTCTTCTGTCCTTGATAGCAAGTCAGAAACAGGTTGAGTTTCCCACTGATCTCTGTTGGGAACCACAATAATATTCATTTGTCGTTGGCTTTTGTAGAGCAGATATCTTTGTTTGGTGCTTAAATTTTTCTTATATTGTTCTTAATGCTATTCTAAATCCATATCAAAACATATGAATGTACCTAAACATCTTAAAAGCTAATGGATGTATTTTCATAACTAGAATAAGTTGATGATAAAACTTACTTCTTGACGTTCAACTCCTTTTTCGTAGAATGCAATTTCCTTTTCCAAAAATGAGACAATTTTTTTAGTAATAACCGGTGCATTGACACCCTTTACGTAATCAGCAATCTTACCAGCCTGAAAAGAAAAAAAGTTAAATTTCAGAATTATGTATTTGATTTTCAATATCTCTCAGTATCTTTAACTCACCACAATGAATATGAAGGCAGGTTCACACTTTCCTTCAAATCCTTTTAACAAAGGAATAAGGCTTGCTTCAACCTAGGAAACAAAATTAAGTTGCAACAAATAACATTTGTGTTGAATAATTTTTCAAAATAACCTTCTTTATACTTCTCAAATACTCACTGTATGAAAATGTAACAGCTCATCTCCATATTCCATTTTTAATTTTCTGAACACACCTGCGATTGCTTTACATGGTCCACACCAGCTTTGATGAACATCCACTACTGAAACGTTGCACAATAAGTATTAATTTATTTCCAAAACTACTTTGTTGTTTCAGGTTAAGGATATAATATTAAAATATATAATAAAATGATAATGCATTATTGTAACAATCAACTTTAACAAATTGTGATAGTTTGTAAGCCATAATATATGACATTGAAATGATATTGAGAAAAGATTTTAGCATAAATAATGTAAAGAAGGCAAGTAATATGTTGGCTTTCATAGTGAGAGGATATGAGTATAGGGAGAAGGATGTTTTGCTGCAATTGCGTTGGGCATTGGTGAGGCCTGGAGCATTGTGCGCAGTTTTGGTGTCCTTAATTGAGGAAGGATGTTCTTGCTATACTGGAAGCATAGCAAAGATTTATCAGGCTGATTTCTGGGGTGGCAGATCTGGCATATGAGAGGAGATTAAGTCAGTTAGAATTATATTCACTGAAGTTTAGAAGAGTGAGAGGAGGATCGCATACAAACTTATAAAATTCTAACAGGGTTAGACAGGGAAGATTCAGAAAGAATGTTCTCAATGATGGGGTGAAGGTCCAGAACTAGGGATTATACTTTGAGAATAAGGGATACACCTTTCAGAACAGAGGTGAGGATAAATTTCTTCACCCAGAGGTGGTGAATGTGTGCAATTCATTCCCACAGAATGCAGTTGAAGCCAAAACATTGTTTGATTTCAAGAAGAAATTAGGTATCGCTCTCAGGGCTAAAGGGATATGGGGGGGGTTGGGGGGGGGGAATGGTGATCAGCATAGTGAATTCGATTATCAGCCATGATCAAAATCAATGGCAGAGCAGGCTCAAAGGACCGAGTAGCCTATTCCTTCTTCTAGTTGGGCAGCACAGTGGCTAGCATGATGCTTCATATAACCAGGGACCTGGGTTCAGTTCCCGGCTTGGATCACTGTGTGTGGAGTCTGCATGATCTCCCCGTGATGCAGGGGTTTCCTCTAGATATTCCGGTTTCCTCCCACATTCTGAAAGACAAGCTGATTAGACATGCGTTGACCCAAATAGGCGCATTTGTGTGGCAACTAGGGGAAATTTCAGTGGTCCTTCAGCATGATCTGGATAGGTTGGGTGAGTGGGGAAATCAATGGCATATGCAGTATAATTTGGATAAATATGAGGTTATTCACTTTGGAAGCAGGCAGATTCATACCTGAATGGCTTCACTGCAGTGTTAATGTATGCTTTACTTGTGACTAATAAACAAACGTTACTTTAGTGTCTATGTTTCTATAATATATAATAGCTGTGAAAAATTAAAAGGAAATGTTATACTACAATACTATAATGGCTCATTAATCACTTCCCACAATGTTGCTCTCTTGAATATATTTGGAACAATTTCCTAGAACAATTTTGGGCTAAAATATCTGCTGTCCAGATTGTCAGACACCAAATGTGCATCTGAAGATGTCCAATGGGCTCTGTGGAAGTTCTGATACTTGGACCTCTGTGGGAATCGTTAACAAATTTCACTTTCTGATGGGCAATTTCCTTGCTTTCCAAGACCCTACACAAATGTCCCTGACATTGAGCTGCAGCTGGACATTTCACACAATGAGAACATAATTCTTGAATCCATTGTCATTATCAAGGACTTTATAGAGGACATTTCAAAAGCAGTGGCAGGATCAGAGTTAGCATGGATTTATAAAGGGGAAATCATGCTTGACAATTTTGTTGGAATTCTTTGAAAGCGCTTGACAATCACCAGGCAAGACTGTTCTCTTCCTGTTGGCAAATACTTCAGCAGTCACGGGCATTTGGCCTCTGACCTTCAGGTAAGCACTCTCCAAGGCGGCCTTCACGACACACGATAGTGCAGAGTTGCTGAGCAGGGACAGATAGCCAAGTTCTGCACACATGAAGACAGTCTCTACAGGGATCTTGGGTTCACGTGGCACTATCTGTAACACCAATGACTTGCCCGGGTTTGCAAAACCTCACTTTCTGTACTGTCTGGAGACAATACACATCTCTTTAACCTGTGCTTAATGCTCTTTCCACTCACATTGTTGGCCTCTTTAAGACTTGAATAGCAGGTTAGTTGTAAAGACTCACATTCTAATCAATAATCTGTAAACTGTCTGCGCTGTTATATGCTCTGTCTGAGGCCAAAACTCTCCATTCACCTGACGAAGGGACAAACCCCAAAAGCTTGTGAATTTACATCAAATAAATCGGTTGGACTTAAACCTGATGTTGTCAGACTTCTTACTATGTTTACCCAGACCAATGCCGGCATTTCCACATCCTCTTCAAATTGGCAGGCAGTAACTAGTGGGGTGCCACAAGGATCAGTGCTGGAACCCCAGCTATTCACAATATACATTAATGATTTGGATGAGGGAACAAAATGTCACATCTCAAAGTTTGCAGACGATACCAAGTTAGTGGGAGGGTGAACTGTGACATAGATGCAGAAATCCTTCAGCTTGATCAGGATAGGTTGGGTGAGCAGGCAAATCAATGGCATGTACAGTATAATTTGGATATATATGAAGTTATTCACTTTGGAAGCAGGCATTTCATACCTGAATGGCTATAAATTGGGAGAGGGGAGTGTGCAATGGGACCTAGGTGTCTTGGATTCCAGTCACTGAAGGTAAGCATGCAGGTGTAGGAGGTGATAAAAAATGCAAATTATATGTTGGCCTTCATTGCACAGGACTGCGAGTACAGAAGCGGGGATGTGTTGTTGCAATTATACAGGGCCTTTGTGAGGCCACACCTAGAGTATTGTGTGCAGTTTTGGCTTCCTTTTCTGAGGATAGATGTTCTTGCTCTCAAGGAAATTGTTTACCAACTTGATTCCAGGAATGGCAAGACTGATGTATGAGAAGAGAATGACTAGTTCAGATTTTTTTTTGCTGGAGCTCAGACAAATGAAAGACTTAAAGTTCTAACAGGACTAGATAGGGTAGGTGTAGGGAGAATATTCCCAATGGTGGGGGAGGTCCAGAACCAGGGGGCACAGTCTGAGGATTCAGGGTAGACCACCAGATCTTCTGCTTCCCATTTCTTGGTAGATATTGCTGGTCCAACTTCTCCCAAAATGCACCAGTGAAGTCCCTCAGCCGTTTTTATCAGCTGTATTTCACCTGAGATAGCACCCAAGGGGCAAGATTGCAGCAGCTGAATGCCATGGCAAAGCCACGTTGAGGGAGCAGCCAAAAGATTGGCTGCCTCTGGGCCGAGGGTAAGGAGACCCTCATGTAGTGGGCACCCTTTGCTCACAGCAAAAGTCTACTGCACCTGGTATTCCCAGGCAATCTCCCATCCAAGTACTAATCAGGTCTAAGTCTGCTTAGCTTCCGAGATCAGGCATTTTCAGACTAGTATGGCTGTAGGCATTGACTGGGCTGCTTTCTGACCAATTCAAGTCTGATAGTTCAGCGGATGATACTGGAATAGTGTAGGTCAGATGGGCTTTAGATTGGTTTTCACAGGTCAGCACAACATTGAAGGGCCTGTACTATGCTGTAATGTTCTATGTTCTATTTCTTCACCCAAAGTGTAGTGAGCCTGTGGAATTCATTACCGCAGGCAGTAGTTGCCAAAACATTGAATGTATTCAAGACACATCTCGATGTCTCAATTGGGTGAATGGGATCAAAGATTTGGGGAAAAAGCATAATTAGGCTACTGAGTTGATGATCAGCTATGGTAGTAATGAATGGCAGAGTAGTCTCAAAGGGCCAAATGGCCTCCTTTTGCTCCTATCTTCTTTTCTATAAGAACAAAAGAACTAGGAGCAGAGTAGGGCAACTGGTCCCTCAAGCCTGCTCGCCATTCAGTAAGACCATGGCTGATTTTTTTATAGACTCAGCTCCTCTTACCTGTCCA
The DNA here is from genome assembly GCA_024679065.1 of Sphyrna mokarran. Lineage (NCBI taxonomy): Eukaryota > Metazoa > Chordata > Chondrichthyes > Carcharhiniformes > Carcharhinidae > Sphyrna > Sphyrna mokarran. Next base: position 82,265,185 of record JAGIQG010000007.1, on the reverse strand, counting down.
TTCGCCATAATCGTTACTTCCTTTACTGTTTAAAAATTTATGCATCCTTGCCTTAAAAACATTCAGTGAGGTAGCCTCAACTGCTTCAGCAAGCAGGGAATTCCAGATTCACAATCTTTTGGGTGAAAAGTTCCTCCTCAATGCAGTCCTAAATCAGCTCCCCCTTATTTTGAGGTCACACCCCCTAGTTCTGGTTTCATCCTCCAGTGGAAACAAACTCCCTGCTTCTATCTTATCTATTTCCTTCATAATCTTATGTTACGATAATATCTCCCTTTATTCTTCTGATTTCCAACAAGTATAATCCCAGTCTAATCTCTCCTCATAAGCCAACCATCTCAATGCTGGAATCAACCTAGTGAATCTCCTCTGCACCACATCCAGTGCCAGTATATCCTTTCTGTGGACTTACTTGGGTAGTTACCCAGAAAATGTTATACAGATAAAAATCTAGTCTAGACCCATCACCTTCCCACTGCTAACCACCCTTCCAATTAAAATCCCCCACCTAAACACCCAATGGCCCTTCTGATCCAATTACACCAACCAGACCTGACCCTCTCCTAGCAAGAAGTCTGACAACACCAGCTTTAAATCCAACCAATTTATTTGATAGTAAACTCACTAGCTTTCGACCCTCTGGTCTTCATCAGATGAATGAGGTGTTCTGGTCTCAAACAGCACACATAACAACACAGACTGTTTACAGATTACTATTAGAGTGCGAATCTTTACACTTAACCTGCTATTCAAGTCTTAAAGTGGCTAACAATGTGAGTGGAAGGAGCACTGAGCACAGGTTGAAGAGATGTGTATTGTCTCCAGACAGCACAGTAAGTGAGGTTTTTTGTTAACCCAGGCAAGTCATGGAGGTTACAGATAGTGTGACATGAAGCCAAGATCCCTGTTAAGACCGTCTTCATGTGTGCGGAACTTGACTATCAGTCTCTGCTCGGCTGTTCTACGCTGTCATGTGTCGTGAAGGCCCCCTTAAAGAACGTTTACTCGAAGGTCGGAAGCCGAATGCCTGTGACCGCTGAAGTGTTTGCCAACAGGGAGCGAACAGTTTTGCCTGGTGATTGTCAAGCGATGTTCATTCATCTGCTGTCATAGCGTCTGCATGATCTCCCCAATGTACCATGCTTCGGTAAAGGATGTCCTGAAGCATGGTACATTGGGGAGACCATGCAGACACTACGACAGCGGATGAATGAACATCGCTTGACAATTACCAGGCAAAACTGTTCGCTTCCTGTTGGCGAACACTTCAGCGGTCATGGGCATTTGGCCTCTGATCTTCGGATAAATGTTCTTCACAGGGGCCTTCACGACACACGACAGTGCAGAGCTGCTGAGCAGAGACTGATAGCCAAGTTCCGCACACATGAGGACGGTCTTAACAGGGATCTTGGCTTCATGTCACACTCTCTGTAACCCCCATGACTTGCCTGGGTTAGCAAAAAACCTCACTTACTATGCTGTCTGGAGACAATATACATCTCTTCAACCTGTGCTCAGTGCTCCTTCCACTCACATTGTTAGCCACTTTAAGACTTGAATAGTAGATTAGGTGTAAAGATTCGCATTCTAATCAGTAATCTGTAAACAGTCTGTGTTGTTATGTGTGCTGTTTGAGACCAGAACACCTCATTCACCTGACGAAGACCAGAGGGTCGAAAGCTAGTGAGTTTATTATCAAATAAATTGGTTGGATTTAAACCAATTTATTTAGGCAGTCAGGTCGAGAAGGTTGTTAGGAAGGCATATGGAGTCTTGGCTTTTATTGGTAGAGGGATTGAATTTCGGAGCCGCAACGTCATGTTGCAACTGTACAAAACTCTAGTGCGGCCGCACTTGGAGTATGGTGTGCAGTTCTGGTCCCCGCATTATAAGAAAGATGTGGAGGCATTGGAGAGGGTACAGAGGAGGTTTACCAGGGTGTTGCCTGGTATGGAAGGCAGGTCTTATGAAGAGAGGCTGAGGGATTTGAGGTTGTTTTCGTTAGAAAGAAGGCGGCTAAGAGGAGACCTTATTGAAACACATAAGATTGGGGGAACATATAAGATGATTAGAGGTTTAGATAGGGTGGACAGTGATAGCCTTTTTCCTAGGATGGAGAAAGCTAGCACGAGGGGACACAGTTTTAAATTAAGGGGTGATAGTTATAGGACAGATATCAGAGGTAGGTTCTTTACCCAAAGGGTGGTTCGGGAGTGGAATGCCCTGCCTGCAGCAGTTGTAGATGCGCCAAGTTTGGTGGCGTTTAAGAGTTAGTTGATAAGTATATGGAAGAGAAGGGAATGGTTTAGTTTGGAGGGGCATTGCTTTTTATATTGGTCGGCGCAACATCGAAGGCCGAAGGGCCTGTTCTGTGCTGTAATGTTCTATGTTCTAAACCTGATGTTGTCAGACTTCTTACTGTTTTTACCTCAGTCCAACGTCGGCATCTCTACAACATACCTCTCCTAATCAGATCTAAAGACCCACTGACCTCTGACTCAACCACTCCTTTAACCTGATCCAAATAATTATAATGACCTGACGTTTATTCCTAACTAGATGCAATCATCCTCCTGACCTGACTACTATCTGACTTATCTACTTCCCCTGCTCCCTTCAGCTCCACCATACCCACTTACCTCCCTCACTTTATTACGATGATAAGCCAATGATAAAGAAATGTACTTAACAACCTATTCATTTCATCCATCAATCTACTGTCCATTCATCCACTCATGCATTCACTAGAATTCAGTGCAGGCCCTAAATCTTACCAAATAGCAGCCGGTGATGTGAAAAGGAAGACTTCTCCCAATTCAGTCTGCTCCAATGGAATTCCGTGAGAAATGCTGCACTGCATATTTCTGTGGGCTAGCCAGGTTAGAAAGATCCTGCTCAAAATGTATGGCAGTATCAAGCCAGGGGAATGTCCACTCAAAGTGGCAAGTTGACAATCATCGCTGTTGCTCGGAAAATCCAAGACAACACATTTTTGAACCTAAAATGAACAGGCCATCTTATATTTAGTAATGGGCCTGAATTAATCATCTAGGTAAGGCTGACTATGAAGGGCTGAGGTGTTGGGGTATCGTTGGTAGGATTTATTTGGATCAGATTTGGGGAGTGGTTAAGGTAGGTGATTAGTGGGTAGTCAAATTTCGAGAGGAAAACTATTAATGATAGAACTACAAATGGAATAGTGGGAGTGTTCTATAATAAATCTATCTTAATCCTTTTAATATTCAAGGTAACTTTTCATCATTGTCTTGAAGGATTAATGGCATTTTTCCAGTACCTTTTGTGAGTATAGGTGATATGCAGTTGATTCAAATTGTTGCCTAAACTAGACATGGCTTCCTAGAATACTTGTGACTTAAAAGTTTACCCTTGGCCAGATTGAACCTCACTGGACAATCCATACCTAGAGAAAACCTGTCATCTTTCTTTAGGGAAGCTCTGAAAACTTGCTAGATAAATTCTTGATAGTTAAAAGATATTGACCTCCTTTATTGTCTTTGGTAAGGATCCCACACATTCTGCTACAATCCTTCTAAACAATTCATCAAAAGCCGGTATAGGGATTAGAACATAGAACATTACAGTGCAGTACAGGCCCTTTGGCCCTCCATGTTGCGCCGACCAGTGGAAGCAATCTAATAGTCCTCCAACCTAAACTATTCCAATATTATCCATATGCCTATCCACTGACCATTTGAAGTTGCCAGTCCACAACTGCTGCAAGCAGGGCATTCCATGTTCTTACTACCCTCTGAGTAAAGAACCTACCTCTGACATCCATCCTATAACTACCACCCCTCAATTTAAAGCTGTCCCCTCGTGTTAGCCATCACCATCTGAGGAAAAAGGCTCTCACTTCCACCCTATCTAAATAACCTCAAGTCCCTCAGCCTTTCCTCATAAAATCTTCCCACCACGCCAGGCAACATCCTGGTAAACCTCCTCTGCATCCTTTTCAATGCCTCCACATCTTTTTTATAATACGGTAACCAGAACTGTACGCAATACTCCAACTGCGGCTGCACCAGAGTTTTGTACAGTTGCAACATGACCTCATGGTTCTGAAGTTCAATCCCTCTACAAATAAAAGCTAACACACCGTATGCCTTCTGAACAACTTATAATCTGGGTGCCAACTTTCAGGGAGCTATGCACATGTACACTGAGATCTCTCTGCTCGTTGACACTATTAAGAATCCTTCCATTAGCCCTATATTCTGTAATCTTGTTACTCTTACCAAAGTGAATCATCTCACACTTTTCCACATTAAACTCCATTTGCCACCTCTCGGCCCAGCTCTGCAGCTTATCTATGTCCCAAGTGTGGTCTAACTAAGGTTCCATAAAGCTGCAATATGACTCATCATTTTTAAACTCAATACCCCAGCTGATGAAGGCATGCATGCCTTATGCCTTCTTGACTACCTTCTCCACCTGCGTTGCCACTTTTACTGACCTGTATACCTGCACACCTAGATCCCTCTGCCCATCAATACTCTTAAGGGTTCTGCTATTCAGAGAGGCAAGGACTGATTAGTGAGAGTCAGCATGGCTTTTTGAATGGAAAATCATGTGTCACAAATTTGTTTGAGATTTTCAACAAATAACCAAGAAGATAGATAAGGGCAGTGCAGCTGATATTGTCTACATGAACTTTAGCAAGGCCTTTAACAATGTACCGCATGATAGGTTGTTGCATGAGGTGAAATTTCACAGGATCCAGGATCCAAAATTGGCTTAATGACAGAAGCCAGAAGGTGGTTGTAGAGGTTGTTTTTCAAACTGGAGCTCTGCGACCAGGGGGGTACCTCAGGTATCAGTACTGGGCCCACTGTTATTTGTCATTTGTATTAATGGTTTGAATGAAAATTTAGGAGGCATGGTTAGTAAGTTTGCAGGTGACACCAAGATTAGTGGCATTGTGGACAGTGAAGGTGATTATCTAGAATTGCAACAGGATCTTGACCAATTGGGTTAGTGGGTTGCTGAATGGCAGATGGAGTTTAATTTAGATAAATGTGAGGTGGTGCATTTTGGTAGATCGAATCATGGCAGGACCTACTCAGTTAATGGAAGGCTGTTGGGGAGAGTTGTAGAACAAAAAGATCTAGGGGTACACATTCATACTCCTTGAAAATGGAGTCACAGGTGGACAGGGTGGTGCAGAAGGCACCCAGCATGCTTGGTTGCATTGGTCAGAACACTGAATACAGGAGTTGGGACATCTTGTTGAAGTTGTACAAGACATTGGTAAGGCTACACTTGGAATACTGTGTATAGTTCCGGTCACCTTATTATAGAAAGGATATTATTAAACTAGAAAGAGTGCAGAAAAGATTTACTAGGATGCTATCAGGACTTGATGGTTTGAGTTATAAGGAGACTCTTTTCCCCGGAGCATAAGAGACTTAGGTATAACCTTATAGAGGTCTATAAATAATGGAATCAGTTTAATTAGTGGCTTGGATCCAACCATTAATGTATGACATGACATGCAGAATTCAACCACAATCCTATAAAATCCCATTGTTTCACTATTTTAGCCAGATTTTCTTATTCCCAAATGGCCTGCTGTCAGAATCATATGAGCAATCCTTATTGGGATAACCAGGAGGCACAATTATTTGATGGACTACAATATATTCCTCATCTACTAATCTCAGAAGTCTTCATTTTGTAATATTTCCTCTGAAGAAGCAAAACATTTATAACCTTCAGTATTCTGCATCACATTCTCAATACCAAATATGAATGATAAGGCTTGCCTAAGAGTCCAGACATTCATATGTTTGTTGAAACAGATGTACAGAAGGGAAAACATCAATTGACGTCTCAAGCTTTTTTCTTAGATCTATTTTGTCAATAATTCAATGTTTATTCACACAAGTGGTCTCAAGTGCATATGGTTTCTGTTATTGATAAACAAAATTATTAAAGATTTGGTTGATTACATTTTTATAGGGATGTTTCAGAAGTTTTTCTTTTTATGAAAATTATGAATGCTTGCTTTCTAAAGCATTTTCATGCATGACATTGTTCTAGGATTCATTGATGTGTAGAGTCTATACTGGGTGAATAGGGATAGTAGCTATTGAATCACAGAATTGTTACAGCACAGGAGGATGCCATTCAGCACATTATGTCTGCAATGGCTCTCTGAAAAAAAAGCAATTCACTTAGTTCCATTCTCCTGCCTTCTCTCCATAACCCTGCACATCCTTCCTTTTCAAAGAACGATTATAGGTGGCATGAATGGGTATGAAACGTTATTGGGCAGGTGGGGGTGGTGGTGTTGGGTTCACGTTGAAGGGCTATTGGAGGGTGGATGAGAGCACGATGGAAATGTGATGGTGTTAGAGAAGTGAGGATAGAAGGCCCAATGTAAAAGAAAAAAACTGGGATGAAATCCAAGAAAATGGAGGGAGGGCTGCTTTTAAAGAGTCCACCTTGCCATTCAACAGTTCCTGTGATCACCTCTGATCTGTGTCTGTGGGTGACTAGCCCAATTCTACTGCTCCTGCAACACCTGGAATGAAAATAGCACCCATTAGGTCACTTAATCCTGAGACAGATGCATCCAGTCAAGAAATTTCTGATTTGAAAATGGAAATCCAGCCTAACTATCTAGGTTGAAGTGATCTTTCTGAGAAATGGCAATCTCAGCTAAAAATGTTAACTAGGTTCCTTTCTACATATATTGCCTGACTTAGAACATAGAACGTTACAGCACATTACAGGCCCTTCGGCCCTCAATGTTGTGCCAAGCTATGGCCAAACACAAGATTGAGCTATCCCCTCCCTATTACTCTGGTGTATCTATCCATGACCTGCTCAGTATTTCTGGAATTCTTGTTTATATTTCAGATTTCCAATATCTGCAATATTTTGCCTTTTTGGTAAAATAAACTGTGTAGTAAGAATTGAAAGGGTTTGTGATCATATGATAACATCACTATCAACAGTTGTTTCTAGCACTGCTAACAAAATTAAGTTCATATGAATAAATGCTATAAATGTAATCACATTTAGTGATTCAGGATGATAACCACATCCAAAGTTAAGATATAAGCAAACCTGATAAGCCTTTTGCATCAAACATTTCGTTCCATTCCGTTTCATTGTGTAGTGGTGTCTGGTAGGGAAAAAATATGATTACTGATAACTTATCAACATTTCAAAATTTCAGTTAAATTAGATGAATTGGTTTATACCTGAATTTGAACATCCTTTTTTCTGCCAGCCATCTTATCTGAAATAAACAAATATTTCAAAAACACTAAATTAGTGATAATTATTGCTTCTTGTAATAATTTTCAGAGATATCTTAAAATTCCTTATTTCTTTTACTGTTTTAAAACAGTAAGTTAGAATAAATAAGGATGTGGAAATTTTGGCAAGACTGTATTTATTGTCCAACAGAGATGTCTTGAGGAAGTGGTGATGGATCATCTCCTTGAACCATTTAAAACCTAGGATACTGTAGGCTTTATTAACCACTCTCTCAATCTGTCCTGTGGTGACGATGCTCTCTGGATTACATTACATAGAGAATTCCAGATTTTCCAGCAACAATGAAAGGACAGCAGTCAGTGTCAAAACTACCTGCACTGGCTCAGCCATGTTAATTTGATAAATAATGGCTGTATATCCAACGACCTTCTGTACGGAGAATTGGCCAATGGATCACAACCTCTTAGGTATCTATACTTCTGTTACAAGGACACTTCAAACAAAATATGAAAATGGTGAATTTTAAGAGGCAGGTGCTGATGGCCATGATCTTAGCTGACTGTTTAGCAGGGCACAGGAAGAGGCTAACTGAAATGAAAAGCTCAGCTGATCAAGAAGACAGCCCACAGAAAATGGAGGCTAACGAAGCCTACAGTTTCTCAGGCCACTGTTTTCCTCTGCAATATATGCATAGACAACCATCTCGATCTTTTAGCGAAGATGAAGCCCAAGATGGGGTGCAATGCCTTATCTTGTCAGCTTGGATCTTGTTTATCTTCCTAGTGTGGATTATGAATTGGATATAATTTGAATTATGGTAGGACAGTGGTGTTAGCACTGCTTCCTCACAGTACCAGCGACCCGGGTTCAATTTCCAGCTTGGGTCACTGTCTGTGTGGAGTTTGCAGTCTCCCCTTCACTGTGTGGGTTTCCTCCATGTGTTCCAGTTTCCTCTCACAGTCCAAAGTATGTGGGTTAGGAGGATTGGCCATGCGAAGTTGACCCTTCGTGTCAGGGGGACTAGCTAGGGTAACGCATGAGGTTATGGGGATAGGACCTGGGTGGGATTGTGATCAGTGAAGACCCAATGGGCTGTATGGCTTTCTGCATTGTAGGATTCTATGAATTTGGTTTTTGGGGCAAGCAAGGAATTGGTTTGGATCTGCCCTGTCTATTCTGAGCATTGGCTTTATAACTTATGGATGGATTTTTTTTTAAAAAAAGCCATGCCACAGTGGGATTGCTGGGCAACACCAGACAATGCCTAACTGCTGTCTACCATGGTGCAAACCATTATCTTAAAAGATGGAAAGCTTCCATACGTGGAGTCTGATATATTTCACTGATCTTACTTCATAAATAGCAATTCAGGATGATGGAAGACTTTGAAGGGAATTTGTTATTGTATCTCAGTGATTCTGAATTAGAAATAGAAAAATTGGGATCTATATTGTCTCCATACAATCCCAGCTGATATGAATGAATATGCCATATATCATGGGACTTAACATGAAACCTCCCTGCTCCATTACTCATCTATTATCAAAGTATTATTTAGTCATAAGGGAGCTGCCCAATACCTTTGATCCATAGAACCAAAATTGACAGAATCACAGAATTGTTGAAGTACAGAAAGAGGTCATTCAGATCTGTACCAACTCTTTGAAAAAACAATTTAAAGTATCATTATCTCATCTTCTCCCTATGGCTTAGCACATTGTTACTTTTCACGTAACAGTCTAATTCCCTCCTGAAATTTTTCAAATGAACCTAACTCCATCACACACTCAGACAGTGCATTCCACACCTTAATCAGTCATATGGAATGTTATTTCTCCTATCACTTTTTCTTCTTTTGTCAATTACTTTGTGCCTTCTCGTTCTTGCTCCTTTCATGAGTGAGAACAATCTTTCCCTAATCATTCACTCTGTCCAGAACATTCATGATCTTGAATATTTTTATTAGATCTCCTCTCAATCTTCTCTGATCTAAGGAGAACAGTTCCAACTTGTCCAATCTTTTAATGTAATTGAAGTTCATCATCCCTGAAACCATTCCTGTGAATTATTTTTGCACTCCGTCAAACGTATTCACGTCTTTCTCAAAATTGTGCCCAGAACTCAATTAAATACTTCAGCTGAAGCCAAACTTGTACAAGTTCAACATAACTTCCTTGTTCTTGTACTCTATGCCCTTATTAATAAAGCCTAGGTGCTTTATTAACTATTCTCTCTCACCTACCCTGTCACTTTCAATGATTTAAAACAACCCTCTGCTGCTGCACCTCCTTTATAGAGTTGTTCCTTTTATTTATATGGGCTGTTCCTATTCTTCCTACCAAAATGAACTTTACACTTTTCTGCATTGAATCTCATCTGCCACCTGCTTGCTCAATCTACCAGTATATCTACATCCTTTAAAGTTCTACACTATGCTTCTCACAGTTCACAGTACTTCTGAGTTCTGTAGCATCTGCAAATTGGAAATTATGCCCTGTACACCAAGATCTAAGTTATTAATACATCTGGAAGAGCAAGGATTTCAGTACCGACCTCAGGGAGCTCCACTGTAAATATTAGTGCCATGAAACCCAAGACTGGGGGGCTTCAATGGCCTCTAGTTCTACTAGTGAGCACAACATGACCGTACCCATGTTTATGGGGAACAGGTGTTTTCCTTGCTGAGAGAATCTCTCCCAGAGAGACCATATAGGCAAATGAGCCCAGATGATTGAACGCTGGGCACACTAAACACATGTAAATAAATACTTAAATGTATTTAAATCATTCATGCCCAGCATGAATCGGATTTTTATCTTTGCCCGTAATCTTGTAGGCTTGCCATGCTGATCGGTAAGATCTCCCCCAGGCAGCACTTGACAGGATGTGGCATCAACAAGCCATAGCAAAACTGGAGTTAAACTCCATTGGAAGGAGTCATACTTGGCACAAAGAAAGATGATTGTTGTTGTTGGAGGTCAATCATCTCAGTCCTGAAACATCACTGCAGGAGTTCTTCAGTGCAGTGAGCCTTGTTCAGATATTTTATCAATGATCTTCCCTCCATCATAAGGTCAAAATGGAGATATTTGCAAAATGTCTAGCATAATTCTCAGTCCCACAGCAACTAAGGCACTCCATGCCCATATGCAGCAGGACCTCAACAACATTCAGACTTGGGCTGTAGCATGTAATAATTGGCACCATACAAGGACTAGGCAACGAAAATTTTCAACAAAAAGAAATCTAGTCATCTCTCTTTGGCATTCAATGGCAATACTATTTATTGCTGAATCCCCCACTATCAATATCCTTGGAATTACATTTTATTATGTTGATTAGACATCAAAAGAAATCAAAAACTGTATCAAAACTTCATTCTTTTCTGATATTTTAAGATGGGCATTGGTTGAATCACAAAATGGCTGCTACAGATCATATGATTCAAGATTGGCCATCTTTTATAATAGAGTAATAGCGTTTACAGCATGGAAACAGGCCCTTTGGCCCAATTTGTCCATGCCTCTTTTATTTTAAACCCCTAAGCCAATCCCAATTGCCCGCATTTGGCCCATATCCCTCTATACCCATCTTATCCATGTAACTGTCTAAATGCTTTTTAAAAGACAAAATTGAATCCACTTCAACTACTACCTGTGGCAGCTTGTTTCAAACACTCACCATCCTCTGTGTGAAAAAATTGCCGCTCTGGGCACTTTTGTATCTCTCCTCTTTCATCTTAGACCTATGCCGTCTAGTTTTAGAATCCCCTACCTTTGAGAAAAGATATTGATTATCTAGCTGATCTTTGCTCTTATTTTATAGACCTCTATATGATCACCTTCCAGCCCTCCTACGTTGCAGAGAAAAAGGTCCCAATCTATCAAGCCCCGGTAGCATCCTAGTAAATTTTTTCTGCACTCTTTCTCGTTTAATAATATCCTTTCGATAATAGGGTGACCAGAACTGTACACGATATTCCAAGTATGGCCTTACCAATGTCTTGTACAACTTCAACAAGATGTCCCAACTTCTGTATTTAATGTTCTGACTGATGAATTCAAACATGCCGAATGCCTTCTTCACCATTCCGTCCACCTGTAACTCCACTTACAGCTATGTAAGTGGAGTATGTAACTCCACTTACAGCTATGAACCTGTACCTCAAGATGTCTTTGTTCTATAACTCTCTCCAATGCCCTACCATTAACTAAGTCCTGTCCTAGTTCAATCTACCAAAATGCATCACCTCGGATTTGTGTAAATTAAACTCCATCTGCTGTTCATCAGCCCACTGATACAATTGATCAAAATCAGCAGAGGGTTGTTTTAAATCATTGAAAGTGACAGGGTAGGTGAGAGAGAATAGTTAATAAAGCACCTAGGCTTTATTAATAAGGGCATAGAGTACAAGAACAAGGAAGTTTTGTTGAACTTGTACAAGTTTGTACAGTTGGAGATAACTTTCTTCACTGAGCACTGTGCCACCAATTTTTGTGTCATCTGCAAACTTACTAACCATGCCTCCTATATTCTCATCCAAATCCTTAATATAAATAAGTGGACCCAACACTGGTCCCTGAGGCACACCGCTGGTCACAGGCTTCCAGTTTGAAAAACAACCCTCTACAACCATCCTCTGGCTTCTGTCAAGAAGCTAATTTTGTATCTATTTAGATACCTCTTCCTAGATCCTGTGAGATTTAACCTTATTCAATAACCTACAATGCGGTACCTTGTCAAAGGCCTTGCTGAAGTTCATGTAGGCAACATCAATTGCACTGCCCTCATCTACCTTCTTAGTTACCCCTTCAAAAAACTCAACCAAGTATGGGAGACATGATTTTCCACTCATAAAGCCATGACGACTTTCCCTAATCAGTACTTGCGTCTTTAAATGCCTGTAGATTCTGTCTTTCAACAATTTACCCACCACAGATGTGAGGCTCACTGAACTGAAATTCCCAGGCTTTTCCCTGCAGCCCTAAACAAAAGCACAACATTAGCAACCCTCTAATCATCAGACATCTCGCCATGACTATCAATGATTCAAATATCTCAGCTAGAAGACCTGCAATTTTCTCCCTAGACTCCTACAATGTCCAACAATACACCTCATCCTGGAGATTTATCTACCTTGATGCGCTTTAAGATTTCCAGCATTTCTTTTTCCGTATTATGTACGCTCCTCAAGACATCCATATTTATTTCCCCAAGATCCCTAACATCCATGCTTTTCTCAACAGTAAATACTGGTGAGAAATATTCATTTAGGATCTTACCCATCCCTTGTGGACCCACACATAGGTGATCTTATTGATCCTTAAGAACCCTACTCTCTTCCTTGTTACTCTTTTGTCCTTTGTTTTTGTAGAATCTCTTTGGATTCTCCTTTGCCTTATCTGCCAAAACAATCTTGTGTCCCCTTTCTGCACTCCTGATTTCTCTCTAACTCTAATCCTATTTCCTCTATACGCTTCAAGGGACTCACTTGATCCCCTGGAAGATTCTATCAGAAACTACAAAAACCAAAGAGTTCATTCCCATCCTGGTGGAATATAACTCCTCTTCATGAAACTTGACAAGGAACAGATGGGACAATAACAAAGACACAGTTATCAAAACTTGATCTCCTTGAAGTGTTAACAGACACCATTATGCCTATAAGAGAAACAATGGATTTTAGCCAGAAGCACACTAACTATTTGCAAGGCTGCAATTAAGTATTATTTGGCAACATCTCATGACTCCATCCTTCTAGGCTTTTGGATCATTTTAATATTATACTTCCAACCTTGGATAAAGGATGGCCACTTAATTAGTGGAAATGCACAGGCATCAGCAAGTTAGTCTCTCAATACAGGATGCCAGTAGGACAAATAAAATCATAAAACCATAAAAGGAATATGAGAAACTCATTCAGCCTTTTGGATCTACTTTGTCATTCAGTAATATCATGGTTCATGACTGGCCTTAACTCATCTTTCCTTCCTGCTTCCCATAACCCTTGATTCCCTTGTAGATCAGAAGTTTGTTCTGTTAGTTTAACCACAGATTTTCCTTAAGTGATATTGATTGCTTTAATTTCCTCCCTTCCTTTGCTCTTGATACTCTTGGGATGCTTTTTGTGTCTGCCAAAGTGAAAATAGATGTAATGGCTTGGATTCTACAGGTCTGCTAGCTTCCTGCAGGAATTGCATTGGCCCAGACAATTGCACGTCAGACCAAAAAAATGGGTTTTAGCACCATGTTGTATGTTTCATGCCACATCAGCCCCATTCACATTCTTGACCAATAAATATTCAAATTCCCTCTTTTACAGGTGATTAGAGGGCCCAATTCAATTCCATCCCGCTATTCACCTGCTTCCCAGCATGTACCTGCCATGTTAGACCCTGAGGGACATCCAGTGCCTAAATGCCAGGTTGCAGAGGAATGATCCCCCAAGGATCTTGGGGTTGGATGGGCTCAGGGTATGGCAAGGGCTTGATCTGAGCACTGTCCCCTAGGATGGGAACCTGTGGTTGGACTGTTCCATCTAAGATGTATGTGGAGAAGCCGATGTTGGATTGGGGTAAGCACAGTAGGAGATTTCACAACACCAGGTCAAAGTCCAACAAGTTTATTTGGCAGCACAAGCTTTTGGAGTGCTACTCCTTCATGAGGTCTTTCACAAACACAGCATATATAGACAGAGGGACAATTGCAAGATGATGCTTGGAATGCAACTCTTTACAGAAAGAGACAATGCGAGGGAGAGAGAGGGTTAATCAGACCTGTTGTGAGACTTCAATCACCGAGGCGGTGTCCGCTGTGGGACATCAATCAATCACCAAAGCGGTGTCTGTTGTGGGATATCAATCACAGAGACAGTACTTCCTGTGGGTATTAATCACAGCAGCAGTACCTGCTGTGGAATATCAATCACCGAGCTAGTACCCATTATGGGGTATTAATCACAGACGCAGTGTCCGATGTGGGATGTTAATCACCGAGACAGTGTCCATTGTGGGATATTAATCACAGAGGCGGTACCTCCTGTAGGATATTAGTCACCGATTCAGTGTCCGTTGTGGGATATTAATCACAGAGGTAGCGTCCGTTGTGGAACATAACCGAACAGAGGAGCTGTTATTCTCTAACTGTCGCCTCGCAGGCGTTCTTTTCAAACCCGGCTCCCAACGGCGGCCGCGGGGGGGGGGTTGATCACATGACCTTGGTACTTGTTAGTGATTGGCCACAATCAGCGCGCGGGATGGGCAGTCTGCAGTTAGTGTATGTTGCTTCGGAGCAATGAGTGAGGGGAGGATGGATGGATGAAATGGAGTGAATGACGGAGGATGGGTGAAGAGGATGGGTAGGGTGATGGAGGGTGGGTGGTGGAAGATGGGTGAGGGAGAGTAGGTAAGGGAATATGGGTAGGGTGAAGGAGGATAGGAAGGGTGGGTGAGGGAAGATGGTAGGTGAAGGAGGATGGATAGGGTAAGGGAGAATGGTTAGAGTGAGGAAGAGTGGATGAGTAGGGTGAGGGATGGTGGATAGACTGATGGAGAGTGGCTGAGGGAGGATGGGCGAAGGAGAGTGGGTGATGGATAGGCATGGGATAAGGGAATGTGGGTGAGGGAGGGTGAGCAGGGTAAGGGAGGATGGGCAGGGTGAGGGAGGGTGGGTGAAGCAGAGTGGGTGAGGGAGGATGAGTGAGGGAGGATGGATAGGGTGAGGGAGGGTGGGTAAAGTGAGGGAGAGTGACTAAGAAAGGATGGGTGAAAGAAGATGGGTGATGGAGGATGGGTATGGTGAGGGAGAGTGGGTGATGGAGGATGGGTATGGTGAGGAGCATAGGTGAGGGAGAGTGGATGGGCAGAATGAGGGAAGGTGGGTAAGGGAAAGTGGATGAGAAAAAGTGGGTGAGGGAGGATGGGTTGGATAATGGAAAGTGAGTG
This sequence comes from Sphyrna mokarran, assembly GCA_024679065.1. Classification (NCBI taxonomy): domain Eukaryota; kingdom Metazoa; phylum Chordata; class Chondrichthyes; order Carcharhiniformes; family Carcharhinidae; genus Sphyrna; species Sphyrna mokarran. Next base: position 82,249,994 of record JAGIQG010000007.1, on the reverse strand, counting down.
AGGGTGGATGGATAGGATGAGGGAGAATAGGTGAGGATGAATGGGTGGGATGAGGGAGGGTGATTCAGGGAGGATGGGTAGGGTAAGGGGGAGTGGGTGAGGGAGGATGGGTAGGATGAGGGAGGGAGGGTAGGTTGAGGAGAATGGGTGAGGGAGGGTGGATTAGGGAGGCTGAGTAGGGTGAAAGAGAATGGGTGGGGTGAGGCAGGGTGGATGACGGAGGATGGGTAGTGCGAGGGAGGGTGCGTGAGGGAGGCTGGATAGTGTGAAGGAGGGAAAGTGGAAAGAGCTAAGGGAAGTGGATGAGGGAGAATGAGTGAAGGAGAGTGGGAGGGGGAGGGAGGATGGGTGAAGGAGAGTTGGTGAGGAAGGATGGATAGAGTGAAGAAGAATGAGGGAGGGTGGGTGAGGGAAAGTGGGTGAAGGGGGATGGGTATGGTGAGGTAGAGTGGGTGAAGGAGGATGGATAGGTGAGAGAGAGTGGGTGAGAGAGGATGGGTGAGGATGGATAGGTAGGGTGAGGCAGAATGGATGAGGAAGGATGGGTAGGGTGAGGGAGAGTGGGTGAGAGATGATAAATAGGGTGAGGGAGGATAGGTAAGGGAGAGTGGGTGGTGGACGATGGGTAGGGTGAGATAGAGTGGGTGAGGGAGGATGGGTAGTTGAGGGAGATTTGGTGAGAGAGGATGGGTGAGGATGGATCGGTAGGGTGAGGCAGGCAGAATGGATGAGGAAGGATAGGTAGGGTGAGGGAGAGTGGATGAGAGATGATGGATAGGGTGAGGAAGGATGGGTGAGGGAGAGTGGGTGATGGAGGATGGATAGAGTGAGGGAGGATGGGTGGGAGAGGATGGGTAGGGAGAGGGAGGGTGGATGAGGGAGCTGGGTAGGGTGAGGGAGACTGTGTATGTGAGAGAGGGTGGCGAGAAAGAGTGGAAGAGGGAAGATGGTAGGGTAAGTGAGGATAGGTGAGGGTGTATAGGTAGGGTGAGAGTGGATGGGTGAGGGAGAGTGGGTGAGGGAGGATGGGTAGAACAGAAATAGATATAGAACATGGAAAACTACAGCACAAACAGGCCCTTCAGCCCACAAGTTGTGCTGGTCATATCCTTACCTACTAGGCCTATCTATAATCCTCAATCCCATTAAATCCCATGTATTCGTCCAGAAGTCTCTTAAAAGATCCCAATGAGTTTGCATCTACCGTCATCGATGGCAGCTGATTCCATTCACTCACCACATCTCTGTACCTACTCCCCAGCACCTTAAACTTTTGTCCTCTTGTAGCGACTGTTTCAGCCCTGGGTAAAAGCCTCTAAGAATCCATCCGATCTATACCTCTCAACATCTTATAAACCTCTATCAGGTCACCTCACATCCTTTGTCTCTCCAGGGAGAAAAGACCAAGCTCCCTCAGCCTATTCTCATAAGGCATGCCACCCACTCCAGGCAACATCTTTGTAAATCTCCTTTGCATCCCTTCAATAGTTTCCACATCTTTCTTGTAATGAGGCGACCAGAACTGCGCACAGTACTCCAAGTGGGGTCTGACTAGGGTCTTATAAAGCTGCAGCATTATCTCCCAACTTCTAAACTCAATCCCTCGATTGATGAAGGCTAGTACACCATATGCCTTCTTGACCACATCCTCCACCTGCGAGGCCGATTTGAGAGTCCTAAGGACCCAGACCCCAAGGTCCTTTCTGATCCTCTACACTGCTAAGAGTCTTACCTTTGATATTATACTCCTTCATCCCATTGGACCTGCCAAAATGGAGCACTACACATTTATCTGGGTTGAAATCCATCTGCCACTTCTCCACCCCGTCTTGCATCCTATCTGTGTCACTTGCAACTTCTGACATCCCTTCAGACTATCCACAACACCACCCACCTTCGTGTCGTCGGCAAACTTACCAACCCATCCCTGCACTTCCTCATCCAGGTCATTTATGAAAATTACAAACAGCAAGGTCCCAGAACAGATCCCTGTGGCCCTCCAAAAAAAAAGAAAAAGACCCATCCACAACCACTCTCTGCCTTCTGCAGGCAAGCTAGTTCTGGATCTACAAGGCAACAGCCCCTTGGATCCCATGCCCTCACACTTTCTCAAGAAGTCTTGCATGGAGGACCTTATCGAATGCCTTGCTGAAGTCCATATAAACCACATCCACAGCTCTTCTTTCATCAATGTGTTTTAGTCACATTTTCAAAGAAGTCAACCTTTCTTTGCTGTGCTGAACCATTTTTCTGCTTAGTCCCACTGACCTGCACCTGGAACATATCCCTCCATACCCCTCTCATCCCTATACCTGTTTATAAGACATGACCTGCCTTTGACAAAGCCGTGCTGACTACTTTTGATCATATTAAACTTCTCTAAATGTTCATAAATCCTGTCCCTCAGGATCTTCTCCATCAACTTACCAACCACTAAGGTTAGACTCACTGGTCAGTTACTTCCTGGGCTATCCGTGTTCCCTTTCTTAAATATAGGGACCACATCTGCAATCCTCCGATCCTCTGGAACCTCTCCTGTCTCCATTGATGACGCAAAGATCATCGCCAGAGGCTCTGCAATCTCTTCCCTTGCCTCTCACAGTAATCTGGGGTACATCCCATCTAATCTCAGTGACTTACCTATTTTGATGCTATTCAAAATTTCCAACACATCTTTCTTTATGTGCACATACTCAATCTTTTCAGTCTGCTGCAAACCTGCAGTACAACCATCCAGATCATTTTCCACCATGAATACCAAGATAAAGTATTCATCAAGCATCTCTGCCATTTCTGCTGGTTCAATGCAAACTTTTCCCCCTTCACTTTTATAGGTCCTTTTCCTTCACATCTCATCCTTTTATTCTTCACATATTTGTAGAACGCCTTAGGGTTCTCTTTAATCTTACCCACCAAGGCCTTCTCATGACCCCTTCTGGCTCTACTAATTTCCTTTTTAAGCTCCTTCCTACAACCCATATACTCCTCTAGATCTTTAAAATCGCCTAGCTCTTTGAACCTTCTATACACCTTACCTATGGGGAAGGTGAGGGAGGATGAGTGAGGGTGGGTGGGTGAGGGAGGACAGGTAGAGTGAGGAAGGATTGTTGAAGAAGAGTCAGTGAGGAAGAATGGGTAGAGTGAGGGAGAGTGAGTGAAGGAAAGTGAGTGAGGGAGGAGGGATGGATAGGGTGAAGGAGGGTGGGTAGGGCAAGAGAGAGTGAGTGAAGGAAGGTGGGTAGGGTGAGGAAGGGTGGGTGGGGAAGGATGGGTAGGTGAGGGAAAGATGGGTAGGTGAGGGAAGATGGGTAGGGTGAGGGTTGATGGGTGAGGGACGATGGGTGAGGGAAGTGGGTTGGGTGAAGGAGAGTGGGTGATGGAGGATGGGTAGGATGAGGGAGAATGGATAGGATGAAGGAGGATGAGTTGGAACCATAGAACAATACAACACAGAAACTGGCCTTTTGTCCTTTCTTGGCTGTGCTGAACCATTTTTCTACCTAGTCCCACTGACTTGCACCTGGAACATATCCCTCCACACCCCTCTCATCCCTATACCTGTCCAAGCTTTTCTTAAATGATAAAAGTGAGCCTGCATTTACCAATTCATCTGGCAGCTCATTCCACTCTCCCACCATCCTCTATGTGAAGACACCACCCCCCCAAACAATATTCCCTTTAAACTTTTCACCCTTAACCCATGTCCTATAGACTTTTCTCACCTAGCCTCAGTGGAAAAAGCCTGCTTGCATTCACTCAATCTACAGCCATCATAATTTTATATACCTCTATCAAATCTCCCCTCGTTCTACGCTCCAGGGAATAAAGTCCTAACCTATTCAACTTTTCTGTGTGATTTAGTTTCTCAAGTCCCGGCAACATCCTTGTAAACCTTCTCTGCTCTCTTTCAACCTTATTAATATCCTTCCTGTCATTAGGTGACCAAAACTGCACACAATACTCTAAATTTGGCCTCACCAATGTCTTATACAAACTCACTATAACATTCCAACTCTTATACTCAATACTTTGATTTATAAAGGCTAATGTAACTCTTTATAACCCTATCTATCTGTGATGCCTTTTTTAGAGAATTATGTATCTATAACCCCAGATCCCTCTGTTCGACTACACTTTTCAGTGTGCTACCATTTATCTTGTATGTTCTACCTTGGTTTGTCCTTCCAAAGTGCAATACCTCACACTTGTCCACATTGAACTCCATAGGCTATTTTTCAGCCCATTTTTCTAACTGGTCCAAGTCCCTATGCAAGCTTTGAAAACCTTCCTCATTGTCCACTACACCTTTGTATCTTTGTATCATCAGCAAATTTGCTGATCCAATTTATCACATTATCATCCAGATCATTGATATAGATGACTGATTCCTGTGGCACACCACTAGTCACAGGCCTCCACTCAGAAAAGCAATCCTCCACTACCACTCACTGGCTTTTTCCATTGAACCAATGTCTAATCCAATTTACTACCTCTCCATGTATACGTAGCGACTGAACTTTCCTAACTAACCTTCCATGTGGGAGCTTATCAAAGGCCTTACTGAAGTCCATGTAGACAACATCCGCTACCTTCCCTTCATCCACTTTCCTGCTAACCTCCTCTAGTAGATTGGTTAAACATGACTTAGCATGCACAAAGTCATGTTGACTCTCCCTAATAAGTCCCGGCCCATTCAAGTATTTGTAGACCCTATCTCTTAGTACTCTTTCCAATAATTTACCTACCACTGACGTCAAACTTACTGGCCAATAATTTCCCAGATTACTTTTTCAGCTTTTTTTAAACAACGGAACAACATGAGCTACCCTCCAATAATCCAGCACCTCACCTGTGGACACTGACATTTTAAATATATCTGTCAGGGCCCCTGCAATTTCAACACCAGTCTCCTTCAAGGTCCGTGGGAATACCCTGTCTGTTCCTGGGGATTTTTCTACCCTGATTTGCGTCAAGACAGCAAGCACCTCCCTCCTTTTAATCCGTACAAGTTCCATGACCTCCCTACTTGTTTGCCTTATTTCCGTAGACTCCATTCCAGTTTCCTTAGTAAATACGATTGCAAAAAACCCATTTAATATCTCCCCTATTTCTTTTGATTCCATACAAAGCTGACCACTCTGATCTTCAAGAGGGCCAATTTTATCCCTTATTATCCTTTTGCTCTTAATATACCTGTAGAAGCTTTTAGGATTATCCTTCACCTTGACTGCTAAAGCAACCTTCTGTCTTCTTTTAGGCCTCCTGATTTTCTTCTTAAGTAGTTTCTTGCACTTTTTATACTCATCAAACATCTTATTTGTTCCCTGTTGCCTATACATGTTTCTCTTCTTTATCAGAATTGCAATATCCCTTGAGAACTAAAGTTCCTTATTCTTATTCACTTTGCCTTCAATCCTGACAGGAAAATACAAACTCCGCACTCTCAAAATTTCTCCTTTGAAGGCCTCCCACTTACCAATCACATCCTTGCCAGAGAATAGTCTGTCCCAATCCATGCTTTTTTAGATCCTTTCTCATTTCTTCAAATTTGGCCTTTTTCCAGTTTAGAACCTCAATCTGAGGACCAGATCTATCCTTATCTATGATCAAGTTGAAACTAATGGTATTATGATCACTGGAACCAAAATGTTCCCCTACGCACACTCCCGTTTCTTGACCTAACTCATTTCCTAATAGGAGGTCTAATATTTTATCCTCTCTAGTTGCTACCTCTATATATTGATGTGAGAGAGAATGAGTGATGGAGGATGAGTAGGGTGAGAGAGGTTGGGTGAGGAAGGATGGGTTGGGTGAAGGAGAGTAGGTCAAGGAGGATGGATGATGGAGAGTGGGTGAGCGAGAATGTGTGAGGGAGAGGGAGGAGGGTGAGGGAGGATGGGTAAGGGAGGATGGGTGAGGGACAGTGGATGAGGGCAGGTGGGTGAGGGAGGTTGGGCAGGGTGAAGGAGAGTGAGTGAGGGAGGATGGTTGAGGAAGAGTAGGTGAGGGATGATGGGTAGGGTGAAGGAAAATGGATGAGGGAAGGTGGGTAGAGTGAGGGTGGGTAGGTGATGAGGGATGTGTGAGGGAGAATGGGTAGGGTGAAGAGGAGTGTGAGAGGTGGGTAAAGGAGGTTGGGTAGGGTGGGGGAGAATGGATAGAGTGAGTGAGGGTGGGTGAGGGAGGATGGGTGAGGGAGAGTGGGTAGAGTGAGGAAGGAGGGTGATGGAGGGTGGGTGAGGACGAGGGTAGGTGAGGGTGAAGGTTCAATCTCGACAGGAGGTGTTGAAGATGTGTAGGGAGAGGCATTTATGGTGGAGCACAGGGTCAAAGGGAGTTTGGGCTATGAGCATTGCAGGATTGAGGGAAATGGGGACAGTGGGTAGATATGTGTTTGAAGTATAGCAGTGAAGTGGTTTGTTTGGGGAGGGGTTGTGTTGTTGTGAGCATGGATTTTGCTGAATCCTGATGGAGTGAGTGGCATAGCGGTCATGTCACTTAGTAGTAATCCTGCAGTTGTAGCTGGTGAAATTTAAACTTTAATAAATCTAGAATTTAAAAACCATTGTCAAAAATATGCACCTGGTTCATTAATTTTATTTAGGGGAGGAAACCCTGTGATTCCGATAAGTGTGATTGACACTTTAATGCGCTCTGAAAATGCCTGGCAAGCCATTCAGTTATATCAACTGTGACAAAGAAAGGAATGAAATTGAATGAACTATCCAGCTTCATCTTGGGCATTGGAAAGGACAATGGCATGCCCAAATCTATCAATCCTGCAAAGTTCCCTTTTCTAACATCTGGGGACTCATGCCAACATTGAGAAACTAGTTTGTGCAACAGACTGGCATAGTCAGATTCTCAGAATTGTACCCAACACTATGGACTTCCTACAGAAACTCAGCACACATGGGGCAGTTGATCTAGGAGCACTCCTTGTCACAATGGATGTCTCGGCATTCTACGTCAGCATTCCCCACAACATGGCATTGTTGCAACTGCCTTAGTACTCAACACCGACAATCTCCAGATGCAATTTTACAACTCATCCGCTTCATTCTGGACCACAATGTCTTCACCTTTAACAATCAGTTCTTCATCCCGACACACAGAACAGCCATGAGGACCAAATTCGCACCTGAATATGCCAACATCTTTATGCATGGGTTCGAAGAAGACCTCTTCACCATACAGGACCTTCAACCAATGCTATGTTTTAGATATATTGATAACATTTTCTTCCTTTGGACTCATGGTGAATAATCACTGCAACAGCTATAAGATGACATCAACAAGCTCCACCTCACCACCAGACTCACCGTGAACTACTCTCTGGAATTGGTTGCATTCTTGAACACATGCATCTCCGTCAAGGACAGTCATTTCAGCACTTCATTGTATTGCAAGCCCATGGATAACCTCACGATATCCACTTTTCCAGCTTACATTCTTAACACATTAAAGAAGCCATTCCCAATGGGCAAGCTCTCCATATACACAAGTTCTGCTTAGATGACGAGCATCCAAAAAACAGATCCAGATGCTGAAAGATGCCCTCATAAGAACAGGATATGGCGCTTGACTCATCAATTGACAGTTCCAACGCGTAACAATGAAAATCTGCACTGACCTCCTCAGAAGACAAACTTAAGACATAGCAGACAGAATACTCTTTGTCGTCTAGTGTTTCCCTACGACATCTTCTCCAGAGCCTTCAACATGTCATTGATGAAGACAAACATCTTGCCAAGGCCATTCCCATACCCCCACTTCAAACAACAGCACAACCTCAAACAGACCATTGTCCACAGCAAACTACTCAGCCTTCAGGAGAACAGTGACCACAACACCACTCAACCCTGCCACAGATGTCATCATCTCACGTGAGGACACCATCATCTGGTGCACGGAACATACACTTGCAACTCGGCCAACATTGTCTACCTGAAACGTTGCAGGAAAGGATGGTCCAAGGCATGGTATATTGGGGAGATCAGCAGACATTACGACAACAGATGAATGAACACAGCTCGACAATCACCAGGCAAGACTATTCTCTCCATGTTGGGGAACACTTCAGTGGTCATGGGCATTCGGCCTCTGATCTTCAGGTAAGCATTCTCCAAGGCTGCTTTCACAACAGGACAACGCAGAGTTGCTGAGCAGAAACTGATAGCAATGTTCTGCATGCGTGAGGATCGTCTCAACTGGGATCTTGGGTTCATTCATGTCACACTATTTGTAAACCTCATGATTTGCCTGGGTTTGCAAAATTTCACTAACAGTCCTGGCTGGAGACAATATACACCTCCTTAACCTGCGCTTAGCCCTCTTTCCACTCACATTGTCTGTACCTTTAAGACTTGATTACCTGTAAAAACTCGCATTCTAACCATTATTTTGTAAATTGAGTTTGTATCTTTATGTGCTCTGTTTGTGAACAGAACTCCCACTCACCTGATGAAGGAGCAGTGCTCCGAAAGCTAGTGGCTTGTGCTACCAAATAAACCTGTTAGACTTTAACCTGGTGCTGTAAGACTTCTTACTGTCATTCCAGTCTGTCGCCAGTATCTCCTGGGCATAAAAAACAGAGAGTAACAGTGAAAGGGTACTTTTCTAACAGGAGGTCTGTGACAAGCAGGGTCCCACAAAGGTCATGCTGGAGCCTCTATTGTTTACAACAGGATTTGGAGGAAAATGTAGAAGGTCTGATTAGTAAATTTGCAGATGATATAAAATTTGGGGGAGTAGCAAATAATAAGGATTGTAAGAGGTTACTGCAGGATATGAATTGGCTGGAAACCCAGGCCGAAAGATGGCAGATGGAATTTAACCCAGACAAATGTGAAATGATGTAATTTGGAAGGTCTACTGCAGAAGGAAAGTACACAGTAATATCAGAAATATTAATGTGAGGTGATGCATTTCGGGAGAAAGAATGTAGGAGGGAGGTATATGATAAAGGGTAGACCTATTAAGAATATAGAAACGCAGAGGGACCTGGTGGTGCAGGTGAACAAGTCTCTGAAGGCGGCAGAGCAAGTGGAGAAGATTGTGAAGAAAGCATATAATATGCTAGCCTTTATAGGAAGGGGTATAGAGCACAAGAGCTGGCCTTTAGTGTTGCAGTTGTATAAAACGCTGGTTAGACCTTATTTGGAATACTGCATCCAGCTCTGGTTGCCTTACTACTGGAAGGATGTGGAGACTCTGGAGAGAGCGCAGAGGAGGTTTACCAGGATGCTATCTGGTATGGAAGGTCTGAGTTACGAGGAGAGATTAGGCAAATTGGGACTGTTTTCCTTAGAAAGACGTAGACTTAGAGGAGATCTGATAGAGGTGTACAAGATTTTGAAGGGGATAGATAGAGTAAATAGGGTTAAGCTTTTTCCTGGGATGAACTCAAATAGCACGAGGGGTCACGAGCTTAGGGTGAAGGGGATAAGGTAAAATTTGGATGCTAGAGGGAGTTTTTTCACACAGAGGTGGTGGGGGTATGGAATGCGCTGCCAAGTAAAGTGGTGGATGCAGGTACTCTGGAGTTATTTAAGAAATACTTAGATGGGCACATGAACAGAATGGGAATGGAGGGGTATAGAAAACTGATTTAAAATAGGGATCATGAGCCTTGGGAGTCCCTGGGAAGTGTGTAAATAGATGATGATATTGATGTACTTGTTTTTATCCTACAGGTGCTTTGGTCCACCTTGTTGTCTAACGAGGGGCATACACGCGATGGGTCGTGAGAGGGCTGCTCTTGGATCTTTTTCAAGAGTATCCTACTGCTTCACGTCGTTAGTGTATGCTTGACCTGGACCATTTGATGGGCAACACGACAGCTCAGTGACTATCGCTGTGCTGTGCAGATACATGGATTTGGGCCTGTGTCTGTGGGAGTTTGCGCATTCTCCCTGTGCTTGTGTGGGTTTTCTCCAGGAGCTCCGGTTTCCTCTCACATCCCAAAGATGCGCTCTTAGGCTAATTGGCAAAACAAATTCTTCCTAAATTGTCTCAAATTTGGTTTTTAATCCATAGATCTATAAACATGGACAGGGATCGCGGGTAGAGGTGGGAACATCGAGGTGGCGGCGCAGGCTCGTTGGGCCGAAGGGCCTATTTCCCGTGCTGTTTTGTTCTTTGTTCTTTGTTCTTTGTTCTTTGTATAGAGGGATCTAAACGTGCAGATCCATAGTCCCCTGAAGGTGGCAAATCAAGTGGATAAAAGAGGTGTATGGCAGGCTGGCCTTTGCTAGGGCTTTCAATATAGTAAATTGAAAATTATATTGTAGGAACATAAGAACCAGGAGCAGGAGTAGGACATTTGGCCCCTTGATCCTACTCTACCATTCAATAAGATCATGGTTGATCTTTTTTGTGGACTCGCCACAACTTACCTACCCGCTCACCATAACCCTTAATTCCTTTACTGTTCAAAAATTTATCCTTGTTTTAAAAACATCCAATGAAGTAGCCTCAACTGTTTCACTGAGCAGGAAATTCCACATATTCACAATCCTTTGTGTGAAGAAATTACTCCTCAACTTGTGCTAAATCTGCTCCCCCTTATTTTGAGGCCATGTCCCCAATTCTAGTTTCACCTGCCAGTGGAAACAATTTCCCTGCTTCTATCTTATCTATTCCCTTTATAATCTTATGTGTTTTATAAGATCTCCCCTTATTTTTCTGAATTCTAATGAGTTTAGCCCTAGTCTACTCAGTCTCACTTCATAAGCCTCTGTTTCTTGAATCATACTAGTGAATCTCCTCTTCACCCCTCCAGTGCCAGTATATCCTTTGTCAGGTAGGGAGACCAAAACTGTACACTGTACTCCAGGTGTGGTCTCATCAGCACCTTTACAGCTGCAATATAACCAAGCCTCCATCCTTCTGGAGTTTAAAATTCCATTTGCCTTTTTAATTACCTGCTGTAACTACAAAACAACTCCTTGTGATTCTTGCACAAGGATACCCGGGATGCTGCAATTTTTTTACCACTTAAATAATAATCAATTTTGCTGTTATTCCTACCAATTTACGAACCTGACATTTACGAACATTGAACCCATTTGCCAGATCCTTGCCCACTCAGGCTATTTATATCCCCTTGCAGATTTTCAATGTCCTCTGCACACTTTGCTCTACCGGTCATCTTAGTGTCACCTGGTCCCCAACTCCAAATTATCTATGTAAAGTGTAAACAATTGCGGACCCAACATTGATCCCTGAGGCACACCACTAGTCACTGATCACCAACCAGAAAATCACCCATTTACCCCCACTTTTTGCTTTCTATTAGTTAACCAATCCTCTATCCATGTTAATACTTTACCTGTAACACTATGCACCTTCATAGAACATAGAACATGGAACATAGAACAATACAGCACAAACAGGCCCTTCGGCCCATGAGTTGCACCGATCATATCTACCAATCCACAGACCTATCTATAACCCCCTCTCCTATTCTTTTCCATATAATCATCCATATACTCTTTTAACAGACCCCAGTGAGTTTGCCTCAACAACCTCCGACGGCAGTCGGTTCCATTCACTCACCACCCTCTGAGTGAAAAACCTACCCCTGACATCTCCTTTGTATTTGCTTCCCTGCACCTTAAATCTGTGTCCTCTCGTAGTGACCATTTCAGCTCAGGGAAATAGTCTCTGAGAGTCCACCCTATCTATTCCTCTCAACATTTTATAAACCTCTATCAGGTCGCCTCTCAACCTACGTCTCTCCAGTGAGAAGAGTCCCAGCTCCCTCAACCTATCTTCATAAGGCCTGCCTCCCAATCCAGGCAGCATCCTTGTAAATCTCCTCTGAACTCTCTCAATAGCCTCTACATCCTTCCTATAATGAGGCGACCAGAACTGCGCACAATACTCCAACTGGGGTCTGACAAGAGTTTTATAGAGCTGCATCATTACCTCCTGACTCCTAAACTCTATTCCTCGATTAATGAAGGCCAGTACACCGTACGCCTTCTTGACCACTTCCTCCACCTGCGAGGCCGATTTAAGAGTCCTATGGACCCGGACCCCGAGATCCTTCTGCTCTACAACACAGCTAAGACTCCTACTCCTTATATTGTACTCCTTCATCCCATTATTCCTGCCAAAATGGACCACTACACATGTTATGCAACAATCTTTGGTTGGCATCTTGTCAAATGCCTTCTGGAAATTTAGATATACAATATTCACATGTTCTCCATTACCCACTTTGCATGTAGTGTTCTCAAAGAATTCCATCAAATTAGTCAAATATGACCTGCTTTTCATGAACCCATGCTGCATCTTACAAATGGGACAAATTGTATCCAGATCTCTCGCAAGTTCTTCCTTGATAGATTCAAGCATTTTCCCTATGACAGTAGTTAAGCTAACCAACTATAGTTACTCGTCTTTTGTCTGTCTTTTTTAAAATAGTGGTGCCACATTTGCTGTGGGAACTACCCCAGAGTCCAGTGAATTTTGATAAGTTACTCTAATGTATTTGCTATTTCCCTAGTATCCTAGGATGCATTCCATCAGGGCCAAGAGTCTTGTATACCTTTAACGCCATTTGCTTGTCCAACACTATCTCTTTCATGATAATGATAGTTTCTAGGTCCTTACCTACCGTAGCCATCCTGTCATCAATCTTTGGCATGTTATTTGTGTTTTCCACTTGAAGACCGACACAAAATACCTGTTCAGCCATTTTCTCATTTCTAATCACTACATCCCTCCTCTCATCATTTACTTTAGCCACTCTTTTGTTTTGTATAATTGTAGAAACTTTTGTTATCTATTTTTATATTCTCATAATCCACCTTACTTTTCTTTATAGCTTTCTTCGTGGCTTTCTGTTGATTTTAAAGATTTCTCAATCCTCTAGTTTCCCACTAATCTTTGCCACTTTGTATGCATTTTCTTTCAATTTGATACCCTCCTTTATTTCCTTAGATATCCATGGCTGATTATCTCATTTTCTACAGTACTTCCTTACCACTAGTACATACTTTTGCTGAGCACTGTGAAACATTGCTTTGAAAGTCCTCCACTGTTCCTCAACTGACCCACTATAAAGCTTCTGCTCCCAGTCTACCCTAGCCAAAGCTCATCCCTTTGTAATCTTCTTTGTTTAAGCACAAGTCACTGGTAGTGATTTTGGATTTGTGGCTGCATAAGACTTTGGTTAGGCTGCATTTGAGGTATTGTGTACAATTCTGGTTACATCACTACTGGAAGGATGTTGATCCATGGAAAGAGATTTACCAGGATATTGCCTGGTTTGGAGGATATGGACTATGAAGAAAGGTTGAACAAACTTGGGTTATTTTCATTGGAGCATCAGAGAATAGGGGGAACCTAATAGAAGTTTACAAGATTATGACAGATTTGGATAGAGTGGATAGCCAGAGTCTTTTTTCCAGGATCAAAAGGTCAATTACTAGGGGTCAGAAGTTGAAAGTGAGAGGTGGAAAGTTTAAAAGAGATGTAAGGGGCAAGTTTTTCACACAGAAGGTGGTGAATGCCTTGAACATGCTGTCGGAGGCCCAATTGTTGTCTGGAGGTGGTGGGGAGTGGTGATGGGAAAGGGCAGATCGTTGTCTGGTTTGGAGGTGTGGAGGAGGAGGAAGTGGGAAGAGGGGAGGGGATTGCAATCAGTCTGGATAGCGGGAGGGAGATGGATAAGGGAAACAGTGATGTCTGTGGGGGCCATCGCTCCTGCTTTTCATTCCTGGGCTACTTTCTCCACTTTTTGTGGCCTGGGGACAATCTGACATGGGCGCACTTTTACAATTTCTTTTCTAACTGCGCACACGCAGTTCAGGGCTCCAATTATTTTGGGCATGCTAAGCCCCACCCACAGCATTATTCAGACTGCCGATTTTTTTCCAGGCTAAGTGCTAATGGGGGAAACCTTAAAGCAGATTTCCAAGTCAGATCTGAATTGCACCCAGATTCAGCACTCAGAATGAAAATGATAAAATCAGGCCCATAGTGTTTATTTCTGGTTGCCATACTTCCAGAGGGATGTGGAAGCTTTGGAGAGAGTGCAGAAAAGATTTACTAGCATGTTGCCCAATATGGAGAGCATTAGCTATGAAGAGAGGTTGGAGAAACTTGATTTGTTCTCATTAGAGCGATGGAGGTTGAGGAGTGACTGAAGGAAGTCTACAAGATTATGAGAGGCATGGACAGAGTGGATAGGCAGAAGTTTTTGTCAAGATGGAAGAGTCAGTTACCAAGATGCATGAGGCAAGGTTTAAATGAGATGTACAAGGCAAGTTTTTTACACAGAGGAACGCGGGTGCCTGGAACTCACTGCAGGGGGAGATGGTGAAAGCAGAGATGATAGTGGCTTTTAAGGAGTGTCTTGACAAATAGATGAATAGGATGGGAATGGAGGGATATGGTCTCCGGAAGGGTAGGGAGTTTTAGTTCAGTCAGGCAGCTTGGTCAGTGCAGGCTTGGAAGGCCAAAGGGCCTGTTCCTATGCTATAATATTCTTTGTTCAATTAGGCAGATAGTGAAAAAATCCTGAAGGAGCAGGTCTCACCACATAATGCTCACGTAGTGACCTCTCACTAGAACTTGTAGATTGAGTGCCAATTTTAAAAGCTGCTTTGATACAAGAAAGTAAAATCTGAACACCCCAACACAACACTCCCTGCCACTCCTCCATCTCTGTCCCAGGGGAAAGAAAATTAAAATGAAGGGAAGAACAATTGCAACAATAGTTTTGAACTTGGGCCATTGAGCACTAAAAACCATAAGAACCCTAACAGTGCATTGAATTTTGTGGTTTAGATGAGGGTGGCAAAGAAGAATTGGGGGAGGAGGGTGATTGTCAAAAGTAGCCTGGATGGAATGAACTATAAGAGCAGAGGATTGGACAACATCAGTTGATACAGTCATCCCAATGAAGAACGCCTAGCAGAACAAAAGAGAAGCTTTGTACTAATCTTATCAATTCAAGTATGGGAGGACAGTAAGAAAAAATGTAAAACAATTTACATTTGCGCAATGTCTTTGATGTACAAAATGACCAAGAAACACCTTAGAAGCAGAAAGAGAATGGAAGCTGGATAAAGAAGGGGAGTTAAGAAGGATATTAAAGGAAAAGAGGAAGATGGCATGTAGGAATGATTTTTAGAATTTGGAGTCTAAGTAACTGAAAAAGTTGCTGCAAAAGGGAGTTGGTACAAACAGGCCAATTTGATGTTGGAGAGTTGGGAAAGGAATTAGAAAAATGGAGTGGCTTTGAGGCCAAGAAGGGATTTAAATACAAGATGAGAATTTTAGGTTTAAGGGTTTCTGCAAGAGGAAGAACTGCTGTACATCTACAAGGGCCAAAGGCTGAATTCAGGACAATGATAAGGGAAAAGTTTTGATCAGTAGAGTGTAGGATGAAATTAAATCCATAGAGAGAAAAGTTTGAAATGGTTGAGGTTGCAGATAAAAAATGAATACGTGAGTGATTCATCAACAGATGGACTAAGACAGAAGATGTAAATGATCTTTATGGTGGAGAAGATTTGTAGTCAGAAACTCAATACATTACAAGTATGATGCCAAGGTTATAAACAGTCCGGTTCAGCTGAAATAGTGACCAGGGAGGGAAATGATATCAGTGGTGAGGATACAGGACTATTGATGAAAATGAAAACGTTTGTTCATCATTGTTGGATGATCAGTTTACCTGGTTTTAAGAAGAAAATTAATAATATACAGATTGCTTCATAAAAGTCTGTGTCCATTGGCTAGATGACAACGTATTAGGCTAGATTGTTTCATGTCTGAAATTTGGGAACAGAAAAGTTGGGATACGTGAAAGTGTTTGTAGAAATGTTTTTTATTCAAAAAGAATGTATTACTTGAAATAATTCTAGAAAATACAATAATAAATCTATACTGTACAAAGTTGAAAGTTTGCATCAGAATCCATTATTACATATACTTCTTAGAAACATGGCAAATGTATCCAGCTTCAGATAGGATGATTTTCCATAATTGTAGAAGCACATGTATGAGCTTGTCTTCAGCAAATCAAATCCAACTTTCCAACAGAGGATGAAACAGGCAGTAATATTTAAAATCACATCAGTACCAACTAAATGAATCAAACAAGATGTATTTAACCTTTGACAGAACATTTACTTTACAACTTTGGAATGATAATACTCTTCCCTTCATTTTATTTCTCATCCGTCCATGATTCCAAATTTGTACCATAAATAACAAATTCTTGTTAGAACACAAAGAGATCGCATGAACTGCAATTTTGGTAAGTAGATACATGTTTCTAAAATAACTAATTTTTAAAAGGAATGTTTTTGTTATGTGAAAGGAAAGGAAGTATCCAAAAGAAAAGTTCAAATAAATATACACAATTTTCAATTTTCACTGGCTCATACTTTACTGAATTTTTAAAATGAATACCAAATCCAAAAAATCAGCAAATCATAACAACTCATTCCTGTTATGGATAAACCTATTTCATTAATTGAATACATAGTTGAATTTGTCTCCGATTTGTTGATGTAAGATATTCTGAATCCAAGATATGGAACAAAAAACACAAACATTATCAATATAAATGTTAGTGTCTTTAGCTGGGCACGAAAAACTTGATGAGCACATGTCTGTGAGCCATGCTTGATGGCTAGATTTGACATTATGCTTATCTGCCAGATAAGCATAATGATAACTGTACATATTGTTGGATAGATTAAAAGGTAGTTGACCCTCCTCACAGGCAATGAAATATCGGCCTCAAAATGAAAACACACATTTTCATCATATTTCTGGTTAACACCGTAATTTTTTAGAAATATTGGAAAGATAATGACAGTCACCACAAGCCAAAGAGTTACACTGAGCACTAAAGCAATCCATGGTCTGCAAAACTTTAGATTCTCCCTCCTTTGAAAGACATTAAGAAATCTTGTGGTGATGATAATTACATAAAATGCAAAAGTTAAGTACAAATGAACATGTGTAACAGCACTGACCAACTTGCAAAAAACTAATCCAAACTTCCATTCTTCAGTTACATAGTAAGAAATACGAAATGGCACTGTTATAAGAAAAATGACATGTGCTACTGAGAGATTGATTATGGTAAACGACTTTGAGTTCTTGTCACTCTTGAGTATCCGATATAGCATAACACCAGCTCCAATAACTCCTCCCACAAACACAATAGAATACAGTATTATTAAAACAGTCTTCGTCCAGCCATGCATCGAGAACCCTAAGTGATTATCACTTGAAGAGTTGGAATGGCCATCAGTAGACATCGCAGGTTGTTCTGTCATTTCTGTAGCTGATGAATTTCGTTTGTTGTTCGGCCTTCAATAAAACAAAAGCTCTTAAGTTTATAACATACTGATAATTTCACAGACGATTTACTTTCTCATACCAATACAAAATCTTAGTCATAACCCAAATGTGCAGTTTTATTATAGGTTTCAATTCACCACTGTGCCTCAATCTAATTGTAATATCTGAACTCATCTTTTGGAAATATTGCAAAGCATTCTACATGCATTGGAATACTTTGAATTTGGTGGCTGTTATACAGCACTTCCAGCAGCCATTTTATACGAGTTATGATCTTACAAATAAACACTGGAGCTTTAAATGCTGAAAACGTTCAGGAAGTTGGTCAACAGCAGAAATGAGAAAATAAGGTAGCATCTGAAGCATTAAATTTCCAGAAGTGATGAGTCATTGATCACTCTACTCTTGAAATCCATAGCTTCATAGTTGCCAGTCTTCAGCTAATTTGATTCACTTCACGTGACATCAAAAAATAGCTAAACACATTAGATACAGCAAAAACTACAGGGTCCTGACAAAATGCAGACTAACTGTGCCCTAGCCAAAGTTGTTCCACTATTGCCACAATACTGGCATCTATCTGACAATGTGAAAAATTGCACAGGTATTTCCTGTCCATAAAAAAAAGGACAAATGCAATCTACTCAATTGCAAGATACTGTGGATGCTAGAATCTGATACAAGAACAGAAGATGCTGGAAAACTGTTGGCAGACTGGTTGAGTTTGTCCAGCATCCTCTGTTTTCCATCCAATTACTGCCCTCCCTGTTATCAACAAAGTGATGGAAGTTATCATTGACAGAGTTAGCAAATGGAACTTCCTCAGCAATACCTGCTCACTGATGCTCAGTTTGGGTTTTGTCAAAGCCACTTAGTTCTAGACCTCATTACAACTTTGGTCCAAATATGGATGAAAGCTGAATTTCAGAGGTGAAGTGGGAGTGACTATTTTTGATATCAAGCTGGTTTGAGATAGTTTCCTCTTTGGCATCGAATAGGCAACAAAACATGCAAGACTTTAATCCTACTTACAAAAGAAGCCATCTATCACTTTAATTATTGAACCCCCATAACTATCACTTTAGATCTCATCAAGCAGCCTCTACTCCAAAGTCCTATGATCTGCATTCTGGCAGTCATTACAACAGTCTTTATCAGAGCTGAATATTATTTAAATGGAGAAAGCTGCAGCGCAGAAGGCTTTGGGGATCCTTGTGCATAATTCACAAAAAGCTAGGGAGAGGAAGAATGGATTTAGTAGTACTCTTCCATCAGAGTAAAAGCACGTTAGACAAATGCTGGCTGGAATTCTCCCCCAAAAAATTCTAAATATTGAATTTGCAGGAAAACTGGAGAAATTCACTGTTTTTTTTTGTGGGAATTCAAACAAGAATCTCCCACATTACGCAGTGCAGAGGCCAACATGGATATCATTAAATTGCAGGGACTAGGATCTATTCCTGCTTGAGAAGCTGAAACCAGCAGGCCTCTGCATGTGCACAGTGGCCCCGGAAAGTCTCCTGTTGTGGTCAGCTCAACTGCTGGCCAGCCACAGAATCCTCACAGTGCTGGCAAACCTCTCCCCCCTCCCCCGCCCCCCATATCCCCACAGCCTGACTATGACCCCCCTGGGCCTTGCCCAAATCTGCCTCCCCTCCTCTTAGCATTACAGGCCTGCTGGCTAGCAGACCCTCTCCTGGCAGATTTCCTCTCTCCCAAACCCCAGTCCAGTCCGATCACTGGCCTCTCTCCTGCTCCAGTTGATCCCAATGCAGAGTGGCAGTGGGATTCCCTCATAAAGCACCAACCTCTTGGCATTGCCCTGTGCCCAATGGGCAGTGCCAAGATGCTCTGCACATGGATACTTTATCCATTGGGCAGTGCCAAGGGGCACAGCCTGGTAGGGTGCCCATACCCAGGGGGCACCCCCCCACCTCTCAACATCCTGAGGTGCCCTGATTGCACCTCCTTCACTCCAGTGGGTCATCCCAGTAGTTCCCTGAAAGTGGAGATCTACTGTAAACCCCACTAGAGTGAAATATATATCTATAACAATTGCATGCTATCATCACACATGCAATAAGGGTGCAAGTATACTCATGCGTGA
This sequence comes from Sphyrna mokarran, assembly GCA_024679065.1. Taxonomy (NCBI): domain Eukaryota; kingdom Metazoa; phylum Chordata; class Chondrichthyes; order Carcharhiniformes; family Carcharhinidae; genus Sphyrna; species Sphyrna mokarran. The sequence continues at coordinate 82,230,550 of JAGIQG010000007.1, read as the reverse complement.
CTTTAATTTACACAAAGATTGGACAAACAAAACTAGCAATGGTATCTTGAGTGCGAATGTATGGGTTTTTTTATATCAGTACATTAAGGAACCAATCAGAGTACAGGCTACTGTAAACTGGATAACATGCAATGTTAAAAGATTAATTAATAATCTTGTATGGGATTCCTTGGGAAAGAGCAACCTAATGTGATAGAATTCTTCATCAAGATGGAGACTGAAGATGTTGAATCTGAAACTAGGGTCCTTAATCTAAATAAAGGGAACTTTGATTTCTTATATAAATATGTGAAGAGAGAAAGATTAGTAAAGACAGTAAAGCCAGGTAAATTATAATGGGGAACAAACAAATGGCAGGAGAATTGAATACGTTTTTTGGTTCTGCCTTCACAGAAGAGGGCACAATAAACTTCTACAAATGTTAGTGAGAGTGTAGAATTAAAGGAAATCAATATTTTTAAGAAAATGGTGCTGGAGAAATTAATGAGGTTAAAGTCTGACAAATCACCAAGGTCCAACATTCTAGATCGCAGAGTATTAAAGGAAGTGGCCCTGGAAATATTGAATGCATTGGTGGCCATCATCCAAAATTCTGTAGACTCTGGAGCAGTTCCTACAGGTTGGAGGGTAGCAAATGTAAACCCATTATTTAAAAAGAGAGGGAGAGAATTGGACAACAAAGCCAGCATAGGTATATGAAAGGCAAATCATGCTTAACAAATCTACTGGAGTTTTGTAAGGATGTAACTAGTAGAATAGACAAGGGAAAACTAGTGGATGTGATATATCTTGACTTTCAAAAGGCTTAAGATGAAATCCTTCATAAGAGTTTAGTGGAAAAAATTAAAGTTCATGGGACTGGGGGGATTGTATTGGCATGGATCGAGAAGTGGTTGTCAGACAGGAAATAAGGAGTGCAGCAGATGTTCATAAGGTTAATACCAGGGCTCATGGGACTGTTCTATGAGGAGAAGTTGTTTTTTATTTATTAGCATCACCAGTAGGCTTACATTAATACTGCAATGAAGTTACTGTGAAAATGCTCTAGATCTGATTGAAACATATAAAATTCTAAAAGGGCTGGACAGACTAGATGCAGGGAGGATATTTTCACTGATTGGGGAATCTAAAACAAGAGGACACAATCTTAGGATACAGGGTAGACCATTTAGGATTGAGATGAGGAAAAATTTCTTCACTCAAAGGGTGCTGAACCTATGGAATTCTCTGCCACAGAGCTGTGAATGCCAAGTCACAATGTATTCAGGAAAGATATACATATATATTTTAAACTTCATTGGCATCAAGGAATGTGGGGAGAAAGCAGGAATATGGTATTGAGATAGTGGATCAGCCATGATCATATTGAATGGTGGAGCGGGCCAAAGGGCTGAATGGTCAATTCCTGCTCCTAGTTTCTATGTTTCAATAAGAACATGAGAGGCCTGAGGAGATGGGTGGAAAGGCAGAGCTGGGCATGAGAAAATCTTCTGAACTTACCTTTTAACAGACTGCTTCATGCTGATGAAGGCTCATCATTCTTCCTCAGGGGTTATATACCAGAACCCAATAAAAACCCGGTTTGACTCCATGAAAATGCAGAGGAGCATGACGTGTTGTTCCCCACATTGTAGCAGGCCAGGTTAGGAGTGCCAAATGTGGGCTTTTGACAGGAAGCAACCACAACCTTTATTGGTACTCCCTAAATTTGGGATTAAAATGAGAAGTTAGTTTCTTTTTTCGCTTTTTCTGGCCGTGCGGATACCATGGGCTGAATGACCTCTTTCTGCACCATAACTTTGCTATAGTTCAAAAATTAGTTAGCCCAGGAACATGATAGGGAATCCTGGAATCAGGACCTGCCTGCCATCTTTGAAAGAACCCGCAATCAACCTGACTCAGTGAAAATCTAGATCCTAGAACCAGACTCAGAAAACCCAAACTTCTGATAGCCACAGAAATTGGAAATAAAAAGAGCAAAGGTTGGGTACTAGGATTATTTGGTACAGTGCTAAGAAGAAGCAGGCCTATCCAAATGAAATATTTCTGTACCCCAAGTGTGATAAACTTTCTGTCATTTGCGTTGGATTCAGAGGCAATTAATTTCATAAAAGGCCAGTATTTGTAATTTTTCTATTCTTGACTTTCAACGAACTGGCCATCCATCATGTATGAGCAGAGATTATCATTGATAGGGGCCTATTCATCATAAGGAGCAACCTGTTTCTCCAAATGCATTTTCCATCAAGCAGGAGCACTCACCATTCCTAGAAGTCTTAAATGTAATTGTTACAGCCCAGTCTATATCACCAGTTCATAGAATCAATTAATAAAATTTATCTAGATCACATAGACCCTGTAGCATTTCACCTGTGAGTTGAACATTACTGTAAAATTATTTTGCTTTATTTAATCCATTTAAAATTTGGAGTGTGTTTTTGTACAGAATTATTTATTAATAGTGACCATTTTCAATGCAGTTCACACTTTCAATGAGACCATGGAAATTAAAGTCTTCAAAATGGTCTAAAATTTCTAAAGCATTAGGTGTTGAATTTGTTGTTGTTATATGAAAATATGAAATACAAATATCAACCAAGCCAAATACTGAGAAAAAACATTTTGATAACTTCGATACATAGACATTGCAGCTTCTTACTTCAGCCTTTTGTATTCCCAAATACAGTATAACAAACATAGGATAGATGTGGGAAAAATACCAGCAGATTACAATACAGGTTATACCTTACAGTGTCTTAATTCTTGAGGTATTACATGTCAGTCAAATGTTATTTGTCTGTGTATCATTCAATAGTTATACAATCATAGATTGCAACCATGGACACTTTCCTTGCTGGTAAAATCCCTGCTATAACAATCAGTAGACAGTATTTAGATGGGCTGCTTATAATACTTTCCTTAAAGCAGTTTGACTCGAATATTACTGATATTGTATAGAGTCAGTCTAAAAGGTATGCAGTCATTTTAAAAATGTGGGATACATCAAATAATTCACATTCCACCCTTTCTCCAAGAGGCACAAACACTTACAAAAACAGTCCACCCAATGCAATCTGAGAATATTATCTTGCAAGTTAATTGGCAACTTGGCCTCCTAGCCAAAACAGCAACCAAAAAGTAAATGAATTCTCTCCCCGCTTGAGTAGTCTGGTTACGTTCCTTGAGTTCAATCAGTCAATCTGCCCTCTACGATTCTGCCACAGGCACTGTAATAATGTAGTCATTACCATAACAGAGAGGGATTTAACTCAGTGACAACACAGAATAACCTGTGCAGAGTACACACTGTTCTATATGGTTTTGGCGGTGGTAGTGAAACTATGTCATGATCATTCCATCGGTTTCACTCAGCATGATGTAGAGATGCCGGCATTGGACTGGGGTAAATTCAGTAAGAGTCTGGCAACACCAATTTTAAACCCAACAGATTTATTTGATAGTAAATCTGCTAGCTTTCGGCGTTTGTGCCTTCGTCAGGCGAATGAGGTGTTCTGGTTTCCAAAAGCGCACATACCAGCACAGACAGTTTACAGATTGCTGATTAGAATGCGAATCCTTACACCTAACCTGCTATTCAAGTCTTAAAGTGGCTAACAAAGGAACACTGAGCACAGGTTAGAGAGATGTGTATTGTCTCCACTCTTTCACTCAGCGGTAATAGAGCAAAAATTGTAAAGCAGGTGCCCAATTGCACTATTCCATCACCGTGCACTCTTCAGAAACAATGGAAAGAATTTTACGACACTTCACTGGTGTATTTACAGGTGGTGGAGTGTGGTGTATGAAAAATAAAATTGGTGGCTAGCCTATCACTAATCCTGATCTGTCTGCCGTATTACAGAGGGTACTGTATCCTTCAGAGGAGTGGGGGCTCCTCAACAATTTAAAGTCCTGCAGCGACAGACAAGTGCCAAAGCAGCAGGCTTGACCGGCTGGAAGCCATAGGCACGATTCTGCATGCAGGTGGCAGGAGGAGAGTCAGCACTAGAACGACATAGGAAACGCCACAGTGAAACTCCCGCTCCAACACCCACAGCAGATCTCGCCTGCCAAGTATGCGGAAAGCAGTTCCTGTTAAGGATCGGTTTATACAGCCACAGCAGAACACACACATCAAACCCCCAAAACAGAACTAACAGAAAATAAATGAAATGAAGGAAACCATCATCATCCCTTGGGATGGATAGCGATAGATTACAGAGGGTTGGAAAGGCACCAGACAAACCACCTGCCTTTAGGCTTATTGAGGCCCTCAACTGGCCAGTAAATGTAATTTCGCCTACTCCACAATAATACATATAGTTGGGGGAGGCAAAATGAATGAGGCGAGCCCATCACTCACAACTCAGGTTGTAAGGGAAGCAGAGATAACTCCTTTAGGGAGCACCCTACAAGATGATGCCTTCACCTGGTCTACAAAACCCAATCCCACAGCATCCTTGACCCCTTTCCTCAGTGTTATCGATCTCTCTTCCAGACTTACTGAAGTCCAGTAGGGATCTTTTTCAAAGATTCCCTGTGATCCCAACAATGTAAGAAGTCCGACAATACCAGTTTTAAGTCCAACTGATTTAATTGATAGTAAACTCTTAAGCTTTCAGGGTTTGTCTCTTCGTCAGGCGATTGGAGAGTTCTGGCCTCAGACAGAGCATATAACAGCACAGACAGTTTACAGATTACTGATTAGAATGTGAGTCTTTACACCTAACCTGCTGTTTAAGTCTTAAAGTGGCCAGCAATGTGAGTGGAAGGTTAAAGAGATGTGTATTGTCTCCAGACAGCACAGTAAATGAGGTTTAGCAAACCCAAGCAAGTCATGGGGATTACAGATAGTGTGACATGAACCCAAGATCCCTGTTGAGACCGTCCTCATGTGTACAGAACTTGGCTATCAGTCTCTGCTCAGCGACTCTGCGCTGCCGTGTGCACACGACACATCTCTTTAACCTGGGCTTAATGCTCCTTCCACTCAGGTGTAAAGACTCGCATTCTAATCAATAATCTGTAAACTGTCTGTGCTGTTATATGCTCTGTCTGAGGCCAGAGCTCTCCATTCCCCTGACCCTGAAAGCTTGCAAGTTTACTATCAAATAAATCGGTTGGACTTAAACCTGGTGCTGTCAGACTTCTTACTGTGTTTACTCCGGTCCAATGCCGGCACCTCCACATCCCAGCAATGGCCATCACTGTGTGCTGGTACTTCTGGAACTACTCAGTTGCGAGCCAATCATATTGACCAGCAGGTGGACATGGACGTAACAACTGAATGCCAGAGGTGAGGTGAGAGACTGCACTTGACAGGCAGTTTTTGACAGAGTGTGGCATCAAGGAATCCTAGCAAAACTGGAGTCAATGGAAATTGGGAATAAACTCCATTGGTTGGAGTCATACATGGCACAAAGTTAGATGGTTGCGATGTTTGGAGGTCAATCATCTCAGCTCCAAGACATTACTATAGGAATTCCTCAGCATAATGTCCTACGCCCAGCTTCATCAATGACTTCTTTTCCAACATAAGGTTGGAAGTGAGGATGTTCATTGATGACTGCACAATGTTCAGCACTATTCACGACACTTCAAATACTGAAGTGGTTCATTTCCCAACACAACAAGACCTGGCTTGGGTTTACAAGTGCCTAACATTCATTCCACACAAGTGCCAGACAATGAGTAACTTCAACAAGAGAGGATCTAACCATCAGCTCTTAACATTACCACTATGGAATCTCCCAGCATCAAAATCCTGATGAGAAACTGAACTGGACCGTCTATAATCACACTGTGACTATTAGAACAGGTCAAAGACTAGGAATCCTGTGGTGAGTAACTCACCTCCTAACCCCTATCCCCAACAAAACCTGTCCAACTGTCTACAAGGCACAAGTCAGGAGTGTAATGGAATACTCTCCACTTGCCTGGATAACTGCAGGTCCAATAACACTCAAGAAGCTCAACATCATCCAGGACAAGCAACACGCTTGATTGTTATCCCATCCACAAACATTCAATCTCTCTACAACTGACAAACAGTGGCAGCCATATGTAGAATCTATAGATGCATCGCAGCAACTCATCAAGATTCCTTAGGTAAGACCTTCCAACCCACAACCACGGTGGTACAATGGTTAGCACTACTGCCTCACAGTGCCAGGGACCCAGGTATGATTCTGGCTTCAGGTGATCTTGTGGAGTTTACACACTCTCCCCATGTTTGCATTGGTCTCCTCCAGGTCTTCCGGTTTCCTCCCACAGTCAAAAGATGTGTGGGTTAGGTTGTTTGGCCATAGTAAATTGTCACTTAGTGTCAGGGGAATATGTGGGGTAATGGGCATAGAACCTGGGTGGAATTATTGTTGGTGCAGTCTTGGTGGGCCAAATGGCCTCTTTCTGCACTGTAGGGACTCTATCGATCCTATCCTACTATCTAGAAGGACAAGAGCAGCAGTTACCTGGGAATACCACCACATGGAACTTCCCCTAAGGCACTCACCATCTTCACTTGGAAATATATTGCTGCTTTTTCACTGTTGTTGAGTCAAAATCCTGGAACTCCATTCCTAAAACACTGTGGTTATATGTACAATTCAGGGCTTCAAAGGTTAAGAAGACAGCTCACCACCATCTTCTTGAGAACAACTTGGGTTTGACAATAAATGCAATGCCCACACCTCAAATTAATTTTAAAAATAACATTACCACCAAGTTTTATGTCATCAGAAAACATGGAAATACTATCTTTTGTTCCCTCATCTAAAACGTTGATGGAAATTACAAATAGCTGGGGCCCACAGTTGTGAAACCCCAACTTGAAGCTGGGGTTTCACAGGGCCTGCAAGGGTTTCACAAGCAGGCCCTGTGAAACCCCTGCTTCCTGTCTGCTAACTAATTCCTGAGCGTACTATAGCTGCTTCATCAATGCCCTTTCTTCAACATATTTGTCGGAATTGGAATTGTGCACTAATGATTGCACACTGAAGACATACATATGCAAATTCTTACATAAAGAAGCAGTCCATGGCCTTATGGAACAAGAGCTGGACAACATTCAGGTTTTGGCTGATAAGCGGCAAGTAAAATTCAGACCACATAATTGACCGACTCCAAGAGAAACTTAACTACTCTGTCCTAACATTTCATGGCACTGCCATTGCTAAACCCCAATCATTAAAATCCTGGGGTCACCATTGGCCAGAAACCAAACAGAAAAAAAGCCACAGGAATATACAGACAACGCAGAGTTCTGTTGACCTCAGGTGGGATTTTACAGCCTTGGGGCGAGCATGACCAAAAAATCCCGCCCAAAGAATGGAAAACTGGATTGTTACCTAGCAACTGAGGCCAAGGGGAATGGAAAGCAGTTTGAAGTTCATGCAATGATTATACTCTGAGATGCAGGGGGAAGTTTAAGCATTTGTTTAGCAAGACATGAAGGGAGACCGCAAAAAGCAGGCCCCAACTTAAAAAGCAGAACGCTCTAAAACCAAAGAGAGAGACAGAAGAAAGTTCCAAGAAAATCTAGTCAAAGGAAAGCAACAAGAATCTGGACATACATCCTGTTTGATTAAGACAAGAGTGAGGAGCAGAGACTCTGGGCCCTATTTTACCATTTTGATTCTAAGTGATGGGTGGATTTGAAATGGGAGTGTTTCATATCCAACTTTTAGATCCGTTCTTATGCGCACTCTGCCTGAAAACATATCAGCAATTTTGAATTGCACAGCAGCAACCTGTGTGTGAGGCTTAATGTGCCCGAAATCCTGTAGCTCTGATCAGCGCTTCCAACTGTATATGCACAGAAAAAAATGATAGAATGTAGCTCCCCCACTACATCTTCCGAGGTTAGATAATGCCTCCCACTGATCTCCACAGACATTGCCTCATCCCCATATTGACTCCCTTATCCCTTACACCCTGCGCTACTCAGACCGATCATGAGCCTCTCCCCCCTTCCACTGCACTGATCTCAGGCAGAGTTGCAGAGGACCCTCCTTCCCCCTCACTGATCTCAGGCAGAGTGGCAGCAGCTCCCTTCCCCTTCTCCCCACCGATCTCAGGCAAGGTGGCAGTGGATCCCCCCTTTCCCCTCACTGATATCAGGCAGAGTGGCAGCGGACCTCACCTATGCTCTATTGCAACCTATCACACACAGAGAGTCGTTGGACCCACCTCTAGCATTCCCCCCCCCCACCCCACCACTACCAACTGATCTCAAGCAGAGAGCCATAGGTCACTCGGCACTTACCTCCTCCCTAACTGGAACCCTCAAATCAGACTTCTTGAAGCATGTCTGTTTTACACCAATTCTGGATGGGTGAACACAGTGAAAGGGGAAGTGCTGATAAGGTTGGACATGCAGCCCATTAAGTCAACTTAAACGCGTCCAAATGCGTTTAAATAGCCATCACGCACATTTTGGGCGCAGTCGTGATCACTGCCATTTTCAGGCATTGATAAAGGGGAAACCAGTGCAGAGGCGGGCAAGGATCATGCTCCTCACCTCACACCTGAATTTACTAAATTTTCAAACTCAAAAACAGATGCAACTTGATGGTAAAATTAGGCCCTCCAAGTTAAAAGGCAGGGTTGCAAGATACAGGCCTGGAATAATGTGGGTTTGCACGAAGCCGAAGAACAAAGGAAATCCATAGGTTGGTGGCTTCTTACTATAGGCCTGTGAGACAGCAGTGTTCCGCTGGCATGGTTGTGTATCTGAAAGACTGTGTGAAAAGGGAGGCTTGAATGTATGTGGTGATCCAAGACTGAGGAACTTTGGAAGGAGAGGTTAGATCCTGGAAGTGGATCTTTGGTGAAGATACCCGAAAGCAAACATTGTTTGGGAGAAGAAAAAGCCATATATTTTGAGAGCAGAGATTAGGCACCTTTATGTGAAAGACAGAGTTCCAGTGAAATCAGTTGGCTCACAATGCAGTAAGCAGCTGGAGGGAGTTGATGAGAAATTCACAGAAGTTATTTTAAGTGCTATGTGTCTCTTGGTTTCAGGATGTGGTGAACCTAACCACCAGTTGCCTATTGGTTTACACAGACTGTGTACTTATTGTGAAAATTGTGCTTAAGATGGATCTTGTAACTTCTGTTACTTTTATGAATCATTCTATATCCATAAAAATATAGTTTTGATTAAAGGAGTAGTGTATTCTAATTAATCTTTTCTTGTTTAATAAAGGTTTTATTCTTTTGTTAAAAGTTATCAGCATTCCCTGTGACTCTCCAGTAACCATGCTCAAGGTATTTAAACAAAAAATAAAAGTTAGGGGAGAACAAGCCAGGTTCCACTCTGGGATCCGAATTGTCTGGTTGTAACATCAGTTGAGATTGTAACACTAGATAATAGCATTCTGAACAAGAACTTCAATATGGATGGTAATTTTTCAGTGGTTAATGGCTGGGACATTTCAATTCTAAAATCAAAGCCAATTTTACACATTGGATGAATATCCCTTTTCAAATAATTATGAAGAAAGAAGGTCATATGACTCACATGACCATTTTGAAATCTCTACATTACTTTGGGAACTGAGAAATTTTCTGACTATTATTTTAACACCAACTCAAAAGTATTTCAGCAACACGGCTGAACAAGCAGTTGATTACCATTTCTCAAGTCCTCAAAAACTCCTTGACCTGGGGCTCAGCTCTACCTCCGCAACAGGTCCGCAACAAATGCTACTTCTCTGACCAAAAGAGAAAATTCTGGAAATGCAGCTTTCGTTCCTTCCCCCTGCAATATAACTACGTCCCACTCTTTTGGCCTTTTAGCTTTGGCAAAGGGTCATCTGGACTCGAAACGTCAGCTCTTTTCTCTCCTTACAGATGCTGCCAGGCCTGCTGAGATTTTCCAGCGTTTTCTCTTTTGGTTTCAGGTTCCAGTGTTTGCAGTAATTTGTTTTTAACCACTTTCCTGGCCCTGCACTCAACCCTGGAACAGCTAGATAGCAAAGACACTTATATCAGACTCCTATTTATCAACTACAGCTCAGCCTTCAAAACCATTCTTCCTATGAAACTCCATGGCCTGGAACTCGGCACCTCTCTCCGAGACTGAATCCTGAACTTCCCAACCCACAGACTGCAATCAGTCAGGATGACACCTCTTCCATGATCATCATCAAGACATGTGCTCCATAAAGGTGTGGCCTCTGCCCTTTATTATCATTCTTATTCAACTGTGCTATGTGACGAAATTCCCTTCCAACTCGATTTATGAGTTTACTGATGACACCACTGTAGTGGGTCAGTCTCAAACAATGATGAGATGGAGTACAGGAAAGAAATAGAGAACCTGGTGAACTGCTGTGATGGCAATAATCTCTCTATGAATGTTAATAAAATGAAGGAAATAGTCAGCGACTTCAGGAAATATAATGGAGGACATGCCCCTGTCTACGTCAGTAAAGATGAAGTAGAAATGGTTGAGAACTTTAAGTTTTTAGGTGTCCAGATCACCAACAATCTGTACTCGTCCCTCCATGCTGACATTATAGTTAAGAAACTCACCAACTCCTCTACTTTTTCAGAAGATTAAGGAAATTTGGATACCCGCTGCAATGACCCTTACCGAGGTTTATAGATGCATCATAGAAAGCATTCCTACTGATTGTAATACAGCCTGTTATGGCTCCTGCTCTGTCCAAGACCGCAGTAAATTACGAAGGGTCATGACCAAAACCCAGTCCATCACGCAAATCAGTCTCCCATCCATTGATACTTTCTACACTTCTCACTACCTCAGAAAACAGCCAGCATAATTAAGGACACCACTCATTCCTGACATGCCCTCTTGCACCTTCTTGCGCTAGGAAAAAGATACAAAAGCCAGAGGACATGTACAAACTGACTCAAGAACAGCTTCTTCCCTGCTTTTGAATGGGTCTATCTTGTATTAAGTTGATTTTTCTCCACACCCTAGCCAAGACTATACCAAATTCATAGCATCCCTACAGTGCTGAAAGAGGCCATTCAGCCCATCAAGTCTGCACTAACAACAATCCCACCCACACTCTATCCCATAACTCCACAAATCTACCCTACTAATCCCTCTAACCAATGCATCCCGGGACACTAAGCAGCAATTTAGCATAGCCAATCAACCTAACCTGAACATCTTTGGAATGTGGGTGGAAACAGGAGCACCTAGAAGAAACTCACATAGCCATGGGGAGGACATACAAACAGACAGTGACCCAAACCAGGAATCGAACCCAGGACTTTGCAGCTTTGAGGCAGCAATCTAATCATTACGCCACTGTCCCACCTAAGCTGCATTCTTTATTTTCCTTCTCTATGTATGGTATGCTTTGCCTGTATAGCATTCAAAAAACAATACTTTTCAGTGTATACCTATACATGTGACAATAATAAATCAAATCAAGATTTTAAAGTTTCTGATCAATGCCTGCCAAGCAATCTCAGCACAAAGCCTGTTGTGGTGCTGTGCCATTTATTTCAAAGATTTTTGTCATAGAGTCATCGAGGTTTACAGCATGGTTGGCCCAACTAGTCCATGCTGCCCTTTTTTTTAAACCACTAAGTTAGTCCCAATTGTTCACATTTGGTCCCTATCTCTCTTGGGACCATCTTACCCACGTAACTGTCTAAACACTTTTCAAAAGACAAATTTGTACCTGCCTCTACTATCCATCTGGCAGCTTGTTCCAGACACTCACTACCCTCTGTGTGAAAAAATGGTCCACCCTCTGGACCATTTTGTATCTTTCCTCTCACCTTAAACCTATGCTTTCTAGTTTTAGACTCCTCAAACTTTGGGAAAAAATGTTAACTAACTTCTTGACAGAAGCCAGAGGGAGGTTGTAGAGAGTTGTTTTTCCAACTGGAGCCCTGTGACCAGTGGTGTGCTTCCAGGTTCAACCACTGTTATCTGTCATTTATATTTTTGATTTGAATGAGAATATAGGGGACATGGTTAGTAAGTTTGCAGATGAACTAAGATTCGTGGCATAGTGGACAGTGAAGGAAATTATCTCCAATTGCAACAGGACCTTGATCAATTGGGCCTGTGAGCTGATGAATGGCAGATGGAGTTTAATTTAGACAAATGTGAGGACTTGATGGATTGAATTATAAGGAGAGGCTAGATAGGATGGGATTTTTTTCTCTGGGGTGTAGAAGATTGAGGGATGATCTTATAGAGGTCTGTAAAATAATGAGGGACATAGATCAGCTGGATATTCAATACCTTTTCCCAAAGGTAGGGGAGTCAAAAACAAGAAGGCATAGGTTTAAGGTGAGAGGTACAAAAGTGTCCAGAGGGTGATGAGTATCTGGAACCAGCTGCCAGAGATAGTATTAGAGGCAGATACAATTTTGTTTTTTAAAAAGCATTTAGATATTTACATGGGTACAATGGGGATAGAGGGAAATGGGCCAAATGCAGGCAATTGGAATTAGCTTAGGAGTTTTAAAAATGGACAGGATGGACAAGTTGAGTCGAAGGGCCTGCTTCCATGCTGTAAACTTCTATGACTATATCTCTCTATAACTGATCTATGCCACTCAATGTTTTATAGACCTCTATAAGATCACCCCTAAGCCTCCTGCACTAAAGTCCAAGTCTATCCAGCCTCTCCTTATAGCTCAAACCATCAATTAAGTCCCACTAGCATTCTAGGAAGTCTTTTCTGCATTCTTTCTGGTTTAATAATATCATTTCTATAATAGAATGACCAGAACTGTACACAGTATTCCAAGTATGGCCTTACCAACGTCTTGTACAACTTCAATAAGACACTCCAACTCCTGTATTCAATGTTCCGACCAATGAAACAGGCATGCTGAATGCCTTCTTCACCATTCTGTCCAACTGTAACTCCACTTCCACGGACCTACAAACCTGTAGAAGGGGCCTTTAGATGCAGGATATGTGACTGAAATCAGTGTTGTGTGACAGATGATGCTGTATTGGATCCTCATTTGACTTATCACTGCCACTTCATGTGTCAGATTGTGCTACATGAAGACAGATGAAAGGAGTGCAAGCAGGATGCATACCAGGGTGGATGGTAAAGTTGTCCAACAATGTGTAGATACTAAGTTAGAGCTAAGGGACAATAAAGATACTACCCACAGGGAAGATGAAGATGTGTGTAGGAAAGCAGAATGTGAGAGATGTCCCTTGAGCAGCAATGAATGGGCTACCTATGAATGTGTGAGTTGGAAATTGGGGGGAGGTGCAGTGTATCTGTGTATGTGCATGTATTGGCCGTCTACACAGCCTAGATTTTCTTGCCAGCTAATCCAGCACTCCATGCAATAATGACCTGAAGGATGCCTCACACCCTCACATCGATGGAGCCAGCCTGCAAAAAATAGTTGTTGGGAATATTGACATCAGATCTCTTTACATCACTGGCAAATGATGTGGGGAATCAGGAAACAAGATCTTGCCAGTGGTATTCTCATTTTCAAGTCTGCATTATTTTGCATCAATGTTTGCTGCGAGTGCAAATGGCCACATGTGTTAGAGAGAGGGAAAGAGTGCGTATCAAAAGTGTGTGTATATCTGTGTGTGATAATGTGAGTGAGCAAGAGTTTATATAAGAGCATATGCCTTTATGTGTGTTAAATTGTGAGCACATGAAAGAGAGGTGGGGAGAAAGTGTACGCTTGCACATGAGAGAGTGTTTGTGTGTGTGAAAATCCATGGGCTTGATATTACCAGCCATTCAACCATGCTGCTGCTGCTTCTTATCATCACTCATTCTCACCTTCAATATCAGAAAAGCAATAACTCAGCCATGCTGCTGCTGCTGCAGCAAAGTCAGAGAATTTGGTGTCAGCCAAATCGCTGTTTACTGCAGCAGGATAGGAAAATCCCCTTCGCGTGTGAATAGACATATCATTCTGGCTTGTATATCTGTGTGTTGTGTGCTTGTGTCAGAGGGTTTGAACGTATTTGTCTGAGTATCTATGTGTAAAAATCTTTGTGTTTTTTACATGTGTGTGTGTGTATGCGTGTGCGTGTATGTGTGTGTGTATCTAGAGAATTAAGATGGCTATAGGTGCTTTTACGTGAGAGTGAGCACATTGAAACTTGCAATGAGTCTGAAATAGATACCATGCTTTCCTCATTCTCCCTCCCCAAAAATGTTTCCACAGGATATTTTGGGAAAGGAGGAACACCAAAGCTAAAAGGCAACTTGCCTCTGATCCCTACTTGTATACAAATTCCACTGAGGCCAACTAAGAGAATGCGCTACAGAAGTGAATGCAGAAGGTCCATGTTGGCTAAATGAAGGTGAAATGGCAAATAAAACATTTTATTGGTGAACTCTGCTGTTTGGCACATTTTAATGGACATTTTTTATTCATTACTCTTATTGAAATATATTGCTTTGACATTGATACTTCCGAAATTCATGCTTAATGTTTAAATTTGAATTGATTTATTATTGCCACATATATTAACATACAGTGAAAAGTATTGCTTCTTGCGTGCTGTACAGACAAAGCATACTATTCATAGAGAAGGAAAGGAGAAAGTACAGAATGTAATGTTACTGTCATAGTTAGTGTGTAGAGAAAGATCAACTTAATGAAAGGTAAGTCTGAAGCAAAAGCCTGATGGCAGCAGAGAAGAAGTTGTTCTTGAGTTGGTTGGGACATGACTTCAGACTTCTATATCTTTTTCCCGATGGAAGAAAGTGGAAGAGAGAATGTCTGAGGTGCGTGGGGTCCTTAATTATGCTGACTGCTTTGTCGAGACAGCAGTAAGTGTAGACAGAGTCAATGGATGGGAAGCTGGTTTGCATGATGGATTGAGCTACATTCATGACCTTTTGTAGTTTCTTGCAGCCTTGGGCAGAGCAGGAACCATACCAAGCTATGATACAACCAAAAAGAATGCTTTTTATGGTGTAGCTGTAAAAGTTGGTGAGAGTCGTAGCTGACATGCCAAATTTCTTCTGCCTCCTTAGTCTAATGTTGTATGAAATATTAGTGAAATTTGATCATCAGTCCCCAAGATGCTTGGACAAGCCCTGTGTATGCCTGTACAGCATACAGCAGATTGTAGTACTGTACGTATATACAACAGGCAAAAGTACCCTCAAAACAATGCATGGCAGGTATTGAAAATTTCAAAAGAAGGAATTCTAATTTAAGAACAGAAAAAAAATCACCTGATAGACAAAATCAGTGAACATTTCAAAATTGAACAGGGCTGTTATTGCAACGCTGCACTGAGAAATTTGAACACATTCAGATTAATCTCTCCATTTGGGCTGCACTTTGGTTGCAACCATTCCAGGAAAAGAATTAAAAAAGAGAGAATTAAATGCCCTTGGTCAGAATTAATGGAAAGAAACTACTTCCAGAAACTTTGACACCATCTCCCTGTTAAAATATGTCAAGGCCGTTGTTCCAGAATGGCTGCTGTCTTCTTGGGGAAAGAGAGAGGGAAAAGAAAACATTGATAATCTAACAGTTGTTTTCATTGGGCAATGGGTGTGCAAAGACTTTAGGATAGGTAAATGAATATGCAAACAAGAAAGCCATGAAAGGCTGGACTTTATTGTAACAAGAAAGCTATAATGAGGAGGCTAGGCATATAAATAACTTATACATTACAGTAACAGACAGGAAACAAAAATAAATGTCAATTGATAATCATTACCCTTATGAAGCCAATCAGAATCTGATCACTCACCACCCAAACCAATTGAGGACCGGTCATGCACTGTCCACCCAATTAGTGTTTAGGAACACCGCTGATCCTGCACATGAGCTGTGTCCAAGAAAGAATTAAAAAGCACCAGCTCTCAGCTGTTAGCCACATACTGAATTTGAAACTGAAGATGAAAACCTGTTTTCCAGCTAGAATGCAGATGATGACCGAGAGCGTGAAGATCGAGTATATCTTTGTGCCCCAGGCTGAATAGGGAAGCAGGAACTAAACTGAGTCAGCAAAGACGCTGCCTAACTTTGTACTTTGCTGTTATTTAATAAACATTTCCTGAGTTACATCATTAGATTGTATCCTATTTCCTGAATGATTAAAATTTCAATGGGAGAAATTAATATTGTGTTGAGTGCAGACTGGATTTAGAGGTTCAACATCCTAAAAATGCTTATCCTGCTAAACACAATCAATAACTCAAAACTCCAACAAGTTCATCCTTTTTTCAAAACTTTCATTCCCACAGCAACCTCAGCCAGAGTCTTAACTTCTCAAAAGTTTAATGACTTCATCATAGCCAGGAAGTCTAATTATCCATCATTCCAGAAATCTCTCATTTTACTTTGCATTTCTAGGAATATTTCAATATAAGCTTTTTGTCAAGTGTAGAGTTTATCATGCCATCTCCAACAAGAAAGAATCTAATTATCTCCCCATGACATCACTGAATCTTCAATCATCAATATTATGTAATTTACATAGGAAATAGAAGCCATTTGGTTCTTCAAACGTGCTCCACTATCCATTTTGATCATGGCTGATCATCAAATTTAATATGCTGATTCCGCATCTCTCCCTCATCTCTTGATCCCTTTAGCCCCAAGAGCTATATCTAATTTCTTCTTGAAATCAACAGTGTTTTGGCCTCAACTACATTCTGTGATGTTGATTCCATAGATTTTCTGCTCTTTGGATGAAGAAGTTTCTCCTCACCTCAATTCTAAAAGATTTATGCCTTATCCCCAAACTATGACTCCTCGTTCTGAATTCCTCCATTAGGAACATTCTTTCTGAATTTACCCTAACCCTGTTAGAATTTTATAAGTTTCTGTACAATCCCCTTTCACACTTCTAAATTCCAGTGAATATAATCCTAACAAACTCAGTCTCTCCTCATACAACAGTCCTGCCATCCCAGGAATCAGCCTGATAAACTTCGCTGTACTCCCTCTACACCAAGAACCTCCTTCCTCACATAAGGACTACAAATAATATTCCAGGTGTGGCCTCACAATTGCAGTAAAACATCCCTATCCACATACTTAAATCCTCTCACTATGAAGACCGACATATCATTTACCATCTTTATTGCCTCTGTACCTGTGCACTTATCTTCAGCAACCAGACCAGAAACTTAACTAGACCAGTCTTAAATATAATGTGGCTGCAAATGTATCAATCTGCAAATTTATCAATGTTTTCCTGTTATTTGATGCTGTCCTCCTCAATATTGACTGTCTCCATATTACGTATAGTCAAGCAACGCATCTGTCTGTGATTAGTCACATTATGTGCTGTGCATCACCAAAAGCATTTGCAAGGTTCTATCTCTGTTCTAGCTTAGACTGTGATGAAACAATAGATATCTCAGTGAACTTTAACTTGGTTAAGCAATCCACAGTATGTTACCTACTCTTTTTCTCTTTGCTACGGTAGAGGCTAAAGCCCCAAAATGTAACAGTAAGGAACAAAACTGGTAATGAAAAGTCTTCAAACAAGATCATCAAGAAAGATCAGTTTTAAACAAAACTAGTAATGAGAAGACAGTCAGCAGAAATAATTCATCTA
The DNA here is from genome assembly GCA_024679065.1 of Sphyrna mokarran. Classification (NCBI taxonomy): domain Eukaryota; kingdom Metazoa; phylum Chordata; class Chondrichthyes; order Carcharhiniformes; family Carcharhinidae; genus Sphyrna; species Sphyrna mokarran. The sequence goes on along the minus strand of JAGIQG010000007.1, from coordinate 82,213,029 downwards.
TAGCTTGAATCAAGAGTCGATTCTTAGAGGCCACCATATCATCGATCAAAAGTGTAGTAAATTTAGCCATGGAAACTGGCTGTTTTTAAGCATTTTCTGAGGTTGAATATTAACTTTTAAATTGCTAAGAGCATTTTGGACATTCCATTATATCTTTTAATCGACATGATCTTAAGGTAGCTTGGAGAATCGGAATGCAGGAAAAGTAATAGTCAGTGAACGCAACAGCAGTATTGCTTAATTAGAGAACCCGCTAGTAAATGAGCAAATTGTGCAAATCAGGAAGCAAAACTGAAATCAGTAATGTTAGTCATTGAATTGGAGCATCCTGTTAGGCTGTGCATCACCGCATGTGGCCGCGCGGACACTGTGTCTCAGAGGGAGAGAGGAAAACCTGCTTCTGGAAAGGCAACTGTTCCATCAAAAACACAAAAATAACAAATATAAATCAGAATTTAAATTTAAACCTTCTAGTTTAGAGGCAAATTGTTGTCTGTTATTGAGGTAAATAAAGAAAAAAAATTGGATTTCTTTTCTCTTGGAGACACAGGCCAACCAAGGTATAATTTGAAGAAACAACAAAAAAAAGACACAAATTAAATTTGGAAGAGAAAAAGAAATGAGAGGGGATAAAGAGTTAAAGAAGTACTATGACCTAAGGACCAATAACTGCAATATTGGGCAAAGGTTGCACCATGGAAATGTTTGAGGAAAATGTGGAAATATGGAATGCTTACAAGGAACTGATGCAGATTGTTGAAAATCACTTTTTACCTAAGCTACTAATAATGACTAAGAGATTCAGATGGGACCAAGAAGAGGGTAAAAATAGATCACTGCAATGTTCCAGTGAAGCTCAATGCAAACAGCAACTCGTCTTCCGGCTAGGCATTACAGTCTTTCTATCTCAACATCGAATTCAACAGCTTCAAATGATTTGCTCTACTCCACCTCAACCCCTTTGTTTTCATTCTATTTGACTTAATTTTTTTACTGTTCTCTATCTTTTAATTCTTTATTGTCTTTCTTTATTTTCTTTTCCCCAACTCTTTCCCTTTACATTACCTCTTCACTTAATTTTTCTCCCCCTTTGCTTCTTCTTTTGTAAGTATTACTTTGTCCCAACCATTTTCCTCCCTCCTGCTACCACCCCCCCCTCCCCCCCCCCCCGCCCCCACCCCCCACCACCACCCAAAACATCTTCATTTTAGCTTTTCTGCCATTTGGCTATTCACACCCTTCATTTTCTCCATGGACAGTTATTGGCAGTCTTTCCCCTGTTTTTTGTGACTATGACTCATTTTTCATTCTCTCACTCTGCAGTATAAATATCTCTCACTTTCTGTGCCTTTTAGCTTTGACAAAGGGTCATCTGGACTAGGAACATCAGCTCTTTTCTCTCTTTACAGATGCTGCCAGACCTGCTGACATTTTCCAGCATTTTCTCCTTTGGTTAAAAATACGTCACAATTTGTAGCAGCATTAAGAAGGCTTGAAAAAATTGTGAGTTTGGCTCAACTCTCAAAGACACACTGTTAGATAGGCTTCTTTTGAACTTTACAATAGAACAATTCAAAGACAGTGGCTCACCCAAAGCACATTAATACTAAAACTCACTGTCAAGATCGGGGCTCCATAGAATTGGCCATGAGAAAAGCTTCTCAAATTGGAGCTAGACATCCATATATTGAAGAGGCAAACTATCAGAAAGAAACCTCTTAAAATACAAGCATGTCATAGGTGTGCCGAAGTGGGACACTTGTCATACGAATATTGGAACAGAGAAAATAAATGTAAAGGTTATGGCAAGGGGTGTCACGTAACTAAGACATGTTTTGACATGACAGATTTCGCAAATCCTGAACGTTGCAAACACAAGTGTCAAGATCTACAAAATCTCTGTTGGTAGTGAAAATTTCCAAGATGCTATTGAAACTGGAGAAGATTCATGAACTGAAGTGGGAGGGGGATTCTCCCATTGTGACCTGCAGATTTTCTGGCAGGTCAGATCAGGGGATGCACATGCCATCCATTTTGCAGGATTCGCACATGCATTCCAACGCATGCACATCTCCCAGAGCCGGAGGTGCGCTGGAAGTCAGCAGAGGTAAGTGATATAAATCAGTTTTTTAATGTACTTTATATCTATTTTATATGCGATTATCAGGCCCAGCACGGAACTTGCTGGGCCTGATAACATACCCCATTTCACCAAGAGTATTTCACTCCAGAGAGGTTTAGAGTAGCTCCCACATTCGGGGAACTAGCGATAGGCCCCACCAGAGTGAAGGGGAGGCAATCACGAACCCCCAGGGCATGCTGTAAACCTCTTTAAATCTATAACTGGGAATATTGAGGTTGTCCAATCATTCATTGCTATGGTTCAATTGCTCCATCCTTGTCTAATTTCTTTTGTTCCAATTCTACTTTGTCTTTAATTGTATAAGGCACAGTTCCTGTCTTGAAACATCAAAGATTGTTACGAGGTTTGATCTTGAGCTTTGTCTCCATTCCAGTCATGGATTCTAGGTTATTCTTGAACATCCTCCTATACATCTCCAGATGTTTTTGGAGTGGGGGGAATGTGTCACTGGGCATGGCACCATGGCAGTATCAGCCTGTGTGTCTGGGCTCTGCCCAAGGGGCAAAGTGCCCATTACCAGAGGGCACCTTCACATGGCCCATTGGACATCATGCAGTGCCAATGGAGCGGGACCTATTATGGCCAGGGCCTAGGGAAAATTGGTGTGGTTAGGGGATCCCACTGCCACTCTGCATAGGGATCGGTTTGGGCTGGAGGAAGATCAATGATGGGGGTGGAATGGGAGAATTGGGTGGTCTGGCAGGGCAGAGCCTGTGTTCCGGGGTTGCGGGGGGGGATCTGCTGGGGTGAGGGGGTTAGGATATTGCCACTTATAGGTGCGGCGATGTTGGACATCGGGAGGAGGAGTTAGGACTGATCCAAGAATTGTCATGGAGGCCTCAATTGTGCCATGGGGGGTTGCTGGAAAGGCCACGCGGTGGGGTTCTCAGGCTGGCCAGCAAACAGGGTGACTGACAGATTGGAGCCAATACTTATATAAAGAGTTCTGAAGCTATCAGACTCTGGTGCAAATAGGCCCGGCTCCCAGGTTTTTAATGATATTCATGATTGTAATCTCTGCATTGCACAGGATGTGGAGATTCAGGTCTGAAGTTCCACTGAAAAAGCAGTCGTGATCTAGACCAGTTTTTCTCACCAATTCAGCACTTTTAGGAGAATCGCCTTCCTATCTATGGAAGGGCTTATCCAAAAGTTCCAGATTTACCCAAAGTTAGATGGAAATGAAGTAAAGTTGAAAGTAGATACGAGAGCTGCTGTATCACTTCTCCCAGAAAACGTATACAAACAGAAGCTTAAATATTTATCATTTGAATCTAGAAATGTATTCCTGAGAATTTATACCGTGGAGATAGTCCCACTGAAGGGATATATCATGGTTCAAGTAGAAAGTAATGGTCAATCAGCAGAATTGCCTCTGCTCGTAGTAAAGGGAAATTCTCCTGCACTCTTTGGAAAAGTGTGGTTACACAAAATCAAGCTTAACTAAGGAGCAGTTGATAGTAAGAACACGCTACGAAAACTTCTGGAGAAGTATAGGAGGGTGTTCAAGAATACCCAGGATCCATGATCGAAATGGAGGCAAAACTCAAGGTCAAACCTGATAGCAATCCTCGATGTTTCAAGCTAGGAACTGTGTCTTATACAATTAAAGGCAAAGTAAAAGTGGAACGAGAGAAGTTAGTCAAGGATGGAGTGATTGAACCATAACGATGAGCGATTGGGCAATTCCAATGTTCCCAGTTATTGAGTCATAGAGGTTTACAGCATGGAAACAAGCCCTTCAGTCCAACTTGTCATGCTGCCCCTTTTATTTTAATGACTAGCCTAGACCCAATTGCCTGCATTTGGCCCATATCCCTCTACAGCCATCTTGTAACTGTCTAAACATTTTTTAAAAAACAGAATTGTACCCACCTCTACTATCACCGACACTCACCACCCTCTGTGTGAAAAAATTACCCCTCTGGATCCTTTTGTATCTCTCCCCCTTCACCTTAACATTATGCTCTCTAGTTTTAGACTCCCCTACCTTTGGGAAAAGATGTTGAATATCTAGCTGATCTATGCCCCTCATTATTTTATAGACCTCTATAACATTACCCTTCAGCATCCCACGCCCGGAGAAAAAAGCCCCAGACTATCCAACCTCTCCTTATAATTTAAACTGTCAAGTGCCTGTAGCAACCTAGTAAATCTTTTCTGCACTCTTTCTAGTTGTATAATATCCTATCTATAATAGGGCAACCAGAACTGTACACAGTATTCCAAGTGTGGCCTTGCTAATGTCTTGGACAACTTCAACAAGACGTCCCAACTCCTGTAGTCAACATTCTGACCAATGAAACAAAGCATGCTGAATGCCTTCTTCTCCACTCTGTCCATTTGTGACTCCACTTTCATGGAGCTATGAGCCTGTACCCTCAGATCTCTTTGTCTATAACACTACCCAGTGCCCAACCATTAACTAAGTAAGCCTTGCCTTGGTTTGACTACCAAAATGCATCACCTCACATTTATCTAAATTAAACTCCACCTGCTATTCATCAGCCCATTAGCCCAATTGATCAAGACCCCACTGCAATCCTTGGTAGCCTTCTTCACTGTCCACCATGCCACCACTTTTGGTATCATCTGCAAACTTACTAACTACGCCCTCTAAATTCTCATCCAAATCATTGTTATAAATGATAAATAACAGTGGACCCAGCTCCAATCCCTGAGTCACACTACTGGTCACAGTCCTCCAGTTTGAGAAACAGCCCTCTACAATTACCCTCTGAATTCTGTCATCCAGCCAATTTTATATCTATTTGGCTATCTCACTCTGGATCCCATGAAATTTAATCTTATGCAACAACCTATCATGTGGTATCTTGTCAAAGGCCTTACTAAAGTCCATGAAGAAAATATCAACTGCATTGCCCTCATCTGCCTTCTTGGTTACCTCTTCAAAAAACTCAGACAAATTTGGCATGATTTTCTACTCACAAAGCCATGCCTACTGTCCCTAATCAGTTCTTGCATCTCTAAATGTAAATTTCAAAGTGCAAATTTCAAAGTCGTGTTTTTGATTCCAAAGTCTAAATTGTGAACTGCAAAGTTTGTTGCTTCTAGCAAACAACAAATTTAAGATGATCAATCAAGCTAATTTATGTTTGTTAGAAGTGACATACGATCATATTCACAAACTATTGCACTGGAAACAAAAGAAATATGTTCAAGCCTTGCACTTTTTTTGAATTATCTAGGATCTTGGTAAGCAGATGACAACATCATGGCCAATCAATGTGCCAACCAATCTTTTCTACTGTGGTATATATTGTGATTGTTTAAAAATTTGCATTCTTGCGTTTGGCCTGATAAAGGCAACATTAAAAAGTTTGGCAACTAGTATCTTTTTCAGAAAGATTCAAATATGAAATTAGAGTGGATAAATTCCATTCCAAATCTCTTCCCACACCTAATGGTGCATTAAGGCAGACTTTTGTCTGTTTCTGTAGCTAGTTATTCTTGGAACAGTTTGCTAGTCTGTCGTAGGAGGATTATAGCTTGAATCAAGCTTGGCCAACCAGGAGTTTCTCCTATGTTACAACTAGTGGTGTATCGGAACGATTTGTAGATTGATACTGAACTGTTGAGTCATGTTATGACAGTAACTTCCTTAGCCGTTGAATCCAGGAATGAGATTTAAAGCTGGAACTTCTGGTTCAGAGACTATATCACAGCACCTCCTGTTAAATGATGTTATGGTTTAACCATGATCTAACTTAATGGTGGAATAGGCTGCAGGAACAGGGCTCACTCATCAATGAACTCATCAATATAAAAGTGAACCAGACTCTAGTTCCCAAATGTCAGTTTGGGTAGAACATTGCCGGTCAGACACTAAGCAAAAGCTGCCACTCCTGACCCCTATTTAGCAAACCCTGCTAGGAAGCTTCCATGTATGAATGGCAGAGAGGTGTGGCTGTAACTGTTATCGCTATAACTGTGTAGCAGAACAACATTTGTTACCTAAACACACACAAGGGGAGTAGCTATGAGAGTATCAGAGTCAGCTATGTCAATTCTTTTCATTAAAGCATATAATTCCACAATAGTATGCAAATTATGTATATAAAAGGAAACACAAGTCAAAACCATAGTAACCACATAGAAAAACATATTACTCTATTTGTCTGTTTAAGAATCTAATTCGTCTGCATTGAAATAACAAGGTACTTAAAATGAGTAAAAATCAGGATAAATTCAAAATGAATTTTTTTCTCGAAATGCATTGATAGAATTTCAAATAATTTATCCTTCTAAAATTCTATATATGAAAAGCTTGGTACCTCAAATCAAAATGAGTTGACGCTGGTTTTTACCTGCGAATTATAATGTGCAGTGAAGAAAGTCAATACTGAAATATGGAAGCAAGTGACTGATACTCAGGAAGAGATGGGGTAAACAATCACTAGAAATCAAACAATTCTGATAGATTTGTGCACCAATGTTACATCAATGTCTACAGGCGAGCACGAAAGTCAAATATAGAAACTGCCCGGTCAGTCCAACAGGACATCCTTGGTTTAACCACAAGATTGAACACTGTAAAATATACAGTGGTTTGTGCATCTGAAATCTTCTCAAAAACTACGGAACCAAAAGCTTAAAAGTGACCTTATAAAGGAGAATGCTTTAACAATGGTTGCATACCACTGGGTGCTATTTCTGAGTTAGCTATTTATTGAAAAAGTAAAAAATTAAAAATGGTGCAAACTTTAAATAAAAGAAAATGTTGTAATCACACAAAAAGTCAAATGGTGTTTGAAAAGAGAAATTGTAGGCGAATGTTTTAGCTGTTAGCTGTTCAAAATGATGAAAGTAGATAAAAATAATGTTAGGGAGAAATACAGCAAGAGAAAAGGAACAACAACCAATGCAAGTAAAGTTGGAAATACTGAGCTCTAGAAAGTTGTGAAAAGGCTGACACGTTTTCAGAAACTAATGGATGATATGCAAAGATCATATCTATCAGGAAGTGAAAAAGCACAAATGGTTATATAAATAGTACGTTCACAGCAAATGTGCCGGCAACAGAGCCTCATATTTGAACAAAGGAAACAAAGAAAATTACAGCACAGAAAACAGGCCCTTCAGCCCTCCAAGCCTGCACCAAGCATGCTGCACCAAGCAACTGAATTAAAACCCCTTACCCTTCTAGCAACCATATCCTTTCATTCCCATCCTATTCATATATTTGTCAAGATGCTTCTATTGTATGGAGTTGATTAAAACTGGTCAAAAGCACAAGGGGATGGAGGATTTGATTTGATTCATTGTTGTCACATATATTAGCATACAGTGAAAAGCATTGTTTCTTGCACACCATACAGACTAAACACACTGTTCGTAGAGAAGGAAACAAGACAGCACTAAATGTAATGTTACAGTCATAGCTAGAATGTAGAGAAAGATCAACTTAATGTGAGGTAAGCTGTTCTTGAGTTGGTTGATACGTGACCTCAGACTTTTGTATTGTTTTCCTGACAGAAGAAAGTGGAAAACAATGACAAGGGTGCATGGAGTTCTTAATTAGGCTGGCCACTTTGCCGAGGCAGTAGGAAGTGTAAGCAGAATCAATAGACGGGACGCTAATTTCATAGAAATCATAGAACCCTACAGTGCAGAAAGAGGCATTTTAGCCCATCGAGTCTGCATTGTTCATAATCCCACCCAGTCCTATCCCCATATCTCTTCGCATTTTATCTGCTAATTCCTCTAACCTAAGCATTCCAGGACACTAAGAGACAATTTTAGCGTAACCAATCAACCTAACATGCACATCTTTGGATTGTGGGAGGAAACTAGAGCACCTGGAGGAGAACATGCAAACTCCACACAGTGACCTGAGCTGGGAATTAAACTCAGGTCCCTGGAGCTGAGAGGCAACAAATCTAACCATGGTGCTACTGTGCCACTGATTTGCGTGATGGATTGGACTACATTCATGACCTTTTGTAGTTACTTGTGGTCTTGGGCAGAGCAGGAGCCATATCAAGCTGTGATACAACCAGAAAGAATGCTTTCTACAGTGCATCTGTAAAATGTCTTGTTGGTCATAGGTGACTGTGATTTATATTCTGTCCAATACAGTATATTTCTCTGAAAAGTGTTCCAACCAGTTCCTGTGCTAAGTCCAGTTCCAGAGACTTCGATGTTGTGGCCATTTCAGAGACATAGATAGAGCAGGGATAGGAATGGTTGTTGCAGGTTCCGGGGATCAGGTGTTTCAGTCAGAGCAGAGAAGGCAGTAGAAGAGGGGGAGGCATGGCATTGTTAGTCAAGGACAGTATTATGGTGGCAGAAATAACGTTTGATGTGGACTTGTCAATTGAGGTAGTATGGGGGCTGAGATTAGAAACAGGAAAGGAGAGGTCACCCTGCTGGGAGTTTTTTATAGGCCTCCAAAAAGTTCCAGAGATGTAGAGGAAAGGATTGCAAAATGATCCTGGATAGGAGCGAAAGTAACATAATTGTTATGGGGGACTTTAACTTTACAAATATCGATTGGAAAAGTTATAGTTCTCTCACGTTAGAGAGGTCAGTTTTTGTCCAATGTGTGCAGGAAGGTTTAACACACAGTCTGTAGATAGGCCAACAAGAGATGAGGCCACATTGGATTTGGTATTGGGTAATGAATCAGACCAGGTGTTAGACTTGAAAGGAGGTGAGCACTTTGGTGATAGTGACCACAATTCGGTTACATTTATCTTAGTGATGGAAAGGGATAGCTATATACTGAAAGGCAGAAGTTATAGCTGGGGGAAAAATAATTATGAGGCTATTAGCCGAGATTTAGGATACATAGGTTGGAGTAGGAAACTACAGGGGCTGGGAACAACTGAAATGTGGAGCTTGTTCAAGGAGCAGCTACTGCGAGTCCTTGATAAATATGTACCTGTCAGGCAGAGAGAAAGTGGTCAAGCGAGGGAACCGTGGTGTACTAAGGAAGTTGAATCTCTGGTGAAGATGAAGAAAGTGACTTACGTAAAGATGAGATGTTAAGGCTCAGTTAGGGCGCTGGAGAATTATAAATTAACCAGGAAGGAGCTAAAGAGAGAGTTAAGAAGAGCTAGAAGAGGACATAAGAAGACTTTGGCAGGTAAGATCAAGGAGAACCCTAAAGCTTTCTATGGGTATGTCAAGAATAAAAGATTGGTCAGGGCAAGATTAGGGCTAGTCAGGGACAGTAATAGGAAGTTATGAGTGGAACGTGAAGAGATAGAAAAGGCATTAAAATGAATATTTTTCATCAGTATTCACACAGGAAAAAGTCAATGTAGTCGAGGAGAATACTGAGATACAGGATGGGATTGAGGTACATAAGGAGGAGGTGTTAGCAATTCTTGAGAGTATGAAAATAGAAAAGTCCCCCGGACTGGATGGGCTTTATCCTAGGATTCTTTGGGAAGCTAGGGGGGAGACTGCAGAGTCTTTGGCTTTGATCTTCATGTTGTCATTGGCTACAGGTATAGTGCCAGAAGACTGGAGGATAGCAAATTTTATCCCCTTGTTCAAGAAGGGGAGCGGAGACCATCCTGGGAATTATAGACCGATGAGCCTTACTTCTGTTGTGGGCAAAGTTTTGGAAAGAATTCTAAGAGATAGGATTTATAATCATCCAGGGAGAAATAAATTGATTAGGGATAGTTAACATGGTTTTGTGAAGGGTAAGTTGTGCCTCACAAACCTTATCAAGTTCTTTGAGAAAGTGACCAAAGAGGTGGATAAGGGTAAGGCAGTTGACGTGGTGTATATGGATTTTAGCAAAGTGTTTGATAAGGTTTCCCATGGTAGACTATTGCAGAAAATACAGATGCACGAGATTGAGGGTGATTTAGCAGTTTGGATCAGGAATTGGCTAGCTGATAGAAGACAGAGGGTGGTGGTTGATGGGAAATATTCAACCTGAATTTCAGTTACTAGTGGTGTGCCTCAGGGGTCTGTTTTGGAGCCACTGCTGTTTGTCATTTTTATAAATGATCTAGGTGAGGGTGTAGAAGGATGTGTTAGGATTTGCTGATGACGCCAAAATCAGAGGAGTTATAGACAGTGATGTTACAGTTTGCAGAGGGACATAAATAAGCTGCAGAGCTGAACTGAGAGGTGGCAAATGGAGTTTAATGCAGAAAAGTGTGAGGTGATTCACTTTGATAAGAGTAACAGCAGTACAGAATATAGGGCTAATAGAAGGATTTTTGGTAGTGTCAACAATCAGAGAGATCTTGGTGTACATGTGTATAGTTCTATGAAAGTTGGCACCCAGGTTGATAAGGTTGTTAAGAAGGCATAGGGTGTATTAGGTTTTATTGGTAGATGGATTGAATTTCGGAGCCATGAGATCATGTTGCAACCGTATAAAACTCTGGTACTTGGAGTATTGCGTACAGTTCTGGTGGCTGCATTATAAGAAAAATGTGGAAGCATTAGAAAGGGTGCAGAGGAGGTTTACCGGAATGTTGCCTGGTATGGTGGGAAGATCTTATGAGGAAAGGCTGAGGGACTTGAGGTTATTTCTGTTAGAGAGAAGAAGGTTAAGAGGTGACCTAATTGAGGCATACAAGATGGTCAGAGGGTTAGATATGGTGGACAGTGAGGCTTTTTTCCTTAGATGGTGATGGCTAACATGCGGGGACATAACTTAAAATTGAGAGGTGGTAATTATAGGATGGATGTCAGAGGTAGGTTCTTTACTCAGAGGGTAGTAAGGGCGTGGAATGCCCTGCCTGTAGCAGTTGTGGACTCGCCAACTTTAAGGGCGTTCAAATGGTCATTGGATAGGCATATGGATAATATTTGAATAGTTTAGGCTAGAGGGTCATTAGATTGGTTCCACTGGTCGGCACAAAATTGAGGGCCAAAGGGCCTGTACTGAGCCATAATTTTCTATGTTCTATGTTCTAAGTCCACAAATTTACAACCCTCTGTTCCTTTTGTGAGAACTACCTTGACACAAGCATCAATTTGTTAAATTCCAGATGGGATAATATTGAACTATTATATCCCTGGGTGAGGAGTTTTGAGCTGGCTCCCTTTGTTTATTCAAAACCCGTTGCGCTAAGATTACTTTTAAAAGGATCCTTCTCTTGCACATAAGTTTTCCCAGAGGCATTGTATTAACGTTTTAAAAGGAACCAATTTAATAAGGCTTTATTGAGTTAAAGAAAGAATGAAATTATTAGCTATCTTTACATAGATTAGAAATGAGAATTCAGTCAAAATAAGTAGAAAAGATATGTGAATGAGCCCTTGACTTGTCTTTTAGGAGTAGATGACAAACTATTGCAACTGTTTGAAAGCCATGATTCTAGTAATGCTGACTTCAGCAGTTAAAAATTTCTACAATTGAGCTGAAAAGTTGTCACCCTTCCTTTTCAGCTGCTGATTTGCTGATTTGGATGTTTCCAGCAATCAGAGAGAGGGTGAGACTGCTACTTGCAAGCCTTTGCAGGCATGAGTACTGCTACCTTTCTGTGATAGTCTGACCCCATTTAGGAGGTGTTCCTTGAGGGCCACATTGTCAGGCCGGAACCTATGGAATGTCGAGGCCGAAAGCTGAGCCAATTAAGTGTGAGGGTGCATATCCACGGGTTGGAAACGATTGACATATGGAACCAGAGAGGAGTAGTGTACAGTCGCATAATTAGGAACATACAAACAGAAGTAATCCATTCAGCCCATCAAGTCTGTTCCTCCTTTTAATAACATCATGGCTGATCTGTGGCCTAACTCCATATTCCTGCCTTTCGCCCATATCCCTTAATTCCTTTATTTAACAAAAATTTATCTATCTCACATTTAATGATAGCTACTAATTTAGCATCAACTACCATTTGTGGAAGCAAGGTCTGAACCTCTACCACCCATTGAATATGTATCATTATTTGTTGCTTTAGCAATAAAGCCTTTGTTTGAGAACCCTCATCGAGTCTATTACACTGGTGATGAGAAAATCTTTCAAAGTTCTTTGGGAATCACAGCACATAGCTAGAGGGAGAAGTGACTGAGCATCGAGATAATAGGATGGCCTGGTGGCACAGTGTTAGCACTGCTGTTCCCCAGCTTCACGGACTGGGGTTTGACTCCCCGCTTAGGCCACTGTCTGTGCAGTCTGCATGTTCTCCCTGGTTTGCATGGATTTCCTCCAGGTGCTCCGGTTTCCTCCCACAGTCCAAAGATGTACAGGTTAGGTGGATTGGCCATACTAAATTGCACCCTAATGTGAGGGGCACTAGCAAGGTAAATGCATGGGATTATGGGGATAGGGCCTGATGAGGTTGTGATCAGTGTACACTTGATGGGCTAAATGACTGCCTTTTGCACTGTAGGATTCTATGATAAGAAAAAGCAAGGTGCAAGGACATTATTAAAATACTTTTAGAACATTTTGACCCTGAAGTAGAAAACTGGCCCATTGAGAGACTACATTACTTTTTTGTAGCAAATGAGATAACAACTGAAGAAAAATGGAAGGTTATTCTGTTCACAGTTTGTGGCCGACAGACTTACAGTTTAATTAGAAGTTTAAAGTCATCTGATACTACTGCTACTCAATCTTTGACCAGACAGTTGAGCTGGTTAAGAATCATTTCATCCCCAATGTTCAATAATTATGTTGAGGTACAAATTTCACTCAGCAGGCTGAAAGCGTGGGAAAACAATCTCAGGCTTCGTGTCAGATGGTGAGGATTAGCAGAACATTGTGAATTCAACCAAGCTTTAGGCAAAATGTTGAGGGACTGTTTGGTCTGTGGTACAAACAACCTGATTATACAAAGGAAATTGGTAGCAGAGAGCAAAAAGCAGAGAAAAAGCGGTGGAGCTAGCCCAAGCGACCAAGTGTGCAGAGTAAGGTGTAAGCAAACTTCAAGGCATGTTAAATGAAGTAAACCGCTTGGTGCTATAGTAGCATAACGGTTAGCACTGCTGCTTATAGCACCAGGAAGCCAGGTTCGATTCCTGGTTTGGATTACTGACTGTGTGGGGTTTGCACATTCTCCGTGTCTGTGTGGGTTTCCCCTGGGCACTCTAGTTTTCTCCCATAGTCCAAAGATGTGCAGGTTAGGTGAACTGGTTGTGATAAATTCTCTTTGAGTATATGTGAACAGGAGCCAGAATGTGGCAATGAGGGGATTTTCACAGTGACTTTTTTTTACAGTGTTAATGTAAGTCTACATATGATTAATAAATAAACTTTTTTTTGTGGTGGGAAACAGCTATTGCAAAGGCCAACCCAAATGCAGGTACTGAAGAGACCAATAAAAGGGATACAGCATCGAGAGCAGAGCTTGTCATTGGTGTGTAGGTGATCAGTTCAAAGAAACCTTTTTGTTATAGAAATTGTGTGTTTTCAATACAACAATAAGGCTCATTTACAAGCGTGGTGTAGCCTAAATCTTTCAGGACAGAACGTACAAAAAAAAATGTATAATGATTAGTTAACTCCTGTGAAGAAGCTGGCTGAGGAGCTGAGGAGGGCCCGAAGGAAAAGGGACAACAACCAATGCAAGTAAAGTTGGAAATACTGAACTTTAGGAAGTTGTGAAAAGGCTGACATGTTTTCAGAAACTAGTGGGTGATATGCAAAGATCATATCTATCAGGAGGTGAAAAAGAACAATTGGCAGACCTCTTAAAATGGAAGTCAACATAGGGACTGTGGCTGCAGTCAAAGGGGAATAGGCATTTTGTAAACTTCAAAAAGAGCTCAAGTCATTGAGATGAATTGAGTCTGGAGTTATATTGTCTGGAAAGGCACTATAGACTTTAGGAGCAGCAACAGTCACAGGATCCTACAAAGATTAGAAGGCACAGTTACCTGTTTAATTGAAGAATTGACCTTGTTTAATGTGACAACAGATTAAAATAAATTGTTTAGAGATATTAAATCTGCAAAGTGGAGGTTTTCAGGACCTGCTATATAAATACTCAGAGGTCTTTCAAAAGGACTTACAAAGGGAGCTAAAGCTAAAATATATTTGAATCCAGAGGCAACTCCAAGATTGAAGTCGAACTGAAGAGACTGGACAATTTCAGTATCATAAAGTTGTTCAACATTTAAAATGGGCCGCACCCATTGTCTCTATCCTAAAACCAGATTGGACTAAGAATTTGTATAAATTATAGAGCTATAAAATCATACAGTGCAGAAAAGGCCTTTTAACCTTTCACATTTGCATCAACAATGTTTATCACTAAAGGCATGCTGAGATGGATGAGATCCTAAATGAATATTTTTTATCAGTGTTCACTGTTGAGAAGAACATGGATGTTAGGGAACTTAGGGAAATAAATAGTGATGCCTTGAGGAGTGCACACACATTACAGGAGAAGGACGCGCTGGAAGTCTTAAAGCATTTCAAGGTAGATAAATCCTCAGGACCTGATGAAGTGTATCAGGGCATTATGGGAGGCTAAGGAAGAAATTGCGGATCCCCTGGCAGAGCTGTTTGATTCATTGATAGTCACAGGTGAGGTGCCTAAAGATTGGAGAGTGGCAAATATTGTGACTTTGTTTCAAAAAGGCTGCATTGTAAAGCCTGAGAACTACAGTCTGGTGAGCTTCACATCTGTAGTGGATAAATTGTTGGAAGGTATTTTAAGAGACAGAATCTAAGGCATTTAGAGACACAAGGATTGACGAGGAACAGTCAGCATGGCTTTGTGAGTGGAAAATCATGTCTCACAAGTTTGATTGAGTTTTTTGAAGAGGTAACCAAGAAGGTCAATGAGGACAGTGCAATTGATGTTGTCTACGTAGACTTTAGCAAGAACTTTAACAATGCACAAGGTTAAATCTCATGGGATCCAGGGTGAGGGAACTAACTGGATACAAAATTGACTGGATGATAGAAGCCAGAGGGTTGTTGTAGAGGGTTGTTTTTCAAACTGAAGCCTGTGACCAGCAGTGTGCCTCAGGAATCAGTGCTGGGTACACTATTATTTGTCATTTAGATTAATGATTTGATGAGAATTTAGTGGGCACGTTAGTAAGTTTATAGGTGACAACAAGATAGGTGTCATTGTGGACAAAAAAGGTTATCTAGGAGTACAGTGGGATCTTGATCAACTGGGCCAGTGAATGGACAAATGATAAGTTGGAGTTTAATTTAGACAAATGTGAGGTGATGCAATTTGATAGATAAAAGCAGGGCAGAACTTACTCAGTTAATGGTGGGGCACTGGGAAGAGTCATAGAACAAAGAGATCTAGGTACAGGTTCATAGCTCCTTGAAAGTGGAGTCACAGGTGGAGAGGATGGTGTAGAAGGCAATCAGCATGCTTTGTTTCATTCGTCAGGACATTGAATACAGGAGTTGGATGTCTTGTTGAAGTTGCATAAGACATTGGTGAGGCCACACTTGGAATACTTTATACAGTTCTGGTCACCCTATCATAGAAAGGATATCATTAAACTAGAAAGAGTGCAAAAAAGATTTACTAGGATGCTACATTGAATTGATGGATTGAGTTATAAGGAGAGGCTGAATAGACTGGGACTTTTTTCTCAGGAGTGTAGGAGGCTGAGGGGTGTCTTATAGAGATCTATAAAATAATAAGGGGCATAGACAAAGTAGATAGTCAATATCTTTTCCCAAAGATAGGAGAGTCTAAAATTAGAGGGCATAGGTTTAAGGTGAGAGGGAAGAGATACAAAAGTGTCCAGAGCTGCAATTCTTTTACACAGAGGGTGGTGAGTGTGAGTTCCTCACACAGAGGAACAAGCTGTCAGATGTAGTAATAGATGTGAGTACAATTTTATCTTTTAAAAAGCATTTAGATAGTTACATGGGTACAATGGGTATAGAGAGATGTGGGCCAAATGCAGGCAATTAGGATTAGCTTAGGGATTTTTTAAAAAAAAGGGCGGCATTGGCAAGTTGGGCCGAAGGGCTTGTTTCCATGCTGTAAACATCTATGACTCTATGATTAGGATGTTGATGAGACTTAATCTTTTCAGTTATAAGGAGAGGCTGGATAGACTGGAACTTTTTTCTCTCTAGAGCTGAGGGTGCTGTTATAGCGGTCTATAAAATAGTGAGGGGTATAGATCAGCTAGATAGTCAAAATCTTTTTCCAAAGGTAAGGGAGTCTAAAACTAGAGGGCATTGGTTTAAGATAAAAGATACAAAAGAATCCAGAAGGACAATTTTTTCAACAGAGGGTGGTGAGTATCTGGAACAAGCTACCAGAGGTAGTAGTAGAGGCAGGTACAATTTTGTCTTTTAAAAAGTGACTAGACAGTTAGATGGGTAAAATGAGTATAGAGGGATTTGGGTCAAACGTGGACAATTGGGACTAGCTTAGAGGTTAAAAAAAGGGGCACATAGACAAGTTGGGCTGAAGGGCCTGTTTCTATGCTGTAAACTTTATGACTCTATGAATCCAATCTTTTGTCTTATATCCTTGATTATTATGACATTTCAAGTGCTCATCCAAATATTTTTAAAGGTTGTAAGGTTTCCAGCTACCAATACATTCCCAGCCAGTGCATCCCAGATTCCTACAACCCTCTGAGTGGAACAGTTTTTCTCAGAACTACTCTGAACCTCCTGCTCCTTACCCTAGAACTATATCTTCTCAAGATTGATCCCTCAACCAAGGGGACAATTGCTCCTATTCAACCTATCCATATCCCTCATAATGCTATACACCTCTATCATGCTCCCCCTTAGCCTCCTCCGCTCTAAAGAAAACAATTCAATCCTAGCCAAATTTTCTTTATAGCTCAAAAGCTACATCCCATGCAACATCCTGTGAATCTCTATTCTATCTCCTCTAATGCAATTGCATTTTTCCTGTAGTGAAGTCATCAGAACTGCACATAGTACTCTAGCCGTGAACTAACGAGGTCTCTCTACAACTCCAATATTATCTCCTTGCTCTTACTCTATGCCACAACGGTTGAAAGCAAATAGCCCATTTGTCTCCTTAACTATCATATTCATGTGTTCTGTCACCTTCTGGGATCTACGAATAATTTTTCCAAAATCTCTGTTTTCTCTGAGCTACCTAGTATCCTACCATTCATTAAATACTTCTTCATCTTGTTTCTTCTTCCAAAGTGCATCACCTTGCATTTATCAGTGTTAAATACTATCTGCCACTGCTCTCCCCATCTAATCAGCCCAACTATAGTTTGGAACCTATAACCATCTTCTTCACTATTAACCATCCTACCAATCTTGGTTCATCTGCAAACTTGCTTAACATTCCCCCCAACATTTTCATCTATATCATTTATGTAACTAATGAACAATAAGGATCCTAATATTTATCCTGGACACTGGCTTCCAGTCACATGAACAGCCTTCTACTATTTGTTTTCTATTACTGAACCGTTTTCTGATCCAACTCAGCAAGTTTCCCTGAATTCTGTGTGTTTTAACCTTCATAGGCCTTCATAGCGAGAGAATTTGAGTATAGGAATAGGAATATTTTGCTGCAATTGTACAGGGCGTTGCTGAGACCACACCTGGAGTATTGTGTGTGGTTTTGGTGTCCTTATCTGAGAAAGGATGTCATTGCTATAGTGGGAATACAGTAAAGGTATACCAGGCTGATTCCTGCGACAGCTTGTCTGTCACATGGGGAGACACTCAAGTTGGTTAAGAATATATTCATTGGAGTTTACAACAGTGAGAGGGGATCGCTTAGAAACTTATACAATTTTAAGAGGATTAGGCAAGGTAGATTCAGAATGAATATTCCTGATCATGCGGCAGTCCAGAATTATGGGGTCATAGTTTGAGGAAAAGGGGTAAACTTTTTAGGTCTGAGATTCACCAAGAGAGTGATGAATGTGTGGAATTCATTGCCACAGTAAGTAGTTGAAGCCAAAACGTTGTGTGATTTCAAGAAGGAATTAGATATAGCTCTTTGGGCTAAAGGGATTGAGGTATATGGGGAGAAGGCAGGATCAGGATATTGAATTTGCAAAAAATCTGTGATAATAATCAAAGTGGTGCTTACTGACTCTGCAACCTCCAATAATAGTTGCAAATTTTTGTGTATTACCATGGTCAAGATGGACTGTCCACTCAATTGACAAAGGGGCAAATCTCAAAAGCTTGTGAGTTTACTATCAAATAAACTGATTGGACTTTAACCTGGTGTTGTGACACTTCTTACCAAGATGGACAAAGCCATATGTTACGTAGAAGTCTATTTCAGACTTGCCATCTGCTCAATCTCCAACAAAACTCACATAGATGATGTGAAGCACAAAGTTAGCAGCATAGCCACATCGATATTAAAACATTATGCCCTCCAATTTGAAACACTTTGCATTGCTGAATTCCTAAATTGGTAAAGAAATAACTTTTAAATTAAAATAAATTTTTAAAAAAGAAATTTTATAATTTTCTGTTTACCTCCTGCTTGCTGCCCATCCTGCATCCTGAAACTTCTTTGCCAATCATGTTACCTCCTTACCTTGCTGATTGCTGTAGACCTGATCTTTCACCAATCCTCTGACTTATAGAATCATAGAACCCCTACTGTGTAGAAGGAAGCCATTTGGCCTATCAGGTCGGCACCAACTGTCCAAAAGAGCATCTTACCTTGAGCCCCCCTGCCCCCACCCCACCGTCCACTGCAGTGATAGCCACTGTGGCACCTCCCCTATTCCCTAATGCATACTGTTTCTACTCACTCTCCAACTTGTAGCCTCTCCCACTGCCTGACTCACCTTCTCACCAGCCTCCCACTTCCCAACTCTCTCTCTCTCTCTCTCTTGTTACTTCCCTTCCCTAAACCTGCATTCCCAATCAACATTTGGATCAAATTGAAGGTAGAGTTCCAGAACTATGGATTGTAAAGTTGTGGATCTGCTGGTACAGAAATGCTGAGACTGTTATAATCCATGTTTTTCTAATGTTCCCTTTCACCACTTCCCTCGCCTGAATCCCTGCTGTGAGACAAAGAGTGCTGGAGATGACTGGTGAGAGGCAAGACGAGTAGCTTCAACTGAAGTATTTGACTCAAATCATACTAACATAGAAATGAAGAGCAGGAGTAGGCCACTCGGCCCCTCGAGCCTGCTCCACTATTCAATAAGGACCGACAGGTTTCTGAGAATGTGAGCCTGGAAATAAGTAGCTGCAGCAAAACTAGGGCCTGGGGGCACAACCACAATGATGTGCAGCAGACAGTGATATGGAGAGCAAGAAATCTTGGGGGCGATTCTCCCACTGTGAATCACAGATTTTCTGGCAGGTCCAGTCGGGAATATCATTGTTGACCATTTTGTGGGATTCGCACATTGTTCCTGATGCATGAGCACGTCCCACAGCTGGAGTGAAGTCGCAGTCGAGACCATGTTGGAAACCGGCAGGAAGAGAGGTAAGTCATTTCAATCCGTTTTTAATATATTTCAAATGTGATTTAAATATGATTATCAGGCCCGGATAACATCTCCCACCCCACCAGGTGTACTTCGTTCCAAAAGAGTTTAGAGTAGCTCCCCATGTTTGGGGAACTAGCAGGAGAACCTGTCAGAGTGTGGGGGATGTGGGGGGGAGCAATCAGGGGGCCGCCGAGGGATTAGGCAGTGGGTGGGTGGTACCCCTCGAGCATGGGCACTCTGGCAGTGCCAGCCTGTGCCCCGGCACTGCCCAAGATGCAAAGTGCCCATGCCCAGGGGGTACCTTGGCACTGTCCATTGGGTATCAGATAGTGCCAAGGTGCGGGGTCTATTGTAGGTGGGGCTGAGGGGCAATTGATGGGGGTGAAGGATCTCGCTGTCAGTCTGCAGACAGGATAGGTCTGGGATGGAGGAAGGGCAGTGATTGGAACGGGCTTTAGAGTGGGGACAGTATGGTGATCTTAGTGGTCTACCGGCGGTGGGAGGGAATGGTCTGTCCCCGGGGAGGTCACAATCAAGCCATGTTGGGGGGGGGGGGGGTTGGATGGGCAGCACTGTGGGTGTCCCAGGCTGGCAGCAAACGTGGAGACTGACAGAGTTTCTCTGACATGCACAGAGACTGACATGCACAGAGTTCCAGACGCTGGCACGAATAGACCCTCCTGGGTTTTTAATAATATTCTAGAATGTGACCTCTGCAGAGTGTGGAGATTCATGTGAGAAGCTGAACTGACAAAATAGTTGGGATCTCAAACAGTTTTCCTGCCAATTCAGTGCTTTTGGGATAATCGTGGCCAATATTTCTACGTTTATGGCAGCAGAGTACAGGATATGACATAGAATGGCTTTTGCAGTCATGCAAGAGGGGAAGGGTGATCAGGTTGCAACCATCCAGAAAAGGTATCAGTGTAAGTCACTGACACATCAGCACATTCTTAGGATGTTTGCCTGATCCTGTGGCCAGATAAGCAGCCATATGAATTTGGCAGCGACCGTCAGAATGACTGCGGCACTCAACCTTTTTGTCATTGTCTGCTCCAGGTCTCCGGGGCTTACATGTGAAATTTCGCAGGCTGCAATACACAGGTCCATCCACGAGGTACTTCACTCGCCCCCATCAGGATTACTACAGATTGTGATAGCCAGGCAGCCAATGATTGGGCTTTGTGGAGATTGCTGATTTCCTGCAGTGTGAAGGGTAACTGATCATGCTGAGTCTTTGTTGCCATTAGGATTCCCCATTAACAGCCAGTCACAAATGATAATAGCAAGAGATAACACTCTCCAGAGGACCAACTTGTTTGTGACCGCAGATGAAGAATGATGCAGATCTACGCCTGCTTCCCATGGAACTCCTATGACTCACATATCATGCAAAAACTCATAACTTCCTCAGCTTTTCAAGGTCCTTGCCCAGATCAACAATAAGATTCTCCAATGGAAACTCATCCCTGTATTGTATTTTCATGTCCCACCACCTCTCCTTCAAATTTTCATATGAATTGCATAGACAACAGCAGTCAACATGTGAACCAAGATGGCACCCATTTCTGGTTCCACAGTATGGTACAGCATGCTATGGATATCTCGATTCTTAATCCAGTAAAATTACTGGGCTACTGTACTCTTCCTGAGCCTCTGCTATGAGCACTTCTGGTGAAGCAGTGAATAAAGAACGCAGCATTTGTATGTTGTGCACCATTTTTGCACATTATCTTCCTCAGCCTTACAGACCTTTCTATTTCAGTCCCTTCACTGACCGCATCCGCAACGATGCATGAAAGGAAGTGTACTAAAACTAGTGAAATGTCTGCCAAAAAACATGGAATGGAATTTGTAACGTAGACTAGAAATTGCTCATTCAGCTGCTCATGTTTGTTATGGCATTTGATAAGATATATTGTTAATATGCCAAGGATATGTCAAACAGAAGTTTACTTTTCTTTGTACTTTTAAAGCACAAGAACCAAGCAAGCTCAGAAAGGAAATGGCTGTAAATTGCATTCTGGGAAGAATTAACTGCTGATAGAATGATAGTTGGGGTTATTTGAGGTAGGCCAGATGCTGCTGGTGATACTAGGCCAATGATCATATGGTTATGAATTCAAATTCCTCTATGATAAGTTATGAAATTAAACTTTAAACCTGCCATTAGGTGGGTGGTGCCAGACAAATATTATTTTAAATTGTAAGAATGTTGTCAAGGCCCAGATAATTCACATATCCTTCAAAGAGGGGTTTCTGCTATCATTATAGGAACATAGGAACAGATGGGGGCTTAGGTTTAAGGAGCGAGGGGCAAGATTTAAAGGGAATGTACGAGGCAAGTTCTTTACATAGAGGGTAGTGAGTGCCTGGAACTTGTTGCTGGGGGAGGTAGTGCAAAAGCATGGTTGAACTAGAATTGAGAAGTGAGCATCTGTCAATCCTCTACTCAATTTTTTTATCTTACTAAGTCCCATGTACTCATCCAGAAGTCTCTTAAAAGACTCTATCAAATTTACCTCCATCACTACTGATGGCAGCCGATTCCATTCGCCCACCACCCTCTGAGTGAAAAACTTACCCTTGACACCTCCTCTGTACCTACTCTCCATTGCCTTAAACCCCTGTGTCCTCTCGTAGCAACCATTTCAGCCAGGGACAAAGCCTTTGAGAATCCACCCGACAAATACCTCTCAACATCTTATACGCCTCTATCAGGTAATAGGATTGAGGGTTATAGGTAAGCCTAGTAAATAGCGATATGATCGGCGCAACTTGTGGGCTGAAGGGCCTGTTTGTGCTGTAGTTTTACTATGTCCTATGTTCAATTTGAGTCAATTACCAGGAGGCATTGGTTGAAGGTATGAGGGGCAAGATTTAAAGGAGATGTACGAGGCATGTTTACTTACATAGAGGATGGTGAGTGTCTGGAACTCACTGCCAGGGAAGGTCGTGGAAGCAGATGCGATAGTGACTTTTAAGAGGAGTCTTGACAAATATATGAATAGGATGGGAATAGAGGAATGTGGTCTCCGGAAGGGTAGAGGTTTTTAATTCAGATGCGCAGCCTGGTCGCTATAGGCTTGGAGCACTGGAAGTTCTGTTTCTCTGATGTAATTTTCTTTGTGATTTGTTCTATATTCAATGGAGAAATGGCAGCCAACTTTCTGGCATCCCAGATTTCTCTCCCTCCTTTGCACTTAACCTTGTGTCCTTGTTGCAGAGCAGATCCAAATGCAGCAGGGCCATCTAGAATCAAGATCTCTAGTGCAGCTCCTGCCCAACCTGAGACTGACAGCTGTGAAGCGTCCTCGAAGGAAGCAGATGAAGAAACCTTTGAGTGGCACCATTTTGGTGTTAGCTTCCAACTCACAACTCATCATTCCGATATTGACACATCGGTGGGTCCAGTTAGTGGTGAGGTTTCTGAGTCACTGTCTGATAAGCACAGCATATCAGCTGATGTACAATGGGTGGAGGAGGAAATGGTCGAGGCCTTTGGCACGCTGGGACCTGCTGGAGGCGATGACTCAGCTGGCCCCAGGCTACATGCTGGGCCGCTGAGATCACTTCTCCCTCAACTGCTGGAGATGCAGCAACAGAGTCAAGGAATGCAGGAGATGCCAATGGCCATACTTGACCAAATGCAAGGCTGTTGGAAGGAGTCCCAAAGCTTTCAGATGGACCAGTTATTAATGTCTTGCATGGTTACCAGGCTGTGGTAATATATTTAGGGCCTAGTTTTAGGACCGATTAAATTGGATATCCTAAATTAAAGAATTGGGCATATTAAAATCAAGCAAGGTCAAACCTTGAGCGGGCCAATTGTACAAATGCACAAACATGTCAAGGCCAGGCCCATCAATAACCCATCAAAAATCATTGCATTCTACTGAAACCAGCAGGAAATCATTGCACCCCATTGAAATGCACTGGCCTATTATTGGGCCATACTTTCTGTCACTGCGAGTTCCTGCAGTTACCTTAACTGACAACAGATTCCACATGAGCAGCAGCATGGAGATGGACACCTGTGGGCAGACCCTGGTGTCCTGTCAGACAGATATCAAGAAACCCACTGGATATTGGAAACTCCTCCTGGGGCCTCATTGGCCAGAAGCCAGAAAAGTTTCTGGAAAGGCAGGCAGGGGGATAAAGATCTCAGACACACCAGCAGCAAGGACTCGACGAGTGAGCTGATCTTGGCCATCCAGAAGATTGCCCAGAAAGGAAGGAAGGAAGAAGCTGCCATTGAGACTTAGCTTCATGAGGACAGAGCAGAGGGACTCAGAATTGAGCCTGCAGTTTAACCCAACCATCTTTGTAGGTAGTATAATTGAATCTGGGGTATCTTCTTGTTTTATGAGGATGATTTAAGGGTTAATAAATATTCATAAACTTATTGAACCTTTACTTGTGTTTGCCCTTTGTCTATCTTGCAAATAAGGGCATTGGCTTAAAATCTTGGAGTAAGCAAACTGGTTGTAAATATCTGAGAATTAACAGGTACAACATTTGGCATCCCAGATAGGATATTTATAAAAAGTGATATGTTGCTCCAAAGTCGAACCTTCAACCCGGCATTCTTAATACTCAGAGCCTGAATTCAGGGGGCAGGTTATGCCACGTGACACGTTAAATGAGTGAAGATCTAATACAGATTCGACCAGTGAATTGGGCCAAAACCTGGTGTCTAACACAAGGTGGACAAACTGCTTAGTTAGAACTAGAACAGTCAAGGGAATTTGGGAATATGGGAAAAAATTTAGTGATAACTGGATTCCTACTCCGATCCTTTACCCATACTCACATGACGAATCCTAAAAGGAAATAGTTATGGCCAGTAATGCTGAATGGGAGGAAGTCCTCCATTTATATTTGAACCATAAGTTGTCCAAATGAGTACAGAGGGGCAATGCCCCAAAAACCGGATCTGGGATCTGAGGGAGAGGATTGTTGGAGTTGTGCACATAAGGAAATGGGTAAAAGGGCTCCCAAGCTTAGGAAGGTGATTGCAATCACCAGTTGTCTAGAACAACTTCTTGATAGAGAAGCAGAGGTTATGCAGGTTAAATGGGACAGAGAGGCCCAGGTAATCCAACTAAAGCAGGGTTTAATGAGTGCTACTAGACGCGCATGTAACAATTGGAAGCAGAGATAGGCACACGAGAAGAAAGGAGACAGATTAATATGATATAATATTAATATGAGCCAGTTCCAGACTCACGGTGGTAAAGCCTATCACAAGGCACAGCATGCTGTCAGTGAGAGAGGCTGTGCTGTAACAGGTAGGGGAGGTGAAATGTAAATGCAGTGGCCTACAGGCTTCAGTGAAAGTTTAGCACCGAGCAGGAAAAGCAAATACTGCCCGTGCAACAGATTACTCCAAATTCCTGCGCGAAATTGCAGAGTTAAAATTACAACTAGCCGTAAAAAGGGTGTAATCTGTGCATACATCACAAAAAACCAAGTGCAGAGTAGGGGGATTTAGAAGAGGGTGCCTGCCATTATGCAACAGCTAGCGTCACTGCTGACTGGGGACCCCCACATCCCTTCCTGGTAATGGAACCAATGGGACCACCTAACCCAGCCCCCATCTCAGAAAACTCAGTCTTAGCTCCTAGTCCTATTCCTATCCCGATAGGTCCAGTCACTAATCCTGTTCCTGTACCGACGAACTGGGTCACTACCCGACAATGGATGGATGCACAATGTGACTTACGTAATTCCATATACCACGATCCAGCTCACTGACATAGCTAAAGAGATTGGAGTATTTGAACCCTCCAGGGATCTATATGTTCTCTTTGACCAGATCACCCAACATTGTGTTTTAAATGACCTAGACAAGGCAGAAGAGGTTAAATTTATTTTATTATGTTTAAGTCCTGCCATCCGTTCCACTCTACCTGAAACACAGAACGTGGCCGGGGAACCCTATCAGAAATGAAGGCAGCAGTTCTGGCTGCCATAAAAATGACCCGGTACAAGGCTTAAACATTGTCAACAACAGAGAGGGGAACACCTGATAGCCTATGCTACCAGACCATGGAACCAAATTGTTACGGTTTTCAGCCAATTAAACACACATCACCAGTCCACATAGATCCGGACCCTGATAGCATAAGCCACCGAGGGGAGTCAAGAAGCCTGTTATAATTTTGCCCCCTATGATAATATACATACTGAAGCCTGGGCTATCCGCAAAGTGACTCGCATGTGGGAATGGGAAGTCAGATAAACAGATACCCCCAAGCCTACAAAACACTGAAATATGAACCCAGTTTGGAGAAACAAAGTGGGAGATGGAAACAGAGACAGGGAAACTCAGGGCATCCATCCCCATATATCCCTGCCAATCATTGATACAGAAAACCACAGCCCCGTGCAGAATGAATCCTGATATATTTCCAACCCCAGCCACAGGAAACAAGATGAAACCACTTCCTGGTAGGCGAAGTACAGGTGAGGTTACGGGATGTGTTAAGAGTGGAATAGGATCCCCCTCTATCCCATAGGAACTTGACAGGGCAGCCTTCTACCTCGTCTTTTACAAGGGGTCTCCCTACACCTCCAGATATCTACTCCCACAAGCAGTGTTACAACTGTGGCTAGATCGGCCATTTTGCCAGGGAATATACAGCCCTGCCCAAGCAGACCCCATGACCACCCCAATGATTTCAGAAAGGAGAATACCGGCCTATGTCATTAGAAGGAGCTGCCAGACATTACATCACAACCCTTTCAGCCTCTATCCCCAATTAGACTCCAGACTGGAAGGATGACTGTATCAGACCTCCCCAACTTGGGTTTGCAGCACTGAATGGGATAATGTAGGGAGACCCCTTGTAAAAGGTGAAGTAGGAGGCCACCCTTCCACTCTTAACACATCCCGTGATCATAACTGTATTTGGGCCAACAGGAAAACAATAATGCTAACTGGCTTTACGGGACATTTACAGGAGGACTTAGTAACAATACCATTAGAATTTTGATGGGTAATATGTCATCACCCAGTTGCCTTGGTTAAACTCCACCCTGAGGCAGAGCACATTCTAGGGTCCAAACTGAAAGGAAATGCAACCTATTGTTTGACCCCCTTAATTGTTGCACTTGGCTAATGCCAACCACTTGTCAATCTTCAATCGAGGTGATCACCAGCTGACGCATGGATCGAATCTCTACTTTTGTAGATCAGGCCCATGGAAATGACGGAGGACCCTAAAGCACAGGGTATATTAGCCAAACACATGTTCGACAGTCACCAGCATGACTGCGGTCGAATAACAGGGGAGGTAATTTTAGAAAGTTCTGACCCTAAATCCCAAAGACAGTACAGTTTCCCTAAGCAATCTGAAGGGGAAATGGACAAGGTGATCAGCAGTTTATTAAAACAAAGAATACTGCACTCTGTTGCTTTCACTGACAACCGCCCCATATGGGCGGTAAGAAAACCAGATGGTTCCTGGGCGCTCACTATTGATTATCGAGCCCTAAGTCAGACCATCCCCATTACAATACCCACAGTAGTGATTAGCTCAGAAGCCATGATGAAACAAGCCCCACACGCAAAACTTTTCACAGTGTTGGACATCAGTAATGGCTTCAGGAACATTCCCTTAGATCAATACTGTCAATACCAATTTGCCTTCACATTCCAGGGACAACAGTATGCCTGGATATGTTTGCCACAAGGTTTTCATAATTCCTCTTCCATATTTCACCAGTACTTAGCAAAAGGCTTGGAGGGATTCTCCAAACCAGAATGTTTGGTACAGTATGCAGACTTACAGACTGAAACAAGAGGGAAATATCTAAAGTTATTGGATGAACTGCTGAACCTCCTCACTACATTAGAGTTAAAGGTAAATCACAAGAAAGTCCAAATCATCAGACCACAGGTCTCTTACTTGGACACAGTAGTGACTGAAGGAAAGCATGATTTAGAAAGGAAGCGAATCAAGTTTGTAACACGCCTTCCCTTCCCAAGTTCCTTTCTAGGTTTAGTGGGGTACAACTGCAACCACATAGACGGTTTCGCCACTAAAGCTGCTCCCCTGTCCAAACTTTTACAAATAAATATCCCATAGGTCTGGACTGCACAATATACATAAACAGTCTCAAACCTCAAACAATCCTTCGCACAAGCCCCTGCCTTTCAGGTACCCAACCCTGAACTCCCCTTTGCCCTTGAGGTAGTGGCCACCTTCAGTACACTAACAGTCGTGTTCCTCCAAGAATGGCAGGAACAACTCGGCCCAATTGCTTACGCTTCCTACATACTATCTCCGGTTGAACCAAGTTTTTCAGTGTGTGAAACCTCCTTATTACCAGTTCTCTGGGCAGTGCACCACTTTAACTACAGTCGGTTTGGACCCTTTCACTATATTACTGAACACCACCCCCCCCCCATACAATTATTGTTGAACGGCCAAATTAAAGATGGGACGATTAGATAGAACTGTGTTGCACAGTGGACACATGTTACTGAGGTCAACATACCCAGGTCCACTGGCAGACAACCTAACCTATGGGCAGGGAGCCCCATGAATGCCAGGTTCCAGCAATAAAAGACCCTAAGAGGCCATTTTTTGCCAAAACAAAAGGGGGAATCGGCCAAACCTAGACTCAGGACAGTTTAAAAGTTTTATAGATGGGTCATCCATGGTGGAAGAGGAAAACAGGAGGACAGGATGTGGGATGCATATGGAAGACCAAGAAGGCAAGCCCCTGAGGGAGATATCTTAAAACTTCCATTACATATGAGTGCACAAACTGCAGAACTGGCAGTGACAGCATACGTAGTCAGCCACCCTGATCTGTTCTCCACATCCACAGACATAAATTCCGATAATATGCATTTCTGCAACAATTTAACAGACTTCATGCCCCTATGGGAAGCAAGGGGATTCACATCAGATGGAAAACCTCTACCATCTGCCCCACTGTTAAGATTTATTTCCAGGTTGCCGAGGGCCGGGAGTATGACATCATTAAAGACCCACCACCCGTACCTCCCCACTTGGGAACATAAGGGCGGATGAATTAGCCAAACTGGGCCCTCTAAAGGGGGAATTTTGGCAACCAATAGTTACAGAGCAAATTGAAGCTGTGACTGTTAACCAGACCAAGATTGAAGACTAAAACAAACCCAGAGCACTGACCAGGAGCTGATTCAGGAAGGGGCAAACCCCGTCTCCTTTGAAAAATGGCGAGACACAATATCTTTAAGGACGGCCTATACGTGGTCCCAACCCAGGACCGTAACCAAATCATTTTCCAAAACCATGATGTCCAGGGCCATTAAGGGGCAGGAACCACAAGTGAGCAAATCAAAGAATTGTGCTGGTGGCCAAACATAGAATAGGACGTGCAGCATTACGTCGATAATTGTATCATCTATGCACAGAACTATCCTGATAAATATGCCTACAAAGGGGAACTGAGGCAAATTCGCCCTGTGGGAGGTCCCTGGACAAATCTCCAGATTGACTATATTGGTCCCCTTCCACCTGGAGTGGGAGGTTACAAATACATCCTGGTCATTGTGGACACTTTTAGTAAATGGGTGGAAGCTTTTCCAACCCACACTAACACAGCCAAGGTCACGGCTGACATCCTAGTGCAGCTCATATTCACTGGGTGGGGCCTTCCCTCGCAGCATCGACTTAGATAAGGACACTCCCTTCACTGTCCAGGTAATGCAACACGTAATTGAATTGTCTGGGATAAAATAACAATTCCACAGGGCTTACCACCTCCAAATTAGTGGTGTGGTAGAGAGGATGAACTGTGTCCTCAAAGATATGATCTGTAAGACCATTCAGCAGAACAATCACTCCTGGAACAAAATTCTCCCCTTCATATTAATGATAGTGCACAATTCCGTATCTAGTTCCACCAGGTTCACCCCACCTGTCCTCATGACCAGTTGACTTATGTGAGAAATTGAACCTTTACTTGGGCTGGATCTGTCCTGGCCCGAAGTCATGGCCCTTACCCATGAGAATGCTGTGGCAGCCACCCTAGAAAACATACAGGCCACACAACAGGCAGGCAAACAGAAGCAGCAAAGTAAGGCCTAATTTAATGGCAAGGTAAAACCCATCGAATATGAGGTTGGGCAACAGATAATGCTCAAAATCTTCCAGCCTGGAACGTTCTTGTTCCCCAAGTATGCCAGTGGTAAATAATGCGAGCCCCTTGGTATACAAGGTCATGGTAGACCACAAGAAAACTAGGTCGTATCATTGAACAAAATGAAGGCATCTGACTCCCAGCAAAATTTTCACCAATACCATGTCACCCTGAAGGAGTCACAAGGAAGCCCCAATCCTCACCCCATTCAACTGGACCTAAACCATGATCACAACCTGTACACCAGATTATCGACCCCCACCCATGTCCCCAGGAGGAACACCTGCACCCTCGGTTCCTGCCTCGATTTACAGGACTTCAGGAATAAAATCCTGGCCCAGGGGACCCTGACAAAAAGGATGGGGCACCCCCTACCTTACTCTCTATGGCGCCCCGGTGCCGGAACTCCCAGAACTGTTTGACCCAGTGCTCATTACCAGAGGTGATACTGCAGTGGGTACCTGGCAGCCAAAGCTTGCCCACAAAGGTTCCCTTCACTAAGGAAGTATGAGGACATCACAGTCTAGATTGTAAATAGCTTTATCCGTCCACTCCACGCACCACCCAATTGCAAACAGCCTCTTATCTGCCCACATTATACTGTGCCATAATCTTCCGACACACCACAGTTTGGTTGTGGGATGAAGAATTATTGTTGTACTGTGCCATAGGCTTCCAACAACAAGAACACATGCCCAACATTTTACTTTCGCGCTCTGCAAACTCCTTATCCTACTCAACCTCATTAAACACTGATTGCCGACCAACTTTTTGTCTGACTCTTTTGGGCCTTTATCATTCATTTACTTATTTCTTTGTTTTTTTAAGAAAAGGAAAAGAGGACACATAAGACATTCTTGTAAAGAAAAAGAGAATCAGGTATTAATAAGAATTAACAGGTGTTACCTTGATTTCCCCAGAGTGAACTATATACTTGTCTGCTATCTGGGACTCTTTGTCTTTGACCGAACCACAGACACCATATCATCTGAAGAAAGATCAGCCTATGATACTCCGGACATACGTGGTTCACCCCACAATATGCAGGCAAATGTGAGGATGGCATCGTATGGGTACACCTCAATAAGAGTATCACCTAGGAGTGTAATAACTAAAGAGTGGTGTACAGGAAAGATAATGGGAGCTCTGATTACTGCTCCCTAAGGACGAACCTCACTTGTGATTGTGGGCGTATACTAACCGTGGGTGCATCGAGCTAGCCTGTCTAGCCCATGGTCCAGAAAAAGGGCTGGAATTAGGAAAGAGTTATAACCTTATAAGGTTATTCAGAACAAGTACATATACTATGAAATTAAGAATGGGTTAGCACACCCATCTCCACTTATCTGAAACCACCCAGGGCCCCAAAATGGGTTGATATTAAAACATACTGGGAAAATATTATTCAACAACACACTATGAATTGGTAGATTTAGTCGGATCACAACTATTAGTCTGGTGTCCCTCCCCACTTAGAAAATTGTATCTCCACTTGACCCAAAGGCTGCTAAGCCAAAAGACTGGGACACACGAGAGAAGAGACACCCAGGGCAAAGGGGAGCATGAAGAGGGAAATCTTGAATGATTTGATGACTGCATACGGAACGAGGGTATCCACCATTAACGCAATGGCTCTGGCAGATTTGGATAATAAGCTCAGAGTCCTAACGCCACAAGTTAAACAGATCTTGCACAACTTGAATGAAAATGCTCAGCAAGATGGCTGAGAACAAGGCCAGGAGCCTTATGGCTACTGCCCAAACTATCAATCAGATCACCCGAATGAAAAGATGATGTCAGAGACAAACCCTGTGTAGCACCTGTGAGGAAAGAAAGGTCGAGCAGTTAAGAGAGAATCTTGACCAGGTTAGCAGTTGTCTCTTCTCTGCTTTAAAGAGGAAAGCTCCAGCTCCCTCAACCTTTCCTGATAAGACCTACCCTCCAAACTAGGCAGCATCCTGGTAACTCCTCTGCACTCTCTCCAAAGCTTCCACATCCTTCTTATAGTGAGATGACCAGAACTGCACACAATATTCCAAATATGGTCTCACCAAGGCCCCGTATAGTTGCAGCATAACCCCACGGCTCTTAAACTCAAACCCCCTGTTAATAAACGCTAACACACTATAAGCCATCTTCACGGCTCTATCCACTTTAGTGGCAACCTTTAGAGATTTGTGGATATGAACCCCAAGATCTGTGTTCCTCCAGAACTCTGCCATTGTCCCTGTAATCCGCATTCAAGTTTGTCCTACCAAAATGAATCACCTCGCACTTATATGCAGGACAATATCAGGGGACTATATTGTAGGGCCCCATCATACTGTCCAGACACCTGAACCGCATTTTCAGGGGCCCTATGCATTTCTCCACTATTGAGCAGGAAACAATGTGGACCTCATTATACCAGATCTCTGCATCAGTCTCAGGCCTCCACACAGGCATCATCAGCCAAGTCCAAAGCAGATGTGCTATGTCCCCCACATGTCACCCCTGCACCACCGGCTCCTCCTCAAAGGCTTCTGTTATAAAACTGTCATGCACATTGCCAGAGTGTCTGGTGGAGACATGCATGATGTTCATCATGTGGTCACAAATCAATTGCACATTTAGCAAATAGAATGCCTTTCTATTGATGAATCAATGTGGATTCTTCCCCTGGTCTTAAGGGCAATATGGGTGCACTCTACAGCCTCCTGCCCATTAGGCATCTCCACAATGGCCATGAATCCTGCAGCCCAGGCTTCCTGCTGGGTCTGGTCAAATGTGATATACTCACTAGCCCGGACATACAGGGCGTCTGCAACCTCCTTCACACAGGTGTGGACAGCTGACTGAGAAATGCCCCATCTCCACTGGAGGTCCGGAAGGACCCAATGGCATATAAGTTTAAAGTAGTCATCAGTTTGACAGCCAACGAGAGTTGGTGCACTCCTCCATTCCGAGGTGCCAGGTCCGGCAACAAATGGCACAAATGTTTTGGAGCCAGAGCTGTCGGTGGCATTCTGCGTCCAACATACATGTGCAGAACTACTGGTATCTCCAATCTTTCTTTCTCCCCTTTAGATGAATGGTGGCCAGGTCCTGCCTCTGGTGGTCATTTCCGTCTATTTCTTGAGTGCTAAAGCCTGGGTGTTCTCTGCCAGCAATTCATCCTCCTGCTCCTCCTCAGCTCCAGCAGCAACTAAAAGAACAGCAAGGTCAAATGAAAATCTCAGCAGGTCTAACAGCATCTGAAAGGAGAGAAAAGAGCTGACATTTTGAGTCCAGATGACTCTTTGTCAAAGCTAAAAGGCAGAGAAAGTGGAAGATATTTATACTGCAGAGTAAGGAAATGAAAAATGAATCATAGCCACAGAAACCAGGAGAAAAGCTGCTAATGGCAGCCCAGAGAAAGAATAAAGGGTGTGAATAGCCAAATGGCAGAAAAGCTGAAATCGGAGGGTAAACTATGACAGATGGAGATGTGAGGGGAGAGGTTCTAGACTCCAAAACCAAGGGAAATACCTTACCTGCATCTACCCTTTCTATTCCTTTAAGTATTTCATAGATTTCATTGTGCTCTCCTCTCATTCTTTGAAACGCAAGAAAATTTAGGCCCATTTTACCCAAACTTGCTTCCTGCTATTCCTGGAATGAAGTCTGGTGAAACTTCATTGTGCTCCCTCTGTGGCAATAATATCCTTTCTGGCGTGGTCTAATGGTGACTTACTCTGTTATCATGTGCATTAATAGATTTTTATGGATTATCACCACATTATCAAGTTTAATTTACAATTAAGTCTCACAACACTTATGTACATAAATATATGTATTACACCTCTATTTTAATCACATGGATATAAATTATATCAGCTTAAGAAACAATGTTTGCCATTTACAGCAGTTATACCATTTTCTGTTGTGTTATTCGGCTTTAATTGAAGGTAGAGTGATGATACTGTGCTGTAGATATATTTTGTTTTTAAGTTCAGTTTTTTTTACAGGCAGTTGGTGTGCCTGGAAAACATGCAGCTCGAATGCTGAAAGCAGAATCATTTTACCCGCTTAATATTTATTTAGGAGAAGGATAATAGCCTGTTGTTTATAAGTGGAGATTCCCCTGGAGTTTTTTATTAAAGAAATCGAAAGTTTTGTTTAGACATACTGGGTGATGTGATGTGATTAATGGGAGGAGATAGGTTTCTAGCAGAGAAACAGCTTTTTGTTTCAATTTAGAGTTCAGTTGCTGACTGGAGCTGTTTAATGACAGAAAACTGCTCTCTCCCTGGAAAGTGTCTCTGACAGATTCAAAACTAATTTGTAACAAGTATGCCAGGTTTACTAACTATATTTAAAGTGGGTTTCAAGTCTATGGGAAGAATGTTGCTTATTTGGAACTGAAATAATAATTAGTTAAACATTAGAGTTCTTTCTCTTCTTGTTTAAAAATTGTTCAACTGTTTACATTTTGTTTGAGTTATGCTTAAACTGTATTTGAATAAAGTTTGTTTTGATTTTAAAAATCTCTGATTTGTCCATAGAATTATTTTTGCAGCAAAGCAATCTTTCCTTATATTTATATCAAAATAGAAAAATTGTTAGAATCTAGTCTGGCTTCATGCTATAACTTGGGGATGTGGTCCGGGATCCTAACAGTAGAATATGAGAGAGAACTGTATAGCTGGAATTGGGCAATAGTTAGCAAAGAACAGAAACATGCTTTGTTCAAAACAGCTGATGCATGTTGTGCAACATTGTTCATTACACCACCTTCCTCAATCACTCACCCCCTCCTGTTTTAATTCCTTCGCTTTTGAGCAAAATATTGAATTAGATAGATGAGAGCAAATTAAATTCATGCTTCTATTACAAAATTTGAAACAGAATTTGTTCAGTTATGTTATGAAGATGAAAAGGACAAGCTTACCAAAAAGCCTCCAAGTCCTGAATGAACGTGAAAACAGGAGAATTTCGGATTGGTTTTTTTTGGGCGAGTTTAAAAATCCAATCTGAGCAGAAATTGAAGCAACATCTGTTGAGGAGGGGGTGGCACCTAAGCTCACCAGAGAGCCGGCTGCTTACACCAGCAGGCATCATTGTTTGTTGCGGAGATCTCTCTCTCTCTGTGCAATAGCAATCACTGCACTCACCGTTCCCCCCAACAGAATCGCTCTCCCTGCAATCACACACCCTGCATCCCCCACCCTGGCACACCCTGGTCAATTACCGGTCACAGAGCATGCAGCACTTAAATTGATGCAGATTTTGAAATTCACCTGAGGCTGATCTCGCCAGATATCCAGGCCCAGTAAGATTGGCCGGTAAGACGAGAAATCAAGTGCGAACCTAATTTTTTTGCCCAACCTGTGATCTTACCAGTTCACTCTGCCCATCAACCTACGTGACAAGAAGATAAGGTCACCTCCAAAGTTATTAATGCACAGAGAACACATCAAATGGAGTTATGAGTCATTTAATACAAAAATGAAAGGCTACTTGTTAATCTGCAAATCATGTACATAAGAAAGAAAAACTTAAACTTTAAATCATCTGTCAAAAATATTGCAAAATCCTTCACATACTTGAAATATAGAGCATGTTATTTTCTGAACAATGTCACAAAACATTAGAGAAAGCATGAACTCACAAACATCCATTTACTGTATTCCTAATTAATCTGTTATTTAATCTGATTAAGGAGGAATATTGACATAGAAACCATAGAAAATTACAGCTCTGCAACAGGCCTTTTGGCCCTTTTTGTCTGTGCTGAACCATTTTTTGCCTAATCCCACTGACCTGCACTTGAACTATATCCCTCCACACCTCTCTCACCCATGAACCTGTCCAAGTTTTTCTTAAATGTTAAAAGTGACCCCACATTTACCTCTTTATCTGGCAGCTCATTCCACACTCCCACCACTGTCTATGTGAAGAAGCCTTCCCTAAAATTCCTTTTAAACTTTTCTCCTTTCACCCTTAACCCATGCCCTCTGGTTTTTTTCTTCCCTAGCCTCAGTGAAAAAAGCTTGCTGCATTCACTCTATCTATATCCATCAAAATCTTATAATCCTCTATTAAATCTCCCCTCATTATTCTACGCTCCAGGGAATAAAATCCTAACCTATTCAATCTCTCTCTGTAATTCAGCTTCTCAAGTCCCAGCAACATCCTTGTGAACCTTCTCTGCACTCTTTCAACCTTATTTACATCCTTCCTGTAACTAGGTGACCAAAACTGTACGAAATGCTCTAAATTCAGCCTCACCAATGCCTTATATAACCTTACCATAACACTCCAACTTTTATACTCGATACTCCAATTTATAAAGGCCAATGTACCTAAAGCACTCTTTATGACCCTATCCACCTGTGACGTCACTTTTGGGGAATTCCGTACCTGTATTCCCAGATCCCTCTATTCAACTGCACTCTTCAGAGTCCTACCATTTATCTTGTATGTTCTACTTTGGTTTGTCCTTCCAAAGTGCAATCCCTCACACTTGTCTACTACATTAAATTCCATTTGCCATTTTTCAGCCCATTTTCCTAGTTGGTCCAAGTTCCTCTGCAAGCTTTGAAAACCTTCCTCACTGTCCACTACACCTCCAATCTTTGTATCATCAGCAAATTTGCTGATCCAATTTACCACATCGTGATCCAGATCATTGACATAGATGACAAATAACAATGGATCCAACACTGATCCCTACTGCAATCCACTAGTCACAGGCAACCACTCAGAAAAGCAATCCTCCACAACTACTCTCTGGCTTCTTCCATTGAGCCAGTGTGTAATCCAATTTACTACCTCCCCATCTACACCTAGCGACTGAACCTCCCTAACTAACCTCCCATGAGGGACCTTATCAAAGACCTTGCTGAAATCCAGGTAGACAACATCCATTGCCTTCCTTTCATCCACTTTCCTGGTGATCTCCTCGAAAAACTCAAACATGACCTACCATGCACAAAGCCATGTTGACTCTCCCTAATAAGTTCCTGTTTATCCAAATATTTGTGGATCCTATTCCTTATCACACCATCCAATAAATTGCCAACCACGGATGTCAAACTTACTGGCCTGTAATTTCTCAGATTTCTTTTGGAACCTTTTTTAAACAACGGAAAAACATGAGTTATCCACCAATCATCCAGCACCTCCTCCGTGAATATTGACATTTTAAATATATCTGCCAGGGCCCCTGCACATTCAACACTAGCCTTCCTCAAGGTCCGTGGGAATACTCTGTCCAGTCCTGGGGATTTATCCACTCTGATTTGCCTCAAGACAGCCAGCACCTCCTCCTCTTTAATCTGTAAAGGTTCATGATATCCTTACCTATTTGCCCAATTTCTGTAGACTTGATGCCCATTTCCTCAGTAAATATGGATGCAAAATACCCATTTAGTATCTCCCCCATCTCTTTTGGTTCCATACAGTCTACCACTCTGGTCTTCAAGAGGATTAATTTTATCCCTCACTATCCTTTTGTTCCTAACATACCTATAGAAGCTCTTTGGATTTTCCTTCACTCTGTCTGCCAAAGCAATCTCATGCTTTTTTTTAGCCCTCCTGATTTCTCTCTTAAGTAGCTTCTTGCTTTTTTTATACTCTCCAGCATTCCTTGCTGCCTGTACATTTCATACAACTCTCCCTCTTAATCAGTATTATAATCTCCCTCAAGAAACAAGTTTCCTTATCCCTATTTATTTTGCCTTTAATCCTGAGAGGAACATATAAACTCTGTGCTCTCAAAATTTCTCCTTTGAAGGCCTCCCACTTTCCATTTATATTCTTACTAGAGAAAGGCCTGTGCCAATCCACACTTCCCAGATCCTTTCTCATTTCATCAAATTTGACCTTTTTCCAGTTCAGAACTTCAACTCGAGGATCAGATCTACCCTTATCCATGATCAGGTTGAAACTAATAGCATTATGATCACTGGTTCCAAAGTATTCCCTCACACTCACATCCATCACCTGACCTTACTCATTTCCCAATAGGAGATCCAGTATCGCATCCTCTCTAGTTGGCACCTCTATATACTGATGGAGAAAATTCCCCTGAACACATTTAACAAATTCTACCCTGTCTAAACCATTAACAGTATGCGAGTTCCAGTCGAGATCCCCTACTATCATAATTTTCTGTTTCTTGCAGCTGTCAGCTATCTCTGTGTTGATTTGCTCTTCCAATTCTTACTGACTATTGGGTGGTCTATAATACAACCCCATTAATGTGGTCATACCCTTCCTCTTTCTCAGCTCCAGCCATAAGGCCTCTGTAGACAAGATTCCTAATCTATCTTGCCTGAGAGCTGCTGTAACATTTTCCCTGATGAAAAATGCCACCCCTTTTATCCCTCTACCTCTATCACACCTGAAACATTGGGCTGCCAATGCCAGTCCTGCCCCTCCTGTATTCAAGTTTCACTAATGGCTGTAATGACATGACATTAGGAATTTACTCCCAGCTACTTCTTCCTGTTTCTGATAATGTAATCTAGTTAAACTGGTCTCAGTTTAACAATTCTTAGAAATGAAACACCTCTGAACATGCAGCACTGCCATGGCTAGCACACAAAACCTTCTGGAATAGGGGCAAAATTCAGCCAAACTATCACCTCAGACCTGAAGAATGAATACATTTTGCAGAGGTGGTTCATCGATTAGTGAACAACACATTTTTATCATCTATATTCATACTCTAATAGCAACTGTTGCTTCACACAATTTATATATCTTTCAATACTTGCTATTAAAAATAGTTGCTTGGTCTCGTAGAAATTAATTATTGCTGAAAAGAAATATGCTCATGAAGCTTTCCATCTTGCACTCATCAGGACAGACATAAAAATGCCAAATTTCAAAGGAAGCAATAATTTGTACTGCATGAATACTGCTGATCTTGGGACTGATTGATCAATATATGTCATGATGTAGAGATGCCCGCATTGGACTGGGGTAAGCTCAGTAAGAGGTCTGACAACACCAATTTTAAATCCAACCGATTTATTTGATAGCAAACTTGCTAGCTTGCGGCGTTTGTGCCTTTGTCAGGCGAATGAGGTGTTCTGGTGTGCAAAAGCACATATATCAGCACTGACATTTACAGATTGCTGATTAGAACGTGAATCCTTACACCTAACTTGCTATTCAAGTCTTAAAGTGGCTAACAATGTGGGTGGAAGGAGCACTGAGCACAGGGGTCTCTCTAACCTGTGCTCAGTGCTCCTTCCACCCACATTGGTAGCCACTTTAAGACTTGAATAGCAAGTTAGGTGTAAGGATTCACATTCTAATCAGCAATCTGTAAACTGTCTGTGCTGATATATATGCTTTTGCACACCAGAACACCTCATTCGCCTGACAAAGGCACAAACGCCGAAAGCTAGCAAGTTTGCTATCAAATAAATCGGTTGGATTTAAAATTGGTGTTGTCAGACCTCTTACTGATCAATATATTGCCATGGAGCATATGTCAAGGAGCTGTTGCTCCCCACGCATTCTTTAATTTAAAAATATGTAGTGCTTGGATAAGTTATTTATACTTTCAGGGACATGGCCCAAAATATATGTAGTTTTTAGCAAATGCGGGTGAGCTACATTGCGAGCCCGGTGAATACTTGCATTAAATGTAAGGATTAACACCGACTGAAAGTGAAAGCAGAGTTGATCGACTTCTCAAAAGGCAGCCACTAGGAAAATAAGCACATCGAAACAGCTCATTGCAGTCAGAGCTAAAAATATTTCATTGGTGATATTTAAGCTCAATGAACAGGGGTGAATCATAATTTGGTTTATGTAAAATATCCTGAATCCAATGTATGGAACAAAACATCCCATAACTAATATAAACAACAATGTCTTTTTCTGAGCTCCAAATTCTTGCTGATTGCACAGATTATCTTGGTAACGAATTCTTAATTGCACCAATATGCCAATCTGGATAGCAAGCAAAATAGCAAAAGTTGTTAACACAATAATAACAGCAATGTAGTTCATAGCCTTGGTGTATGATGAGGCACCTGTAACTGAGAATTCAAAACATTTCTTGCCACCCTTCTGTGAGTTGTCAATATATAATAGAAACAACGGGAAAACACCAAGTAGTACCAGTGACCAGATGAGCAAGCTGGCAGCACTTGTATGCCATGGTTGGTGACACAACGTCATCTTCTTTTCTTGAAAGAAACTGTTCATCCTCATGATAATTATGGTCACATAGAACACAAAGCATAGGTACATGTGAACATGTATCATTCCACTCACCAGCTTACAAAATGTTCCGCCAAACTTCCACTCACCAAGAATGTAATAGGAAATGCGGAAAGGCACGGTGAGGAGAAATAATGCATGCACTGATAAAAGATTAATTACTGCAGTGGATGTGATGGATTTTCTGTCAGTTTTTATTTTCCAAGTCATGATGACAGCTCCAACAGAACCTCCCGTGAACACGATGATGTAAATTGTTATTAAAGCTGCATTGGAAGTGCTATCAAGTGGATTGCAGAAAAGTGAGCCATTGGAGATGAAATTGTTGCTTGTGAATGTTTCTGGTAAGGATGTTGCATTATTCATTGCTGACATCTTCATTTTTTTTCTCCAAAACCTTCAAGAAAAAGACATTGGAGCTTAAAATGGTCACAACAGTTGATTAATTGCAAGCTGCTGGCTTACCTCAGCCCTCCTCTCATTTATACCCACATCTGCATTTAGAACATTTCCTCTCTCTAGAAGAAAATTATAACCAGCAAGTGGCAAATAACATTCACAACACACAAATGCCAGGCAATGCCCATCACCAGTAAGAGACACTCTAACCACTATCTCTTGACATTCAGTTGTGTTACCATCACCGAAACCCCCACTGTCAGCATCCTTGAGGTTATCATTGACAAGAAACTCAAGTGGATTCACAATATAAACACGATGGCTACAAGAACAGATCAGAAGCTAGGAATACTGCAGCAAGTAACTCATCTTCTGGCTCCCCAAAGCCTGTCCACCCCCTACAAAGCACAAGTCAGGAGTGTGATGGAATACTTCCCCAATGTCTGAATGTGTGCAGCTCCAACAATACCAAAGAAGCTTGAAACCATCCAGGACAAAGCAGCCCACTTGATTGGCACCACAACTACAAAAAATGACTCCCTCCATCACTGATGCTCAACAGCAGCAGATGTTTACTACCTACCAGATGCACTGCAGCAATTCACCAAAAGTCCTTAGATATCACCTTCCAAACCCATGACCATTTCCATCTAAAAGGACAAGGACAGCACATACATGGGAACACCACCACTTGAAGTTCTCCTCTAAGCCACTCACTATCCTGACTTGGAAATATATTACCTGCTTTGCAGTCATTGGGTCAAAATCCTGGAATTCCCTCCCCGATGGCATTGTGAGTCTACCACAGCACATGAACTGTAGCAATTCAAGAAAGCGGCTCATCACCTTCTCGAGGGCAACTAAGGTTGGGTAATAAATGCTGGCCAGCCAGTGTGACCTATGTCCCACAAATGAATAAAAAAAAATTCCCCACCACTCCAGAAACTGAGTTTCTGATCAATGGTAACCTCCAGGATGTTGGCAGTGGGGGATTCAGTGATGGTAATACCATTGAATGTCAAGAGGTGATGGTTAGAATCTCTCTCCACTTTCCTCTTCTTCATTAGATACTGTTTTCAAAACTACCTTTTTCCTAAACTCCTAAACTCTCTGACACTCAGTTAGGGTTTCCAATCTCCTTTTGTTATGCTGGTCTAGAAACACATTGTTTCATTGTCACTTGTGAGAATTATTACATGAGGGTCAACAACAACCACCTAGGATCTCAGAGATCAATGGAAGGAGGAAGAGGGAGAGAGAAAAAAATGGATTGTGTTCTCACTCCTTTGAGATAACTACCCCTCATATCTGCCCTGAACCATCTCTTTACCAACTGGCCCTAATCTTGACCTAACCAATCTTTTATTCTTAACATATCTATAAAAAGCTTTAGGCTTCTCCTTTATCCTATCCGCCAAAATCTTCTCATGTCCTCTTCTAGCTCTTCTTATCTCCCTCTTTAGCTCCCTCCTGGCTAATTTAAAACTGTCCAGTACCCTAACCAAGCCTTCACGTCTCATCTTTATATAAACCTCCTTTTTCCTCTTCACTAGTGAACTAACTTCCTTAGTAACCACAGTTCCCTGGCTCTACCACTTCCTTCCTGCCTGACTGGTGCATATTTATCAAGGACTGGCACTAGCTGTTCCTTGAATAATTTCCACATTTCAGGTGTTCCCAGCCCCTGCAGTTTCCTACTCCACCCTATGTATCCTAAATCTCGCCTAATAGCCTCATAATTACCTGTCCCCCATGGAAGACTACTGCAGAAAATACAGATGCATGGGTTTGAGGGAGATTTAGCAATTTGGATTAGGAATTGGCTAGCTGATAGAAGACAGAGGGTGGTGGTTAATGGGATATATTCAACCTGGAGTTTAGTTACTAGTGGTGTACCTCAGGGATCTGTTTTGGAGCCACTGTTGCTTGTTGTTTTTATAAATGACCTGGATGACGGTGTAAAGGGATGGGTTAGTAAATTTGCTGACGACACCAAAGTCAGAGGAGTTGTAGACAGTGAGGATGGATGTTACAGTTTGCAGAGGGACATAGATAAGTTGCAGAGCTGAGCTAAGAAGTGGCAAATGGAGTTTAATATGGAAAAGTGTGAGGTGATTCACTTTGGTAAGAGTAATGTGTGTGCAGAACATAGCGCTAATGGTGGGACTCTTAGTAGTGTAGATGAGCGTAGAGATCTCAGTGTATAGGTGCATAGATCTCTGAAAGTTGGTACTCAAATTGATATGGTAGTTAAGAAGACGTATAGTGTGTTAGCATTTATTGGTAGAGGGATTGAATTTCGGGGCCGAGATGTCATGTTGCAACTGTACAAAACTCTGGTGCGGCCGCACTTGGAGTATTGTGTACAGTTTTGGTCGCCACATTATAAGAAAGATGTGGAGGTATTGGAAAGGATGCAGAGAAGGTTTACCAGGATGTTGCCTGGTATGATGGGTAGGTTTTATGAGGAAAGGCAAAGGGACTTGAAGTTATTTTCATGACAGATTAAGAGGTGACTTAATTGAGACATATAAGATGATCAGAGGGTTAGATAGGGTAGATAGTGAGAGCCTTTTTCCTTAGATGGAGATGGATAACACAAGGAGACATAGCTTTAAATTAAGGGGTGGTAGTTATAGGACAGATGCTAGAGGTGGGTCCTTTACTCAGAGGGTAGTAAGGGCATGGAATGCCCTGCCTGTAGCAGTTGTGGACTCGTCAAGTTAAGGGCGTTCAAATGGTCAGTGGATAGGCATATGGATAGCATTGGAATAGTTTAGGATAGAGGGTCATAAAATTGTTTCCATTGGTCAGTGCAACATCGAGGGCCGAAGGGCCTGTACTGCGCTGTAATGTTCTATGTTCTATATTATAGCCAAGCCTAGGCCCAGGCTTTGCCATTTTACATAG
Organism: Sphyrna mokarran; assembly: GCA_024679065.1. Classification (NCBI taxonomy): domain Eukaryota; kingdom Metazoa; phylum Chordata; class Chondrichthyes; order Carcharhiniformes; family Carcharhinidae; genus Sphyrna; species Sphyrna mokarran. The sequence goes on along the minus strand of JAGIQG010000007.1, from coordinate 82,169,882 downwards.
CCTTGCTAGCCCCATCAAATCAATTACAAATAGAACCATGTCTAATCTCTTTAATGTACATGTAATTTACTACTAACATCCCATTTCATCCAACCTATGCCATTTATGAAGCTATCCTTCAATTCACTTACACTGCACTTTCAAAATCTCAACTTTGGGCCTCTGTTCACTGCAGCATTTCTGCAGCTACCTATTTGTTTAAACACATCTTCAATTCCACATTTGATGCTCAATAAAAGCGTTACTCACTCCTCCTCAACTGTTCCCTCTGTTAGGATCTTCATCTCCACTCCCTTAAGTCTGAGAGATACAGACTTAAAAGAGAGTGTTTGAGAACTGGTTTAGCTATCTTTTACGCTTTGTCTGCTAAAATGTTCACTCTTACGGGGTCATTCTGGAATGTAGAGATATTCCTGAGTCAACTTCTGTTATGCAAACTGTCTTCTTAAACCTATCTTCCATGTATGCTCCACATTAACCTTCAACAATAAATGAAATTAGCTTATGGACTTCTTTGTCACAAAGATTGAGACCATCTGATTAGCTGCATCTCCCGTATTCTCCATCCCACAGCCTGATATAGTCAAACCTCCTCCATGCTCCTACCTGCACTGGCTCCAAACTCATATCTTACTGTAGTTTATTTCACATCTCCCCTTATAGCCTTTCTGAACTCATCCTGTCCATGAGACTCATTTTCTGCTCCCTTGATCCTATTCCCACTCAACTGCTGATCACCCAACTTTCCCTCATGGCTCCAATGGGAGCCAATACTAGTCATTGTTCTCTTGCTCTAAACTACATCAGGAATACGGTCTACAGTGTTGGACCTTTTTTATTTAAAGAATGAATGAATCTGCATTGGAATCAGTTTAGAATAGATTTACTAGACTAACGTCTGGATTGGGAAAGATTGCATAGAGTTTTAAGAGGCTATTACATTGCACCTGGCACAGATTGTATTGGGGCCATGTGGGGTCAAAGAATTGTGGAGGAGGGGACTAGCACGTTCAGCGCCAGTGAGAATCCACTTTGGGATTCTCCCAACTCCCATACTCTTAACTAAATCTGGTTCATGTCCATTGAGGATAGGGATGATTTTATCATGGTTAAATATTCATTTAAACTAACACTGCCAAGTTGGCACTGCCAGAATGCCAAAAGGCAGTGTCTAGAGTGCTTAGCCTGAGGGATGAGGCATAAAGAGGATGGGACATGAATGGGGTGTGACATGAAGGAGGCCAGACATAGAGTCATAAAGTTTACAGCATGGAAACAGCCCTTTAGCCCAACTTGCCCATGCGGCCCCGTTTTGACCTTTAAGCTAGTCTTTGTTTGGCTCATTTCCCTCTATGCCAATCTTACTCATTTAACTATCTAAATGCTTTTTAAAAGACAAAATCTAACTCTACTACTGCCTCTAGCAGCTCGTTCCAGACACTTACCACGCTCTGAGAGAAATAATTACCCTTCTGGACCATTTTACATATCTCCCCTCTCACTTTCAACCTATGCCCTCTAATTTTATACTCCCCTACTTCTGGGAAAAGATGGTGACCATCTACTTTATCTATGCCCCTCATTATTTTATAGATTTCGATCAGATCACCCCTCAGCTTCCTATACTCCAGGAGAAAATATCCTAGTCTATCCAGACACTCCTTATATCTCAAACCATCAAGTTCCAGTAGCATCCTAGTAAATCTTTTCTGCACTCTTTCTAACTTAATGTCATACCTGAAAGGTGATAAAACATTTGAAAGAAATACATGCTTGGTGATATTATAAATTGCACAACTCTTATTGTTGTAATTCCAATTGTTAGTTGTAAGTGAATATAAATAACATCTGCAAATGTACAACTCTGATTGGTATATTCTAGTACTTGTAATCAAACATGGAAGTATCTCTGTCTGTATGATGCTATATTCAAAGCTCCTAATTGCACTACTAGCTGATGCATTGGAGTCCTAGCTATACCTTGTAATAAAGGCTGATTTTAAAACTCCAAAATTATCTCAATTTGAATTGTCTCTTGAAGGGAACAAAGTGTGTAAGCTGCTAGACTGATAATTTTGACTCACAACAATGTCCACGACAGTCACTCTAACTTCCACCCCCTCGATTGCCTCTGAGACATTTTGCAGGTAATTACACTGTTTGTGGTATATTTAATTATGTGCCAATGGATGGTGATGCACTGGTTCCAGATTGTTCAGAACCTGAGTTGCCTGACCCTCTGTATGTCTAGCATTCAGCTATTTTGTCCATATTTCAACCAAGACTGCAATGAGATCAGGAATTGAGCAATCCTGATGGAACCCAAACTGAATGTCTATGTGCAAGTTATTGCTGAGTAAACTCCATTTGATAGCACTGACCTTACACCAGTCTATCATTTTGCTGATGATTGAAGGATTGAGACTGATGGAGTAGTAATTGGCTGAGTTAGATTTATCCTGTTTCTTGTGAACAGGACATACCTAGGTTATTTTTGACATTGCAGGAAGATGCCAGTATTATAGCTTAAATAGGGCCATGGCAAGTTCTGGAGCACAAGCCTTCAATACTATTGCTAGAATACGAAAGGAATTGATGAAATATGATGGCTATGGGTACTCCTGTGGGTCCTTGTTATGCTGGTCTCTGTATGGGGAGTTCCTTGTTCCAGTCCCTCTCCAGCTCCTCCCACAACTCTTTCATCAGTACCTTGATGACTATTTCAATATTGTTTCATAGTCTTGGCTGGAAATAAAAAAAAGTATTAATCCACCCCTCTATTGCCTTCACATGATTCATCTCGGACACTTCCCTTTCCTTCCTTAACACCTCTGTCACCATTTCTGGTGATAATTTCAGATTTTAGCATTTGCAATAACTTGCTTTTAAATTGCTGAAATGTTGTCAGGGACCATAACCATAGCGGTGTCTTCATCCATTTCTTGACATCACATGGAGTGAATCAAATTGGATGAAAACTGATGCCCGGGAATACAGGATTATATTCACTGGAGTTTAGAAGAGTGAGAGGTGATCTCATAGAAACTTGTAAAATTCTAACAGGATCAGACAGAATGTTCCTGATAGGGAGGGAATCCAGAACTAGGAGTCAGTTTGAGGATTAGAGGTAAACCTTTTAGAACTGAAGTGAGGAGAAATTTCTTCACCCAAAGGGTGGTGAATGCATGGAATTCACTACCACAGAGTGCAGTTGAGGCCAAAACATTGTTTGTTTTCAGCAGGAGTCTATTCAGCCCATCAGGTCTGCACTGGCTCTTCAAATGAGCATTATGACTTAGTGCCATTCTCTTGTCTTTTCCCTGTACCACCACACATGGTTATTTGAATAAAACAATCTAATGCCCGCTTGAATGCTTTCATTGAACCTGCCTCCACTATACTTCCAAGAAGTGCATTCCAGACACAAATCACTCATTGTCTGCAAAAGCTTTCGCTCATATTACATCTGCTTCTTTTACTAATACTTTAAATCTGTGCCCTCTCATTGTTGATCATTTTATGAATGAGAACAATTTCTCCCTATCTATACTGTACAGCCCCTTAATGATTTTGAGCATCTTTATTAAGTCTCCTCTTAGCCTTCTCCTCTTCAAGGACAATAGTCCCAACCTCTCCAATCTATGCTCAATTAAATTACCCTGGATCATTTTTATAAATCTCTTCTGCACTCTCTCCAATGCATTCATATCCTTCCTATTGTGTGACGCCCAGAACAATACAAAATATTCCAGCTGCAGCGTAGCTAGTATTTTGTATAGGTTCAGCATAACTTCCTTTCTCATGTTTGCAAGCCCAGGATACTATGTGCTTTATTACCTGCTCTCTCCACCTATCCTGGCAACTTAAATGATTGATGCACATATACATCCATGTCCCTCTACTTCTGCATCCCTTCAAGAATTTTAGCCCTTATTTTATTATTGTCTCTCCAGGTTCTTCTTTCCAAAATGCATCACCTCACATATTGAATGCCTTTGGAAAGTCCACGTACTACATTCAACAACATTACCCTCATCAACCCTTGCTGTTACTTTCTGAAAAAGCTCCTGCAAGTTTGTTAACATGGTTCCCCTTTAGAAATTCATGCTGGCTCTTAATTAATGCACTTTGTGACTATTGACTATATCCTAAATAATTATTTCTGAAACTTTCCCACCACTGATATGAAACTGTCTGGCTTATAATTACTAGGGCAATCATTACATTTTTTGGAAAACGGTGTAACATTTGCAATTCTTCTGTCCTCTGAGTCTAGAGAAACTGGAAGATGATGACCAATGCCCCAGCAATTTCCATTCTCACTTCCTTCAATATTTTTGGATGCATCTCATCAGCTTTAAATACCAACAATCTATTCAACACTTCTTCCTTATCAATTTTGAATCCTTCAGGGACAGCTTTTCCTCAACTGTTACCATGGCTTGTGTAGCATCTATCTCCTTGGTAAAGACAGTTGAAAAATAGTCAATTAATACCTCCTCCATTTACCACCCTTTCACTATTTGTGTGTCCGTAGAAGACTTTAGGAATCCCCTTTATGTTGACTGCCAACCTTTTCTTATGATCCCTCTTAGCTTCTAGAATGAGATTTTTCACCTAGCCTCTGAATTTTCTTATTCCTCTTGGTTCTCAGCTGTATTTTTTATCTGACACTTCTCTTAAGCATATTTTTTCTTCCTTATCTTAACTTTGATCTCTTTTTTCATATTTTTTCTGTATTTTTTAATTAACATTTACTTTACTACAAATTCATCATAAATAGTTGGGGGCCATCTTTCTAGATTTCAGAACATCTTCACATGCTAACAGACTTTATAAGTCATTTTGCCAGCTGTTGCAAGTTTCCCTTTTGGATTTGGCTGGCTAGTCATTTACCCTCAGCCTTACCATAGCACTACCATTAGTTTTCTATTATCAATTCTCAAGACTCACTTCGTTAACTTTTTTTCTTTTCAAAGTATTTTTAAGAACTTACTATCTGTTTTTATATTTCTGACTAGCTTTCACTTATCCTCAAAATTTTCCCTCCTTATTAATCTTAATCTTTTGCTTTTGTTTCATATTCAGTCCAAACTTCTGACCTGCCACCTGTCTCTGCACAATTCTTTCAGTTTGATTTTTTTCTTTAAACCTTCTATACAATCATGGATAGTGGGACTGTTCCTTGGACTTTTCCTTACTCCTTGGAATGGACCCAGTGTTGACACAGTTGGCTGCTAAGGAAAGATAGATAGATTGGGGCTATACTCATTGGAATTCAGAAGAACGAGAGGAGATCTTATAGAAACATAAGATTTTGAAGAGAATAGATAAGATAGAAGCAGGGAAGTTGTTTCCACTGGCAGTTGAAACTAGAAATGGGGGCATGGCCTTAAAATAAAGGGAACAGATTTAGGACCGAGTTGAAGAGGAACTTCTTCACATAAAGGGTTATGAATCTGTGATCTTCCTTGCCCATGAAGTAGTTGTGGCTACCTCATTGAATGTTTTTAAGACAAGGATAGATAAATTTTTGAACAGTAAAAGAATTAAGGATTATGGTGAATGGGTAGGCAAATGGAACTGAGTCCAAGAAGAGATCAACAATGATCTTATTGAATGGCAGAGCAGGTTCGAGAGGCCAGATAGCCTACTCCTTCTCCTAGTTCTTATGCTCGTACCTATTCTGTGCATTCTGAAATATCCCTTTGAACGTTTGCATCCGTTAACTTATCTCTTATCCCTTAAATTCACTTTATCTGGTTCTGCTTCCGTGCCCTCATCATTTCCTTAATTGAAGTTTAAAAACATAGGGCAGAAATTTATCAGTTTGCTCCACTATTTGATAGGCGGAGTAAGACAGTAAAATTGCATGATAATCATGCCTGATTTCTCAGCCCTCACAATCTTACCAGAACCGGATTTCTGGCAAGATCAACTTCTCATCCGTTTCCAGGGAGAGGCTAAATAATTTATTTAAATGATGATTTGTCTGCGATTAGAGAGCCTGGCACACAATTGTCCAGGCTCAATTGCCTTTAGGGCCTGACCAGGATGGGTTAATTCCTGCTAGGAAAACATCTGCACCCCATTAACAGTTGTATTATCCTCGTCAATAGAACTGGAGGACATTGAGGCCCTGGAGGAGGCTGAGTGCAAGGATGATTTGCCATTTGGACAGTGCCAGCCTAGAACCTTGGCACTGACTGCCCACTGGGCATCTTGGCATTGCCCATTGGACAGTGCCGGGGCAGGGTCTATGTGAGCAGGTATGGTATGGAAGTGGTATGGGGGCTGGGCCAATGGGGGCACGGCCTGAAGGAGGTATGGCGGGGAAAATAGGAATGGGGCCAGAAGATATTATGGGAGCAGGGTCTGGAGGGATTGGAACATATGGGGACAGGATCTGAAATGGGCAGGGAGAGGCCAGGACGGGCCAATCAGGATGGGGGGGTCACTGCATCAGATTGGTGCGGGGAGGAGTAGGGGTCGGCTGCCACTATCATGATTGATGGGGGGAGGGAAGGGGGCACAATTGGTATAGTGGTGAGGTCTACATTTTTGGGCAATGAGAGGCTTACAATCAGCCATGAGCCCCCACCACTGATTTCTGGGCAGGGAATGGGAGAGGGGGGCGGTAGTCAGGGGAGGTGGTTCAGGCCTGATAGTTCTTTGTCACTGTCAGGGCTCTGCTGTTGGAAGTGCACATGTGCAATATCTCCTTCTCCTGCTGTCTGGTTAAACCCCAGCCACTGCCTGCAATAGCTAGAAACAATTTAGTCCATTTTTTCCATGCATTATTTGCACAAGATTGGGCATAAAATCTTGCCAAAAATGATTTGCAACTCTCCCATTTTAATGTTAGGCGGATGCTTAGAAACTTTCTAACATTTAATCATTTTATAGTTGCTGCAACTTAAGGACATCTTCACTGAGATTATTAATTACTCATTTTGTTACACAGTGCCAGGCCTAGTATAGCTTGCTCTCTGCTAGTATTCTAAAAAAAACTACCTGAAAACATTCAATGAACTACTCATCTATTGATAAGACTGAAGCCATAGTTCATGGTTTCTACTCCAAACTTCATTCCTAGTTGTGGACTCCATCCCTTTCCATGACAACAGCCCGAGATCAGTCTGTCCCGCAATTTCAGTCATTGGGTGCCTATTTCTACCTCCAAAGCAACCAGCCAACTTTACTTTTGCGTTAGCTCATGGGCTGCCAAATCTGTTATTACCACTAGATTCAACTATTTCAATGCACTCATGGCTGGTTTCCCACATTTTAAAAGACATCTCAAGATATGGTTCACACAATGAAATATTTTTGTAGCCACAGCTTCAATGTAGGATACACAGCACTAACTTGCACAGCAAACTCCCACATAGAACATAGAACATAGAACATAGAACATAGAACATAGAACATAGAACATAGAACATAGAACATAGAACATAGAACATAACAGCACAATACAGGCCCTTCAGCTCTCAATGTTTCACCGACCAATAGAACCAATTTTATGACCCTTTAATCTAAACTATTCTAATGCTATCCATATGCCTATCTGCTGACCATTTGAATGTCCTTAAACTTGACAAGTCCACAACTGCTGCAGGCAGGGCATTCCATGCCCTTACTATCTTCTGAGTAAAGAACCCACCACTAACATCCGTCCTATAACTACCACCCCTTAATTTAAAGCTATGTCCCCTGGAGTCAGCCATCTCCATCTGAGGAAAAAGACTCTCACTATCCACCCTATCTAACCGTCTGATCATCTTATATGTCTTAATTAAGTCACCTCTTACCACCTTCTCTCTAATGAAAATTACCTCAAGTCCCTTAGCCTTTCCTCATAAGATCTACCCACCAAACCAGGCAACATCCTGGTAAACTTCCTCTGCACCCTTTCCAATACCTCCACATCTTTATAATGTGGCAACCAAAACTGTACGCAATACTCCAAGTGCAGCCGCACCAGAATTTTGTGCGGTTGCAACATGACGTCTCAGCTCCAAAATTCAATCCCTCTACCAATAAATGCTAACACATTATACACCTTCTTAACAACCTTATCAACTTGAGTACCAACTTTCAGAGATCTATGCACCTATACACCGAGATCTCTCTGCTCATCTACACTACTAAGAATCCTACCATTAGCCCTATATTCTGCATACATATTACTCTTATCAAAGTGAATCACCTCACACTTTTCTGCATTAAACTCCATTTGCCACCTCTCGGCCCAGCTCTGCAGCTTTTCTATGTCCCTCTGCAAACTGTAACATTCATCCTCACTGTCTACAACTCCTCTGACTTTGGTGTCTTCAGTAAATTTACTAACCATCTCTCTACACCCTCATCCAGGTCATTTATAAAAATAACAAACAGTGGCCCCAAAACAGATCCCTGAGGTACACCACTTGTAACTAAACTCCAGGTTGAATATTTCCCATCAATAACCACCCTCTGTCTTCTATCAGCTAGCCAATTCCTAATCCAAATTGCTAAATCACCCTCAATCCCATGCATCTGCATTTTCTGCAGTAGTCTTCCATGGGGAACCTTATCAAACGCTTTGCTAAAATCCATATATACCATGTCAACTGCCTTACCCTTATCCACCACTTTGATCACCTTTTCAAAAACTCGATAAGGTTTGTGAGGCATGACCTATCCTTCACAAATCCATGTTGACTATCCCTAATCAACTCATTTCTCTCTAGATGACTATAAATCCTTTCCCTTATAATTCTTTCAACTTTCTCCGCAACAGAAGTAAGGCTCACTGGTCTATAATTCACAGAATGGTCTCTACTCCTCTTCTTAAACAAGGGGACAACACTTGCCATCGTCCAGTCTTCTGGCACTATACCTGTAGCCAATGACGACATGAAGATCAAAGCCAAAGGTTCTGCAATCTCCTCTGTAGCCTCCCAGAGTAACCTGGGATAAATCCCATCCGGCCCAGGGGACTTAACTATTTTCATACTCTCAAGAATAGCTAACACCTCCTCCTTATGTACCTCTACCCCATCTAATCTACAACGCTGTATCCCAGTATTCTCCGAGTATATTGACATTTTCCCGCATGAAGACTGATGAAAAATACTCATTCAGTGTCTCACCAATCTCTACAGGCTCCACACACAACTTCCCACTGCTGTCTCTGACTGGCCCTAATATTGCTCTAACCAATCTTTTATTCTTAACATATCTATAAAAAACTTTAGAGTTCTCCTTAATTCCATCCACCAAAGTCTTCTCATGTCCTCTTCCAGCTCTTCTTAACTCTCTTTAGCTCCCTCTTGGCTAATTTATAACTCTCCAGTGCCCTAACCAAGCCTTCACGTCTCATCTTTATACAAGCCCACTTTCTTCTCTTTACCAGAGAGCCAACTTCCTTAGTACACCACAGTTCCCTGGCTCTACCACTTCCTTCCTGCCTGACAGGTACATATTTATCAAGGACTCACAGTAGCTGTTCCTTGAATAAGTCCCACATTTCAGATGTTCCCAGCCCCTGCAGTTTTCTACGCCGACCTATGCATCCTAAGTCTCGCGTAATACCTCAATTACTCTCGAACACTCAATCCGAGACATCACGGACCCTGGCACTTGGGAGGCAACATACCAACTGTGAGTCTCGCTCGTTCCCACAGACTCTCCTATCTGTTCCTTTAACTTTGGAATCCCCAATGTCTAATCCAAATCTTTTCTTCCCTGTTCCCACCTGAGCATCAGGGACAGGCTCTCCTCCTGAAGCCTGTACCCCATGACTTACCCCAGATGAGATTTCCTCCCCAACAACATCCAAAACAGAGTACCTATTTTGGAGAGGAACAGCCTCAGCAGATCACTGCTCTGACTGCTTCTTACCCCTTTTTCTAGCAGTCACCCACATATTGCTTTTAGGAGTAACTATCTCCCTGTAACTTTTGTCAATAGCAGCCTCTGCTTCCTGAATTGTCCTTAATTCCTCCAGTTCCAGACCTCTAACATGGTCCTCAAGCTGTAAATGGATACACTTCCTGCAAGTGTAATCAGCAGGAACACTACCTGTGTCCCTCACCTCAAACATCCCACAGAAGTACAACCCGTCTGTACTGCCATCCCTATTATTTCCCTTACTAGAAAAAAACTTACCTGCTCTCACCGAGTCATTTCTTTTAGGTTAAAGGAGGGGGAAGGGTGGGATATCTATAGGTGTAGAGTATAGGGCTTCCTCTCCGTTCCAATTTGTAGGGGCCCAGAGAGAAAAAAACTACACTGACCTCCGTATAATAACTTCCTGTATCTGGTTTCAGATGTTTTTTTAAAAAACCTAAGGACGTTAGTTAATAAAAAAAGTAAAAAACACAGTAGCTTACCCACCAAACTCACTCGCAAATCACTGCCTCTCTGGTCTGCTCTCAAGGAACAATCAATAGCAATATAATAATGATCAGACAATCCAATTTTTGTGATGTTGACTGAGGAATAAATATTGATGTGGAGATGCCAGCGTTGGACTGGGTTAAAACACAAAGAAAGTTAGTGAGATTTTGCAAGCTGTGGGAGTTACAGGTAGTGTGACATGAACCCAAGATCCCATTGAAGCCACTCTCATATGTGCAGAACTTGGCTATTAGTTTCTGCTCAGCAACTCTGCACTGTCGTGTATCCTGAACCTCAATAACTTGCCTGGACTTGCAAAATCTCACTAACTTTCCTGTCTGGAAACAATACACATCTCTTTAACCTGTGTTTAATGCTCTTTCCACTCATTGTCTATACCTTTAAGAATTGATTAGCTGTAAAGACTCACATTCCAATCATTATGCATGTAAATTGAGTTTGTGTCTTTGCGTCATTTTTACGACCAGAACTCCCAGCCACCTGACGAAGGGATAACTGTTCCGAAAGCTTGAGACTTTTGTTACAAATAAACCTCTTTGGATTTTAAACTGGTGTTGTGGGATTTCTTTGTGAATAAATATTGGCCAGGAAGCTGGAAATATCTCCTCTGCTGTTCTTCGAAATATGTACTATGGTGTCCTTTACTTCCAGATAAGTAGGCAGATGAGGCCTCGGTTAAATATCTAATTTGAAAGTGAACTCCTCCAACAATACAGCATTGGACTGCACTAAAGAGTCAGACTTTGGTGCCCAAGCGCCAGAATGGAATTTGAATCTGAAACTGACTCAGGTGAAAAGTACTACCAACTGAATCTGCAATATCTCTCTCCTCTATATTTTTCTCTCCCTCCCCAGTTTGTGTTTTACACAGTCTCTTTTCCCATTCATGTTTGAACAACAACTTGTATTTATATTGTAACTTTAATGAGGAATTCCAAGATATTTAATAGGACCAATATAAAAGAAAAAGTAGCATCAAGCCACATAAGGAGATTGATTGGTCACCAAGATAGAAGTGTAGAGTGGATATTCCAGTGCTTAGAGCCAAGGCAACTGAAGGTATGGCAATCAACGGTGGTACAATTAAAATCAGGGATGCTTAAGAGTCTAGAACTAGAGCAGTACATAAATGTTTTAGAATCATTGGGCTGGGAGAAAATAAGAGGTAGAGAGGCACAAGGCTATGGTGGGATTTGAAAGCAAGGTTGATAATTTTGAAATCAACACATTGGTTCCCAGTCAAACAATGTATTTTGGTGAACACAGGGACAATTAATGAAAGGGACTTGATGCTTGTTAAGACAACAACAGCAGTGGTTGAGACAGAGAGACATGCAAACTGTGAAGAGACAAAGACAGCAGAGAAGGGTAAGAGGAGATTTGATCAAGGTGTTGAAAATCATGAAGGGTTTAGATAAAGTAAATAAAGAAAAATGGTTTCCAAGGGCTGAAAAGTCACTCCCAAGAAGGCACATATTTAAGGTGATTACAAAAGAACCAACATCAAAATGAGGAAACACATGCATATGTAATAAATGGTTAGGATTTGAAATGCACTGTCTAAATGGGTGTGATGAAAGCAAACTGAGTAATCACAAGAGTGTCAGTAACGCAGAGACTAATTACAGAATTAATAAATGTTAATAAATCAGCCATCTAGAAATTATAAATTCACCAAACCAAATCACAAATCTAGCTATTCAAACAAATAAGTTATTTTAATTGTATTCCCAGAAAGTTGATTTTCAGCAATGCACAGAACAGCCAGTTTAATGCATCAATGATTAGCTAACATTGGACACATCTATTTATTTCTTCTCAAAATCTGTAAACAGATTTGCACTAAATATGAACACAATCTCCCTCAAAGTATTGATATCTCCATTCAATCTTTACAACTACTTATATTTATATAGTACCTGTATCTTCAATGTAGAGATAAAGCTTTCAAGGTGCGACAGACACTGAAGAAAACAATTGAAGTATTGAAAAAAAACTGTCAGCTGAATATAAAGTCACAAAGATATGACAAATAATCCATCCTGTGCATCATTCTGCTGTCATTTTAGTCACCACTTACCAGAATGTAAGTCATCTTTGAGAGTTCAGGAAATAGCAGGAAGCCACATTTCAACAGCTCATATAATTTTTGAGGTAGTGAAATGAAAAGGAACTGCTGGTGATGGGAAAATGTTTCTGTCTTCACTCAAAAATCAAGCTCCAACAGAAAATCATACCACCAACAAAAAACTTCCTCAGAAATCAGCAGAGGTTTATTCAATGTGCAGAGAGAAGATGCCAAATATCATGTACAAATTGATTGGGAGGATTAACCAGCTACAAACTTAGAAAACCTTTAGCAAATGAGGAATGATGGTTTGGCATTAACCAACATGCCAATGTGAAAACAAATTGCAATAACACTGATAAACTGACTACTACTTTTAAATGTATTGAACTATAGAATACTCATTTGCCCAATTAAATAATAAAAAGAGAAATGTCAGTAAAAACATTCTGTCTTTAGATATGTGTGGCAGCTCCAGAATCTGCTGATTAGAAGACTTCTCAATGAAACTAGTTAGAGCATCTGGAAAGGAATGCAGTTTATTACAGATTGCAAAGTAAAACCATTACTGTGACATACACACACTTGTCCCTGTTTAAGATTATAGTTCAGCAGGACTAATCCTGGGCCTACCTTATAAAAGGTTTAGGTAATGAGTCCCAGCTGGGCAGCCCATTGCCTGTTACCAGGAATTCATGTTCAATGAGCCCCACAAGGAGATAAATCAGTGAGTCCCCATGGACTTTGGGGGTTTGGGTACAGGTGTGGGATGTGGAGGTTATCTCAATACCTCTCTGTGAACAGAAGAGTCAAAGTAGAGCCACGAATTTGTGCCCATATTCATTGCGTGCTCAAACAGCGAAATGAATGCAAAATCTAGTGGAAGGCCAAAGAAAAAATTATCACTGGAGAGATTTTGTGATGCTATTGTTCTCCACCCTCCACTAGTGATATATGAGATACATGCCCAGAAAGGGTAAAAACCTCATTTGAATGCATTATCACATCATTAGCAGGCAGTTTCAAGTTTTGGCTGGAGAGGGCAACCCTAGAGGATGAAAACTTTGTTGGAAAGTAGAGGCCAAGGAAAGGAATGCCGATCCAGGGGTTGCTGGAACCAGAGGGAGAGTGGCATTAGGATAGTATAGGGGTGAAGGTTTATGTTCCTAAGGGAGGGTGGAGGGGGCAGTCAAAGGCAGCCTTGAAGGAGCCATCATTGGCATGGCTCTGACAGGGGGTATGGTTTGGTTCCATAGAGAGGGGAGGACATTTTCAATGAGAGGGCAATGAACAACTATCAAATCTCACTCACCTTGAGGTGGGAATTCACAGCTGAAGGATGTGTACAGTCCTGAGAAACGCTCGGCCAGGAAGCCTAGACAGCTGAATGGGTGGGTTTCCACAATATCACACTTGTGACAACCACAGCTTCGTGGGGTGGGGGACAGTTAATGATGTTATCTCATCCTGTTTAGTTTAAAATGGAGGCTTGACAGCAATGAACCCCATAACTTTACAACACAGAAACTGGCCTTTTGGTCCTTCTTGGCTGTGCCAAACCATTTTTCTGCCTACTCCCACTGACCTGCACCTGGAACATATCCCTGCACACCCCTCTCATCCATGAACCCATCCAAGTTTTTCTTAAATGTTAAATGTGAGCCCGCATTCACCACTTCATCTGCAACTCATTCTATACTGCCATCACTCTGTGTGAAGAAGTCCCCTCTATTCAAATATTTCCTTTAAACTTTTTCCCATTCATTCTTAACCTATATCCTCTAGTCTTTTTCGCTCTTAGTCTCAGTGAAAAAAGCTGCTTGCATTAACTCTACTATACCCATCATAATTTTATACATTATGAAATGTATAATTTCCTCCCCTCATTCTTCTACAGTCAGGGAATAAAGCTCTGAAGTAGAGAAAACGCTGAATGTACCTGAAGAGAAAGTGTTGATGGATTTTGTACCTAGAATACGTCACAAACATAACCCTTCTTTGTGGCTGATCTCCTTTAGCTTGTATTGTTCCTGGCAGTAATATAATTTATTTGTTCATGTCTTTAACTTTCATTTGTATAAAGACAGATAGCCAGTTTAATGTGGCTGTTATTTTGTAGACTTTGTGAATGTTACCAATTTGTGTTAGTTAGACATTGTTACACAGATGGTAGTTTACGATACTGTTTTTAACAGCTGCTGATGGCAGATCACGATACCAGCTTTTAACAGGAAGTGTCCTGCTGGGACAGCCACAACTGCACAAGTAACTTCAAATACAGGGATGCCAGTACTGCTGCAGAAGGTTTCCTGTGTCCTGACTGCAGGATTGTAATTCCTGATTAACTCTGGGGCTACATCACGACCCAGGAAGGAAGATCTGGGGATTTGGCAGGAATTGGAACTTTGAATCATGATTCCTGCTGGATCTCATAATGTATAAATGCCTACTTGTGTTTGTGTTCTATGAGAAGTCTGGTAAGCCTTAATCGGATGTGGAAATGCCAGCGTTGGACTGGGGTAAACACAGTAAGAAGTCTGACAACACCAGGTTTAAGTCCAACCAATTTATTTGATAGTAAACTCGCAAGCTTTTGGGGTTTGTCCCTTTGTCAGGTGAATGGAGAGTTCTGGCCTCTATATGCTTTGTCTGAGGCCAGATCTCTCCATTCGCCTAACGAAGTGGCAAACCCCGAAAGCTTGCAAGCCTTAATCAGAGCCAGTCCCTCCCCAAAGCTTTGGAATAAACCACTGTATTTTGACTCACTAACAGTCAGAGGTATTATTTTATACACAACATTTGGTGCCAAAACCCAGGATCTGTTTGCGGGCTCAGCTTGAATGGCCACAATCTGGGTACTGAAATGAATCACCAAACTTAAGAGTGAGTCAAACTACAGTGGATAAGAATTTTTGTTGAGAGATTGTGTTGAGAGTTTGAGAGTGAAAGACGTCTGAACTGAACGTAAACGGACAAGGAGGCACTTGTCTTTAAACACCCAGCCTTAGACCAATTGTTAAGAGGGGAAATCCCCCACGTGATGGTCAGGAGTTTGAAGTGGGTATAAAAGACTGGAGGAAGGTGCCTGGGGTGTGATGTTCAGATGTGAGTGTGAAAGAGACTGTCAGTCATCATCGGAGTTGAAAGAAAAGCTGGCTTAAGCTTAAATTTAATAGTGTAAGCTTAGTAGTGTAAGCAGTGGTACGGACGGCACTGATCACCCCGACAGGTACTACCAGACTCTGATAAGAGCAGCCTAGGAGTGGGAGAGTGAGATGGGAGAATAGAAGCCTCCAGGTGGCGAGTGTAAATTTATCTGTATGATGCAGGATCACAAAGACAGTGGGGACCCCGGGATCCCTGATGAATGAATATATAACTGAGAAGGACAGATTCGTTAAGCAGATGAAAAAAGGGGAGTGGGACTTATCTCATCCGTTAGACCAACAAAAATGGTTGGAAAAGGAAAAGAAAGATAGAAGAAAATTGGAGTCCTCTTAGTTCACCAAGTGGCTGGATTAATTGAACTAGTCTCAGTCTTGGATAAAAAATGGGCTGCTGACAAAGCAAAAATCAAAATGTTGGAATTACACAATAGAGAACTAGAAAAGAGAAACCAAATTTTAGACAACCCTGGTTGGGAATCCTTGCCTTCCTATAGGTCAGCCATAAAACCCACAGCACCCATAAGAGACTTCGACGCTGATGGGGAAGAGGTCTATGATCTCGTTCCCATAATTCGGGGCGGGACACTAGACTCCTACTGCCCGATATAAACCCTTTACCCCAGGAGAAGGACAACAAGTTTTGGCTTTCCTGGGAAGGCTCCCACCCAGAGTAACAATAGCAAATTTTGGGCAGTATTAGACACTATTTCGGTTGGACACCAGTTACACTTGGAGGAATACACACCAATTGGTATGGGCCGCTTGCCCACAGGACAAGTGGAGACTAATAGGTGACGGGACAGATGAGGCTAATGCTGCCGACCGAGCTTGGTTGGATTACTGAGGCGAAAGTGGACATATGCAAGAGAGACAACTGCTGAGATTGATGCAATGGTGGAACCATTTAATTGGTTTAAGGCAGAAGTCTTAAGCAACACACCAACCAACTGGTCCAGAATTGCCAGTACTAAACAAAAGGATGAAGAAGCTTCTGAATTTGGGGAGTGACTCTTCAGAGTTTATCAAGAATGATCAGGAATGCTGACTCTGTCCAAACAGATAAAGCCTTTTTACAAGCATTTAAAGATGGGCTATCACCAGTTCACCAAAAAATCCTTAAAATGGGAATTCTTAGTACGCAGAACTATGATGAATTAATAGAATGGGCATCTGGAATTAAAGATGGACCAGATGAGATACCCTAAGGAGAAATCTTCCTGGGCTTTGTATTTCAGTGTGTTTGTGGGATCTGGTTGCTTGTCAAATGCAGGTGGTTGTTGCTGTATTAGATTGAGAAGACGAGTTGTTACAACCTATTTGTTGGTTGTGGAGTATTTATTGTGAGTAATAAATGCAATCCTTTACACTTTATTTTACTTCAAAGGGACTGAAGTAGTATGTTCTTCACAAGAGGGCAACACATTTTGACCAGGAACAGGTTAGCTAGGTGTTTGCTCAGATAACTGGTGCCCCACAGTGGACTCATCCACTTGCTCTTAATATTCTTTAGCCTTGATGGATGAGCCAATTATGTCCAGTTACTTAGCTGTAATGTATGCTTGTACACATGAGTTAATCCTTTGTACAATGAGCACTCCATATCATGATCTCCAAGGCTTGCCTTCTACATTTGCTGAGAGGATGGGCAGATATACTTAAAATTTAACAGTTGCAAGACTTTTCAGCCCCTTTGAAGTTAAACCAAAGTGTAAAACATTGCATTTATTGCCCGCAATAAATACT
Organism: Sphyrna mokarran; assembly: GCA_024679065.1. Taxonomy (NCBI): domain Eukaryota; kingdom Metazoa; phylum Chordata; class Chondrichthyes; order Carcharhiniformes; family Carcharhinidae; genus Sphyrna; species Sphyrna mokarran. The sequence continues at coordinate 82,152,497 of JAGIQG010000007.1, read as the reverse complement.
CCACAAAACAAACAGACTTAACAACTCCTGCTCTCAATCTTATGCAACAACAATCACCTACATTCAACAAGCAACCAGACCATGCAAACACACAAATACAAAAACTACTCAAATTATTAGCTCAACTTTAGATTTTCTCCAATCAATTTTCCACCTTGCCAATTAATTTATAATACTTCCCTCGAAAATTGAGAGAACATAGTTCCTTTCTCTCAAAATTCTGTAACGCACATTGCAAACTCCCTCCTTTTAAAAAAAGTACGACTTGAGGTTCTTTGTGATTTTTGTGAGGGCGTAGGCTCCTTACCCCACATGGTCCATTTTAATGGGGTTCATGGGCATAACATTTTCTAATAACACAAGACTATCCATTGATGGGGATGGTTAAGTCTGCAGTTAGAACTATTTAGAGTGCTGAGATTCTTTAAAACATTCATTCCCTCTCAATCAACAACATCTCCTGATAATTCCATGCCTTCCTTGCAACTAATAGTCACAGAATTCATCAGACCAGGGGCAAATTCTAAACTTACTGTACCTCTGGAAAAAAGATGGTGAGTCCCCAGTCAATGCCACAACCTAATCCATAAACACCATCTCCTTCAGACTCAACTGTCTCAAACACAAACAACATTCTTACCTGCGTTGACAATTTGAAATTTTAATTGATTAATCTCCTACTGGAACTTGGGGTAATCAGAGCTTGGATTCTTTTCATTAATGTGATACACTTTAAACTGACTTATAGACAATATATTTACCTCATTGTTTTTGATCCTGCTTATCTACTTTTCTCCAAACTTACTTATTTTCTTCTCTTAACTTCTCAACTAATTCTCTCATAATTTCTGACTCAAATTTTAATTTCATTTTCTCTGACTTCTCATTCTAACTCATCTAAACTAATAATCACAATAACTTTACTCAGTTTCAACAAACATTTTCCTTTATCTCTTTTTCTCTCATTAAAACATTTGACTCATGGATCCCAGATCCAAAAACTCACTGTAGTATTCTCCCCATTTTACTAGGCTTAGTCCCAGGGGAAGAAGAAGTGACTGAAAGGGTACAGTGCCTGCTAATTTACCAATAAGTCAGTTGGTATCAAGGGTATGATAAACACCCCCTCTCTACTCCAGAGTTAGGTTTGAGCCTTGCCTCATGGTTGACAATAGAGTTCACTCTTCCCCTTGACTAGCCTTACTTCAAAATCTGCCCTTGGGAACCTAGTCCCATCTCAGTATTAGCACAAGATTCTGCCCATTGAGGTCACCTTTCTTCTTAATATATTCTCTGATTCTTTTTTCCCCCCACATGGGACACTTATCTGTCCCTATACTGTTTCCTGCCATTCTACATTTAATGACAAGGAGTAGGAAGGCGATCGGACTGCGGTTACAGTTTTACGCTATGTTCCGGTCCTAATCCCTCTGGGTTCTAATACAGACCTACAGAGTTTACCCTATCCTCCTTGTTAGTAACAATACATGCACAATAAACAATTTCCTGAAAGCAAGTTATTTGACCAATAATGAGTTTACACCTGTCGGCTCTGAGTTTTAAATAACCATTCAATATAAAGTCTGCGGGGTTCGATATTGGAGCAACAAAGTTACTCCTTATCAATGTCCCATCTGGGTTGCCACTGTTGCCTGCCACATAGTCTGTTTAATCCTTATACGGTGGACAAATAACTATGAGTAGACATCTTGTTAGTATAGCCAATATTTATTTAAATCCACACAGTCAATAATCACCCACCCAACCAACAATAAGTTATTTTACAGAAAATATTAGCATTTGAGTCCATTACAAGACCTTGACTTAACTTTGCGTGACTGACAAGTACCCAAGCAGATATTAGCCTTTATCTGTGTGCTAATATCAGTAGTTGTCTGCATAATGTGATCCTTTGGTCTGGTTTGGCAGTCTGGTTCTGGTCTTCCTTCCTTCCTTTTTGGGTGTGGTGGCTCTCCTCGTGCTGATTGTCGCTGGCGATGTTCACCATTGTTGTAGCTCATTCATGGGGTCAGAGAGAGATTCCTGGTTGTGCAGCACCCTTTATACCCCATTTGGTTTCACGCCCCTTTTTGGCCATTGCCAATCAATTGATCAGGACTTGATCACCCTGATCGATAACAGTCCAATCAGGTGCTACCACACCAATCTCTGAATGTGTCCCCAACGGTCTTGTCTGTAGATGTTGGAGGCACATAAGTCACATACCTCCCTCCTAAATAAGGATTCACAATGACCCAATGTCTGGTACACAACTCAGTGTGACCAGAAAGTCTCTTTCATCTTGAAGATGAAACAAGCCAGTGTGACTATAAAGTACCTTTCATCCTGGAGATGACCCATAGCCTGTTTATTCACTCATCAGGGTTGCAGCCTGTTTGTCTCTGTCTTTAAACTGCAGCCTGTCAGTTTAGTTTCTTGCTCAATTGTCACAGAGTGCTTTACAAAACACCATTTTAGGTGGCTTGTTTGGCTACAAAGAGCTCCAGTGATTCAAGTCTGGGTGAAACAGAGGCAGCCGCCACAGGCATGGTGTGAAACTTGTTCAAAGTGCCTAAAAGTACAACATGAAAACTTACCAATGCCACCAGCAGGCTTCTCACCACTTTTCTCACCCAAAACAACACATAACTTTCTTAGAGTTCTTTGAGGAAGCATCAAGCAATGCGAATAAAGATTTTAATCTGAATGTGGCTTAGATTGTTAGAAGGCACTTGACAAGTTACCACCAAATGTTGATAGACAAAGTAACAGCTCATGATATAGGACGGGGTTTATTTATTAACCTGGGCAGAGGATTGGTTAGCTAACAGAAACAGAGAATAGAGATAATTTTTGGTTGTCAGGATGTAATGAGTGAAGCAGGACTGTGATGTCTACTTGGGCCTTGACTATTTACAATCTATATCAATGACTTGGATGATGGCACTGAATGTGTGGACGCTAAGAAAAATACTGCAGATACTGGAATCTGAAATGAGAACAGAAAATGCTGGAAAGTTTCAGCAGGACTACAGATCCGTATAGGGCTCTATTCTCTCTTCACAGATGCTGTCAGACCTGCTGAGATTTTCTAGCATTTCCTGTTTCTGTGTATAATTGCTGAATTTGTTAATGACACAAAGATGGGTAGGAAAGTAAGCTGTGAAGAGGACATCAAGCATTTTCAAAGTAGAGGCAGTAGTATGGTGGTATTGTCACTGGATTACTAATTCCAATATAGGATAATGTCATGTTCAAATCCCATCATACACCAGATGGTAAAATTCTGAAGTTAAAAGCCCAGACATGCACATCCAATAAGCAATTTTTGTTAAATATAGATTATAAGTGGGAAACATTAGGCAGATGGATTGTAATGTGGAAAAAATGAACTATTCCACTTTGGTAGAAAGAACAGAACAGCATTTTAATTAAATGGAGAGAGATTGCAGAACCTTGTGCTATAGTGGGATCTGGGTACATGAACCACAAAATGTTAGTATGCAGGTACAGCAAGTAATCAGGAAGGCAAACAGATTTTTAAAATATTCATTTATGTGAAGTAGACATCACTAGCTCAACAATATTTGTTGCAAGGGAATGTTTTGCTACAGTTGTACAGGGATTTTTTGGTCTCCTCATTTAAGAAAGGACAAATTTATATTCAAAGCAGTTCAGAGAAGGTTCATTTAATTGATTTCATAGACAGGTAAGTTATCTTATGAAGAAAGGTTGGCCCTGCATTCACTGAAGTTTAGAAGGATGGAAGGTGATCTAGGGGGCTTTGTGGCAGAGACTCTTCTATTAGAAGAGATGGTTAAAAAATATGTTTTTAAAAAATTGATTGTTGACACAAGTGACTTACATGAACACTGCAATGAAGTTACTGTAAAAATTCTCCAGTTGAGACACTCTAGTGCCTGTTCGGGGAGTATATGTAGTAACATTCAGTGAAAACTATTGCGTGCTATACAGACAAAACATACCGTTCATAGAGAAGAAAATGGGAGATCCAAATGTAGTGTTACAATCATAGCTAGAGTGTAGAGAAAAATCAACTTACTGCTGGGTAGGTCCATTCAAAAGTCTGACAGCAACAGGAAAGAAAATGTTCTTGAGTCATTTGATATGTACCAAAGGAAGAAGATGGAAGAGAGAATATCCAGGGTGCATGGGGTCCTTAATTTGCAGGCTCCTTTGTCGAGACAGAGTCAACGGATAGAAAGATGGTTTGTGTGATGATGATGCTACCTTCACAACCTTTAGCAATTCCTCGCAGTCTTGGACAGAGCAAGAGCCATACCAAGCTGTGATGCAATCAGAAAGAATTCTTTCTATGGTGCATCTGTAAAAGTTGGTGAGAGTCGTAGCTGACATGCAAAATTTCCTTAATCTTCTGAGATAGTAGAGGCGCTGGTGGGATTTCTTAATTATAGTGTCAACATGAGGGGACCAGGACAGGTTGCTGGTGATCTAGATGCCTAAAAATTTAAACACTTTATGCTTCGTCCCCATTGATGTAGACAGGGGCATGTTCTCCTTTACATTTCCTGAAGTCAATGACAATCTCCTTCATTTCGTTGACATTGAGGGACAGATTATTATTGCCACATCAGTTCTCTATCTCATTCCTGTACTCTGTCTCATCATTATTTGAGATTTGACAAACTTATGGTGGTATCATCAGCAAACTTGAAAATTGAATTGGAGAGGAATTTGGCCGCACAGTCACAAATGTATAAGGAGTATAGTAGGGGGCTGAGAACACAGCCTTGTGGGGCACAAGTATTGAGAATGATTGTGGAAGGGACGCAGTGGTGGTTTAACTACCATCTGACTCCTTGGCTGATCTTTAGTAAGGCCCACTGACCTTGCCGCCTGCCTCCTGCCCCACCATTCGTTGAATAGGTGATGTTAAGTGACGTTAGATAACGTATCGTTGTATTATGTATAACGTACCACATGTATAACATAAGTTATATAAATCAATTACAGCCCTTTTATTCATTTATTTTTCATTTTCTTTACATCTTGTCGATGGTATACATGGCTACCACTGTTCATTGGTGAGTGGTAAGTCATTTGTTGCGTTGTAAACAACAATGGCAGTGCACAAATGAAAGTCTGATTTAACATTTTCACAGGCAGTAAATGCGTTCAACAACAGTTTTGATGATGGATTACGTAGCAATGATAGTGGGAGTGATTTAGATGCCGAGGATTTTGATTTTGATACTGGTGAATTATCAAATGATGATTGTGAATTTGATGAAACATTGACAGCACTGGAGGCAGTGGTGACAGTCATCATGCTGTGGTGAGGGATTAATACTACATAAGGGTGAATGTTGAAGAAAGTACTATATGTAACTATGTATGCACTAAAATAAATACGTATACATGTTATAGCATGACAATAAACTCTTGTTGCATTTATTTTGTGTTTATTTGCATGTACTACAAGTCCGGGGATGAAGTTCCTCTATTTGTTACATTAATTGATCCACGGGGTATAGTTATGAAAATTTATTCACCCTTAAAAGGGTTAAACCAATTTGTTTTTGTTCTCAGGTCCCCCTCCCTTCCAGGCCTCTAGGCCTACTTGGCCTAATGGTTAATCCGCTTTTGATGGGGTGTTGTTGCCTATCTTATTGACCATGACCTGTGAGTTAGGAAGTTCAGGGTCTAGTCATAGAGGGAAGTGCCAAGGCCCAGGCTATGGAGTTTGAAGATGAGTTTCATAGGAATAATAGTGTTGAAGGTTGAACTGTGGCCAATAAATAGGAGTCTGACATCGATGTCTTTGTTATCTAGGTGTCCCAGGATTGACTTTAGGACCAAACAGAGAAGATTGAGGGGCGACCTGATTGCAGCGTACATGATTAAGAGGGACAACAACAAAATGGATAAGGAGCAACTGTTTCCCTTAGTTGAAAAGTCAGTCATAAGGGATAAAGATTCAAGGTGAGGGGCAGGAGGTTTAGGGGAGATGTGAGGAAAATCTGTTTTACCCAGGGGATGGTGACAGTCTGGAATGTGCTGTCTGGGAGGGTGATAGAGGTCTTGTATCCTTTAAAATGTATCTGGGACAGCAGTAAGCAAACTATAATATTCAAGGCAACAGGCCAAGTGCTGGTAGATGTGAGTACATGGGAATGCATGTGTTTCTCACATGTCAGTGCAAACACGATGGGCCAAAGGGCCTTTTCTATACTGTATGATCTATTGATTCTATGGGATAACATGGTTAATGGGAGGAGTCAGATCTATACCAACAACTTTTCAATTCTGGCTTGGGTTTATTAGAAAACTTGTTTTGAAACTCAGTATCCCTCTCTGGAAAGTTCAAGGTTATCTATACTTGTGATAGAGAGTATATTTACGACTGTTAGCTATATTTAAAATGGCTTTTAAGTCTATAAGAGGAATTTTGCTTATTAGGAACTAAAACTGTGATTAGTTAGAAATTAATGTTGTTTAGTTTTCATTTTTAAATATTGTCCAACTGTTAATAGTTAAGTTAGTTCTTTTGGTAGAATTATATTTTAACTGCGTTATTGAATGAAGTTTGTTTTACTATAAAAGATTCCTAATTTCACAGCAGAATTACTCCTGCAGTGAAGCATGCTATCCTCACATTTATGCCAAACTAGAAAAATTGTTGGGTTTCATCTGGCATCTTAATGTAAGTTGGGGTTCTGACCCAGGGTCCTAACATTGGGAGTGTATGAGTGCAATGGCTGAGCCTGGCTTTACCATCAGGATCAACCCTAGAACAGAAAAGGTGCATATTGAAACACTCTGTACATTGTTTGAGTTAATTAATAAATTGTTGTTGTTGTTAACCTGGTGATTGCCAATCATTATGATTATCACATGGGTCATGTGGAAAATGGAAGCACCTGAAATCACAGTAAAAATTATGCAGACAACTTCATTTGATATGGTCTAGTATGAATCCATTTGAGTCATAGAATCCAATTTGCAAAGAGGAAATCAGCAACATGTCTATCTTTGGCCAGTTACAGCCATTTGAGGCAAATTCTGAAGACTGGGTACAGGATGTGAAGCATTTGCAATATTTTTCCCAGGTTAACGGAATAAAGAAGGAGGGCAGGAAGAAGTTTAGTGCATGTGAGATCCAGAATTATAATTCAATCAGAAGTTTAACATCCCTGATGCTCCTGATATCAAAACGTTTGCAGAACTTATGGAACTAGTAACAGGGCAGTAGGCCTGTTACAATATTGGTAATATTGGTACAAATTTAACAGGGAGAGCCACAGAGGAGACCATTGCAGTCTTGTGGCAAAGCTGAGACAAATAGAGCTCTGTGAGTTTAGTTCAGCACTAAATGATATGTTCAGAGATCATTTGATAAGCAGTATAAGCAATACAATAATACAGAAAAAATTGTTGGCATAGTCAGAAGTCATTTTAAAAAAGGTGCTGAAAGTGGCCCGAGCAATGGAAAGTGCAGAGAAGGTGGCCCTAGAACTTCCAAGTATGCAGAATGGCAAAGTCCACCAAGTTTGATAGAAGCTGCTAGCAACAGTGGCGCCAAGAGTAAAGGTGCTGGTTTAAGTAAAGAGAGAAGTGTTGAAGTCAAAAAAATTTAAAAGTATAAGAAATAGAATCAACAGCCTAGGAAGAATGCAGAGTGCTACAAATGCGAAGAAGTCACTCCCAAGAGAAATGCCAATTCAGAGGCAGAATACTTTGCGTGCCAAAGGAGAAGGCATGTAAGGCACAAGTGCAGAAACAAGCAGAGCTTGTCCAGTACAATAAAAAGGGGATAAAATATTTTGACCAATTGGGAATGGTACAAGTATAACACGACAGTCATCAATTCTGAAAGTCAAGGCACCAAGGATTAAATGCTGAACAGCAATCAATGGCACTCCCACACATAAGTGGTGCTTGAGTGGGCATAATTGCATGACTAATCTGACTCCAAGCATGTCAATTGAGTTCCAGCTGAACAGTCTCAGTTGCAATGTGATAATAGATAAGCTTTTCAATTATAGTTCATATTAGAATCATATAGCTGTTTGTCGTGTGTGTGTGGGGGCGGGGGCGGGGGCAGGGGGAAACGAACGTTTAAGAAAAGATAGATAGTTATACTTCTAGAATACATCTGTGTGTTAACCAATTCTTGCAACTTGTTAAAAAAAGATTTGTTTTAAAATAAACAATCTTTGTGAGCTTATTAAAAGAAAGCTGATGGCTGAAGAAAGACTCTTATTCTGCTGCTAATAGAGTAGGTAAACAATTTTCCATTTTAGTAAGTAAACTGATGCACGTGTTTTGCATCTTAATCATAAAACTTCCTTTACTTCCTTAAAATATTTACTAAAAGCCTTTGACCAAGTTTTTGATCATCTGACAGAGCACTTCTTTATGTGACTCAGCGCATACCTTTGTTTTATGATGCTCCCGGGTAGAGTCTTTGGACCTTATATTTCATTAAAGGCACAATATAAGTAAATACAAGTTGTTTTTTCCAACTGTCAGGTTCATGCTGTTTGGCAAATTTCACGTGTTTGTGTTGGCAGTGGGATTTTTACTTCAGCAAATTAAGCTAACTGAAATGTGAAATGAGTTAGTGCATCATAGAAATAGAGAGAGTGTATGCACAGAATGAGGCCATTTAGCCCATTGTATCTGTGCCAGAATTCAACTTCTGACAAAAGATAACTGAACTGAAATGTTAATTTTGCTTTCCTCTCCATAGACATTACTGAGATAAGCATTTCCATTTATTTTATAGTTTTATATTAGAATTTCCCCTTGTTACGGTAGAAGTTGTCAGAAGAGCAGGGTGTGGGAAAAGCATGAGGGAGATGGAGCATTAGTCTCCTGCTTTATAATGAGCAAATGTTGGAAGCACAGTGTCTTGACTGCAAAGTGCATGATTAATGAGAAAAGTGTGCATTTTCCTGCCTGGTTAATAGTTTTGAAGTAATAGAACATAGAACGTAGAACAATACAGCACAAACAGGCCCTTTGGCCCACAAGTTGCGCCGATCACATCTACCAATCCACAGACCTATCTATAACCCCCTATCCTATTCTTTTCCATATACTCATCTGGATGAGTATATGGAAAAGATTTATTACATTATGACTCACCATCATAATGTAAATCAGGTCACTGCATTGAGCAGCCTCTTACCATTTAAGTTGCTAAATGCACTTCCTCAGGATTGGGAAAGAAGGGATCTCTTCCAATGGAATGGTCTTCATCTGAATCATACTGGGACCAGAATCCTAGCGAATCACATAACTAGGAATGTAGATAGGGCTTTAAACTGAATGGAGAAGGAAGGTGGAGGGAGTTCAGTTGTAGGGGAAATTAGAAAATTCAAACTGAAGGGGGACGGAAGAACGCAGGTTGGTGATGTGGCAGTTGGTTACCAGACAATAAAAATGGGGGGACAGAACAGGTGAATGTCTTTACACACCGAGGAATTATAAAACAGTATGGAAATTTACCAGTAGAATAAATTTAAAAGCTTTGTATTTAAATGCATGAAGCATTTCAAACAAAATTAATGAGTTAATGGTGCAAATAGAAACGGAAGTGTATGGTTTGGTGGTGATTACTGAGACAAGGTTACAAGGAGATGAGGTCTGGGAATTGAATATCCAAGGGTACTTAACCTTTTGGAAATATAGACTTAAAGGAACAGGAATGGTATAGCTTTGCTAGTGAAGGAATGCATCAGTGGTGTAATGAGAAATGACATAAGCACATATGTAGAACTGGAACAAAGGTTCTGCTAAGAGAGTATGAATAGCTAGAGGCTAAATTAAAAAACAGATCCAAAAAGGTAATAATCTCTGGATTACTACCTGAGCCACGAGTTAATTGGCACAGGGTCAACAAGAATAAGAAGGTAAATGCCTGGCTCAAAGATTGGTGTGGGAGGAATGGATTTGAATTCATGGGACATTGGCACCAATTTTAGGGAAGAGGGGGCCTATTACAGTTGGACAGTCTTCATTTGAATCATGCTGGGACCAGTCATGGCAAATTGTATAATTAGGATTTTAGATAGGGCTTTAAACAAAATAGTTGTCAGGAGAATTAGAAAATCAAAGTTAAAGGAGAAGGTAGAAGTGCAGGTTAATGGAACTAAGGGGTCTGGAGAAATTAATAAAGTTTCCAGACCACATACAGAGAATATAGAAGCAGGAATCTAACCTCAGACAGAGCAAAAAAGATGACAAGTATGAAAAGGAAGGTGATCAATGCAGGACTGAGGGTGTTGTGTCTAAATGTGCACAGCATATGGAACAAAGTAAATGAATTATTGCATACATTGAAATTGGCTGGTACAATATTATGGGCATCACAGAGATGTGGCTGCAAGGGAATCAGGAATAGGATCTAAATATCCGAGGATATGTGTCCTATCGGAAAGACAGACAGATGGGCAAAGGGGATGGGGTTGCATTGTTAGTAAGGAATTAAGTTAAATCGATAGCAAGAAATGATGTAGGATCAGAAAGTATAGAATCTCTGTGGGTAGAGTTAAGGAATCGCAAAGGTAAAAAGACCCTGATGGGAGTTATGTACAGGCCCTCTAGCAGTAGTCAGGATGTGGGGCAGAAAATAAATCAGGAGATAGAAAAGGTATATAAAAAAGGCAATATTACAATAATAATGGGGGACTTCAATATGGAAAAATCAGATTAGTCATAGATCCCAAGGAAAGGAATTTGTAGAATGCTTGAGAGATGGATTTTTGGAGCAGCTTGTGACAGAGGCTATAAGGGACAGGCAATTCTGGATTTGGTGATGTGTAGTGAGGCAGGTTTGACTAAGGAACTTTAGGTGAAGAAACTCTTAGGGAGCAGTGACCACAACGTGATAGAATTTACCCTGAACTTTGAGAGAGAGAAGCTGGAATCAGATGTAACAGTATTATAGTTAAATAAAGGTAACTATAAAGACATGAAGGAAGAGCTGGCCAGAGTTGATTGGAAAGGAAGGCTGTGGAACAGCAATGGCAGGAGTTTTTATGTGTTACTCAGGAGGCAACACAGAAGTTCATCCCAAGGAGGAGGATACATGCTAAGGGGAGGACAAGGCATCCATGGCTGACGAGGGAAGACAAGGACAGCATAACAGCAAAAGAATAAGCATACAAAGTGGTGAGGATTAGTGGGAAGCTGGAGGACTGGGAAGCCTTTAAAGGTGAGCAGAGGACAATGAAAAAAGTGATATGTGGGGAGAAGATGAAATATGAGCATAAGCTAGCTAGTAATATAAAAGAAGATAGGGAGATTTTTCTCAACATATAAAAGGCAAGAGAGAGGCATAAATAGCCATTGGACCACTGGAAAATGAGGCTGGAGAATTAATAATAAGAAACAAAGCAACGGCAGAGCAACTGAATAGTTTTTTGCATCAGTCTTCACGGTGGAAGGCACCAATGGGATGCCAGAGCTCCAGGAGAATTGGGGCTACGGGTGAATGTAGTGACCATCACTAAGGAGGGAATCTGACAAGCCTGAAGGTGGATAAATCACCTGGACCAGATGGAGTACACCCCATGATTCCAAAAGAGATGAGGAAATTGTGGAGGCGTTCGTGGTAATCTTTCAAGAATCACAGGAGGTAGGGAGGGTACTGGAAAGTAGCTAATGTAACATTGCTGTTTAAGAAGGGAGGGAGGCAGCAGATGGGAAATTATAGACTGGTTAGCCTGACTTCAGTCATTGGCAAGATTTTAGAGTCCATTATTAAAGATGAGATTGCAAAGCTTTTCCTGATGCACCATAGTTGGAGCACTATGATTGGTCTGTACTACAGTCATAAATAAGGCCGTGTCTTAAACTCCAAGAGTATTCATCTGACTTATTCAAGAGTGAGAGTGAAGTACACTATAGCCAAACAATCTCTTTATTGTATTGAAGGTGAACCTGGAAAAGTCTTATTGTTTGTGTCCTTCTCCAATGATAGATTGAAGTTAGGGCCAATATTTATTCCACGTCTTTAAAGAAATATTAGTACTGAACAGTACCTGGTTATATTAGACTCATGTGCAAGCTTTATAGAATCTGCAGATCTGGTAACAGTACATGCTTCATATGGCCAATCTGATCACATATTCTCTGGTACAAACTTTTCTCTAAAGAAAATAATGGTTATGTTACAGACTGTAAGGAAATAAAGAACTGCGTACCTTTAAAAATGTACAACAGACCTCAGGGATTGGCAAAGGCAAGTTCCAGTAGGCTGACCAGTTTCTGCAAATGTTCCAGCCCTAAAACGGCTGCGCATGCATAGTTGGTGCAGATTCACATAGTCAAAACAATAAACTGACTGAGGCACTTGCACAGTTTGTCCTTTTCATTTTTTAAATTTAAAGCTAACGAAATGGAAGAAAAAAAGGAAATAACCTAAAAATAAATGTGAAACAACACAAGAGAGGGTCAGGTGAGCCAGAAGAAAATGCTATTATCCAGAGAGGCAACAAAGAAGCTGGACGAGACTGTGGGAACTGCAGAGAGAGGAACCAGGAAATGGGACAGGGAAAATTCTAAGATGGAACAAGAGTTGAAAACAGATCCTGTTCATTGAAGAACGAGGAGTAGAAGGAGAGGCTTTGAGTTAAAAGACTGATTTGCAGTGTGCAGAACTGGAATAAAATGGGCTTGCGAAAAGCCAGAAGATCCAAGAAGATTCAAAGGTTCATGACTCCTTACTATGGGGCTGCACAGCTCCATGATATTCTGTTGGAATGGCCAAGAAAGGCAAAACTTGAATGCATGTGGTAACCAGGAGGAAGGAACTTTAGAATAAGAAAATAAAACACTGAAGCTAGATTCTTGTAGTTGTTATACAGAAAGTATCATCCGGAGAAAGGCTCCAAAGCAAGTTCTTTGAACGTGATGATTGTGTGGAAGGTAGAATTCAGTGAGACCATTTGGCTCATAGTTTGGTAAGCATTTGGGAGGAATTGATTGAAGATCCATAACATCTACTCTGTGTGGCATCTGCCATTTCAAATCATAGAAACACTACAGTACAGAAGACGACCATTTGGTCCATCAAGCCTTGGCTTGAAAGTACGGTGTGTCTGACCACAGTTCATCTATTGGTTTATGTGAACTATACTACTTCCTGTGAACATTAGATCAATATTGTAATTGTGTTATCCTTACAAATCTGTACACATCTGTAAAAGTATGGTTGAGATGAAATAATATGTGCTTTTTTCCTTGTTTATTAAATGTTTTATTCCTTTGTTAGGACAAAGAGCAACACAGCACGGGAAACAGGCCCTTCGGCCCAATGAGCCCGTGCCGCCGTCCTAACGTCTTAATGACATATCCATGACTTTAGGCTATGCCTATTGTGGAAGATTCCCATATAGGGACAATTTGTTACCCAATATTATTATTATATATAAATAATAACATATTAAATGTTAATCAGCAGTCTCTGTGATGCTGTTCAGTAAACACCTTCCACATTTCTAAACAAAACTTAAGCTCTAACAAACCAGGTTTGACCCTGAGGTCTGACTTATTCAGTACTGACATCAGCTGAGATCATAACATTCAGTATTACAAAGGGTTGAAGTAATAAAATCCGCATGAATAAGAAAAATAAATTTGTACACAAAATAATAACTTTTTCAGTTTATTAGAAATGCAATAAGCACTGCTTTAATTACTTACAGTCCAGCATTTTTTTCACACAAATAAAAATGTTTATTTTCCTTTTTGAGAAGGTCCAAAGAGGTATGGATTAGGTTGATTGGCTATGCTAAAATTGCCCCTTAGGGTCCTGAGATGCATAGGTTAGAATGATTAGCAGGTAAATATGTAGAAATATGGAGGTAGGACCTGGCTGGGATTGTGGTTAGTGCAGATTCAATGGGCCAAATGGCTTCTTTCTGCATTGTAAGGCTTCTATGGTTTTAAATCTTTTCTCTTGTTTTTGTCTCCCTCAAAACCTTCAGTTAGCTACATAGAAAAACTCCATTTAAAAATAGGAAACCTTTTTGCACAAAGCTGTGCTCACTGTGGCATGAAACGTAGCTGCGTTCAGGGTCTGGACTGGTTTGAAAATACAACAGTGCAGGTAAAAGAATACATCTGAACTGAGTGATCTGAGCTAGGCACATTGAAAAAGTCATGCTGTTGTGCAAACTTAAATGAAAGCTAAAGTGCATCTGCAAAATAGTAAATGGAGATTTTTGGCAGAAAATCAAATATACTTCTTGGTCTTCATTTGTCTGTGACTGTATTGAAATTTACCAAGGTCAGTTTCTTTCCATGTCGTTGATCAGCTGTTTTATATGAAATCTTTTGAACTTCTGATTAGCATTAACTTTACTTGTGCAAGGCAAGCTGGTCATCTTCTCACACTATAATATATATCATGCTCAAGAATGCTAAAAATGCCAATTTTTTAAGTAACATATCATAAAAAACTGAGAATAATAGAAAAACATTAAAATGCCAGTAAAAAAAAAATGCAACAACTTGAACTGATTCTCATTCTAGTTATATCTCGAGGCATTGTATATGGGAAGTCAAAAGCCTAATGCAGTCTTCAAATTTTCCAATTGGCCATAGGAAATTGGAGCACTATGAAGGTGGGCACCTCAGGCAACCAATCTTGAAAATGTAACTACAGTGACGTTAGAAGGAAATTATTAGTTAAGGCCTCCAAGGATACATACAAACAGAGTTGGCAATCCTAATTATCAACCCTGACATCCATCATATGCATCCTTTGTCTACTTCATCTTATTCTCTTATCTTCATTATCCAGGTTTGTTATAATTTTCCCATTCTTTGGGAAGTACCTTAATTGTACCAGAGCCATCATTATAAAGGTTCCATTACTGTTTTGTCTGCCAATCTTTGACTCCAATTTACCTGTCTTAGATCAGTTCTAATCCTGCTAATATTAGACTTTGCTCAATTACCAATTTTTACTCTGTTGTTCCTTGTCCTTTTCTATAGCTAATCAAAACTTTATAATGCTATGACCATTGTCCCCTAATTATTGTCTTATTGACATTTGACCCATTGATCACTTGTGCCTTTGATTCGGTGAAGTGCCTAGGTTGGTTTCTCTATTTGCATATCACCACCTCAGCTTGCAGAATGCCAATTACATTTTGAATGTTTGTTGGGTTCTGCAGCTGGATGGATCATTGCAAAGATATCATCTAGGAAACATTATCAAAGATTCAGGCTGCATGACACATGCATTATGTGAAAACATTGGGAAAATAAGGTGGCAATGGTACTCCACCACAAGTAGTCTTTTGACATTCATCATGCAATTCACTGTGCCAATGCTAAACAGCTGGCAGGAAAATGAGGGAACCCGTTACACCATCTCTCACATTAAAAATAGATTTGCACACAGCACACCATAAAATCATAAATTTAATAAAAATTAAATTTTTCTTTAATATAACTTTCAGAATTTTTACTGTACATGAGGGTGGTTGTAGAGGGTTGCTTATCAAACTGGAGGCCTGTGCCAGCAGTGTACCTCAGAGATCAATGCTGGGTTCACTGTTATTTGTCATTTATATCAATGATTTGGATTGAGAATATAGGAGGCTTGGTTAGTAAGTTTGCAGATGACACCAAGATTGTGGCATAGTGGACAGTGAAACAGGTTACCTCAGATTGCAATAGAATCTTGATCAATTGGGCCAGTGGGCTGAATGAGAGATGGAGTTCAATTTAGATAAAGGCAAGGTGATGCATTTTGGTGCATCGAACCAGGGCAGGGCTTATTCAGTTAGTGGTAGAGTATTGGGAAGAGTTATAAAACAAAGAGATCTAGGGGTACAGGTTCATAGTACCTTGAAAATGGAGTCGCATGGACCAGCAAAGAAAGCATTTGGCATGCTTGGTTTCATTGGTCAGTACATTGAATAAAGAAGTTGGGATATCTTGTTGAAGTTGTGTAAGATATCAGCAAGCGCACACTTGGAATACTGTGTATAATTCTGGTCACCCTATTATAAAAATATTATTAAACTAGAAAGAGTGCAGAAAAGGTTAACTTGGATGCTACCGGGACTTGATAGCTTGAAGTATAAGGAGAGGCTGGGTAAACCTGGACGTCTTTCCCTGGAGCGTAGGATGCTTAGGGTGATCTTATGGAGGTCTATAAAATAATGAGGGGCACAGATCAGTTAGATAGTCGATATCTTTTCCCAAAAGTAGGGGAGCCTAAAACTGGAAGGCAAGGGTTTAAGGTAAGACAAGAGAGATAAAAAAAGAGTCCACAGGGGCAGTTCTTTTTCCATAGAGGGTAGTGACTGTAATGATCTACCAGAGGTCGTAGTAGAAACAAGTATAATTTTGTCTTTTAAAAAGCATTTACACAGTTACACTCCTAAAATTGATATAGAGGGATATGAGCCAAATGCGGGCAACTGGGACTAGCTTAATGGTAAAAACTGGCCCTTCAGACCAAGGAACCTATTTCCATGCTGTAAATGTCTATGAGTCTATGAAGGTTGACATTGATTCAAAGTGAAATCAGAAATAAATAATTTTTCAATGTGCAGCTACTAGGAATGTAAGCACATCAAAACAGCTCATTGCAGTCAGTGCTAAAAATATTTCATTGATGGCATGTAATATCAATGAACAAGAATGAGTCACAATTTGTGTTATATAGAAAAACCTAAATCCAAGATATGGTAAAAAACACATAATCATAATCAGTAAAAACAACAATGTTTTTACCTGAGCTCCAAATTGCTGCTGTTTGTGAAAGGTGCCTTCATGTTTGACTGCTAATCTCATTATTATATACATTTGAACAGCCAGCAAAGCACAGATAGTCATTAACACAACAGTAACAAAAAAGTAGTTTATGTATTTCACAAACTCTTCTGTAAGTTCATCCTGAAACTGAAAACATTGCGTTTCGTTATACTTTTTTGAAGTTCCATAGAATTTCAGATACGACGGGAAAACAGCAAGCAGCACCAGTGACCACACAACTAAGCTGGTGGCACTTGCATGCCAAGGCTGGTAAAACTGCATTGTTTTATCTTGAAAAAAATTGAAGATCCTCATGATAACTATGGCCACATAGAACAAAAAGCACAAGTACATGTGAGCGTGTATCATTGCACTCACCAGCTTACAAAATATTTCACCAAATTTCCACTTGTTCAGAATGTAGTAGGAGAGACGGAAAGGCACGGTGAGGAGAAATAATATGTGTGCCAACATGAGATTAATCACTGCAGTGGATGTCACAGATTTTCCGTCATGTTTTATTTTCCAAGTCATGCTGACAGCTCCAGTGAATCCTCCCACAAACACAATGGTGTAAATTGCTATTAGAGCTCCGTTATAAGTGGTTTCAAGTGGATTGCAGACTAATGAGAAATTGGAGATGGAATTGGTGCTTGTGAATGTTTCTGGTAAAGGTGTTATATTATTCATTGCTGAGGTTTCACTTTTTTTCTCCAAATCCTTCAAAAAGCTCATTAACAACTACAAGTAAAAACAAAATTGTCAAAATTATTCAACATGTAATTCATATATCTTTTTAGAAAATACATAGACATGGAACCACTAAATAATGTGATGCATGAGTTATGGATGTAGTTCCTGTCAGACTGCACTGTGTTTGTAAAGTTAACATCTGACTAGTTAATTCATACAATATCTTGAACTATAAAGTGGCAATGGCACTTCAGCTATAACTGTAGGCTATTGTACAAGACCAAACAGAAGTCCTCAGCTTCACAGCACCAGGGATCAAGGTTCAATTCCAGCATCAGGTAAGTATGGAATCTGCATGTTCTCCCTGTGTCTGCATGGGTTTTCTTTGGGTGCTCCTGTTCCTTTTCACCATCCAAAGTTGTGTGGGTTAGGTTAATTGGCTATGCTCAATTATCCCTTAGTGTCAGGGAGGATTAACAGGGTAAATATTTGGGGTTACGAGGATAGGATCTGGGATCATTGTCAGTGCAGGCTCAATGGGCTGAATGGCCTCCTTTTGCACTGTAGGGATTCTTGATGGTAGAAAGATCCGGACAGTAAAGATCTCCAGTGCTGATTTGAGTTTGAAACAGACAGGGCCTATTTACCACTACAATATGGCATATTCAGACCAACCACTCAGTTCCATAAATCTACCCAAGGAGATTTGACAAAGGATTATCCGGACTCAAAACATCAGCTCTTTTCTCTCCTTAGAGATGCTGCCAGATGTGCTGAGATTTTCCACATTTTCTCTTTTGGTTTCAGATTCCAGCAACCACAGTAATTTGCTTTTATTCCTCCTCCCTTCAATACACAAGAGCTTGTGTAAACTTGAGAACACTGCCTCTGCACATATGCAGTACGTCCTCCCCCTAGTGTTGTAGCTACCGCTGATTTCTCTTCCATAAATTCATGTTGAATTTGGTTGATATTTTCTAAGTGTCCTATTATCATATCCATTATAAACTCTAGTTTTTTCCCTACTACTGATGTTAGGTCAACCGGTCTGTAATTCCCTGTTTTCTCCCTCCTTTTTTTCAAACTGTGGGGTTAATTTATCAACTTCCAAATTGTCAGGACTATTCCAGAATTTATAGAATTTGAGGATGATAAATTTATCACATCCTTTAGTACCCTGGCATGTAGGCTATCAAGCCCTGCAGATTTAACAACTTTCAGCCCCATTAATTCCTTCCACGCTTAAAATATTTTAAACTAATGCTAATTTCCTTCAAATTCTCCTTTTTACTCCTTTAACATTTCTGGGAGATTAGTTCTATCTTAACAGAAGAAGACACAAGTAAAGTAGTTGTTTAAGTGGCAGAATGATAGCACAGTAGCTAGGACCACTGCCTTTCAGCACCAAGGACCTGGGCTCAATCCTGTCTTAGGTCACTGTCTGTATGGAGTTTTCGCATTCTCCCTGTGCCTGCATGGATTTCTTACGGTTGCTCTGGTTTCCTCCCACAGTCCAAAGATATACAGATTATGTGGATTTTATCCCACTTTAGTTTTCCTCCCTGCCTGCACAGCTGAGCTAGTCAGGAGGCCACAGACTCAGCTGTTGCTGAGACACTATTTCCCTAGCAGTATTCAAAATGGAAAATCTTTTAGGGAGGGGGATAGATCAAGGGGACACTGGGACTACCTGCCAAATGCTTTTACACTGTCTGGCAGTCATCCATCCTTTCTCTGCCCGTAGGCTCTTTATCCGTGATGTGACCACCTCACTGTACATGTTATCCATGAAGATCTCAGCCTTGGGGATGCTCCATAGTGACTCCAGCCACTGCTCCAGATCCAAAACACAGATTTTGAGTCACTGCAGTTAGATAACCGCCTGCTTGGTGATTGGTTAGTGAGTGATAAAATTACTTATTTGGAATACTGCATCCAGTTCTGGTCGCCTTACTACCAGAAGGATGTGGAGACGCTGGAGAGAGTACAGAGGAGGTTTACCAGGATGCTGCCTGGTATGGAAAGTCTGAGTTACGAGGAGAGGTTAGGCAAATTGGGACTGTTTTCCTTAGAAAGACGTAGACTTAGAGGAGATCTAATAGAGGTGTACAAGATTATGAGGGGTATAGATAAACAGGGTTAAGCTTTTTCCTATGATGGACTCAAACAGCACAAGGGGTCACAGGCTTAGTGTGAGGGGAGGTAAGGTATAATTTGGATGCTAGAGGGAGTTTTTACACACGGAGGGTGGTGGGGATATGGAATGCACTGCCAAGTGGTGGAGGCAGGCAGTCGAGTTATTTAAGAAATACTTAGATGAGCACAAGAACAGAATGGGAGTGGAGGGGTATAGAAAACTGATTTAAAGATAGGGATCATGAGCCTTGGGAGTCCCTGGGAAGTGTGTAAATTGACAATGATATTGATGTATTTGTTTTTATCCTACAGGTGCTTTGGTCCACCTTGTTGTCTAACAAGGGACATACACGCGATGGGTTGAGAGAGGGCTGCTCTTGGATTTTTTTTTTTTTGAGAGTATCCTAGTACTTCACGTCATTAGTGTACGCTTGACCTGGACCATTTGATGGGCAATACGACAGCTCAGTGACTATCACTGTGCTGTGCAGATACATGAATTTGGGCCTGTGTCTGTGGGAGTTTGCACATTCTCCCCGTGCTTGTGTGGGTTTTCTCCAGGTGCTCCAGTTTCCTCCCTGATCCCAAAACAAATTCTCCCTAAATTGTCTCAAATTTGGTTTTTAATCCATAGATCTATAAACATTGACAGGGATCACAGGTAGAGGTGGGAACATCGGGATGGCAGCGCAGGCTCGTTGGGTCGAAGGGCCTGCTTCCCATGCTGTTTTGTTCTTTGTACTTTGCTCCCTAAGCTAACAACCTATGATACTAAACTAATTAACAATTTGTGGTGTAGAAAGAACTAAAAATAAAACAATTGGATTAATTAGATAAAACTTTAATTGAGCAAATATACAACACAGTAACATTAAATGGAGATGTTGTGCTGCATTTGAACCTTGTGTAATTTCTCGAAAGCAGAATAACCTCAGGAAACTGTATCAGGAATGAATGTCTGCAGTTAAGGAAGTTCAGATCAAGCGTTGTGCTCACAGTGCAGAGAATCAGGGAGGGGAAGATTCTCAGAGTGAATTTGACCGAGAAGACAGTCATACCCCTTAGGTGAGATCATCAAGTGAATTACCTACCTCTAAAAACAAGAGTCAACTTATATATCAGTATATTAATGGTTTATTACACCAAATACCTTGGCCTGGACAGACACAGTTCACTTAATGGCATAGTGTCACATTCCATCCTGGAGCAGAAGGGAGCCAAGGAAATTGACATTTGAGAATGATGAACCGTTTATACAGATATATGGTAACAATGGAGTCTCTTCTGAATTATACTTGCCGTGTAATTCAGGATTGAAGAAGAGACATCACTAAACTAAATCACGCTATCCAAAATTAGAGAATTATTGTCATTTCATTTATAGAACTTTTATATTATCCTTACAGTGCAGGAGACCATTCAGCCCATCGAGCCTGCACCAACAACAATCCCAACCAGCCCCTAATCCTGTAACCCCATGTATTTACGGTGCTAATTCCCCTGACACTAGGGAACAATTTAGCATGACTAATCCACTTAGCCTGCATATCTTTGAACTGAGATGAAATTGGAGCACCCAGAGGAAACCCACACAGACATGGGGAGAACATGCAGGCTCCACACACACACACAGTTACCCAAGCCAGAATTGAATCCTGATTCATGGTGCTGTGAGGCAGCAGTACTAATGGCTACATCATCATGCTGTTTTTTTTCATTGTCACTGGATCAAATTCTGCAACTCCATTTCTAATGGCACTGCATAAGCACCAATTCAATACAATAGATCTTTAAAAATTATAGAAACTGATAAAATGTTTATTTTTTTTTTTAAGAATTCTCATTTTTTTCTCTTGTTGAAAAACATTTTACAATCTAGAAAATTCAAATCATATACTATAGATATCAGTATATAAATCAGAGAAATCTGAAAAACCTCTAAAAACAGGAGTCAACTTATATATCACGTGCAAATGTGGAGCATCAGCACGGATGTTCGCTATTTTTGGCCTTCACTATTCAGACCTGCTTTGCAAAGGCAAATTTTTAAACTCCCGCACATCTTTGCAACACAACCAGGTTCGTCCGTTGATCTCACTGCACCCAGTTATAAAGGGACTTATAAACAAAACATCTATTTGAAGGGTGAAAATTGAAGCTGATTATTCATGCAATATACATCATAACTGAAAAGATGGGAGGGGGTGAACTTTTAAGTTGAGCAGATGCATAAATCATGATTTTGGGGGCTGAAGAAATGAGGTCAGCTTTTTTGCTACAATACATGATAAATAAGAAATTTATATTTTAAGACAAAGCATGCTTATCAGCAAATAGAAAAACTCATCCTGAATTTCACATGGTACACTCAAAAAGCTGACTTACCTCAAAACCAGGAATCAAAGCTGAAGTGAGCCTGACTTTAGCTTCATGACAGCAAACTGATCAAGTGAAAAAATAAAAGTAAACACTTAAGAGGAAGTTTATTTTTACTGTTAAAACCAGAGGAAATAAGTAACCTAAAAAGGGGTACTGATTTTGACACATGCAAAAATTTATCAAGCGTGTAGAGGAGTGTTCTTAAAAGCCAAAACCATCTCTTACAATTTTTGCAATAATAATGTTCAGAGATGCAAATAAAACACTATAGCATGTGCCTCTGGAAGAGAATGCTTTTTAGAATCTTCTTGCTATCTCTAACATTCATTGCTATTATGAACTTTGACAGAATGTTAAGTCCTCACCTTGTGATCCCAGTAGACCTGACAACAATTAAGCCTTACTAAGCTGCTATTCTGTTCTCCAAACAACATAACTAAATTTCTTGGTTGCTTTGTCAGTGATCCCTGTCTGAAACCTTGAAAAATCCCTTTGCTAGAAATCTGGAATCTGACTTCCAGGTAAATTCTAATCCAAGCTGCTTTAAAGATACAGCAGTAAAAGGCACAAAACTTCTGCTTTTCCTGTAATTACATGAAATTTTTCAGAGATATTTCTCTTATTGATACTGATCACAATTTTGCTATCTTCCTTGGATGCATGTGTATTTCATTACTGTTAAATATTTGCTCTTGGCAGAAAAGCTGGTGCAGTCAATAGTGTTAAATAAACTAGTGATTTCAAATTTAAGCCTGACTCCCAGGCATTGATAGTAAGCAAATAATCAGAGATAGTGTGATGTATTCCTGTTCATAGCCCTCATTATGGTTTATCAGTATGCTTTTTGGTTGTGGAACCTGTTAAACTATTTCACTGCTGGGGCAAAATGCTACAAGTGCTATCCAAACATCAAGTAGCATATTCCTGGCTGTTTATACTTATAGCTAAAATCAGACAGGAAATTCCAATCCAATATGTTTTAGTTAAAAATGAATGTTTGATTAGGGTATCTTCTGGCATAATGGTAGTGCCCCATCTTTGGACTAGAAGTTTCAAGTTCAAGTCCCACATGAGGATTTGATGGTCAAATATGGGGAATTCATAGTGTAGCCAACAGGTTGATTATCAGTCTGTAAATCCTTCCTACATGCTTGATGGCAGGTAGTAGGGCTGGAAGAGATTCTTCAAACTCAGAAATCAATGGCGAAGCACTGGAATACTTTCCCAAGATCCAATGGGAATCCATGGTCACCAAAACCTTCTTAGGAGGATGCTATCAGAAGGTGGTTCAAATAGGAAAGTACTCGAATAGCATTTCTACTCCAGTATGAAAGGGATTTTACAGCATAATTGCATGAATTTAAATCTTTATAAAAATGCCTACCTTAATAAACTCTGCATTCCCAGAATTGGCAGGTGAGGTAGCATTTTTTTTTTTAATTTGTTCATGGGATATCACTGGCTGGGCCAGCATCTATTACTCACCCCTGAGGGCATTTAAGAATCAACCACATTGCTGTGAATCTGGAGTCATATGTAGGCCAAACCAGATAAGGACAATAGGTTTCCCTCTTTAAAAGAACATTAGTGAACCAGATGGTTTCAACATCAATAGACTTTTAATTCCTGATTTTAATTAAATTCAAATTTCACACCTATCATGGTGTGATTCGAACACATGTCCCCAGAGCATAATCCTGGCAATATCACTGTGCCTCTGTCTTCCCTACCAAGCCTTTACTGGTGGCAGTGGTATAAGTGATTATTTTAACAGAGTAAGAAAAAAAACTCGTTGTCTCCAAGTTATTTCCATGTTACTATTTTGGTAATTACTTTGCAAAAACTATTCAAAAAAGAAACTACCTGGTCACCATCAATGTGCTTTACAAATGCAAGACCCTCTTCTACAGGGGCTTGACAAGATTGGATGGTAGTTATTTTAATATAAGGAGTCTTAAAACAGATGAGTTGAGGCACAAATTAAAACATGGGATTATGATGTCATTGGTGTCACTGAGACAGAGGGCAGGATTGGCAGCTCCATATTCTAGTATATAGGATCTTCAGGCATGACAGGGAAGTAAAAGAGCAGGGGTGTCACAATTTTGATCAGAGAATCACAGCAGCAATGGATAATATTTTAGCAAGCTCTTCAAATGAAGCCATATGGTAGAACTTAAAAATCAAAAAGCAACCACATTGCTGGGAGTATTCTGTAGGCCCTCCCATCACCCCTGGGGAAATAAAAGAGCAGATATTGTAGGCAAATTTCAGAAAAGAGTTAAAATAGTAGGGTAGTAACAGTGGAGATTTCCATTTATAGGGCAAGTACAAGGCCAACATATTCTGATTAATAAAAAGGGTGGGGCCAGCCATATATAGCATTGGATTTAGAGTAAAAGGAAAGCTTATGGCAGACTTCAAGGACTCAAAACAGCAGAAGCTTCGGAAGTACAGAATGTGCAAAAGTGAACTGAAAAAGGAAACTAGTAGAGCAAAAAGGGAATATGAAAGCAAACAGATAAAACAAAGGTAAATCCTAGCTATTTTGCAAATACATTAAGGGTAAAAACATGAAGTAAGGAGTAGGACCCATTAAAGACTACAGTGGTAATTTGTGTGTGGAGCCAGAGGGTGGATGTTGGGTTCTAAATGAATACTCTGTTGGTGCTCACTAGGAGAGACACAATGTGGATATAAAATCAGGGAGAAGGACTATGATACAATTAAAGATATAACAGACAGAGAGGAGGTTCTGAATAGTCTGGCAGGTTCAAAAGTGGATAAATCTCCAGGGCAGCATGAAATAAAGGAGTGTATCAAATTGAAAGAAAATGCATTTAAGTGGCAAAGATTAATGGGAAGCCAGAGGATTGGGAAATTTTTAAAGGTCAACAGAAAGCCACGAAGAAAGCTACAATGAAAAATAAAATGGATTATGAGAATATATTAGTTCAGAATATAAAAGCAGATAGCAAAAGTTTTTACATATAAAACAGAGGCTAAAGTAAACATTGGTCCTTTAGAGGATGAGAAGCAGGATTTAATAACTGGATATGAGGAAACGGCTGAGGCATTGAACAAGTATTTTGTCAGTCTTAACACTAGGAGACAAATAATATGCCAAAAATTGATGACAAGGAGGCTATAGCAGATGAGGACCTAGCAAAATCACAGGATTGTCATGGAGCAGGTGTAGGCCATTCAGTCTATTGTGTCTGCACTAGCTCTCCAAATGAGCATTGTAGCTTTTTGCCTGTATCCTTGCACTTCATTTCACATTTATTTTCATAATCATTTAATGCCTCTTTGAATGGCTTGATTGAACCTACTTTAGCAATAAGATACATTAATAATATTTGTAGGTAGATAATGCATTGCAAAGAGGTTGTGTGTGAAATGTACACTTGAAGTGATACATTGACAAAAGCACAAAAATCATCATGCCAAAGCATCAGTGCTAACTCTGATAGCCCTTGCACCTCTGCATCAGAAAACTGGGGGCTGATGTCCCACTCCAGAGAACTGAACACAATTCATCCTGAGGTTCCAGTGCTGAGGGAATGCCACCATTATTGATCATTATCACTAAAGAGGTAGTGTTGGGCAAGTTAATGGGGCTAAAGGTATACAGGCTCCTGGTCCTGATGGAATGCATTCCAGGATACTGAAAGAGATGGCAGGGGAAATAGCAAATGCACTAATGGTAATTTACCAAAATCCACTGGACTCTGTTGTGGTTTCCACAGATTGGAAAATAGCAAGTGTAATGCCATAGTTTAAAAAAAGGAGGTAGACAAAAGACAGGTAACTATAAGCTGGTTAGCTTAACTTCTGTAGTAGGGAAAATGCTTGAATCTATCAAGGAAGAAAATACAACTTACATCTGGATATAAATTGTTCCATTGGACAGGTGCAGCATGGATTTATGAAGAGCAGGTCATGTTTAACTCATTTAGTGGAATTCTTTGAGAACATTACATGCAGTGGACAATGGGGAACCTGTGAATGTAGTGTATCTGGATTTCCTGAAGACAGCTGACAAGGTGCTGCATCAAAAACTGCTACATAAGATAAAAGTGCACGATGTTATGGGTAATATATTAGCATGGATAGAGGATTGGTTAAGTAATAGAAAGCAAAGAGTAGAATAAATGGGTGTTTTCCTAGTTGGCCAATGATTAGCAGTCTGCCTCAGAAATCAGTTTTGGGACTGCAATTATTTATGATTTACATAGATGATTTGGAGTTGGGGACCCAGTGTGTCAAAGTTAACAAATGACATTAAGATGAATGGCAGTGCAGTGTGCAAAGGATGCTGAAAGTCTGCAAAGGGATATAAATAGTTTGAGTGAGTGGGCAAAGGTCTAGCAAATGGAGTACAGTATTGGTAAATGCAAGATCATCCATTTTGGTAGGAATAACAGAAAAATCAATTATTTAAGTGGTAAAAAAATTGCAGCATGCTGCTGTGCAGTTGGACTTGAATATTCTTGTACAAGAATCACAAGAAGTTGGTTTGCAAGTGTAGTAGGTAATTAAGGTGGCAAATGGAATTTTGTCCTTCATTGTTTGAGGGATAGAGTTTAAAAACAGAAAGATTATGTTAAAGCTGTATAAGGTGCTGGTGAGGACACACCTAGACTACTGTGTAGAGTTTTGGTCTCCTTACTTGAGGAAGGATATGCAGGCATTGGAGGGCTAGAGGAGAGTCAGTAGGTTGATTCCAGAATTGAGAGTTGGTTTATGCAGGCAGTCTAAGTACATTCTATATTCATTGGAATTTAAATGAATGAGAGGATTTTATAGAAACAAAATTATGAAGGGAACAGATAAGATAGAAGCAAAGAGGTTGTTTCCATTGGTGGGCGAAACAGATTTAGAGTTGAAGAGCAATTTCTTCACCCAAAGGATTGTGAATCTGTGGAATTCCCTGCCCAGTGAAGCAGTTGAAGCTGCCTTGAATATTTTTAAGGCAAGAATAGATTAATTCCTTTACTGTTTAAAAATTGATTATGGTGAGTGGGCAGGTAAGTGAAATTGAGTCCATGAAAAGATCAGCCATGATCTTATTGAAAAGTGTAGAAGGCTTGAGGGGTCAGATAGCCTACCCCTACTCCTAGTTCTTATTGCTCAGATGTATCCCAGGCTGTTCAGTGAGGCAAGGAAGGATATAGCAGGCGCACAGACAATTTCCAATTCCTCTCTGGCCATAGGAAGGATGCTGGAAGACAGCCAATGTGGTACTGTTATTTAAAGAGGGAGAAACTACAGGCCAGTCAGCCTAACCTCAGCAATGGGGAAACTATTGGAAACAATTCTGAGGAACAGATTTAATCTACATTTGGTGAGGCAGGGATTATTCAGGCAAAACCAGTATGGTTTTGCCAAAGAGAGGACATATCTGACCAACTAGAGTGAATTTTTCAAAGTGAACGGGCATATAGATGATTTGATTAATTGTCACATTGATATATAGTGAGAAGTATTGTTTCTTGTGCACTATATAGACAAAGCATATCTTTCATAAAGAAAGAAGAGTGCAGAATGTAGTCTCATAGCTAGGGTGTAGAGAAAGTCCAACTTAATACAAGTTAGAGTCAGAGGTTTTCAGCATGGAAACAGGTCCATCAGCTCAATTTGTTCATGTCTCCTCGTTTTTTTTTTTAAGGTCCGTAAGCCAATCCCAATTACCCACATCCCTCTATACTCATTGTACATGTTTAAAAGATAATTGTACCCATTTCTACTACTACCTCTGGCAGCTTGTCCCAGACACTCACCACCCTTTGAAAAAATTGTCCCTCTGGACCCTTTTGTATCTCTCCCCTCTCACCTTAAACCTGTGTCCTCTAGTTTTAGACTCCCCAACCTTTGGGAAAAGACTATCTAACTGATCTATGTCTCATTATTTTATAGACCTCTATAGAGGTCTATATAGAGGCCTCCTGCACTCCAGAAAAAAGTACCAATCTATTCAGCATCTCTTCATAACTAAATCTATCAAATCTCAGTAGCATCTGAGTTAATCTTTTCTGCACTTTCTAATAATATCATTTCTATAATAGGGTGACCAGAATTGCTCACAGTATCTCAAGTGTGGCCTCACCAATGTCTTGTACAACTTCAACAAAACATTCCAATTCCTGTATTCAATGTTCTCATTGAAGAAACCAAGCATGTTGAATGCCTTTTTCACCACTCTACCCACCTGTGATTCCACTTTCAAAGAGCTAGGAACATGTACCCCTAGATCTCTGTTCTATAACTCTCTCCAACAGTCTACCACTAACTAAGTCCTGCCCTGGTCCAACTTACCAAAATGCATCACCTCACATTTATCTAATTTAAACTCTATCTGCCATTCATTAGCTCACTACCTCAATTGATCAAGATTTTGCTGCACTTCGAGATAACTTTCTTCACTGTCCACTATGCCAATCTTAGTGTCATCTGCAAATTTACTAATCATGCCTTCTATATATATCCTCAGCCAAATCATTAACATAAATAACAAATAACAGTGGACCCAGCACTGATCCCGAGGTACACTACTAGTCACTGGCCTCCAGTTTGAAAACCAATTGTCTACAACCACCCTCTTGCTTCTGTTAAGAAGCAAATTTTGCATCCATTTAGATAACCCACCCTGAATCCTGCAAGATTTAACCTTATGCAACACACAGAACAAAGATAGATTTATTCAAAAGTCTGATGGTAGTAGAGAAGAAGCTGTTCTCGAGTCAGTTGATACATGTCCTCAGACTTTTGTATCTTTTTTCCCCCAATGGAAGAAGGTGGAAGAGAATATGTCTGGGGTGTGTGGGGTCCTTGGCTATGCTGGCTGCTTTTCCAAAGCAGTGGCAACTTAGACATTATCAATGGATGGGAGGCTGGTTTGAGCAATAGATTGGGCTTCATTCATAACACTTTGTAATTATACCTGGATCACATATGCCCTAGCATTCACATCACCCTGAGGGATATACAAGTTAGGAGCGAAGTAGGCCACTCAGCCCCATGAGACTGTGCTGCCATTCAATAAGATTGCAGCTGATGTGATTGGAACCTCAATCCTACATTGTTGA
This sequence comes from Sphyrna mokarran, assembly GCA_024679065.1. Taxonomy (NCBI): domain Eukaryota; kingdom Metazoa; phylum Chordata; class Chondrichthyes; order Carcharhiniformes; family Carcharhinidae; genus Sphyrna; species Sphyrna mokarran. Next base: position 82,123,434 of record JAGIQG010000007.1, on the reverse strand, counting down.
TCAAGAACTATCTAGTTGTGCCTCAAAAGACTCTGCTTCCATTGCCTTTTGAGGAAATAAGTTGCAGAGACTCCACTCTGAAGAATTTCTCCTCCTTCCTATCACACTGACCCTCTTGCTAAACAGTGCTTTAATGACTGTCTTCCAGTGGCATTGATATCCATCATTGTGAAGTGCTTAGTCATGGCACAAATCAATTCCAGCCTCCTAGATCCACTACAGTTTGCCTGCTGCTGTAACAGGTCCATAAAAGATGCCATCTCCCCAGCCCTGCAATGAACCCTGGAACACCTAGATAACAGAGGCACCTATGTCAAACTCCTATTTATTGACTAAAGCTCAGCCTTCAACACCATTATTCCTACAAAACTCATCTCCAAACTCCATGGCCTGGGCCTCAGGTCCTTCATCTGCAACTGGATCCTAGACTTCCTAACCAACAAACCTCAATCAGTAAGGATAGGCAACAACAAACACTTCCATGATAATCCGCAACACTGGTGCCCACATAGCTATATTCTCAGTCTCCTACTGTACTCCTTATACACCTATGACTGTGTGACCAAATTCCCCTCCAACTTGATTTTCAAATTTGCTGACAATACCACCATGTCTCTCTGCTGCTCCCAATTATTATAGAGGCATAATTTCCCCAAGTCAGCACATTTGCAAGTGCTCACTTACCTTCCATTCAATTCTAAAAAGCAAACTGCATTTAACTTGGAATGTTCTACCAAACTGCCTGTAGCTGATTTGTCCTGACAAGGGGCAGTTCCATTAAAAACACCAAAGGATGGACAGGCAGATAGGCACTGCAGGAAAAAGTGGCGAAGAAGTCAGCGCTCAGATTCAAGAGAGGGGCTTGGATGCTGCAGAGGCGAGGCAGGACACCCTCTTCCCCCCAGCATGACAGACCCAGGGGAGCTGATGGCAAAACGGCCTGGGAGGCACTTGTCACCTCGGTTGGTTCCATGGCACTGGCCCCTAGAGAAGCAAAGCTGTGCCACAAAAAGGTTAATAACCTAATCTGGACAGCAAAGGTGAGTGCTTAGTATCTTCCCCTAGATCCTCCCAGCCCGAGCATCTTGGATGCTTCCAGCCCCTGACCCAAAGCATCTCCTTCCTCACCCCCACCCCACCAAAAGTATCACTGCACTTGCCCCTTAAGGGCCACCCTCTGATATTCTGTAGGAGTCACACCATTTCTTTTATGGCTCTTTCTGTCTCCACAGAAGATGCCCATAACATTTGCATGAAGGTGAAGACGGGATAGTGACCCTGATTTCCAGGCCCTCACCTTCTTTGAGGAGCAGGTCTGGAGCTGTCCAGAGAGCAGGACATCTGTGCCATCAGCAAAAGCATGGTCAAATTAGAGTTGAGAAATGAACATCTGTCAATCCTCCATTTAATTTTTTTTAATCCTATTAAGTCCCATATACTCATCCAGAAACCTCTTAAGACCCTATCGAATTTGCCTCCAGCACCAACAGCAGCCAATTCCATTCACCCACCACTGAGTGAAAAACTTATCCTTGACATCTCCTCTGTACATACTCCCCATCACCTTAAACCTGGTCTCTTGTAGCAACCATTTCAGCCCTGGGAAAAAGCCTCAGAATCTAACCAATCAATACCTCTCAACATCTCGTACACCTATCAGGTAATAAGATTGAGAGTTACAGGTAAGCCTAGTAGGTAGTGATATGATTGGCCCACAAGTTGCACCAAAGGGCCCGTTTGTGCTGTAGTTTTTCTATGTTCAATGTTCATAAAGAGGGCAGTGTAAGTATGGAAGAAGCTGCCAGAAAAACAGTTGAGGCAAGTGCAATAGCAATGTTTAAAAAGCATTTGGATAGATAGATGGATGGGAAAGGATTAGAGGCATATGGACCAAATTAGGGCAATTGGGACTAGCTGAGAGATATCAGGGACTGATTGAGCTCAATGGCCTGTTTCCATGCTGTATTGCTCACAGGCAATTAAAAGTGTGGCTGAAATACTGAAGTCTGCAAAACACGTGAATGTAGAATTGATACATGCGCAGACAATAAAAAATTGAAATTTTGCAATTAATAGCTTAAACACAAGGACGCTAGTCACTGCATTTTCACTAATTTATTCTCTAACCAATATTTAAATTACTGCAGGTACTTAAATTAATGGTCTGTCAACCCAGGTGTATCAAAGGCATGAATTTTTTAACATCTTTTTGGTCCTTCTTCTTCTCAATGCATTTCCTAGAATACAAAGAAAAACAGTTCAGGTTTTACAGATGGTCTATTACTGGTTCAGCATTTTCACAAATGATCAAATAAAATTTTGCCTTTTTGGAATGTAAAAGCTAGTCATTGGAACCAAGTTATTTGCAAATGCTCAAGAAAATCTCACCCATACTATTACTTGACAATTAAAGCACATGAAATCCACATGGTATTAGAAAACAGATGTTAACAGGTCAAATTGATACCTCGAAATCCATGCAAACAGGAAGAATCCCAAGTCTCCATTTCATTAAAGTCCTGTGTATTTCTCTTAAGAGATACTGACTTGCAGGTGGCTTTGATTTTCTGTTGTTTCTCTATAAAAGAATATTTTACAGCTATCATTCAAAATGGCATCATCTAATTCTACTTGTGCAATAATCCATGAATGAGAAATGTTCAAGTCACAAAGAATGGTCAGTCATCCAGGCATGTGGGCAGTGATCACAGACTAAGCACCAGGGGTGGATATCAACCATTTATGGCATTCAGACCTTAGCTCACTAAAAAGACAAAGATGAAGTTGCCTTGGGAAAAGAGAAAAAAGGTGGTTGGGGGGAAAAAAGCCAAGTAGAATGGGTCCAATAGTGGAATGGCTCAAATTCAAAGACAAGAGAGAAAGAAACTGATATGAGAATAAAAAATAAATAGCCAATCACAGGAAGGGACAGAATGCATATATCTAAAAGATAATTAGCAGATAAGGCTAGAGGTTACAACAACAATAAAAAACAATTCTCCATAATAGAATGCACATAGCATTTCAGAACAGAGGAGTTAATTTTACTGGTAGTACAGAGACATGGCTGCATAACAGATTAGGGACTAAATATCGACATGACATTTAGGAAGAACACAAAATGAGGAAAAAGGTGCAGGAGAAGCTCAGTTAATGGCATTAGCACAATAGAACGGGCTGACCCTAGAGGTCAGAGCAGAAGCAGTTTGAGTAGATGTATTGCCAAAAACATCTCCAACCTTACTCACTGCTGGAATTCCCCAGTACTGCTGAAATTGAATGCAGCTTTGGCTGAAATGCCAAATTCTCTCTTCTCACTTGCAAGGTCAGGAGTCAACCATAGACAAGATCAGAGAATCTTGCACAATAATTCATTTACAGGACCTGTTACATCACTCCCATAGTAGTAACCACATGATAGGATGAATTATACAAGAAAGGTATAGCAATAATCTTGGGGAATTTGAACCTACATGACTAGAAACATCAGATGGACAAAGGAATTCCTTTTGCAGACAGCTCAAGTGTTTTCAGGATAGTTTCTTCGAACAGCAGGCTATTTCTGAAATTGATCCTAGTAACAATACAGTGAAGGCATATGGTGTGTTAACTTTTATTGATAGAGGGAATGAGTTTAGGAGCCATGAGGTCATGGTGCAGCTGTACAAAACTCTGGTGCAACCGCACTTGGAGTACTGCGTACAGTTCTGGTTGCTGCATTATAGGAAGGATGTGGAAGCATTGGAAAGGCTGTGGAAGAGATCTACCAGGATGTTGCCTGTTTGAGGAAAGGCTGAGGGACTTGAGGCTGTTTTCATTAGAGGTGGTTACGAGGTGACAGAGGCATACATGATGATCAGAGGATTTAGATTGAGTGGACAGAGCTTTTTTCCTTGGAAATGGCTAGCACGAGGGGATAACTTAAAATTGAGGGGTAATAGATATCATAGGTAGGTTCTTTATTCAGAGTAGTAAGGACATAGAATGCCCTGCCTGCAACAGTAGTGGACTCACCAACATTAAGGACATTTAAATGGTCATTGGATAAATATATAGATGATATTGGAATAGTGTATGTTACATGGGCTTTACATTGGTTTCACAGGTCAGCGCAACACTGAAGGTCAAAGGGTCTGTACTGTGCTGTAATGTTCTACGTTCTATGAATCTTACAATCAAGATTCAGGGAGAAAAGTCTGGGTTTAAGACTATTTTAAACTTAAATAAGGCAATTATGAAGGCACAAAACCAGTGTTAGTTAAAATGAACTGACAAATTAGGTTAAAGGATAAGTCAATAGAGATGCAGTGGCAGATATTTGAAGGGATGTTTCAGAATACATTAACAATTCAAAGGGAGGGCTCACCATCTGTATTAACTTAAATTAGTATCAAACTTAAAAGGAAAAGCATATAATTGCAAAAGATGGGTAACTGATTAGAAGATTAGACAGATTAAAAACAGCTAGAGTTTCTATAGATATTTTTAAAAAGAGCAAAGAGAGTATAGGTTCTAAAGAAAGTGAGTCTATAGAATTAATAAGGGAAATAAGAAAATAGCAGATGATGCATTGGTTTTGATTTCCAAAACTTCCCTAGATTTGGGGGAAGTGCCTTAGATTGGAGGATAGCAATGTAACTTCATTATTCACAATGAAAGGGGAGACAAAGCAGGAAGCTACAAGCCAGTTATCTTATTAGCATAACGAAAATGCTAGAAAGAAGCTCTAAAGACATTAAAGTACGGCATTTGGAAAAATTCAAGGTATTCTGGTCGAGTCAACACAATTGAGGGGAAAATTGTGTTTAAACCAATTTATTGGAGTTCTTTGAAATAATAACATGCTGTGGATAAAGCAGAAACTGAATATGCAATTTCCAAAAGGCACATCAAAGGTTATGGAAAATACAAAATCAATAGCTATGATACAAGCTATTGTATCATAGCTAGATACAATATATCTAGAAGGCTGATATAAGTGAGTCGTTGATGTAACATCTACTTGGCCATAGAGAGCCTCAACATTTTACAAATGATTTGATGAAGGGACCAAAGGCATGACTGCTAAGAAAGTTGGGAAGAGATCCCAGACAGATTAGTTCAGTGGGCAAAGAATGGCAAATTGACTATAATGTGAGAATGTGAAGTTGTCTAATTTGGAAGGAAGAATTTGAACAAATCTAATTAGGAGATTGCAGAATGATTAGGTGCACAAATGTACCATAAATTAATGGAATGTTACCATTTATTCAGAGGGTATTTAAAACAAAAATGGGAGTTACATTTCAGTTATACAAGACATTGTACAAGACCAATTCTGGAGTAGTTGTATAGTATTTTCCTAAAGGAAACTACAAAAATGCATTGGAAGCAGTTCAGAGAACTTCTCAGACTAATACCTGTAATTGGTCATCCTACGTAGAAAAATTGAGCAGGTGCGGTTTGCACCCATTGGAGTTTAGAAAAGCAAGAAGCAACTTAATTGAAACATTAGATCCTAAAGGATTTGACAGTCGATGTGGAAAGGATGTTTCCTCATGGGGAAAATCAAGAACTGGAGAGTAGCAAATCATGTCTCCCAAATTCGTTTGAGTTTTTTGAAGTGGTAACCAAGAAGGTAGATGAGGTCTACATGGACTTTAGCAATGTCTTGACAAGGTACTGCATAGTAGGTTGCGGCAACATTAAATCTCAGGATCCACAGCGAGGTAGCTAAATGGATACAAAAATTGGCTTGACGAAAGAAGCTACAGGGTAGTTGTAGAGGATTGTTTCTCAAACTGGAGGCCTGTGACCAGCAGTGAACCTCGGGAATTAGTGCTGGATCCACTGTTATTTGTTATTTTATTAAAAATTTGGTTGAGAATGTTAGTAATTTTGCAGATGACACCAAGATTGGTGGCAGAGTGGATAGTGAAGGTGGTTATTTTGGATTAGTGGTATCTTGATCAATTGAACCAGTGGGCTGACAAATGGCAGATGGAGTTTAATTTGGATAAATGCAGTGATGCATTTTGGTAGATTGAATAATGCTCTGATTCAATTAATGGTAGGTCATTGGGGAGAATTACAGAGCAAAGATATAGGAGTACAGTTCATAGCTCCTTGAAAGTGGAGTCAAGGTGGACAGAAGGCATTCAGCATGCTTGGTTTTGTCAGTCAGAACATTGAATACAGGAGTTGGGACTTATGATAAGACCATACTTGGAAAACTGTGTAATGTTGGTCACCCTATTATAGAAAAGATATTAAACTGGAAAGTGTAGAAAAGATTTACTAGGATGCTACTGGGAGTTGATGGTTTGAGTTATACAGTGGGGCTGGATAGACTGGGACTTTTTCCTCTGGAGCGTAGGAGGTTGAGGAGTGATCTTATAGAAATCTATAAAATAATAAGGGCACAGATCAGCTAGATAGTCAATATTTTTTCCCCCAAAAGGTAAGGGAGTCTGAAAATAGAGGGCATAGATTTAAGGTGAGAGGGGAGAGATACAAAAGTGTCCAGAGGGGCAATTTTTTTCACAAAGGGTGGAATGTGTCTGGAGCAAGCTGCCAGAGGTAGTAGTAGAGGCAGGTACAATATTGTCTTTTTAAAAGCATTTAGATAGTTAGATGGGTAAGATGGATAGAGAGTATGGCCCAAATGCAGACAATTGGGACGAGCTTAGGGCTTTAAAAAAAGCAGCAGCAGAGATAAGTTGGGCTGAACAGTCTGTTTCCATGCTAGAAACCTCTGACTCTAACTTGGGATGACTTAAAATAAGGGAGTTGCCCTTCAAAATAAACAAAGTACTGAGTCATGAGCCTTTGGCACTCTTTCTCCAAGGGCAACATAAGTAACCTCTTACTAATTTGTCAAGGCAGAATAAATAGGTTCTTGACATGTAAAGGGAAGGAAATGAAAGATCATTGAAGCCAAGGGAGGAGGAAGAGGAGAACAAATGGCCTGCTCCTAATTCATGATTTCTGTTTGGAGTTAACAATGAGAATTGATTGCCTTGAAAGAGACAATTTGACAGGGTAGATGTTTATAGTGCATTTTTTTTTCTGGCTGGAGACACAGGTCAATCATTTAGAGCACAAGATGAGAAATGTCTTCACTAAGGACTGTGAATCTTGCAGAAATCTAATTCAATATATTCAGGATCAAGATCACTATTGCTTGATTCCTTTGAGAGTTTAAAAATCTAGAGCGGAAAGTGGAAGAGATTGATGATTAGCCAAGAACTTACACCTGCAAAGAAGGTTAAAGGGTCATATTGATAAGCAAGGTAGCAAGTCTGGGGAAAGAAACAATTGCTGCAACCCAATGCTCTTGGCCTTTCACCATACAACTGACCAAATTTGTTGCCATCTCTCCATTGACTTCCACTTCACCCTTGAGCCATCCTGAAACTAGCTAATCACAGCAAACACTAAGCCTGCACCACCAGACAATTATGACCAAACTGCCATCTAAAACCAGGCTTAAAGTACTAATCTTAATAGCACAGCACTCATTTAGTGCTGGTCCTGTCCAATGTATATGTTCTACATTTTAACCCATATAATTTTCAGAAATATTGCTTTTGATTGTCAGAAAGCAAACATAGTTTAGTGCAATATACTACAAGTGGTTAGAAAAGCAGTGTGGAGTTAAATGGACCAAAATCCTGCAACTCTCTCCCTAACAGCATTGTGGATGTATGGATAACCACATGGACAGCAATGCAATAAATCCTGGCAATAACCAGCAATATCCACATCCTATGAATGAATAAAGTTAATGTAATTGATTGCACAAACCTCATATATCCCAATTGATCTTTTCTGCTGCCAGTGCACCTCAAGATCTGTTTTTCACATTTAAAAAGTTTCAACTAAGAGCAGCTCCAGTTATATTCAGGGACTCAAATCAGTAGGAGGCCCTTCAGCTAATCCCATTTTCCAGCATTTAGTCTATTTCAAGTGCTTATCTAAATACTTAAAACATTTTACTGTTGAATATTGAATGATAAACAATAGAACTGACTCAGAATTAACTTGTGCAAAGTTTGAAAAGGTGGTGTGTTAAAATATGAACATATTCTTACCATGTTCTGCATCACCATGTCCAAGAGTGGCTGACTTGGGCTTTGCACCAACTTTGTTCCAGTATTCATCCACAGACTCTTCACTTTCATTTTGCACTTCAAAACAAGTGTGAAGATTTTATGCAAACAATTCAATCTTTAAAAGGAGCTAATTCCCATTAATTTTTACACCTTGGAATTGTTGACTTACAATCAGCTTTTAATTTAGAGACACAAAACTTTCAAATGACAATATAGGCAAGATGATCAGGGTCCAGGTGTTTATATGTTAGTGCACCTAAAATGTGACAAAGATTATATAATTCAACATTTAAAGATTGATGGATTTAAATTGACGAAGATCCCAGAAATTTGTTTCCAAAGTAAATTATACATTAAATGAGACCAGCAATAAGTTGGAAAAAAAGCTTAGTTTGAAGGGAAGAAAATTTTACCAGAAAAGGTGCACCAAACAATGAGCACCACAGGTGGTAATTTCCTTTTGAAAATCACTATGGAGTTAAAATATTCCTTTAAACATGGGAAGCTAAACAATAATGGCACACCATGAATTAATACAGACATAATAGATTGAAATGCATATCCAAATCTTAAGGAAAAAGGAGAATGGAAAGAGGTTAGAAAGACAAGTATTACCAGAAAATATATCAAAGAAAGTAATGAAGTATTTACAGACAAAAGTAGAATCAGGATAATTAAAGGACCACAAGCAAATTGAAATTGCGTTAATGGATTGTTATTTAGCTTCTGCTTACCCAGATAGCACGATCATACAAAATAAAATGTGGGGCTTATGATAGAGTTTTTTCAGAGGGTGGTGGGGGCATGGAATGCACTGCCAAGTAAAGTGGTGGAGGCAGGCACTGGAGTTTAAGAAATACTTAGATGGGCACATGAACAGAATGGGAATGGACGGGTATAGAAAACTGATTTAAAATAGGGATCGGGAGCCCCTGGGAAGTGTGTAAATAGATGATGATATTGATGTACTTGCTTTTATCCTACAGGTGCTTTGGTCCATCTTGTTGTCTAATAAGGGACATACACGCAATGAGTTGAGAGGGGGCTGCTCTTGGATTTTGAGAGTATCCTGGTGCTTCACGTCGTAGTGTATGCTTGACCTGGACCATTTGATGGGCAACACGACAGCTCAGTGACTATCGCTGTGCTGTGCAGATACATGGATTTGGGCCTGTGTCTGTGGGAGTTTGCGCATTCTCCGTGCTTGCGTGGGTTTTCTCCGGGTGCTCTGGTTTCCTCTCATCCCAAAGATGTGCTCTTAGGCTAATTGGCAAAATAAATTCTCCCTAAATTGTCTCAAATTTGGTTTTTAATTCATAAATCTATAAACATAGACAGGGATCACAGGTAGAGATGGGAATATCAGGATGGCGGCACGGGCTTGTTGGGCTGAAGGGCCAGTTTCCCGTGCTGTTTTGTTTAAACCAGAGTTTTATCTTGAACAACTTTTGATAATTTAAAGATTAGCAGACATTTGTTAGAATTTATTAGAAAAAGTAGTATCAGAGTGTCATATTAACTGTCTGAGAACCACAACATTAAAAGAGAACAAACAAAATAAAAAGTTAGCTTGTCACTGATAGAAAACAATGGAATAGCTAAAAATATAGTAGTGAACATAATTTCCAGAAGAGATCATGTCAATCTTATTGAATTCTGAAACAAATAGTAAACGGTGGTGATGATACAATATAGCTGTATTTTCACATAGCATTCAATTAAAAAAATTGCGTCGTTATCTCAGACTGATGGCCAATAGTGCTGAAAAGTAACAGTTAAGAGCAACTAAAAGACAGCAGGCAGTAGGACCACTTCATAATTTACACAAATTTACACAATAATTTACACAAATGATCCAGACTCTGGAATTTGAAGGAAAATCTTACATATAAATTTGCACAATAGGTATTTAAATTGACAGTTATGAGATGTTGCATGTTCATTAGAGACCATGTAGTACTTGAAGAAACTTTGTAAAAATGGGATAGAGGCATGAAGGAATCCTGAAATACAGACAAATAAAATTAGTAACAAATGCAAACCAAGTATTCAAGCTCATTTTTAAAAGAATTTGAATTAGAAATATAGAAGTGTCACTTGAATACTGCACAGTTCTGGTTTCCATGTTAAAAAAGAGGCATTTCAGAGGTTTAAAGAGAAGACCATTGAGAATTAGGAACAGAAGCCTGCTCCATTATTCAATGAGATCATGACTGGTCTGAGGTATTGATCTTCAACCCCACTTTCCAGCTTTATCCACATAGCTCTTGATTAGTTAAATTAACTGAGCAGGAGGGGTTGCAGAATAAGAGCACAGAAGTATACAGCAAAACAATCAAATCAAAAGGGAGTAAGCCAAGGCAGGATGAACTGTAATGCCAGGAGTATTGCAGGTAAAAGAGAAGTTAAGGATAATTGACACATGGAATTTAAGATTTAGTAGCTGCAGATGTGGTTGAGGGAGGAGCAAGATTGACAACTCAACATCCCATGATATAGAAGCTTTAGGCAAGCTAAGGAGTAAAGAGGAAGAAACATTGCATTATTAGTCAAGGACTCAGTTACTGCAGAGATAATATCTTGGAAGGGACATTGAATGAAACTTTTAATATAGTTTAAAGGAATAAAAAGCAGTAGTCACATTGTTAGGTATTTATTATAGACACCCAGATAATCAGTGGGAAATTGAGGGCAAATAATGTCCACAATTCATGAAGGTGCACAAAAACAGTAGGGTTATTATAGTAGGTGATTTTAACTTTACTAACATTAACGGACAGAATGTTAAGGGTGTAATTGGAGCAGATTTCTTGACATGTACAGGAGAACATTTCAGGCCAATATGTAGAGAGTCCAACATGGGAGGGAACTGTGCTGGACCCACTTCCAGGGAATTAAGCCATATAGCTGGTTTAGATGGTGCTGCAGGAGCATTTTAGTGATAATGATCATAACATTTAAGCTTGTTATGGTCAAAAAACAAGTTGCATAGTAACATTATTGCACTGCCAATGTAAGGCAACATGTGACACTAATAAATAAACTTTTAAATCAAGAGCTTTGGCTTGGGGAGAGCAGAGTTTAATAAAACAAGGCAGGATCTGCCCACAATTGATTGTGAACAACTACAGCTTCTACAGAGATCTGGGGAGATCTACAGAAGAGGTGGGGGGCAGGGCGGGGCAGGGCGGGGGGGGGTTAGAGTTCAAAGCCTAGCAAGTTCTCTTTTCTGCACTATTTCCTTACTAATTAAAAATCATCTTGAACAACAGTAGGTTAATGGCAAATGCAACTGCACCAAAGGGAGAAAACATGAAAAACAGACCAGTTAATAGCAAGGAAAAATGTTAGTATCTGTATAAAAAGATGAAGGACACATTGATGTGGACTTCAGAACTACTAATTTACAAAAGGGAAATCATGTTTGACAAACATACCACAAATTCAAGTGTGTATCTAGTAGAATAGATTAGATGAAGGTGAACCAATGGATATGGTGTATTTAGATTTTCAGAAAACTTTGGATAAAGTCCAGAGGAGGTTAATATGCAAAATTAAGTGCACAGGATTTCAGGGTGGCAGGGAGAAAAGGGGAGTAATATATGGTATGGATGGAGAATTGGCTAGCAACAGGAAACATCAAAATAATTGGGTCTTTTTTAAACTAGCATGAAGTACCAGATAAATCAGTGCTTGGGTCCCAGCTATTCACAAGATACTTGAATTATTTGGTTGAGGGAAACCAAAAATAATATTTCCAAGTTTGTTGATGACACAAAGCCCAATGGTAATACAAGGAGCAAGGTGGTCAAGAGGTTTCAAAATGATTTAGAGAAGTTGGAGTGGGAAAATACATGACAGATGCCAGCTTGGATCACTGGAGTTTGCATGTTCTCCCAGTGTCTGCATGGATTTCCTGTGGGTGCTGCAGTTTCCTCCCAGTTTGAAAGACATGCTGATTGTGCATTGGCTATATTAAGTTCTCCCTCAGTGTACCTGAACCCGCATTGGAGTGTGGCAACCAGGAGATTTTCAGTTATTTCACTGCAGTATTAATTGTAAGCCTACTTGTGACATATCGATAAACTTGATATTGATAAATGTGAAACTATGCACTTTGGATTGAATGGCAGAGGATTATTCAAATGAAATAAAACTGCGTATGGTTTTGGTCTCCTTTTCTGAGAAAGGATGATCTTGCTCTCAAGGGATTGAAAAGTTTACTAAATTGATTCCCGGAATGAATACATGAGGAGATATTGACTAGGTTAGGATCGTTTTTCCTGGAGTTCAGGTGAAATGAGGGGAGGGATCTCTGACTTAACATTCTAACAGGACTAGAAGGATGTTCCCGATAGTGGGAGAATCCAAAACTGGGGTCACAGTCTGAGGATTCAGGATAGACCATTTAGGGCGGAGATGAGGAGACATTTCTTCACCCAAAGAGTGAGCCTGTGGAATTCATTACCACAGAAAGTAGTTGACACCAAAACATTGAATATATTCAAAAAGGCAGCTAGATATTGCATCTGGGGCAAACGGGATCAAAGGTTACGAGGAGAAAGCAGAATTAGACTATTGAGTTGGACAATCAGGCATGAAAGTGATGAATGGCAATGCATGCTCAAAGGACCAAATGACAGCCTCCTGCTTTATGTCTCAGATTGGGAAATGAGAATGTACAAAAGAGACTTGTGTGCCCCCTTTGTACAATAATCAGTGAAAAGAAATACAGGTAGGAGGACAAATGGTACATTGGTCTTCATTGCAAAGATAATTTCAGTAAAGGAGCAAGAATATCTTATTGTAGCTGTGTAGGGCTTTGAGACCATATCTGGAATATATTGTGCGCTGTTGTGGTCTCAGGGGAGGAATATACTTGCCAAAAGGGGTGACACTAAGGTTCAAATATACCTATTCCTAGATAACAGGATTGCCATTTAGGATAGATTGGGATGACTAGGCTTGTGTATTGACTGGAATTTGTGGGAGAATGCAATTGAAACAAAATTCTGACAAGGCTAGCAGATTGGATGCAGGGTTGTTTCCTCTGGCTGGGGGGTTGGGATGGCAGTTTCCAAAACAAGAGATCACAGGCCTCAGCATAAGCAGTTTTAGGATGGAGATGAGGAGACATTTACTCACTTGAGTGGTGAACTTGAATTTCTTGGCTGAGGTTAAGTCATGGAAAACATTTGAGGAATTAGACTGAGTGTAAAGCATCAAAGGGTATGGGGAGTCTGCAGTAATATTTAAGACCAAGGAACAGCCATGAATATTGAAAGGCAGTGCAAGCTGGAAGGGCCAAATGGCCTACTGCCCTTATTTTCTATGTTCCATGTTAAGGAGCTGCAACTCACTGCCAAAAGATGTTGGAAGCTATCATCTCAGTCCCAATACATTGCTGTGGAAGTACCACCTCAGCAGGCTCTTCAGCCCAGAGTCAATAAGATTATGACTGATCTGATAATTCACAACTCCATTTTCCAGCATTATCTCTTACTGCTTAAAAAACCTGTTATGTTCATGACTGAAATTATGACCCAATATCTACAACCCTCTGCAGTAAAGGATTCCAAAGATTCCTTGCCTTTCTTCATCTATCTTAAATAGGCAACACTTTACTGAAATTTTGCCCTCAGCTATCAGTTTCTACAGCAGAATGAAGGAGCAAAGTTCCACACATAAGGACAGCCTCAAACAGGATCTTGGGCTCATGTCACTCTCTAATCCCCACAACTTGCCTGGACTTGCAAAATCTATCTGGAGACAATACACATCTCTAACCCATGCTTAACCCTCTCCCCACTCATCATCTGTATCTTTAAGATTTGATTATCTATAAAGGCTCACATTCCAACCATTATTTTGTAAATTGAGTTTGTGTCTTCATATGCCCTGTTTGTAAACAGAACTCCCACTTACCTGACAAAGGAGTAGCACTCTGAACACTCGTAGCTTTTGCTATCAAATAAACCTGTTGGACTTTAACCTGGTGTTGAGAGACTTCTTACTGTGTTCACACCCCAGACCAAGACCAGCATCTCCACACTTATTTTCTCTCTGTGGGAGAATCTCTCAACTTCCATCCTGCCAAGGCCCCAGGATACTAAGATTGCTTCCATAAGAAATGTGAACAAGAATAGGAGTAAGCTAGTCAGTGCCTCAAGCATACTCCACCATTCAATAAAATTATGGTTGATCCCACATTCCTCACACCCATTCCTATCTTTTCCCATAATCCTCAATTTTCTTACTGACCAAAAATCCATCAATCTCAGCCTTAAATATATGTGAGGACTCTGCCCCCCACAATCTTGTGACAAGAGTTCCAAAGACCCAACCTTCAGAAGAAAATACTCCTCAACTCAGTCTAAATCAGCACCCTTTTATTCTGAGATTCTGCCCTCTGGCCCCAGACTTTCCCATGAGGGGAACATCATCTCAGCATTTACCCCACAAATGCCTTAGAATCTGATATGTTTCAATGAGATTACCTCTCATGCTTTTACATTCCAATGAGTCCTACAACCTGTTTAAGCTTATCTTAAGACAATCCCTCCATACCGAGGATCATCCTGGTGCACCTTCTCTGACCTGCCTCCAATGAAACACTTTTCCTTAAGCAAGAGGACCATACAACTCAATAGTCCAGATGTGGCCTCACCAGTACCTTATATGGCTGCATCAAGACTCCTACTCTTCCAAAAAGATCGTTTTTCCACATTATAATCCACTCACCAAATTACTTAACCTTGTTCTCTCAATTCTGATGAATACAGGTTGAACTTGCATAACCTTTTCCAGGATCAACTAAGTGAACCTTCTCTGCACCGTCTCCAATGCTTTTTTTTTTACACAAGGGGACAAAATTTGTTCACAATTTGGTCTAACTCATGTCTTGTGTAGTTTTTAAGCAAGACTTCCTTATTTTTATATTCCATTCCCTTAACATGCATGCTAGCTTTGATTTGTGCACAGGGATCCTCAAAAATCTCTGTACTGCAGCCTCTCAATTTAATATTAAGCTCTTTTATTCCTTCTACTAAGTGCACAACTTCACATTTTTCCACATTATATTCTGCTTTTTTTGTTAAGCCATCTATGTCCCTCCAAACTCCAATTCTTACTATTTGCCTATTTTTGCCATCCACAAATTTAATTAAAAGATTGATACAAGAATGGAAACTATGTGGAAAGATTGAAATACTGAGGTACCTAGAGGTGAGACTTAGGGTAGGATTTCACCACAGCGTTACACTTGTTTTGGGGCAGAGAACTGCCATAAAAATGGACATAAAGCAGCTAGCATGAATGGTGCCAGTTTTCATAAACAATGGGATTTTACAGCAGCTGGATTTTCAGTGTGGTCAGTCTCTCGCTTGAGGGGGCTGGTTAATTTAATTACATTTATTTTAATGTTCATTTTGTGTTTAATGAGCCTAGCGCTTAATCATCTGGGCTGCCATTATAGTTGCACCAGGAGGTGCTCCCTCTGGTGATAAAATAGCTGCTCCCAATGAATACAGCACAGTCATGTTGGCTTCCCCAGAGATGAAGAGGGCAAGGTCAGGGTGCCTCCTTGAACAATGTCAGCCTTTGCAGTAGGAAGTCTGCAACACCAGTTTTAAATCCAACCAATTTATTTGATAGCTTGCGAGTTTACTTTCTGCTTTATAGCCTTTGTCAGGCAAATGAGGTGTTCTGGTCTCCAAAAGCACACATCAGCACTGACAGTTTACAGATTACTGATTAGAATACAAATCTTTACACCTAAACTGCTATTCAAGTCTTAAAGTGGCTAACAATGTGAGCAGAAGGAACATGAGCACAGGTTAAAGAGATGTGTATTGTCTCCAGACAGCACAGTAAGTGAGGTTTTTTGCTAACCCAGGCAAGTCATGGGAGTTACAGGTAGTGTGACATGAAGCCAAGATCCCTGTTAAGACTGTCCTTGTGTGCAGAACTTGGCTATCCTTCTTCAAGGGGGCCTTCATGACACACGACAGCGCAGAGCCACTGAGCAGAGACTGATAGCCAAGTTCCGCACACAAGGACATCAGTCTCTGCTCAGCGGCTCTGCGCTGTCATGTGTCATGAAGGCCCCCTTGAAGGATAGCCAAGTTCTGCACACAAGGACAGTCTTAACAGGGATCTTGGCTTCATGTCACACTACCTGTAACCCCCATGACTTGCCTGGGTTAGCAAAAAACCTCACTCATTGTGCTGTCTGGAGACAATACACATCTCTCTAACCAATGCTCAATGCTCCTTCCACCCACATTGTCAGCCACTTTAAGACTTGAATAGCAAGTTAGATGTAAAGATTCGCATTCTAATCAGCAATCTGTAGACTGTCTGTGCTGATACGTGCGCTTTTGGAGACCAGAACACCTCATTCGCCTGACAAAGGCTATAAAGCCAAAAGCTTTGAGTTTACTATCAAATAAATCGGTCGGATTTAAAACTGATGTTGCAGACTTCTTACTGTATTTACCCCAGTCCAACGCCGACATCTCTACATCATGACTACTATCGACAGCCTTCGCAGTGCCAGTGATCCACTGCTACTCTGCATGCAATGGGTCTGGACAGCGATTGGGGAGGGCGGAAGGTGTTGCTGTTTGATTGCCAGACCTGCGCTACCGTTAAATGCACCATATGTAGCAGAGGTTTGCTTACTGCAGTGCCGCCCTCTACAAATTGTCTTGCTGAGTTAGACCCTGCCCAGAATAGCAGACTCGTTTAAAAGTTTGCAGACAGCATGCTTAAGATTGAAGCTGAAAATTTGCTTAGTGCAAACGTGCGCACTCATGAAATAATTAGAACAGAGAATTCAGGAACCTTTGATCCCATTGTGTTTAAATGCAAGCATTACCCTTGTGCGTGACAAACCATCATCCTAAATTCAGGGCACTACAGGAAGGATAGGTAGACTAGAGTAGCAATCTCCCGCAAGACTTTTTCTGACAGATTAACAGCCGGACATTTGTAGAAATGGATCTTACCGCTCATGGCCTTGCGCCTATATTTCTGTTTCTTTCCCTCCTCTTTACGTTTTCGTTCTGGTTTGGCGGCTCGTCCCGGTTTCTGGCGCTCCTGGTGTTCGGTCCCATTCTGCTTTTTTTTGTTAACGGGATATTTAGCTGCGTCCAACGCCCCTCTCTTCCCTCTGGGGTTTTCTGCCGGTGGCTGGTTGGAAAGAGGGAGTGTTGGTCTGCGGGGTAGTTTCTTCCGAGAAGATCCACTCGGTTTGACATTTTCCGAGGGACCTTCCCTGGAATTAGGATTTCGATCCGGCGAAACCTGTTCGGAATCGGAGGAACGGCGAGTTTTCTTGTTTCTATTTGAGCTGCTGGATTCCCTGGAGATTCTGCACGATTTTCGCCGTCCACCGCCTATTAAACTCCCTCCGATTAACTGATCCCTCTCAGAGAAGGTGTCGCTGCCAATATCCCGATTAGCAGAACTGTTTCTCCGGATTGTTTTGTCCTTCTTGGCTGCTGTTTCTTCTCCACAGGCGCTGCAGCATCTTTTCTCAGGAAGAGGCTGACTCTCGCTGCCACTGTCAGCGGGAGGGAGGTGTGGATTACACATCAGGTGAGTGTAGGACACTTGCTTTCTAGAAGGTATGGCATCAAAGAAATCAAAAGACGATTCTTCGTCTTGCGAAGAAATTTCTTCGAACGAGCCATGCAGGGTTCTTGGGCGATCGCGTATGGGTTGGGGAAGACCATTTCGCCAGCGATAACTTTGCGCTTGGTTCTGTAACCAAGCCAACACATTGGCAGAAGGTACATATTCTTCAACCGACTCGAGAGAATCATCGCTCTTTGACACTTCACACATTGTCCCATTTAATGTCTCTGCAATGGGGTCATTCCCCTTGCTCCTGGTTTCGTCCTCTCCAATTCCAGTTTCATTAAAAAGTTCATTTGAACTCCTTCGTTGCGAAGGTTTTTCAGATGCTTCGTGTATAATTTTATTTCTTGGCGGCTTGTGGCTTTCACTGATTTTGCACGGTGAGGTTTGCACCTCCTCCAGTGTGGTTGCTTGGTCTCCTACGGCTTTAGATTTGTGTGTTGTGTCTGCACACTTGCTGGATTCCAGCAACATCTCCGGAGCGACCGGGATGGAGCACTCTGCAGTTTTCGGAATAATTTTGTCGGTCTCAAACGAACCATAAAATGGAACTCCACCCTCACACGCGCTCACAGACCATACTTGAATGCGATCTTTTGCCTTATTAGATATAGGATTATATGTGGGAACTGTGGCTTCAAACGACCGCCAGACGTTTATAGAAGGCGCCCCTTCACTACACTCTATCCTTATCTTCTCCTTTTGGAATGCGAATCCACCCGGCTTGGCACTTTTAGCTGCCAGTGCAGGGCTGGTTTCTTCTGTCTCCTTTGGTTCACTTCGAATTCCTTGAGCAATTCTTTCTTGAGCAATTGTACTGCCTGAACTAGTTTCAAAACCAGAAGGCTTTGGGACTCTTGTCTCGCCAGTCTGACTATTAGATGGCTCACTTTCTGCCACATGTGTCCTTTTCGATCGATCGGAATTGGCTTCGCTGTCTGTCTGGACTTCTGTATTAGTCACATTCTTCCGAAAAGGGTAGTGTCGGAATCGTGCAGAGTGATAGAATGTTGGGCGAGCGACAAGAGAAGAATTTAAAAAAGGCCTTCTGTAGTCCGTGTGGCTTATTGGTGATTGTGGGCCATAGCTTCTTGGATATGGCATGGGACACATGGGATAATATAAACCTCCACCAATTTCTAATAAAGAAGGCAGACATCAAAAGGCATTTTAAACAATTAATCTCGTCTCTTTTCCAAAACCAGAACAGTCCTTTAGAAAGTAAACTATTTGAAGTAAATTTTTAATCTATTAAAACAATAACAAAAAAGTGAACACATTTTGGGATAAAAAATCTAAATTAAGAAATAAGTGAAAAATTGGAACAGTTCCTTTCATTCTATAATAACCAAGAGGCCAGCCGACAATTCCCCCCGCCTTCCATTTAAATCTGACCATTCTCTTTTCAAAGAACTATAATGACAAGTGGGAGGCAAAAACATTTATACTGAAAAGCCGAAATGGGGTATTCAGTAGCAGAATCTTTAGCAGATTTATACAGTAAATTGGAGGGATGGTGTTAGGGTCGCTTGTCCCCAAAAGGCAGCCGCTCACTTTAGGACTATTAAATGTCCACCAACATTGTTATCAGAGATTACCCAAACTGTTCCAATTTTGGGGACCAGTATTACAATTATCCAGATTGCAGGATAGCAATTAAATGATCGCCCCGTGGATCTACATTACCCCTCCTTCCCCAACTTTTACGAATGGGCCAATTGATATACGTGGCTAATCTGCCGCACAATGATTAACTAAACCACTGGGCAATGCATTAACTCAGCGAGCTTTCAGTGGAAATTAGTAACTTGATAGTGCAAAGGCGTTGTTTTAAACGTTAAAAAGTAGATGCAACCCAAATCCATGAATCGGATACTACATATATATACATAGCAACTGGCCACTTGGTATTTCTGAGGATGATGACGCCGCTTACCTATTGTCGGATAGAAGTACGAATGGAAGGCAGGCGGGTGCACGAAGCGGGGTACAGGAGGTGTAAACATATGTGGTGTTGGCATTGGTTGGAAAAAGAAAGGCCTGCTGTGATTATGTGCGTGACCATCTTCTGCCCTGTGGCCGGTTGGTGAAGAATTCATCGCGATTGGCAACAAGCAAAGAAATAAGTTAAAAATACAACTGGCTGGCAGATTCATCGGAGCGCCAACTGCAAAACAAAAACAGCATTTACAAAGCTTGCAAAATTACTCGACAAACACATTCCCACTTAACGTGTAAAATTTTCGGAAGTTCACAGGAGCATCTAGAAATTTTCTACTCAAGTGTTAACATTTGCAATACCTAATCGACAATATCCCTACTTAACCCAAAAGTCGGAAAGAAAAACATTATCTTTGAAAATTTCCATGAGCCGACTCTTCACATTATCACAACTAAACCCTCAGTGAAACCACCTGTCGTGTTCCCCATCAACTCTCTAAGCATCTATTTATCAATTAAACAGAAACAGGCAGCCAGTCAGGGCAAGCGGCTAATTTCACATTGACAGCGACAACTCTGAAAACTCACTCCCCTTATTGCGCTTAGCTTTGTAACCACTTTAATGTAGATTTTTGGCATGCGTTTTGGCTATTTTTGTAATATCTCCCCCCCCCCCTCGCCCCACCCCCGGCATGAAAAGTATATTGATAAATTGAAACATTCGACATTTTGTGAACTTAAACACACACTTCGCTAATTTGTAGAAAAACAACTTTCAGCAAGTGAAATTCCTTGTGATCAAAGTTTGACAAAGGCACTGAACCACATGGTTTAAATCTAAATAGGAATAATTAAAAACACTAATGTTTGCATAATCCAAACCCTCCGTTTGGCTTTGCTTTACTTTTAAAGTATCCTTAGCTTAAACGCAGTTTTTGATTTGCTGAACTCAAAATTTGCCAATTGATTCTCCGTCGCAAACTCCACCTCGAGAAAACGGGCCATATCCAGGCCCCAAGTTTTTGTTTGTGATATTGCAATAATTCGCCTGTGTTCCCGCTAGCTGATAAAAAATTACACGAAAACGTGATCTTTCGAACATGAAATATGCTTAATTACAATATGATGGAAAGTTAACACAAAAAATGTTTATCAACATATCCCATATATATTTTAATATTCTTCTGCTTGAAATACAATGATGTTTAATTGTTCAATGCTCCGTAAATTGAACAAAATGAATGCTGTTACTTTTTTTGGTTCCAATTGAGCATAAGAATTTCGAAGTTAAGATGTTTTTCGGGTAACTCGAATTGGTGAGAAGAAACCAAATGTTAATATAAGTCAATACGTTGCTGTTGTTGTGCTTGTTATTCAGGGGTTAACCAAGTGATAATTGCGGTTTGAAAGCGGTTACAAACAAAACTTAACATCGCGTTTCCCAATAATAAAGAAAAAATAAGATAGTGGAAATCTAAAAATAGAAAATGCACGAAGCATTCACCAACTATCAGGGGACATTTGAGGGGAGGCCCAAATATCCAACGCTATAGATCGATATTCTTTCGACAGAAATATATATTTCAGAAGAAGTTATAGGAGTGGATAGCCGCAGCAGTGGTGTACGAGCTGAAAGAATCCAGAGACTAAGCGATGAAAAAAATCTCAAGAAAGCTTGTTGAGGACAGCCACAATTGCTCTTAAATATGACCAATAATATGAATTAGGAAGAAAGAATAATACAGTACAGGTACAGGCCCTTCAGCCGACCAAGTCTCTGTCAAAACAGATGCATCTCTTATTTAATATTTCCTTGCTCTACATGGTCCATATCTCTCTATTTCCTGCTTATTGATCCAAATGCTTCTTGAATGTTTTTATAGAATCTGCTTCCACCACCCTCTTCAGCAGAGCACATTCCAGGCATTCACCACCCTCTGTGTGAAAAACTTGCCTCTTATATCTTCTAAACTTTCCCTTTCTCATTTTCAACTTATGCTTTCTCGTAATTGACTCTTTGACCTCTGGAAAAAGACTGACTATCCTCTCCACCCAAGTCTGTCATAATGTTGTAAACCTCTACCAGGACCCACTCATCCTCCAACCCTCCGATGAAAACAATGCAAGTTTGTTCAATCTTTCTTCATAGTGGGCACAATTGTGGCACAGTGGTTAGCATTGCTGCCTCACAGAGCCAGGGACCTGGATTCAATTTCCAGCCTTCGGTGCGGAGTCTGTGCGGAGTCAGCACATTCTCCCCATGTCCACCTATGTTTCCTTCAGGTGCTCTGGTTTCCACCCACAGTTCGAACGACATATGGTTAGGTGCATTGGCTATGCTAAGCTCTACCTCAGTGTACCCAAACAAGCACCAGAATGTAGCAACTAGGGATCTTTCACAGTAACTTCATTGCAGTGTTAATGTAAGCCTACTTGTGACACTAATAAATAAACTAACCAACTAGTCCATATTTTTTAAACCAGGCAATATCTTGGTAAATCTTTTCTGCACCCTTTCCAATGCACCAACATTCATCTGGTAGTGTGGCAACTAGAATTGTATACAATATTCCAAATGCGGCCTAATCAAATAAAAAGTCTTTTCTGCCCATTGTTTAATAATTTCATGCTGAAACATACAAAATATTAGGTGTAGGATTGTCATCATGAGCAATGTTTTGTTTTAATGCAGTAATTTAAGATGTTTAATGTCATTACATTGAACATAATTACATTGAGATATATACAGCAAAAATGGATATGCTCCTAAACTTATATCTGTGTGGCCCTAAGCAGTATAGCTGGAATGATTGATACTGTTCCATCCACAATCAAATCTTTTGTTACATTCTTGTATTTGCATCAGAAGATCATCTTTAAGCAATGAGAACACTTATGAAGAACGTTAAGCCATTGATTCCTTTTGAATAGCCCATCGTAGGAACATTGGCATTGAGAGCATTTGGAGGATAGGAGATGATGAAGCCAGTTATTGTTCATAAATACATTGTTAATTGTACCATAATGTAATATTGCAGGATGGAAGACCATTACACACTAAGAATTTTCTATATGGTGAGGTAGCCAGAGTTTTACAACCAGTAGAATGTCTAAAGCTCAGCTTTAAGAATTCTTGCAAGTGTAACATTAGACCCTAAACAATGATTCTCATTGACAACAGAGGAAAATGGCAACATCACTTGTAGGCTGGCATGCACCATCATGATGAATAGTAGTTACAGTGACTTGGCAATATGTGACAATAGTGAAAACAATTACCCATAATGAAAGCTAATAATCACTTTGTGGCCTGGATTTGATGCTCCCATGCTGGTGATCTTTAAGGTTGGAGGTGAGTTTGAAATTGAAGAGCCAGCTTCTCCTGGGCTTCTACCTGCGAATCTCACACTGACATTATGCTAGGATGAACAATGCCTTAAATGGGCTGCCTAGCCTTGCCCATGATGAATATTGTTCTAGTATAGCTATACTACTGGTATCCAGCCATTATTGTTAGTTTTCCTTTGTTAATGAAGATGACTATTTGTTGAATGCTTATAGTCATTTATTATGCATTATAACATGGCTCTGCAGTTTATTATGCAGATTTGCATGGCTTTCCAAAGCATTGGCAAGCATGAAATGTCTGATTTTATTGGGACTGCCCATTCTTTCTAGCTTGCCTTTTGATGCATGAAAGAAACAGTGCCATTCTTTGAGATTGCCTCCCAGGTAATTGCTTGTGCATGACCAGTGGGAGAGATTGCAGAGCCTTTGGCAATGATCTTTGCATCATCAATGGAGATGGGAGAGGTTCCGGAGGACTGGAGGATTGCAGGTGTTGTTCTTTTCTTTAAGAAAGGGAGTAGAGATAGCCCTGGGAATTATAGACCAGTGAGTCTAACCTCAATGGTTGTATGTTGATGGAGAAGATCCTGAGAGGCAGGATTTATGAATATTTGGAGAAGTATAATATGATTAAGAATAGTCAGCATGGCTTTGTCAAAGGCAGATCATGCTTTACGAGCCTGATTGAATTTTTTGAGGACGTGACTAAACACATTGATGAAGGAAGAGCAGTAGATATAGTATATATGGACTTCAGGAAGGCATTTATTAAGAT
This sequence comes from Sphyrna mokarran, assembly GCA_024679065.1. NCBI lineage: Eukaryota > Metazoa > Chordata > Chondrichthyes > Carcharhiniformes > Carcharhinidae > Sphyrna > Sphyrna mokarran. Next base: position 82,099,635 of record JAGIQG010000007.1, on the reverse strand, counting down.
ACCCCATGCAAGGCTTATTGAGAAAGTGAGGGGGCATGGGATCCAAGGGGACATTGCTTTGTGAATCCAGAACTGGCTTGCCATAGAAGGCAAAGAGTGGTCATAGATGGGTCATATTCTGCATGGAGGTTGGTCACCAATGCCCCAGGGATTTGTTCTGGGACTCTTATTCTCTGTGATTTTTATAAATGGCCTGGATGAGAAAATGGAGGGATGGGTTGGTAAGTTTGCTGATGACACAAAGGTTGGAGGTGTTGTGGATAGTTTGGAGGGATGTCAGAAGTTGCAGTGAGATATTGATAGGATGCAAGACTGGGTGGAGAAATAACAGATGGTGTTCAACCCAGATAAGTGTGAAGTGGTCCATTTTGGCAGGTCAAATAGGATGGCAGAATATAATAATAATGGTAGGATTCTTGGCAGTGTGAAAGATCAGAAGGATCTTGGGGTCCAAGTTCATAGGATGCTCAAAGTAGCTGCACAGATTGAAGCTGTGGTTAAGGAGGCTTATGTTGCACTGGCCTTCATCAATCGAGGAATTGAGTTTAGGAGTCGAGAGATAATGTTGCAGCTTTATAGAACTCTGGTCAGACCCCATATGGAGTACCATGCTCAGTTATGGTCATCTCATTACAGGAAGAACGTGGAAGCTATAGAAAGGATGATTTTCAAGGATGTTGCCTGGATTGAGGAGCATGCCTTATGAGGATTGTGTGAGTTTGGTCTTTTCTCTTTGGAGAGATGAAGGATGAAGGGTGACCTGATAGAGGCGTATAAGATGTTGAGAGATATTGATCGAGTGGATACTCAGAGGCTTTTTCCCAGCGCTGAAATGGCTGCCACAAGAGGACATAGGTTTAAGGTGCTGGGGAGTAGGTACAGAGGAGATGTCATCCAAGCCTCTGTAAATGGCCACCACATCATATTTCCAAGTAGTGATCCACACTCTAAGCTCATCCATTTTATTCACAGCACTTTTGCATTAAAATAGACACATCCCAAACCTTCGGTCTGAGCGCTTTCTCTATTTGTGAGCTAACCTCCTCCTTCCCAGTCACTTCAATTTGATTCCCATCCTGCAACCTTTCTAGTTTAAATTCTCCCCAGTAGCCTTAGAGTTGTGTGAGATTTTTGGGGAAGTTTGACTATAATATGCTAGAACTCTTCATTAAGATAGAGTGACACAGTTAAGTCTGAGACTTGGGTCCTGAATTTGATGAAACCTAATTTGATGGTATGAGGTGTGCATCAGCTAGGATAAGCTGGCAAAGGATACTTAAGGGACAGCGGATAGGCAATGGCAGATGTTTGAAGAACACGTGCATGAATTTTGACAACTGCATATCCCTTTCAGAGTAAAACGGGAAAGGTGGCTTAACCATGGCTAATAAGGGAAATCAGTGTTAAAATCAATGAGGAGGCAGATAATTTGGCCAGAAAAAGCAGGAAACCTGAGGACTGGGAGAAACTTAAAACCCAATGGAGGAGGACTAAGGCTTTAATTTGAAATGGGAGCATAGAGCACAAGAGTAAGCTTGCAGGATAGATAAAAACTGACTGCAAACACTTCTATAGATCTATGAAGAGAAGAAGATTAGTGAAGACAAATGTAGGTCCCTTATGGTGAGAATCAGGTGAATTAATAATGGACAACAAAGAGACAGTAAACCGGTGAACAAATGCTTCGAATATGTCTTCACTTTGGAGGACATAAATAACCTTTCAGGAATACTAGGGAACAGAGGGTCTGGCGTGAAGAAGGAACTGAAATCTTTATTAGTCAGGAAATTGCATTGGGGAAATTGCTGGGGTTAAAACCTGATAAATCCCCAGGGCCTGATGCTCTGTATCCCAGAGTATTTAAGGAAACTGCTGTAGAAATAGTGGATGCATTGGTGATCATTTTTGAGCATTCTATAGACTCTGGAAGAGTTTCAATGGATTGAAGGGTAGCTAATGTAACCTCATTTTTTAAAAAAGGAGGGAGAGAGAATGCAGGGAATCATAAATCGGTTAGCCTGACATTGGTAGTGGGGAAAATTCTGGAATCAATCATTAAAAATATAATAACTGAGCATTGGAAAGAAGTGATAGGATCAGTCCAAGTCAGCCTGGATTCACTAAAGGGAAATTTTGCTTGACAAATCTGGAATTTTTTGGAGGATGTGACCAGTAGAGTGGACAAGGGTGAATCAGTGGATGTTGTGTATCTAGACTTTCAAAAGGCTTTTGACAAGGTCCTGCACAAGAGACTATGAGCAAAATTAAAGCTCATGGTATTGGTGGTAATGAATTGACATGAGTAGAGAACTGATTGGCAGACAGGAAGCAGAGAGTGAGGATAATTTCAGTGTGTCACACAGTGACTAGTGGGGCAGTGCAAGGTTCAGCACTGAGATTCCCAGCTGTTCACAATATGCATTAATAATCTGAAAGACGGAATTGAATGCAATATTTCCAGATTTGCAGGTGACGCAAAGCTGGGTGGTAGTGCGTGCTGTGAGAATACTAAGAGGCTGCAGGATGATTTGGACAGGCTGACTGAATGAGCAAATACTTGGCAAATGCAAGTCTGGTGTTAAGAAGCAGTAAGCCTGAAGCACCTCATTAATGTTTTCCTCCCTCCTTCCTCCTCTAACCAAAAAAAAGGCACTGTGAGGTAAATGTGAAGGGAAGAGTTTTATAAATTTTCTCAAATAATTTAATTAGGGCTTGAAATGTCGCTCAGTGAGGTTAAGTGCTGCACTTCTGAGATGTGAGAGATCCATGACGCTTCCAACATCTCAGATGACTATATCTGCAGGAAATGCACCCAAATGCAACTCCTTACAGATTGCTTGGATAGGTTGGAGCAGCAGTTGGATGCACTTAGGTGAATGAAGCAGGAAGATGGCAGAAAGCATCATAGATAGGAGCTTTAGAGACATGGTCACACCCAAGTTGCAGACTATAGGGCCCAATTTTACCCACATTTGCGCCCATTTTCAGGTGTGAAATCATGGTAAATTCAGGCGTTGGGCCTTTTACATGATCTGCACCTGAATCCGAGCAAATTGCGACTTTACCAACACCCGATTCGGGCATGGATCCAGTCTGTGCCCAAATTTTACAGCCCGACATGCATTAGCATGCATTTAAATCGATTCAATGGACTGCGTGCCCAATTTCACCACCAAATTGCACTTTATTTTCTTCTGGTCTGTTCCAGATCCGCACTGTAAGCAACCTGCAAAGTAAAAATCTGAAGTGGCTTTCTATTCTGCAGGGGAATTTCTGAAGCTCTTTCTGCCCTTGAGAAGTCAGTCCGCAGCCACCATCCTTCGCAGTGTGCCCTGATATCCAGTGCACGCCCCCCAGCAGTGGCAATCCCTCCACTCCCCCCCCTCAACCTGGCAAACCCCCCACTAACCACCCCGTCATACCAACGCCCCTCCCCAGAAGCAGATCCCCCCAACGGGAAGCAGACCCCCCCCAGCACAACACCCCACTCCCTGCTGACCCTTACCTGGGATCAGATCCCTCTCAAAAGCAGGCCCTTCTCAGCAAACCACATCACCAACCTGCCTCAATCACTAGTTTCCCTTCACCATCCTTCTCAACCATCTTCAGTCATAGAACCATGCAACCATAGAACATTACAGCACAGAAACAGGCCTTTTGGTCTTTCTTGGCTGTGCTGAACCATTTTTCTGCCTAATCCCACTAATCTGCACCTGAACTGTATCCCTCCACTCCCCTCTCATCCATGTACCTGTCCAAGCTTTTCTTAAATGTTAAAAGTGAGCTCACATTTACCACTTCATCTGGCAGCTCATTCCACACTCCCACCACTCTCTATGTGAAGAAGCTCCCCCTCTAATATTCCCTTTAAACTTTTCCCCCTTCACCCTTAACCCACATCCTCTAGTTTTTTTCTCCCCTAGCCTCACTGGAGAGAGTCTGCTTGCATTCACTATCTATACCCATCATAATTTTATACACCTCTATCAAAACTCCCCTCATTCTTTTACGGTCCAGGTATTAAAGTCCTAACCTGTCCAACCTTTCTCTGAAACTCAGTTTCTCAAGTCCCGGCAACATCCTTGTAAACTTTTTCTATACTCTTTCAACCTTATTAATATCCTTCCTGTAATTAGGTGACCAAAACTGCACACAATACTTTAAATTTGGCCTCACCAATGTCTTATAAACCTCACTATAACATTCCAACACTTATACTCAATACTTTGATTTATAAAGGCCAATGTACCAAAACACTCTTTACGATCCTATCTACCTGTGACGCCAGTTTTAGGGAATTATGTATCTGTATTCCCAGATCCTTCTGTTCTACTGCACTCTTCAGTGTATTACTATTTACATTGTATGTTCTACCTTGATTTGTCCTTCCAAAATGCAATACTCACACTTGTCTGCTTTAAATTCCATCTGCCATTTTTCAGCTCATTTTTCTAGGTGGTCCAAATCTCTCTGCAAGCTTTGAAAATCTTCCTCACTGTCCACTACACCTCCAATCTTTGTATCATCAGCAAATTTGCTGATCCAATTTATTGTCCAGATCATTGATATAGATGCCAAACAACAATGGATCCTGCACAGATCCCTGTGGCACACCACTAGTCAGAGGCCACCATTCAGAGAAGCAATCCTCCACTACCACTCTCTGGGCTTCTTCCATTGAGCCAATTCTAATCCAATTTATTACCTTTTCATGTGTACCCAGCGACTTAATCTTCCTAACTAACCTCCCAAGCAGGACCTTGTCAAAAGCCTTACTGAAGTCTATGTAGACAACATCCACTGCCTTCCCTTCATCCACTTTCCTAATAAACTCCTCAAAAAACTCTAATAGATGTGTTAAACATGACCTACCATGCACAAAGCCATGTTGATTCTCCCTAATAAGTCTCTGCCCATTCAAATATTTGTAGACCCTATCTCTTAGTACTCCTTCCAATAATTTACCTACTACTGACGTCAAACTTACTGGCCTATAGTTTCCCAAGATTACTTTTTGACTCTTTTTTAAACAACGGAACAACATGAGCTATCCTCCAATCATCCGGCATCTCACCCATGGATACCGACATTTTAAATATATCTGCCAGGGCCCCTGCAATTTCAACACTAGTCTCCTTCATGGTCTGAGGGAATGCTCTGTCTGGTCCTGGGGATTTATCTACTCTGATTTGTCTCAAGATAGCAAGCACCTCCCTCCTTTAATCTGTATAGGTTCCATGACCTTCCTCCTTGTTTGGTTTATTTCCATAGGTTTCATGCCAGTTTCCTTAGTAAATATGGATGCAAAAAACCCATTTAATATCTCCCCCATTTCTTTTGGTTCCATACATAGCCGACCAGTCTGATCTTCAAGAGGACCAATTTTATCCCTTACAATCCTTTTGCTCTTAATACACCTGTAGAAGCTCTTAGGATTATCCTTCACGTTGACTGGCAAAGCAACCTCATGTCTTCTTTTCGCCCTCCTGATTTCTTTCTTAAGTAGTTGCTTGCACTTTTATAGTCCTCAAGTAGCTTATTTGCTCCTTGTTGCCTATATATATCACACAGGCACTAAAGGGGGCAGACAATCAGTGCAGGAGTCCTCTTTGAGAGCCTGCAGTGCCTTCCTGGCCACAGACTTGGAGCCACGGCTGAAGTGATCGGGCTTCACAGCATTCTGCTGGCATTCGCCAGAGGCAGGGGGGTGGGGGGGATGCTCAGATGGATCTTTGGTTGGGGGGATGGAGGGGGGGGGAGGATAGATCTCCAGTTGGGGGTGGAAAAGGGGAGAAGATGGATCTCTGGCTGGAGGTGGAGAGGAGCGGGCTGAGATGGATCTTTGGTTGGGGGGGTGGAGGAGATAGGTTAGATCTCTAGTTGGAGGGGGAGGAGAGGGAGGTTGGATCTCTGGCTGGGAAGGGGAGGAAGATGGATCTTTGGTTGTGGGGGAGAGGGGGGAATGATATATCTCTGGTTGTGGGGAGAGGGGGTAGGATGGATCTCTGGTTGTGGGGGAGAGGGGGGAAGGATGGATCTCTGGCTGGAAGGGGAGAAGGCAGGGAGGATGGATCTCTAGTTGTGGGGGAGAGGGGGGAAGGATGGATGTCTGGCTGGAAGGGGAGGAGGACGTAAACCATTCCAGGCACGTAAACCATTCAATGTTTTAATTCCTATCCTTTAACAGTAAAAAGCATCTATTTTCTAAATATTGTTACACTTTAGAAAGTTAACAAGCTAATTTTCCTGCATAAACTACCATTACATTCATTTGATCTAAAATATTAAACTTCTGACGCTGTTTAAGTATATTCTAGATGTTCTTGGGACTAGAAATTTTTTCTAAAGAACTGTTGCTTCAGGATATATGCTACAAGTACTGGGTTTGTTATATATTTATTTTACAATATGTTGATGGGGAGAAGTCTCTGTGACAACAGGAATGAACAGACAATCAAAATGATAAGGATGTACTTTGTTCTGTGTGGTCAAAGGGTCTCAGAAATGCAAATTTTACTTTTCACTTGAGCCCTGCAAGTAGACACAATCAGTCCAAAATAACCCAAGCAGCTCACATTCATTACTGAAACAAAAGTAGACAGTTGAAATGGATGCAAATGTAATCTTTCGACAAAAGCTTTGAGTTTAATAGCATTATCAGATTGTTAGAACAATATTTTCTCGAACAAGAACAGGTATAATTATTGCCAACTCTTCCATGTGTCAGAGAGCTGCTTTCTCTGCTTCTCTTTCTTTTCCGCCTGGGCATGCTGCTTCAGATTTTTTTTCCTGACTGTGCATGCGCAATTCAGAGCTCTGATTGGTCCAGCAGCGCTAAGCCCCGCTCACTGCGCGGATTGGTCCGGAGCCAGCAAAAATCATTTGGGCACGCTGCAAAGAGGATTCTGGGCTCGGATCTGTATTATGCCCAGATCCGGCCCTTAGGCTCAAATGGACCCATAGATGGGTGACCACTAGAAGGGGCAGGCAGTCAGTGCAGGAACCCCTGTGGTTGTTCCCCCTCTCTAACAAGTATACTGTTTGGATACTGCTGATACTGATGGCCTATCAGGAGATAGCAGCAGCAGCCAGAACAGTGAAAAGTATCATTTCTTGCACACCATACAGGCAAAACATACCGTTCATCAAATAAATAGTGAAGAAGGAAAGGATAGGGTGCAAAATATAGTGTTGCAGTTACAGGCAGGTGAAGAGAAAGATCAGCTTAATATATGACCATTGTGTATAAAATCATGAGGGGCATAGATAGGATGAACACACATAGGCAGCGACTCTCCCATCCCACTCTGCTAGTTTTTTAGTGCAGTGGTTGGAAGAATCTCACGGCAGCTGATTCATGGGGTTTACGTGAGTGTTCATGTTCCACTTGGGTCTCCCAGCACCAAATTTCCAGTGGTGTCTGCTCCATACCGGAAATCAGTTCGAAGACGCACAGACCAGTTAAATGGTCATTTTAATATTATGCAAATATGATGAACAGGCCTTGGACTGAAGTCCACTAGCATCTCACATCCTGCTAGAATGTTTCACTCTATAGGAATTACACTACCTCTCCACTTTCAGGGAGTTAGCAGACTGACCTTGCTGGAGTAAAGGGGGGACCAATTGGGGCTCCACACGGGGTCAGGCAGCAGGGAGTGGTGTCCCCTGGACATTGGCATCCTGGCAGTGCCAGCCTGGGCCCTCTGGCAATGCCCAAGGTACAAAGAGCCAATTTCCACAGGGCACCTCAACACTGTCCACTGGGCAAGGGGCATTATCAAGAGGCGGGGCCTGGGGGGACCTGATGGGGCAGGGCTAGGGGGCAATCAGTGAGGATGGGGAGGGATCTAGCTGTCACTGTGCAGTCAGGATGGGTGGGAGAAAGAGAGAGCCAGCAATCAGATGGGATAGGAGTTGGGGGGTCAGTAAGGGGGTAGGCAGCCTGCTGGGGGGATCGGTGCTGCAAGAGGTGGGGGTCTGGACTGTGTGGGAGGGAGGGTGCGGCTGGAGATCGCAGTGGGCTGGTGGGTGGGTGGGCGGGTGGAGTTAGGCCCAAGCCTGGGAATGGTTGGGGAGCTAGCAATCATGCCATGGTGGGGGATGAGGTGGGAAATTCTTCTTTAAATTCCCACTGAGAAAAGCAGCATGAGTTACTCCAGCTTTCATTCAAATTTGACACTTTGGGATCTATTTTCCATTGCAATTCTGAGTGCTGGGTGGTTATGAAACTGGGAGTGTTTCAGATCCGATTTTTAGACCCGTTCTCAGGTGCCCCAATATGCACTCTGCCTCAGAAAAATATAAGCACCTAAAACCCAAAGCTCCAATCCTCACCTTCAATTGCACATGCTCAGAAAAGAAATGATAGAATGCTGCTCCCCTGCCACATCGCTCCCGGACCAGATATTGCCCCAATCCCATGACATCACTAACCCTCTTATCCCCTCACCCTCTCTGCCACTCGGATCGATCACAAGTCCCTCCCCTCCTTTCTCCCACTGATCTCAGGCAGAGTGATTTACCTTCTTCCCCTCTCTCTACTCTGGGCCTCCTGCACAAGGCTCCCCCCCAATATCCTGAGGACTCAGTTGACTGTCTGACACTCTCTGTCTCCCTGCGTACATGACCAGCCACCAATTTTCTGAGGGCAATATATGAAAGCTGCTGGATGCAGCAGAGGCTAGCCGGGACACCCTCTCCCCCACAGGAGGATGCAGAACCACGGGGGCTAATGGTAATGCAGTCTCTGAATTGGGAAGCAGTTCTGCAAAAAGGTCAACGACCTCATCTAGGCAGCAAGGGTGAATGCTTATCCCCATCTTGCACCTTCTCCCAAATCACCCCCAGATCCTCCCATCCCCAGCACCCTGCATGCTTTCAATTCCTGATTTCCAAGCACCTCCTTCCTAACCTCCCTGAAAAGTATCACTGTGCCTGCCCATTAAGAACCATCCTTTGATACTCTGCAGGAGACATGCCATATCTCTCATGGCTTCTTCTATCTCCACAGGAGAAGACTGATCATAATACCAGAAAGAGAAGGCAAAGACAGGGGATGGTGAGTCAGACTTCCAGATTCTCACTCCCTTTGAAGATTGGGTGCTGGAACCATCAAGGGAAGGGGAGATGCAGGCTGTCAGCAACAGCTGCCGTCAAGAAGTAAACACTGGTCAATCTTCCACTCAATCTGAGCAACTTCTCTGGACATGAGTTTTGAGTGCAAAGGACAAGATTTAAAGGAGAAGTATGAGGCATGTTTATTTGCACAGGGAGGTTAGTGAGTACCTGGAACCCACTGCTGAGGGAGGTCATGGAGGTGGATATGATAGTAACCTGTAAGAGGCATCTTTACACCTATGTGAATGGAGTCGGAATCTTTCTGTTCCCCAGAAAGATAGAGGGTTACAAATCAAAGGGCAAGTCTGGTCACTACAGGCTTGAAGAGCTGTAAGGCCTGTTCATGTGACATAATTTTGTTGGTGCTTTGTTCTATTTTCAATGGTGAAATGTGAATCACGTGTTTTGGATTCCAAATTCCTCTCTCTCCCTTGCACTTAACCTTGTGTCCTGTATTGCAGGGACAGAACTGGATGCATTGGAGCTACCTGGACTCTAGGTCCCTATGACAGCTCCTGCCCATCTTGGCTCAGACAGCTTGGAAGATAAGTCTGAAGGGAGCTCCAAGGGTGGCACCATTTTGGCATCAGCTTCCGCCTTGCAATTCACCATCCCAGATATTGACATGTTAGTGGTGAGGCTTCTGGGTCACTCTACGGTAAGCACGACACATTTGATAACATACATCGGGTGGAAAAGGAAATGTCCGGGGCCTCTGGCACGCGGGGGCTTACCGGAAGTGAGGCTTCAGCTGGTCCCAAGCTACATGCTGGGCCTCTGAGATCACTTCTCCCTCAGCTGTTGGAAATGTAGCAACAGAATCAAGGAATGCAGGTGGGACTGACGGCCACACTGGACCATCTGCAAAGCTATTGAAAGGAGTCCTAAAGCTATTGCCTGTCTGGTGTGGTTACCAGGCCAACACTGTAATGATAGCGTCTGCAGTGGAAAGCCTGGAGCAGGGAATCTTCACCATGAGTGGCAGGGTCTAAGCGATGACCGAGTCACAGCAGGCCACAGTGGAGTCCTAGAGAGCTGTGGTCGAGTCATAGTGGTCCACAGCTGAGGGACTGAACAGGCTTCTCGAGATTCTGAAGCCCATGTCTGAGAGGCTCGAGAGTTTGCAGGAGACTCAGTTGGGACACAACTGAGACACAGCAGGCTACAGCAGCAGCCCTTAACTCCTGATTTCCCTCTTCCTAACACCATAATAAAGAGAGTGTCATGGAAACGTCCAGACACCTGCAAGCTGGCCAGGGCCTTCAAAGTCCAGGCCTCCAGAGGACGCCTACCAAGTGCATCACAGGCAATGAGTGAGGTAGGCAGCTGGTCCCCTTCACCTCCGATGTACCTTCTGGGGAGAACTGAGACGTAGTGGTAGGCTGCATAAGGTTAGGAAATTGTATTTGCACTGAAAAGGCACGGTAAAGGCTACACTGGTTAGATAGATCTTTAAGCATCTTAACATTTTCCATTCACAAGGTTTTATGTTAGAACTTATTATTTAAACATCTTTATTGCAATCATTAAATACTTTTTCACCACCCACTTGTGAATAATTTATCTCAGATTTGTCTCATAGAACATAGAACATAGAACAATAGAGCACAAACAGGCCCTTCGGCCCACGAGTTGCGCCGATCACATCTATCAATCCACAGACCTATCTATAACCCCCTATCCTATTCTTTTCCATATACTCATCCAGAAGTCTCTTAAAAGACCCCAGTGAGTTTGCCTCAACAACCTCCGATGGCAGTCGGTTCCATTCACTCACCACCCTCTGAGTGAAAAACCTACCCCTGACATCTCCTTTGTATTTGCTTCTCTGCACATTAAATCTGTGTCCTCTCGTAGTGACCATTTCAGCTCGGAGAAATAGTCTCTGAGAGTCCACCCTATCTATTCCTCTCAACATTTTATAAACCTTTATCAGATAGGAATCCTCTTCCATTGATGATCGCATGTTAATGTCAGTTGGAGAGGCCCCTCAATGCTGTGTCACTGAAAAAAGGAAGCCATTGGTTCCCCAGAACCCATAAGCAATTTCCTCCACTTCCCCAACCATCCCAGGACCCTGTATGGGGGTTTCACTACACAGATGTAGGTCCAGGTGCCAGCGTGCATATGGAACTCAGGTAGGAATCAGACTAGTTTGCACCAGAGCATCATCATAATGGTGATTAGCGAGTTGTCATCACCCTCCTGCCTGCCAAAAAACTCACTAACATCGTGTAGCCAGGCCCACCACTCTGGTGTGACAATGTTGCAGGAGATAGGATGATGTTGGGAAGGGAGGATAGAACTTCAGAACTTGAGGGCACAGCCTCAAAATAATGGGGGCAGGGCGGTTTAGATTGGAGTTGAGGAGAAACCTCTTCACTTAAAGGTTTCCACAGGCAATTTGGTCCACCTTGTTGACCAACAAGGTGCATGCATTCGGCAGGTCGTGCGAGGACTGCTCTTGGATGTTGCTTCAGGAGTGGCCTAGTGCTTCAAGTCATTAGTGTATGCTTAAACTGGACCATCTGATGGGCAACATGACAGCTCAGAGACTATCGCTGTTGCTGTGCAGACACATAGATTTGGGCCTGTGTCTGCGGGAGTTTGCGTGTTCTCCCCGTGGTTGCGTGGGTGTTCTCCGGGTGCTGCGGTTTCCTCTCACATCCCAAAAATGTGCTGTTAGGCTGATTGGGTAACAAATTGTCCCTATATTGGTCCCTATATGGAAATCTTCCACAATAGGCATAGCCTAAAGTCATGGATATGTCATTAAGACGTTAGGACGGCGGCGCGGGCTCGTTGGGCCGAAAGGTCTGTTTCCCGTGCTGTGTTGCTCTTTGTTCTTTGTTCTTTGTTCTTAAAGGGTGGAGAATCTTTGGAATTCTCTGCCCGTTGAAGTGGTGGAGGCTACCTTGCTGAATATATTTAAGTCACAGGTAGATAGATCTCTGATAGACAGGGGATTAAGGGTTATGGGGAGAAAGCGAGGAAGTGGAACTGATACACTTCAGATCAGCCATGATCTCATTGAATGGCGGGGCAGGCTCGAGGGGCTAGATGGCCTGCTCCTATTTCTTATGTTCTTATGTAACAGATAAAGGCCCCTAGCAATTGATCAGGGTGATCAGGGTCTCCCTTACTGCCCTTGCGTGCCTCATTCGAGCCGCCAGCCCTCCAGTCCCTGAGTGGTGTTTATCGCTGGGCTCTTCCTCCTCCTCCTCCAGCTGGTCATCTCCCCATCACCCCCCCCCCCCCCCCCCACCCAGCCCACCCCCCTCCCAGCCTCGCTGGTCAGCCTCCACGTCCTCCTCCTCCTCCAATAGATCACTTCTCTGCTGTGCCACTTTGTATAAGGCACAGCACAGTACCACAATGAGGGAGATCAGGATGTTGTATTTTAGGGCTCCACCAGAGCAGTCCAAGCACCAGCATCAATCTTAAGGAGCCCAGTGCACCTCTCCACTATTGCAAGGGTGTTACATGTGCCTCGTTATAGCAGGTCTCCACCTCAGACATAGACATCCACACAGACATCATCAGCCATATCTGAAGTGGGTAGCATATATCACCCACAAGCCACTTCCACAGCCTGGGTTCCTCCTCAAATGCTTCTCAGAGCTCCTGACATTGAAGCTGTCATGCATGCTCCCTGGGTGTCTCATGCAGACATGCACAATATTCATACTGACATCACACACCAGTTGGACATTCAGGGAGAGGAACACCTTTCTGTTGATGAATCTTCGTGGATTCTATAGGGGGGCCTTCAGGGTGATGTGTGTGCAGTTGATGCCTCTCCCCCCCACATTAGGGATCCATACAAATAACAATCGTATACAGAATTTTCAGGGTCTCTGCTCCCTTCTTCTCCTGCGCTTTCCCTCTGGTGAATGGCAGCTACCTCCTGCCCCTGATGGTTGTCTCCCTCTACTCCTGCAAATAGTAAGGCCTTGGCTTCCTCTACCTGCAATTCTTCCTCTTGCTCTACCTCTTCAGCTCCAGCAGCAACCAAAAGAACAGCAAGATCAATTGGTTGCACTGCAAAAGCCATCTCCTCACTCTGAAGAGGTGGGTTGGGGGGTGGAATTGGAGATGGAGAGGAGCATATGTACAGGTTAGGGAGCATTGCTTTCCCTAGCCAGTAACAGTCACCGTCCATACGGCCCATCCCCCCACCCATTTGCTCCCCAGAATCACGGACCCCTCATTCCTCCAGCGACACACACCCTAGAATCAAAGACCCCTATTCCCCCAATCACATGCTTCCCACAATCACACCTCCCCCAATTCCCCCAGTCACATGCTCCCCAGAATCACAGACCTCATACCCCCAAGACACACGCTCTCCAAAATCACAGACACTCCCATTCCCCCAGCCACATGCTCCCCAGAATCACAGACCTCCCATTTCCCCACCCACATGCTCCTCAGAATCACAGACTACCCCAATTCCCCCAGCCACATGCTCTCTATAATCACAGCCATCCCCTGCAATTCCTCCAGCTACATGCTCCCCACAGTCACAGCTCCTTGAAAAGTTGAGAGGCTGCAGCAGTGTAATTTGAAAAGGCTTTGTACACATCCTTCAGCTGGCAGAGTACTGAGTGCACTAGGACCCAGCAGCATCCACAAGACCCAAAGTCAGTGCTGAGACCCTGGTCCATGTTGCAAATCAGTCATTAGATACCCTGCTGAGAAACAGCTTCCCACCACCCCCCAACACATTCACACCCGAGACAGAAAATGACCACAACAAAAGGACCCCCATAAGCAGTAGAGACCCGCTGGATGCTATGCACTTGTATGGATTTATTATCAAATCTGTATTTATTCTTCATTAAATCTGTATTATTAAACCTGTATTTATTAAAACAGTATTTATTATTAAATCTGTATTTTTTCTTTATTAAATCTGTATTTATTATTAAATGTATATTTGTCTACATTAAATCTGTTTATTATTAAATCTGTATTTATTATTAAATTTGTATTTATTATTCAATCTGTCTTTATTATTCAATCTGTGTTTACTCTTTATAAAATCTATTTATTATTAAATCTGTATTTACTCTTTATTAAATCTGTATTTATTATTAACTCTGTATTTACTCTTTAAATCTGTATTTATTCTTTATTAAATCTGTATTTATTCTTAACTAAATCTGTATCCATTATTAAATCTGTATTTATCTTTTCTTAAATCTGTATTTATTATTAAATGTGTATTTACTCTTCTTTAAATCTGTATTTGTTCTTTATTAAAACTATTTATTCCTAAATGTACTTACTCTATGAAATCTGTAGTTATTATTAAATGTGTATTTATTCTGTATTAAATCTGTATTTATTCTTAAATTTGTATCTATTCTTTATTATATCAGTATATATTGTATATATCTGTATATATTCATTATTAAATCTGTATTTATTCTTTATTAAATCTGTAGTTGTTCTTAAATCTGTATTTATTCTTTTTTAAATCTGTAATTATTATTAAATCTGATTTATTCTTAAATCTGTATTTATTATTAAATCTGTATCTATTCTTTATTAAATCTGTGTTTACAATTAAATGTATTTACTCTTTATTAAATTTGTAGTTATTATTAACTCCCTATTTACTCTGTATTAAATCTGTGTTTATTATTAAATTATTATTAAATCTGTATTTATTCTTAAATCTATATATATTCTTTGTTAAATCAGCATGTATTATATATATCTGTATTTATTATTAAATCAGTATTTACTAAATCTGTATATATTATTAAATCTATCTTTATTCATTATTAAGTCTATTTATTATTGAATTTGTATCTATTCTTCATTAAACCTGTATTTATTAAATCTGTATTTATTCTTTATTAAATCTATATTTATTATTAAATCTATATGTATTCTTTATTAAGTTTGTATTATTAAATTTGTATCTATTTTTAAATGTGTATTTTTATTAAATCAGCATTTATTATTAAATCAGTAGTTATTATTAAATTTGTATTTACTCTTTACTAAATCTGTATTTACTCTTATTAAACCGGCATTTATTATTAAATCTGTATTTATTAAATCAGTATTTATTATTAAACCTGTATTACTGTTCATTACATCTGTATGTATCATTAAATTTGTATTTACTCTTTATTAAATTTGTATTTATTATTAAATAAGTATTTATTGTTTAATCTGTATTTATTCATTATTAAATCTTTGTTATTTAAGCTGTATTTATTAAAACAGGATTTATTATTAAATCTGTATTTACTCTTCACTAAATCAGTATTTATTATTAAACCTGTATTTACTTTTTATTAAATCTGTATTAATTGTTAAATCAATATTTATTATTTAAATCTGTATTTCCTCTTTATTAAATCTGTATTCATTATTAAATCTGTCTTTATTATTAAATCTCTGACTACACGGCGTGGAGGGGGCAGAGTTGTGTATGTGGGAGGGGGCTCTGTGTGTGTCTTGGGTATGTGTAGGGGGGGTGGGGATGTATGTGGGACAGTAGTGTGGGGGGTGGGGATGTGTGTGTATGTGAGGGTATGTGAATGGGGGGGAGTGTGGGGGGTCTGTGTATGAGTGTGGGGGGTGCGGATGTGTGTGTGGGGGGGGTGGAGATGTGTGGGGGGATATGTGACTGGGGGTGGGGATGTGTGTGTGTGTGTATGTCGGGGTATGTGAATGGGGGGATGTTGGGGGGGGGGGGTGGGGGTAGTGTGGGGGGGGGGGATGTGTGTGTGGGTATGTCGGGTATGTGAAGGGGGGATGTGTGGGGGGGTGGGGTAGTGTGGGGGTGGGGATGTGTGTGTGGTATGTCGGGTATGGAAGGGGGGATGTGTGGGGGGGTGGGGGTAGTGTGGGGGGTGGGGATGTGTGTGTGGGTATGTCGGGGTATGTGAATGGGGGTAGTGTGGGGGGTGGGGATGTGTGTGTGGGTATGTCGGGGTATGTGAATGGGGGGATGTGTAGGGGGGTGGGGGTAGTGTGGGGGGTGGGATGTGGTGTGGTATGTCGGGGTATGGAAATGGGGGGATGTGTGGGGGGTGGGGATGTGTGTGTGGGTATGTCGGGGTAGTGAATGGGGGATGTGTGGGGGGGGTGGGGGTAGGTGGGGGGTGGGGATGTGTGTGTGGGTATGTCGGGGTATGTGAATGGGGGGATGTGTGGGGGGTGGGGATGTGTGAGTCGGTATGTGAAGGTGGTGGTGATACAAAGTCACCACCACCTTTCACACAGTCTGTTTCCCTCCTCCGCTTGTGGACAGCAGTGTGAGTGTTCCCGTATTTGCGCGCGCCCAGAAGCGCGCTCCCGGCCTGGTTTTGCGCGTCCCCGGCCCGGGGGTGGGGGCGGAGCTGCGGCGTCACTCCGTTGGCGCGCTGCGGCCTGTGATGGCGGCGAGGCCGCGGCTCCTGGTGCCGGTTTGTCTGCTGGGACTGAGCTTCAATGTGGGGCTCGCCTGGGATCGGGATCAGAGGCAGTGAGAGCTGCATGGAGGTCGCAGGAGAGTTTCTCATTTGTCTCGTACTCAGGTAGGCCCATGGTCGGCCCGCCGATCGCGCATAGCGAGCTCCGGGCCGGTCAGATCCGGGCCAGAGGCCCTCTCCTCCCTGGCGCTTCCGGAGCCACTTGGCGGCTAAAACCATAAGGCATCGGCGGGGACGACGACTCGGGGCCGGGAACAGGAACGGGGACTCGGGGCCGGAGATGGGGATGCGGCAGGGGACCGCGCGGCAGGAAGTTGCGCTGCGGCCATTTGCCGCATTTCTGAAGCGGGATTTTTGCTGAGCGGAAAGTAGGTGTGTGTGTGTGTGTATGGGGTGGGGGAGAGAGAGAGAGAGTGTGTGTGTGTGGGGGGGAGGAAAGAGAGGTGTGTGTTGTGGGGGGGGGATAGAGAAAGTGTTTTGTGTGTGGGGGCGGAGGAGAGAAAGGGGTGTGTGTGCAGGGTGTGGGGGAGCGGAGGGAGGAGGGTGGGTGTGGGGGGAGCAGAGGAAGGGGGGTGGGCGTGGGGGAGAGGGGTGGGTGTGGGGGGAGAGGAGAGAGGTGTGTGTGGGGGGGGGAGAGGGGTGTGCGGGGGGAGAGAGGTGTGCTGGGGGGCGTGGGGTGTGCGGGGGGGAGAGGTGTGCGTGGGTGTGTGCGGTGGGGGAGGTGTGCGTGGGGTGTGCGGGGGGAGGGGGTGCGGTGGGGGGAGAGGTGTGCGTGGGGTGTGCGGTGGGGGAGAGGTGTGCGTGGGGTGTGCGGTGGGGGAGAGGTGTGTGCGTGGGGTGTGGGGGGGGGGAAGAAGTGTGCGTGGGGTGTTCAGAGGTGGAGAGGTGTGCAGGGTGGGGGGGAGAGGCGTGCGGGGGAGAAGTGTGCGTGGGTTTGTGGGGGAGGGTGTGCGTGGGGTGTGCGGGTGGGGAGAGGTGTGCTGGGGTGGAGAGGTGTGGGGGGGGCAGAGGTGTGCGTGGGGTGTGCGGGGGGGGGAGAGGTGTGTGCGGGGGAGAGGTGTGCGGGGGAGAGGGGTGGGGGGGGGGAAGAAGTGTGCGTGGGGTGTGCAGAGGTGGAGAGGTGTGCGGGGGGAGAGGTGTGCATGGGGGTGCGGGGGAGAGGTGTGCGGGTGGGGGAGAGTGTGCGTGTGGGGTGCGGGGGGAGAGAGGCGTGTGCGCGGGGGCGGGGAGCGAGGCATGTGCGCGCGGGGGGTGGGGGGGAAGAGGCGTGTGCGTGCGGGGGGTGGGGGGGGAAGAGGCGTGTGCGCGCGGGGGGTGGGGGGAAGAGGCGTGTGCGCGCGGGGAGTGGGGGGAGAGGCGTCTGCGTGCGGGGGTGGGGAGGAATGTGTGCGCGCGGTGGGGTGGTGGGATGTGCACGCGGGGGTGGTGTGTGTGTGGGGAAGGGTGTGGTGTGTGTGTGGGGAAGGGTGTGGTGGGTATGTGTGATAGAGGGGTGAGGGTGGGTGTGCACGCATGCATGGTGTGTGTGGGGAATGTGTGCGCGCGTGTGGGGGATGAGGTGTAGGGAGATGGGGGTGTGCGTGTGCAGGGGGTGAGGTGTGTGTGTGCTCGTGTGTGTGGAGGAAGGTGTGCGCACCCATGTGTCTACCCGTGTTGGGACTGAGCGCTTGGAGGGGAGTGTGTATGTGTGTGTGGGGGGTACACGTGCAGATTGGGAGTGCACACATGTGGCTGATGTGAGAGAGACACACCTGCCTGTGTGTGGGGAGTGTGCATGTGTGTGTAGGAGAGCGGTGGGTATGTGGGTAAAGAGGGGGGTATGCTGCACAAACTGACCCGACTCGGGGCTTATTTGTTGTTGGGGCAGTAAGCTGTCTCTGATTTAGGCGACGACAGTGTTTCATTCTGGAAATTAGTAAAACAACTACAGCGTGATCAATGTTTGAAAAATACTTCCTATAATCCAGCAAGCGAAAATAAATATTTTCCTGTGTGCCCATGAATTAGGAAAAACATATCGACATTATTTGTGACCCTTTATGTTTTACGAACTGCATTAATTGGAAGCAGTATATTTGACTTTGGGATGAGTTGAGATTGATAAAGAACATTGCTGTGAAATGCAATCTGGCTAACTTGGGCCAAAAACCTGGAAGTATAATGAACTGTGAGGAGAATGTTGATAAACTCAAAAAAAACGCAGCATTGAGTCTGCTCTGCCATTCAATCATGGCTGATATGTTTCTCTTCCCCATTCTTCTGCCTTCTGGGTGTGTGAGAGGATGCTTGTGTGTGTGTGGTGGTGGTAGGGATATGTGTGAACATACCTTCGTTCATGTCATGTCGTTGGGAAACCTGGAAATATAACTTCTGGTTCACTAATACAAATCATTGATATATATTGATGGCTATCTGGAGCCAAACACCAATCCCTTCATGGAACCACTAGTCACCATCTGTACTTTGAAAAAGATTCATTTATTGCTACTGTTTCCTGTCAGGTGATCAATTCTCTTCCATGTGGCTTATTTTGCTAACCTCTTTTCTCATGTAGGATTTTGTCAAAATCCAAATTTGTGAAAATCCAAATACATCACATCCATTTGTTCACACTGTTCTACTACTTATGTTGAATAGAATTGATGGGTTTGGCAAACCTGATTTTTCTTTCATTAATCCATGTTGACTTTGTCTCATTCTGTTTTGATATTTTCTAAGTTTCCTGTTATCATATCCAATGCACTCTAGCATTTGCCCTTTACTGGTGTTAGGCTAATCAGATTGTAATTCCCTGTTTTCTTCCTCTAATAAATAGTGTGGTTACATATGGAGATAGGACTGTCCAATCTGCTGGGATTGTTCTAGAATCTATAGAATTTTGGAAGGTGACAACCAATGTGTCCAATATTTCCATAGCCACCTCCATTAGTACTATTTTTCAGTAATGCTAATTGCTTTAAATTCCTCAAGTTCACTATATTCTTGGCTCCCTAGCATTTTGCCTTCCTCTGTGAAGACAGAACAAAACTGATTTTTAATTGCTTTGCAATTTCCTTGTTCTTGATAATAAGTTCTCCCATCCTGGGCTGTAAGGGTTTGTCTTCACCACTTTCTTTTTACATATAGAAGCTTTTACGGTCTGCTTCATGTTCCCTATAAGTTTACTCTCACTCTTAATGTATTTGTAAAAACTCTGAGTGCTTTCCTTGATGTTCCACAGTCTTTTTCTTGTTTTTGTAACTCTAATTGTTTACTTTATAATTTTTCCTTTTCATTCCCAGTTCATGGGACCTACTGTTTTTTTACCTTTGTAAAGGCCATTTTGATTTCATATTATCTCAATTCCCTTGTTGATTGTGGCTATTTAATTGCATATAGCGCTCTTGCCCTTTGTCAATACTTACAAGTCCTGTAACAGTTTTTTGAGCACCACTCGCAAACAGCATTTTTAAACACCACCTGCAGTTCATCTGTAATTTTATTTGTTAATGGTAAAACCCAGTCTGTTTTTGGTCAATTCCTGCCTCAGTTTTGCCAAAACATAAAACTTGGTTCTTGGCTCCTCCCTCTTATTGTCAAACTTAATATTGAATTCAGTCATGTTATGCTCACTTTGAGCTCAGTGTTCTCTTACTGTTATGTTAATTGACTAATCCAGGCTCATTGCTCATCATTAAATCTGAGATGGATTGTTTTATGTTGGCCTTGACTACGTTCAAAAACTTGTTGCCTTTATAACTTGAGCCGTTTACTAATTTATGTGAAAATGAGTCTCTTTCATTATTATTTCTTTGCAACACGTTTCTCTGATGTACATTTATCTATCCCACCAATTCTTCAATGCTGTTTGATAGTCTATAAATAACTTCAACAAAAGATTTGCATCCTTCTACTCAGCATCATAAAACCTGCTCAACTTTACTAATACTTTATTTTTAATTTGTTCAGTAAGTACCAAAATTGTGATCATCTCTCTTAATAGTTTTATGGAATTGATAATTCCTTACCATTAGTAAAATGCTTTTGTCTTTTAAAACTAGTCTTCAAAGATGCTAACTTAAAGTGTGCACTCTTACAGCATTTTCTAAATTGTCATCCTTGAATAATGATTGGTACTTTCATCTCTACCTACTGAAAATCCCTTTCAATATATGAAACACTTTATCTTGTCTCTTGCACAACTTCCACTGAGGGAATTAAAATTATATTTCTTCAATATCTTTGCAATTTCTTGCGAGTCTAATCAAATCATTGCCACTTTCTTCCCTTGCTTTTATGCTTCCTACTTCATCTGTCATAATTGTGGCATTGTCATTTACCTCTGGTCTTAAATGTCCTTCATCACAATAATTACTATAGAGGAATTGGGCTTTCTGTTGAATACTAATGACTTAAGAAATGCTTCTATTGTCCCTCTTATATAGAAAATGAGAGAGCTGAGATTGAAAACTCTGGAATAGTAGGTGTGGCATGCGAGTTTGAGGGATGCAGAACTCATTGTTTGATCATCAGTGTTGATCTTGCAAACTAAGAATCATCATGAATGAAATTGCCCCCTCTCTTAATCCTTCATTAATTCTGATTCTTATTTTAAGTTGTCTCACCAACCTAGAATAACTATGCTATTAAATTCCTATCTTTCAGCATGACGAAGGGGGCCAAATTAATTTATTCCATTGTTGTTGATATTGAGCTTCCCTGGCTATTTCAGTTACCTTTGTTCTTTTGTGTCAAGTCACTCTTGATTATCCTCCCTGTGCTTCCTTTGCTTTTTGTTTCATGTACCTTTGTGTGGGCCATGAACGATACTCTACTTGCCTCTTCTCCATTCTGGAAGTGTGCCCACTATTGTGGTCACTTTGCTTAAATTTTCTTACTTGCCCAAGGGATATCCTCAATCTTGATTCTTTGTTACCTGAATGGTCCCAGTTTTTGTCTCAACGGACTTGGCAGTACTGTTAGTATTTCTGCTCACATACCTATTAACGTTCCAACACTCAGATCATGTAATAATATAGAAATAATTATTACTTCATATCTCATCTTCATATTGCAAAAGTATTTTGAGCCTTTCCGCAGCTTACTTAAAATTGTTGTAAAATCAATAGAATTAAGACTGATCCCAATGAATGGATCTTCCATTAGAAATGATTCCTTCATGGATCCATATTTTGCAGATGATGTTGCCCAATTGGCAAAAATATTTATGGAGGTAGCATGTGCTTGGACTTCCGCATCATCTTGTAGTCAATGATCCAGCTAATCAGTGGCTTTCTCTCATTGGCTCAAATTGCCAATGAAGCTGAAATATTTGGGATCAGTCCATGTAGAAGTAGTTCTGAAATACAGTACAGAATTGTAATAGTAAACCTGGACAGCAATGTGTTATGTCATTATTTGGTTGCAACAAAACTTCCATGTATACAATATTTACATTACACTTATTCTCCTGAATGCATCAGAATTGAGGTAAATTGTGTTGATATATTTACACAAATATACAGACAGCAGTGGGAAGTTGTGCGTGGAGCCTGAAGAGATTGGTGAGGCACTGAATAAATATTTCTCTTCGGTATTCACGCAGAGTGCTGGAAATGTAGCTATGGAGAACACTGAGGTACAGGGTTGCAAATTGGGAAGTATTGTAGTAGATAGGGAGGATGTGCTAGAAATTCTCGAGGGTTTGAAGTTGGATAAGTCCCCTGGGCCGGACGGGATTTACCCTAGGATTCTCTGGGAGGCAAGAGAGGAGATTGCAGAGCCTCTGGCTCTGATCTTCAGGTCCTCGTTGGTTACGGGTGTGGTTCCGGAGGACTGGAGGATAGCGAATGTGGTCCCATTGTTCAAGAAGGGGAAGAGAGACCTTCCAGGGAATTATAGGCCAGTGAGTCTTACTTCTGTTGTGGGCAAGGTATTGGAGAGAATTATTAGGGATAGGATTTATAGTTATTTAGAGAGAAATGAATTGATTGGGGATAGTCAGCATGGTTTTGTGAAGGGTAGGTCGTGCCTTACTAACCTTATTGAGTTTTTTGAAAAAGTGACCAAAGAGGTGGATGGGGGTAAGGCGGTTGATGTGGTATATATGGACTTTAGTAAGGCGTTTGATAAGGTGGCCCATGGAAGACTTCTGCAGAAAATGCAGATGTATGGGATAGAGGGTGATTTAGCTAATTGGGTTAGGAATTGGCTAGCAGATAGAAGACAGAGGGTGGTGGTTGATGGGAGATATTCATCGTGGAGTTCGGTGACAAGTGGTGTACCTCAGGGGTCTGTTTTGGGGCCCCTGCTGTTTGTAATTTTTATAAATGATCTGGATGAGGGTATTGAAGGATGGATTAGTAAATTTGCAGATGACACTAAAGTCGGTGGAGTGGTAGATAGTGAAGAGGGGTGTTATAGTTTGCAGAGGGACTTGGACAAGTTGCAGAGCTGGGCCGAGAGGTGGCAAATGGAGTTTAATGTGGAAAAGTGTGAGGTAATGCACTTTGGCAGGAACAATAAATGTGTAGAGTATAGGGCTAATGGTAGGGCTCTTAATAGTGTTGAGGAACAGAAGGATCTTGGTGTATGTGTCAATAGATCCCTGAAAGTAGGCAGTCAAGTGGATAAAGTTGTTAAGAAGGCATATGGAGTCTTAGCTTTTATTGGTAGGGGGATTGAATTTAGGAGCCGCAGCATCATGTTGCAACTGTACAAAACTCTAGTGCGGCCGCACTTGGAGTATTGTGTGCAGTTCTGGTCCCCACATTATAAGAAAGATGTGGAGGCATTGGAGAGGGTACAGAGGAGGTTTACCAGGATGTTGCCTGGTATGGAGGGCAGGTCCTATGAAGAGAGGTTGAAGGATTTGAGGTTGTTTTCGTTAGAAAGGAGGCGGCTAAGAGGGGATCTTATTGAAGCATATAAGATGATTAGAGGTTTAGATAGGGTGGACAGTGATAGCCTTTTTCCTAGGATGGAGAAAGCTAGCACGAGGGGACACAGCTTTAAATTAAGGGGTATGAGTTATAGGACGGATATCAGAGGTAGGTTCTTTACTCAAAGAGTGATTAGGGAGTGGAATGCCCTGCCTGCAGCTGTTGTAGATGCGCCAAGTTTGGTGGCGTTTAAGAGGTTAATTGATAAGTATATGGAAGAGAAGGGAATGGTTTAGTTTGGAGGGGCATTGCTTTTTATTTTGGTCGGCACAACATCGAAGGCCGAAGGGCCTGTTCTGTGCTGTAATGTTCTATGTTCTATGTTCTATGTTCTATAAGGGAAAACTAAAAAGGCAAAAGGAAAAGAAGAATAAACAGAAGAGAAATGAAGAGAAATAGGAAGAGGCTGATGTGGGACATAAATGCTGGCACAGACTGTCATATTTCAAATATGCACTCATTTTCAAACCCATCAAAGAAAAATTGGCACTGGGCGAATGGTATCTTCATATCTATTGTTTTTGGAGTTGTGGTTTCGTCCCATCATCTGGTCAGACAGGTGATTCATCATTGTGTCTCAATTCTACAACATTTCACTGTTTGGGCATGTGACTAGGCTCAATTGATTCCTTGATCTTCCTAGGGCAGATGATATATAATATGGGAAAATATACATGTCTAATTTGGCAAAAAGAATGGCAATGCAAGGGAGGCAGTGGTGTAGTGCTAATAATGTAGAGACCAGGGTAGTATACCACTTCAGAAAGTAAAATTTGAATTCAATAAAATTCTGGACTTAAAAGTCTAACAACCATGAAATTGTTGTCATTAAAAACGCAGCTAGTTCATTAAATGCCCTTTCGTGCTTATCTGGTCTGGCCTATGTGTGACTGTAGATCATGATGCTGGCGTTGGACTGGGGTAAACACAGTAAGAAGTCTGACAACGCTAGATTTAAATCCAACTGATTTATTTGATAGTAAACTC
Organism: Sphyrna mokarran; assembly: GCA_024679065.1. Taxonomy (NCBI): domain Eukaryota; kingdom Metazoa; phylum Chordata; class Chondrichthyes; order Carcharhiniformes; family Carcharhinidae; genus Sphyrna; species Sphyrna mokarran. The sequence continues at coordinate 82,075,172 of JAGIQG010000007.1, read as the reverse complement.
ACAAGCTTTTGACCCTCTGGTCTTCATCAACGACCAGATGGTCAAAAGCTTGTGAGTTTACTATCAAATAAATCGGTTGGATTTAAACCTGGTGTTGTCAGACTTCTTACTGTGACTGCAGATCCACAGCAATGTGGTTGATTCTTGTATGTAGCACGATTCTTGTATGTAATACTGTTGCCTTTCAGCGCCAGGATTCTGGGTTCAATTCTGGCCTCGGGTCACTGTCTGTGAGGAGTTTGCACATTCACCTTATGTCTGTCTGGATTTATTCCGGGTGCTTCAGCTTTCTTTCTTTGCCCAAAGAAGTGCAGGTTTGGTGGATTGACCAGGCTAAATTTCGCCTTAGTGTCAGGGGACTAGCTAGGGTAAATGCATGGAGTATTGGGATAGAGCCTGGATGGGATTGTGGTCGATGCAGGCTGAATGGCTGCCTCCTGCACAGTAAGATCACATCTAAAGTACAGTTTTGTACTCAGTATTAAAAAATTCATTGTGTTTGAAGTGGTTCAGAGAAGGTTCACTTGACTCACCCCGGGATGAAGAACTTATCTTATGAAGAAAGATTAAATAAGTTGAAAGGGCCTAGATCCATTGGAGCTCAGAAGAATGAGAGGTGACCTTGTTGAAACATAGATGACCAAATAAGGTTGATACTGGAGGGGTATTTTTTGTAATGAGTCTAAAATGAGGGGACACAATTTAAAAAAGAGGTATTTTAAAACAGATAAGATTTTTTCCTCAGAGGGTACCTGTGGAATTCTTCTGCCTGTAGAATAGTGGAAGCTGGGTCATTGTGTAGGACCCATCCCCACCCCCCCACTTCTTGCTTTCAGACAACCGCACAACCTTAAACAGATCATTGTTTGCAGCAAACTACCCAACCTTCAGGAGAACAGTGACCACAATACCACACAACCCTGCCACAGCAACCTCTGCAAGACATGCCAGATCATAGACATGGACGACATAATCAACCGTGAGGATACCATTCACCAGGTACACGGTACATACTCTTGCAACTCGGCCAACGTTGTCTACCTAATACGTTGCAAGAAAGGATGTCCGAAGCATGGTACATTGGGGAGACCATGCAGACACTACGACAGCGGATGAATGAGCATCGCTCAACAATCACCATGCAAAACAGTTCCCTTCCTGTGGGCGAACACTTCAGCAGTCATGGGCATTCGGCCTCCGACCTGCGGGTAAATGTTCTTAAAGGGGGCCTTCGTGACACACGACAGCGCAGAGTTGCTGAGCAGAGACTGATAGCCAAGTTCCGCACACATGAGGACGGTCTTAACAGGGATCTTGGCTTCATATCACACTATCTGTAACCCCCGTAACTTGCCTGGATTAGCAAAAAACTTCACTTACTGTGCTGTCTGGAGAAAATACACAATTCTCTAACCAATGCTCAGGATTCCCTTCACACACATTGTTAGCCACTTTAACACTCGAATAGCAGGTTAGATGTAAGGATTCGCATTCTAATCAGCAATCTGTAACTGTCTGTGTGGATATGAGTGCCTCTGCAGATCAGAACACTGCATTTGCCTGACGAAGGCACAACATAGTGTCGAAAGCTCGCGGATTTACTATCAAATAAATTGGTAGGATTTAAAATTGGTGTTGCAAAACTTTACTGAGTTTACTCCAGTCCAACGCCGGCATCTCTACATCATTGTGTAGGATTCAAGGTTGAGTTAAATTTTTGGTTGACAGGGGTGACTGTGTGGAGTTTGCATATTCTCCCTGTGTTTGTGTGGGTTTCCTCTGGCTGCTTCAGCTTCCTCCCACTGCCCAAAGATGTGCAGGTTAGGTGGATTGACCATGCTAAATTTCCTCTTCGTGTCAGGGGATTAGCTGGGATAAGTGCATGAAGTTACGGGGTTAGAGCCTGGGAGGGATTGTGATCGATGTAGGTTTGTTGGGAGTTTGACAAGAAAGTGGAGTTGAGACCACAATCAGATCAGCCACTTTGTTTTAGAATGATGGAGCAGGCTTGAAGGACCGGATGGCCTACTCCTAAGTCCTGTGTTCCTAAAAAAAAACCTGTTTTTGGCAGTTCGTACTATATTTACCACGTTTCCAGATCTTGTATTCTTGGAAGTTTGTTCATGTAAAACATGAATAATTTTATTGTATTTATAATCATAATAGCTATGATCATAGAGATGTAGAGATTTATATGTGATGGTAATGCTGTTTGAAAATTTCAGTATGTCAAGATATTCCTGACTTGGCTCAATGGTAGCATGGATTCCAAGTTTCCTATGTATAATTTGCATAACGTATGAACTTTAGATTTGTTTGACGATTAGCTAACAAATGTTTCATTCTAAAAAGACAGCTAATGAAGGATAATAGTCAATCTTTATTCTGTTATACTTCAGAATTAAATGTTATAAGCATACATTTGCTGATTTTACACATTTGTAAAAGCAATCACACCATTTGTTTTTACAAATGTCTTTATATGTGCTGAGGGGAAACCTTAAATAATGCCTACTTTCTGTACATAGTATACAAAGATATGTACTGAATTCTGTATTTCAATCTCTAATCTCTTATTTCTTTTTTTTCTAGGCAGTGATACTGTCTAACACCAGGATCACTAGTGTGCCCACAAAATCTATGCTACCTCAAAGTTAGTCATGTACTGTGACACGATTTGTCTCAACGGAAAATGCTGCAACTTGGCTCAAAAGTCATTTGGAGTACAAAATTTGATATGATTGTATGAAATGACCCAGGGCTTTTTCAAAGTGGAATATTCTGCTGCCAGAAGTCTATTAGGATTGTTTTACAACTTTCAACAGTAGTATGTAAATCAGTGCATATTACTTACTTTAACAAAAATAAATTTTCATCAGATCTTTCATCAAACTGGGTGAAACTTTTCATTGATGGAATGCAATCATGTCCAGTAAAGAAGAGAAGCAGATCAATACTGAATACGCTGTATCTTTGTTGGAGCAGCTTAAATGTTTCTATGACCAACAGCTGTTGACTGACATAGTTTTAATTGCAGAGAGCACTGAATTCCCGTGTCACAAGACAGTTCTTGCTACATGTAGCTCCTATTTCAGGTAATTAGTATTCTATGTATTTTCTTACCTATTAATTATCTGCTGTTAAGATAATTTTGAAATCTGTAAGTTTTATTTTTAAGTATCTTCTGCTCCTGCTTTAAAGGTCAGCGCGGTGGCACAGTGGTTAGGAAGCCTGTTCAAGTCAGGCTTGGATCACTGTCTATGTGGAGTTTGCACGTTTTTCCAAAGTCTGCATGGGTTTCCTCTGGGTCCTCCGGTTTCCTCCTGGGGTCCAAAAACTGCAGCTTAAGTGGATTACCCATGCTAAATTGCCCCTTTGTGTCAGGGGGACTAGCTGAGATAAATGGGATAGGGCCTGGATGGGAATGTGGTTGGTGCAGACATGATGGGCCAAATGGCCTCCTGCAATGTAAGATTCTGTGATTTTATGAACTGCATAGTGATCTTTGGTTTTTGAATAACTTGAGACCTGTAGATACTCATTGGACAGAAATTGTGTATTAGCTTAAATTGCTATAAGCTGTCAATTGGTTTTATTCAAAACATGAATAGAAAGGCTACTTGATTTTAGGTTTTCAAACTAAATTTGTATTGGACCTATGGTGGTGGTCCATATATGCAAACCTTCGATTGTGGAAACCAGAATTAACATGAGATAGATCCATGTAAATTTAAAGTACCGCAAGGTAGTCATTTTTTGAAAATAATAAACATTGAAAGTGACATTTTAAAACTGTCTTGCTTGGCCATGAAATTCAGGACTGCAGGAACTTCAGTCCTTTGAACCTCAAACTGAAATTACTTTGGAAAACAAATAGGCCATTTTAGCTGCCTTCTATCTCCTCTTCCCCACAATCTCTGGAACATGAGATCAAAATGCTATTCTCTTTGAGTTTGCTGTCATGTGTAGCATACAAGTTTTTTCCCTTTGATTCTTTATAAAGCAGCATTCTGGAAGTTTCAAAAACTCAGCTGCTTTTCTGGAGCAGCTGTTAGCATATCCAAGAAAACGGTTGCAAACATTTTAGTAACATAAAATTAGACTTCAATATATTAATATATTGAAGATAATCAGATATTTAGAACAACATTTGCAAAGTTAATTTTGATGTGATCCTCTGGCTATGAACTCATTTTTGCATTTTATTTATTTCTGCATAATTTATTTAAAAAGGCGAATATTAGTATTGTCATTTGTGATAGACAATCTGTGTGAAATGAATCTATGTTTACTTTCAGCTCACACAGTTTGCTATGTATCCATATATTCTGTGATGTGACTATGCAAGCTGACATCCTAAGATGCATGTTCTAGCAATCCAATGGAAGTTAGGTTGTTCGGATTTGGAGGGTGCAATTAACGAAGTTGAATTTTACTTGATTGCCTTGTCAGTTCACTGCACTGAAAGGTTTCTTTTATCTTTTATGTGTGCTTTGCTTATCTTACCTTTATTAGGGAAAGGAACAAAATGTTATTTTGCTGAATCTACCATAGGTCACCAATGTACAATCAATAAATACCTATTGTACATCAGGCAGTAAAGAAGACAAATAGTATACTGGTCTTCATAGCGAGAGGATTTGAATATAGGGATAGGGATGTTTTATTGCAAATGTATAGCGTATTGGTAAGGCTACACCAACTGGACTATTGTGTGAAGTTTTGGTGTCCTTATCTGAGGTTGTAACTGCAAAAGAGGGAATACAGTGAAGATTTAGCAAGCTGAATCCTGGAATGGTCTGTCATATGACGGGAGATTAAGTTAGTTAGGATTATATTCACTGAAGTTTAGAAGACTGAAGGGATCTCATTGAAATTTGTAAAATTTTAACAGGGTTAGACAGGTAGATTCAAAAAGAATGTTGCCAATGGTTGGGGAAGTCCAGATCTAGGGGCCATAGTTTAAGGATAAGGAGTAACCTTTTAGAACTGAGGTTAGAAATTTCTTCATCCAGAGAGTGCTAATATGTGGAATTGACTATCACTGAATGTAGTTGAGACCAAAATGATTTCTGATTTGAAGAAGAAATTAGATTTAGCTCTTGGAACTAAAGGGGTTTGGGAAGAATGGGTTGAGGGGGCAGGGTTGGAAATTGAGATATTGAATTTAGTGATCAGCCATGAGCAAGATGAATGGCGGAGCAGGCTCAAATAGCCTACTCCTTCTGGTTTCTATGTTTCCAACGCACAAGAAGCATCACAATTGATACTGCACTCAGAAGTTTATTGAATCGTGTTTTTATGCTCTTGTGGTTAAAGCAATCCTAGTTTCTGGTTTTTTGATCTTGGCTTATTGTTAGAACTTTCACCATTTGAGTTAGATGGTTGGAGACTTATTTCAAGATCAAATGCTTCGGTGTTGCACAGTGTTGTTCAACTGAGATGTCAAATTGACTCTATAGCTTGCCATAAAAGATCCAGGAGACCAACCCTGGTTCATTGAAATGTGCAGGAGGGCATGATAGGAGCAGCACGAGGCATACTTACGAACTTGAGGTGGCAACCTGGTGAAGCTACAACACAGGACTACTTGTGAGCCAGACAGCATAAGCAGCAAGTGATTCCACAATCAACAAGCTCAGGAGTCCTGCCACATCCAGTTACAAACAGTGGTGGACAGTTAAACAGCTCACAGGAGGAAAAGGCTCTGCAGATATCCCCATCCTCAATGATGGGGAAGCTCAGCACATCAGTGCAAAAGACAAACATTTGCAACAGTCTTCAGCCAGAAATGCTGAGTGGATGGCCGTCTCTGGAAATGCCAGCATCATAGATGCCAGTCTTCAGCCAATTACATTCATTTCAAGATGGCTGAAGGCACTGGAGACTGCAAAGACTAGGGGCCCTGGCAATATTCCAGCAATAGTCCTGAAGATTTCTGCTCCAGAATTTAATGTACCCCTAGCCAAGCTGTTTAAACATAACTACAATACTAGCGTCTACCTGGCAACATGAAAAATTGTCCAAGTATGCCCTGTACTCAAAAAAAAAGGATAAAGCCAACCTGGCTTTATCACCCTATAGCCTAGTAAAGATCATCAGTAAAATTATGCAAGATCATCAGTGCAATTAGGCAGCCTTAGTAATAACCTGCTCACTGCACTATTTGGGTTCTGCCAAGATCATTCAATTCCTAACCTCATTACAACCTTGGCTCTCACATGGACCAAAGAGCTGAACTCCAGAGGTGAGAGTGATTGCCCTTGGCGTCAAGACATCATTTGATCAAGTGTGGCATGAAGGAGTTCTAGCAAAACTGTGGAGTCAATGGGAATAGAGGGGAAAACTCACTTAGGAGGAATCATGTGCAGCACACGGTAAGATTGTTGTTGGTCAATTATCTCAGTTCCTGGACATTTCTGTAGGAGTTCTTCAGGCTATTGCATAGGCCCAACCACCTTGAGCTGCTTCACAATAGGGTCAGAAGTGAGGATGTTCACTGATGATTGTTCACTACCATTCAAACTTCTGATATAAAGAAGTTCATGTCCAAATGCAGCAAGACCTGGACAATATACAGGCTTGGGCTGACAAGTGACAAATAACATTCATGCACAGAAGTACCAGAAAATGATCATCTCCAGCAAGAAAGAATCTAACCGTCACCTCTGAAACTGAATTGGACTAATTATAATTATATTATAAATATAAATTAATTTATAAATATAAATTATAATTTATAATTATAAATTATAATAAATAAATTATAATTATAAATATAATTATAAAATTATAAATTTTGTGACTACAAAAGCAGGTCAGAGTCTAGGAATCCTGTGGTGAATAATTCAGTCCCTGACTCCGCAAAGCCTGTTCACCACCTGAAGGGCACAATTCATGAATATGGTGGAATCATCTTTGCTTTCATGGATGAGTGCAGCTCCACAAACAGTCGAGCAGCTTGACATTATTCAGATCAAAACCCACTTGATTGGCACTCCAACAAACATTCTTGTGCTACTTTGATGAACAATGGCTGCCGTGCATGTACTATGTCCAACATGCACTGTAAGAACTCGCCAAGGCTTCAAAGAGAGCACCTTTCAAATGCAAGGCAACCACTATCTAAAAGGACAAGGGCAACAGAGACAATGGGAACAGCACCACCCGATTCCCATCCAAGCTACACATCATCCTGACTTGGAAATATATCACCTTTCCTTCATGATGATGAGGGCACAGTTCTGAAACTCCCTCTCTGATAGATGTATCTTCACCACGTGGACAGCAATGATTCAAGAAAGTAGCTCGTCTTTTTAAGGATATTTAGGGATGGGGAAAATACTCTCAGTCAGTGAGTTCTGGAGCAATCGTACTATATAATAAAAAATGACTTTACGATGTCTTGCTATTTGGAAGGTGTGATCTGGATTGCCCAGTTAGTCTTACATCGGTGATGGGCAAAATAATGGAATCCATCCTGAGAAATAGGATCTGCTGTTATGTAGAAAGGCATAGATTAGTCAGGGATGGGCAGCATGGATTTATTAAGGAAGGTCTTGCTTCACAAATTTGATTGAATTTTTTTGAGAAAGTAACAAGAAGGATTGATGAAAGTAGTGCAGTCAATGTTGTGTACATGGAATTTAGCAAAGCATTTGACAAGATCCCACATGGCAGATTGGTCAAAAAAAAACCTTGTGGGATACAAGATGATGTGACAAACTGGATTAAAAATTTGCTTCACAACAGAAACCTGATAGAAATCTATGAGGTTATGAGAGGCATGGACAGAGTGGATCGTTAGATGCTTTTTCCCAGGGTGGAAGAGTCAATTACTAGGGAACATAGGTTTAAGGTGTGAGGGCTAAGTTTTAAAGGAGATTTACAAGGCAGATTTTTTACACAGAGAGTAGCGGGTGCCTGGAACTTGTTGCTGTGTGAGGTAGTGGAAGCGAATACAGCAATGACTTTTAAGGAGATCTTGACAATTACATGAATGAGATAAGAATAGAGGGATATGGTCCCCGAAAGCATGAAGGATTTTAGTTAAGACGGGCAGCATGGTCAGTGCAGGCTTGGAGGGCTGCAGAGCCTGTTCCTGTGGTGTAATTTTCTTTGTTCACTGCCCAAGACATTCAATAATGTTGTTATCACTGAATTCCCTTTTGTCAACATCCTTGGGATTACAATTGACTAGAAACTCAACTGCAATTGCCAAAATAACAGTGGCTACAAAAACAGGTCTGAGGCTAGGAATCCTGTAGTGAATAACTCACATTCTGACTCCCCAGAGTCTATCCACCATCGACAAGGCACAAGACAGGTGTGAGATGGAATACTCTGCACTTGCTTGGATGGGCGTAGCCCCAACAACATTTAAGCTTGCCACCACCCAGGACAAAGCAGCTTGATTGGCACCACACCCACAAAAATACACTCAGTAGCAACAGTATGTACTACAAGATGCACTACAGCATTCACCAAAGATCCTTAGACAGCATCTTCGAAACCCACAATCACATACATCTAGAAGGACAAGGGCAGCAGGTACACAAGGATACCATCATTTTGCAAGTTCCCCTCCAAACTACTCACTTTCCTGACTCAAACATATCATCATTCCTTTACAGTTGCTGAGTCAAAATCCTGGAATTCTCTCCCTAACAGCATTATGGGTTAACCCACAGCAAGTGGACTGCAGTGATTCAAAAAGGCAGCTCACCACCATTTTCTCAAGGGTAAAAAATGCTGGCCAGTTAGTGATGCCCATGTCCCACAAATGAATAAACAAAACTCTCACTTCATCCACCCCTCTAAGTATATTCCCATTTATTGTATACCCCCTATAACTGTTTGACCTCCCTAAACATGTTACTTCATATGAGTATGTGTTAAAATCCAACTGTCACTTTATCACCTATTCCAAACTATCTATATCATTTGAGATTATAGCATTCTCTTCACTATCCATTACTTGGCCAATCTGCAAATTTCTCAATCATGTCCCTCGCATTCACGTCCAAATAGTTTATATATAACAAATAGTAAGGGTCCCAACACCGAGCCCTATGGAACACCACTTGAAACAACTTTCCATTCACAAGAGCACCTATTAATCATTATCCTGTTTACCTTACACCCAGATCCTTTTGCCTATCAATACTCCTAAGGGTTCTGCCAGAGTGTTTCTTATTGATGATGGTCATTGCCTGGCATTTGCGTGGCATGAATGTTGCGTGCCACTTGTCAGCCTGAGCCTGGACATTGTCCAGATCTTTTGGCATTTGAACGTGGACTGCTTCAGTATCCCCAGTCTTGACCTTATGATGGAGGAAAAGTCATTGATGAAGCAGCTGAAGATTGTTGGGACTAGGACAATACCTTGCGGAATTCCTGCAGAGCTGACCTGGAGCTGAGATGACTGACCTTCCACAACCACAACCATCTTCCTATACACCAGATATAACCACCCTGTGGAGCGTTTGCTCCTGAAAGCCATTGATTCCAGTTTTGCTCCTGGATGCCAACTCGGTTGAATGTGGCCTTAATGTCACCTCACCTCACCTCTGGAATTCAGCTCTTTTATCCGTGTTTGAACCAAAGCAGAAATGAGGTCAGGAGCTGAGTGACCCTAGTGAAACCCAAACTTGGCATTCCTGAACAGATACTGCTTGATAGCACTGTTAATGACCCCTTCTATCACTTCACTGATGATTGAAAATAGACTGGGAGTAATTGGCCGGGCTAGATTTCTCCTGTTTTTCATGTACAGGACATAACTGGGCAATTTTCTCCATTGTTGGGTAGATGCCAGTGTTGTGACTGTACTGGAGGAGCTTGGTAAGGGAGTGGCAAGTTTTCAGTACTGTTGCCAGAATGTTATCAGTGCCTCCAACCATTTCTTGATATCACGTAGAGTAAATAGAATTGGCTGGAGGCTGCCATCAGAGATGGGGATCACTGGAAGAGACCCAAGATGGATCATCCACTTGGTGCTTCCTGTTGAAGATTGCTGTGAATGCTTCAGCCTTATCTTTTGCACTGATGTGCTGGATGACTCCATAATTGAGGATGGGAATATTTGTGGAGTCTCCTCCCCCAGTGTGTTGTTTAATTGTCCACCACCATTCACGACTGGATATGGCAGGACTGCAGAGTTTAGATTTGATTAGTTGGCTGTGGGAACATTTACCTCTGTTATCACTTGCTGTTTATACTGTTTGGCGTGCAAGTAGTCCTGTTTGGTAGCTTTATCAGGTTGACACCTCAGGGAATAGTACAGCACAGGAACAGGCCCTTTGGCCACCAAGTCTGTGCCAGCATAGATGCCTCTCTAATCCAATATTTTCATGCCTCAATGTGTCCATATTCCTCTACTCAATGCTTATCCATGGATCTATGCCTCTTGAATATCGTTATCAAATCTGCTTCCTCCACCTTCTCCAACAGCGTCTTCCAGGCATTCGTCACCCTCTGTATGAAAAACTGCTCCTTACATCTCTGTCAAACTTCCCCTTCTCATTTTCAACCTATGCCCTGAATAACTGATCCTTCGACTCTATCCAAGTCTGTCATAATCTTGTAAACCTCTATCAGGTCCTCTTCATCTTCTGATGCTCCAATGAAAACAATCCAAGTTTGTTCAGTCTTTGTAGTCCATATCTTCTAAACCATGTAACATCCTGGTAAATCTCTTTCCGATTCTACGGTGACCAGAATTGTACACAATACTCCAAATACAGCCTCACCAAAGTCTTGCACAGCTACAACATGATTTTCCATTTTTTATACGCAGTGCCCTGACCGATGAAGGCCAGCATGCCATACACCCTCTTGTCCACCTGAGTTGCCACCTTCAGGGAGCTGTGAATCTGCATGCCTAGTTCCCTCTGTATGCTAATATTTCTAAGGGCTCTGCCATTTATTGTATATTGCATCACCTCACAGTTGTTCAGATTAAATTCCATCTGTCATCTTTCAGTCCAGGTCTCCGGCTGACTTATCCTGTTGTATCCTCTGATAATTCTCGTCGCTACTCCCCCAGTTTTTGTATCATCTGCAAATTTATTAATCAGACTATCTACATATTCCTCCAAATCATTTATGCTTTAAAAACAACAGAGACCTCACTACTGGTCTTTGTCGAATACCATTTATCACAACCCTCCAGTTAGAAAAGTACCCTTCCATTGCTACTTTCTGCTTTCTATGCCCAAGCCAATTTTGTGTCCTTCTTACCAGCTCACCTTGGACCCCATATGACTTCACCTTCTGTACCAGCTTGTCATGCGGAACCTGATCGAAGGTTTTATTAAAGTCCATGCGTACTGCATCCATTACCCTGCCTTGATCAGTTTTTCTTGTCTCTTCCTTAATGAACTCAATCAAGTTTGAGAGACACAACCTCCTCTTCACAAAATCATGCTGCTTATTGCTAATAAGCCTATTCTGTTCCAGATGTGAGTATGTCCTGTCCTGATTTTAAGTTGTGCCTGTTGCTGCTCTTGGCATGCCCTCCTGCACTCTCCATTGATGTGGAGATGCCGACATTGGACTGTGGTGAGCACAATAAGACTCACAACACTAGGTTAAAGTCCAATAAGTTATTTGGCAGTAGTTTTCGGAGTCTCAGGATCTTTCATCGGTGAATAAAGAGCTATGTTCACAAACAGGCTTTGAAAAAAACTATAAAGGTAAGGTTGATTATAGAGTAAAGTAGTTCAGAATATAAAAACAGCAAAAGTTCCTCCAAATATATAAAATAAAAAGAGTGGCGAAAGTAAACATCCATCCTTTAGAGGATGAGAAGGGGGGTGTAATAACTGGGAATGAGAGAATGACTGAGGCATTGAACTGGTATTTTGTCGGTCTTCACAGTGGAAGATACAAATAACATGCCAAAAATTGATGACAGGAAGGCTATGGTAGAGCTAAGAAACTATCATTATCACAAAAGAGAGTGTGTTGGGCAAGTTAATGAGGCTAAAGATAGACAAGTCTCCTGGTCCTCATGGAATGCATCCCAGGGGTACTAAAAGAGATGGCAGGAGAAACAGCAAAATGCACTAGTAATTTATCAAAATTTGCTAGACTGTGGGTGATTCCCACAGATTGGAAAACAGCAAATTGACGCTACTGTTTAAAAAAGGTACACAAAAGACGGGTAACTATAGACCGATTAGCTTAACTTCTGTAGTAAGGAAAATGCTTGAATCTATCATCAAGGAAGAAATAGCGAGACATCTGGATGTAAATTGTCCCATTGATAAAATGCAGCATGGGTTCATGAAAGTAGGTCATGTTTGACTAATTTGGTGAAATTCTTTGAAAACATTACATGTGGAATGGACAGTGGGAAACCTGTGGATGTGGTGTACCTGGATTTCCAGAAGGCATTTGACAAGAGATGCATCAAATAGTGCTACGTAAGATAAAGGTGTACAGTGTTACGGATCATATATTAGCATGGATAGAAGATTGGTTAACTAACAAAACGCAAGAAGTGGGGATAAATGGGTGTTTTTCTGATTGGCCATCAGTGACTAGTAGTGTGCCTCAGGAGGGATTAGTGTTGGGACCGCAATTGTTTATGATTTACGTGGATGATTTGGAGTTGGGACCAAGTGTAGTGTGTCAAAATATGCAGATGACACTTAAGATGGAAGATGAAGATGAAGAGCAAAGTGCGCAGCAGGATGCTGAAAGCCTGCAGAGATATAGCTAATCTAAGTGAGTGGGCGAGGCTCTGGCAGATGGAGTGCAGTATTGGTAAATGTGAGGTCATCTATTTTGGTAGGAATAACAGCGAAATAGACTATTATTCAAGTGGTAAAAAATTGCAGCATACTGCTGTACAGAGAGACCTGGGTGTCCTTGTATAAGAATTTAAAGGAGTTGGTTTGCAATGAAGGACATTAAGGTAACTAAGAAGGCAAATGTAATTTTGTCCTTCATTGCGAGAGGGATGGAGTTTAAAAACAACAAGATTATGTTGCAGCTATACAAGATGCTGGTGAGACCACACCTAGAGTACTGTGTACAGTTTTGGTCTCCTTACTTGAGAAAGGATATATTAGCACACTGGAGGGGGTGCAGAGGAGCTTCACTGGGTTGATTCCAGAGTTGAGAGAGTTGGCTTATGAGGAGAGACTGAGTAGACTGGGGCTATACTCATTGGAATTCAGAAGAATGAGGGAGATCTTATAGAAACATGTAAGATTATGAAGGGAATAGATAAGATAGAAGCAGGAAAGTTGTTTCAACTGGCAGGTGAAACTGAAACCAGGAGGCATAGTCTCAAAATAAGAGGAAACAGATTTAGGACTGAGTTGAGGAGGAACTTCTTCACACAAAGGGTTGTGAATCTGTGGAATTCCCTGTCCAGTGAAGCAGTTGAGGCTACCTCATTGAATGTTTTTAAGGCAAGATAGATAAATTGTTGAATAGTAAAAGGAATTAACGGTTATGGTGAGCTGAGTCCACAAAAAGATCAGCCATGAGCTGAGCAGGCTCGAGGGGCCAGATGGCCTACTCCTGTTATTCTTGTGTAATGGAATTATATAAAACATGGGTGAGGCCACAACTGGAGTATTGTGTGCAGTTCTAGTCACTATATTACAGAAGGATGTAATTGTTCTGGAGAGAGTGCAGAGGATGTTTACAAGAATGTTTTCCTGAGGCTAGAAAAGTGTAACTGCAAGTAGAGATTGGAAAGATTGGAGTTATCTTCCTTGGAATAAAGAAAACTGAGGAGTAACTTGATAAGAGGTGTATAAAATTATGAGGAGAATAGATGGTGTGGACAGAATAAAATTGTTTCCCTTGGCAGAGAATTCTAGAACTTGGGGATATTGATTCAGATACTAAACCAAAGGTAAAGCTTAGTGTTGTCATGGCATGGGCTTACAATAACCATAGCAATATCACATGACACCCTGACTAAAACATGCAGGTCTTCAAAGGTTTACTGCCAATCTTTGTACTATTTGGTTTCTTTGATTTATGTGAAGATAAAATAAGATTTGCAATGCTTTTGATTGAGATTGCTTACAAAGTTGCAAAACCTCTGCAGTCTCACTTTGGCGCAGTTTTCTTTTGTAAATATTGCAAGTATTTCTCAAAGAGACATAATGTGGAGATGCTAGTGTTGGACTGGGACTGACAAGATGAAAGTCCAGCAGATTTATTTGAAATCACTTGTTTTTGGAGCACTTTGTCAGGTGAAGCTAGGTTAATTAAATATTGTTAATTATGTTGTGTTATAGTGAATCTATTAGTAGCTGTCTGTAATTTATCTTGTACTCCAGTCTGAACAATATATTTACCTAAACCTATATCTTGATACATTCAGATGTTATCAAGTAGTTTGTGTGGGAACAACTAAATTTTGAATGTATGTTGGATTTATCATGTGACACCCTTGCGAAAGAAGATTACAAGACCAAAGCTTAAAATTTTTGCTTGATATTTAAACTTCCACACAGTCCCCTGGAATGTAAATTACTCATTTTTAAAATGTGTAAATAGATAAGTATGGATCTTGGTGACCATTTTTTTTCAAGTTACAGTATAGTCTGAGGCTCCAATCGTTTTCTCAATATGGATATCGAAACTAGGAACTGGAGAAGCCCATTCAACCCTTTGAACCTGGTCCATCATCTGATGTGATTATGGCTGAATCTCTATCTTAATGCCTGATTCCTGCTTTCTCCCCCATAGTCCTTGATCGCATTTCTCTTCAATAAATACAATGACTTGGTGTCTGCAGTCTTCTGCGGCAGAGAATTCCACAGATTCACCACTCTTTGAGTGAAGAAGTTTTTCCTTATTTCAATTGTAAATGATTTCTCCTGTAACCTGAGACTGTGACCTTAGTCCTAGATCCCCCAGTCAGGAGAAACATCCTACGTTTAATTTGTCCAGCTGTGTTAGAATTCTGTACATTTCAATCAGATCTCCATTCTTTAAACTCTGGTGAATTTTTATTTCGTAAACACAGTAAGAAGTCCGACAACACCAGGTTTAAATCCAACCGATTTATTTGATAGTAAACTCCCAAGCTTTCGACTATGATTTTCGTCAGGTGAATGATACATCCAGACTTCCCAATTTGTTACCATTTAAATAATAATGTTCCTTTCTGTTTTTTACACCAAAGTGTATCATCCAATATTTAGCATTTGCCATGTGTTTGCCCACTCACTCAACTTTAAATCCCGTTAAAGCCTCTTTGCACCCTCCACAGAGATCTCAATTTTGCCCCATTTTCCTTTTTTTATCTTGGTTGTTCCATTGGTAAAATAGTGAGCCACTGTGTTTTTACCAATGTTCTCTTCTCTTAGTCTGACCAGAGTTAGCCAATATCAGTCAGGGTAGCTGAAAATTGATAGTTCTCTTGACTGAAGATAGAGAAAAATTACCAGGATTCCCTCTGGGAAATGCATTTGTTACATGGTTTGTAAATTTCTTCTTGTAACTTGAGTATCTTGCTAATGTCCATTTGAGTGAGATATCAGAGATGCCCATTGACATGACACCCAAACTGTGTTTATTAACTACAGGGGTTTATTTTGACCAAGGAAATGAGCTGGTGATCTAAAGCTAAACACTAGGATGTTGGTGTGGGACCTTTAGGAGAGAAAGAGACAAAATGTGAAGGGGCATTTGGACATATTTTTAAAACCAAATGAACATCATTAGGAAATGCTTTTGGCTGCATATATTCACATCCATTTAAGTTCTGCACCAGTGTGTAAAATCCAAACCAGTAACAGGGATTTATTTTAAATAAGAAAATGAACTAATTTAAATCCAAAGTGTCAGAATTCATTATGATTAAAGAGAAGTAAAATAAAAGTTATAGTAAATTGGAAGTAATAATTGAGAAACCAAATTTGCATTTTGAACAGATGAAGAAAAAGCCAAGGAAGGGAATATTTTTGAATTTAAAAAGTACACAAATTGTATTACTGTTGGTTTGGTATTTGTCCTGTATCTCATTGGGCTTATTGCTAGTAACTTATGTTGGATCTTTCTTCAGGGCCATGTTTATGAGTGGACTGAGTGAAAGCAAGCAGACACACGTTCACTTGCAGAATGTGGATGCACCTACACTTCAGATAATCATTAGATATGCATACACGGGTAACCTGGCAATAAATGACAGCACTGTGGAACAGCTCTATGAGACGTCATCCTTTCTGCAGGTAAGGATATTAGATTAAATGAAGCTAGTTTCACCAAATTTGTACTTAAAGCATGTGCTAAAAGTAACCTGTTTCGGGGGGCAGAGCTGATGTTTGTATGAAAATTTGGTTCCTTTCACAATGTGAAACTAGAAGGAATATTTTGAGAACGCAGAGCACCATCAAAGTGACTGAAACAAAGCGACTGAAACTGTTTCATCAATGACCCTGTCTCCCATCAACATTAGATCAGAAATGGAAATGCTTACTGATGATGAGTGTTCAGTATCCATGTGCAGCAAGAACTTGGCAGTATTAAGACTTGGGCTGATAAATGGAAAGTAACATTTCATATGGAAGAAGTGCCAGATAGTGACCATCTGCAGCAAGAAATAATTTAACCATCATCTCCCGACATGCAATGGCATTTCCACCTCTGAATTTTCCACTGATGACATCCTGGGGGCTACTATTGTTCACAAACTGGTCAGTGCTGCTAGGTATCACTTTTGCTGTGATACATGAAGAGGTTAGAGGCTGGGTTTCTTTACTTGCTGATTTCCTACCAATATCTAAAAGATATGTCAAGAATGTGATGGAATACTTTCTATTTAATTACAAGATTTAATTACAATTACCTGTTAAATTCTATCAAGATAGACAAGTCGCCGGGACCGGATGGGATGTACCCCAGATTATTGTGGGAGGTGAGGGAAGTGGTTGCAGAGACCCTGGCGATGATCTTTGCGTCGTCCATGGAAACAGGAGAGATTCTGGAGGATTGGAGGATTGCAGATGTGGTTCCTATCTTTAAGAAAGGGAACAGGGATAGTCCAGGAAATTACCGACCAGTGAGTTTGACTTCAGTGGTTGGTAAGCTGATGGAGAGGCTTCTGAGGGATAAGATATATGAACATTTGGAGAAGTTTGGATTGATTAGAAATAGTCAGCATGGTTTTGTCAAGGGCAGGTCATGCCTTACGAGCTTAGTTGAGTTCTTCGAAAATGTGACTGAACACATTGACGAAGGAAGGGTGGTGGACGTAGTGTACATGGACTTTAGTAAGGCGTTTGATAAGGTCCCACATGCAAGGCTTCTGGAGAAGGTGAGAGGGCATGGGATCCAAGGGGCTTTGGCCTAGTGGATCCAGAACTGGCTTGCCGGCAGAAGGCAGAGAGTGGTTGTGGATGGGTCTTGTTCTGCATGGAGGTCGGTAACCAGTGGAGTGCCCAGGGATCTGTTCTGGGACCCCTGCTGTTTGTCATTTTCATAAATGACCTGGATGAGGAAGTGGAGGGATGGGTTAGCAAGTTCGCCGACAATACAAAGATCGGTAGTGTTGTGGATGGTCTGGAGGGATGCCAAAAGTTGCAGCGGAACATAGACAGGATGCAAGACTGGGCGGAGAAGTGGCAGATAGACTTCAACACAGATAAATGTGTAGTGGTCCATTTTGGCAGGATGGGATGAAGGAGTACAATATAAGGGGTAGGAGTCTTAGCTGTGTTGTAGAGCAGAAAGATCTCGGGGTCCAGGTCCATAGGACTCTTAAGTCGGCCTCGCAGGTGGAGGAAGTGGTCAAGAAGGCGTAGGGTGTACTGGCCTTCATTAATCGAGGAATAGGGTTTAGGAGTCAGGAAGTAATGATGCAGCTCTATAAGACTCTTGTCAGACCCCAGTTGGACTGTTGTGCGCAGTTCTGGTCGCCCCATTATAGGAAGGATGGAGAGGCTATTGAGAGGGTTCAGAGGAGATTTACAAGGATGCTGCCTGGATTGGGAGGCAGGCCTTACGAAGATAGGTTGAGGGAGCTGGGACTCTTCTCACTGGAGAGACGTAGGTTGAGAGGCGACCTGATAGAGGTTTATAAAATGTTGAGAGGAATAGATAGGGTGGACTCTCAGAGACTATTTCCCCGAGCTGAAATGGTCACTACGAGAGGACACAGATTTAAGGTGCAGGGAAGCAAATACAAAGGAGATGTCAGGGGTAGGTTTTTCACTCAGAGGGTGGTGAGTGAATGGAACCGACTGCCGTCGGAGGTTGTTGAGGCAAACTCACTGGGGTCTTTTAAGAGACTTCTGGATGAGTATATGGAAAAGAATAGGATAGGGGGTTATAGATAGGTCTGTGGATTGGTAGATGTGATCGGCGCAACTAGTGGGCTGAAGGGCCTGTTTGTGCTGTATTGTTCTATGTTAAGACTGTAGGTTCACAAGACTCAGGTATTTTGACACCATGCAGAATGAAGTAACTCACTTGATTGGCATTCCATCCGTCATCTTTAACATTCACTGTCTGTGGATAGTGACAACAGTGTGTACCTATCAAATGCACAGCAGCAACTTCTGTAACTTCTGAGGCTTCTATAGCCTCAAATTCTCTTCCATCTTGCACACCATCCTGATCTGAAAGTACATCACTGCTCCTTTACAAATCTGGAGTTCCCTCACTAACAGTACTCTGGGTGTACCTGCACCATATGGACTATAATGGTTTAAGAAATGCACATCACTTTTAAGGGTAGTGGGATTGGGTAGTAGATACTGGCCTTGTCAATGACACATTCATAAATGAATTGTTTAATAAAGTAGTGGTGAGTGATTATTTTTCGGACAGGAGGGAAATGTGCAATGATATTTTTCATGAGTTTCCATCAGTACTGCTCTTTTTCATATCTTTATGATCTGGACTTGGAAATAGAGGGCTGCTTTAGTGAATGGGTCCAGTGTCCAGTGGCGTAGCACAGAGATCTGTATTGGGCCTCTTATTATTTGTCATTTATGTAAATGACGTTGATAATTATATGAGGGTTAGGATTAGTAAGTTTGCGGCTGACACAAAGGTTGGACGGGTGGTTAATAGTGAGGTGGAGTGTCTTGAGCTACAAGAAGGTATAGACAGAATGGTCAAATGGGTACGTAAGTGTCAGATGGAATTTAGCTGTGAAAAGTGTGAGATGGAAGGAGTAATTTGACAAAAAAGTACTCAATGAATGGTAGAACACTAGGAAGTTCTGTGGAACAAAGCGACCTTTGTCTATAGATCTCCTAAAACAGAAGGACATGTTTGTAGGGAGATGAACAAGACATTTGCCTTTATGAATCAAGACATAGATTATAAAAACGGGGAAGTCATGATAGAATTGTACAGAACTTTGGAATACTGTGTGCAGTTCTGGTTGCCATATTATTGGAAGGATGTGTTTGCACTGAAGAGGGTGCAGAGGAAATTCACCAGATGTTGCCTGGGATAGAACATTTAAGTTATGAAGAGGGTTTGGGTTGTTTTCGTTGGAGCAGAGAAGACTGAGGGGTGACCTGATCGAGGTGTACAAGATTATTAGAGACATGGACAGAGTGGATAAGGAGCAGGTGTTCTCCTTAGTTGAAGAATCAGTCACAAGGGGGCATAGATTCAAGGAAAGGGGCAGGAACTTTAGAAGGTGGCGGCATCCTGGAATGCTCTGTCTGGGAGGATGGTAGAGGCGAGTTGCCTCACATCTTTTAAAAAGTTTCTGGGTGAATGAACTGTTAGCACGTCATAACATTCAGGGCTGTGGGCCAAGTGCTGGCAGATGGGATTAGGTGGGAGTTCAGGTGTTTCTAAGTGTCAGTGGAGATTTGATGGGCCAAAAGGCTTCTTATGTGCTTTATGGTTCTATGAACAGGTTTTAGGAAGATATGAACAAGCAGAATAGGTAGGCAGGTGGCAGATGAAATTTAAGATTGTAAAATGATTCTTTTGGGAGGAATTAGGATAGACAATATAAACAAAATGGTATGTTTTTTAACGAAGTACGGTTACAGGCAACTAGGGATATATATACACAAACTGACTATAAAAATTTTTATAGGTACATAAGAAAAAAAGATTGACAAAACAAATGGTTTCTTACAATCAGAAACTGGAGAATTCATAACAGAGTGAAGAAATGGCTAAGGAACTAAATTTGTACTTTGCTTCTGTCTTCCCAAAGAGAAACAAGAGTAAGTTTTAGTGAAGAGCTGAAGGAACTCAGCATTAGTAGATAAATTGATGAGATTGAAACTGGATCTTGATGTTACCTGCCTACCTATTCTTGATGACCTTGTATATAGTTGCTGGAAGTGAGCATAGAGGAACAGCAGGCAATAAAGAAGTGAAATGGCTTTCATTGTGAGAGGATTTGAGTACAGGAACAGGAATGTTGTACTAGAATTGTACACGTGTTGGTGAGGCTGTACCTGGACTATTGTATGCAGTTTTGGTGTCGTTATCTGAGAAAGAATGCCCTTACTATAGAGGCAGAACAGCGAAGGTTTACCAGACTGATTCCTGGCATTACAGGTCTGTCACATGAGGAGAGATTATTGGTCAGGGTTGTATTCATTGGAATTTAGAAAAGTGAGAGAGAATCCCATAGAAGTTTAATTTTTTGTAACAGGATTAGACAAGGTAAATTTAGGAAGAACGTTTCCAATGGTGGGGGAGTCCAGAAATAGGCGTTGTACTTTTGAGGATAAGGGAGTAAATCTTTTAGAACTGAAGTGAGGAGAAATTTTTTCAATTCTTTCTTTGGCTCTGGTGAATCTATGGAATTCACTACGACAGAAAGTATTTGAGGCCACAACATTGCATTTGGGGCTAAAGAGATCAAGGGATATGGGACAAGGTGGAGATCAGGATACTGAATTTGATATCACCCATGATCATAATGATTGGTGAAGTAGGCTCGAAGGGCCACATGGCTTCCTCCTATTTTCTATGTTTCTAATACTGAATATTTAGCAAGAAAATCAAGGACCTTGGGATTCTCGTGCCTACTGCTCTTAACCTGCTAGGTAGTAGAGATCATATGCTTAGAAGGTGCTGTTGAAAGAGCCTTGGAAAGTTGCTGCTGTACGTATTGTAGATAGTGAATACTGTTGCCACTGTGTCAGTAGTGGAGAGAGTGAATGATTAGGTTGGTGGATGGGATGCCCATTAAATGATTTGCTTTGCCATCCTTGGTGTTGAGTTTCTTTAATAATGTTGGAGCTGCATTGTGCCTTATAGATAGTGAAAAGGCTTTAGGGAATCAGGGGGTGAATTACTTGTTTCAGAATTCCCAGCTTGTGACCTTCTTTTGTAGCGGCATTATTTACATGGCTTGTTCTGTTCAATTTCTGGTCAGTGCTTGAGCCCCCAGGATGTTAATAGTGAGGGATTCAGCAATGGTATTGCCGATGAATGTCAAGGGGCAATGGTTAATTTATTTTAGTGAAGATGATGATTACCTGACTCTTAAGAGGCAAAGATGTTACCTGCCAAGTTTGAAGTCCAAGTGTTGTTCACAGAGACTCAGATTTCTCAGTAACTGAGGAGTTCCGAATGGTACTGAATTTTTCAAGATCATGAGCGAGTATTCCCCACCATCACCATCAGCCTTCTGACTCTATGTTGGAGGGAAGATCCTAGATGAAGAAGCTGAAGATGGTTCGATCCAGGACACAACCTTAAAGAACTATTGCATTCTGGAGCTGTGATCCATGACTTCTAAAAACCACATCTATTTTCCTTCTGCTGGTTATGACTCCCAACAGTAGAGCATTTTTCTCCTGATTTGTCAGTGACTTCAATTTTTCTAGGGCTTCTTGATGCCGTTCGGTCAAATACTGCCTTAATGCCAAAGGTAGTCACACTCACCCTACCTCTTTGGTTCAGTTGTTTGTCCATGTTTGGGCCAATGCTGCAATGAAGTCAGGCAGAACCCAAACTGAGTAACTTATTGCAGTGTAAATTCCACTTGTAAGCATGTTGACAACAATTTCAATCACTTTGTAGTTGTCAGGGCCATTTCTTGGTACATTTTGGAGTGGCAAATTAGGTTAAAAGTTAGGACACTAGAGATGCAGTGGCAAACATTTAACGGGATAATTTGGCATATACAGAATAGATTCAGCTGAGTAAGGAACGATTTACTCAGTATCACTTTTCAGGTGATTATAATTTACCCTCATTCCATCTTCACTTCCACTTTCTGATTTTTAGCTGCTACTCAGGTGATGCTTATGTGCTTGATAGTGAAAACTGATGCAAAATTGTGATGAGGATGTAAGGTGGCTACAAAGGGACATGGGCAAAACATGGCAAGAGGAATACAAAAAGCTTATTATCTAAACGGTGAAAGATTGCAAAGTTCTGTGGTGCAGAGGGATCTGGGAGTTCTGGAGCATGAATCACAGGCATTATGCAAATACAACAAGAAATTAGGAACACTGCCTTGTTATCATTTATAGTCAAGGGAATTGATTACAAAAGTGGGGAGTTTCTGCTTCTGTTTTGCATGACGTTGATAGTATATTATGTACAGTATTGGTTTCCTTTCTTAAAGAAAGATATAAATGTTTTGGAAGCAGTTGATAAAAGGTTCACCCCAGCCTAATATCAGGAATGGCTGTGTTGTCTTATGAGGAATGTTTGGAGAGATTAGGCTTGTATGCACTCGAAATTAGAAAAGTAAGAGGCGACTTGATCAAAACCTTAAAGATGCTGAGGAGTATTGAAAAGGTAAGAGGATATATCCTTTCGTTGGAGAATCTGGAAATGGGACAGTGTTTAAAAATAACAGGTCACTTAATTAAGACAGAGGTGAGGAGAATTTTTTCTGTTCTGTTTACTCTAGCTGTTTCAAATCTTACCAGCTTACTGTTGTACTGTAATTTTTCCCTTGTCATATTTTAATCAACCTTTGCTGTTCCTTGTATTCTGATCAAACTTCTGACCTTCCGCCTGTTTTTTCACAATTGTATTTTTCTTTAAGTTTGGTACTATTGTCAACTTTTCTAGTTAGCCACAGATGATGGTGTCCATCCTTTGGATTTTTCTTGCTGGAATGTATCTATTATATGTATTCTGAAATATCCCCATAATTGTTTGCCAGTGCAATGGAAAATGTCATGTTTGGCCTAACCAGACCATACATATCCTCCAAATGAATATTATTCCTAAGTGAGTATGATGGGGTAGTGTGTCATAGCAGGAGCGTGCGAGGGGTGGAGTGTGACGGCAGGAGCGTGCGAGGGGTGGAGTGTGACGGCAGGAGCGTGCGAGGGGTGGAGTGTGACGGCAGGAGCGTGCGAGGGGTGGGGTGTGACGGCAGGAGCGTGCGAGGGGTGGAGTGTGACGGCAGGAGCGTGCGAGGGGTGGAGTGTGACGGCAGGAGCGTGCGAGGGGTGGAGTGTGACGGCAGGAGCGTGCGAGGGGTGGAGTGTGACGGCGGGGGAGCGTGCGAGGGGGTGAGTGTGACGAGGGGGGGAGCGTGCGAGGGGTGGAGTGTGGAGGCGGGGGGAGCGTGCGAGGGGTGGGAGTGTGTGACGAGGGGGGGAGCGTGCGTGGGGTGGAGTGTGACGAGGGGGGGAGCGTGGCGGGGGGAGTGTGACGAGGGGGGGGAGCGTGCGAGGGGTGGAGTGTGACGAGGGGGGGAGCGTGCGAGGGGTGGAGTGTGACGAGGGGGAGCGTGCGAGGGGTGGAGTGTGACGAGGGGGGGAGCGTGCGGAGGGGTGGAGTGTGACGGGGGGGGGAGCGTGCGTGGGGTGGAGTGTGTGTGACGAGGGGGGGAGCGTGCGTGGGGTGGAGTGTGACGAGGGGGGGAGCGGCGGGGGTGAGTGTGACGAGGGGGGAGCGTGCGAGGGTGGAGTTGTGACGAGGGGGAGCGTGCGTGGGTGGAGTGTGGCGAGGGGGGAGCGTGCGTGGGGTGGAGTGTGGCGAGGGGGGGAGCGGTGCGTGGGTGGAGAGTGACGGGGGGGAGCGTGGGCGTGGGGGTGGAGTGTGGCGAGGGGGGGAGCGTGCGTGGGGTGGAGTGTGACGGGGGGGGAGCGTGCGTGGGACGGAGTGTGACGAGGTGGGGAGCGTGCGTGGGACAGTTTGATTTGGGAGAGAGGTGTGAGCATACACATGGGTGTCTATTTTTGTCGAATGTGAGAATTCAGCTCTCCACTGCATTTCTAATATTAAACAAATTTTTGAGCAAAAGAAGCAGCAAAGCTTCTCCCATTACAAATGCAAAAAAGGTAAGACCTATTACTTTGTTGAATAAGAGGACTTTGTAATTAAAATGAATGTATACGTGAAAAAAGGAGACTTCAAGTTTGCTTTACAATATTTATTGGATAGAATTGGTAATTTTTTTGTAGTTTAACTCTTCAATATAATAAGTACGTTTTTCAGGGCTTCCACCAGTACTCTTGGCAAGTCAGAAGGGCTCTTTGACAAGGAAAGTTTGGGAAACCCTACACTAAGGAAGCCTGATTAAAAGTTTAAAAGTGTATTCTATCCCATAACCTTAATTTACTTGCTGGACTCCTGAACTTATTCCGTGCAAAGATATTCTACAAAATTTGATGTTGAATTAAAATCTGTGATTTAAATCATCTCCCTCTTTCTGCAGGTGGAAAACGTATCTCAGCGTTGTCGAGAATATTTAATAAAGAAAATTAATGCTGAGAACTGCGTCCGATTACTGAGCTTTGCAGACTTGTACAGCTGTGAAGAGCTGAAAATAAGTGCAAAACGAATGGTGGAGCACAAATTTACTGCTGTTTACCATCAAGATGCTTTTTTGCAGCTTTCACATGACCTTCTGATAGATATCCTCAGCAGTGACAATTTAAATGTGGAGAAGGAAGAGACAGTACGTGAAGCTGCAATGGTGTGGCTTGAATATGACACTGAATCACGATCTCAGTATCTATCTTCAGTCCTTGGCCAAATAAGAATTGATGCACTTTCTGAGGTCACACAGAGAGCTTGGTTTCAAGGCTTACCACCTAACGATAAGTCTGTGGTGGTGCAAGGTCTGTACAAATCTATGCCAAAATTTTTCAAACCTAGACTTGGTAT
The DNA here is from genome assembly GCA_024679065.1 of Sphyrna mokarran. Taxonomy (NCBI): domain Eukaryota; kingdom Metazoa; phylum Chordata; class Chondrichthyes; order Carcharhiniformes; family Carcharhinidae; genus Sphyrna; species Sphyrna mokarran. The sequence goes on along the minus strand of JAGIQG010000007.1, from coordinate 82,050,122 downwards.
GACTAAAGAAGAGATGTTAATATTCACTGAAGCATCCAGTGAAAATCCTCGTTCTTCCTTTTGTGCTGTTTGCTACAGCCCTCAGGCAGAGAAAGTGTATAAACTCTGTAACCTACCCGGAGATTTGCAGAGAGTAGGGACACTTGTTACTCCTGACAATGATATTTATATTGCAGGTGGGCAGGTACCTTTAAAAACTTCTTTCACCAATAATAGTAAGGCAAGTAAGCTTCAAGCTGCATATAGACCTGTGAATTGTTTCTACCTGTTTGATGCTCAACAGAACACATGGGTTCCAAAGACTCCAATGTTATGTGCTCGCAACCGACCTTCATTGGTTTGCTGTGAAGGATATATCTATGCAATTGGAGGGGACAATGTTGGTGGGGAAATGAACAAACGGACCGTGGAAAGGTATGATTGTGAAACAGATGAATGGACTTTAGTGAATCCTTTACCTTGTGCTTGGCAGTGGAATGCAGCAGTAGCAGTAGAAGACTACATTTATGTTATGGCACACAATCTAACATTTTGCTACTGTCCACGTACTGACTCATGGGTTGAAATGGCTGCACGTCAAACAAGTCGGTGTTTTGCCTCAGCTGCAGCTTTTGGAGACAAAATCTTCTACATTGGTGGTCTGCATATTGGAAATAACTCAGGCATCCGAATACCTTCAAGCACTGTTGATGGTTCCTCTGTAACTGTCGAAGTATATGATGTGATCAAAAATGAGTGGAAGATAGCGACTAATATCCCTGCAAAGCGCTACTCTGATCCCTGTGTAAGAGCAGTGGTGGTCTTGAACTGTCTGTGTGTGTTCATGAGAGACACTCACATGAATGAGAAACCCAGGTATGCAATCTATCAGTACAACATGGAGTTGGACCAGTGGATCCTGCGTCAGTCTATTTCAGAACGAGTCCTTTGGGACCTTGGCAAAGATTTTCGGTGCACTATGGGGAAACTTTATCCCTCATGTTTGGAAGAATCTCTATGGAAGCCTCCACCTTCTCTATTCTCACAAGATGGAGCAGATGAGTTTGAGTTGGATGGAGAGATGGTTACTTTGCCATTGAATAGTTAGTTAGATATGGGCACAGATGTGATGGATTCCTAAGACAAGCATAGCACAGCACTATGTATGTCACAACCTTCCAGATCATGATGGGGTTTAAGATTAAGCAGTAACTGTGTTCAGCACAGCATGTCACTAAGTTTGCATAGTATTGTGTAAATAACCAAGAATACAGTTGTGTTTTATCATCTACTAGATACCATGTGTTCTGCTAAAGAGATTATTGTATTATTACAATGTGACTAATTTACAAAAGAAACATTGTTTTACTTACATAAATATCCCCAGATTTGACCAAGATACAAAATCATGTAGCTCTTCCCAGTAAAGATCGGCTGAGCAAGATGGCTGACTGCAGGTTCAGTCAAAGGTTGTATTTGTGTGATACACATTCTTCAGTTTCCATAAAATATTCCCATTTATTCCAGGTTGCAGGCCTATCAAGCAGCTGGTAGTTTACCAGATTCATTAGTGGGGGCTATGCAGTGACTGCAGCCTCTTATTGTGCGGGTCTATGTGGAGTTTCAGTCATTTAATGTCCTTCCACGTTGCAAGTAACAGGCTCGTCCATATTACATCTTCCTGCTGCTGAATTTTCATTTGAGAGACAAGTTTTAGTAACAACCAGGTTTTTATTTTGTATTTCATTAATTTAAGGCAACTGTTACTGTAGTGTGATTGTGTATAGGTATCCTAGCCCTTAGGTTTTTAATACAGTTGGTTTGAGTGAAATGTTTCCAGAATGAACTGTATCCTGCGTGCAGGAGAACAGAATGGACCCAGCACTGCTCTGGCAGAACTCCGAGGAACCACTAGCAGTTGTTGTCCATTCTAACATGAGCACAGGTGCTTCATGAAATCCCTACTCGCATGTTCAGCTGCATTGTGTTCCTTTGGCACTGTATTTTGAATTAAATTAATTTATTAAAAACCTTCACCAGTAAATGTTTGTTTTGCTTTTGTAATGCAGAACCTGGAGAATATCTGTATAAATTCAACTTCTGTAGATTTTTGGAAAAGTACCCTAGCTGGATGGATAAATCACCAACCACAAGAATCAGTAATGCGCTAATTAATGTCACAATTTTTTCCTTACATTTTATGCTGATGGTCACCATATGCTGCAGCATATTTATTTGATAGTGGCTTTTTGGAATACAGAATTTCTAGGAATAACTTCTCTAGCTGTAATTGAAACTAAAATCAGTTTGGAAGCTATAGGATAAGGCTTAAGCCATGTCCATATTATCAATACAGCTGTAAAGTGGTATATTGATTTTGTTATTCAATTGCAGGCTTAAATCAATGCATTTCCTAGACCAACATGATTGTTTTGCAGGAAATGGCAAGATTCTTACAACAACTTTGCTCTCCAAGTCCTGAAACGTTTTACACTTTTTCACAAACTATTGCTGTTTGTGTTTCAAATCTGTCTAACTTAACATTTTATTCATATAAATCTCTTCCAGTGAAAGAATTCCATTTGACATTTAATCAGGTTTTGTTAAGTTTGATAAAGAACAAAGTTTTGAAGTAACATTTAACAAGCATAAAAGACTACTTTCAAGATTGTTCTTTGTTTAATACATTGTCCAAAAAAAATTATACACAAGAACAGGCCCTTTGCCCTCCAGGCCCATACTGGCTGCTTAACTTAACTAAAACTCCCAACCTTCCAGGGATCATATCCATAGAACACTACAGCACAAAAACAGGTCTTTTGGTCCTTCTTAACTGTGCCAAATCATTTTTCTGCCTGGACCATAGCCCTCCCACACCTGTCTCATCCATGGACCTGTCCAAGATTTTCTCAAAAGTGAGCCTGCGTTTACCAATTCATCTGGCAGCTCATTCCACGCTCCCACCACTTCATGAAGGTAGTTCCCCCCCGCCCCCCAATATAACTTTTCCCCCTTCACCCATGTCTCTGGTTTTTTTTCCTCCCCAAGCCTCAGTGGAAAAAGCCTGTTTGCATTCACTCTATCTATTTATACCATCATAATTTTATACACCTCTATCAAATCTCCCCTCGTGCTCCAGGGAATAAAGTCCTAACATTCTCAACCTTTCTGTGTAACTCAGTTTGTCAAGTCTCAGCAACATCCTTGTAAACCTTCTCAGCACTCTTTCAATCTTAATATCCTTCCTGTAATTAGGTGCTCAAAACTACATACAATACTCCAAATTTGGCCTCAATGTCTTATATAATCCACCATAACATTATAAATCAAAGTATTGAGTGTAAGTTGTAAAGGCCAATGTACCAAAAGCACTCTTTACAACCCTATCTACCTGTGACACTATTTTTAGGGAATTATGTATCTGTAGTCTCAGATCACTCTGTTCTAGTACACTCTTCTGTGTTCTACCATTTACCACGTATGTTCTACCTTGGTTTGTCCTTCCAAAGTGCAATACCTTACTTGTCTGCATTAAATTCCATTTGCTGGTTCAAATCCCTCTGCAAGCTTTGAGAACCTTTCTCATTATCCACCACACCTCCAATCTTTGTATCATCTGCAAATCTGCTGATCCAATTTACCACATTATCATCCAGATCATTGATTCAGATGCCAAACAATGGACCCCAGCACTGATCCCTGTGGCACACCACTGGTCACAGGCCTCCATTCAGAAGCAATCCTCCATTACACTTCCTGGCTGCTTCTTTTGAGCCAATTTCTAATCCAATTTACTACCTCTTCATGTATACCTAGTGACTGAACCATCCTAACTGACCTCCCATGAGAGACTTTATCAAAGGCCTTGCTGAAGTCCATACAGATAACACCCACTACCTTCCCTTCATCTACTTTCCTAGTAACCTCAAAAAAACTCGTAAATTAAACATGACCTACCACACACAAAACCATGGTGACTCTTCCTAACAAGTCCCTCTGCATTCTATCTCTTAGTACACCTTCCAATAATTTATCTAAGGACAAAACAGCACAGGAAACAGGCCCTTCGGCCCAACGAGTCCGCGCTGCCACCCCGATGTTCCCATCTCTACCCGCAATCCCTGTCCACGTTTATAGATCAGTGGATTTAAAAACCAAATTTGAGACAATTTAGGGAGAATTTGTTTTGCCAATTAGCCTAATCTACTACTGACATCCAAGTTTACTGGCCTATAATTTCTCAGATCATTTTTTTTTTTAACCTTTTTAAAGCAAGGGAACATGAGCTATCCTCCAATCATCCGGCACCTCACCCACATATACCAACATTTTAAATACATCTGCCAGGGGCCCTGCAATTTCAACACTAGTCTCCTTCAAGGTCTGAGGGAATACCCTGTCCAGTCCTGGGGATTTAGTTACTCTGATTAGCCTCAAGACAGCAAGCACCTCCTCCCCTTTAATTGTATAGGTTGTGTGACCTCCCTACTTGTTCCCATCATAAATGAAGACCCTTTCAAACACTATTCAAAGAGTAAAGGAATTCTTTGTTTCTGGCCAGCATTTCATTTAATCTCTTTCTCACACAAATTATCTGGCCAAATAGAAAGTACTTTGTTATATTCAAATTAGTTATGATACTTTTCTATATTACAGTTCAAGTAGTAATTAATTGGCAGTGAAATGCAAAATTGTAAACATGTTGTTCTAAATGGGATAAAAGATTTTTTTCAAGCTGCGTTAGGCAAAGCATTAAACTCTCATCTGTAGTTGGAGAAATCAGTTTCATAGATGTATTCTAAGTTTAACATGCAAATTTACAACTGTGCAAAATTCCAGAGCTTTCAGCTCTATGGCCTTCATCAGGAGAATGAGGTGTTCTGGTCTCCAATAGCATACACATGTTCTGGAGACCTGACGAAGGCCATAGAGCTGAAAGCTTACGAGTTTAGTATCAAATAAATCGGTTGGATTTAAAACTGATGTTGTCAGACTTCTTACTGTGTTTACCCCAGTCCAACGCCAGCATTGCTACATCAAAATTCCAGAAACAGCTAAAACATTCCTAATGATATAATTACAAGACAGACTGATTTCTTTGGTAAGTAGGATGTTTATATCAAAGTTCATTGTTTCAGAGTGAATAGAAATATAATGATAAAACATCTGCAAAGCTACAATTTCTATAGAGCACATCAAAACTATAGTATACATCTCAGCAGTTTCACAAAATTTAAATATTTGAATAAAATATTTGTCTATGGGATAAATCTATTACAAAGATCTTTATGAAACAATTTTGACATTCTATTAGCTGGTTACAATTTGATTTTACATTGAAAAAAGTATTTGGATGGAATATAGTTCATGTTTTCTTTCAGAAAATGAAAAGCTACCACAAGAACGTGATTAGGTAATGGGTTTGGAGATTATAACTGGTCTCAACTGGATCTAAAGATATATCCTTGTCTGAAATTTTTAAATTGCATACTTGAAACATGACTTTAAAGACAGTGCTGTATAATTTTCTTTGTACCCCTTCACCTCCAAAAGAAATGTCATCAGAACTTGGCTAAGAAATAATTTAACTATTCAGTTATTTATTAAAGGTGGAAAATGGACAACCACCAATGGAACTTTGTATTTTACTAATTTAAGTAGCTTTCAATAAAGGGCCTTCCTTTGAATATTTTAATTGACAAAGTAGCACCATCCAAATTTGCTTTTCTGGTATCAGAATAGAATATACATTATATTTAAAGATTTTATTTCACAGTTGCCAACCAAATTCACATTAGATACAGGAAAATAACATGCTCAGAATGACTTACAACAAAAAAATTCTGGAACATGACTTTTGGAAAGCTTATTACAATTCTTAATACAGTGTTTTAAAATAAGAATGTTACAAGCTATTGTACATTCATTTGATTTGCTAAAGTTTATGACAAGTCAATGAACATTACAAACACAAGGATTAGTGTTCAGTTTTCATGATTTTAATGGTGCACTTCCTGGGTTGGGTGGGTGAGTCTTAACCTGTTCATTTTGAAACAACGTGAAGCATAGTTATTCCTTATTGGAATATTTTATTTGCTTAAGAATTGAGATAGATAAAGGCAATATTCTAATTAAAAAGAGCTAATACTCATTTTAGTCATTATGGTTATTAAACCATAATTGGTAGAGTCTACCAATAGTTTATTCCAAAGTTGAAAAATGTAAACAGTTTATTGTTTCATGCTGAAATATTAATTTTGAACTTGGAGGGGGAAGAATTTAATTTTTATTATACACTTATCCATGGCCTACTATTGTTTTGACATAAAATCTAAGAAAAAAAATACGACTAACAATTAGGTGTTGGTTGCAGTGAAATAATTGAGCATGCCCCAAATTACACAAACACATTCTAACATTTAATCAAGCATTCAATAGTGAAAACTCAGTTGGTTTCATGTTGGAATTATATACATAGATGCATAAACATTGATCTGTCTCATCATTATCCAGCACTGGAAATCAGATGCAGAGTTTGATTTATTAATTAAAGGAATGATTATTGATGAGTTCCAGCTCACTACACAATATTTGGAATAGCCAGTGCATGCAATAAACTTCTGATGTGATCAGTGTTTCCCAGTTTGTCTCTCAGAGTATGTCATTGTGGACTGTTGATTGAAGGTAGAAAACCAAGAAGTCATAGCAGATTTGGCACTTGTGAGTGCCCCTCCTACAGACTGACCTGTAATAAGCAGCAATAAAAAAATTGAAAAATCAATTTTGGCAGATCTCACTGAAATGATGGAGGTTGAGAGTCATGGACAGAGTGGATAGTCAGAAGTTTTTTCCCCACGGTGGGCAAGTCAATAACTAGGGGGCATAGATTTAAAGGAGATGAATGAGGCAGTTTTTTTTTTTACACAGATGATGTGTAACAAATTGTCCCTAAATTGTCTCCCCTCAATCTGGTTTCCAGTGTGGATTTCCATAAGCATAGACAAGGGTATATGGGTGGAAGAGGGAACTCTCACTCAAAATGGTGGTGCGGGCTTGTTGGGCCAAAGGGCCTATTTCCCATGCTGTGTTGTTCTCTGTTGTTTTGATTTTTTTTTTACACACAGAGGGTGATGGCTGCCTGGAATTCGCTGCTGTGGAAGGTCATGGAAGTGGATACAGTAATGGCTTTTAAGGGGCATTTTGACAAATACATGAATAGAATGGGAATAGAGCGATATGGTTCCTGGAAGAGTGAGGGCTTTAGTTCAGTCGGGCAGCATGGTTGGTGCAGGCTTGATGGGCCAAAGGGCCTATTCCTGTGCTGTAATTCTTTTCATTTATCTGATCTTACCAAATCACGTACTCAAGACATGTGACTTGCTAATGTCTTTTAGGCCAATTATGCACATGTAAATATTTTTTGTACTTAAATGTGCAATTAAAACAATTGTAAATGCACAGAAAGTGAATCAATATTGAGAAAAAAAATCATGATGTCACCACTTAGTTCTAACAAAAAGCGCACAGCCAAAACATTGCAACCTTGTATACAGTTGTGACAACCAGCTGCATACATTAAACATCTGTTGTATACTTTTTATTCTACAAATGAATGCAAGAACTAATGAGAGCTGATCTTGCAGTTATATATCCATAGTGTTGTATAGTTAACCATCAAAACCAAGTTAGGAAAAACTGAGCTATATTAAGTTGTATGCATCTTTTCTTGTTACTGACAAAATATTCAGCTTGTTTTTGTTAGACAAGGGAGTGTTATATATGGGAAATTGGAGAACATTTGACAACCCACGTCTTTATAAAGCAGCTAAAACTCCAACTGTCTACTGGAAGGGATTCAGTGCTTTATTTTCTTCTTTTTTGTCTTTTGGCATGAATGGTGGCCCTTGGACACTAAATAAGTTCCAAAACAGCATCATAAAATGGTCATGTATTTGATGCCATAACCCTATAGCAGTAGGATACAGCGTGAAAATACTTGCTGTGAAGCTGCTGAAAAAGTTTAATTTAAAGACAAATGAATAACACCATTATATTTTAATAACTACAAAAAAACTGCATCTGCTTGGGAGGCCAGTGATCAACACTCCATTTGTAGGTTTGAGTGAATATATACAACATAAAAATAGCAATGAGGACCAGGAAAGGAAGTTGGATAGTCAGCAGTTAGTATACCACAAGCAATGCTTTATCTTACCGACTGCTTTTCCTGTCTGTACCATACTGCGGCTCGTGGAGATCATTGCATTGCCAAGTTTCTTCCCACGTTCACTATTCTGTACAGAACTGAAGCAAAGAGACACAGTGAAGGACCTTCATTGTCTATTACTAAATGATTGCAACCTTGAGCTTAATGGAACGTTGTCAGGGTTTGTAATGGCATACAGGAATTATGACTATTACTCAGATGGCATCATTTTCAGAACTACTTTCAACATTGGTTTTTGAATTTCAATACAGCAACCATTAAAAGCTGTATTAGTGCACTTACAATTTTATGTAGGATAATGTGTCAAGAATTCCAGAAAAAAAAATTGCTGAAAATCAAATTAAAATACAGAAATAAAATTGCTCCAATCATCCATTCTAAGTATGAGTATCCCACAATATCAGCATTTTATTCTTTTCCTTTAATTAATCTCCAAATATAAAATGATTCTGTTACACCTCTAAAGAATAATCAGAAATCGCTCTTGTAGACACTGTCCTTTTAAAATATTTATTAAATATTAAATTTATTAAAACTGTTAATTTTGTTTCCATAATGATATGAGCAAGTTGCCTAAAAATACTGGGAATGCTGAAAATCTGAAATAAATACTGCAACTGCTGGAAGATTTCAGGAGGTCTGTCTAGCAGCATCTATGATGTAGAATGCCAGCGTTGGACTGGGTAGTAAGAACTCAGTAAGAATCTAGCAACACCAATTTTAAATCCAATCGATTTATTTGATAGTAAATCTGCGAGCTTTCATCTTCGTCAGGCAAATGCAGTGTTCTGGTCTGCAAAAGCACACTTATCAGCACACACAGTCACAGATTGCTGATTAGAATGCGAATCCAAGGATTCTTCTTGAAATCACAACGCTTTAGTCTCAACTACTTTCTGTGGCAGTGAATTCCACATATTCACCACTCTCTGGGTGAAGAAATTTCTCCTCACTTCAGTACTAAAACAATTATCCCTTATCCTCAAATTATAATCCCTATTTCTCAACTCCCTCACTTTTAGGAACATTCTTTCTGAATCTACTCTGACTAATCCTGTTCAAATTTTGTAAGTTTCTATGAGATCTCCTCTCATTCCTCTAAACTCCAATGAATACAATCCTAACAAACTTAGTCTCTCCTCATATGATAGTCCTGCCACCCCAGAAATCAGCCTGGTTAAACCTTCGCTGCGCTCCCTCTATAGCAAGGATGTCCTTCCTCAGAAAAGGACACCAAAACTTCACACAATACTCTGTGGCCTTACCAACATCTTGTACTATTGCAGTATAACATCCCTATTTCTATACTCAAATCCTTTTGCAACGAAGATTAAAGCTTATGGAACTTAGAAAACTTGGCAAGATGGATCAGAAACTGACTTAGTAATGGACACAAGGGTAATGGTAGAAGGCTGAGTGACTGGAGGTTGGTGTCCAATAGTGCATCATAAGAGATAATGCAGAGATCCTTATTGCTTGTTATGTACAGAAAAGATGAAAATATGGGAGAGATGTTAATCAAGTTTGCAGATGACACCAAGATTGATCAGGTGGTTAGTAGTGAAGAAGATGGTTGTAAGTTAGGGGAAGTTTATGGATGTGTTGGTTAGTTGTCAGATGGGCAGAGCAATGGCAGACAGTATTTAACCCTAAGTGTGAGGTGATACACTTTGGAAGAAGAAACATAGATTTAGTATTGTCACATGTATCAGTATACAATGAAAAGTATTGTTTTTTGTGCTGTGTACAGACAAAGCATTACCATGCATAAAGGAGAGTGTGCAGAATGTAGTGTTAGTTACAGCTAGGGTGTAACGAAAGATCAATTTAATGCGAGATAGGTCCATTCAAAAGTCTGATGGCAGCAGGGAAGAAGCTGTTCTTGAGTCAGGTGGCACGTGTCCTCAGACTTTTGTATCTTTTTCCCAACAAAAGAGATCTTTAATTATGTTGGCTGCTTTTCAAGGCAGCGGGAAGTGTAAACAGAGTCAATGCTGATATGCTGGTTTGAGTGATGGATGAGGCTTCATTCATGATCCTTTGTAGTTTCTTGTGGTCTTGGAAGAACAGGAACCATACTAAGCTGTAACATGGCCAGAAAGAATGCTTTTTATGGCACATCTGTAAAAGTTGGTGAGTTGCACCGGACATGCTAAATTTCCTCAGTCTTCTGAGGAATACAGACATTGGTGAGCTTTCCTAACTATAGTGTCTGCATGAAAGGCCCAACGTAGGTTGTCGGTGATCAGGACACCTAAAAACATGAAGTTCTTGACCATTTCCACTTTGTCCCTATTGTGTAGACAGGAATATGTCCTGTACTATGCTTTTTGAAGTTGATGACTATCTCCTTGGTTTTACCAGCATTGGGGGAGAAATTATTGTTGTCACACTAGTTCATCAGATTCTCTCTCATTCCTATATTCTGTCTCATCATTGCTTGAGATCCAAGTCACTATGGTGGTGTCATCAGCAAACTTGGAAATCGAACTGGGGGGAAATTTGGCCAGTCATAGATGTATAAGGAGTATCCTAAAAGGCTGAGAGCACAGTGGGGCACCAATGTTGAGGATGATCATGGAGATGTTGTTGCCTATCCTTAATAAATAGAAGGACACTGGATAGGCTCAGTGGTGTAGAGATGCCGGCGTTGGACTGGGGTAAACTCAGTAAAATTTTGCAACACCAATTTTAAATCCAACCAATTTATTTGATAGTAAATCCGCAAGCTTTAGGCAAATGACGAAGGCACAACATAGTGTCGAAAGCTCGCGGATTTACTATCATATAAATTGGTTGGATTTAAAATTGGTGTTGCAAAACTTTACTGGGCTCAGTGGAACAGACTGATCTTATGGTAGTTACTCACAGACTCCTCAAGGAAGCAGAGCATATGAATGTTGTTCTCCATCATTGTTGATGAGGACCATGACACCATTAGTCATTTTGAAGCTGGCTGCGATGTGTCCAAAGATGACTGATCAGGCCAATTCGGGCATGGAATGTCCTGGCACATATTGGTCAGACGCTATAGTTATTGCGCTGGTGGCTCTGGACTTGCGCATCTCGTGCTTAATTTCATCAATGCATCTTGCTTCGTAAACTTGACAGCCCTTGTAGATGACATAGCACCAGATAGGGCAGTTTTGTGCCAGTGTTTCCCAGGTGGTAGTGTCTGTGTCAAGTGACTTCAGGGAGGCCTTGAGTGTGTTTTTGTAACATTTCCCCTTCCTTCCCCTCAGCATCTTCCAGCAGAGAGTTCCTCAAAGAGGAGCTACTTGGGTATGCACTTGTCTGGCATATGGATGACATGACCTGCCCACTGGGTCTGCGCTCTCATCAGCAGTGTGCGGACTGATGGTAGACTTGCTCGAGAGAACTTCGGTGTCTGGTACTTTGTCTTGCCACCTGATATATAATATTCTGCCAAGACAAGTCGTGGAAGTGATTGAGATGTCTTGCATGCCTTCGATACACAGTCCACATTTCATAGGAGGGTAATGAGTACCACAGCGCTGTAGTTTTGTTGCTGGGCTCTTTCCTCGACGTCTCTATACAGTGGAGCGCAGTCTACTGAAAGCAGAACTTGCCTTTGCTATTGTGCAGTTAACTTTTGTATCAACATTCACTGCTTTGGGGGAGGATGCTGCCAAGATAAGTGAACTGATCTACTGTCTTTAGTTTCTGCCTTTTGATTGTGATTATGAGTTGTGTATGGTGCATGAGAAGCAGGCTGGTGCATGACTTTGGTCTTTTTAATGTTGATGGTGAGTCTAAAGTTGTCATAAACCATGAAAAATTTGTCCATACTGACTTGAATCTCTGGCTCTGAGTCAGTATACAGGGTGCAGTCAAAGAGGGAGCAAAGAGGGAGTTTCTCATGTGAGTGAGCATGTGAACAGGATAGTTAAGGCAGCAAATTGGACACTTGCTTTCATCAGGTATAAGGATAAGGAGAGAATGTTGAAGTTGTACAGAGCGTTGGTTAGGCTACAGCTGGAGTACTGTGTGCAGTTCTGGTCACCTTACTGTAGGAAGGATGTGATTGCATTAGAGGGGGTACAGAGGAGGTTCACAAGAAGTTGCCTCAGATGGAGCATTTGAGCTATAAACGGTTAGACTTGGATTGTTTTCATCAGAGTACAGAAGACTGAGTGGGAACATGATTGAGATGTATAAGATAATGAGGTCAGACAGGGTGATTTGGGAGCAGCTGTTCCTCTTGGTTGAGGGGTCAATCATGAAGGGGGGCATAGTTTTAAGATAAGGGGCACAAGATTCAGAGGTGATTTGAGGAAAACCTTTTCACTCAGGGTGGTGGGAATCTGAAGTGCACTATCTGGGAAGGTGGTGGAAGCTGGAAAATTTACAACCTTTAAAAAAAATACTTGAATGAACACTTCAAAAATAACATTCATGAATATGGGACAAGTGCAAGAAAATGGGATTAGTCAAATCAAAAAATTATTTATCCTGAAATTTAATCACATGGTTATAATGTAATTTATGGGCATAATCTGCCCTCTTCATTACATGGGCTACTGTGATTTAAGAAGGCAATTCACCATCATCTTTAGCGCAATTAGGGATGGACCACATGAATTAATTTTAAAAATGTGGAATTTCCAAAGTTGAGAGATTTATTTGCACACAGCAAAATTAGGAACGAATGGCAACATGTGGCACAGTGGTTAGCATTGCTACTCACAGCACCAGGGACCCACAGGTTCAACTCCAGCCTCAGGTCAGTGTGTGGAGGTTGCACATTCTCCCCATATCTGCGTAGGTTTCCTCCCACATGCCAAAGATGTGCAAATTAAGTTGATTGGCCATGCTAAATTGTCCTTTAATGTTAGAGGGACTAGCTAGGGTATGTACATGGGGTTATGGAGATAGGGCCTGGATGGGATTGTTTTCAGTGCAGGCTCAATGGGCCAAATGGCTTCTTTCTACACTGCAGAGTTTCTATGATTCTATGAACAAACAACCAAAAAAGTGCAGCATAGGAACAGATCTTTCGGCCCTCCAAATCTGCACCAATCATGTTGACCTAAACTAAAACCATGTCTTTCCATTCCCATTCTTTTCATGTATTCATCTACTTGCCCCTTAAATGCTGCTTTTTGTACCTGCTTCCACCACCTCCCCAGGCAGTATGTTCCAGACATTCACCACTGTGTGTAAAAAAAAACTTGCGTTGCACATCTCTTCTCAACTTTCCCCCATACACCTTAAACCTACGTCCCCTAGTACTTGACTTTCCTACCCCAGGAAAAAGTATCTGACAATCCACTCTGTCCATGCCTCTCATAATCTTGTAAACCTCTATCAAGTCACCCTTCAAACTCCGTTGTTCCAGTGCAAACAAACCAAGTTTATCCAACCTCTCCTCATAGCTAATACCTGCCAGACCAGATAACAGTCTGGTAACCTCTTCTGTATCCTCTCCAAAGCATTCACATCCTTCTGGTAATGCGGCGACCAGAATTGTACCCAATATTCTAAATGAGTCTTAACTATCTACCACTTTTTATACTCAATGCCCCGACTGGTGAAGGCAAGCATGTTGTATGTCTTCTTGACTACCTTACCTATTGCCACTTGCAGTGATTGTACACCCAGATCTTTCTGCTTGTCAATACACTTAAGGGTTGTACCATTTATTCTGTAATCCCTATATGCATTGGACCTTCCAAAATGCATTATCACACATTGTCTGGATTAGACTCCATATGCCATTTCTCCACGCAAGTGTCCAACCGGTTTACATCTTGCTGTATCCTCTTCATTATCTGCAATGCCACCAATTTTTGTCACCTGCTAATCAGACCAGCTACATTTGCCTCCAAATCATTTATACGAACAAAGGTCCCAGAACTGATCCCTGTGGAACACTGAGTCACAGCCTTCCATTCAAAAAAGCACCCTCTACTGCTACTCTGTCTTCTATGGCCGAGCCAGTTCTGTACCCATCTTGCCAGCTCTCCTGATCCCACGTGATTTCACCTTTTGTCCCAGTTTATCATGAGGTACTATCAAAGGTTTTGCTGAAGTCCATTTAGACAACATCCACTGATTTTCCCTCAGCTATCACCTTTGTTACTTCCTCGAAAAAGTCGATCAAGTTACTGAAACTGATATTCTCTTCACAAAACCATGCTCTCGCTAATAAGTCCATTTGTTTCCAAATGCAAGTAAATCCCGATCTCAAGAATCTTTTCCAGTAATTTCCCCACCACTGACGTAGTGCTCACCAGCCTATAATTTCTTGGATTATCCCTGCTGCCCTTGTTAAACAATGTAATGACACTGGCTAGCCTCCAGTCTTCTGGAACATCACCTGTAGCCAATGAGGATACAAAGATTTCTGTCAAGACCCCAGCAATTTCCACTCTTGCCTCCCTCAATATTCTGAGGTGATCCTATCAGGCCCTGGGGACTTATTTACTTTAATGCTTTTTAAGATGCCCGATAGCATCTCCTTCTTGATAAATGGGAAAGTAAATCACAAATCACTGGGGGATTTTTTTTGCTTCAATTTTTGGGCTCAGAATTGGTGGTTGGAGTGGAAAATCCCATGGGGATCCCAAAATATGTTTTATGCCAACAGAATTTTGAGTTGAAAATGTCTCTCACCAACTGCCAATGACATAATGGGCATCTTGACATTCGACTTTGGAATCCCTATTTGAATATATATACTAAATATAATCAGGCCATTACACCTGATAATCCTCCCTGTTAAATTATCCATTCATAGTGGTGTGCCCATTACAATAAATCCCTCATGATGTGCACCTGGTGAGCAGAACACGGAATTGCATAGATAAATGTGTTTCACAGAAGGGGCCATGCCAGGACTGTGTTCTGTAGAGGGGGAGTTCCATGGTTATGGCCCTACCAGCATGACGTCTTGATATCTGCACCTTGATTCTACTTTTGTATGTTTCTAAAAACATGGTGGAAGAAGCTGCCCTTGAGGTTGGCAACTTCCACTCAGTTTTTTCCACCCGCTCTGTCACACTGCCAAAAATATAAAATATTCTACCTTAGTTTGCTGATTAATATCCATGCTGTTGGCTAAACAATTAAACTGACTAGACCTTGAAGGGCTGACTTGGGACTTTTCAGTTTAACTATGAAAGGGCTTTTCTACTTGAAGAAAAGGTTTTTGGGCTTTTGAATGACGCTTGTGAAAAATAAAAACTCTTTAATCAATGCATTATCCTGAATGTCAAATATCTAAAGCGCATGCTAACAGATGAAAATATCAGATGGAAAATGGCAATTGGTCTATGTAGCATGACTTAGACAATCATGTCTTATATATCACAATAGACACTTAAAACCTCAAATGGAGACAGATACATAGTGAATTACTGTTACATACAGTAACATTTATTTCAGCAAACACCATCATTTTGTACACAAGATGTCAAGATGAGATAAATGACTAGATAACCCCTACTCAAGTTCTAAACCCATCACTATCTGATTTCTCTCATGTCTCTTCCTGTGCTGAGCTTGTCCTTAAACCGGACACATCTCCTAAATTCCCATTAAATATTGACCTGCCACCACCACCCTCTCAGGCAGCACATTCCAGACTGTCACCACCTTCTGGGTGAAAATATTTTTCCTCACATTCCCACTAAATCTCCTCCCCTCACATAGGCCTACGTCCTCTTGTAACTGACTCTTCAACTAAGGGGAAAGCTACTCCTTATCTGCTTTGTCCATCTCCCTCAATCTTGAGCACCTCAATCAGGTCGTCTCTCAAACTTCTCTGTTCCAATGAAAACAACTCAAGCCTACTTAATCTCTCTTCATAACTTAAATGTTCCATCCCAGGCAGCAACCTGGTGAATCTCCTATGCACCCCCTCCAGCGCAAGCACATCCTTCCAATAATGTTATGAAATGAACTGCACAGTCTCCAGCTATGGCCTCACCAAAGTTCTATACAACTCTAACACAACTTCTCTGCTTTTGTAATCTATGCCATTAATTGATAAAGACAAGTGTCCCATATGCCTTTTTCACCATCTTACTAACACGCCCTTCTGCTTTCAGTGGACAAGTTCTGTGGACAAACGCATCAAGGTCCCTTTGTTCCATGGAATGTCCTAGTGTCCTACCATTCATTGAGTACTTCCTTGTCAAATTACTTCTTCAAAGTGTATCACCTTACACTTTTCAGAGTTAAAGGCAGAATACCATTTAAAGACAGAAAGATTGCCAAACTTTGTGGTAGAGGGATCTGGGTATCCTGGTGTGTGAATCACAAAATAATTAGCATGCAGATACAAGTGATTAGAAAGGCAAATAGAATGCTGTCATTTTTTTATGCAGGAATGAGACACAAAAGAAAGTTTTGCTACAGTTGTACAGAGTGTTGCGAAATCACACTGAATTACGGTATACAATTTTGATTTCCTTATTTAAGAAATATCATTGCATTAGTAGTGCAGAGCAGGTTCATTTGGCTGATCTCCAGAATGAAGGGGTTAACTTGTAGGGAAAGGTTGGAATTGTATCCATTGGCAGTTAAGAGAACAAGGTCCTGAGGGGACTTGACGGGGTGAATGTGAAATGATGGTTTTCTTAGAGGAGACTAGAATAGAACATTACAGCAAAGAAACAGTCCTTTTGGTCCTTCTTGGCTGTGCTGAACCATTTTTCTGTCTAGTCCCACTGACCTGTATCTGGACCATATCCCTCCACACTCCTCTCATCCATGTACTTTCCAAGTTTTTCTTGAATGTTAAAGATGAGCCCATATTTATCACTTCATCTGGCAGCTCATTCCATACTCCCACCACTGTGTGAAGAAACCCTCTCTATTATTCCCTTTAAATTTTTCCCCTTCACCCTTAATCCATGTCTTCTAGTTTTTTTTTCTCCCTTAGCCTCAGTAGAAAAGGCCTGCTTGTATTCACTTTATCTATACCTATGATGTTATACACCTCTATCAAATCTCCCCTCATTCTTCTATGTGCCAGGGAATAAACTATTCAACCTTTTCTCTGTAACTTAGTTTCTCAAGTCCCGGCAACATCCTTGTGAACCTTCTCTGCCCTCTTTCAACCTTATTAATGTCCTTCCCGTAATTAGGGGACCAAAACTGCACACTAAATTTGGCCTCACCAATGTCTTATACAAGCTCACCATAACATTCCAAAACTCAATACTTCGATTTATAAAGGCCAGTATACCAAAAGCCTCTTTACAACCCTGTGACACCACTTTTAGGGAATTATGTATCTGTATTCCCAGATCCCTCTGTTCTACTGCACTCTTCAGTGTCCTACCACTGAACGATTAAATAGACTGGGGTTGTTTTCCCTTGAAAGACGTCAGCTTAGAGGGGATCTCATAGAGGTGTATAAGATTATAAGGGGTGTAGATAGAGTAAATGGAGGTAAACTTTTTCCACCTTCAGAAATGGATAGGACGAGGGGTCATGGCCATAGGGTGAGGGGGGCTATGTATAAGATGAATATTAGAGGGCAGTTTTTCACACAAAGGGTAGTGGGGGTGTGGAATGCACTGCCGAGTAAGGTGGTGGGAGCAGGCACGCTGGGGCTGTTTAAGGGTCTCTTGGACAGCCACATGAGCGGTATGCAGATAGAGGGATATATTAGGACTGTTTAACTACGGCTTTTTTTCCCACAGGTAATTCGGTCCATACTTGACCAACATTGAGCATGCATTCGGCAGGTGGTGCGAGTACAGCTCTTGGATGTCGATTCATGGGTTGCCTGGTACTTCATGTCGTAAATGAATGCTTTATGTGGACCATCTGAAGGGCACCATGACAGCTCAGAGACTATCGATGTGGCTGTGCAGACACTTGGAATTGGGCCGGTGTCTGCAGGAGTTTGCGCGTTCTCCCCGTGGCTGCGTGGGTTTTCTCCGGGCACTCCGGTTTCCTCCCACAACCCAAAAATTCGCTCTTAGGCTGATTGGGAAACAAATTGTCCCTATAATGAGAGTCTTCCATATTAGGAATAACCTAAATCTATAATAGGATAATGGAATTGCTACTATATAGTTATGACGGCAGCGCGGGCTCGTTGGGCCGAAGGGCCTGTTTCCCGTGCTGTGTTGCTCTTATAATCTTATAAAAAGAGTATCACTAAGGAGACAAAGTTTAAAAAATAAGGGTCTCCTGAAAAAAAAACAGAGCTGAGTGTATATTTTCTCTCGGAGATCATTTTACCATGGAATTCTCTTCCCTAGAGTATAGTGGAGTAGGTAAAGTCATTGAATATTTTTAACATTGAGGTAGATTCTTGATTGACAAAAGAATCAAAAGGTGTAGAGGGCAGAATTAAATTAACAATGATCTTATTAAATTGCACAGAAGCTATAAGGGTCAAATGGCCTACTCTTTCTCCAAATTTGTATGTTTGAACATTTGTAAAATCCCTAGAGCATCCCAAACTTTGGCTCATTTCATCGAAAAAGCCACCTGAATCCCACTAATCAAGTACCTCCCATAACAGCAAAATAACCTTCACTAAAGTAAATGATATTTTACTCTGTTTTCTTAGGCTCTCCTACAACATTTCTTCCTTGACCTTTTTAGTGAAATTATCTTTGCTTGATTCCACTCCTGGTATCCATTCCAAGATCACTAAGCGACCCCCAAAGATCCATGTATGGCTTGCTCCTCCTCTTCAAATACATGTTGCCTACTGGGAACATTATTAATAGATACGGAATCAGTTTCCGCATGTATCGCCATCTGTATCTATTGCCAACCAAGACTCATCCTTTGCCGTAAACCTCAATGGTTTACACTGGCTTCCAAACCCTCAAACTATGAATGACTGTAGCCTTACCCTTCCTATCCATGTAATCTCTACGGTATTACACTTGCCTCCTCAAAATATTCAATTTCTGCCTCACTCCTTAACAGAGTTTTTGTTTTTCTGCATCTCCCAGATCATCATGGGTGGATAGGTGGGTAAGGTGAATAGATGGGTGAGATGGATAAATGGGCATGGTGGGTGAGATAGAGTTGAGTGGTGAGATAGCTGATTTGGATAGTAAGATCGAAAGGACACCTTGCTGTTTGGGAGGTCTAATTGGGATGTTGGAGGTGGGGGATGGGATTGAGATAATCAAGAGGGATGGTCTGGAGGTTAGAGTTAGTGGGAAGGGTTGTCAAGAGCTAACTGAGGCACCTGGGGTTATTTTGGAATTACACAGCAGTTAGACCAGGCTTTAATCTGTCTAACATCTTTTGGCTAACTATCCAGGTAGGTACATCAGATCTCTCTTGAATCTCTGACTCTCAGATATTGATGTGAAAGTGCCAGTGTTGGGCTGGGGTAAACACATAAGAAGTCTCACAACACCAGGTTAAAGTCCAACAGGTTTATTTGGTAGCAAAAGTCACTTGCTACCAAATAAACCTGTTGGACTTTAACCTGGTGTTGTGATATTCTCAGAGAACTCGAGGGAGCAGGTAAATTATTCATCAGGTGAAATTTCCTGGGAAATTCCTACATAGGCCCACAGATAGTGATTTCCAGAGGGTCCTGACTTGCATTTCAATATATGCCCAGTCTCCAACAAACTAGAAACCAGAAGATTTCGCCTGAAATATCTCAATTGCGAAAGACTGAATAGAACAATTTTTATCCATTTGTATATGCCTTCAGCCACCTAGTTCCATTCTTTATAATTAGCTTTCCTGCACCTTTCCAACCCACTCTTCCACTCTTGTTTTAAATTTTCCTTAAAATATATTCTTTTAGAAATATGTTAGCTATTATTCTATCTTTTACTTGGTTCGTGATCTATTTTCTCTCACCCACTTGTCTCTGAAGTATCTTAGGATAATTTTCTAATTACATGTACTAAAAACACTGTAGCCCAGATAAATCATGATAGGAGAATCCAAAATGGACTTCCTTTCTAACATCCTTAAGTCAATGGGATGTATAGAATTTCCATCTAAAGACATCTTGTGTGTCTTATAACAATATTGCTATATCCCTTTAGCCTCCAATACTTTTCAGATATTAATATTCTTTGTTAAATTAGGACCAAGTATAGGATATCTAAATGAAATGATTAAACTTCTACTGCATGAAAGCATTGGTTGATTATAAAGGGAAAAAAACACAAAGACCAAGTTTGCATTATCTTATGACATCTCAAAGAATTTCATGGCCAATTAAGTAATTTTGGAGTGTAGCCATCATAGTATAATAGAGAAGATCTGATTACTAGTTTATGCAAAGGTCCAATGAAAAATGATAAATGGCAAGATAATATTTTATGCACGTTTATTGAAGAATAAATGTTGGCCCAGGTATATATAGACGGTCCAAATTTTGCTTTGGATAGTGCTGTCGAATTGTTTATGTGAGATGTCATATGTCATTTAAACCTTCTACATTGGTGAAATGTTCAAGAACAATAGGAAATCTGATAGAGGTCTGCAAAATTATGAGGGGCATAAACGGAATGGATAGTCAGAGGCTTTTTTCCGGGGTGGAAGATTCAATTACAAGGGGGCACAGGTTCAAGGTGAGAGGAGAAAACTTTAAGCGAACTGTACAGTTGAAGCTTTTCATGCAGAGAATGGTGGATGCCTGGAACGCACTGGGAGAGGTGGGGGTGGAAGCAGGCACATCAGCAACATTCAAGCAACTTCTGTTTGGATACATGAATAGGAAGGGAATAGAGGGATATGGACCACGTATGAGTATAAGGTTTGTTTTAAAGTTTGGTGAGGGCATCGTGATCAGCATGGGTTTGGAGGCCAAAAGGCCTAATCCTGTGCTGTACTGTTCTTTGTTTTTTTTTATTCTTATACAAAAGTGTTGTGTAGAATGAATGTTTCGAATGGTCCTTCCCGCCTTCCCCACAATGGTTTGAACAATACCCTATTATTTTATGTCAGGCTTGTGAACAAATGAGAAAGTATTTTCTTTTAGAACTGATAACTAAATTTATAATTTTGAAGATATGTATCTAAATTTCCACAGTACTCACTGTGACAATCTTAGTTTGACATCCGAAACATTGTACTGCCCCTGGAATGGATGTCTGAAAAATGAAAAAAAAATGTTAAAAATTCTCTCAAAATTTATTTCCTAATTAACAATGAATAAACATTTAACTTAATCTCCAAGCTTTAAATTAAAACTACTTTAAGGATCTCTTCCAATGGTCTGTTTGGAGAAGAAAAAGAGATTTATAGAAGTAAAATCAGATTTTTATTGACCCTTCACATATCTCTAACTGAATATTATTAGGGTAATTTAGATGGTTCCAGCAAATGACATGCATCTTACTTACTTGTTAAATATTCAGAACAAATATATTTGGATATGGCTAACCAAGTTATCACATTCAAACATAGAATCCCTACAGTGCAGGAGGCCCATCAGGTCTACACTGTTAACAATCCCACCCAGGCCCTATCCCCATAGCCCCACATATTTACCCTGTTAATCCCCCGACACCAAGGGTCAATTTAGCACAGCTGATCAACCTAACCTGCATGTCTTTGGATTATGGGAGGAAACTGGAGTACCCGGAGGAAAGCCACGGGGAAAATGTGCAAACTCCATTCAGACAGCCTGAGGCTGAAAATGAACACAGGTCCTTGGCATTAAGAACAGCAGTGCTAACTACTTTGCTATCATGCCACTCATGTACAGTGCTATTAAACTGAAACCAATTTTTGCATTCATAAGCCTAAGCTATTTCTTTATAGGTTTTCAATAAGGGGGGACTTTCTGATGCAACAAGTTTTATTTACCTGACGAAATATTGCCTGGCAACACCTAAAATGTATATCTAACATTTTGCTGATGTGCAAATATTATTTAAAGTACTTGGATGCGCTCAAGAGGGTACTATTATACAAGAATGATACAAGAAACATTAGGTTACAGCGTAACTATCAGATCAGGCCTACAGGTGGTTGTTCTCTCTCGAAAAACGACTAAGCAGTTACATAGTAGGGATCTTTAAAAGTTATGGAAGTTTTTAACAGTGTAGATACAGAGAGACAATATGTGGAATTTTCCAATCCACTTGGTTTGGTGACGAGTGGATACAGAGAATCTAGCAAAAGTCGAAAAGTTAGAAACTAGCCAGTGTAAAACTGCATTGCAATCCTCCCAATGGTTTAGGATCAGTCATCCCAATAACAGGTAGTGCAACTGCCATTTGCATTTCATTTATGCTCATTAAAACAGCTACCAGTATCCTATCAGGCTTCCCAATCTTGCGTCACATCAGGGATGAATCACTTTGGTGTCAAACCCAATTATTGAAGAGTGGCAGGCACAAGGAGGTCCTCAGTTTATTGGCTTCAAAATGAATGCAACACCACACTGCTTCTGATGAAATGTTCATAACTCTGCTGGGACAAACCAGTTCCTGCTTCCAATTTCATGCAGAGCCAGTTTCGTGGGCAGCATTGTGCTGCTGGACCCATGGATCCTTGTGTGTCACTGTTTTGGTTCAGTACAGGGGTTTCCAACCTCTCTGGTGCCACATTCCATTGTCTATCTGGGACTCATGCAGCCCCTGCAGCAAAGTTTTGAGGTTTGATGGGTGGTAGAGTGTAAGGAGAGGCAATTGTGGTCGGGTGGCATGACAAAGAAAAGGGGCATAAGTGTCATAGGTAAACTTACATTAACAAGGCAACGGAGTTAGTGAAAATCCCTTAGTCCCCATATTCCACTGCCTGTTCGGATACACAAAATTTATCAAGGCCAATGCACTCTAACCAGCATGTCTTTCAGACTGTGAAAGGAAACCAGAGTACATGGAGGAATCTCATGCAGACACAGACAATGTGGTTGACTCAGGTAACCAGGGACGAGCAATAAATGCTGGCTAGCCAGTGACACCCATGTCCCATGAATTAATTAAAAAAAAAACACGGAGAACTACAGACATTGCACAGACAGCGGTCCAAGCCAGGAATTGCTCTCGGGTCTCTGGCACAGTGAGGCAGCAATGCTAACCACTGTGCCACCCATGGGGTCGTGTGGGGGTGTGTGTATGCGTGCGCGCGCGCACGCACTGTATAAGAGTGGGAAGGGAGGGTAAGAACTCAATGGTAGGTAAAGGTACAAGGAGGTGGATGAAGATGACAAAAAAAAAAATACAAGGCAGAGGGAAGATTGAAGGGAGGGAAGCTGGACCCCCAACAAGGTTCATGCAAAACTCAAACAAGGCAATCAAAAGGAAAGCACAAATTTAAAGAGGATGCAGAAAGACTCCAGATGAGTTGAGGTCCGAGTGGAACATGAGCACCTATGCCTAAGAGGCGACTCGACAGATTTTAGAAAACAGATGCTCATTTCACGGACTTGCATAAAAGACTGATGACATTCAGTAGGGGGAATTCCTGGATCAATAATGGCAATTAAATTAGTGGAGGATGCTAAGGTGTTTCGTATGGACAAGCAACTGATTTTAATTGATGTTTTATTTCTAGAGGAGGAGATCCTGTCGGATGAGACGTTTACTGTCCTAAAAACATTCCTGAGAAAGCAATTAGTGTTTTTTTTCTGTGATACCAATGGAATGGAAGGTTCAATGATTCCCAGATTTTGAAATAGTCCAGCTACTGGAAGTAGGTGTCAATATAACAGAAGGATCAAAGACGGACAGAATGTGGTTCAAGTACCTTTAGCAGATCTTGCTTTTATAGAAGGCAAAATTGAAACAAAAATAATAGGTGAATCAATCCCAGGAATGCAAAAAGAACAATTTAATAGTTGCTTCAATTCAAAGTCTATTATGTGGTGAACAATGCAAAGCAAAGAGGCATAGAAACATAGAAAACATAGGCCATTTGGCCCTTCAAGCCTGCACCACCATTCAATAATGATTAAAGCTGATCATGCACTTTCAGTATCTCACTCCTGCTTTCTCTCCAAATCCCTTGCTGCAAGGGCCATGTCAGCTCCCTCTTGAATACATCTAACGAACTGACTCCAACAGCTTTCTGCGATAGAGAATTCCACAGGTTCACAACTCTCTGATTGAAGAAGTTCTTCCTCATCTCAGTCCTGAATGGCTTACATCCTTTATTCTTAGACTATACTAACTCTGGACTTTCCCAACATCGGGAACATTCTTCCCACATCTAGCCTGTCCAGTCCCGTCAGCATTTTATATATTTCTGAGATCCCCTCTCGTTGTTCAATCAAATTTGTCAGTACAAGCCCAGTCGATCCTTGTAGTCATGGTTCTTGAAATTTCATTACAAAGGAAATTGAGGAAAAAGTTGAAGAGAATGATGAATCCAAATAAATTATTGCAGCTGCAAGGAGTTTTAGTCCTGTGTTCGTCATTCATTCCTTAATTGTTCAGTAAAATACAGAGATTGTACTTCGAAGTATGCAAGATAAATTAGTAAAAATGTTACTTTGGTGCACAATGTACTGAAGATTGACAAAAGGTTGAAGAATATAGAAGTACTTGCTTTAGTCTGGTGATGGAAACACATTCAGATCATTAAAGACAGTTGTAATTCCATGTAATATAGCTAGAGTCATCCATTTTATAAGAAGCAAGATAGTATCTATGCCAGCAATTCTCAACATTTTGTTATGCAGGCCACTAAATTATCAAGTGTTTTTGTGGACTACAATGATCACAAGCCGTTTTAAACTTTGTAAAAAAAAATAGCTAATGCTATTTGACAGGAGTTAAACCTGTATACATCAATTGGTATTAAAAACGCAGTTATTTCTAATAGTTTACGATACACACTCGTATATACATCGCGCGTATCATAGCGCACATTATCTGCCAGTGGAAACAGATAATGTTTACCTAATGAGAAGGCTGATGTTATTTTGCAGTTATCAAAGGCTGCATGTAAGGTTCCAGGAATGATTGCCTCAATCAGAAATCTGTTCAATGTCAAATTTATTCTGATATTTGAGCCTCATTGTGACAAGCCCTGAAAATCCCGTTTCACAAAAGTCGGGTTGTAAGAAAAGGCACAGAAACTGTCCTGCCTTGTTCGACAGTTTGGTCATTCCAAAGTAACTTCAAGCTAAAAGTCAGTTAGGTAGTTCCATAAAAATACAGCTTTAACACACAGTCACAGGACAGTTCCACAAGGCTGTCTTGCTCTCTCAAGGTCAGGCTTGCAATGATGTCATCATCAAGGCTCACAAAGGGATTTTGTATCCAGTTGAACTTTGTATCAGGAATGGAGAAGTGCTTGCATAGTTGTATTTTCAAACTTTGAAGCTGTTCTGATGTCATATTTCACACTGTTTGGAAGTGGCATTTCTGCATGGCTAAAAAGTCTGAAAGATTTGCAAATGAGCTGTAATTTGACTGCTTAAGTTGTTTGACCCACATCTGTTTTCTTGATCATTGTTTCTATATTATGCTGCATTTTCCTGAAGCCTCAAATTGAGTCCCTTTAAGTCAGTGATTCCTCATTACTGTGCGATGAAGACCCCCAAGTGTGCTGCAAAAAATGATCCAAAATAATTCAAAAGTCATGTTATTAAACTAAAATTAATCTTCATATTCAGCTCTGTGGTTGAATCTCTGAGACCTGATGAATCTTGGGCTTTGCACACGAGCTGGCTGGGGAAGAGCTGCACATGCATGCTTTTTATTTTTTTATTTTGTTTAGACCCATGCGTATAATAATGGGACTTGAAGCTGAATACAAAAACTCAAAAAAAAAGCACAAAAACCATGGCGGGGTGGGGCGGGGGGAAGAGAAAGATAGGGAAAGGTTTAAAAAAACTGGTGCAAAGACTGGAAGAAGTTAAAAATAAAGTTCCAAATAAGGAAGGAGACAGAGAAATAGGAGGTGCCTCTCAAAACATCTTATACTATAGAAATGTGTTATGACATATAAAAGGTTGGTTTAAGTGTCAAAAATATCTATCATATGTGCCAATTTGGCAAGCCACT
Source organism: Sphyrna mokarran (assembly GCA_024679065.1). Classification (NCBI taxonomy): domain Eukaryota; kingdom Metazoa; phylum Chordata; class Chondrichthyes; order Carcharhiniformes; family Carcharhinidae; genus Sphyrna; species Sphyrna mokarran. The sequence goes on along the minus strand of JAGIQG010000007.1, from coordinate 82,023,980 downwards.
GAAAATCATGGAAGCGTTATGAGTGTTAAAACTTTTTTTTTTACTTGAATCAAGTAAAAAAACCTCTCATTTTGTCATGCAACTCCAAAAGACACGAATACCTTTCCTCTGGTGAGCCACTGGATCTCAGTGTGCAAAAGCAGTTGCTGGTATCACTGTCCACCTTATCACAGAGCTGCAAATATTTGCAAATTCAGTTAATGAGCCTTGATAAAATTAATTGTTTGAACTGCTTCCTCCAAAATGATCACAAGATTAGGAAGCATTTTCTTTGCAGTTAATGCTTGCACATGGATGCTGCAGTGAATGGATATTTCTAGTGGAGATAAGTGAGCTTACACATGTAATACCACTACTATGTCAGCCTAACATTGCACAGTTCCCATCTGTGATTACTCCTCCACATTTTGACCAATAAATCCCATTGCGAATAATCATGTAACACTGATGATGATACATGAGGTACAGTAATTGTATTTTCTTTTCCATAGACCACTTAGAGTATCCTCACACACCACAGGTTAGGAACCACTAATCTATGCTATTAAGTATGATATAGCATAAATAAAATTCAACAGAGAAAGAGAAGATACAACTATTATTTTTCAAAAGTCAGTTAATCTGCAGTTTATCCAGTCAGGTTGTTATTGTTACATCTTAATAAAATGTAATGTTTCTCATCAGTGTGTGCATAGAGAGAAGAGAATACTTAGGGGCATCTGGGAGTGAAGGGAGGGTACAAGCAGGATGTGAGACTCCAGGCAGGTCCACATTGCCACGAAGCTGAGTGTTAATTCCTGGGGACTATTCCAAGCCTCTCTATTTGCTGAAAATTTCCATGCTTTGAGGTTCACTCCTTTCTCTGCATCTCTTTAATCTCGTTACCTAGCAGTTTATTGATGAGGATGCAGTCTCACTCGTAGGACTTGCCAGAATGACAGCATCATGACAGTTCTCTCCTTCTCCCTTTTGTTGCTCCTCTAGAGATAGAATCTAGGATTGGAGGAGCAACAAGAGTGGGAAGGAGAGATGGGGGGAACCTGCAATTGGAGGAGCTGGAGCAGCCGGAATCTTTAGAACATAGAACAGTACAGGCCCTTGGGCCCTCGATGTTGTCCTATGTCCAAACCCAAGATCAAGCTATCCCACTCTATCATTCCGGTGTGCTCCACATGCCTATCCAATAACTGCTTGGAAGTTCCTATAGTGTCCGACTTCATTATCACAACAGGCTGTGCATTCCACATTCCAACCACACTGAGTAAAGAATCTGGCTCGATATCCCTCCTGTACCTCTCCCCATGAATCTTATAGTTATGTCCTCCAGTAACAGCTACATCTACCCGAGAGAATAGTCTCTGCATGTCCACTCTATTTATCCCCGTCATCATCTTATAAACCTCTATTAAGTCGCCTCTCCTCTCCTGTGTTCTGGAGAAAAGCCCCAGCTCCTTCAACCTTTCCTCATAAGACCCACCCTCCAAACCAGGCAGCATCCTGATAAATCTCCTCTGCACTCTCTCCAATGCTTTCAATCCTTCATAGTGAGGTGACCAGAACTGCATACAATATTCCAAATGCGGTCTCACCAAGGTCCAGTATAGTTGCAGCATAACACCCACAGCTCTTAAACTCAAACCTCTGTTAATAAATGCTAACACACTATAAGCCTTTTTCACAGTTCGACCCGAGTGGCAATCTTCAGAAATCTGTGGATATGAATCCCAAGATCTCTCTGCTCCTCCACATTCCTCAGAACCCTGCCGCTGACCCCGTAATCCGCATTCAAGTTTGTCTTACCAAAGTGAATCACCTTGCACTTATCAGGGTTCAACTCCACCTGCCACTTTTTTGCCCAGCTCTGCATCCTATCAATGTCTCTTTGCAGCCTACAAGAGCCCTCCGCCTCATCCACTACTCCACCAATCTTGGTGTCATCAGCAAATTTACTAATCCACCCTTCCGTCCCCTCTTCCAAGTCATTGATTAAAAATCACAAATAACAGAGGACTCAGCATTGATCCCTGTAATACACTGCTGGTAACTAGCCTCCAATCTGAAAATTTTGTCTCCACCACCACATCTGTCTTCTATGAGACGGCCAGTTACTTATCCAATCAGCCAAATTTCCTTCTATCCCATACCTCCTTACTTTCTTTATCAGCCTACAATGGGGAACATTATCAAATGCCTTACTAAAACCCATGTATAAGACATCAACTGCTCTACCTTCATCTACACACTTAGTTACCTCCTCAATGAATGCAAATTTGAGAAGCAGGACTTACCCCTCACAAAACCGTGCTGACTATCCTGGGTTAAAGTACATCTTTCCAAATGGTCATAAACCCTATTTCTCAGGACCGTTTCCATTAACTTACCAACCACCGAAGGAAGACTAACTAGCCTATTATTATCAGGCTCATTCCTATTTCTTTTCTTGAAGACAGGAATAACATTCGCTACTCTCCAGTCCTCTGGTACAATCCCCATAGACAGTGAGGACCCAAAGATCAAAGCTAAAAGCTCCACAATCTCATCCCTTGCCTTCCAAAGTATCCTAGGATGTATTCCATCTTGCCCAGGGGACTTAGTGACCACAGGTTTTTTCAAATTGCTAATACATCTTCTCTCAGAACATCTACCTCCTCCATCCTATCAGCCTGTATCTCTCTCTCAGCCTCAAAAACATGGCACCTCTCCTTAGTGAACTCTGAAGTATTCATTCAACATGTCACCTATCTTTTCTGATTTCATGCACAAACTCCCACTACTATCCTTGACTAGCCCTAACCTCGGGTCATTCTTTTATTTCCCTCATAAGAACAAAAAGCCTTGGAATTTTGCTCTATTTGGAGAAGGAGCTGTCTCTCCCAAATTTGCTGCTATCCAATCACAACTCTGCAGTCAGTTCCCACGCTCACTGACAGAAGAGTTGTGTTTCTTTTTGAAGTCTCATACTTTGGATGCAGTTGGAACATGTATTTAAAATGGCAGATTTCCAAAATGCCAATGTCAATAAACATCTAAATGGCAGAACTTTCTCATTCCTGCATGACTTTAATGATGCAGTTTCCACGGATCTAAGTGGTTGGGACTAAGATATAAATATGTTTATTGTACATTTAATAGATCTTGTGATCAGATTTAATCCTTCTACAATATTTAACACTAAGCATTAAAGTCATGGAAAAACGGAAAAGGACCAGGTTTGCAACACCAAAGCTCCTACCAGATACCTGTAATAGAATGGAATTTACCAATGATGAGTTTGGAGACATGAGAAAACAAACACCATATCATGAATGCCACAGTCCTTTACTTAGTGGACTGCGTGAAAGAAGTTACTGATCAACCAGTCTGCAAGTTGACAGGTCCCATGGAATGGGAGGTTTGTGTAAAGAACTCCCTCCAGATAGTTGGATAATATAGTACTCAATTTGCCTACAGGAGAATCTCCAAGTTGTCTTCTGTTCTGTGCAACAATCCTCTTGATCTCAGAGGTATTACAATTAGTTAATTATTTCTTAAACATTTCAATGTTTTATATGCACAGGCAGGCTTGCAACTGGTCTGATCCCCTGGGGAAAGTCTGGATAGCACTGAGGCATTGCACTGGACCATCTCAGACCGTTTAATTCAGCAGAATTAAAGTATTATAAAATAAAGTATCATAGAGAATGGAAAATGGGAATTAATTATAACATTTCAGACTCAGTAGCTAATAAAATTAAGCAAGGTGTTTTGTGCCTCAAAAATTTACCAGTTTTGTGACAAAGGTCACAAGGAATAAAATATGGCAGACCAAGGGCTGGAAAGTCCTAATGTGAGTAATCGTGACATTTTAAAAAATTATTTTTACAGCACACGGGTGTTGCTGATTAGGCCAGGATTTATTGCTCACCCGTGACTGTCCCTGAGAAGGTGGTGGTATGACAAAGTCTTGAACTGTTGCAACTCAGGTCATGTAGATATACCCACAGTGTGTTAGCTCCAGGATTTTGACCCAACAATCATGAAGGAATGGCAGAATAATTTCAATTCGGGATGGAGGGGAAATTGCAGGTTTGAAAGTTGTTGTTGAAAGAGTCTTGATAAGATGTTTTTGATTTGATTTATCAAATGTATTAAGATAGTTAAAAGTATTGTTCCTTGCATGCTGTACAGGTAAAACATACTGTTCATAGAATATATACAGGAGAAGGATATGGTGCAGAATAGTGTTGCAGTTATAGATAGAGTGAAAAGAAAGATCAGCTTAATGTATGATAGGATCATTCAAAAGTCAGATGGCAACAGAAAGAAGCTATTCTTGAGTCTGTTGATACGTGTTTTCAGACTTTTGTAATTGTTTCCTGACAGAAAAGGTGTGGTGACCTTGATTATGTTGCTTTTCCGAGGCAGCAGAAAATGCAGATGGAACCAATGAATGGGAGGCTGGTGTGTGACGGACTGGGCTATGTTCACAACCCTTTGTAATTTCTTGATCAAGACAAGAGCCATACTAAGCTGTGATACATCCTGATAGGATGTTTCTATGATGCATCTGTAAAAGATTGGTGAGAAATACAGTCTTGTAGAGCACCTGTGTTGAGAATAATCTTGGAGATGGTATTGTTGCCTATCTTTACTGATTGTGGTCTATCGGTTAGGTAGGTGAGGATCTAGTTGCAGAGAGAGGAGCAGAATACTAGGCCGTGTATTTTGCAGTTCATTTTGCAAATGCAACACACTGCAGCCAATGTGTGAAGGTGATGAATGAGTGAACACAAGGTAATGGATATCCAATCAAGCAGGTTGCTTACTGCCATTAAATAGAGAACATTCCATCATATTCTTGTGATTTTTAAATGCTGGACAGACTTTGTGAAGTCAGTTGGTGAGTTACTCGCCACAGAATTCCTAATGTTTGATATGCTCATGCAGCCAGACTATTTATATAGTTGGTCTTGTTCAGTTTCAGGTCAATGATAATCTCCAGGCTGTTGAAAATGGTGGATTCAGTGATGGCAACACCATTGAAAATCACTTGGATATTCTCTCTTGTTTGAGATATCCATTGCTTGCCATTTGTGTGGCGTGAAATCTACCTCTTAATTATTATCCGAAGTTTGAATGTCTCATTGCATATGGACTGGGGCTATTTCCATATCTGTGGAGTTGTGAATGGCGCTGAACATTGTGTAATCATCAAAGATCCCCACTTTTCTTCTTACAATGGAGAGAAGGCTATTGATTTGTTTATATTCATTTATGGGATCTGGCTGTTGCTGGCTAGGCCAGCATTTATTGCTCATTTCTAACTGACCTCCAGAAGGAGGTGGTCAGCTATCTTCTTGAACCACTGCAGTACAGGCAGTATACTCACAAATGCAGTTAGGGAGGGGATTTTGGGATTTTCATCCAGTGACAGTGAATAATCAGCGATAGAGTTCCAAGTGTATGGTATGGAGGGCAACCTGCAGGGTGCAATGTTCTCATGCTTCAGCTGCCCTTGTCTTCCTAGGTGATAAAGGTCACAGGTTTGTAAAGTGTTGTTGGTGGGGTGCAGCTACTTTTCCCTGAATATTATTAATGAACTAGGTGGGTTTTTATGACTATCAGCAATGGTCATAATTCTACTTTTCATTCCAGATTTTATATTGAATTTAAATTCCACTGTCTGCCCATGATGGGTTTCAATGCAGATCCCAAAGGCATTACACCTTAGTTCTCTGGGTTACTGGTCCAATGACAAGACCTCTACACCACTGCCTCTCCCCTTAATGGGGTAGATGAAGACGATTGGGCCTATGACATTACCGTGAGGAACTCTTGCAGTGTGTCGTGGAACTGAGATATCTGACATTGACATATTCTAAAAACCACAACCATTTTGTGTTGTGCTTGATATGACTCTAACCTGTACAGAATCCCCTCCACTCAAGATTCGGTTCTTTGATGGCATACTCAGTTATATGCTACCTCGATGTCAAGAGCAGTCACTCTCACCTCAACTTGAGTTCAGTTCTTTTATCCATGTCTAGACCAAGGCAGCAATGAGGTCAGGAGCGATGGAACCCAGACCAAATGTCAGGAGGCAGGTTACTGCTAAGTAAGTACTGCTTCATAGTATGGTTGGAAACACCTTCCATTACTTTATTATGATTGAGTGTGAACTAATATGGTGGTAATTAGTTGGGTTAGATTTGTCCTGTTTTTTGCAGAAATGGCATTCCTGGTGGGTAGATGCCTGCATTGTAGCCAAGCTGGACCAGCTTCTTCATTCTGGAGAACAAGGCTTCAGGATGTTATCAGGACCTAGAGCCTTGTCCAGTGACACTAAAGCATCCCATTGTATCTCTTAGCTCCCAAATACTGTCTGGAGAATCACAGAACTATACAGTGCAGAAAGAGGTCATTAGAAACATCTGAACTCCCACCTAATTCCATCTTTCAGCATTTGGCCTATAGCCCTGAATGTTATAATGTGCCAAGTGTTCATCTAGATACTTTTTAAAGGATGTGAGACAACCCGCCTCTACCACCCTCCCAGACAGCACATTCCAGACAGTCACCACCCTCTGGGTAAAATAGTTTATCCCTCAACCCCCCTAAAACTCCTGCCTCTCATCTTGAACCTATTTTCCTTGTGACTGACCATTCAACTAAGAGAAACAGCTGCTCCTTATCCACTCTGTCCATGTCTCCCATAATCTTGTACATCTCGATCAGGTCGCTCCTCAGTCTTCTCTGCTTCAACAAAAACAACCCAAGCCTATCCAAACTCTCAACTTAAATGTTCCATCCTGGCAGTATCCTGGTGAATCTCCTCTGCACCCCTTCCAGTGCAATCACATCCTTCTGATAATGGTGACTAAAACTGCACATAAAACTCTAACTACGGCTGCACCTAAGTTCTATACAACTCCAACATGACTTTCCTGCTTTTGTAACCTATGCCTTGACAGATAACGGCAAGTGAGCCATATGCCTTTTTTACCACCCTACTAACATGCCTGTCCACTTAGAGATCTGTAGACCAATATGCCAACGTCCCTTTATTCCACAGAACTTCCTAGTGTTCTATCGTTCATTCTTGTCAAATTACTCCTTCCAAAGAGTATCACTTCACACTTTTCAGGGTTAAATTCCATCTGCCACTTTTCTACCATTCTGATTATATCTTCTTGTAGCCCAAGACACACTGTCTCGCTGTTAACAACCAGTTTAATCTTTGTTTTCTGCAAATTGACCAATCCTACCCCTCACATAGACATCAATGTCATTTATATAAATGACAATGAATGGGGGGCCAACAAGGATCCTCCTGTGTGAAATATCAATATTTCAAACAACTCCATTTCTCAAATTGCACAAGTTTTATTTAAAAATAAGTAAAGATATGCAGATGTACAAATAATTTAAATGATTACTGAATTATACCTGTAAACAATGACGTCCAGTTGTCGGATCATTGCAATAATGCTTTTGTACAAGCCAAATCTTATAATTTTTATACATTTTGATCCTTCTCTACCCCTATAATTAGTTTGTGATGAATCTCCTTATGGTGTAGAAGTCACATCATGTCATTAGTTGATGAAATATCCATGCTTTTGCATCCTAAACCTTGAGCAAAGCTGAAAGTGATTATGCACACTTTGGAAGGGAAACATTAGGGATCATCTTTGGAGTAAAGAAATTCCATCAATTCTGTACAGGACAGAATTTATCTTTTAAAAGATCGTTGTCTATTAATGGCCATTTTTGGACCACACGTGGAAATTCCATCACTTGCAGCAAAACGAATGCAGAGAGGGGTATTGCTTTCATCAGCACATATTATACCAAGAAGTACTGACAGTTAAGTCTACATGGTAACATGGATGAACTTTAAAAATCACCACTACCAAGTAGTTTGTCAAACTATTCAAGTGGGACTATCTTCTACTTTGAAGAAATAGACAATACACCATCACTTCTAGATGAGAGAGAATGTACAATTGAAGTAATCTGATATTCTCCTAAGTGATGAATATAGTGAGGGAAGACCTCAAAACACCTAACCTTAAGATGTACTACTCCAGAGGATTGCGCTATCAGTACAGTCAGGATATCTGCTAAATGGGGTCATAGTGATCATCCTGCCACCATTAAAAACAGAACAAGAACAAAGGACAGTACAGCACAGGAACAGGTACTTTGGCCCACTAAGCCTACACTGATCACTTTACCCAAACTAGACCAATTGCCTACATCCCCACCTGTTCACGTGTCGATCCAGATATGTCTTAAATGTCATTAATGTGTCTGCCTGAACAACCTTACATGGCATTTCAGACCTTCACCAACCCGTGTAAAAAAACTTCCCTCACACATTTCTACTTTCCTGCCTTACCTTGAACTTGTGCCTCCTTGTAATTGCCATTTCTGCCAAGGGAAAAAGCTTCCAACTGTTCACCTTATCTATGCCCCTCATAATTTTATAAATTTTTATCACATCTCCCCTTGGTCCCATCTTTCCAGAGAGAACAATCCCAGTTCACTCAATCTCTCCTCATAGCTAATATCTTCCATACCAGGCAATATTCTGGTAAACATTGTATGTACTCTCTCCAAAGCCTCCACGTTCTTCTGGTAGTGTGGTGACCAGAACTGGACAAAGTATTCCAAATGTGGCCAAATCAACATTCTACATAACTAACAATTTGCCAACTTTCATCCTTGATGCCCAGCTGAAGGCAAGCATGCCATATGCTTTCTTCACCACCTTTTCTACCTGTGCTGCCACTTTTAAAGACCTGTACTCCCAAATCTCTCTCTCTATGCTCCTGATGATTCTGCCATTTATCTTACAGCTCCCACCTGAAGTGGATCTATCAAAATGCGTCACCTCATGTTTGTCCGCACTAAATTCCATCCTCCCAATTTTCCCGCCTACCTATATCCTCTGACAATCTTCATCACTATCTGCAACTCTGCCAATCTTAGTATCATCCGCAAACTTGCTACTCAGACCAGCTACATTTTCTTCCAAGTCATTTATTTTTTTTTACAAATAGAAGGCCCAATACTTATCCTGCAGAATACCACTATTAACAGACTTCCTTTCAGAAAAACACCCTTCCACTGCTACCCTCTGTCTTCTATGGCCAAACCAATTCTGAATCCAATTCACTAGTTCCTGTCAGATTTAATTTTTTACGCCATGAAAGGCGTAAATACTGAAGTGCATGTAGATATCCTTGACCCTTCCCTTGTCAGTCATTTTCATCACCTTCTCAAAAAACTCAATCAAATTAGTGAGAAATGACCTCCCTTGTACAAAACCATGCTGTCTATTGCTAACAAGACCATTCATTCAGTTCCAAATGTGTATTGATCCTATCCCTAAGGATCTTCAACAATTTCACTGTCACTGACATCAGACTCACTGTCCCATAATTACTTGGATTATCCTTGCTATCTTTCTAAATAAAGAGACAACACTGGCTATCCTCCAATCCTCTGGGACCTCACCTATGGTCAATGAGAAAATAAAGATTTCTATTAGAGGCCCAGCAATTTCCTCTCGTCTCCCTCAATAATCTGGGATAGATGCCATCTGGCTCGGGAGAAAAGTCTATCCTAGTGCTTTTTAAAAACACCTAACACTTGCTCCCTCAATGATTTGCTCTAGAGGGTTTATATATCCCTCAGACATCATTGAGAAAGCGAGTATTAGAGAAGTTATATTCCAGAATTATATGCATGAAGGAAGTAATGAGAAGTTATTTCTTGTGACCTGGATTGGACACAGAAATTGAAGGGAAACCAGAATATGTTCTTCCTGAATGAAGGTAAGAATCTACCACCCAGAGCATCGATACATCCATAGGAATGTTCTCAAGAGGCCTGGCAACGTGGACTTTGCTGGATCTTTTGAAAGACATATTTTTGTTAATGGTCAATGTTCACTCAAAGATCTCCTATGAAATCTACTTTTGGTGATGACTACTGAGAAGTTAGGAGAATTATTTAGCAGGTTTGGAATCTCTGAACATCTGGTAAGCAACAGTGGACCTCAATGCATCTCAAGAATTTGAAAATTTCTTGCCAGAGGACTGTTTTCAACATATTGGTTCTGCACCATCCAGCAGAGTGGCAATAGAGATCAACTGTTATGGAGAAGATTGGTGCTGTCACTGCTCCCAGAAGGTGGACCTCAGGAAGACACCCTTCGTGTTCTAGTGAAGACAAGCGTCAACCAGAGAGCAGCAGAACACTGATGCTGATTGGCTGTCACGGTAAAGATTTGCATCGGTGCAGTCACTACTTCCAGAAGGTGGGCCTCAGGAAGACACCCATCCTGTTCAAGTGAAAACAAGCATCCAGCATCTATGTTCTATGTTTGATAAGGTTCCTCATGGTAGGCTACTGCAGAAAGTGCAGATGCATGGGATTGAAGGTGATTTAGCAGTTTGGATTAGGAATTGGCTAGCTGATAGAAGACAGAGGGTGGTGGTTGATGGAAAATATTCAACCTGGAGTGCAGTTACAAGTGGTGTACCTCAAGGATCTGTTTTGGGGCCACTGCTGTTTATCATTTTTATAAGTGACCTAGATGAGGGTGTAGAGGGTTGGATTATTAAATTTGCTGACGATACCAAAGTGGGGGGAGTTGTAGAAGCGAGGATGGATGTTAGTTTGCAGAGGAACATAGATAGGTTGCAGAGCTGGACCGTGAGGTGGCAAATGGAATTCAATATGGATAAGTGTGAGGTGATTCACTTTGGTAGGAATAACAGGCATATGAAATATAGGGCTAATGGAAGGACTCTTAATAGTGTTGTCGAGGGATCTTGGGGTACAAATACATAGCTCTTTGAAAGTTGGCACCCAGGTTGATAAAGTTGTTAAGAAGGCGTACGGTGTGTTAGCTTTTATTGGTAGAGGGATTGAATTTAGGAGCCGGGAGGTTATGTTACAACTGTACAAAACTCTGGTGCGGCCGCACTTGGAGTATTGTGTACAGTTCTGGTCGCTGCATTATAAGAAAGATGTGGAAGCATTGGAAAGGGTGCAGAGGAGGTTTACCAGGATGTTGCCTGTATGGTGGGAAGGCCTTATGAGGAAAGGCTGAGGGACCTGAGGTTATTTTCATTAGAGAGAAGAAGGTTACGCGGTGACCTAATTGAGGCGTATAAGATGATCAAGGGATTGGATAGGGTGGATAGTGAGAGCCTTTTTCCTCGGATGGTGATGACCAACACGAGGGGACATAACTTTAAATTAAGAGGTAGTAGTTATAGGATGGATGTCAGAGGCAGGTTCTTCACACAGAGGGTGGTGAGGGCGTAGAATGCTCTGCCTGCAGCAGTTGTGGACTCGCCTACTTTGGGGGCATTCAAATGTTCGGTGGATAGGCATATGGATGATATTGGAATAGTTCAGGTTAGAGGGTCCACTGGCTGACGCAACATTGAGGGCCAAAGGGCCTGTACTGCGCTGTAATGTTCTATGTTCTAGCAGAGGGCAGCAGAGCAACAATGCTGATCAGTTGTCGTGGGAAAGACACAGACAAAGAGCTGGTGTCAGGGGAATATGGCAGTGGCATGCTCCTCTTGCCAGATCTGAGAAATTAGGGAGCAATTTAGTCTAATAACTTTATCCGCGAGAAACATGTCCAGCTTAGGCTCCTCACGGACCACGTTGTTTGGTTGAAATGACAGCTGGACATGCTGTGGAGCATATAGGTGGCAAACTGAGTGATAGATACTAGTTACAGCGAGGTTGTCATACCACAGATTCAGACAGGAAGATGGGTGACTGCCAGGACAGACAGGCAGGGAGTGCAGGGGTCTCCTGTGGTTATTCCCATTTCAAACAGGTATACTGTTTTGAATACTATTTGGGCGGAATAGCTTACCAGTAGAAAGAGACCAGCAGCAGTCAGTCTGTGAAACCAGATCTGGCTCTGCTGCACAGCAGGGTTGGGCAAAGAACAAATGAGCAGTACTAATAGGAGACTCGCAAGTTAAAGGCTAGGTCAGGCATTTCTGTGGCTGCAATTGAGACTCCAGGATGGTGTGTTGCCTCCATGGTGCCAGGGTCAAGGACATCTCTGAGCAATTGCAGGACATTCTTAACAGGAAAAGTGAGCAGCCAGAGATCATTGTACGTATTGGTACCAACAATATAAGGTAGGAAAAGGGATGAGGTCCTGAAACGTGAACAGAGTGTTAGACAGAAGACTAATGTGCAGGACCTTGAGTGTGTTAATTTCCAGCTACAGCCTTTGCCATGTGCTAGTGAGTAGGAATAGGAAGATTAGGCAAATGAATGCATGGCTCGGGAGTTGGTGCAGGAGGCAGGGATTTAGATTTGTGGATCATTGGAATCTCTTCTGGAGCCAGGTGATTTGTACAAAAGGGACAGGTTACATCTGAACTGGAGGAGGATTAACATCCTGGCAGGGAGATTTGCTAGAGCCACTCAGGAGGGTTTAAACTAGTTTGGCAGGGGCTGCATGTCCCTCAAATGAATGAAAAATAACTATGTTTGACATTCGACTTGTTGCAACTTCTAAAAACCAAAGAAATAGTACAACAGCAAGGACAAATGCACAGCAGGGAAGCAAAGCAAAGCATAGAGTCTTCCACCAAGGACAAGGAGTTTTGACTTGGAATTATTCCAATGAAGGGAGAAATTGATGCCTGCCTACTCTTCGCACAGATTGGACCTACCTGATACCATCAAGATCAGAGATGTCATCTGCTGGAGAGACAGTGGACCTGCAGCTGTCAGGAAGAATTTATCTGCTGGAATCATAAGCTGAGAATCCAGGTTCAACTATACCAAGTCCTGACCTGAATCTTCCTACAACTCTGATACCAACTAACACTGAGGAAAGCAACATCTCTAAGATGCAACACATAGGGCTTTGGAGTAAGCCATTTGCACTTTGAGCCTGCACCGCCATTCAATATAATTGTTGATCTGATTATGGTCTCCACTCAATTTTTTATTAAAGTTTAGTCCCTTGTCTATCAAAAATCTATCCAGCTCTACCTTGAATATATTTGAAGATGTAGCCTCCACTACTCTCTGGGAAGACAATTCCAAAGAAATGTCCCTCAAATATTTTCTCATCTCAGTCTTAAATGATAAACCTTTTATTCTTAAATTATGTCCCTAGTTTTATTTTCTCCCATATGAGAAATCATTTTTCAGATATTGATCCTATGAAGTTCCTTCAAGATCTTATTACGTTTCAATAGATCACCTTTCAATCTTCTAAAACTCTGATGGATATAGGCTCAACCTGTTCAACCTCTCTTCATAGAATAAGCACTTTGTCCCAATGACAAGTAAACCTTCTCTGGACTGCTAACCCAGTTACCTTTTTTCAAATGAGAAAAAAATTTAAAAACTGTATTCTCAGTGATGCAAATACAAGTTTTTTAATATTTTACAGATTATGGACAGTATATTTTGGGATTTATAATCTGTTAAAAAAGTCAAAATCAAGAATCATCTCCATTCCCATAATATCCAGCAGTAATTAAATCGAAAAAAATCATGAAATAAATAACATTATCCTACCCAGGATTGACTTCAGTGACAGCAGGGTGTTTGTTGCTATTCCACACTCTGAAGTTGTGAGTATTCTTCCATGCAGAGATAAACAAAACGCCATAGTCTGCTAACATTTTGTCATTATCTGAAGCAGAGTAAAAAAAATACTGATACGTTGTTGGGTTAGAACAGCACATGATAAGACAAAGTTCCATTCAATTAGTATTTGCACAAATGTTCAAAATTACTTAGACAGTAATCCAAATTTTGAAATAATGCAGCTTCTGGACATCCAAATCCCGACTTAAATGATGTCCAAAATCTACTTCAGAAAGCTCACACCAGGGGTGACTTGAAATTTACTTTCCAAAAGTCATCCTAATACGATGTATAGCACCATCATCCCACTCCGCCCCACAAGCACATTCAAATGTAAGCCACATACTATCTAAGGATAAAAATAAAAATGCATTAAGAACACTCTTGCACATTATTTTGTAAAGTTTTCCTTCCCTAAAGGGCAATAGTGAAGCAGATGGGTTTTTACAACAATCTGGTACTTCTGTACTCAACGGTTCCATAACTTTGACTGAGTTTAACTCACTGAATTTAAATTCTCCAACTGCATGATGAAATTTAAACCCTCACCCTCCAAGTCATTACAAATTCTATTACACAGCATTAGCTTCTTTGCCCAAAGTAGCCAAAGTTTAACGCTGTGCAATATTCAGTATTTATTCATTCTATGGGTCCACAATGCCTTTTAGTTCAACATGAATGTAGAAAAAGACAGATTTATACTCATTAGTAATTGGATACAGGCCCAAGGGTAAAACCTACAATAATGAAGTAAAGGCTGCTCATACTGTACAAGGCTTTTGCAGTCAAGAGGGATAGCTGAGAATTACCTTTCATCAGCTTCGGTATAGCAAGTAACTAATTTAGTTTCTATTGTACCATCATATAAAGTTTACTCTTACCTTTTCCACTGAGAAAGTACATGCAAAAAGCTGGCACGCACTGGTTCTGCACATGCGCAGACAGTGCATGCAGTATCCAGCATGCACTGAGTGGGCAGAATGTGCATAGTTGATTCGAAATGTGTTCCCTATCAACTGGCTAATTGGGATTGACACTTTGGGCATCTCTGGCTCACACCGTAAATAACAATGGTTGTCCTAACTAGAAATTGCAATCATTATGCAATTACATTAGAGAATTAATAACTTTATCCCAAAATACATTGTAAGCAAAACAGCCAAACAAAACAACTGAACTGCAACATAGCCATGATCTAATTTAAAACATGCATATCCACTTCATAAGTATGTTACTGAATTACTTGCATGTGTCAGAGTCCAATGAAGTTTTTTCATAGGTCATAGAAATTTCAGCGTAGAATTTTACAGCACTGGAAACCATTCAGTATTTGAGTAACTCTCTATTTGACCAAAAAAACAATGCCAACTCCCAATACTCTCCCCACAGCACTGTTTCTTCCTCAGCTTCAAACATTTGTAAATTTTCCCCCAAAGTAACCAATGGTAACTTCTACTTCATGGGGAAGCCTTCAGTACTCCTACATTCCAAGGGAAATTTATCCTGATTTCTCTTTCTCAACCTTAGTGAATAGTTATAGCAATGACTCTCCAAAAGTAATAGTTCTGTTCCATTCACTTAATCAAAAGCCACCCTGATTTACAAAAAAGACCAGTGTTCAATCTCCAAATAGCCTTTTCTCCACCAACGGAACTAGTCTCAGGTCATATGGCATCCCTGTTGTCATCCAGGCAAGTCAGTAGTCCAATTCAATTTTCAAAATGCTACCGGCATTTGAATCCTTGGGCATCATATTCATCTACACCCTTGAATGTCCTTCCATTATATGTATTTATTCTTTCTCTCTTCCCCGGATGTATTACATCACATTTCTCAAAATTAAATGGCTTCTGCCACCTATATGCTGATTTCACCAATATTACGTATTTTACAATTCTCCTCACCACTTGTCTAAATCCCTATTTTTACATTATCATATAAAAAAAGTTTGCCTCCACGATTGGATTTTCAGTATTTCAAGTAAAATGTTGCAGTTCTGAATTAAGATTCACACATCAATTAAACAACAGCACTAAACAGTAATGCATTTTGGAAGATCTAATATGAATAGGAAATATATAGAGTAAATGGCGAACCCTTAAGAGCGCTGATAGGCAAAGGGATCTGGATGTACAAATACACACATCACTGAAACTGGCAACGCAAGTGGAAAAGGTAGTCAAGAAGACATACAGCATGCTTGCCTTCAATTGGCCAGGGAACTGAGTTTAAAAATTGGCAAGTTGAGGTGCAGCTTTGTAGAAGCTCAGTTAGGCCGCACTTAGAATCTAGTGTTCAATTCCGGTCGCCACACAACTGGAAGGATGTGGAGGCTTTGGAGAGGGTACAGAAAAGATGTACCAGGATGTTGCCTGGTATGGAGGGCATTAGCTATGACAGGATTTTGGAGAAACTTAGTTTGTTCTCACTAGAACGACAGAGGTTGACGACCTGATAGAAGTCTGCAAGATTACGAGAGACGTGGACAAAGTGGATAGTCAGAAGCTTTTTCCCAGGATGGAAGAGTCAATTAGTAGGGGTTTGAGATGAGAAGAGCAAGGTTTAAAGATGTATGAGAAAGATGTTTTACACAAAGGATGGTGGAAGCCTGGAACTCGTTGCCAGGGTAGGAAATGGAAGCGAATATGCTAGTGACTTTTAAGGGGTATTTTGACAAATATACGAATAGGATGGGAATAGAGGGGTATGGTTCCCGGAAAGGTAGGGAGTTTTAGTTAAGCCGATCAACATGGTTAGTACAAACTTGGAGGGCTGAAGGGCCTGTTCCTGTGTTGTAATTTTCTTTGTTCTTTGCTCTTAAATCTATAGGCCTCCAAAATTCAAAAAAAATCTAATCGAAATAAGACAAGTTACTTGATCTTTAAGGGCTTAGACTAATTTTGACATCCATGAATTAAGCTGAGTTGAATATACTTTGGAAATGCACATTCTTAGTTTTACTATTTTGCTGTGTACATGAACTGATTTTGCTGTATGAAAACATTATTTCTCACCTGGTTGCAAAGTAGTGGCAAGAAGGGAATGGATATACAGTGCAAATTGGGCTCTGATCCATTCATCTCCTCCTTCCCAACCTGTCCCATCGAGAAAGATATCATCCCTATTTTCAGTTACATGCTTCACCAAAAAATCTGCAAAACGTAGGTCTGCGGTGGTAAGGTTCAACAGTTTGCGTAGCTCCGGGTCATGTATCTGTATTGCAGCTTCCTCAATCTGTAAAGACATATGATTTAAAAGAGCTGCCATATTTTTGGTTCACCTCCCTTTGTGGAAATCTATGAATTATGCTTTTAACAAATGATTGAAAAGAAGTCATTTGCCTTCATGCTTGATGCAAACATGAGTGCCCTTTTCTAAAATCTGATTTCTCCTTGACAAAATTGTAAACATGTATATTTAAAGAAGCTTGGTGAATATCTAAATGATTATTCTAACGCTCTATTGGAAAATTCGAAAGATGGAATTTTTTTCTGATGACCCAACAAAATGAAATCCCACAATTAATATTACTATTTTAACTGATTGATCTCAGTAGTTCTTACGGGACTTTGCTATATGTAAACTGCTGCTGCATTTGTCTACATTGAACAGTTACTACATTTAGTAACAGTAATAGGCCATTCAGCCCACTGTGTCTGCGCCACCTCTCAATGTCATTTACACATACTATCCCATAAACCTTTACATTGTTATCAAAAAATCTATCAATTTCCTACCTTAAACATACTCAAAGACTAAGCTTTCACACGCCTTTTGGGGTACAGAATTCCAAAGATTCACAATTGTGAAGAAATCTCTCCTCGTCTCATTCTAGGTGGCATTACCCATTTTGAAATTGTGCCCCTGGTTCTTGACTTCCCAACATTAGGAAACATTTCACCTGCATCTACTCTGTCTATTCCTTATTTTGTAGGCTAAAATGAGATCACTTCTCATGCTCCGAAACTCTGGAGAGCACAGTTCTAGTTTGCCCAAACTCTCTATATAAAACAGTCCTGCCACCCCTGGAACAAGTCTGGTAAATCTTGATTGCACTCCCTCTATGGCAATAACATCCTTTCTGATGCGAAGGGACCAAAACTGCACACAGAACCAAAGATGCTCAACAGTGCAGAAGGTGGCTATTTGGGCCATTGCATCTGCATTGACTCTTCGAAAGAGCACCTTATCCAGGCCCAGCCCATCCCCACCGCCCTATCCTTGTAATACTGCGCATTTATTATGGCTAATCACCCAACCCACACATCTTTAGACACTAAGGTACAGTCTAACCAAGCTTTTATGCACTACTCCTGTACTCAAATCCTCTGGTGATAAAGGCTAACATTCTATTAGCCTTCCTAATAGCTTGCTGCATCTGCACATTAGTTTCAAGTGACTTATGAACAAGGACACCCAGGTCTCTTTGTACATTTTTATTTTCTAATTTCTTATCATTTAGGAAATACTGTATACATCTGTACCTTCTACTAAAGTGGATAAGTTCACATTTTCCACAACATATTCCATCTGCCATGTTCTTGGTCACTCACTAATGCCTGTCCAAAGTAGCCACTTTACATCTTCACAGTATACATTACTGCCTAGCTTCATATCAGCTGTAAATTTTATATTATATTTTGATCACCACATCTAAATCACTGATATCGATTGTGAACAACTGGGGCCTAAATACTGATCCTTGTTGACCTTCACTGCCTGCCAATGTGAGAACGACCCAACTCTTTTTTCTGCCTGTTACCTATTCCTTAATCCATGCCTTATATCACTTTCTGTCCCATGTGCTTTTATTTTGCTAACCAATCTCTTCTGGTAGACTTTATTAAACGCCTTCTAAAAATCCAAATATACCAGGTGGAATTTTAATATTTTCTGTGTCCAGCTTACTTGAAAATGGGAGAGTTCCTGATCCAATTTTTTGGGCGGGTTTTCACACGTAATCAAATGCACTCATTCTTTGAAAAAGTGGGCTAGACCATTGTTAGTTGCTAGAGGCAGAGGGCGGTGCATAATTCCCCAGACAATCAGCAGCTTCGATTGGAGCCACAAATTGCACATGCATAGGAAAAGCAGAAAAAAGCAGCTCTCCTGGCAGAACACCCCACTGGGCCAGATACAGCCCCCTCAACATTACTGACCACCACCACCAACTCCACCACCTCCCCTCCCCCCCCACCCCCAACAAGATTCCCTTGCATATGATCCCCTTGTCAACGTCCCCTAGCTGTGATGACTGCCTAGCATAACTCTCTCTCTCCCTCCTACCCCAATCATCACAGATTCATCACAGGCACAAATTCTCCACCTCCTGCCCTCACTTTCTCCCACAATCAGCACACCAAATGGTGACTGCATGCTTTCAGCTTTCTTTTTTGCCTTCTGACAACTACGCTCTGAAACCCTGCAGAACTCATGCTATCAGATTTTTCAGGGCTCCTTCTGTTTCCACAACAGAAGGGGAGATGAGGATCATTAGCAACAGTATGATCAGGCTGGACCAGAGGTTTACAGCATGGAAACAGGTCATTTGGCCCAACTTGTCCATGCTGCCCGTTTTTTAAAACCTCTAAGCCTATCACAATTGCCTGCATTTGGTCTATATCCCTCTATACCTATCATACCCATGTAACTATTTAAATGCTTTTTAAAAGATAAAATTGTACCCGCTACTACCACCACCACTTTGGCAGCTTGCCCCAGACACTCATCATTCTGTGTGAAAAAAAACCGTCACCCTGGACGCTTTTGTATCTCTCCCCTTTCATCTTAAACCCATGCCCTCTAGTTTTAGACTCCCCTATCTTGGGAAAAGATATTGACTATCTACCTTGTCTATGTCCCTCCTAATTTTATAGACCTCTATAAGATCACTCTTCAGCCTCCTATACTCCAGAGAAAAAAGTTCCAGTGTACTCCCCTTCGCCTATTACTCAATCCATCAAGTCTTGATAGCATTTAGTAAATCTTTTCTGCACTTCATTTCTGGTTTAATAATATCCTTTCTATAATAGGGCGACCAGAATTGCACACAGTATTCCAAGTAAGGCCTTACACCAATGTGTTGTACAACTTTGACAACACGTCTCAACTCTTGTATTCAATGTTCTGATTGATAAAACCAAACATGCTGAATGCCTTCTTCACTACTCTGTTCACCTATGACTCTACTTTCAAGGAGCTATGGGCATGCACCCCTAGATCTCTTTGCTGTAACTCTTCCCAATGCCCTATCACTAAGTCCTGCCTTGGTTCAATCTACCAAAATGCATCACCTCGCATTTGTTTAAATTAAACTCCATCTATCATTTGTCAGCCCTCTGGCCCAATTGATCAAAATCCCATTGCCATTGGAGATAACTTTCTTCACTGTCCACTATGCTACCAATCTTGATGTCATCTGCAAACTTACTAACCATGCCCCCGATATTCTCATTCAAATCATTAATATAAAATGACAAAAAGTGTGCCCAGCACAGATCCCTGAGGCACACCGCTGGTCACATACCTCCAGTTTGAAAAACAATTCTCTACAACTAGAAGCCAATTTTGTATCCATTTAGATACCTCATCCTGGATTCCATGAGATTTAACTTTATGCAACAACTTACCATGTGGTACCTTGTCAAAGTCCTTGCTAAAGTCTATGTAGACAACATCAACTGCATTGCCCTCATCTACCTTCTTGGGTATCCCTTCAAAAAATTCAGTCAAATTTGAGAGACATGATTTTTCACTCAAAGCCATACTGACTGTCTCTAACAGTCCTTGCACCTCTAAATGGCTGTAGATCCTGTCTCTCAAAATATCTTCCAACAATTTACCCATCATAAATATGAAGCTCAATGGCCTGTCGTTTCCAGGCTTTGCCATGCAGCTGTTTTTAAACAAAGGCACAACATTTGTCAATCTTCAAACACCTCACCCATGACTATGATTCATGAATATCTCAGCTATTGAACCCAGTTTCCTCCCTAGCCTCCCACAACATCCTGGAATATACTTCATCAGGTCCCAGGGATTTGTCTACCTTGATTGCTTTGAGAATTCCAGCACCATCTTCCCTGTAATTTATGCACTCCTCAAGACATCACTATTTCCCCAAGTTCCCCAACATCCATGCTTTTCTCGACTGTAAATACTGATAAGAAATATTCATTTCGGATCTCATCCATCTCTGGTGGATTTGCACATAGATGACCTTGTTGATCCTTCAGAGCCCTACTCTCTCCCTTATTACTCTTTTGCCCTTCATGCATTTGTTGAAGCTCTTTGGATTCTCCTTTGCCTTATCTGCAAGAACAATTTCATGACCCCTTTTTGCCTTTCTGATTTCTCTCTTACCTGTACTCCTACATCCCCTATACCTGTGGTCCGAGGATTGAAGGATAGTGAACGTGGTACCGTTATTTAAGAAGGATAGCAGGGATAACCCGGGTACACGTAGGCCAGTGAGCTTGATGTCCATGGTAGGAAAGTTGTTGGAGAGGATTCTTAGAGATAGGATGTATTCGCATTTAGAACGGAACAATCTCATTAGTGACAGACAGCATGGTTTTGTAAGAGAGAGGTCGTGCTTTACAAATTTAGTTTTTTGAGGAGGTGACAAAAATGGTTGAAGAAGGAAGGGCCATGGATGTCGTCTATATGGATTTCAATAAGTTTGACAAAGTCCCTCATGGCAGGTTGGTTAAGAAGATTAAGGCTCATGGGATACAAGAAGAGGCTGCTAGATGGGTAGGGAACAAGCTTGGCCATAGGAGACAGAGGGTAGCAACCAAAGGGTCTTCTTTCCAGCTGGAGGTCTATGACCAATGGTGTTCCGCACGGCTCTGTACTGGGACCTCTGATTTATATATAGAACATAGAACATTACAGCGCAGAACAGGCCCTTCGGCCTTCGATGTTGCGCCGACCAATTAGGAACAAGCAGTGACCCTCTAACCTAAACCATTCCCCTTTCATCCATAAACTTATTTACTAACCTCTTAAACGCCACCAAACTTGGCGCATCTACAACTGACGCAGGCAAGGCATTCCATACCCTTACCACCCTCTGGGTAAAGAACCTACCTCTGACATCTGTCCTAAACCACCACCCCTTAATTTAAAGCTATGTCCCCTCGTGCTAGCTTTCTCCATCCTAGGAAAACGGCTATCACTGTCCACCCTATCTAAACCTCTAATCATCTTATATGTTTCAATAAGGTCTCCTCTTAGCGCCTTCTTTCTAACGAAAACAACCTCAAATCCCTCAGCCTCTCTTCATAAGACCTGCCTTCCATACCAGGCAACATCCTGGTAAACCTCCTCTGTACCCTCTCCAATTCCTCCACATCTTTCTTATAATGTGGGGACCAGAACTGCACACAATACTCCAAGTGCGGCCGCACTAGAGTTTTGTACAGTTGCAACATGATGTTGCGGCTCCGAAATTCAATCCCCCTACCAATAAAAGCTAAGACTCCGTCTGCCTTCTTAACAACCTTATCGACTTGACTGCCTACTTTCAGGGATCTATGCACATATACACCAAGATCCCTCTGTTCATCAACACTATTAAGAATCCTACCATTAGCCTATACTCTACACATTTATTATTCCTGCCAAAGTGCATTACCTCACACTTTTCCACATTAAACTCCATTTGCCACCTCTCGGCCCAGCTCTGCAACTTTTCCAAGTCTCTCTGCAAACTAGAACACCCCTCTTCACTATCTACCACTCCTCCGACTTTGGTGTCATCCGCAAATTTACTAATCCTAGTAAATTTACTTATGATGGGGGGAATGTCATTTAATGATTTGGAAGAAGGTGTAACTGGTATTATCAGCAATGCGGATGACACGAAGATGGCTAGACTTGCGGTAAGCAATGAACACTGTTGGACAATGTAGCAAGATAAAGATAGTTTGGAAAATTGGGCTGAGAAACGGCAGATAGAATTTAATCCAGATGAATTCGAAGTGATGCATTTTGGAAGAATTAATGCAGGGGGGAGTTATACAACAAATGGCAAAGCCATCAAGAGTATAGAAACACAGAGGGACCTGGGTTTGCAAGTCCACAAATCCTTGAAGGTGGCAGCATAGCTGGAGAAGGCATATGATATTCTTGCCTTTACAGGATGGGGTATAGATATAAAAACTGGAGCCTGATGTTGCAGCTGTATAGAATGCTGGTTAGGCCACATTTAGAGTACTAAGTCAGTATTGGTTGATGCACTACCAGAAGGATGTGGAGGCTTTAGTGGGAATGCAGAGAAGGTTTACCAGATGTTGTTTGGTATGGAGGGTCTTAGCTAGGGTCTTAGGAGAGATTGAGTAAACTGGGGTTGTTCTCCCTGAAAAGACAGAGAATGAGGGGAGACCTAACAGTGGTGTACAAAATTATGAAGGGTATAGATAGGGTGAACAGTGGAAAGTTTTTTTCTCAGGTTGCAGGTGGGAAATCACGAAGGGTCACGGGCTCAAGGTGAGAGGGGCAAGGTATAACTCAGATGTCAGAGGGACTTTTTTTTTATATATATATAGGGTGGAGGAGGTCTGGAATGCATTGCCAAGTAGAGTGGTGGAAGCAGATAGTCACATGAGCAGACTGGGAATGAAAGGATACAAACGAATGGTCTAGTTGGACCAATGAGCCGCACAGGCTTGGAGGGCCAAAGGACTTGCTTCCTCAGCTATACTGTTCTTTATTCTATACTCTTCAAGAGAGTCACTTGATCCCAGGTGCCTATGCATGCCACATGCCTCTTCCTTCTTCTTGACCAGGGCCTCAATATCCTGAGTCATTCACGGTCCCTGACTTCTGCCAGCCTCGCCCTACACTCTAAGAGGAATATGTTTACCCTGAACCCTGGTTAACATACTTTTGAAAGTGTGCCACTTACCAGACGTTCCTTTTTCTTCCCACAGACTCCTCCAATTAACTTTTGAAAGTTTCTGCCTGATACCAAAGTTGGCCTTGCCTCAATTTAGAATTTTAACTTTTGACCCAGACCTATCAATCTCCATAACTATCTTGAAACCAACAGAATTATGGTCACTGGTCCCAAGGTGATCCCTCACTAACACTTCTGTCACCTGCCCTTCCTTATTTCCCACAAGGTCTAGTTTTGCCTTCTTCTAGTCAGGCCATTCACACACCAATGACAAATTCCTCCTGAATGCACTCAACAAATTCCTCTCCATCCAACCCTTTATAGCTGTCCCAGTCAACGTTGGGACCACAGGAATGAGCACTTGCTGTCCTCCACTTGTTAGAGAAATTTCAAGTAAATCACATGCAGCACTGATTCTCTTCCCCCTCTTGCACTTAACCTTGAGCCCTGTGTTGCAGAAAGGGGCCCCAATGTATCCAGGCCATTTGGCATCACGGCCCCCACTGCTGCTCATAGCCATCCTGCACCTAACAGTTTGGAAGACTCCCTGGAAGAAGCTGATAAAGGGAACTGCGAGGCCAACACCAGTTATGCTTCAGCTTCCACCTCGCAGTTCACCATCCTAGAGACTCTCACATCAGTGGGTCAAGTTAGTGATGAGGCTTCTGGGTCATCCTTATCCACTCACTTAGCCTACCCAAATCTCCCTGCAGACTTTGTGTCGTCCACACAATTTGCTTTCCCACTCATTTTTGTGTCATCCGCAAACTACGTTACCCTACACTCGGTCCCTTCCTCCAGATTGTCGAGGTAAACAGTTGAGACTCCAGCACCGATCCCTGTGACCACTGGTCACTGACTGCCAAGCTGAAAAGCACCCATTTATTCCGACTCTTTCTATTAGATAGCCAATCCTCAATCCACACTAACACTTTACCCCCAACTCCGTGTACTTTTACCTTATGCAGCAACCTTTTGTGAGGTACCTTAGATGACAGATGGAATTCAATCCTGATAAATGCAAGGTGATGCATTTTGGAGAAAGAATGTAGGGGAGAGATATATGATAAAGGGTAGACCTATTAAGAGTATAGAAACACAGAGGGACCTGGGGTGTAGATGAACAAGTCTCTGAAGGTGGCAGAGCAGGTGGAGAAGGTTGTGAAGAAAGCATATGGTATGCTAGCCTTTATAGGAAGGGGTATAGAGTCCAAGAGCTGGCCTTTAATGTTGCAGTTGTATAAAACGTTGGTTAGACCTCATTTGGAATACCGCGTCCAGTTCTGGTCGCCTTACTACCAGAAGGACGTGAAGACTCTGGAGAGAGTGCAGAGGAGGTTTACCAGGATGCTGCCTGGTATGGAAAGTCTGAGTTACGAGGAGAGGTTAGGCAAATTGGGGCTGTTTTCCTTAGAAAGACGTAGACTTAGAGGAGATCTAATAGAGGTGTACAAAATTATGAGGGGTATAGATAGAGTAAACAGGGTTAAGCTTTTTCCTAGGATGGACTCAAATAGCACGAGGGGTCACAGGATTAGGGTGAGGGGGGGTAAGGTATAATTTGGATGCTAGAGGGAGTTTTTTTTCACACAAAGGGTGGTGGGGGTATGGAATGCGCTGCCAAGTAAAGTGGTGGAGGCAGGTAGTCTGGAGTTATTTAAGAAATACTTAGATGATTTAAAATAGGGATCATGAGCCTTGGGAGTCCCTGGGAAATGTGTAAATAGATGATGATATTGATGTACTTGTTTTTATCCTACAGGTGCTTTGGTCCATCTTGTTGTCTAACAAGGGGCGTACACGCGATGGGTCGTGAGAGGGCTGCTCTTCGATTTTGAGAGTATCCTAGTGCTTCATGTCGTCAGTGTACGCTTGACCTGGACCATTTGATGGGCAACACGACAGCTCAGTGACTATCGCTGTGCTGTGCAGATACACGGACTTGGGCCTGTGCGCAAATTCCCATGGACATTCTCCCTGTGCATGCGTGGGTTTTCTCCGGGTGCTCTGCTTTCCTCCCACATCCCAAAGATGTGATCTTAGGCTAATTGGCAAAACAAATTCTCCCTAAATTGTCTCAAATTTGGTTTTTAATCCATAGATCTATAAACATAGACAGGGATCACGGGTAGAGGTGGGAACATTGGGGTGGTGGTGCGGGCTCGTTGGACCGAAGGGCCTGTTTCCCGTCCTGTTTTGTTCTTTGTTGTTCTTACCTTATTGAATGCCTTCTGGAAATCTAAATACACCACATTCACCGGTTCTGCTCTGTCAACTACAATTGTTATATCTTCATAAAATTCCAGTAAATTTGTCAAACATGACTTTCTCTTCATGAATCCATTTTGCATCTACTTAATTGAACCATTCTTTTCCAGGTGTCCTGCTATTTGTTCCTTTATGATAGATTCCAGCATTTTCCCAACTACGGATGTTAAGCTAACCAGCCTATAGTTGCCCTCCTTTTGTCTACCCCCTTTTTTAAACAGTGGCGTTACATTAGCTGTTTTCCAATCAGCTGGCACCTCCCCAGAGTCCAGCGAATTTTGATAAATTGCAAATAATGCATTTACTATTATTTCTGCCATTTCTTTTAGTACCGAGGGATGCATTCCGTCTGGACCAGGGGACTTGTCTACCTTTACTCCAATTAGCCTACCCAACATTACCTCTTTAGTAATAGTGATCGTTTTAAGATCCTCACCTCTACAGGCCCATGACTGTCAATTATTGGTATGCTATTTGTGTCCTCCACTTTGAGGACCGACATAAAAAACTTGTTTAAGGCCTCGGCCATTTCCTCGTTTCCGATTATTAAAGCCCCCTTCTCATCTAAGGGACGAACATTTACTTTAGCCACTCTTTTCTGTTTTATATATTTATAAAAACTTTTACTATCAATTTTTATATTTTGTGCTAGTTTAGTTTTGTAATCTATCTTTCCACTCTCTTTTGCTTTCTTAGTAGTTCTTTGTTGTTTTTTTAAATTTTCCCAATCTTTTAGTTTCTCACCAATTTTGGCCACTCTGTATGCATTGGTTTTGAATTTGATACTCTTCTTTATTTCCTTCATTATCTATGGCTAACTATCCCTTTCCTTACATTCCTTTTTCACTGGAATATATTTTTGCTGAGTACAGAGAAAAATTTCCTTAAAAATCATCCACTGTTCCTCAACTGTCCCAATTAGTTTGTGTTCCTAGTCTACATAACCCATCTCTGCCCTCATCCTATTGTACTCCTGCTTGTTCATGCAGAGGACACTGGTTTCAGACCCTACCTTCTCATCTTCCATTTGTATTAGAAATTCAACCATATTGTGAGCACTCGTTCCAAGAGGATTCCTCATAAGGAGATCATTAATTTTACCTGTCTCATTACACAGGACCAGATCTAAGATAGCGTGCTCCCTCATAGCTTCTGTAACATACTGTTTGAGGAAACTATCTTAGAAACTAGCATTCTAATAACTCTTCCTCAAGTCCACAGCGTCCGACTTGAGTTAACCAATCAATATGGAGGTTAAAATCTCCCATGATTATTGCTGTTCCATTTTTATATGCAACTGTTATTTGTTTGCTTATAGTCTGCCTCACCTTGAAGTTATTACTTGGGGGCCTAAATCTGGGAGATTTTCTGTATCTTCCTTAGTGAAAACAGACAAAGTAATCATTTAGCTTCTCTACCATTTCTCTATTCCCCATTATGAATTCTTCTGATTCTGCCTGGAGTGGAACCACATTTGTCTTAGACAAACGCTTCCTTTTAACATATGTACAGAAGCTTTAATAGTCTGTTTTTGTTAGATTGCATTCATATTCTGTTCTCCCTTTGTTGTATTGGTATTAGTGATGTGGAAGACATGTTTCTGAAGTGACTAAGGGATGGGTTTTCTAGATCAGTATGTTGATGATCAACTAGAGGACAAGTTATTCTAGATCTAGTATTATGTAATGAAAAAAGAATAGCTAATTTAGTTGCAAAAGAACCTTTAGGAATGAGTGACCACAATATTATAGAAATTTACATTGTTTGAAAGTGAGCAAGTTCAATTTGAAGGCAGAGTATTAAAATTGAATGAGGAAACTATAAAGGACACATGGGGCTAAGGTAAATTGGGAAAAGCATTAAAGGTATAATTGTGCATAGGCTATGTATAGTCTTCAAAAAATTATTACATTGCTATAGCATCAATACCACTAAGTGGATCACAATGCAAACAGGCCCTCCCTTTAAAAAAAACAATGATGGCTGATAAAGCAAGTTAAGGATTAATGGTTGGGCATTGGGGAGAGTTATAGAATAAAGATCTAGAGGGACAGGTTCATAGCTCCCTGAAAGTGGAATCACAAGTGGACAGGATGGTGAAGACAGCATTCGGCATGTTTGGTTTCATTGCTCACAACACTGAATACAGCAGTTGGGACATCTTGTTGAAGTTGTACAAGACGTTGGTAAGGCCACGCTTAGAATACTGCATTTAAGGTTCAAGACAAGAGGGGAGATACGCAAGGATCAAGAGGGCAACGTTTTCACACAGAGTGGAGTGTGTCTGGAACAAGCTGACAGTTACATGGGTAAAATAGGTATGGGGGATATGGGCCAAAAGCAGTCAGTTGGAATTAATTTAGGGCTTACAAAAAGGGATGGCATAGACAAGTTGGGCCAAAGGACCTTTGACCATGAATCTAGTTCTGGACACGCCCACCATCTAAAGTTTTAAATTTAAAGTTTATTTGTGTCACAAGTAGGCTTACGTTAACACTGCAATGAAGTTGCGGTGAAAATTCCTTAGTTGCCACATTCCAGTGTCTGTTTGGGTACACAGAGAGAATTTGCATGACCAATGCACCTAACCAGCACATCTTTCAGACTTTGCTTTTTTTCTCCCTGCTTTCTAGTCCCATCACTATATCATCTTACCAACTTTACATCCTTGGGATTTAGGCCACAACTTTGGTTCCCATGACAAGCAGTTTAAACCCACCACAACAGCACTAACAAATCTCTCTGCAAGTATAATCAGTTGCAATCCTGTTAAGATGCAAGCTGTCCATCTTGTACAGGTCCTATCTGCCCCAGAGCCAGTTCCAACTGCCTCAGAATTCAGATGCCCGCCCTCCTACAATATTTCTCAAGCCACATATTTAATTGACAATCCTCCTACTCTTATGCTCACTAGCACATACAGCTAAGAGTAATTCTGAGATTACTGCTCTTCAGGTGCTGCTTTCTAATTTCCTTCCTAACTCTCTGAAATCTGCTTTCAAGACCTCATCCCCCTCTTTTCAAAGGAAAGTAATTAATTTGACATACTGAGGATTTGGAGGGTTTTATGTAAAGTCAAACATTTTGCCATTTAAGTGAAAGACTCAGAACGAGGGGAATTGAGCAGAAAACTGGCTGATCAACCATGGTCATACTGAATGATGAGGGCTGGAAATTTACTGAATCGCCCGCTGCGGGAATCGGAGCAGGTGAGGGGTGGAGCGTGGGATACCCGTTGACCTTAAGTGGAATTTTAAGTTTTGGGATGAACATGACTAAAATTCTGCCCATGGTCTCCTGCCCCTATTTCTTATAAAAAACCTAGTTAATAGCAACATTAGAATGATTTGACAGAATACCACCTGGCAGCACATATCTCAAAAGAACAGTTTTGCCGCATGTTTTCTTCCTAGACTAATAGTAAAATATGTATATGGATGTGAAAGATGTATAAATGAGAAAACCTGTAATTTCAAGATTCCAAGTTGCTTGGTACAGACAGACTTGGAGGTTTTTCAGTTTATATATTTTATACTGATGGAAAGGCTAAAAATTAATTGTTGCACCATGGCACTCAACTGAGGCCAACTATTTGTTGTAACATCAAGAAATGATTTTATGAAAGTGGAGATTTTGTTTAAAATTTGACACATTTAAAAGCCAGGACTATGTGCTAAGTTGCTGATCAATGACCAGTGAAACTAGTAAGCTACATTTTATTTAAACCAGAAAGTAGTACTTGCCATATATTAAACATGGAATAATTTAGAAAGACATAAGAACATAAAGGGTTTCATCCTAAGCTTAAGAGTTATACAATTTGCAGATTACTGCTGATGTGTCAAAGTTTATCTTTCTTTGTAATCAACTCTATCTTTATGCAAAGATTAAAAATAGAAGACCAGTTGGCCCTTCAAGTCTGTTCCACCATTCATAATGGTTACGGATGATCATTAAATTCAATACCCTGGTTCCCCCACCCCCCATATTTTTTTGATCCCTTTAACTCCAAGAGCTAATTCCTTTTTGAATCTCTCAATATTTTGGCCTCAACTACTACAGATTCACCATTCTCTGGGTGACGTAAGTTCTCCTCAGTTTAGGCCTAAAAGATTTACCCTTTGTCTTCAAACTATGACCATTATTTCTAGACACTCCCACCAGTGAGGACATTATTTCTGAATCTAACCTGACTCTCACTCCGCTAAATGCCAGTGAATATAATCCTAATCAATTTAGTCCTGCCACCCCTGGAATCAGCTTGGCAAACCTTCACTGCACTCCCTCCATAGTAAGAAGATCTTTCATAAGGGCACCAAAACTGCACACAATACTCCAGGTGCAGCTTCACCAACACTCCATACAATTGCAGAAAAACATCCTTAAATCCTATACTCAAATTTTTTCACTATGAAGGCCAAAATATTGTTTACCTTCTTTACTGCCTGCTGTGCCTGCATTTTTATCCACATTATACTGCATTTGTCATGCATATATTCACAAACTCAGTTTGTCCAAATCATGCTGAAGCATTTCTGCATTGTATCATAGCTCAACCTCCCACCTAACTTTATAATCTGTAAATTTGGGGATAATACGTTCAGTCCCCTCATCTAAATCATTTACATACATGAACAGTTGGGGTCCGAGCTTCCCATCTGCTAACCCGCTTTCTATTCATCTCACGACATTTCTCTCAATCCTATGCACTTCAACTGACATAGTAATCTGCTATGACAAGAAATCCTGTCAAAAGCCTTCTCAGAATCTAAATAAACCACATACTGGCTCTCCTTGGTCAACTTTATTCATTACATTCTCAAAGAATTCCAATCAAGCGTGAATAAGACTCATATAGGTTTACAGCATGGAAATAGGCCCTTCAGCCCAATTTGTTCATGTCACCCTTTTTTTAAACCCCTAAACTAGTCCCAATTGTCTGCATTTGGCCCATATCCCTCTATACCCATCTTACCCCCGTAACTATCCAAGTGCTTTTTAAAAGACAAAATTGTACCTGCCTCAACCACTGCCTCTGGCAGCTTATTCCAGACACTCACCACGCTCTGTGTGAAAAAATTGCCCTCTGGATACTTACGTCTTTCCCCCTCACCTTAAGCCTATGCCCTCTAGTTTTAGACTCCCCTATCTTTGGGAAAAGATATTGACTATCTACCTTGTCTATGCCCCTTATTGTTTTGGAGACCTCTATAAGATGACCCCTCAGCCTTCTATGCTCCAGAGAGAAAAGTCCCAGTCTCTCCTTATAATTCAAACCATCAAGTCCCCGTAGCATCTTAGTAAATCTTTCCTGCATTCTTTTTAAGTTTAATAATATCCTTGTTATAATGGGATGGTCAGAATTATAGACAGTATTCCAAGTGTGCCTTATCAATGTCTTGTATAGCTTCAACAAGACATTTCAACAACTGTATTCAATGTTCCGACTGATGAAACCAAGTATGCTGAATGCCTTCTTCATCACTTTTTGTCCACCTGTAATTCCACTTTCAAGGAGCTACGAACATGTATCCCGAGATCTCTCTGCTCTGTAACTCTCTCCACTACCCTACCATTAACTGAGTAAGTCCTGCATTGGTTCAATCTACCAAAATGCCTCACCTCGCATTTATCTAAATTAAACTCCATCTGCCATTCGTCAGCCCATTAGCCCAATTGGTCAAGATTGTATTCGACTCCATGTGTTCTGACTTCAGTAAGGAGTATATTATCTGGTACCTCACTGAAGGTTTTTGAAAATCCAACTATATTGTCCATTACCCTAACCTGCTCTTTTTGTTGCTTCTTCAATGAATCGAACATGATAGTCTCTTTTTGTACATCCATGCTGACTTTGTTTGATTATACCACTGCTTCCCAAATGCTGAGCTACGAAGTCCTTGATAATGGACTCCAGCAACGACGTTGCTGGATGTTAGGCTTACTAGTCTATAGTTCCTTGTATTCTTTCCACTTCTCTCTGTGAATAGCAGGCTTATGTTATCTACCTTCTAATCTCTAGGACACATTCTAGAGTTCAAAGAACTTCAGAAAATGGCCATATCTACTATTTCTAAGACCACTTTGAGTACTGTGGGATGAAGATTATAGGCCCTGGAGATTTATCCATCTTAAATCCCATTAATTTCCCTAAAACCATTTCTCTATTAGTATTGATTTCCTTCAACTCCTCACTAAAATTGTGTTTTCAGGATTTCTAGTATCACAGAATCCATACCACGCAGGAGACAATTCAGCCCATCAAATGTGCACTAATAACAATCCCACCCAGGACAATCCCAATAATTTTATGTATTTACCCTGCTAATCCCTTGACACTAAGGGGCAATGCAGTATGACCAATCCACTTGTCCCACACATCTTTGAACTGTGGGAGGAAATCGGAGCACTGGAGGAAATCCATACACATACATGGAGAATGTGCAAACTTCAGTCACTCGAGGGCAGAATTAAACTCAGATCCCTGGTGCTGTGAGGCAGTAATGCTGACCACTGTGCCACCATGCCACCTTAACAGTACATGATTCATATTTTCCTTTGTCAAGACAGAAGCAAAATATGAATTTAGTTCCTCAGCCATTTTTGTTCCCAATTATGAATTCTCCCATTTCTTACTGCAGGAGACTTGCGTCATTTTTGTCAATCCTTTTCTCCTTGCATAACTATAGAAACTTTACAGTCAGTTTTTATGTTGCCCACAAGCTTGCTTTCTATTTTCCTTTTCTTAATCAATCACTTGGTCCACCTTTGCTTAATTTCAAACTACTCCCAATGCCAACCCTAAGGGCATTTAAATAGTCATTGGATGATACTAGAATAGACTAGGTTAGATGGGCTTTAGATTGGTTTCAGAGATCAGCACAACATTGAGGGCCGAAGGACTTGTACTGCACTGTAATGTTCTATGTTCAATCTTCAGGTGTATTGCTCTTTCTTACCAGTTTGTATGTTTCTTCTTTGACTATAAAATTATCTCTAATTTCTCTTGTAAGTCATGGTTTGGCTACAGTTCCTTTTGCCCTTATGTGCCAATAGAAATAAACAACTTTTGGATTTCACCTCTTCGATCATTAATGCTTGCCATTGCCTGTCTACTTTCGTTCATTTCAGTAATGTTTCTGAGACCATCACAGCCAACTTATTACTCATACCATCATAGTTACCTTTACTGAGGTTCAAGACCCTGGTCTTAGAATCAACTATCTCCCTATCCACCCCGACAAAGATTTCAACCGTATTATGGTCGCACATCCCCAAGGGTTTTTTCTCAACTAGATTGCCATTGCTTTTTATTTTGGTCAGCACAACATCGAAGGCCGAAGGGCCTGTTCTGTGCTGTAATGTTCTATGTTCTAATTCTCTCTCATAGCACAATACCCAGACAAAATGGTCTGTTCCCCTGTTGGTTCCTCAACTTATTGGCCCACAAAACCATCCCATATGCACTCCAGAAATTCTTCCTCTATTGTATTGTGACTAATTTGATTCAATTTGCAGATTTAAATCACCCATAATCACAGATGTTCCTTTATTACATGCATCTCTGATTTCCCGTCTAATGCTTTTCCCAATATTAGTATTACAATTTGGTACTCTATATACTAACTCACTAACTTTTTTTGCCCTTTTACGTTTCTCAACTCGAGCCATAGATTCCACATTGTGCTAATTTCTTTCCACAACATTGTATCGATATCTTTAATCAATATAACTCCATAACCTTTTCCTTTCTGTTTGTCCTCCCTAAACATTGAATAGCCTTCAATGTTTAGTTCCCATCCTTGGTCACCTCAGATCCATGTCTCCTTGGTCCCAACTATATCATACTCATTTTCATCTATCTGCGCAACCACTTCATCCATTTTATTTTAAATGCTCTGAGCATTTAAGTGCAAAACCTTAAGATTTTTTAGTCTTTTAATGTTAGTTGTCTCATTCCTACATTTTTAAAACTCTGTCCCTGTAATTCTGGCCCTTGATTTCTCCGCTCATCACTTTTCTTATTCTCCTTGCTGTTTTATCTTGTTCTTGATTTCTCCTGCTCTGAACCCTTACATAGATTCCTATCTCCTGCCATGTTAATTTAAACCCTTTCCAACCAAAACGATAGATTGTTTAGGGAAATTTTTATCGTCATGCTGTTAGCCAGATATTATGCCAAAATTTTAATTGCTGCACTTAAATCCATAAACGAAATGGCATTCCAGAGTTGTGCACTTACATCAATAACTGCATCACTCAAGTGCTTCTGTTGGCGAAAAAGGATATTTGTTGCTCCAGCAACAAACCCACGTACAGTGACGTCAGACAGAAGATGATGCTGCTGCAAAGCCATGTATGGCAAACAAAGATAGCCCTGTCAGAAAAAAATTTTTGAATCAGTCATAAACATTATTCTTTACAAATTAATTTTCAGATATTGACCAATAAAAGTAATAGAAAACATATAAAAGGACCGTAGTTTAAATGGGAGAAGAATGGATTTAAGATTAAAGATAAACAAAAGGTTTACTAGTCTGATTCTTGAGAGGTAGGACTGACATGCAAGTTGAATTTGAATTGGTTACAGTTATAATCGCTGGATTTTAAAGAATAAGGGAATGACATGGTGGGACGAAGTGGTTAGCACTGCTACTGCACAACACGAGGACCTGGGTTCCATTCCAGCCTTGTGTGACTATGTGGAGTTTCTTCCAGCTGCTTGGGATTAGATGTGTAGGTTAGGTGAATTGGCCATGCTAAATTGTCCTTTAGTGTCCCAAGATTTGCAGGTTAGAAGGCTTCCAAGATTCTGAAGAATTCTCATCACATTGGAAAATAGTGAATGCAATTTCTCTATTCAAGAAACCAGACTGAAACTAGGAAAATACAAGCCAATTAAGCCTAACATCTGTCATAAGGAAAACTGTAGAACGTATTAAGAATGGTGTAGCTGGCCACTTAGAAAATCTTAATGAAATAAGAGTTTTTGTGAAACTGAAATCATGTCTGACTAATTCAGAGTTTTTGAGGAAGTAACAAGCAACTTGGATGCAAGGGAACTTACAGCTGTGGTGTGCATGTATTTCTGAAAGGCATTTGAAAAGATGCCACATCAAAGTTACACTAAGACCTTAAGGTGTGTAAATTTAGCATTAGTCAGCTAACAGGTAATATTTGGGTTGGCAAGCTGCAACTAACAGCGTGGCACTGGAATCAGTGCTGTGCTTCAACTATTTACAATCTACATCAATGATTTTGATGAGGGAACCTAACAGTTGTTAAAATTGCTGATCAAAATGATAGTTAGGTAGATAAACTATCATGGGGATTTAAATAGGTTAAATGACTGGGAAAAAAAATGGTAGATGGGATATAATGCGAGAAAATGGGAACTTTAAAGAAGAGAATAGGAAAGCAGCAAATTATTTAAATTGAGATCGATTGCAGCACAGAGGGATCTGGGTGTCTTGGGATGAAGAAGTTAGTATGCAGGTACAGAAAGTGATTAGGAAGGCAAATGTAATGTTGCTTTATAAAAGTAGGCAAGGTTTTGCTCCAAGTGTATATGGCCTTGGTCAGACCATATCTGAAGTACTGTACAGGGTTTGGGTGAACTCCGAAGCCCCAATGCTGTTTCTGGAAAGAAACGGTTTTTCAGTCAGAACCTGACACATTAGAATTTTCCAAAAACTTGGCACCTAAAATATTGCCATTCTTAAAATAGGATAATGAAAGTACAATTTGGGAGGAACAAGTTGGTAGTAATATTACAGTATTTTGGCACAAAACTGCTAGATGGCTCCATTTACTTAGAACACAAACCATTTTATAGATAGTACTAGATAATTTTTGATTTCTAGGTCAATTAAATTGTACTTTTGAACTCAAGACTCATAATAACAAACTTCCTTAAAGACCATTTTGATGTTTAAGCCTTTAATGCACTTTTGGTTCATATAAAGATGACAATATACAAAATATCAACCAGAATTCAAATCAAAGTCAAAATGTAATATTTATATGAGTTACCTTAGTGAAAATAGCTAAGGGCATTCCATATTGATCTTCCTCTAGACCAGAAATTAATCCTGGAACTATCACTGTCTGGCCTGTGTTAGCCTGTGGTTGCACTGTGATTGGTAAAGATTGGGAAATCAAGGAATCTGATGTAAACACTTCTTTTTGATCAGAATAATCCTTTTCATTCAACGCATCTTCTTTTATCCCATTATCAGCATCAAGGATGCTTGGATCCAAAGTTTCCCAATCACTCTCTGATGAGTTAGGTGAAGTGCAATGTGGAGGTCGTAGTGGCTGCTGAAGTTTACTATCTGCCTGTTCAGGTTTTTGTACATCTGAAAAGGTTACCATCTTTGCTGTAATCTTCATTTGATGATCTCCTCCTGGATATTTTGTCTTTACATTTAATTCTGAAGTAGGATTTGAAATTTCTGACACAGAAATGGAAACATATTCTTCAGTATTCAAACCACGTTCCTGGAAAGAAACTTCCTCAGAGGTGCTTTTCCGTGGTTTATATTGAGATGAATCTGCTAATCCATGTTCTACCATTCCTACAGCAATCAAAAATAAGTTATAGATTATTAGTTAAACAATCCAACTTACCCATGTTTAAGGAATTTTTTCAACAGGGCTTGTTGCGAAACATCTCCTTTTAAAAAAAAAGTTAGTAAAAAAGAAATCAAAATCAGAAGCTCCAAATGGATCCAAATCAGAGGACCTGGACATTTTGTACATAGAATGTGGAATTCACATTTCATGAGGGATGTGAAAGCATTGCAACAGGTGCAGAGATTTACTAGGATGTTGTCTGAGTTGGAGAGTTTTAGTTATGAAGAGAGATTGGAAAGACTGATTGTTTTCCTCAGAACAGGGAAGATTGAGGGGGGAATATGATAGAGATGCACAGAATTATGAGGCAATAGATAAAGCAGACAGGAAAAAAACTTTTCCTCTTGGCAGAGGCATCAAAGACAAGGGGGTATAGATTTAAGATAAGGGGCAGGAGATTTAAAAGGAACGTGAGGAAAAACATTTTGGCTGAAAATGTGGAGAGAGTCTGGAACTCACGACTTAAGGATTGTGGAGACAGAGACCCTCATAACATTTTAAGTAGTATTTAGATGTGCATTTGCAATGCTAAAGTGCACATGGCTACAAGCCAAGTACTGGATAATGGGATTAGAACAGTTACGTCTTTAACCGTTTGTCTTTAACAAGCGCAGATGTGGTGGGCTAAATGGTCTTTTTCTGTGCTGTATATCCCTGATTCCACAACAACTATACTACAAGTCAGTTAATTATTTATTATAGTGATTCATCTATGCTTATTTATTCAGCTGCCACATAAAAAAGCAACACTCCTTTCATGGAGTCAGAAAATTGTAAACTCATTCCAGAGACATTAGTACATAATTAGCTAACCTGCTTATCCCTGGACACCAAGGGGCAATTTGGCATGATCAATCCACCTAACCTGCACATCTTTGGAT
The DNA here is from genome assembly GCA_024679065.1 of Sphyrna mokarran. Taxonomy (NCBI): domain Eukaryota; kingdom Metazoa; phylum Chordata; class Chondrichthyes; order Carcharhiniformes; family Carcharhinidae; genus Sphyrna; species Sphyrna mokarran. Next base: position 81,986,657 of record JAGIQG010000007.1, on the reverse strand, counting down.
TTTGGGAGGAAACCAGAGCACCTGGAAAAAACCCATACAACTGCAAGGAGAATGCAAATTCCACAGTTACCTGAGGCTGGAATCAAATCCAGGTTCCTATCACAATGAAGCAGCAGTGTTAACTGACCACCAGTACTTCAATGCAGTACTGAACAAATGCTACAATGTCAGAAGTGTTATCTTTGAAAGGAGATTTTAAACCAAGCTTTAATCAGCCCTCTAAGCTGAATAAATGTCACAGCATTATTTGAAGAGCAACAGAGAAGTTCTCCTGGTTCCTAAACTAACATTACTTTATAAATCTCACTATTTGTGCCAAATTGCTGAGTGCAAACTAGTTGCCATGTTTTTGTAAGTTGCAGCAAACAGTGGCCTCATTTCAAAAGCATTTCATTGGTTGTATTTTGGAATATTTTGAGTGAAAAAATAAACCTGTCAGTGATACAAGCATATCTGTGCCTACCTGGAAAAAGTGATAGAACAGTCATCAGGGTTCCAACCAGACGATTTACTGGTGACAAATAAAATAGAACCTGTAAAGACAGTTGTCATTTATTATTATACACATGATACAGATTTTAAAAAGTTATCAATCCAATATTTAAGTTTGAGCACTTATCACCAATTGAAACCAGTGACTCTTCCCCTCCACACAAAGTCTGCGCAAGTGCTGCATGCAGATACAATGGCCTACTAAAAAGTAAATTAATTCAAGGCTGTAATTCTTGATATGATACAATTTCTAACGCTTTATATTCAGTTGTGAAAAATTCTTAATATTTACAAATTAGAAGTAGAAAATGCTAAAAAAATCAGCAGCTCAGACATTTGTGGAGAGACAAACAGTTAACACTGCAGGTTAATGGTCTTGCATTAGAACTGGTCAATTGAAGTTCTAATGAAAATCTTTGATCTGAAATGCTGTAAGGAATCTTACCAAAGAAACAGCAGTGTGAGAAACAGTGTGTATTTCTCCAGAAAAACTGGCCATTTTTTACTTCAGATTATACCAAACTGTCACAAACAAATAGCTGGGCATGTTTCACACCTTCATGTAAAGTGGCAGAGCACAACGGCAAAGTCTGGCATAATTGAGATTGGGATACCATAATTAAACAGTGCCATATTTAAAGGGCACTCTGATCAAAGCACAAATTAACCCCCCCCTCCATGGAGGTTGAGGCCCCCGATCAGAGGCGGCATTTCTCCCTCACTCTGACTGGTGCCAATATCTCTCCTCAGTCCCCACCTTCCTATGATCAGAACCTGTATTTTCCACCCTCCAGCAAGGAGTGCCAACAACATGCCCTCCCTGAACATCGGACCATTGTTTCCCTCTTCCGGGAGTCAGTTCCAACAGCCCTCTCCCTTCCCACCCCTCCAGCAGTTACCGCTGGCACCCTCACCTTCCCCTGAACATCACTGGATCCTGTCCTCCATTCCAACCTACCCAACAGAATCGCCTGCTCCAATGTCTGTTCCTGCCCACCATCAGATGTAAATGAATCCCTCCCCTCCCTCATGAATCTTACACTGAGGTTCAACCTGTGCCACACTATGTCCTGTGCTTCCAGGAAGATCCCCTGACAGGTTTATGTTTGGGAGAACCTGTTGTAAATACAGAGAGGGTTCAATATATGACCTGCGGGGAGGGGGTGGGTCTTTATTTGTATGTAAATATAGTTATCATGTTCATATCAGGTTCACGCCCATGATGGCATTGCTGCTGAGGGGCCGGGTGTCATTGAATCTTGATGCCCCATTGGCTTTCCCATGGATGATGTGCAAAGTCTCAAGATGCTACCCAACAACTATTTTTCTCTGCAGTCGCTGCTTGACCTAGAGTATTTCCTACTTAGTTTAGATTTCTACCATCTGCAATATTTGTTTCTGTATATTTATGCTCTGGATTAATAAATTGCTACAGCTATTAATGTAGAACACAATAGGGCCTGTGTTAAGAAAACAGTAATGGCAGGGGAAATTAGGGAAATACAAAAAAGACAAATATATTTATATATTTAAAAATAAACAATGCGAAACTAAGTTGCTTGAAGCAGGGACAATTTGGTTGTGTTAACGGAACTTGTGCTTTTGACATGTTGGTTTACTTACTTATCAACACTGCAAACAGACGTTGACTTAAAGCCAAGTTGATAACTTAATAAACAGAACATAAAAGGATTTTTAAATAAACAAAACACTCCAGATGCTGGAAATTTGAAACAGAAAATGTTGAAAAAGCTCAGTGGGTCTGGCAGCAGGTGTGGACGGAGGGAGGGAGGGAGGGAGGGAGGGAGAGAGAGAGTGTTAACATCTTGAGTGCATATGACTATTCTTCAGATCTAAACAGAAGCAGAAATAAGACAGAATATATATATTGTAAGAGGAGGGTGCAGCAATGACTGCAGAATTGAAGGTCAGTGATAGGTGGAAGCAGGGAGGGATTGCAACAAAATTGTGTAGGGCACAAGATTGAGGAAGTGTTAATGGCAGCATGAAGCTGCTCACAATGGCAGGAAGCTAAAATATTAGAATGTTAATTGGAGAACAAAAGTCAGCACTAAGCGTAATGAAGCAGGATCCCCCCTGAGAACTAACACCTAACCACTCAGAGTACCTCACCTCATAATTTGGTAAAAGTGTATGGGAAGTTACAAGCTGCTATTCAATCACTTCTAGCAGTTAAATGAAAATAATTACCTGACACACATTCTAAAGTCAATTTATTTATATAATGAACAGTAAACAAGTTAACTACACTATTAACAAATCAAATGAAACAATTCTAATAGAATGCTGTTAAGATAACTACAATTCTCACTCATCACATTTTAAATTACAAACAGGTTTGGCATCTTCCAGAATATTTTGAACTTTTTTTTGTTGATTCTTCTCTATGGAACTTCTTTCTTTGATACCTTTTTTTTAAAATCAAGATGACGCTTTGCGTTAAGACATAAACTAGGCCACAAGAGTGCCATCAGTTCTCTCTCTCTCAGAGCTGAACTAAGCTGTTACTCTGGCAAGCAGCAATTTCTCTCTCTCTGTGCCAGTGTCTCTCTTCTTTACTTGTGATGACATACCAATATTTCCCACAATATAATTGGTCCTAGGTTGGCAACATGTCAAATTTAAACTTACTAGATTTCTGATATTTAAATACCCGATTTAAATTTGATTGGCTAAATTCAAAAGCCTGTTTGTCTTGGTAAAACTGCTGCTTTGCCTTCGATATAAATGTTTCAATCTGGGACCCCATATGCATCTGCATTTTTTAACATTAAGTGCAGAAAAACGCCAGCTTTTAAAGGGACCATGTAATGCTTTTTGTTCTTAATATTTTACAAACATCAATCTACAATTATTCTACCCAACTTTGCCACCTGAATGAGAAACTAAAGAAGTGACAGGAGAAGTGGTTGGGGAAGGAGGATGGCATTGGTACAAAATGTTTTGGATATGAAAAGGTCAAGTTAGAGGAGAAAGATCACAGTCTTAAGTTGTTGTACTCAATGTTTACTCCCACAGGCTGTAAAATGCCACTTTGAAAGATGAGGTCCTACTCTATCAGTTCATGTTGGGCATCACTAGATCATTACGGCAGACCAACAATCAACATGTCAATTCGAGATCAAAATGTTGAGTTGAAATGGCAAGTGACAGGGAAGTTAGGGTCATGCTTTGGACCAAGAGAAATGTTCTGCAAAGCAGTCACTGAGTCTGCATTTAGCTTGCTAACGTAGAGGAAACTGCATTGGAGGTGAATACACTGGGCCAAATTGAAGAAAGTGCACAATGTTGCTTAAATGGTAATAAGGGAGGAGGTATCTTCTGTGATTGAAAGGGAAAGTGCCACAGGAAAGGGGCAAGGAGTCAGGGATAGAGGAGTCACAGAGGGAGTGGTCCCAGCATTAGGCTGACTGGGGAACAGAGGTGTGTTTCATGGTCGTATCATGTTGGAGTTGATGGAAATTACAACGTGGAGATGCCGTGTTGGACTGGGGTAAAACAGTAAGTAGTTTCACAACACCAGGTTAAAGTCCAACAAGTTTATTTGATAGTAAAACCACAAGCTTTCGGAACACTGTTCTTTCGTCAGGTGAGTGGAGAGTTCTGATCAGAGAAGGGCATATAAAAAGCATACAGTTTACAGAATACTGATTAGAATGCAAGTCTTTACAGCTAATCTGCTATTCAAGCCTTAAGAGTGCAGACAATGTGAGTGGAGATAGCATTTAAGCATAGGTTAAAAACATGGGTGGCACGGTAGCAGTGGTTAACACTGCTGCTTCACAGTTCCAGGGACCCGAGTTCGATTCCTGGCTTGGGTCACTGTCTGTGTAGAGTTTGCACATTCTCCTTGTGTCTGCTTGGGTTTCCTCTGTGTTCTTCCCACAGTCCAAAGATGTGTGGGTTAGTTTGATTGGCCATGTCATAAAAAAAGAATTACCCCTCAGTGTCCTGGGATGCTTAGGTTAGAGGGATTAGCGGGTAAAATATGTAGGGATATGGAGGTATGACTTGGGTGGGATTGTGGCCGGTGCAGACTCAATGGGTCGAAGGACCTCTTCCTGCACTGTAGAGTTCTATAGTTCTCTCTCTATTGCTTCCAGACAAGTCAGTAAGTGAGATGTTGCAAGTTCAGGCAAGTCATAGGGGGTTACAGATAGTGCGACATGAACCCAAGATCCCGGTTGGGGCTATCCTCACGTGTGCGAAACTTGAAGTTCGCACTCTCTATAAGCCCCCATGACTTGCCTTAACTTGCAACATCTCACTTACTGTCCTATCTGGCGACAATACACATCTTTTTAACCTATGCTTAATGCTATTTCCATTCAACATTGTCTCCACCTTTAAGACTTGAGTAGCAGATTAGCTGTAAAGACTCACATTCTAATCAGTATTCTGTAAACTGTGTGCACCTTTATATGCCCTTCTCTGATCAGAATTCTCCACTCACCTGATGAAGGAACAGCGTTCTGAAAGCTTATGGGTTTACTATCAAATAAACTTGTTGGACTTTAACCTGATGTTGTCAGACTTCTTACTGTGTTGGGGGAAATGGCAGAGGTAATCCTTTGAATGCAGAGGCAGATTGACAAAAAATGAGGACAAGGAGGAAGGAGGACCTGATCATAGTTTTGGAGAGGGGGCTGGGAGATGTGGAAAATGAACAGAATCAGGTTGAATACCTGTCAACTACAGTGCGGGGGGGGGGTAACACCTTGATTATAGAAGATGGTAGATAGGAACATAGAAATTATGAGCTGAAGTAGGAAATTCGCTCTTTGAGCTTGTTTCGCCATTGAATCAGATCATGGCTGATCTCTTCCGGGTCTCAAATACACAAAAGAACAAAGCAAATTATACTACAGGAACAGGCCCTTTAGCCTCCAAGACTGTACCGACCGTGCTGCCCAACTGAACTAAAACCCCCTAGCTTCGGGAGACCATATCCATCTATTAGGTACAGAATCAGTGGAATGAAATGTTTGAGGGGCAGACAAATTTCATGCCTCCAGCTGAGATTAAGCACTATGCTACCTTTTGATATTCATTTCACATTATCCATATTATTTCATTAGGACTCTGAAAGGAATATATTTTTTATACTATTATATGCTTGTGAGTTGCCTATTTCAACATTTAAACTACTAAATTTATAAAAACGTGATCAACCAACCTTTCTGAAATCTTATAATTCTAAACCAGTTTAGAATTTTATATTTGATATTTAAACATTATTTTCATAAATCAAGGACTCACACATCTAACATTTATCTGGCAAATTGTGCTGCAGTATCATTTCTCAACATTAGATGGAAAATTTATTTTGTACTGGGACAGCAGAGTTTCACAATGGTTAGAAACATAGAAAATAGGAGCAGTGGTGGCAATTGGCTCTTCGAGCCTGCTCTGCCATTCATTATGACCATGCCTGATCATCCAACTCAATAGCCCAATCCTGCTTTTACCCATAACTTTTGATCTCAGCACTGTTGTCTCTGAGCATCAGGAACCTGGGTTCAATTCCGGCCTATGTTTCTCCCCACTGTTTGCATGAGTTTCCTAATCTAAATTGCCCTTTAGTGTCCTAAGATGTGTAGATTAGGGAGATTAGTCAGGTAAAGATGTGAGGTTATGGGGCTATCACCTAGGTGGCACACTCTGTTGGACAGTGGGTACAGCTTCAATATAATGTATAGCCTCCTTCTGCATAGAATCATAGGATTCTATGATTCTATACTATTAAAGTCAACCACACACTAATTGATACACTTCTGAGATCCCAACATATTCTGAGGGCTTTGTAACAAGTTGTCCTTTGCAGTACGAACAATATACAAACAATATAAAATAATGTCAGTTTGTATGGCAGAAAAATCATTTACAAGATTTCCTTATTTAAAAATCCCAAATTCACAAGAAACAAGAGCTTAGCAGCAGGAGTAGGTCATTCAGTCTGCTCTGTGGTTCAACAGGATCATGGTTGATTTAAGTTACGGTCTCCACTTTGCTGTTTGCCCACAGTATTCCTGACTCCCTTGTCTATCAAAAATATGTCAAACTCGACCTTGAATAAATTCAATTATCCAGTCTCCAATACTTTCAGAGGAAGAGAATTCCACATACTGCTAAAGCTTTGAAAAAAAATCACATCTTTGCCCTAAATAGTAGACCTCTTATTCTTAAACTGTGTACAATAGCTCTCATCTTTCCTAAAATGGAACCACCGTCCGAGTATCTACCCTACTAAAATCACCTCAGGATTTAATGTTTCAACAAGGTATTCCTCATTCTCCCTATCTCCAATAAGTAAAGGCCAACCCTGTTTAACCTCATCCCAAGAATCAGTTTTGATACCTTTTCTGTACCAATTTTAACACAATTATATAAATATGGAGACCAACACTGTACATTGTATTCCAAATGTCTGCACAGTAGCAATAAAAGAACACAGTTCTGAATGGAGTCCAGCAAATTCAGCAAGAATATTGCTCTATAAGTCAGTGAGTGTGCTGACAATTAAATCCAGTGCAGGAAACTGCTGTGTTGTTACCAGCAGTACTGGACCCTACAGTCAAAGAAGCATCAGGCCTAGTTTTATCATTGTGTTTGCCTCTGAGTTTAAACATTTCATGTACGCAGAGCATCAGAATAAAACCAAAACATTGAAAGTGGGATTTTTTTGTCCAAGCTCATCCCAAACTGGAAAATCTCCTCCTAGCCTCTCACCTCTCCAATCCTGTTACAATTCCAATGGCAGGCAGGATGGAAAAATTCCTCCGACAGTCAAAAAGTTGAACTTTAACACCATGTCAGTCACTTTTAGCCACATCTTACTCCATTCCAATCATTTTAAAGCAAAGTTTACTTATTAGTCACAAGTAAGGCTAACATTAACACTGCAATGAAATTACTGTGAAATTCCCATGAAATTCCCTAGTTGCCACAGTCCGACACCTGTTCAGGTCAATGCATCTAATCAGCATGTGGGAGGAAAGTGGAGCACCCAGAGAAAACTCTCTCAGACACAGGGATAATGTGCAAACTCTATACAGACAGTGACCCAAGCTGGGAATCGAACCCAGGTCCCTGGCATTGTGAAGCAGCAGTGTTAACCACTGTGCTATCATGCTGACCATGTGATTCACTGAAAGTTTTTAAATATTTACAATTGCTTACATGTTTTAATGCTTTAAAGAGCTGAGGCTTTGGGTAAAAGATACAATTATGGCCACGAGATAGGACAATGTGGGGCAGCAGATGGCAGAGTGGTTAAAAATGCTACCTCTTGGCATAAAGGACCTGGTTCAACTCTAGCCTTGTGTGTATAGAGTTGCATATTCTCTCGACGCCTGCAGGGGTTTCTTCTGGGTGCTCTGGTTTCCTCTCACACTTCAAAGACGTATGAGTTAGGTTCCTTGGCCATACCAAATTGTCTCTTGGTGTCAGGCAGAATGCATGTGGTCATGCCGATAGAGCAAACATGGGATTGCTATTGGTGCAGCTCAATTGACCAAATGGCCTCCTTTTGCACTAATACCACTCCAAATCTGACTATAACAGGGTTTTCTTGTGAATTTAGAAGGAAAAGCTTGTCTACAATTTGCAAGGCACAAATCAAGAGTGTGATGAAATACTCTTCACTTTCCTGGGTGAGTGCAGCTCCAACACTGAAGAAACACCACCATTTAGGACAATGCAGCCCAATTGATTGCTAATATTTCCATAAACATTAAATCCCTCCATTACCAGCAAATAGCAACTTCCATATATACACATACAAGATATACTGCAGGCACTCAAAGTTCCTAAGATATCACCTTCCAATAACCACAACCATCTAGAAGGACAAAAACAGCAGATACCTGGGAACACCACCAAATGGAGCTTCCCCTCCAAGGCACTTGGAAGATCAGAAAGATCTTGGGATCTAGGTTCATATAAGTCTCAAATCTGTTTCACCGGTAAAGGATGTGGTTAAGAAGGCGTATGGTGTACATGCCTTCATCAATTGAGGAACTGAGTTTAGGAGTGGGGAGATAATGTTGCAGTTGTATAAGACCCTGGTCAGACCCCACTTGGGAGTACTCTGCTCAGTTCTGATTGCCTCATTACAGGAAGGATGTGGAAGCCATTGAAAGGGTGCACAGGAGATTTACAAGGATGTTGCCTGGATTGGGTGGCATGCCTTATGAGGGTAGGTTGAGAGAGCTTGGTCTTCTCTCCTTAGAGAAATAAAGGATGAGAGGTGACCTGATAGAGGTGTATAAGCAGTTGAGAGGTATTGATTAACTAGATTCTCAGAGGCTTTTTCCCAGGCTGAAATGGCTGCCACAAAGGACATAGGTTTGGGGTGCTGGGGAGTACATACAGAGGAGACGTCAAGGCTAAGTTTTTCAGTTAGGGTAGTGGGTGCATGGAATCAGCTGCCGGCAGTGCTGGTGGAGGCAGATTCAATAGGGTCTTTTAAAAGTCTTTTGGATGAGTACATGGGACTTAGTAAAATAGAGTGTTATAGGTAAGCACAGTAGATAGAGATATGTTCGGCGCAACTTGTGGGCTGAAGGGCTTGTTTGTGCTGTAGTTTTTCTATCCTCACTTACCACCCTCTCTTGGAAATGTATTATTACTCCTAACACTGGCGTGCACCTAAAGCTCAGGGACTGCAGCATTCAAGAAGGCAGCTCACCAGAACCTTCTGAAGGGTGGCCAGTGCTGGGCAATAAATGCTGGCCTGGCCAGCAGCATCCACATCCCATGAGAGGAATAAAAAAAAAGTCTGCAAAATTTACAAGTTACAATGTAAGTAGTTACTTCTTCAACCAAATTGAAGTCCAATGTTGAAAGATAAAAATTAAGAGTTTGCTGTTTGAATTTTTGGCTAGTCACTATGGTGGTGGCAGAAATTTTTCCAACTTCCTTTGGATTCCAGGAGCTGAGCTGAAGCTCACGTAACTGCAATTGCTGGAGACGATTTCTTTTTAATTTGTAATCCTTGTCTTCCACAATTAAGTGAGTTTTGCACCCTTTCGATGGAAAATGCACAATCTGTGCTGAACTTTTTAATTTATAAAAAGAGGACACAGCGTGTTCCTTACAGTTCTATTGACCAATCTTTTTTAAAGAGGACTGACCACTCTGTCCTTAAGTATTTATATTAAACAGATTTCAAAACATTTACTTAGTCGCATGGCCTCTCTCTCCCCCTAATGATTTCAGAAGGCATTTATCTATGTGATCATAGAGCCAACAGCATGGAGACAGTCCCTTCAGCCCACTCTGGGGTCCATGCCTACCAAAATGCTCATATAAGCCAGCATTTGTCCCATATTGCTCTAAACCTTTTCTATCCATGTCCCTGCCTGAGCCATTCCCTCAGGCAGCGCATTCCACATATGCTCCACTCTGTGTAAAAAAGCTGCTCCTCAGGTTCCCATTAATTCTCTCCTCTTAACTTAAATCTATGCTCTCTAGATCTTGATTCCCCAAACCTGGGAAAAAACACTGATGGCATTCATCTTATTCATGCCTCTCATGATTTTATACACCTCATTAAGATCACCTTTCAGTTGCCTATGTTCCAAAGAAAAATGTCCTAGCCTGTTCAATCTCTCCCTATAACTCAGTCCCTTGAGTTCTGGCAACATCAGTGTAAATTCCTTCTGCACTCTCTCCAATTTAATAACATCTTTCCTATAGCAAGGCAACCAAAACTGAACACTGGTGCAATCAGTGCAACCTCACTAAATGTTCTGTATAACTGCAACATAACTTCCCAACTTCTATACTCAATGGCCTCAATGATAAAGGCCAGCATGCTAAAAGCCTTATTTATTGCCCTATCTACCCGTGACTCAACCTTTAGAGAATTATACACCTGAACTTTATTCCATGATATTCCCTAAGGTCCTACCATTCACCATTAAGAAGTCCTACCTTGATTTGACTTTCCAAATGCAATACCTCACATTTATCGGTATGAAACTCCATTTGTCATTTTTCAGCCCACTTCCCCAGCTGATCAAGATCCTGCTGCGATTTGTTATCGAAACTGACTGTTTCTTTTGTTTCAGGGCCCAGATTATCAGGTTCTGTTGTGTCCCAGTCATTAAAGTTGATAAAAATAATAAAGTATCTTTCATATAACTATTGTCCGAGAAGACCATGTCTCTGCTGGAAATGTAGACTTAAAGGAATGTAGACATTATGTCCAATACACTTGAGGTAGTCACTAAAATTCTCAGATGCAAAATTTCGTAGCAAAGTGTTGTGGGAAGTCAGAATTGTATTCCACATTTGGTCTTTCCAGAAACTGGTCAATGGCAATACTAGACATCAGATTATGGCAACTATCATTAGTTGGTGTCTTTTCCTGCTTTTTTTTTTAAAAAAGTTTGTTACATGTTTAGTCAACTGAAGAAATTACAGATCTATGTCACTCAGGTAACATCATGCGACAATACCAAGAATGCACTTTTAAAACTGGATGTCGCCGGCAACCAGCATTTATTCCATCCTTTGTTTCCCATAGAAATGATGGTGGAATAGCATCATCTTGAAGCACCACAGGCTGTGTGGGATAGGTGCCCCAGTGCTATTAAATAGCAAGTTCCAGGATTTTAACCTCACAACAATGCAGTGATAATGATACATGTCCACATCAGAAGTGTGTATGGCTTAAGAGGAGAACTTGAGGTGGTGGTTCCTGTTGCTCTTGGTCTTCTGGCTGATGGAAATTTCAGAATCAGGAGTTTAATTAAAAAAATTTGAATGGGTTCTACAGAGAATCCTTGTAGGTAATGCAGACTGCAACCACCAATGTACGATTTAGGTGGTGAATGGGGTACCAATCAAGCAGACCACTTTATCCTCAATGCTGTTAAGCTTTTGAAGTGTTATTGGACACTTATCCAGTTAAGTGAAAAGAATTCCATCACATTCCTGACTGATACTTTTTAGGTAGTAGAGAAGATTTTGAATGTCAAAATGTGAGCTACTTGCAACATAACTGCAACAGGGCAGCACAGAGGCACAGTGGTTGGCACTGCTGCTTCACAACACCAGAGATCCAGATTTGATTTCTAGCTTGGGTTTCCTCTATGTGCTCCAGTTTTCTCCAGTCTGAAAGATGTGCTGGTCAGAAGCACTGCACATGCCCAATTCTTCCTCAGTATAGCCGAACAGGTGCTGGGGTGTGGGTGACTAGGGAATTGTCACAGCAATTTCATTGCAGTGTGAACTTATGCCTACTTGTGACATTAATAAATAAACTTTAAAAAAAACTTTAAATGTAACAGAACAGGCCAGAGGCTTGCTTTCAGTCACAGCATTTATATTCAGGACCAGTTCAGTTTCTGGTCACTCCAGAATGTTGATGCTAAAGATTCAGTGATGACAGTGCTAATAAACACCAAGGGGAGATGGTTATACTCTTTTTTTTGGAAATGGTCATTGTTTAACTAATTGAATAAACAAACAATACGTGGCACAACCATCCCAAATCTGAATACATGAGAACATGCAATGCTTTATTATTGGAGTGTTAAGTGAAGCATACAGAGAATCTTTCCAGAGGGAACAAATATATTACTTCAACTAGGAACAGTGCAGAAAAGATTTACTAGGATGTTACCAGGCCTTGATGGATTGAGTTGTAAGGAGAAGCTAGGAAGATTGAGATTTTTTCCTCTGGAGCATAGGAGGCTGAGAGGTGATCTTATAGAGATGGTCTATAAAATAACGAGAGGCACAGATCAGCTAGATAGTCAATATCTTTTCAAAGATAGGGGAGTCTAAAATTAGAGAGCATAGGTTTAAAGTGAGAGGGGAGAGATACAAAAGTGTCCAGAGGGGCAATTGTTTCACAGAGGATGTTGAGTATCTGGAACAAGCTCCCAGAGTTAGTAGTTGAGGCAGGTACAATTGTGTCTTTTAAGAAGCATTTAGACAGTTACATGGGTAAGATGGATATAGAGGTTTATGGGCAAAATGCAGGCAATTGGGACTAGCTTCAGGGTTTTAAAAAAAAGGTAGCATCTATGACTCTACGTTGTTTATATAAACATTAAAATTTGAGCATTACTTCTGACACTTTGATGATTGAGAGTCAGCAGGATTACTTGCCTTTTTTTCTAAAAGAATCAACTTGAAGAGAATAATCGTCTGCAAAACAAAAAAAAAAAATTCAACAGAGCTTACAGGGTGAATACTAACATTTAAATGCTGATTTTGCAAGAAAAATGACAATCACAAACAATGACTTCCATTTGTATAGCAATTTTAGCTAATAAATAATTCCAACACATTTCTCAGAAGTGTAATTAGACCTTGAGCCAAAGGAGGACACATTAGCACAGGTGGGCTAGAGATTGGTCAACAATATTGGATTTGTGGCAGATCTTAAAAGGAGTGCAACTTGGGAACACAATAAAACATCTTTAACAAAAACAAGGGCGTATAGAAAAAAATGCCCTGATACAGAGAGGAGACAAAATTAGAAGCTGTACCTTATTTACCTTCACATTTAACTAGATAGGAGTGAATGGGCTATTAAACCATGTAAATAACTGCATACACAAACATTGATATACACACATTTTATAGATAAGGATAAAAATAAATAACGTGAACATTTTTGCATGAAGCCCACAGGAACTCCTACATGGTACAGGGATTATACAAAGAAAAGTACAGGATCGATACAGGCCCTACAGCCTTCCAAGCCTGTGCTGATCCGTCCCTATTTATGTACCAATCCAGACGCCACTTAAATATTGCTAATGTGCCTGCTTCCACCATCTCCTCCGGCAGCACGTTCCAGGTATCCACTGTTCTCTGAATGGAAAACTTCCCCAAGCATGTCTCCCTTGAAATTTCCCTGTTCACCTTGAACTAGTGCCCCCTTATAATTAATACTTACAGCCTGGGAAAAAAACTTCTACATGCCCTCTCTCTCATAATTTTATATGGGTACATGAAGAGGGAGGGAAAAGAGGGATATGGACCAAGAGCAAAATGCTTTCTTTTAATTTAGTTGGATCATAATCGATGCAGACTTGGAGGGCTGAAAGATCTGTCCCTACGCTATATTTTTCTTTGTTCATCCTTTTGTTCCACACAACGTCCTAGTGTCATGTCATTCATTTAATATTTCCTTGTCAAATTACTATTCCCAAAATGTATTACCTGTTTATTTTTGGTCATTATCTGTTGGTTTTTACATCTTTTCCAATTCTTTGATTTACCACAAAATATTTGCCACATTATATGCTTTTTCTTTTACTTTAATATGATCCTTAATTTCTGTGGTTAAGCATTATTGATTTATTCCCTTCCTAGAATCCTACTTCTTTACTGGGATATACCTTTGTTGTGATCATGAACTATTTTCAGAAACATCATTGCTGATCAACAATCTTTACTGCGAAACTCATTTCTCAATCCACTCCAGACAATTCTGTCCTTATTTCTATATAATTACCCTTACTTAAGTGAGAGTTATTTCTGACCCATGTTTCTCTCACTCAAACTGAGTGCTGAACTGTACAATGTTAGAGTCACTCCTTCCTAGGGGATCTTTTACTTAGATTGTTTATTATACCTGCCTCGTTACCAATGCAGCCATGTAAGTGAACACAACCCTGTAAATTAAGTTCCGTTATTTTTAATCCTCCAAGCTTCCAAGCATTAATTTCCAAGACAACACCACCCACTAATCGCCTCATTTCAAAATGGCCAAGCTTCATCTAGTGGCAGAGTATAGCTTTGGTGCTGGAAAACCTGAAGGAGTTCTGGGTGACAATGGTGACAGACATCAGAAACATTAATTATGAGAATGGATGGAATGAAGGGAGTGGGGTAGAGGAACAGCTGAAGGAGATTCCTTTGGGAACAGAATCTCAATCTTCTCTGGGTCAACAGCAAGTGAAAAGCTGAGCTGTGGAGGGAAGAATCTGCAAAAAGCACCTTAGTCAAGGGACAGCAAGGAGAATGGGCCAGTGAAAAATCACAAAATTGGGATTTGCATTTGCAGATGCATTGTAAGCATAGGATGTGTAGGTCGTGGAATAGGAACTCTGGCAAACCATATTATAGAGAATGCTGCAATGTTAAGAGGACACGCATTCCACATTTCAACAACAGCATTATAACAAAACAGGGTGGATCGAGTCAATGTTAAGTGAGGAATTACTATGCATATATTAATATTAATGCGCAGGATGTGTTTGTTACTGGCAAGGTAAATATTTGTGGCCCATCTTTAACTTCCCTTGAGAAGACTGGGGTAAACCACATTCTTGAATACAACTGAATGACTTCTTAGGCCATTTCAAAGGGCAGTTAAGAGTCACACCCAAAGCCACTTACTCGTCCAATCAGGTAAAGGCGGCAAAATTCCTTCCCTTGAGGACTTTTACAAGTTGGTCATCAGTGCACCAGCTGCTGTGATGGTATTTGGACTCATGTCTCTGATCATTAGTCTCGGCCTCTAAATTACTAGTTCACTAAGATAACCTATCCTATATCAAACTGTTCACTGATGAAGAGATTGTTATCAATGTCACGGAAAAGGAAGAGTATTAGGGAAATTGGATAAAATAAAAGCAGTTAGAGGTGGTGCTTAAAGAAGGTTGACAGCACCCAAAATAATGGTGTCAGATGGGATCCATCCTTATCATGGAGGGAAGCAAGGATAGAAATTGTAGAGGGTCTAACCAGAGTTCCCCAAACCTTAGATGTAACAGCTGTGCCAGAGAACTGGAGAGTTCAAAATGATCCACTATTGCTCAAAAAAAAGAGGAAGAGACCAAACTGGTGATGCCAGGCCAGGCAGGCTAATGTTGGAGACCTTAATCTGAGAAAATATTCAGTTGAAAAGAAAATTAAACTAAAGCCAGCATGGACTTATTACAGGGAAATCAGGTTTCACTTACTCGATTAAGTCCATTGATAAAGTTATAGAAAGGGTTGATCTAGGTAGTGCAGACGTTGTGAATGTGGACTTTCAGAAGGTGTTTGATAAAGTGCCACGTAACAAATTTGATTGCAAAATTGAAACCAAAGGATCAGTTGGAGCTTTGCAATGAAATTGGCTAAGAAACAAAGCAAAAAGTAACTGGTGAACAAAATCAGAAAATGCTGAAAAATCTCAGCAGATCTGATAGCACCTGTGGAGAAAGAAGACAGGGAGAAATAAAGAGAATACAGGTGCAGTGCGCCTACAATGAACCTCATCAACTCTGACAATGGATCATCCAGACTCAAAACATTGGACGCGTGCAAGAAATCTCAACACCAGATTAAAGTCTAACAAGTTTATTTGGTAGCAAAAACCACTAACTTTTTGGAGCGCTGCTCCTTTGTCAGGTGAGTGGGAGTTCTGTTCACAAACAGGGCATATAAAGACACAAACTCAATTTACAAAATGATGACTGGAAAGCGAGTCTTTACAAGTAATCAAATGTCAAAGATACAGACAATGTGAGTGAAGAGAGGATAAAGCAGTTAAAGAGATGTGTATTGTCTCCAGCCAGGACAGTAAGTGAGATTTTGCAAGTCTAGATAAGTTGTGGGGTTACAGATAGTGTGACATGAATTCAAGATCCCAGTTGAGGCCATCCTCATGTGTGCAGAACTTGGCTATCAATCTCTGCTCAGTGATTCTGCATTGTCATGTGTTGTAAAGACTGCCTTGGAGAACACTTACCCAAAGATCTGAGGCCAAATATCCGTGACCACTGATGTGTCCCCCAACAGGAACAGAACACTCTTACCTGGTGATTCTCGAGCAGTGTTCATTCATCCGTTGTCATAGCGTCTGCATGGTCTCCTCAATGAACCATGCCTCAGGACATCCTTTCCTACAGCTTAGACAACGGTGGCCGAGTTGCAAGTATGTGTACCATGGAGCTGGTGGATGGTGCTCTCACGTGAGATAATGGCATCCCTGTCGATGATCAGGCACATCTTGCAGGGGTTGCTGTGGCAGGGTTGTGTGGTGTTGTGTTTACTGTTCTCAAGGCTCAGTAGTGTGCCATGGAAAATGGTCTGTTTGAAGTTGTGCGATTGTTTGAAGGCAAGGGGGGGTGGTGTGCAGATGGCCTTGGTGCGATGTTTGTCTTCATCAATCAGTTCAAACAGACCACTGTCCGCAAACTACCCAGCCTTCAGGATAACAGTGACCACGACACCAGACAACCCTGTCACAGCAACTTCTGCAAGGCACGCCGGATCATCAAAATGGATGCCATCATCTCACAGGAGAACACCATCCAACAGGTAACGGTACATACTCTTACAATTTGGCCAATGTCGTCTACCTGATACACTGAAGGAAAGGATGTCCCGAGGCACGTTACATTGGGGAGACCATGTAGACGCTACAATAACAGATGAATGAGCACCGCTCCATAATCACCAGGCAAGAGTGTTCCCTTCCTGTTGGGGGACACTTCAGCAGTCGCAGGCATTCGGCCTTTGATCTTCAGGTAAGCGCTCTCCAAGGCGGCCTTCACGACATATAACAGAGCAGAATTGTTGAGCAGAAACTGATAGCCAAGTCCCTCATACGAGGATAGTCTCAACCCCACAACTTGCCTGGACTTGCAAAATCTCACTAACTGTCCTGGCTGGAGACAATACTTATCTTTTTAACCTGTGCTTCATCCTCTCTGTACTCACATTATCTGTACCTCTAAAGCTTGATTACCTGTAAAGACTCGCATTCCAACCATTATTTTGTAAATTGAGTTTGCGTCCTTATGCCGTTTGCGAACAGAACTCCTGCTTAGCTGACGAAGGAACAGCATTCCAAAAGCTAGTGGTGGTTTTACTACCAAATAAACCTGTTGGACTTTAACTTGCTGTTGAGATAACTTAATTTATTCTCTCTACAGATGCTATCAGACCTGCTGAGATTTTTCAACATTTTTGTTTTTGTTTCATATTTCAGCATTCGCAAGTAGTTGCTGAATGGCTGCTTTTGTAGGGAAATAATGCCATCCAGAGTTCAGTCAAAGGAACACCATCATTACTATAATTTTGTGATTCATTTACAAACTTTGAAATTATGCTCTGTACCCCCAATCCCAGATCAAAAAAGTCTTCTGAATACTAGCCTCTACAGGACACCACTTCCCTCCAGTCTGAAAAATAGGGATTGCAACAAACATCAGGAGGACATAGCCAGACTGGTGAAACGGGCAGGCATTTGGCAGATCAAATCAATGGAAAAATGCAAAGTTCTGTATTCTAGTAGGAAGAATGAAGAGAGGCAATATAAACTAAGTGGCAAAACTTTAAAGGGGTTGCAGAGATCAATACTAGGATGGAAAGTACACAAAATATTTGAAGGTGGCAAGACAAGCTGAAAAGGTTGTTAAAGAAGCAGATATGTTTGGCTTTATAAATAGAAGCAAAGAGTGCAAAGGCAAAGAAGTCATATTAAACTTTTATAACTACTTGAGCATTGTGTCAATTTTTCCAAAGGCCTCAGAAAGGGTACTGGGAAGATTTATGAATGGTACTAGCGAATGTGTGTCTAAAGATACAAGGAAAGCTTTGAGAATAATTAAGACGGTAGACATGAATCACAAAATGCAGGTACAATAAGTAATTGGGAAGGCAACTGACTGCTAATCTTTAGTGCAAAGAGATTGGGATAGAGACCTAAGGATGAGTTGAAACAACTTGACTGAGCTTTAGTGAGACCAGATCTGGAGTACTTGTAGTTTTGGTCTTCTTAATAAGAACGGGTATAATTGTATTAGAAGCAGCTCAGAGAAGATTTGCTCAGTTGGATGAAAGGACTACCTAATGAGGAAAGAGTCAGCATTTTGGATGACTTGGAGGCGATCTTATTGAAACGTAAGATTCAGAAAGGACCCAACATTTAGAGGATGATTTCCCTTGTGCAGGAGTCTAGAACTAGACAGCAAAGTTTAAAAGTAAGGAGTGTCCCACCTAAGATAGAAATGAGGATGTATTTTTCTCTCCAGAACTTCATTGCACTTTGAAATGTTGTTGTCCAAGATGTATCAAGGACTGAGACATTGAATAATTCAAGACTGAGAAACAGAATTTTAACTGACAAGGCAGTCCTAGAATATGGAAGGGTAGGCAGAAACATGGAGTAAAGGCCATAATCAGATCAGATGCAATCTTACTGATTAGAAGAGTAAGCTCAAGATACCAAATGGCTGACTCTTGCTCTTAATTCTTAGGATTTATAAGCTGAGGGTTATCTTCTTACATTACAGGTGAACAACAGAGTTAAGAGGCTGTCCAAAATTATGATGGATTTTGATAGATTAAATAAGAAACTACTTCCAGTGACAGCTGATAATCAGAAAAGGTTTAACGTAAGTAACAAAAGAACTGGAAAGGAGATGGATTTTTAAAATAAACCCAGCAACTCATGGCAATCTGGACGCATGACCTGAATGGTAATGAAAGAAGATTCTACAACAAAAGAGAACTGGATAAATGCTTCAAAGGCAAGAATTTGCAGGATAATGGGCAAAAAGAGGGAAGTGAGACTAATTGGATTGATCTTTCAAAGAGCCAGTATAGGCAGGATGGGTCAAAAAGTCTCATTCTCTGCCTCTTGTAAAATCAGAGAATAATAGTGTATTGGGGGGGGGGGGGTTTCAAATTTTTATGCTATAGCAATTGAAAGCATAACTATCAATGTTGGAGCAAACAAATATGACAGGGAGAAGCAAAGCTCAGGAAAGATTTAAATACAAGGATGAAAGTCAGGTATCATGAACTAGTGGCTAATTTAGGTCAGTGAGAATAGAAGTGATGAATAAGCAGAACTTAGTACAGATGAATATCTACAATTGAGTTTTGGATACATTCAAGCTGATGGAATAAAGCGGATGAGAGTCAAGTGCAGAAAGCATTGGAATAGTCCAAGTCTGGAAGTATCGATGAGCATGTCAAAGACAGACGGACTAAGGAAAGTGTGGATATAGGCAACGTTACAAAAGGTAAGAGAAAACCTTCCTGTTAATATTGAGGAATATGGCACAGAAGTCCAGCTCAGGATCAAACAAAGTCAAACACGATGATTCAGCCTCAGGCAAAGACAATGGATGGGCTTTTCCAATCTGCGGCAGTGAACGGAGATTTGGCTGTGCACCAAATTCTCGATTCTTGCTGTTAATGACGGCAGAGCATGAACGGCTGGAGAATTCTGGCCAATGGCTTTGCCCTTCCACAAGAACACAAATTAGAAGTAGGATATTCAGTCATTAAGTCTGCTCTGCCATTCAGTAAAAACGTAGCTGATCTGATTCTGGCATCAACATCACTTTCCTATCTGTCATCTAAACCATAAAACTCCTTCATTGCTCAAAAATCTAATTCAATCTGGAGTATATTCAACTACCCAGACTCTACTATTCTTGGAGTAAAGAATTCCATAGACTGAAGTCACTCTGGGGAAAAAATTCATCAGTTTTTTTTTGAATTGGATCCCCATAGTTCTAGATTCCACTGCAAGTAGAAACATCCACTCAGCATCCACCCAGTCAAGTAACTTTAGGATCATATACGTTCCAATAAGATCACCTCTTATTCTTCTAAGCATAAACAGGTATAAACTCACGCTGTTCAACCTTTACAGGAATCAGTCGAGTGAACCTTCACTGAACTGTTTCTAATGCAATTATATCCTAAGGAGCACTCAAAATGTTGTCCAATCAATGCCTTGTCCTGCACAACTACAGCAACATTTAGCCCATTTTATACTCAGTCCCTTGCAATAAAAGACAACATTCCATTTGTTTTCCTAATCACTTGCTGTATCTGCATTTCAACTTTTTGATATGTACCAGGGCATTCAGATCTTTCTGTACCATGCAGTTCTGCAAAGTCTGACAATTTATATCTTTTTTTTATTATTCATCCTGCCAAAACAAACAAGTTCACATTTTTCCACATCATATTCCATCTGCAAATTTTTCCCCCTGATTTAACATACCTAAATTCCTTTGTGAATGCTTTATGCCCTCTTATCAACTTACTTCCCTACCAACTTTGTGCCATCAGCAAATTTAGCAACCACACAGTTAGCCCCTTCATTCAAGTTCCTAACATTCAACTAAAGAAAATTCAAATTCATTTAGGACTGGATGCTGGATGAGCAGTCTAACAGCATGCAGACGTTAGAGGAGATCAACTTAAATGACAATGAGGTAAAACTGAAAGCCAGGAGGAAACCAACGATAGATCCTTATGGAGCTCCAGTGGTAACACTGCAGGAATGGAAAGAAAGTACACTAGCTAAAATGGAGTATGCAAAAGCCAACCCAGGATTAGGCAACTCATCCAGCTAGAAAACAGGACATGGTTTAAAGATCCATGCTTTTGGAACAATAAATATTAAAAGTAAAAGGCATTTTTTTTTTCAAATTGATTGCTTCTTCTTTTTGAGTGTTTAGGAAAAATAAGTGCTACAAATACTGTCCAAACTTTATTCAGCAGACTAATTCTTATTGAACCTCAATTTAGAAATGTGTTTCTGGCTTTCAGCAGCTAGACAGCTGATGCAGAACATTTTGCCTGACAGATGGACTGATAGTGGGTCATGCCTCCATCTTCAACATAATGTAAGTTATGGCACTCATGTAACCAGAAAATAGGCATAAGGCAACATGGTGACACACTGGTTAGCACTGCTGCCTTAGTGCCAGGGACCTGGGTTCAATTCTAGCCTTGGGTCACTGTTTGTGTGGTTTGCACATTCTTCCCGTGTCTGAGGGTTTCCTTCAGGATTCTGGTTTTCTCCCATAGTCCAAAGATGTCTGGATTAGGTTAATCAGCCATACTAAATTGAATCTAGTGATAGGGGATTGACAGGATAAATGTATTGGTTTGTGGGAACGGATCTCAAATGGGATTCTCGTCAGTACAGACTCAATGGGCCGAATGACTTCCTTCTGCACTGTAAAGATTCTATGAGTAATTTGAGAAATCTAAGCAACGAGAGGATTAGGTGAGGTGGTCAAAACCAGGGAAGAAATGGTAGGTATTAAGGAGCTGAGAAGAGGGGAAGAAAACAAGGTGGAAAAATATAGGAAAAGCATTCCAGAGATTGGCTGCAGCTGGTACCAATCTCAGAAGAGAACCGTGTGGAAGCCCAAGACAAGGATACCGGGACATGGTATGGCGAGAATTGCAACGAAGAAGTGTGGCATTGAAAGATTTATGTTAGGATGAGCATTTCCAAGGTGACAATCCAAAGTCAGGGTTGCAAGAACAGGGTGGTAATGATAGCACAGCAGTTAGCACTGCTGCTTCACAGCTCCAGGGATGTGGGTTCCTGCCTTGGGTCACTGTCTATGTGGAGTTAACACATTCTCCTCATGTCTGTGTGGGTTTTCTCCAGGTGCTCTGGTTTCCTCGCACAGTTCAAAGATGTGTGGGTTAGGTTGATTGGCCATGCTAGAATCGCTAGTTAGTGTCTTCAGATGCATAGGTTAGAAGGATTAGCAGGTAAATATGTAGGAATATGGGAGTAGGGCCTGGGTGGGATTGTGGTCAGTGCAGACTCAATGGGGCAAATGGCTTCTTTCTGCACTGTGTTATGCAAATTTTTGGCTAAATTAGAGATTGCGTACATAAAAACTGAGAGACTGGGAGATATCTAACATTTTGGACATTATGTCAAAACATCTTAAAAGTAAAGTCACTTTACTTTTGTTGCAACTTTTCCCCAAGAGTTTAAAAAAGTTTGAAGTTTATTTATTTATCATCACAAGTAGGCTTACATTAACACTCAAATAAGTTATTGTGAAAATCCCCTAGTTGCCACACTCCAGAACCTGTTCAGATATACTGAAGGAAAATTTAGCATGGCCAACACACCTGCATATCTTTGATTGCGGGAGGAAACCAGAGCACCCAAAAGAAATCTATGCACACATAGGAAGAATGTGCAAACTCTGCGCAGGTAGCGACCCAAACTGGGAATTGAACCCAGGTCCCTGGAGCTGCAAGGCAGCTGTACTAACCACTATGCTACCGTGCTGCCGAGAACACCACTGCTTGGTTTGCCTGTGCAGTTCATATAGAATGCTGCAAAGTAAAACGCTTCAAAATGAGAACATACATTTTTGGATACATCAGAAACGCATAATTAACACATTGATGATTCATTATAACTCATGTCTAAATTAACTAGCTATTCCACATTTTCTTTGTCAAGATTAAAATAAAATGGGTGGCATGGTAGCACAGTTAGTACTGCTGCCTCACAGCACCAGGGATCTCGGTTCGATCACACTGTGGGGAGTTTGCACATTGAGTTTATTGGTTTCCTCCAAGTGCTTCAGTTTCCTGCCACAATCTGAAAGACATGTTGGTTAGGTGCACTGACCTGAACAGGCACCGGAGGATGGCAACTAGGGGAATTTCACAATAACTTCATTGCAGTGTTAATGGAAACCTTACTTGTGACTAATTAATTAATAAATAAATAAACAAACTTTATATTCTCAGCAGTAAATTGAAGCTAAACACAATCAGTGGAGAAATTGTTTATATTGGCTACTGTACCTTGTGTCTGAAATGGAGAACCAGGTCCCGTGGAGACAGACCTAAAAGAAAAGTCTCAATTTATATGTGATTCCAATAAAAGTATTAAGCCTCCTTAAAGAACTGAATTGCACAAGATTGACAGGTACTAAAATTCACTATTTCTCACCCTATTCCTTGAGCAGGCAGGAGACTTGTTATCATCTTCCTTCAACAAGCACTAGATTTGCTGTAGAATCATAGTGATACAACACAGAAAGCAAGCTATTCAACCATTGTTTTTAATCCAGAGTTGTTACAGCTCTGAAAGTGGTTATTCAGCCTTTCGTCTCTGCACCTACTTTCTAAAGGAGGTACACGGCTTATTCTATAGTCAGGGGAACAGATGAGCACTATTGTGGCCATCGTGACTCCAGAATGGTGTGTTGCCTTCTTAATGCTAGAATCTGGGATGTTACCAAATGGCTGTCGAATAGGTCAGGTTAGACAGAGGAGATGGTAAGAGGAGGCAGCACATATTATTATTTAAATAGTCAGTTACTGCAATAAGGAACGATGTTGGGAGTGATTCTCCCAGCGCATTGCACTGTTTCTGGCTTCCTGCTGGATGTTACAGCTTCCGTGCGTTTCTGGCAGCCAATTTCCGGCACCGTCCGTACCAGAAACCAGCGCAGAGTTGAATACATTATGCAAACGAGCATCCTGAGGGGCAGGGTGATAAGGCAGGGTACTAATCACATAGGTAGAAATATGGATAGGGTCCTGCATCAAAAATTCAGACAGTTAAGCAGTAGACTAAAAAGCAGGACTTTGCAGGTTGTAATCTTTGGATTATTGCCAATATTACATGCTAGTGAGCACAGAAATAGGAGAATAGCGTAGATGAATGCAGCATGGCTTAGGAGTTGGTGCAGCAGGGAGGGTTTTAGATTCTTGGATCACTGGGACCATTTCTGGAGAAGGGGAAATGAAGCAGAAATGCATAAATATGAACCAGAGCAGGAGTAACATCCTTCGAGGGACATTTGCTTGTATTGATGGGAAGAGTTTAAACTGATGAGGCAGGGAAGGGAGCACAATTTGTTAGCAGCATAAGGGCACAAAATCATACAGCAAAGCAATCAAGTCAAAAGGTGTGCAAAAGGAATAAGGCAAGGCTGGAGGACATCTACTTTAATGCCAGTAATATTGCAGGTGAAATGGATGAGTTAAAGACAATGATTGACATGTCCAATTGTGATAAAGTAGCCATCACAAAAGCATGGTTGAGGGAAGGAGCAGTATTGGTAACTCAACATTCTGCGATATAGGTGAGGTTAGACAGAGGTGGTAAAAGGGGAGGAGGCACACATTATTATTTAAATAATCAGTTACTGCAATAAGGCGCGATGTTGGGGATGTTTCTCCCAGCTCATTGCACTGTTTCTGGCTTCCCGCTGGATGTTACGACCTCTGTGCATTTCTGGCAGCCAATTTCTGGCACTATCCATGCCGGAAACTGGCGCAAAGTTGAATACGTTATGTAAACGAGCATTTTAATATGTTTAACCTGTCCTGGTGCCCCCCACGCCAACACTCATCAAGAAAACCCACCAATGCTTCTGCTTTCTCAGAGGGCTAAGAAAATTTGATGTGTCCACTACGACTCTCACCAACTTTTAGAGATGTACCATAGAAAACATTCTTTGATTGTATTGCAGCTTGGCTCCAGCTCTGCTCAAGACCATAAGAAACTACAAAAGGTTGTGAACGAATCCATCACTCAAACCAGCCTCCCACCCATTGACTCTATCTACACTTCCCACCGTCTCAAGAGCAACCAGCATATTGAAAGATCCCACCCATCCCAGATATTTTCTCTTCCACCTTCTTCCATCAGGAAAAGGGTTCAAAAGTCTGAAGACACATGCCAACTGACTTAAGAACAGCTTCTTCCCTGCTGCCAGACTTATGAATGGCCCGACCTCTAAGCTTATGTATGACTGTAACACTACATTCTGCACTCTCTCCTTTCCTCCTCTATGAACATTATGCTTTGTTTATATAGTGTGCAAGGAACAATACTTTTCATGTATACCAATACATGTAATAATAATAAGTCAAATCAAAACATATCATTTGCAAGCCTGGGACTGAAATCTAAAGGCTCGCTAGCCTCTCCCCTCCCTACAGTATCGTTTCACTCCAACGGGGATTGCTATAGCTCCCCACTCGCTGGCAGCCCAACTCTGCAGGAGAGAAGGAGAGGCCGTTGAGACACTGGAGGGGTGCTTCCAGGCACTGCCACCTTGGTAGCCAGCCTGGGCCCCTGGCACTCAAGGGACAATGCCCAAGAGGCACCTTGGCAATGGCTACCCTAACGTCAGGCAGTACCAAGGGAGCACAGGACCTGATGGGGTGAGATCTGTGGGTTTCCTCAGCACTCAAAAATCGGTGACAGTGGGAGGGAAACCAGCGATTGGGGCTGCTTGTGAGAAATTACAAGATGGGGGCTGCGTGGGGCAAAGGAGGAAGTAATCGAGGTGGGCCTGAGGCTGCCCGGACACGTCTGAGGGTCAACAATCAGGTGGTGGGGTGAGGGTCACATGGCCAGCAGGCAAGCTGGCCAGCATTCAAGAGATCAGCAGTGCGGGGTCATAGCGCATATGCCAATCTCCACACAGACAGATCAGTGCATGTGCAGTGCAGTGGCCTGCTCAATGCTATGCTGCCAGCCTCTCCTGTGGCAATAGGTCCCACTCTCATAACTTCATTCACACTAGTGGGATTTTAATAGGATTGGGAGTTAGATAGTTTTAAGGCCTGGTAAGTATAGATATGATCAGCACAACTTGTGGGCCAAAGGGCCTGTTTGTGCTGTAGTGTTCTACGTTCTAGTGTACGCTGTAGTGCACAACATGTGGAAGATTCATTTTGAAACTCCTGCTTAAAAAAAAACAATTCTTTCCAGTTTTTACAGGAATTCGACACCTAGAATACTTCTGGGAGAATTGCCCTTGTTATCTTGGAGGGGACATCAAATGAAGCTTTGAGAGTACAGCTTAGGAATAAGGGGCAGCAACACTGCTAGATATTTATTATAGACTTCCCCCAACATAGTGGGAAGTTGAGGGACAAATATGCCCACAATTTACGAAAATGTGTAAAAATAATGGTGAAATTATAGATGATTTCAACTTTTAAAACATGAACTGGGATAGACAATGTTAAATGTGATTGAAGTAGATTTCTTGATTTACATACAGAAGAACTTTTAAGGCCAATATGTAGAAGGTCCAACAAGGGAAGGAGCTATACTGGATCTATTTCTGGGAAATGAAGCCAGACAGGTGGTTGAGATGATAGTGGGGAGCATTTTAATGATAGTGATTACAAAGCACTACAATTGAATTTTACTTTATGGAGAAGAAAATAGACAAGTTACAAAAAAAAAAAAAATTTGGATTGGGTGAGACTGGAGATTAGCAAAATAAGGCAGGATCTGGCCAAAGTAGATTGGGAACAGTTACTAGAGGGGAAATAAACAGAAGAGCAGTGGAGAAGTTCAAAAAAGAAATGGAGAAAGTACCAGTCCAGCATGTTTCCTCTAGGGTGATGGAAAGGAGTACATGCTCAGACAATCATGGATGACCAGAGATATTCAGAATACAATAAGAAGAAAAAGAAAGGCTTTTAGCAGTTACACAGTGAGCATAGGCATTAATGAAGTACAGAAAGTGCAAAGTAGAACTTAAGAAAGCAATTAAGAAAGCAAAGAGGGGGTGTGAGAAAACTCTGGCTGGTAAAAAGAGGAAAACCCCAAGATATTCTACAAGAACAGTCTTGTGCAAAGAGGATAACCAGGGAAAGAGTAGGGTCCATTAGGGACCAAGGGGGCAATCTGTGGGCGGAGCAAGGGGACCTTGGTAGAGTGCTGAACACATACTTCACATCAGTCTTCACCTATGAGAAAAAGAGGATGAAGATGTGAAAGTCAGGGGGAGACACAGGGGTTCCTGAGTAAATTGACATAAGGAAAGACAAGGTATTCAATGTGTTAGCAGGTTTACAAGTGAGCAAATCTCCAAGTCTGGATGAATTATGTCCTTAGCTACTGAGGGAGGAGATTGCAGGGCTCTAACAAATTTTTAATTCTTTGCTGGCTTTAGAGGAGGTGTCTCAGGACTGGAGAACAGCGAATGTGGTTCTGTTATTTGAGCAGAATTGGAGAGGTAAGCCAATAACTACACACCAATGAGTCTCATATCAGTCATAGGGAAACTATTGGAGAAAATTCTGAATGAGAGCATCCATCTCCACTGGGAGATGCAAGGTTTGATCAGAGATAGTCGGCATGGCTTCATCAGAGGGAATCATGCCTAATAAATTTGATTGAATTTTTTTTTGAAATGATAATGTGTGTAGATGAGGGTAGTGCAGTTGATGTTGTTTATATGGATTTCAGCAAATCCTTTGACAAGATCTCATGATATGGAGATGCCGGTGTTAGACTGGGGTAAACACAGTAAGAAGTCTGACACCACCATGTTTAAGTCCAACCGATTTATTTGATAGTAAACACAAGCTTTCGGGGTTTCCCTCTTCGTCAGGTGAATGGAGAGTACTGGCCTCAGACAGAGCATATAACAGCACAGACAGTTTACAGATTACTGACAGAATGCGAAATCTTTACACCTAACCTGCTATTCAAGACTTAAAGTGGTCAACAATGCAAGTGGAAGGAGCTCTGAGCACAGGTTAAAGAGATGTGAATTGTCTCCTGACAGTACAGTAAATGAGGTTTTGCAAATCCAAGCAAGTCATGGGTGTTACAGATAGTGCAACAGGAACCCAAGATCCCTGTTGAGACCATCCTCATGGCTGCAGAACTTGGCTATCAGTCTCTGCTCAGCGACTCTGCGCTGTCATGTGTCATGAAGGCCGCCTTAGAGAATGCTTACCCAAAGGTTGGAGGCCAAATGCCTATGACCACTAAAGTGTTCGCCAACAGGAAGGGAATAGTCGAGCGATGTTCATTCATCCGCTGTCATAGCGTCTGCATGGTCTCCCCAACGTACCATGCTTCGGGATATCCTTTCTTGCAACATATTAGGTAAACAACGTTGGCCTAGTTGCAAGATATGTACCGTGTACCTGGTGGATGGTATTCTCACGTGTGATGATGTCATCCACGTCAATGATCGGGCATGTCTTGCAGAGGTTGCTGTGGCAGGGTTTTGTGGTATTGTGGTCACTGTTCTCCGAAGGCTAGGTAGTTAGCTGCGAACAATGGTCTGTGAGTTTGTGCGGTTGTTTGAAAGCAAGAAGTGGGAGTGTGGGGATGGTCCTGGTGAGATGTTCGTCTTCAATGATATGTTGAAGACTCTGGAGAAGATGTCATAGCTTCTCTGCTCCAGGGAAATATGGATGACGAAGGGTACTCTGTCCATCGTGTCCCATGTTTATCTTCTGAGGAGGTCAGTGCAGTTTTTCGCTATGGTGTGTCAGAACTGTCGATTGATGATTTGCTCAGATGAGAAGGATTGTGATAGACATCTCCAGACGCTGAAAGATGCCCTCATAAGAACAGGATATTGCACTCGACTCATCGATCGACAAATCTATTGTAAGGGCCCTAATACACACCACCAGAGAACATCACTGCAAATATTCCCAACAGCCCAAAAAATATCCATTGGCCACTACTCTGCTTCCTATTATTCAGCCAACACTAGATTCCCATTGCTACTGTCCTTTTAATTCAATGAGCTATAACTTTTCTCACAGGTCTATTGTGTGGCTTTATATCAAATGCCTTCTGAAAGTCTAACTGCACCAAATCAACAGCATTACCCTAATACTTTGGACCTCTTACCTCAACTCCAGCAAGTTAATTAAACACAATATCCTCTTTAAAAATCCATGTTCGTTCATCATAATCAACCCACAATGTTCTGTGACTATTAATTCTATCCCAAATAATTGTTTCTAAAACTTAGCCACTATTGAGATTAATCTAACTGGCATGTAATTGCTGGGGCTCTCTCTTTTTTGATCAAGTACATAGTATTTGCAACTCTCCAGTCCTCTGGTAGAGCTCCCCTGAATTTAAAGAGGACTGAAAAATTGTGGCCAACGCCCCTGCAATTTCCATTCTCACTTCCTTCAACATCCTTATATGCATATCTTTCAGTCCTGACACCTTGCCAATTTAAGTATTAACAGTGTATTTAAGACTCCCTCCTCATCATTCTGAACCCTTCTAGAGACAGTTTCCTTATTTGTCTCAAAGTTGACAAAGGAGAGCCAGTTGAAGTGGTATATTTGAATTTTCAGAAAGCATTGGACAAAGTCCTGCATAAGAGATTATTATGCAAGATTAAAGCGCATGGGATTGGAGGAAGTGTATTGAGATGGATAAAAAAAAAACAGGGGATGGCAGTGAGGGAAAAAGTAGAAATTAATGGATCCTTTTCAAATTGGCAGGCAGTAACTAGTGATGTGCAACAGGGATCAGCGCTAGGATGTCTGCTATTCACAACAGTATATTAATGATTTGGATGAGGGAACAAAATGTAACATTGCAAAGCTTGCAGATGATACCAAATTGGATGGAAGGGTGAATATGACGAGGATGGAGAGATCCTTCAGAATGACCTAAACAGGTTGGCTGAATGGGCTCATGCAGAGGCTCATAAAATTCTAACAGAAATAGACAGGGTAGATGCAGGAAGGATGTTCCCAAAAGTGAGTTCGTCCAGAGCCAGGTCTAAGAATTCAGGGTAGACCATGCAGGATGGAGATGAGACATTTCTTCACCGGAAGAGTGGCGGGCCTGTGGAATTCATTACGACAGAAATGTAATCAATGCCAAAACATCGAATGTATTCAAGAGACGGCTAGATGTAGAACATGGGGCAAACGAGATCAAAGATTATGGGGAGAATGTAGGATGAGGCTATTGAGTTGGATGATCGACCATGATGATGATGATGAATAATGGAGCAGGGTCGAATGGCCAAATGGGCTTCTCCCTCTCCTATCTTCTATGCTTCTACGTAGGGATTCTATGAAGGAAACGAAAACGGCACAATACTCAAGGTGGTCTCA
Source organism: Sphyrna mokarran (assembly GCA_024679065.1). Classification (NCBI taxonomy): domain Eukaryota; kingdom Metazoa; phylum Chordata; class Chondrichthyes; order Carcharhiniformes; family Carcharhinidae; genus Sphyrna; species Sphyrna mokarran. Next base: position 81,956,513 of record JAGIQG010000007.1, on the reverse strand, counting down.
CCAAGGCTCTATATAAATGCAGTAAGACAGTTTATGCCTATACTCGAATTATCTTGGAATGAAATCCAACATATCATTTGCTGCCTTAATTTCTAGCTGTTCCTGGATGTTAGCTTTCAGTGAGTCATTAACAAAGACAGCCAAGTGCTTCCTGCCTCTTGCTCCCTCATCTTCTGAGCCCACATTCACAGAAATTATTGATTTTATTGCAGTCAAACTATTTTGTTTTTTAGGTTAGTACTTTTCAAAGATGATATCTATCGTTAAGAAAGCTTGTTAGTGTTCAACAAAATCTATATGCATTCGGTGAAAGGTTACTGAAAATTCCAGGAAACTACTTATCCTGGTCTGCAAAACTACGATGAGAGGATGCCAGTGCTTTTGGAGTGTTGCTTCTTCTTCAGGTGAGTGAGAAGTTGTGTTCACAAGTAGGGCATATATAGACACAAACTCAATTTACAAGATAATGGCTGGAATGTGAGTCTTTACAAGTAATCAAGTTTTAAAGGTATAGCCAACGTGATTGGAGAGGGGGGTAAGTACAGATTAAAGGTGTGTGTATCATCTCCAGCCAGGACAGTTAGCTAATCACACTCTCCACACAGAAACATAGAACATTACAGCACAGTATAGGCCCTTCAGCTCTCAACGTTGTGCCGAGCTATTCCAATCCCAAGATCAAGCTACCCCATTTCCTATAATTCTGGCATGCTCCATGTGCCTATCCAATAACTCGGGATGCACTGGCATCCTCTCATCGTAGTTTTGCAGACCAGGATAAGTAGTTTCCTGGAATTTTCAGTAACCTTTCACCGAATGCATATAGATTTTGTTGAACACTAACAAGCTTTCTTAACGATAGATATCATTGGCAACACCAATTTTAAATCCAACTGATTTATTTGATAGTAAATCTGTTAGCTTTCGGCGTTTGTGCCTTTGTCAGGTGAATGAGGTGTTCTGGTCTCCAAAAGCACACATCAGCACAAGTAGTTTACAGATTGCTGATTCGAATGCAAATCCTTACACCTAACCTACTATTCAAGTTTTAAAGTGGCTAACAAAAAAACACTGAGCACTGAGGTTAGAGATGTGTATCGTCTCCAGACAGCACAGCAAGTGAGGTTTTTTGCTAACCCAGGCAAGTCATGGGGATTACAGACGGTGACATGAAGCCAAGATCCTTGTTAAGGCTGTCCTCATGTGTGCGGAACTTGGCTATCAGTCTCTGCTCAGCGGCTCTGTGCTGTCATGTGTCATGAAGGCCCCCTTGAAGAACGCTTACCTGAAGGTCGGAGGCCGAATGCCTGTGACCGCTGAAGTGTTTACCCACAGGAAGGGAACTGTTTTGCCCGAAGGCACAAACGCCAAAAGCTAGCAGATTTACTATCAAATAAATCAGTTGGATTTAAAATTGGTGTTGCCAGACCTCTTACTGAGTTTACCCCAGTCCAACGCCAGCGTTTCTACATCATGACTCCTATCCAATAACCACATGAAAGTTCCTAAAGTGTCCACTACCACATTGTCTGTACCTTTAAGGCTTATTACCTGTAAAGACTCACATTCCAACATTATCTTGTAATTTGAGTTTGTGTCTATATATATGCCCTGTTTGTGAAAAGAAAGAACTCCTCACTCACCTGAGCAAGTGACACTGAAAGCTTGTGCTACCAAATAAACCTGCTGGACTTTAACCTGTTGATTTCTTATTGCAAAACTGTACAAACTAATAGATGTATGAAGTATGACAAAGCATTTTCCTTTTGTAAGCATACCAATAAAGTAGCACAAGAACTTTGAGCACTTAAAACATGCCTCCATGTTTACACCAAGAACAAAAATTACTACAATATTCTGCAATAGCCTATAAAATTCATGAATAGCGGCAAAAAAGCTATTCTTCATTCTGTGAAATACATCCCCTCAAACAGTGAGTAGTATGGCAGTACTCTGGATGTACCCTGAACAGCACTGTCTATGATTCTACACCTCAGGAACTGTGGCGGTTAAGGCAGCTCACAACCTCTTCAAGGGCAATAAATGCCCCAGAATGATAGAATAATGCAGTGCAAAAGCAGGCAATGCATCGAAGCCCTTTGACCCATCGTGTCTGCACTGACATGAAAGGCCCTGACCTGCCCACTTAATCCCACTGACCAGCATCTAGCCTATAGCCTTGGATGTTAGGGCATGCCAAGTACTCATTCTGGTACTTCTTGAAGGAACAAAAGTGAGGAGAAATTTCTTCACCCAGAAGGTGATGAATGTGTGGAATTCATTACCACTGAACATAGTTGAGGCCAAAACATTGCCCAATTTCAAGAAGAAAGTTGATACAGCTCTTGGGGCTAAAAGGAAATAGGGGGAAGCAGGATCACGCTATTAAATTCAATGATAAGCTATGATCATGATGAAGGGTGGAGCAGAATCAGAAGGCCGAATGGCTACTCCTGCTTCTAGTTTCTATGCAAGGCATCCCAGCTTGACAACTCTCCCAGGCAATGTATTCCAGACCGTCACCACCCTCTGGGTAAAATTTTTCCTCAAATCCCCTCAAACCTCCCATCCCTCACTTTTAACTTGCGTCCCCTTGTAACTGACCCTTCAATTAAGGGGAACAGCTGCTCCTTATTCACCCTGCCCATGCCTTCAATCTTGAGCACCTCAGTCTTCTCTGCTCCAGAGAAAACAGCCCAAGCCTATCCAGCCTCTAACTATAATGTTGCATCTCAGGCAATGTCCTGGTGAATCTCATTTGCATCCCATCTTGTACATCCACATCCTTCCTATGATGTGGTGACTAAACCTACATATAGAACTCCAGCTGTGGCCTCACCAAAGTTCTGCACAACTACATCATGACCTTTCTGGATTTGTAATCTATACTCTGGTTGATAAAGGCAAATGCGCTATGTGCCTTTTTCACCACCCTTTCTGCCTTCAGAGATCTACGGACAAACATGGCAAGGTCCCTTTCTTCTTAGGAACTTCCCAGCGTTAGCCCTTTCATAGTATACTTGCTCATAAAATTATTCCTTCCAAAGTGCATCACCTCATTTTTTAGAGTTAAATTCCACTTATTTGTCCATTTGACATCTTGTCTATATCTTTCTGTAATCTAAGACACTCAATCTCACTATTAACCACCTGGCCAATCATTGTGTCATCAGCAAACTTACTAATCCCAACCTATCCCCCAACCAACCAACCTCTCCCCCAACCAACCAAGTCACCTACGTAATTTATATAAATGACAAACAAAAGCGGGCCCAGCACTGATTCCTATAGTACACCACTGGTCACTGGCCTCCAGTCATTAAAGCAGCCATCTGTCATCACCTATCTCCTACTGCTAAACCAATTATGGATCCACCTCGTCAGATCACTCTGCATCCCATGTGGGACTGTGTCAAAGACTTTGCTAAAATCCATGTAAATTACATCAACCACATGATTCTCATCCGCACACATGTTACATGCACAAAAAGTTAAATCAAATTTGTTAAGCATGACCTCCCTCTGATTATCCCTGATCACAGGATTACATTCATAAGATAAATGCCACTCATTTCCAGCCATACCATTATTGCAGCATTTAACAAGTGAGATGAAGTGACAAAACACAGGTGATTCAATGCTGACATTGTATGTAACAAGAAAATATGCGCAAGTGTTGATAACTGTAAACCCAGGTTTAATCATGATTGTGGCATATTTAAATTAATATAGAAGATTATGAAATACATTGTAAACTTAATCACCTACAGATATTGCAACAAGAAAAATGTTATTTTAGGTTTTAACGTGAAATAATAAGGAAGCATCTGAATTGCAATCTACTTTTCCTGGTTAATTTAATTTATACCTTGATGCACAATATTTAAGGAAACAGTAACTGAACGAAGGACAGTAAATGTACTCTTTTGGCCATTCAGAACTGACTGAGCTGGTCAAAGTCATACCTGCCAGAATAGGCCTTCACTTGGTCATTAATAAACTAAATACAAGGGAAGAATCTGCATAAGATTTTTGATTTGATTTATTACTATCACACGTATTGGGATACAGTGAAAAGTATTGTTTTTGTGTGCTACACAGGCAAAGCATACAGTTTATAGAGAAGAGTGCAAAATGTAGTGTTAGTCATTTTCTATTTATTTGTGGGACATGGGCGTCACAGGCTAGTGAGCATTTGCTGCCCATCCCTGGTTGCCCTTGAGAAGGTGGTGTTGACTTGCTTTCTTGAACAGCTGCAACCCATGTACTGAGAGTTGATTCTCAATGTTGTTAGGGAGGGAATTCCAGGATTTGACCCAATCACTGCAAAGGAATGGCAATATATTTCGAAGTCAAAGTGGTGAGTGGATTGGAGGGGAACTTCCAAATGGTGGTGTTCCAATTTATCCACTGCCCTTGTCCTTCTAGATAAAAGTGGTCCTAAGTTTGGAAGGTACTAAGAATTTTTGGTGAATTGCTGCAGCACATTTGTAGACAGCACACATTACTATTAATGAGTATGGTTGGTAGAGGGAGTGCATTTTTGTGGATGTGGTGCCAATCAAGTGGGCTGCTGTATTCTGGATGGTGTCAAGCTTCTTAAAGTGTTGCTGGAGCTGCACTCTCACAGGCAAGTGGGGAGTAATCCATCACACTCCTGGCTTGTAGATGGTCGACAGGCTTTGGGGAGTCAGGAAGCAAGTTACTCGCTGCAGTATTCCTAGCCTCTGACCTGTTCTTACATCCACTGTGAGTATGTAGTGAGTCCAGTTGAGTTTTTGGTCAATGGTAACCCCAAGAATGTTGCTGTGGGGCAGTGTCAACCACTGTGCCACCGTGCTATCTATGGAGATGAAGTCACCCATGATGGAAACAGCACTATTATTCAAGAATTTGAAAACTTGATCATGCAATTCATTTGTGCAATATGAATAGTAGGTTTGAAATAAAATCAGTTGGTCAATTTTGAAATGGTTGCTGGTTATTGATTGGTAGTTTATTTTAACTGTCCAGTAAATGGAACTGGTTTTCCATACGTTTCAACATTTGACTGAATAAATGCCACATAAATTCATCATGGTTAACAACATTGTGGTTATTTAAGGTTTTTTTGTCCTGTGAATGTGAAATCACAGACATGGAAATAGACTGATTCTGCTTATAAGCTTGTTTCTTCAAAACATAAGGTGATTTTAATTCACTTACCCAAGGAAGCCTGGGACCCTTCTAATGCATTTCCTCCTAAAGAACTGTTCATGTGTTCATAAAGTTCCTAGTTTAATCATTAAAAACGGTAAACATTTTACATACTGAAGACATCTAACCACTATACAAGTGTTCCACTTAATCCAAATAAAAAGAGATGGACTTAATATTTAACACTTTTAAACACTGCACACATAAGATGTACTACCACTACCACATAAGTGCATGATGAAAATCCATCACTGAACATGTTATATCTGATATTACACGTCTGTGCAATTTTGCATATTTCATTGCATTTTTGAAGGATACTTCAATTTTAAAAATCTACACATTAAGTTAATGCAATAACAAATTTTGCTGTGTTTAAAAAAAATTAACCAAACATTTTTCCTGAAAAGGCAAGGCAAGATTACTGAGGAAATAAAACACAAGAATAATTAAAAATGAAAATATACTTCCAGCACTGATACAATATTGGAAAAATAAGAGCTTTTCAGGACTCTTCTGGAATTTTTATCCAAAAGTCAGCATAAACAAAACTAAATTGGTATGGTTATTGCCTAGAAGTGGAAATGGAAAACAGAAATTGCTTGGATTGAATAAGAGCATTATTTTCATCTAAGAACAGAAGAGGACACTATTCATTGGATAAACATGTGCTTATTATTTTCAGTCTCCACGAGTCATCAGAATCCATCAAAAGATTCATATTCAAGGGAAAGGAGGGAAAGGAGGAAAACGTGGAGATGGCATTGTAGTTTGCAAGTACAGTTAACAATGCCTTTTCTAGCAGCTTTGAAACAAAGGAGGGATAATACTGGAGAAGAGGGAGCCTTCTACAATGTTAATATTTAGAAAGGGAAGTTTGATGGCCAGCAGCTTAGTGAGATGGAGATCAAGGAAGCAGGAGTTTTATCTAATAGTTCAGATAAGCTCGGAGAGGCCATATTGAAGAGGAGGATTGAATACTGCAAAGAGAGGAAGAGCTTGCATGAGCTGGAAGCCAAAAGGAGGCAATGCAGCATAAGGAGCTGGATAAATGGTATTGATATTAGCAACAAAGAAATCTCTCACTTTTTGGTGGAGTGAGGCAAGGCAGAGAGGTATAAGAAGCTGGGTGGTAGGGGAAAAGCAGCATTTTATGATTATTTTTTATTTTGAATTTACTCCAGGACCAGTGAGCAATTTTAGTAAAAGAAAATGAGAACTGATTGCACTTGATGCAGCAGAATTAGATCTGCTGATGGATGACTAAGCCAACTGCATAACATGTGCATTAAACATTAGTAGGTTACATCAGTATTGGTATGGTTTATTAATTGTAGTTTAATATCATTGATAAAGCTTTTTTAATACTGGCAAGAAGGTTCGCAACCAGTAGTATATTTTAATAGCAACAAGATTGTTAGTTGATAAAGAAAGAAATGGCAGGGCTGCTCCAACCTTGAGACTGTACATCTTGTACTATGTGGGAACCTATATCCTAGATAACCATTTGCACAAGTTGCAGAAGCTCTGGGTTTTTTGAACTTGAGCAGCAGTGACATCATATCCGTGAGGTTGAGAGCTTTGTGGTTAGCACAGTTATAGATTTGATCACACTATAATTTAAGAATATGCAGTGGCAGAAGCTGGACAGCCAAAAAGGACAAGGCAGTTAGTACAAGAGGTTTCCCAAGTACATCCCACTTCTCAAACAGTATTCCATTCTGAATACTAATCAGGATAACTATTCTCCTGGTAAATGCATCCAAAGCCTTGGAACCATGGATAGCTGAGCTGTAAAGGGGTACAAGCAAGAATGGAAGAGCAATAATGACAGATGATTCTATAGTTCAGGAAGTAAACAGGTGTTTTTGTGGCTGCAGATGTGAATACAGGATGATATTTTACCTTCCTGTGTCATAGATCTTATTGAGCGGCTACAGAACATTCTGGAGGAAGAGAGTGAATAAGGCAAAGATCCATATCAGTACTAACAACTTGGGTAGAAAAGGGATGAGATCCTATGGGCAGAATTTAAGGAGTTAATTAAAACATTAACAAGCAGGATGTTACAGTAATAATCTATGGATACTAGTGTTACGTGCTAGTGAACATTGAAACAGGAGCGTAGTGCAGACAATACTCAGCAGGAAGACAGTGCAGTAGGGAAGGCTTTAGATTCCAGGGCATTAGGCCATTTCTAGGGAAGCTGAGAATTGTACAAGTTAGACAGTTTGCACCTCCACAGAACCAGGACAAATATCCTTACTAGGAGGTTTGTTAATTCTGTTGGGCAGGGATTAAAATGATTTGACACGAGGATAGAAACTGAGGGTGAACTCAGAAATTGAGATGGAAGGCAGAAAATCGGTGAATTGGGCAGAAAGGCAGAGGAAACAAAGGTTAGAAAATGATAAAGTGTTTTGTAATACTCAAGGACATATACTTAAATGTAACGAGTACAGCAAATAAAACAGACAAGTTGAGGGCACAGATAGAAACATGGCAGTATGATACTAAAACTATTAGAGAGATGGTTAAAGAGAGCCAGGAATGGCAATCAACATTCCTACTTACAGGATTTTCAGATGAGATATAGAGGGAAATAATAATGGAGAGGAAGGTGGCAGTTCTAGTTAAAGATACAAATACAGCTGTGAGGAGAGATGATGTCAAAAGGATCATCAATTGAGGCCATATACTGAGCTAAAGAGCAAAAAAGGCAGTCACACTACTGGGAGTGTGCTATAAAAATGTTCTGCTCGAAGTTGTTAAACTCCACGTTCAGTTCCTCCACTTCACCTTTCCCCACATCCCCCCCACCCCACTTCCATTTACTTTATTTCATTCTGTTTCTTCCTTTCAGTTCATTCATCTATTTTTATCATCCTCCTTTCTTACTTCTATTTTTTCACTTCTCTATGCCCATTCCCCTACCCCTCCAGAGCAACTGCCTTGATCATCTGTACCTGTTCTGCCATTCATCCATTCTAAACACTTAATGGACACTTCTAGCACCTCTTCCAGTCTTCTTCATCCTCATTTACATTCCCTTCATCATATTAACAGCACCTGCCTCCAACCATCCTCATGATTAATATTTGGATTTCCTTTGCTCTTAGCTCTGACGAAGGATTATCGTAATCAAAACACTGCTTCTATTCTCTCTCCACTGATAGTCAGACCTGCTGAGATTTTCCAGCATTGTGTTTTTGTTTCAGATTCCAGCATCCGCAGGGCCTAATCTCCAGAGAGCAGGCAAAAAGCACAACAGCAGCAGCATTGCAAGTATAAATCAAGGATCTGCAGCCGAGCCTCCAGGGAGCAGATGGAGGTCAGAGGTCAGACAGCGGAGCAGCAGCTGCTGAGAATATCAATCTAAATTCCAGGGGAACAACCCTGAAAAATGGTGTCACAGAAAAGCTGAGATCCGATTGGCTGGTCAGAAATCGGCACTAAATTTGAAAGAGAACAGTGCAAAACTAAGGAAACCAAAACTAATTAAGTTAATTAATTAAGTAGAGCTGGCTGGATAGGTGATATGCTGTAGTTGTATCACGTGGGAGTTGACAGATCCCGTTGCAAACTGCAGTTACCATATCTGCAGCAACTGTCAGTTGTTAAGAGAATTTGGGCTCAGAATTGATAAGCTGGAATCCGAGCTTCCGATGCTGTGGCACATCAGGGAGGGGAGGAAGTTTCCTGGACACTTGGTTTCAGGAGGCGGTCACACCCAGTAGAAGAGGTACCTTTAGTCAGTGGTCAGGGACAGCAGGGTGAGACTGCAAGTGAGGCAGATAGGGGGATTCTGAATTCAGGAACTGAAGAATCTCAGCTCTTGACTGGCATGAGGTATCGGTCCCTGTGTGGATGAGGAAAAGGGCTGTATGGAGAATGAACTAGTTGACCACTGCACCGTGATACAGGAGACCATTCAAGAGAGAAACAAAAAGACAAATGGTAGTTGTAGGGGATTCTATAATTAGGGGAACAGATAACACTCTTTGTAAACCAGATCATGAATCCTGCATGATAAGTTAATGTTCAGTGCCAGGGTGAGGGACATCTCTGACCGATCTGAAAGAATATTGGAGCAGGAAGGGAAGGATCCAGTTGTTGTGGTCCATGCTGGGACAAACAGAAGCAAGACTAGGAAAGAGGACCTGTTTGGGGACTATCAAGCCCTGGAGGCTAAATTAAGTAACAGGTCAAGGATTATTGTCTCTGGATTACTACCTGAGCCACATGCAAATCGATGCAGAGTTGAGAAAATTAGGGAAGTTAACATGTGGTTAAAGGAATGATGCGGGAAAGAGGGATTCCATTTCATGGGGCATTGGCATCAGTATTGGATCAGGAGGGATTTGTATCACTGGGACGGTCTTCACCTGACCCAATCTGGGACCAGTGTTCCAGCGATTAGGATAAATAGGACAGTCACAAGGACTTCAAACTATTAAGTTGGGTGAAAAGGAAGACGTCTACTATGGGGAATATCGCTTTTAATGGAAAGCAAACAGCAGGTTAGTATGTGGAGAGAAGGTTTCAACTACATTGAAAATTAGGAAAAAAGTTAAAAGGAGAACGCGAGAGATATTAATGGAGGTGTTAGGATTCAAAGGAGGTACAAAAATTAACATAAGGGCACTTTATCTAAATGTTCGTAGCATTTAAAACAAGGTAAATGAGTTTATGGCACAAATCATCGTGAACGAGTATGATTTGGTGGCCATTTTAGAGACATGGTTGCAGGATGGTCACAACATAGAAGACAGAATGTGGTAGAGGGGTGCTTTTCTGAATGGGAGACTGTGACCAGTGGTGTTCCACAGGAATCAGTTCTGGTACCTTGTTATTTGTAGTATGATTTGGAGGAAAATGTAGCTACTCAGATTAGTAAGTTCGTAGATGACACAAAGATTAGTGGAATTGCGGATAGTGAAGAGGATCATCAAGAAGATAAAGATATAGATCGGTGGGAGACTTGGGCAGAGAAATGTCAGATGGAGTTTAATCCAGATAATTGAGAGATAGTGTCTTTTGGAAGATCCAATGCATACAAGAATTATACAGTAAATGGTATAACCCTTAGGAGTATTGACAGACAGATCTGACAGACACTGATTATGAAAGTGGCAACACACGTGGTTAAGGTAGTCAAGACAGCATATAGCATGCTTGCCTTCATCAGTCAGGGCATTGAGTATTAAAATTCGCAAGTCATGTTGCAGAACCTTAGTTGGGCCTCATTTAGAACAATGTGTACAATTCTGGTTGCCACACTTCAAGGATGTGGATGCTTTGGAGAGGGTACAGAATAGATTTACCAATACATTGCCTGGTCTGGAGCGTATTAGCGATGGAGGGTTTGGATAAACTTGGTTTGTTCTCACCGTAACAATGAAGGTTGAGGATTGAACCTGATAGAGGTTTACAAACATTATGCATGGCATGGACACAGTAGATAGTCAGATGCTCTTTGAGGGTAGAGAAGTCAAGTATTGGGGACACAGGTTTAAGGTGCATGGAGAAAAGTTTAGAGGAAACATCCGCAGCAAGTTTTTGTTTTACTGAGGGTGGTGGATATCTGGAATGCACTGCCCAGAGAGCTGGTGGGAGCAGGTAGGATAATAGCATTTAGGGGGCAACTAGACAAATACATGAATAGGCTTGGAATGGAAGGACACAGACTCCCTAAAGGCATATGGTTTAGTTTATTCAGGCATCATGATTGGCACAGGCTTGGTTAGCCAAAGGCCTGTTCCTGTACTGTACTGTTCTTTGTAATATTTAACACCCAGTCAAAGATAAACATAAGAAATAGGAGGAGTAGGCCATCTAGCCCTTAAAGCCTGCCCCGCCATTCAATAAGATCATGGCTGATCTGAAATGGATCAGTTCCACTTTCCCGCCTTCTCTCCATAACCCTTAATTTCCCTATCAGAAATCTATCTACCCGTAACTTAAATATATTCAACAAGTTGGCCTCCACCACTTCAATGGGCAGAGAATTCCAGAGATTCACCACCCTTTGAGTGAAGAAGTTCCTCCTCAACTCTATTCTAAACTCCTCCCCACCCCCACCCACTTATTTTGAGGCTGTGCCCTCTAGTTCTGGTTTCCTTTATAAGAGGAAAAAAAATCTCTACTTTGACCTTATCTAGCCCCTTCATTATCTTGTAAGTCCCTATAAGATCCCTCCTCAGCCTTCTAAACTCCGAGTACAGGCCCAGTCTATTTAATCTCTCCCATAAGCTAACCACCTCACCTCCAGTATCAGCCTGGTAAACCTTCTCTGTACTCTCTCCAAGGCCAATATATCCTTACGCAAATAAGGGGACCAAAACTGCACACAGTACTCCAGTTACGACCTCACTAGTGCCTTGTACAGTTGCCCCTCACGATAAAAGCCAACATACCATTTGCCTTCTTGATCACCTGCAGACTGAGTTTTTGCGATTCGTGCACAAGGACCCCTAGGTCTATCTGCACAGTAGCATGCTGAAACTTTTCACCTTTTAAATAATATTCCTTCCTACTATTATTTCTACCAAAGTGGATATCCTGACATTTGCTAACATTATACTCCATCTGCCAGGTCCTCACCACTACTCAGCTTATCCAGATCTTTCTGCAGACGTTCCGCATCCTCCATGCAATTCGCTTTTCCACTCATCTTCATGTCATCAGCAAATTTTGTTACCCTACACTCAGCCCCCCCCTCCTCCAGATTGTTTATGTACATGGTAAACAGTTGAGGCCTTAGCACCAATCCCTGCAGCATGTCACTAGTCACAAACTGCCAACCAGAAAAGCACCCATTGATTCTAACTCTCTGCTTCCTGTTAGATAATCAATCCTCAATCCACGCCAACACTTTATCCCAAGTCCGTGTACCCTAATATCGAGAGGTATCTGACTATTCATTAGGACAGATAGGAAGGTGATATGGCTCTAATAATTAAGGATGACAGAGCTGTAGCTGACAGATGAGACAGGTTCTATGGGTGGGAATTAGAAATGGTAAAGAGAAAAAGTCACTGATAGGTTTAGACTATAGGCCACCAGATAATAATATGGGCAAGCAATAAAAAAAAAAAGAGATGTTTGTAAAAATGATACAGCAATTATAATGGGGGATTTTAATCTACATGTCAATTGGTCAAACCAGGTCGGTCAAGACAACTCTGAGGAAAAGTTCATAGAATGTATCCATGATAGGTTCCATTACATACTGTTCAAGGAAACTATGGAGGGAGCAAACTATCCTAGATCTGGTCCTGCGTAATGAGACTGGAATAATTAATGATCTTACAGTTAAGGATCCTCTTGAAAGAAGCGATCACAACATAGTTGAATTTAAAATATAGATGGAGCACAAGAACGTAAAAATCCAATACATCCAAAAATCCACCTTGTGCTCAAACAAGGGAAACTACAATAGGATGAGGGAGGAGTTGACTAAGCTATACTGGGAGCAAAAACGATTGAGGAAAAGTGGAGGACTTTCAATGCGATTTTCCAATGTACTCAGCAAAAGTATATCTTAAGATAAGGAAGAAAGGAAAAGGACGAAGAAAAGACAGAAAAGGAAGAAAGGAAGTAGGAAAAGAGATAATTGGCCATTGATGTCTAAAGGAGTAAAAGCTATCAAATTGAAAGAAAAAGCATACAAAGTGGCAAAGATTAGTGGTAAACTAAAGAATGTGAAATCTTCATAGTCAACAAAAAACCACAAAAAGCTATAAAAGAGAAGTGAACTAGCTCAGAATTTAAAAACAGCAAAAGTTTCTACAAACATAAAAGATAAAAAAGAGCTTAGGTAAACATTGGTCCTTTAGAAGATGAGGAGGAAGGTGCATGTAATAACTGGAAATGAGAAAATGACAGACGTCAAACAGATATTTTGAGAGTATGTCTTCATAGTGGGAGACACAACATGCCAAAAATTGATGACAAGGCAACTGTGGCAGGTGAGAACCCAGAAACTATTATCACTAAAGTAGTAGTGTTGGGCAAGGTAATGGGGCTAAAGACAGGCAAGTTTCCTGGTCCTGATGGAATGCATCCCAGGGTACTTTAAGAGATGGCAGAGGAAATAGTGAACACGCAAGTGGCAATTTACAAAAATTCATTGGACTCTGGGGTGGTTCCCACAGAGTGGAAAACAGCGAGCGAGTCCCAGTGCTTAAAAGGGAAGTAAACCAAAAAAGGGGTAACTACAGGTTGGCAAGCCTCACTTCTGTAGTAGGGAAAATGTTTGAATCTACCAAGAAAAAATAACAAGACAACTGAACGTAAATTGTCCCATTGGAAAGATGCAGCATGGATTCATAAAGGGCAGGTCATGTTTGACTACTCTGGTGGAATTTTTTAAGGATATTACATGCATGGTGGATAATGGAAAGCTGATAGATGTGGTATATCTGGATTTACAAAAGGCGATTGTCGCACCAAAGGCTGCTACGTAAGATAATGGTGCATGGGTAATAAATTAGCACTACAAGAGATTGATTAACAAACAGGAACCAAGAGATAAATGGGTATTTTTCTGGTTGGCAGTGACTGGTGATTGTGCCTCAAAGATCAGTGTTGGGACCACAATTGTTTACAACTTACAGATGATTTGGAGTTGAAAACAATATAGTACATCAAAATTCACAGATGACACTATGATGAATACAGAGGACAAAGTCTACAAAGGGATGCAGATAGTCTGGGTGGGCAAAAGTCTAGCAGATGGAGTACAAAGTTGGTAAATGTGAGGTCATCCATTTTAGTAGGAATAACAGCAAAACGGACTATGAAAGAACAAAGAACAAAACAGCACAGGAAACAGGCCCCTCAGCCCAATGAACCCACGCCGCCAGCCCAATGTTCCCACCTCTACCCGCGATCCCTGTCCATGTTTATAGATCTATGGGTTAAAAACCAAATTTGAGACAATTTAGGGAGAATTAGTTTCGCCAATCAGCCTAACAGCATATCTTTGGGATCTGGGAGGAAACTGGAGCACCTGGAGAAAACCCACGCAAACATGGGGAGAATGCACAAATTCCCACAGACACAGGCCCAAATCCATGTATCTGCACAGCACAGCGATAGTCACTGAGCTGTCGTGTTGCCCATCAAATGGTCCAGGTCAAGCGTACACCAACGACGTGAAGCACTAGGATACTCTCGAAAAAAATCCAAGAGAAGCCCTCTCACGACCCATCGCGTGTATGCCCCTCATTAGACAACAAGGTGGACCAAAGCACCTGTCAGATAAAAACAAGTACATCAATATCATTTATTTACACACTTCCCAGGGACTCCCAAGGCTTAAAAAATTGCAGTATGCTGCTGTGCAGAGAGACCTGGGTGTCCTTGTGCATGAATCGCAAAAGGCTGGTTTGCAGATGCAGCAAGCAATCAAGGCGGCAAATAGAATTTTATCATTCATTGCTAGAGGGATGGAGTTTAAAAACAGCTTGGTTATGTTGCAGCTGTATATGGTGCTGGTGTGGTCACACCTGGAGTACTGCTCACAGTTTTGGTCTTACTTGAGAAGGGATATACCAGCCTTGGAGGGGGTGCAGGGGAGATTCATGGGTTGATTCTGGAGTTGAGGGGGTTGACTTATGAGAACAGACTTAGCAGACTGGGACTATACTCACTGCAATTCATAAGAATGAGGGGGAAATCTTGTATAGATTTCTTATGCAGAAATACAAGATTATAAAAGATATAGATAAGATAGGACAGGGAGGATTTTTCCACTGGCAGGTGAAACTAGAACTAGGGAACATGACCTCAAAATAAGGAACAGCAGATTTAAGACCGAGTTGAGAAACTTCTCACTCAATTCACACTCGAACATTGTGAATCTGTGGAATTCCCTACCCAGTGAAGCAGTTGAGGCTACGAAATTGAAGGTCTTTAAAGGCAAGGACAGACAGATTTTTGAACAATAAAGGAATCAAGAGGGATGGTGAACAGGCAGGTAAATGCAGCTGAGTCCATGAAAAGATCAGCCATGATCTTAGATGGTCTATTCCTGCTCTTGGTTCTTATGTATTTTGCTTTTATCTAATGCCAGACTAACCTGATTGCATTTTTTGAGGAAGTAACAATGACGCTTGATAAAGGTCAGACAGTTGATGTGGTCCACATGGATTTTAACAAGGTCACACGTGGCAGACTGGTTACTCAAAGCTCGTGGGATTCAGAGGAATGTAACAAGCTAGACACAAAGTAGCTCAGTAGCAAACAAAAAGTTTAGTTTTGCAGCTGGAAGGCTGTTATCTGGGGTTCTACAGGGCCCCTGCTTTTTGACTTGAATGTTGGGAGCAATGTTGAATGTTGACTTGAATGTTGGGAGCATGATCAATGACACAAAAACTGGCTGAGAGATTCATTGGGGGGGTGCTGTCCACTTCAGGAAGAATTTATCAGAGGGATGGGAAAAATGAACTATAGTCCAAAAGCCAGTGTCGAAGGCCATGAGGTACTGAGTATATAGTCAGACAGGATGATGGGTTGAAGCATACCTACTTCAATACAAGAAGCATCCGGAGTAAGGTAGGTGAACTTGGAGCTTGGATCCATATTTGGGAGTATGGTGTTGCAGCCATTATGGAAACATGGTTAGAACAGGGACAGGAATGGTTGTTGGAAATTCCAGGGTATAAATGTTTCATTAAGGGTAGGAAGGGCAGTTAAACAAAAAAGAGTAGGGAGAGCTGTTAATAAAAAGAGTAGGGAGGACAGTAAAAAAGGTGGAGGAGCAGCATTCTTAATCAAGGATAATTTAATGGCTGTTGAAAGGCATTGAAGGGATCTGCCTACTGAAGTAATATGGACTGAAGTTAGAAATAGGAAAGGATTGGTCACACTGTTAGGAGTTTTCTATAGGCCCCCAAATAGCAATAGAGATGTGGAGGAGAAAAGTGTGAAGCAGATTATGGATAGGTGTAGAGGTCACAGGATAATTATCATGGGTGACTTTAACTTTCCAAATAACGATTGGAACCTTTATAGGTCAAATAGTTCAAATGATTCAAATGAGACACTTTGTACAGCGAGTTTCTTGACATAATATGTAGATAAGCCAACAAGAGGTGGGGCCACATTGGACTTGTACTGGGAAATGAACCGGCCAAGTGTTGGATTTGTTTGTGGAAGAGCACTCTGGAGATAGTGGCCACAATTTGGTGTTCTTCATTATTGCAATGGAGAGGGATAGGATCACACAGCCAGGCAAGGTTTATAATTGGGGCAGAGGTAATTATGATGCGATTATACAAGAATTAGGGAGAATGAGGAACAAAAAGAGTCAGGTAATGGGCATAAGCGAAAAGTAGAGCTTGTTCAAGGAACAGACACTACATGTCCTTGACAGCTATCTCCCTGTCAGGGAGAAATGGCTGGGTGAGGGAATCATAGTTCACAAAGGAGGTTGAATGTCTTGTCAAAAGGAAAAAGTGTAAGTAAGGATGAAAAAAAAAGGTTCAGTTGGGTCCCTTGAGAATTACAAGGTAGTTAGGAATGAGTTAAAAAAGGGAATAAGAGAGCTAGGAGCAGCATGGGAAGTCCCTGGCAGAACGAATAAAGGAAAACTCCAAGGCTTTTTATTCTTATGAGTAATAAAGGAATGACCAGGGTGAGGTTAGGGCCAGTCAAGGATATAGAGGGAACTTATACATAGAATCAGAAGAAATAGGTCGTGTTGAATGAATACTTTTCTTCAGTGTTCACTAAGGAGAGGGGCCATATTTTGAGGATGTGTGAGAGATATAGGCTGATAGGATGGAGGAGGTAGATGTTCTGAGGAAAGATGTATTAGCAATTTTGAAAAAACCTGACAGTCGATAAGTCCCGTGGACCAGATGGGATACATCCTAGGATACTTTGGGAGGAAAGGAACGAGATTGCTGAGCCTTTAGCTTTGATCTTTGGGTCCTCACTGTTGACAGGGATTGTGCCTGAGGATTGGAGAGTGGTGAATGTTGTTCCTCTCCAAGAAAGGAAATAGGAATGACCCTGATAATAATAGGCCAGTCAGTCTTACTTCGATGGTTGTTAAGTTAATGGAAAGGGTCCTGAGGGATAGGATTTATAACCATTTGGAAAGGTGCAACTTAATTTGGGATAGTCAGCACGGTTTTGTGATGGGTAAGTCCTGCTTCTCAAATTTGATTGAATTCTGAGGAGGTAACTAAATGTGTAGACGAAGGTAGAGCAGTTGATGTTGCATACATAGATTTTCATAAGGTGTTTGATAAGGTTCCCTATCATAGGCTCATGAAGAAAGTGAGGAAATGTGGGTTAGAAGGAAATTTGATTAGATAAGTAACTGGATGTCTCAGAAGACAGATGATGGTAGAGGGAAAATTTTCAGACTGGAGGCCAGTAATGAGCAGTGTACCATAGGAATCAGTGCTGGGTCCTCTGCTATTTCTGATTTTTATCAATGACTTGGAAAAGGGGGCTGAAGGGTGGTTTAGTAAATTTGCTGATGACACCAAGATTGGTGGAGTAGTGGATGAGGAGAAGGGCTCTTGTAGACTGCAAAAAGATATTGATGGGATGCAGAGTTGGGCTGAAAAGTGGCAGATGGAGTTTAACTCTGATAACTGCGAAGTGATTCATTTTGGTAGGACAAACTTGAATGCAGATTACAGGGGCAACGGCAGGGTTCTGAGGAATGTGGAGGAACAGAGAGACCTTAGGGCTCATATACACAGATCTGAAGGTTGCCACTCAAGTGGACAGAGCCATGAAAAAGGCTTATAGTATGTTAGCATTTATTAACAGAGGGTTTGAGTTTAAGAGTCGTGGGGTTATGCTGCAACTATACTGCACCTAGGTGAGACCACATTTGGAATATTGTGTGCAGTTCTGGTCACCTCACTATAAAAATATATGCAAGCATCAGAGAGAGTGCAGAGGAGATTTACCAGGATGCTGCCTGGTTTGGAGGGTAAGTCTTATGAGGAAAGGTTGAGGGAGCTGAGGCTTTTCTCTTTAGAGTGCAGGAGGATGAGAGACAAGTTTACAAGATGATGAGAGTGATAGACAGAGTGGACGTGCACAGACTATTTCCTTGGCAGAATGTAGCTGTTACTAGAGGGCATAACCATAAGGTTCATGATGGAAGATATAGGAGGGATGTCCGAAGTAGATTCTTCACTCAGTTGTTGGGATGTGTAATCCGAACCTGCTGCGATAGTGGCGTTGGACACTTTAAGAACTTTCAAGCGGTTACTGGATAGAGACACAGAACACGCCAGAATGATAGGGAATGGGATAGCTTGATCTTGGGTTCGGACATAGCTCAGTACAACATCGAGGGCTGAAGGGTCTGTACTGTATTGTACTGTACAGTTCTATGTTCTATGTACATCAATGGACTGATCAGGTGGACAGAAGAGTGGCAAATTGAATTCAAGCTTGAGAAACGTAGGATAATGCATGTGGGGAGATCAAATATGGTGAAGAATTAATGGGAGGTTACTGAGAGGCTATGAGGAAGTGAGGGACCCTGGACATGTTTTTTTTTTAAATTGTTCATGGAACATGGGCCAACATTTACTAGTCCATTACTGAGGGCATTTAAGAGTCAATCACATTGCTGTGGATCGGGAGTCACATGTAGGTCAGGCCAGGTAAGGACAATAGATTTCCTTCCCTAACAGACATTAATGAACCAGACAGGTTTTTATAACAATCAATAAAGACTTTATGGTCATCATTAGATTGGTAATTCCAGATGTTTATTAATTTCAAATTTTATCTGCTGTCTTGGGATTCAAATCCGGATTCCCAGAACATTAGCCTGTATCTCTGATTAACTAATCCAATGAAAATACCCTTATGCTGTCTCCCTTAAATGTCTACACATCCCCAATTTGATTGAATTTTTTTAAAAAGGTGATTGATGAGGGAACAGCTGTAGATATAACTTATATGGACTTTAATAAGATATTTGGTAAGGTCCCACATGGAAAACTGGTACTAAAACTAAAATCATGTGGGATTCAGAGTGGGCTGGCAAGATGGATACAGATATGGCTCGGTTTAAAGACAGAGTAGCAGTAGAAGGGTGTTTTTCAGAATAGAGATCCGTAGCTCGTGGTGTTCCACAGGGACCAGTGGTGAAGCTCTGTTGTTTATAGTATATCTAAATGATTTGGAGAAAAGAGGTGGGGGGTCCGCTTAGTAAGTTTGCGGATAACACGAAGATTGGTGGAGTTGCTGCTAGTGCCAGGGATTATCAGAGGATACAACAGGATATAGATAGATTGAAGGTTTGGGCACAGAAATGGCAGGTGGAGTTTAATCCAGACAAATGCAAGGTGATGCATTTTGGAGGATCAATATTTGGTTTGAATTGCATTGTAAATATCAGAACCCTTAGGAACATTAACATACATAAGGTCATGGGCAACAGTTTCCTTAAAATGGCAGCACAGATAGCCAAATTGACTAAACAAGCATATGACATGCTTGCCTTCATCAGCCAGTTCAATGAATATAAGAGTTGGGAAATTATGTTATAGCTATATAATGCAGCGACAATAATTTCTCCCAGAATGTCAACAAAATGAAGGAGATTGTCACTGAGGTCAGGAAGGACAAAGGAGAACATGCCCCTGTCTATAATGGGATTAAAGCAGAGAGGATCGAGAGCTTCAAGTTTTTAAGGTGTTCAGATTACCAGCACCTGTCCTGATCCCCTGTGTCAACACTACGGTTAAGAAAACTCACCAATGCATCTACTTTCACAGAAGATGAAAGAAATTTGGCATGTCAACTACAACTCTCACCAGCTTTTACAAATGCACCATATGCTGGTTGTATCACAACTTGATATGGCTTCTGCTCTACCCAAAACTGTAAGGCACTACAAGAGGTTGTGTACGTAGCCCAATCGATCATGCAAACCAGCCTCCCATTCACTGATTCTGTGCGGACTTCCCGCTGCCTCTACAAAGCAGCCAGCATAATTAAGGACCCCATGCATCCCAGATGTTCTCTCTTCCACCTTCTTCCTTCAGGAGAACGATACAAAAGTCTGAGATCATGTACCAACCGACTCAAGAACAGCTTCTTCCCTGCTGCTGTCAGACTTTTGAATGGATATATCTTGCATTAAGTTGATCTTTCTCTGCACCCTAGCTATGACCATAACAGTGCATTCTGCACTCTCTCATTTCCTTCTCTATGAATGGTATGTTTTTGTCTGCATAGCATGCAAGAAACAATACTTTTCACTGTAATGTTAATACACTGTGGCAATAATAAATCAAATCTTGGTTAAGCGGCATTTGAAGTATTCCATGCAGTTTTGGTCACCAGTGTCAGAAGGACGAGGAAGCTTTAAAGAGAGTGAAAGGAAGGTTCACTAGGATGTTGCCTGGTCTCAAGGGTATTGACTACGAGGATTGAATAAACTAGGATTGTTTTCACTGGAAAGACAGAGGCTGAGGGGAGACTTAATAGGAGTCTATAAAATTATGAGGCATAGACAGGGTGGATAGTTAGATGCTTTTTCCAAGGGTGGAAGTGTTAATTACAAGGGCACATAAATTCAAGCTGGGAGGAAGAAACTTTAAGAAAGCTGTGTGGAGGAAGTTTTTCATGCAGTGTGTGATGTGTGCCTGGACTGAATGGCCAGAAGTGGTGGTGGAGGCGGCAGGCATATTAGAAACATTTAAGAGGCATTTGGATGAGTACATGAATAGGGAGGGAAGAGAGAGATATGGACTGAGTGGAAGCAGAAGTTTTTTTTTTAAGTTTAGTAAGGGGATGGCTCAGTGACAGTTCTTAGCACTGCTGCCTCACAGCGTCGGGATTCAGGTTCAATTCCAGCCTTGGGTGACTTCCTTTGTGGCATACATTTTCCTTGTGTCTTCATGGGTTTCCTCTCTCAGTCCAAAGATGTGTGAGTTAGGATGATTGGCCATGATAAATTGACCCTTATTGTCAATAGATTGGGAGAGTAAATATGTTACAGGGATAGGACCTGGGTGGGGTTGTTATCAGTGCAGGCTCAATGGGGCAGATGGCCTCCTTCTGCACTGTAGATTCTCTGATCATAACTGACACAAGCATGAAGGGCTGCAGGGCCTGTACCTGTGTTATTTTTTTTTGTTGCTTGCTCGTAGTAAGACAGCTTAAGGCAGCATATGGAACACGTTCTTTTATTAGCCAAAGCATAAAATATAAGATCAGAGAAGTTATGCTGCAGCTGTACAAAACATAAGTTAAGCTACAACTTGTGTATGTGTAGTTCTGGTCACCTCATCACACAATGGATGCAATTGCACTGGAGAGGATATAGAGGAGATTTGTGACATCATTGCCAGGACAAGAAAATTGCAGCTGTGAAGAAAGACTGGAGGGTCAATAGTTGTCTTCTGGGAGAGGGGGTTGAGGGAAGAGACTGGGCATGTATGTGTATAGAAGGTTGGGGGTGAAAGAGTGTGTGTGTGTGGGGTGCAAGTGGACATGTTAAATTAATGTTTAATATTGGGTCAAACATTCTTCCCAAATTTGCTCGTTGGTGGGGGGTGGGGTGGGTTTAGAGAAATTGAAATGCCTGCTTTACCTGGAAACTTGGGTGGAGTTGTGATTTAGTAATAGAGCCAATCTATCATGGCAGTTTGGGTGGGAGAAATGGAATATGGGAAATAGAGTATGGCAGATAGATTTTAGTAAGGACCATGTTCAGCCAAGTTTCTACTAAAGCCAAGTGATCATCCACAATGAGGTTGTGAATCTTGCTGAATAATGAATGGAAGTTTTGGTGGGAAACATATAGCGGGCTGAGACTGTTGATTTGTAACAAATTTCACAACACCAGGTTAAAGTCTAACTAGTTTATTATGTAGCTCAAGCCACTAGCTTTCAAAGCGTGGTTCCTTCATCAAGTGAGTGGGAGTTTTGTTCATAGTTTGCGGCTAGTGGCTTATGCTACCAAATAAACCTGGTGTTGCGAGACTTCTTATTGTGTTTACCCTAGTCCAACATGGCATTTTCACATCATTGTTGATTTGTGACAGAGCCCAAACGTTTGGTGAGGGGGATTGAAAGTAGGTTGGGGAGATGCAAATGAAGATGCAATTTATTTTAACATTTTCATTAATAAGGTTTGTGTAAGTAACAGCACAATAATCCTCACCTTTAGGATGGAAATCTGTGAAAAATCTTTCTCCTCAAAGTAAGCATGTGTGATGAGCTGCAATTTTGCTTGAAGCAATCCATAAAGCGGCTGGAGAGAAGTGACAAACATCATTGCAGTGTGAGCAGTTTAGTATAAACTAGTTAGTCAACAATCAAAACAGTAGTTATGCAAGCAATTTCTAAACAATACACAAATACTAAACGACAGCCAGAGTTCATTGAAGCTTTAGATAGCCCATGGCGTTAGGTCTCCACATTCTACAGACAGCAGATTTAGCACATTCTATTTTCACTAAATTTGGCACAAAAATTAACTTGAGCTAAAATAAAACTGGTAACATAATCTCAAATAGAATCTAAACTGCATTTTGAGTTTCCAGAAGGAAAAGTTAAAATGTAGCAATGCCATGGGTCACAGGGTTACAAACACATCCACACAAGTTCTGGCTCAATTATATCAGAAAAGGATACAAAGAGGAGAGTCAAACAATGTTCAATTAGTAGAGAAGGGTTCACTTGTTTTCCCAGATTTCATTTTTCATAAAAAAAGTCAAAAGCACATTGATATAGACCTTTTAATCTCCCTTCTGGTTTGCAATGCAGTTTTCTTTCTTTCTCAGGACTAAAGCGACTATGTTAAAGTTGAATTATGCTTCAATACACATCTCAACCTGTCAACAGCCTTTGACAGTTGACCATACCATCAGCTCCACTGTCATCTATTTGGGTGGAGTCCCTCTCACCTGGTTTCATTTCTAATTTGTGTCCAGAGTAGGCTTCGCTTTCTACTACTGCTGCCTTACTCTAACGCCCAAAGGATCCATCTTTGGCCTCTTTCAATCTCCTTTCTAGATGATGCAGATTGAGAAAATCATCTTAAAACTCAGCACCAGTTTTTGTGTATGAGGAGCAAATATGCAAAGAGATTAGAGATAGCTCCAAGAAAAGTAGAGTGGTAATAATAGGGAACTTCAACGTTCATAACATTGACTGGAATAGCAATAGAGGCTTGGAGAGAATTTCTCATTCAGTATGTGTAATTCAGGAAAGTGCAGCAGAACTTGGAATTTCAGAGTAACTGTATTGCAGTATTTAATGTAAGTCTTGTGACTAAAACTTATACTTTAACTGGATGGCCCAATGAGAGCAAGGGAAACTTGACCTCTTCTTGGAAATAAGGAAGAACAGATGACAGAAGTGTTAGTGAGGGATCATTTTGGGACCAGTGACCATAATTCCATTAGTTTTAAGATAGCTACGCAGAATGATAGGTCTAGCCCAAAAGATAAAATTCTAAATTGGGGCAAGAGCAATTTTGATATTATTAGACAGGAACTTTCAAAAGTTGATTAGGGGAATCCCTTGACAGGCAAAGGAAGGGCTGATAAGTGGGAGGCTTTCAAAAGTATGTTAACCAGGGCTGATGGTAAGCACATTGCTTTTAGAGTGAAGGAGAAAGCTAGTAGAGATAGGGAACACTGGATGATTCGAGATATTGAGGCTCTGATCAAAAAGGAGTCATATGACATGCATAGGCAGCTGGGATCAAGTGAATCCCTCAAAGAGCACAGAGGATGTCAGAGTAGAATTGAGAGAGAAATCAGGAGGACAAAAAGGGGACATGAAGTTGCTATGGCAGATAAAGCAAAGGAGAATCCAAAGAGCTTCTACAAATCAAAGGGCAAAAAAGTAACTAGGGAGAGAACAGGGCTTCTTAAGGATCAACAAGGTCATCTGTGTGCAGATCCACAAGAAATGGGCGAGATCCTAAATGAATATTTCTCATCAGTATTTGCTATTGAGAAAGGCATGAATGTTAGGGAATTTGAGACAAAGTGATATCTTGAGCAGTGTACATATAACAGTGGTGGTGGAAGTCTTAAAGCGCATCAAGATAGATAAGTCTCTGGAATCTGATAAAATGTATCCCACGACGTTGAGAGGGGCTAGGGAGGAAATTGCAGGTACCCTAGAAGAAGTATTTGAATCATCAACACCAAAAGTGAGGTGCCTGAAGATTGCAAAGTAGCAGATGTTGTGTCTTTAAGGGTTGCAGGGATAAGCTTGAGAACCACAGACTGCTAAGTGTAACATCCATAGCGATTAAGTTATTAGAAGGTATTGTGCAAGACAGAATCTAAAGGTATTTAGACAGGCAAGGACTGATGAGGGACAGTCAGCATGGCTTTGAGTGGAAAATCACATCTCACAAATTAAGTGTTTTGAAGGGGAACCAAGAAGGTAAATGAAAGCACTGCATTTGGCATTTTCTATATGGACTTGAGCAAGGTCTTTGATAAGGTAGCCATGATGTGGAGATGCTGGGTTTGGGCCAGGGTGAGCATCTGATGAAGCAGCAGCAGCAGCCTGAAAGCTCATGACTCCAAATAAATCTATTGGACTTTAACCTGGTATTGTGAGATTTCTTACTTTGAGAAGGTCAGTTCTTGCATAAGGTTAAATCTCACATGATCCAGGGTAGACAACTGGGTACAAAATTGGCTTGACAACAAGACAGTAATTGCAGAGGATTGTTTTTCAAACTGGAGGTCTGTGACCAGTGGTGTGCCTCAGGGATCAGTGCTATGTCCACTTATTTATATTCATGATTTGGATGAGAATGTAGGAAGCATGGCTAATAAGTTTGGAGATGACACCAAGATTGGACAAGATTATCTAGAACGGCAAAGGGACTTGAAAATGGAGTTTAATTTAATGTGGGGAGATGCATTATGTTAGACTGAATCAGGGCAGGACCTACTTAGTTAATGGTAGAGCGTTGGGAAGTTCTGGATCCAAGAAATCTAGGAGTACAGGTTCATAGCTCCTTGAAAGTGGAGTCACAGTTGGACAGGGTGGTGAAGGCAGTATTTTGTATACTTGGTTTCATTGGTCAGAACCTTGAAAACAAGAGTTGGGGCATCTTATTGAAGTTATACAAGACATTAGTAAGGCAACACTTGGAATATTATGTACAGCTCTTGTCACCGTGTTATAAAAAGAATATCATTAAGCTTTAAAGAATATAGAAAAGATTGACTAGGATGTTATCAGGACTTGATGGTTTGAGATATGAGGAGGCCAGATAAATTGGGATTTTTTTTTTCCCCTGAAGCGTAGAACACTTAGGGTGATTTTAAAGAGGTCTATAAAATAATGAGGGGCACAGATCAGCTGGACAGTCAATATTTTCTCAAAGATAGGTTCTCTAGTTTTATACTCCCCTAAGTTTAAGGTGAGAAGGGAGAGATCCAAAAGGGGGCAATCTCTTCACACACACAGTGCTGAGTGTCATGAACAAACTACCAGAAGTATTAGTAGAGACAGGTACAACTTTGTCTTTAAAAAAAATTGAGACAGTTACATGGGTAAAATGGGTATATAGGGTATATGGGCCAAATGCAGGCAATTGAGACTAGCTTAGTGCTAAAAACTGGGCTGCAGGGACATGTTGGGCCGAAGGGCCTGTTTCCCAAATTGAAGGTTACTTGACAACAGGCTTAAGGAATTCAAGGAAGTAGAAAGGCCCAGATTGTGTTAGTGGGGCAATGGTGGAGGGTGTGCACATTTGGAGAAAATAGCAGCAGTCTGAGTTAACAATGAACAGATTTGAGTTCCTTAAACTATCGGAATGGTGATGAAAGTATTGTGTTGTAAACAATTGTGCTGTATAGTGCCCATTTACTTCTGACGATGAAAGAAAGTTGTGATCAAGAGTAGGTAATGAGCATTTTTACCTGGATGTAAAGCTAAGGTAATTCATGTTGCCATGGAGAAGAGTGCAGAGGAGGCCATTTTTGGGATCTGGTTACTGGATTTCCTACAGGTTAATGAATATTGCCTAGGTAGTAGTTTACTATGATTAACAGAGAGCAGTAGCTGACTGGCATTGTGAATGACTATGCCCAGGTGTGAGAAGGACACAATTTCTAGTCAGAAACACATCCTACAACCACCTAAGAATTCTGGAAGATTTGTCCTGGAATAATAGCCAATAGGGGTGTAATAGTCTAGTGGTATTATCACTAGACTATTAATCCAGAAACTCTGCTTATGTTCTGGCAGTCCAGGTTTGATCTGTCATCTCCCTTCACAGCAGATGGTGGAATTTGGAACCAATAAAAAAAATCTGGAATTAAGAATCTACTGACGATTATGAAACCGTTATTGATTGTCTGAAAAACCCCATCTAGTTCACCAATGTCCTTCAGGGAAGGAAATCTGCTGCCCTTACTCGGTCTGGCCTACATGTGACTTCACAGCCATAGCAAAGTGGTTGATTCTCAACTGCCCTCCAAAGGTAATTAGTGATGCACAATAAATGCTGGTCAGCCAGTGACACTTTTGTCCCTTGAATGAATGAGATAAAGGAAAAATCATCAGGACAGGCTTTACTGCTGGTAATGAATTTACGAAAACTTTGAAAACTAAGGGAAATGTCCAGAGACTGTTACTATTGGGTAAAATGGAAAGGCATGAACTCACTGGAAGCTTGAAGTTACTTTGGATTATTTGCAAAAAGGTTATCATTCTGTGGTGACTTAGATACAATAAGTATTAGAAAGGAAGGTTCCTTGCTCTAATTTGAAGTACATGTTTCCTTCCAAAATAATATTTAGTCAATTGCTGTTGAATCATTTGTTACAATAAAAATCTTAAAACATTAGATCTTTTTACATTAGCCTTTTTAAGTAATAACTGGAAGTTTCTTTCTGGAATCACAATACAAGTAATATACGGAAGGATTTGGGCATGCTACTCCACAATTCCATTAAAGTAGCCATGCAGGTGATTCATAAAGCACATGGCATATTTGTCTTCATCAGTCGGGGAATTCAGTACAAGAGTTAGGAAATCACATTGCAACTATATAAAACTTTGGTCAGGCAGCATTGAGAGTGTTACGTGCAGTTCTGGTCACCAACTACCAGAACTCTGTAGGCCTAGCAGCTACTTCCCCAACAACTTACTGTGTACTAAGGAAAATCAATAGTATTTTGTAATAAAAATACAGTAAAAATGAAATTGCTCAAAACCTAGGAAGATATATTTTCAGAATTCAAATCAAAGATAGGTTGCTAATTTGAAATATATTTAAGAAACATTTACCCCACTTACCAATCTACTCAGCACACACACACTCTTCTGAACAGTTTCTCTTGTGATGTCAGCCTGCCTAACCTTTAGGGCCTGAAGTTAAGGACAAGTTTGTTAAAATTACAACCTTTATGGAAACATACAGTGACATAGCTTTCTGAACACAATATATTCCTCAGAACAGAAGATTAGTTTAACAATGGTAAAAACCAATACCACATTAAACACAATGCAATAGTAAATTTGTAAACAAACTAATTTTTATACTACAGATTCAAGGTAAAATTCTCCCATCTGGAACAAAGTCCTGTGGTGGGAGCAAGAACAGTCTTTGTCATCCTCTCTTGTATAAAGTTGGGTTTGAATAAACAATTTTGTTACTTCCACCTGCTGAGTAGTTGTTGTTGAGCCTTGCAAATATTACAGCAGTCATCCTGTTCACAAATCTGGCGTAACCTGTATCTGCTTCCCTTTTTAGAGAATATAGCCATCTGTTTGTTCAGCTGGAGCAAGACAGAGAGGAAGAGATTCTTAGCAGGAGTGCTGAGTACCCACCGTACTGGTGTTTTATTTCTGTTTTTTTCCGCATGTTTTTCCTTTAAACTAAGGGAAACCGAAGTCAACTGCAGGGGATTCTGGGAGGTTGAGTTTTTTTCCCCCCTCGAGGCTGTGCGGGCTTCTGACATCAGCCAGTGTTGAGCAGGAGGTTTAAAGAGCAGACCACGCTTATACAGCGGGCAGTGTTGATCGCGGGCGCAGAGTGAGCTGGGAGCAGAGTGAGAGCTAAAGGGTTTTGACTCATCAGGCTGAGGCGAAAAGGGCAAGGCAGGGTAAATTTAATTCTTAATTACTTTTTTCTGTGTTTCTTAAAAAAGAGAAATTACGTGAGGTGTGCTGGGTGTGTTGAGCTGCGGTTCCTAAGGGACAACGTTAGAGAACTGGAACTGCAGCTCAAGGATCTTCATCTGGTTAGGGAAAATGAGGTGACAATAGACAGGAGCTACCCACAGGTGGTCACAGGAGGCAGGCAAGTGGGTATTGGTCAGGAGGGGGAAGCTCAGGTGATACAGAGCATCATAGTGGATGTGCCCCTTCACAATAAATATTCCTGTCTGAGTACTGCTGGAGGGGACAGCTCACCTGGGGGAACCAGCAGTGGCCATGTCTCTGGCGTAGATTCCGGACCTGTAACTCAGAGGCTAAGGAAAGGAGCAGGAAAGCAGTGTTAATTGGAGACTCTATAGTGAGGGGATCAGATGGGTGATTTTACGGAGGCAGACAGGAGTCTCAAATGATTTCCCTCCCTGGTGCTGGGATTCAGGATGTCTTTTGTCCGCCCCAGAAATCCTGAGGTGGGAGGGAGAGGAGCCAGAGATACATATTGGAACCGCTGACATAGGTAGGAAAAGGGAATGGGTCATGAAAAGACAATATAGGGAGTTAGGTAGATAGTCGAGAAGGAGGAATGCAAAGGTAGTAATCTTAGGATTGCTGCCTATGCCACGGGAAAGTGAGAGCAGAAATGGAATGAGGTGGAGGATGAATGCGTGGCTGAGGGACTGGAGCAGGTGGCAAGGATTCAGGTTTTTCAATCATTGGGACAGGTGTGAACTGTACAAAAAATATAGGTGGCGCTTGAATCACAAGGGGACCAATATCCTAGCAGGTTAGCTAAGGATACTGGAGAGTCTTTAAACTGGAACAGTTGAGAAGTAATCAAGATGAGGTGACTGGGAGCGATGAGGTTAGCTTGCAAACATAGAAGGATTATACACAGTGTAAGAGGGAGGACAGACAGCTGATGGAGAAGGGGAGCACACAGATCAAAGGAGATGTATCTATTTTAACACCAGGAGTGTGGTGAATAAAGTGGATAAGCTTACAGCATGGATCGCTGCTTGGAAATGTAATCTGGTGGCCATTTCAGACACTTGGATGTCTCAGGGACAGGACTGGATGCCAGGTTTCAGGTATTTCAAAAAGGACAGAGAAGGAAGTAAAAGAGGACCCAGAGAGTGGTGAGTAGTACTATTGATTAGGGATAGTGTCACGGCTGTGGAGAAGGTGGACACCATGGACAGTGGAGACTTTAATTTCCGAAACATTGATTGGAATATCCCTAGGGTAAGGGGTTTGGATGGGGAGGAGTTTGTTAGGTGTGTTCAGGAGAGTTTCCTGACAGTATGCAGATAAGCCTATAGAGGAGAAGCTGTACTCGATCTGGTACTGGCTAATGAACCTGGACAGATGTCAGATCTCTTAGTGGGTGAACATCTTGGGGATAGTGATCATAACTCTATCTCCTTTATGCTAGCATTGAAAAGAGATAGGATCAGGCAAGTTAGGAAAGTGTTTATCTAGAGTAAGGGGAAACATGAAGCCTTCAGGAAGGAAATTAGACAGAAGTACTGAAGTAAGGTGGCAAATTTTCAAGGAATGTTTATCTAGAGTTCTGCATGACAACGTTGCGATGAGACAGGGAGGTTTTGGTAGGTTACGGGAACCGTGGTGCACAAAATTTGTAATGAACCTAGTCAAAAAGAGTAAAGCATACAAAAGGTTCAGAGGGCTAGGAGATGTTAGGGATCTAGAAGAGTATACAGCTTATAGGAAAGAACTTGAGAAGGAAATTAGGAGGCCCAGAAAGGGTCACGAGAAGACCTTGGCAGATAAGATTAAGAACCCTAAAGTGTTCTACAAATATGTAGATAGTAAAAAGATAAGATGTGAAGGAATAAGAACTATAAAATGTGAAGGTGGGAAAGTTTGTACAGAAGTGGTAGAAATAGCAGAGGTGCTTAATGAATACTTTACCTCGGTATTCACAGTTGAAAAAGAAATGGGTGGTTGTACTGCAGGCTTATGGTGGACTGAAAAGATTGCATACGCGAACATTAAGAAAGAGGATGTATTGGAAGTTCTGAATAGCATCAAGACAGATAAATCACTGGGACCGGATGGGATGCACCACAGATTACGTGGGAGACCAGGGAAGAGATTGCAGAATCTCTGGCGATGACCTTTGCGTCGATGGAGATGGGAGAGTTCCAGAGGATTGCGAATGTGGTTCCTATATTCAAGAAAAGGGATAGGTATAGCGCAGGAAATTACCAGTGAGTCTAACCTCAGTGGTTGGCAAATTGATGGAGAAGATTGAGGGACAAGATTTATGAACATTCAGAAAAGTTTAGTTTGCTCAATAGTAGTCAGCATGACTTTGTCAAAGGCAGATTGTGCCTTACGAGCCTAGTTAGAGCTCTTTGAAAATCTGACTAAATACATTGACGAAGAGTGGTGGATGTGATTTATATGGACTTCAGCAAGACGCTCAATAAGGTTTCCACATGCAAGACTTCTTGAGAAAGAGGGAGGGTATGGGATCCCTAGGGGCTGTTGCCTTGTGGATCCAGAACTTGTTTGTCTACAGAACAGAGAGTGGCTGTAGATAGGGCTTTTTCTGCATGGTGGTCAGTCACCAGTGGAGTGCCCCAGGGATCCTTTCTGGGACCCATGCTGTTTGGAATTTTCATAAATGATCCAGATAAGCAAGTACAGGGATGGGTTGGTAAGTTTGCTGATGACACAAAGGTCAGTGGTTTTGTAGATAGTTGGAGGAATGTCAGAGATTGCAGCGTGACATAGAATGCAAGGCTGGGCGGAGAAGTGACAGACGGATTCAACCTGGATAAATGTGTAGTGGTCCACTTTGGCAGGTCAAATGGGATGAACATCAAGGGTAAGACTCTTAGCAGCTTACAGAATCAGAAGGAACTTGGGGCCTGGGTCCATAGGACTCTTAACTCAGCCTCGCAGATGGAGGATGTGGTTAAGACGATGTATGATATACTGGCCCTCATTGATCGAGGAATTGAGTTTAGGAGTCGGGAGATAATGTTGCAGCTTTATAAGACCCCAGTCAGACTTCTATTGGATTTCAGGAAGGATGTGGAAGCTATTGAAAGAGTGCAGAGGAGATTTACAAGGATGTTGCCTGGATTGGGTAGCATGCCTTACGAGGAGAGGTTGAGGGAGCTCGGTCTTTTCTCCTTAGAGAGGAGGAGGATGAGAGATGACCTGATAGAAGTGTATAAGATGTTGAGAGATATAGATTGGGTGGATTTTCAGAGGCTTCTTCCAAACGCTGGAATGGTTGCTACGAGAGGACACAGGTTTAAAGCGCTGGGAAATAGGTACAGAGGAGATATCAAGGGTATGTTTTTCACTCCGAGGGTGGTGGGTGAGTGGAAGTGGCTGCCATCAGTGGTGGTGGAGGCAAATTCAAACAGGGTCTTTCAAGAGACTTCTGGATGAGTACATGGAATTATTAGAATTAAGGGTTATAGATAAGAATAGTAGGTATGATATCATTAGTGCAACTTGTGGGCTGAAGAGCCTGTTTATGCTGCAGTTTTTTCTAAGTTCTTTGTTTTCTATTTCCTAAGGCGTGTTTTAAAAAGATAAAAGATAAAAGGGGCGACATGGAGGTACAATAGTTAACATTGCTGGCTCACAGCACCAAGGATAAGGTTCAATTCTCAGTTTGGGAATTTGTGTATTTGTATGGAATTTGCACATTTTCCCAGTGTTTGTGTGGGTTTCCTCTGGTGGTCTGGTTTCCTCCCACAGTCCAAAAGGCACACTAGTCAGGTGCCATGGCCATTGTAAATTCTTCCTCCATGTACCTGACCACACACCAGAATGTGGCGACTAGGGAATTTTCACAGTAACTTCATCGCAGTGTTAACATAAGCAACAAAGAAAAGTTTGAAAAAAGATCAACTTTAAATGGTACAGAATAAGTCACATTCGGACAGGACTTTTACAACAGGTTCAGCAAAATAATTGCCAGGCATTAAAAAGGATTCCTTGCAGATACAGGCAGCAACTCCAGAAAAGCTTTAATATTGTGGTTAAGTAACTGATTAAGCATCAAACAAAATGAGTTCAGAACAACATAATATATTCTTATTGGCCTTATGTAGAAGCCTAAGATTTTCACATACATTTCTATTGCCCTTGTATGGAAGTCTACGTGGAAAAAGTTTCATTAACAGTTTTAGTCTTCCCTTCCAATGTGCCGTGTTTCACTTTTTCAATTGCAAAAGCCAATAATTAAATGTACATTTTAACTAAAGGAAAACGAACCTTAGCTTCAATCTGTCGATAGCAGGAAACACCGTAAACCGTCTTTCGATTCCCACTCCTTGGAGGTAAGTGAAAGTAAACGGTATCTTAAGGTACAGAGAAAATCAAAAAATCATGGGAAAGGATAAATTTCAGATCGAACTGAAAATATTCCTCAGTAATGTCATGAGAATTCCTAATAAAGTACTTTAATAAAGTAGTTGGTAATCTGGTGCTTTGACCTGAAGTTGAAATTATTAGTAAATAATTTAAGAGCACAAATATTCAAATAGGTGACAACAGCATAATGGTATATTACTTTTATTAACAGTTTTCTTTACTAGTGGTATCACATAGCCAAACATAGAACGATACGGCACAAAAGGAAATCATTTTTGTTCATCACGCCTATGCTGTTTTTCTTTAAAGATATTCAATTAATCTCACTTCTCCATTCCTTTTCCACATCCCTGTGAAGTTTTCCTTTCATAAGCATATTTCAATGCTCTTCGTAAGATTATGATTCAATCTACTTTTATCACCTTTTCATCATCCTCATCATGTCACATCTGCATCTTTCTTTTATACACTTCAATGTTATTTCAATAATCTTATGGTGCAACAATTCTGTGTCACCTCAAGATTCTTCATCACCAAGTACGTAACCATAATTCAGTGCCCTAGTGGTGCATACTATTCTATCAGAATCCAAGTTTTGAACTTAGTACGTGTGGTATCTTTAACATCTACGACAATGAAGATTTCCCAAGAACCACGGAATTTCACTGAAATCCCAGTAGCAATAATAAAGAAAATGGAAAACATATCCTTCATACACCTTGGAATAATGAACAGCACAGCACAGGAGGACACCAAATTAAACTAACCCCATCTGCCTGCCCTTGGTCCATATCCCTCTATTCCTTGCATATTCAGGTGCTTATCTAAAATATCCTTTAATGTCCCCATCATTTCTGCCTGCACCATTGTCCTTGAAAGCGCATTCCAGACGTCAACCACAAAAAATTACCCTTTATATTTCCTCTGAATTTTCTCCCTCACCTTAGATGCATGCCCCCTAGTATTAGGCATTTCAACACTAGGGGAAAAAAATCTTCCCAAAGGTGACCAGAGATGGGAAATAAACAATGGCCAGCCAACAATTCCCAATCTCAATGAATACAAAAAATTAACAAAAACAATTCAGTATAACTATTAATGGTGTGTTTATTCTGAGATCATAAAAGGCAGCATTCTTTTTTAAGGAGTTTAAATCAAGTCTTTTAAGCAAAGTGAGTCAAAATCCCAAATTTAATTAAAATGAAAGGCTATTTTCATTGCTTGTTTGGTTAAAATACCATTCAATTTATCACACCTGTGTTGATTCTTTAAAAATACTGTCCAATTTAGTCATATATCCCTACTGTGACAGTAGCTAGCATTGATGCCTCTAGGGACCAAGGTTCAATTCTGGCCTTGGATGACTGAACGTATAGTTTCCATGCTCTCCCTCTGTGGGTTTCATCCGGGTATTCCAGTTTTTTCCCCCCACACTCAAAAGTGCAGATTAGGTGGATTGGCCAAGCTAAATTGCCCCTTAATATCAAGGAGGATTAGCAGACTCAATACGTAGGGTTACAGGGATAAGGCTTGGGCAAAGCTGTTGTCAGTGCTGGTTTGATGGGCCAAATGGCTTCATTCTGCATGGGAAAGATTCTGGACATTCTTTCACCACAGCCCTGCAGTTAAGTCCCCATCAAGAATATATTTTTTTTTTTAAAACTTACTTTTGGGATTTGAGCATCACTGGCAATTCTAGCATTTATTGCTCATCACTAATTGCATTATAGAAGATGGTGACAAACCACCTTCTTGAACTACTACATCCATGTGGTTTATGTACACCCAAAGTGCTTTGTTGGAGGGATTCTAATGCTGTGACTTTAAAAAATCAGTGATATATTGCCAAATCAGTGTTGTGAGTGGCTTGGAAGAAAACCTGCAGGATCTGTTGTCCATGTTCTAGTTGATAGAGGTTGTAAGCTTGGAAGTATTGTTTAAGTAGCCTTGGCAAGATGCTGCAGTACTACTTGTAGGTTGCACAAAGCTGCTACATGAGTGGTGGAGTCTAGTGAGACATACAAGATAATGGACAGGCTTTAAGGAGTCAGGAGTGAATTACTTGCAACAGAGTTCCTCACCTTTAGCTGAGCTTATATTTTGAATATTTACGTAACCAGTCCAGCAAAGTTTCAGGACAAGGGTAAACACTGGTAGGGGATTTAGCAATTGTAATATCACAGAACATAAAGGGAGAGATCGTTAGATTCTCTATTGAAATGTACTATGATATCTGATGTCACTATTCAAGTAATTGTACAGGTGGTGGGAAAATTTACCTGGACACTATTCCAGGAGACAGTCACACCCCTTAGAAGGAACATCAGCCTTTGCACTTATCCAGTAGATTTGACATTTTATCAGTTTGCTTGAATGAGAATGGAGCTGCAGCGTGGATGAGTTGACTGGACATGGCTCCACGTAAGAAATCTCACACACCAGGTTAAAGTCCAATAGGTTTATTTGATAGCAAAATCCACTAGCTTTCAAAGCTCTGCCCCTTCACCATGGTACAGGCTGCCATTCAAGCAGGGGAAGTTACAAAGAATGAAGTGCTAGTAGGGGAAAGCATAGTCAGAGCAAAAAAAGAGTTTGAATCCAGATGTCTGTCTAGCGCCAGGGTTCAGGATACCTGCTCAAGACTGGTGCCACAAAGATAAATAGGAAAGTAGGTTATGAAGACACGAGGTTACAAGAGTTGAGTGGATAAAGATCTGGCAAATGGAGTAAAATGTGGGAACATGTGAAATTATCCATTCTGGCAGGAAGAATAAAAGTGAAGCAGATTACCTAAACGGTGAGAGTTTACAGAGCTCAGATTCCAAGGGATTTGGATATCCGACTGCATAAATCACAAAAATTTGTAATTAGGAAAGATAATGGAATGCTATCTTTGTGAGGGTAATTGAATACAAAGTTTAAGAGGTTATGTTTCAGTTGCACAAAATACATCTGGAGTAATGTTATAGTATTGGTTACCTTAATTAAGGATGGATGTAAATGTGTTTGAAGTAGTTCAGAGAAGGTTTACTAGACTAATATCTGAAATGGCAATTTGTCTTACAAGCAAAGATTCAGCTTGTATCCATTGGAGTTAAGTGGAGCATAAAGATGACTTGATACAAGATCCTTGGGATATTCCTTGATGCTGCTGGCCATTGACTTTTCATGATCTCTTTTAACCATCCTTACTCCTTGCTTAAGTTTTTCTATTTTCCTTGTACTTTACACTTGCTTTGTGTTTTCCCAGCTTCCTATCCTTGACAAATGCTTCCTTTATCTCTTGTTATCCAAGGTTCCCAAAACTTGCCATACATGTCCTTCATCCTTACAGGAATGTGCCAGTCCTGAATCCTCATCAACTTACACTTGAAAGCCTCCCACATGCCAGATATTGATTTGCCCTCAAACATCTGTCCCCATTCTACATTCTTCAGTTTCTGTCTAATATTGTTGTAATTAACCTTCCCCCAGTTTAGCAACTTAACTTGAGGATTACACTTACCTTTATCCATCAGTATCTTAAAGCTTATTGAATTGTGGTCACTGTTCCTGAACTGTTCCCCTACTGAAACGCCGACCACCTGGTCAGGCTCATTCCCCAATACCAGGTCCAGTATGGCCCATTCCCTAGTTGGACTATCTACATACTATTTCAAGCCCTCCTGGATGCTCCTGACAAACTCTGCCCTATTCACGCCCCTAGCACTAAGTGAGTCCCAGTCAACATAGGGAACCACAACAACCCTGTTACTTCTACACCTTTCCAAAATCTGCTACATATCTGTTCTTTTATCTCCCACTGGCTGTCAGATGGCCTATAGTAAACTCCCAACATTGTGACTACACCCTTTCTATTCCTGAGCTGTACCTACATTGCCTCACTGTATGAGCCCGCTAAGGTGTCCTCCCTCAATACAGCTGTGATATTCTCCTTAAACAGTAATGCAACTCCCCTTCCGCTTTTACATTCCCTTGCAAGTTCCCTTACATCCTGGAATGTTAAACTGCCAAGTTCGTGGTTCATGTTTATATTTTAAAGGCAATGTTCAGCTCTGGGGAGATTAAATTTTAATTATGCAATACAGGATAAATATAACTAAAGCAGCTTGGAGTCTATTACACTTAAAAGATTGAGGCCTTGTTGAATTAAGCATTAATGGATAGAAAAGTAGATTCTACAATAGCAGCTAGGCTGATTTAGCTGGTGGGAAGGGGAGAGTTAAGCACGTGGTATCTGGCTGTTGGAAAAAATGGATATCCAGACAAAGAACAAAACAGCATGGGAAACAGGCCCTTCGGTCCAATGAGCCCGTGCCGCCACCCGATGTTCCCACCTCTACCCATGATCCCTGTCTATGTTTATAGATCTATGGATTAAAAACCAAATTTGAGACAATTTAGGGAGAATTTGTTTTGCCAATTAGCCTAAGAGCACATCTTTGGGACGTGGGAGGAAACCAGAGCACCCGGAGAAAACCCACACAAGCACAGGGAGAATGCACAAACTCCCACAGACGCGGCCCAAATCCATGTATCCGCACAGCACAGCGATAGTCACCGAGCTGTCGTGTTACCCATCAAATGGTCCAGGTCAAGCATACACTAACGATGTGAAGCACTAGGATACTCTCGAAAAAGATCCAAGAGCAGTCCTCTCACGACCCATCGCGTGTATACCCCTCGTTAGACAACAAGGTGGACCAAAGCACCTGTAGGATAAAAACAAGTACATCAATATCATCATCTATTTACACACTTCCCAGGGACTCCCAAGGCTCATGATCCTATTTTAAATCAGTTTTCTATACCCCTCCATTCCCATTCTGTTCATGTGCCCATCTAAGTATTTCTTAAATAACTCGAGTACCTGCCTCCACCACTTTACTTGGCAGCGCATTCCATACCCCCACCACCCTCTGTGTGAAAAAACTCCCTCTAGCTTCCAAATTATACCTTACCCCCCTCACCCTAAGCCCGTGACCCCTCGTGCTATTTGAGTCCATCCTAGAAAAAAGCTTAACCCTGTTTACTCCATCTATACCCCTCATAATCTTGTACACCTCTATTAGATCTCCTCTAAGTCTACGTCTTTCTAAGAAAAACAGTCCCAATTTGCCTAACCTCTCCTCGTAACTCAGACCTTCCATACCAGGCAGCATCCCGGTAAACCTCCTCTGCACTCTCTCCAGAGTCTCCACGTCCTTCCGGTAGTAGGGCGACCAGAACTGGATGCAGTATTCCAAATGAGGTCTAACCAGCGTTTTATACAACTGCAATATTAAAGGCCAGCTCTTGGACTCTATACCCCTTCCTATAAAGGCTAGCATACTATATGCTTTCTTCACAACCTTCTCCACTTGCTCTGCCACCTTCAGAGACTTGTTCACCTGCACCCCAGGTCCCTCTGTGTTTCTATACTCTTAATAGGTCTACCCTTTATCATATACCTCCCCCCTACATTCTTTCTCCCGAAATGCATCACCTCACATTTATCAAGATTGAATTCCATCTGCCATCTGTCTGCCCAAGCTACCAGCCTATCTATGTCCTGCTGCATCGCCTGACAATGCTCCTCACTATCCGCAAGTCCCGCCATCTTTGTATCATCTGCAAACTTGCTGATCACTCCACTTACTCCCTCTTCCAAGTCATTTATATATATTACAAATAGAAGAGGTCCCAGTACCGAGCCCTGCGGCATACCACTAGTGACCGACCTCCAGCTGGAGAAACACCCTTCCACTATTACTCTGCCTCCTATTACCAAGCCAGTTACTTATCCATCTAGCTACCTGTCCTTGTATCCCATTAGCCTTGACCTTCTCAACTAACCTCCCATGAGAGACTGTGTCAAACGCCTTACTAAAATCCATATAGATGACATCAACAGCTCACCCTTCGTCCACCATTTTCGTCACCTCAAAAAATTCTACCAGATTTGTAAGGCACGACCTCCCCTTAACAAATCCATGTTGCGTATCCCTAATCAGATCACAACGCTCTAAGTGCCTATACATCCTATCTCTAAGAATCCCCTCCAACAGCTTCCCTACCACTGACGTCAAACTCACCGGCCTATAATTTCCAGGGTTATCCCTATTACCCTTTTTAAACAACGGTACAACATTAGCTATTCTCCAATCCTCTGGGACCTCACCTGTGTCCAAGGAAGAAACAAAGATTTGCGTCAGAGGCCCAGCAATTTCACCTCGCACCTGGGATAAATGCCATCAGGCCCCAGAGATTTATTTCCAAAAAATTTGCTTAAACACATTCAGGGAACCCGGAATGGCTACATCATTCTGGAGATGGGCAGAGATGAAAAGGCTTTCTGGTTTCACGTTATTTGGGTGTTCTGCAGCAGGGGAAGAGGATACTGAAAGGGTGCTGCTATTAGCAAGCTCCAATTTGGGAACCATTGATGGACTGTTGGTTGCAATTTAGCCTTTGCGTTGTTCACAGCTCAGAGGGGTTCTGGGAGCTGATATCAGGCTCTAGGTAGTTAAGGCTCAGAGAAGTTATGAGGTGATGACAATAGGAACATAAGATAAGAACTCGGAGCAACAGTAGACCATCTGGCCCTTTGAATCTGCTCTGCCATTCAATAAGATCATGTGTTGTTGTGGTGGTGGTGGTGGTGTTAAGTCATAGGTTCTATGCTGGAGGGTGCTATTCATGTATTAATGTCTCAAGTAGTCTTACATTAACACTGCAATGAAGTTGCTGTGAAAACCCTTCAGTTGCCAGATTCTCACACCTGCTCGGGTACACTGAGGAAGAATTTAGCATGGGCAGTGCATCTAACCAGCATATCTTTTAGACCGTGGGAAGAAACTGGAGCACCCGGAGGAAACTCAGGCAGACACGGGGTGAATGTGCAGACTTCACAAGCACAGTAACCCAAGTCAGGAATTGGATCTGGTCTGGGTGCTGGGAGGGAATGGTACTAACACTGTGCCACCAGTAGAAGGTCTGGGAGCCATTTATAACTTGACACAGATGGAAGCCTGGTGCTCTGAGGCAGTGCCAACTCATTGAAGCTAGTAGTCTGCAGAAGTGTCAGCATGGTAGCACATGTTTAGCACTGGCACCTCACAGCGCCAGGGACCCGGACTCTATTCCCAGCTTGGGTGACTATGCGTGAAGTTTGCACATTCTCCCAGTGTCTATGTAGGTTTCCTCTCCGTCCAAAGATAGGTGCTTTGGCCATGCTAAATTGCCCCTTAGTAACCTGGAATGTATAAGTTAGAGGGATTAATGGGGTGAATATAAGGATTACAGGGATATTACTTGGGTGGGATTATTATCTGTGCAGACTTGATGGGCCGAATGGCCTCCTTCTGCATTGTAGTGCTCTAAGTGATAGAAATTTGTATCTGTGGGGATGAGCAGAGGTGAGGAAGGAAGTAAAAGAAAAACCGATTTGCATTAACTTAGAATCTGATTACATCCCTAAAATGGCTTCAAATGGCACCACAATGATTATTTAAAACATCCTGGCTATAATGCACACAAACGTGGTAACAATTACGTACACAGCAAAAATCACATCTAAAAGATAAGAACATGGAGAGTTGTGTTGTTTCCTTATTGTTGCTGGAAAAACGCAGCCAGCACAGTGGGAGGACACAAATCCTTCTCCAAAAATCATCCATCTCACATTGGAATGTTTGTAATATAACGAACCTGGGTCCTATAGTATGATTTGTAAATATGACCATGGACTCAAGTAAGAGGGCTAACTATATGCAAAATTATCTTAATGTAGTAATTATAACATGTTCTTTTCACCCATCTTACCTTCCTGGTAGTTGTGCGCTCCATCAGGTAGGGCCAGAAACGGGAGATATTTCCATTCCTCAGGCAAGCTCTGACCATCATGTCCTTCTTCTGGAATCAATGGTGGGTATGAAAATTCAACCTGTATTGTTCCAGAATAGAGTTATAATGAACAACACAATGGTCCACAAAAAAAATTTGATAGAATATATAATGCCAGCTAGTGAAGAAACCACAGTGACTAGAAAAAGGCAACCAAAGTGAATTTTGAAAATATAAAAGCTCAAATATTTTAGAAACATTTTGATCCATTTAGTTTATTACTGTATTTACAATCAATACTCAGATTTTACATGTATTATATTATTTGATTCTGAGACCACCAAATTTATATACCTGTTGAACAGACATATAATTTTGAAACTCATCCGAGTTCAGGCTTTCCTTCAGATTTGGTCCTCATGTAAATGTTCCAGAATGATTTCCCACAAGTAGATCTAGTATTCTACTTCTTTCAATTGCTTTATTTTATTCAATGTTAGTTAACCTAAACAAGTTGTGTACAAAAGATTATCTAGAATTTAGGTTGGAAGACAATGGTTATGTTGGCCTTCATTGCAAAGGGATTTGAGTATAGTAGCAGGACATCTTATTGCAGCTGCACAGAGTCTTTAGAATCTCAAGTAGCATTGTGTATTACATGCCATTTTAGTCTCCTTATTATGTTATCCAAGAAAAAATATACTTGCCAAAAACAAAGTGCAGCAAGGTTCACTAGACTGATCCCTCAGGTGGTATAATTGTCATATGAGAAGAAATTGAATCAAGCAGGAGTTCAGAAGAATGTTAGGAGCAGAACAAACTGGATGCAGAGAAGATTTGATCTATTATGGTCACATGTATTAACACAGTGAAAAGTATTGCTGCTTGTGCACTATACAGACAAAACACTGTTCATAGAAAAGGAAACAAGAGTGCAGAATTTAATGCTACAGTCGTAGCTAGGGTAGAGAAAGATCAAGTCCACTCAAAAGTCTGATGGTAGGAGGGAAAAAGCTGTTCTTGAGTCAGCTGATACACGACCTCAGACCTAGAACATAGAACATAGAACATTACAGCACAGAACAGGCCCTTCGGCCTTCGATGTTGTGCCGACCAAAATAAAAAGCAATGCCCTCCAAACTAAACCATTCCCTTCTCTTCCATATACTTATCAACTAACCTCTTAAAACGCCACCAAACTTGGCGCATCTACAACAGCTGCAGGCAGGGCATTCCACTCCCTAATCACTCTTTGAGTAAAGAACCTACCTCTGATATCCGTCCTATAACTCATACCCCTTAATTTAAAGCTGTGTCCCCTCGTGCTAGCTTGTTGCGGCTCCGAAATTCAATCCCCCTACCAATAAAAGGTAAGACTCCATATGCCTTCTTAACAACCTTATCGACTTGACTGCCTACTTTCAGGGATCTATGCACAAATACACCAAGATCCCTCTGTTCATCAACACTATTAAGAATCCTACCATTAGCCCTATACTCTACACATTTATTATTCCTGCCAAAGTGCATTACCTCACACTTTTCCACATTAAACTCCATTTGCCACCTTTCAGTCCTTATGACTTCTGCCACAGAATCCATTGCAAAGAATTTTTTGCAAAAAACACATCTTTTCAGTGTTCATAACTGAAAAGATTGTGGAGGCATTAGAGGTGATCTTGGATGGCACAGTGATTAGCATTGCTGCCTCACAGTGGCAGGGATCTGGGTTCGATTCCTGCCTTGGGTGACTGTATATGAAGTTTGTACATCCTTCCTGTATCTGCATGGGTTTCGAGTGCTCCGGTTTCCCCCCTCACTCCATTGAAGTGTGGATTAGGTGGATCGACCATGTTAAATCGGCCCTTAGTGTTAGGGGAATTAGAAGGGTAAACATGTGGCATTAGTGATAGAATCTTGATGGGATTGTTGTCAGTGCAGGCTCAATGGACTGAATGGCCTCCTTCTGCTCTGTTGGGATTCTATGATTCTTTCAGGAATCTCTGGAGTCAGGAAGATACAGTATGAAGTCTCACAACACCAAGTTAAAGTCTGACAGATTTATTCAGCAGCACTTGCTTTTGGAGCCTCAAGTTCCTCCTTCATGTGAGTGAGGACCTTTATTCACAAAATGCTGCCAAATAAACCCATTGGATTTTAATCTGGTGTTGCAAGATTCCTTACTGTGCTTACCACAGAGCAATGGCAGTATCTCCACATCAGGAGGGTCCCAGAGAACTGGAAAATTGCTAATGTAACACTCCTGTTAAAGAAGGGAGGGAGGCAAAAGATGGAAAATTACAGGCTGGTTAGCTTGATCTTGGTCAGTGGTAAGATTTTAGAGTCCGTTATTAAGGTTGAGATTTTGGAATATTTGGAAGTGCATGGTAAAAATAGGGTAAAGTCAGCATGGTTTCATCAAGGGGAAATCATGCCTGACAAATTTGTCAGAATAATTTGAGGAGGTAACAAGCAATGTGCAACTGAAAGCAGATTACTACCTGAATGGCCATAAATTAGGAGAATGTGCAATAAGACCTGGGTGTCCTTGTACATCAGTCACTGGTGGGAAGCATGCAAGTGCAGCAGGTGGTAAAAAAGACAAATGGTATTTTGGCCTTCATAGTGAGAGGCTTTGAGGACAGGAGTAGGGATTTCTTGATGCAATTACACAAGGCCTTGGTGAGGTCAACTGGAATATTGTCTGCAGTTTGGGTCTCCCTATCTGAGGAAGGATGGTCTTGCTCTCAATGGAGAAATAACTTTTCCAGATTGATCTGTGATGG
This sequence comes from Sphyrna mokarran, assembly GCA_024679065.1. Classification (NCBI taxonomy): domain Eukaryota; kingdom Metazoa; phylum Chordata; class Chondrichthyes; order Carcharhiniformes; family Carcharhinidae; genus Sphyrna; species Sphyrna mokarran. The sequence continues at coordinate 81,913,200 of JAGIQG010000007.1, read as the reverse complement.
CAGGACTGATATAAGGAGAGATTGAATTGGTTAGGATTGTATTGGCTGGAGTTCAGAGGAATCAGAAGAACTGCACAGAAACCAGCAAAATTTTAAGAGGCCTAGATAGGGTCGCCTGGACTCAAAACATTGGCTCTTTTCTCTCCTTACAGATACTGCCAGACCTGAGATTTTCCAGATGCAAGGAGGATGTTTCCAATGGTGTGGGTGTCCAGAAATAGGGGTCAGAGTCTGAGGGTACAAGGGTAGACTCTTTAACAGAGATGAAGAGACATTTCTTCACCCAAAGAGTGGTCAGCTTGTGTGGAATTCGTGATCACAAAGCAGTCAAGACCAAAACATCATGTCTTCAAGAAGCAATTAGATATAACACTTGAGACGAAGTGAGTCAAAGGATCAAGCTAAAATACAACCAAATTACTGCAAATGCTGGAATCCAAAACCAAAAGAGAAAATGCCGGAAAATCTTAGTAGGTCTGGCAGCATCAGAAAGGAGCGAAAAGAGCTGGTTGTCAAAGTTCATCTGAATTTGAAACAAGGGTCATCTGATCTCAAAATGTCAGCTCTTTTTCACTTTACAGATGCTGCCAGACCTGCTGAAAGGATCAAGCTATTGAGTTGAACGATCAGCTATGACCATAATGAATGGCAGAGCAGTCTCAAAGGACTGAATGGCCTCCTCAAGCTTTGAAAAATCAAAGAAGCACAAGTGTCAGGCTGAAAGTTAAACATCTTATATCATTTGGTTAAACAAGGAGCCAAAACAAAACTCGTGTGAAACAATTTTGTTGTAGATAATAATTTAGTACATTTAAAGCAATGAAATATCTCAATAAGAATGTTATACAACAAAACTAGCCACAATGAGACTTGCCGTGGGTTACTACACAAGCAGTAGAGTTTAGGGTGACCTCAAATTTATGTAAAATGTAAATGGCCAGACAGGAATGCATTGGAATAGTCAAGTCCAGAGAAAATTATCAGGGTTTGAGTTGCAGATGAACTGAGACAGAGGCAAAGTAAAGCAAGTTACAGTTGGAAAAAATGAGATTGAAAGCACATCTCAGGACCAAATTGATAGTGAACACAAAAGGTGATAATTACTGATATCTCACACAACTAAAATGAAGTTATTGCAAAGCCTAAAATGTCACCATCCCCTCATTCCAAAGACTGACTTCTCCTCCCCCCTTCCCAAAGCCTGAACCAATCCCATCCCCATCCCAGGGCTTGACACCTCTTCTCCTCCCCCCACAGCCAAAGCACTGACAGCGCCCCCCCCCCCCGCCCACAACTCCATCCGGCCTGACACCTCTTTGTCTCTCCCATCCAAGCTCTGACCCCCTCCAAGCCCTGACACCCCCTCTCTCCCCAACCCCTATCCCTATCCCCAGGCCTGACCATCACAACCCCCATCCACCTCAACAAGGGCCTGAACACCTCCCCCTCCACCCTAGGGCCTGAACATAACCCTCTCTAACCCCCCAGGGCCTGACCACCATCCCATGCCAGAACATGACCAATATCCCCTCCCCACTACCCAGGGCCTGACCACCACCACCCCCAACTCCCTTCCCCAGGAGCCTGATCAATCCCCTCTCCCACCCCTCCCAGGGCCTGACCACCAAACCTCCCCCATTCCCTGGTGGCTTGACCACCACATCCCTCCCCCCCACCAAATCTGAGGCCTGACACGCCCCACCAACTCCTCCTGATGGCCTGATCCCCATTCTCACATCCCCCTTCCCCAGAGCTGAGCACCCCACCGCCCACACCAGGGCCTAACCCCCAGCCCTCCCTTCCGCAGGGCTGGAACCTCAACTCCACCCACCTCACCCCCCTGTCCTCTCCTCCCCCCCACCCTCCTCCCCTCCCTACCCTCCCCCCTCCCCTCCTTCCTCTCCTCCCCCCCCCCACCCCACTGCACCCCACCCCCTCCCCTCCCTTCCTCTCCTCACCCCAAACTCCCCTCTCTACCTCCCCCCTCCCCTCCACTCCCATCCTTCCTCTCCTCCCCCACCCCCCCTCCCCCCTCCTTCCCCCCTCCTCCCCTCTCTCCCCCCCTTCCCCCTCCCCTTTCCCCCCTCCCCCCTCCTTCCCCTCCCCTCTTCCCCCGCCCCTCTTCCCACACCCCTCTTCCCCCCTCCCCCCCTCTTCTCCCCCCTCCCCCTCCCCCCTCTTCCCCCCATCCGCCCCCTCCCCCCCCCCCTCCCCCTATCACCCCTCTCCCCCTATCCCCCCTCACTCCCCCTCCCTCGCCCTCCCTCCTCCTCTCCCCCCACCCTCCCCTCCCTCTCACCCCCCCCCCCCTCCCGCTCCCCCCCCTCCCCCCCCTCCCCCTCCCCCCCCTCCCCCCCCCTCCCCGCCTCTCCCCCCCCCCCTCCCACCCCCCCCCCCTCCCCCCCCTCCCCCCCCCCCTCCCCACCCTCCCCCTCCCCCCCTCCCCCTTTCCCCCCCCTCCCCCTCCCCCCGCTCCCCCTCCCCCCCCCTCCCCTCCTCTATCCCCCCTCCCCCCTCCTCCCCCCCCCTACCCCCCCCGGCCCTCTCTCCCCCCCCTCCCCCCCTCTCTCTCCCCGCCTCCCCTCTCTCTCTCCCCCCCTCCCATCCTCCCCCCCCCCCTCCCCTCCTCTCTCTCTCCCCCCCCTCCCCTCCCTCTCCCCCCCCCCCTCCCTCTCCCCCCCTTCCCCCCTCCTCTCTCCCCCCCCCTCCCCTCCTCTCTCCCCCCCTCCTCCCCTCCCTCTCCCCCCCGTCCCCCCTCCTCCCCCACCTCCATCCCTCTCCTCCCACCCTCCCCCCTCCTCCCCCCCCCTCCCCCGCGCCTCCCCCCCCCTCCCTCTCCTCTCTCGTCACCCCCCCCCCCTCCTCCGCCTCCTCTCTCTCCCCCCCCTCCTACCCTCCTCTCTCTCCCCCCCCCTCTCCTCCCCTCCTCTCTCTCCCCCCCCTCCTCCCCTCCTCTCTCTCCCCCCTCCTCTCTCTCCCCCCCTCGCCCTCCTCTCTCTCCCCACCCTCCTCCCCCCCCCCACTCCCCTCCTCTCTCCCCCCCCCACCTCCCTCTCCCACCCCTCTCTCCCCCCCCCCCCTCTCCCCCCCCACCCTCTCCCCCCCCCCCTCTCACCCCCCCCCCTCTCCCCCCCCTCCCCTACCCCCCCCCCACCCCCCCCCCCCCTCTCCCCCCCCCCCCTCTCCCCCCCCTCCCCCCCCCCCTCTCCCCCCCCTCCCCCCTCCTCCCCCCCCTCCCCTCTCCCCTCCTCACCCCCCCTCCCCCTCTCCCCCCCCTCCCCTCCTCTTCTCCCCCCCCTCCCCTCTCCCCCCCTCCCCTCTCCCCCCCCCTCCCCTCCTCTCCTCCCATCCCCTCCCCTCCTCTCGACTCCCCCCCGCTCCCCTCCTCCCCCTCTCTCCTCCTTCCTCCTCCCTCCCTCCCTCCTCCTCCCCTCCTCCCTCTCTCCCCCTCCTCCCCCTCTCCCCCCCCCTCCCCCCCTCCCCCTCTCCCTCCCCCTCCTCTCCCCCTCCCCTCTCTCCCTCCTCCCCGTCCCTCCCTCCCCCTCTCCCCTCCTCCTCTCCCCTCCCCTCCCCCTCCTCTCTCCCCCTCTCCCCTCCTCCCTCCCCCCTCCCCTCCTCTCTCTCTCCTCCCTCGCCTCCCCCTCTCTCCCCCCCCTCCCCCTCCTCCCTCCCTCCCTCCCCCTCCTCCCTCCTCCTCCCCCGCTCTGTCTCCCTCCCCCCTCCTCCCCTCCCCCCCCCTCTCTCGTCCTCCCCCCCCCCTCTCTCCCTCCCTCCCGCCCCCCAATCCCACCCCCCCCCCCACCCCTCCGGACCGCCCACCTCCCTCCCGTCTCCCTCCTCCCTCCCCCTCTCTCCCTCCTCCCCTCTATCCCTGCCCTCTCCCCCCTCGTCTCGCCTCCCTCCCACTCCCTCCCCCCCCCTCCCCCTCTCTCCCCCCCTCCTCCCCCCCTCTCCCTCCCCCCCCCTCTCTCCCCCCTCCCCCTCTCCCCTTCCCTCCTCCCCCCTCTCCTCCCTCCCCCTCCCCCTCTCTCCCCCCCCTCCTCCCCCTCCCCCTCCCTCCCTCCCTCACCCTCTCTCCCCCCCCCCCCTCCTCCCTTCCCTCTCCACCTCTCTCCCTCTCCCCCCCTCTGTCCCCCCCTCTCCCCCCCTCCCCCCTCCCTCTCCCCCTCCCCTCCCCCTCCCCCCCCTCCCCTCTCCCCTCCCTCCCCCCTCCCCCTCTCTCTCCCCCCCCCTCCCCCCTCCCCTCCCTCCCCCCCTCCTCTCCCCCCCCCTCTCTCCCCCTCCCCTCCTCCCCCCACTCCTCCTCTCTCCCCCCCCCCCCCCCCTCCCCCCCCTCCTCTCTCCCCCCCTCCTCTCCCCCCCCCCTCCCCTCTCTCCCCCCCTCCTCCCCCCCCCTCCTCTCCCCCCCCTCCCTCCCCTCCTCCCTCCCTCCCCCCCCCTCCCCCCCCTCTCCCCCCCCCCCCTCCCCCCCCTCCTCCTCTCCCCCTCCCCCCCCCCTCCCTCTCTCCCCCCCTCCCTTCCCTCCTCCCTCCCCCCCCCCTCCCCCCCTCTCCCCCCCCCCCCCCCTCCTCTCCCCTCCCCTCCCCATCCCTCCCCCTCCCCCCCTACTCCCCCTCCCCCCTCTGTCCCCCCCCTCCCCCTCCTCCCTCCCCTCCCCCTCCCCCTCCCCCTCCTCCCCCGTCCCCCCCCTCCCCCCCCCCCCCATCCCCTCCCTCCCCCTCTCCCCCCCTCCTCCCCCCTCCCCCTCCCCCTCTCCTCCCCTCCTCCTCCCCCCCCCCCTCCCCCCTCCCCTCTCCTCCCCCTCCTCCCCCTCCTCTCCCCCCCTCCCCCCTCCCCTACTCCTGCCCCCTCCCTCCCTCTCCTCCCCCTCCTCGCCCTCTCTCCCCCCCCTCCTCTCCTCTCTCCCCCCCCTCCTCTCCTCTCTCATCTCCCCCCTCCTCATTCCTCTCTCGCTCGCCCCTCCTCTCTTCTCTCCTTCCCCCACCCCTCTCCTCTCTCTCACGCCTCTCTGCTCTCTCCCCCCCCTCCTCTCCTCTCTCCCCCCCCTCCTCTCCTCTCTCCCCCCCCTCCTCTCCTCTCTCTCCTTCCCCCCTTCCTTGCTCTCTCCCCTCTTCCCCCCCTCCCTCCTCTCCATCCTCTCTCCCCCCCCTCTCCTCTCCTCCCCTCCTCCTCCTCCTCCTCTCCCGTCTCCTCCCCTACCCCCTCCTCTCTCTCGCTCTCCCTCTCCCCCCTCTCCTCCTCTCTCCTCCCCCCTCTTCCCTCTCTCCCCCCTCCTCTCCTCTCTCCTCCCCCTCCTCTCCTCTCTCCTCCCCCGCCTCCTCTCTGTCTCCCCCTCTCTCCCCGCCCTCCTCCCCCTCTCTTCCCCCCTCCTCCCCTCTATCCCCCCCTCCTATTCTTCTCTCCCCCCCTCCTCTTCTTGCTCTCTGTCTCTTCTCTCCCACCTCCCTCCTCTCGTCCCCCCCTCCTTTCCCGCCCGACCCCCCCTCTCCAATCCTCATCGTCCCCGCTCACCCCCCTCCCCTCCTCTCTCCTCTCCTCCCCTCTTCCCCCCCCTCCCTCCTATCTCAACCTCCCCCCCCATCCTCTCTCATCCCCCCCCTCCTCCCCTCTCCCCCCCCTCTCCTCCCCTCTCCCCCCCTCACCCTCCTCTCCCCCCCTCCTCCCCCTCCCCTCTCTCCCCCCCTCCCCTCATCCCCTCTCCTCCCCCCCTCCCCTCTCTCCCCCCCTCCCCTCCCCCCCCTCCCTCTCTCCCCCCCCTCCCCTCCCCCCCCTCCCTCTCTCTCCCCCCCTCCCCTCTCTCCCCGCCCCCCTCCCTCTCTCCCCCCCCCTCCCCCTCTCTCTCCCCCCCCCTTCCCCTCCCCCCACGGGGCCCCACAGGCTGCCCTAACTCCTCCTCACAGCGGCTCTCCCAGACTGACGCCCACCCTAACAATTGCCTCCTGTGCGTTTCTGACAGGCCGCACTCACCTGACAGCCCTTCTTGTGATGGAAGCCGACCACCACGATGTGCAGCACCACCCCAGCCTCCGGCTCCATCCGAGCCCCCGCCTCCATCGGCTGCGACCCCCGGGAGTGACTCAGATCGCAGCTCGAGCGGCTGCGCACGCGCGCATTTCCGCCTCAAGCCCAAACAGCGACTGCGCGGTTACGTCATCGTGCATTGACGTTAATACGGCCGGCAGCTGGCGCATGCGCCGAGCGAGTTTGGCTAGCAAGTGCTGTGCCAGAAACTGCACAGTGCAGGCGACTTTCAGCCATTCAGCCATCCTATGGCCATTCAGCCCATAGAGCTTGCACCTGCAGCAATCTTACTCAGGCCCTATTACCCCCCCCAACCCAGATACTCATCCTGCAAACCCCCTGACACTAAGGGAGAATTTAGCATGGCCAATCCACCTAACCAGCACGTCTTTAAGACTGTGGGAGAAAACCATGGCACTGGGAAGAAACCCATGCAGACACGAGGAGAATGTGCAAACTCCACATCTACAGTGACCCAAGTAGGGAATTGAACCAGGGTCCCTAGTGCAGTGAGGCATTAGTGCTAACCACTGTGCTGCTTTGGATTTGGGAGGGTTGGTATCAAAACATTGAGTTTAGTAACTAGGTAATCTATTTATTGTTAAATTATGTATAGAGTGCAAAAAATGTGCTACTGACTAGCTAGAATCTTATTTGGTAATGGGATCAAAGGTTATAGGGAAAAGGAGAGTTGGGTTATGATCAAATGATGGAGCAGAGTCTATGGGCCAAATCACCTAATTGTGCTCCTACATTTTATGGAATTACTTCAACTCCAGTCTCAAACTAACAGGTATCCTGCGCCTCGGCCTGTTTGGTTGATGACCTCAACTGTGTCTCACCTTTGTGGCATTATGATCGGGAGGTCAAGACCAGAGGAAGAGCTGGATCACAGTTGGATTAGATCACAAAATATCAGCCAAAAATTTTGGTTATATCTGGATTCTCTGCATGCATGCAGCTTTGCTGGTTGAGGAATTCACTCACCCAGAGGTCAGAATAGGTAATAACATGCCAAAAATTGATGACAAGTAGGTTATAGCAGGTGAGGACCTAGAAACGATCATTATTGCTAAAGAAGTAGTGGTGGGCAAACTAATGGGGCTAAAGATAGACAAGTCTCCTGGCCCTAATGGAATCATGGTGCTAGTCCCATTGTACTAAAAGAGATGGTTTCACCCAAAGGATTGTAAATCTGTGGAATTCCCTGCTTAAAGAAGCAGTTGAGGCTTTCTCACTGAATGTTTTTAAGACAAGGATAGATAAAACTTTTGAACAGTAAAGGAATTAAGAGTTATGGAGAGCAGGCAGCTAAGTGGAGCTTGTCCATGAAAAGATCAGCCATGATCTTATTGAATAATGGAGCAGGTGCGAGGGGTCAGATGGTCTACTCCTGCTTTACATTCTTATGTTCTTATGTATAGAAAGTAGGTGGTTATTTGGCATGTTGAAAGTGACAGACAGCGCAGAAATCCCCTGGAAATACAACACTCTCGAACTGATATTCGGCATTATGGTTTTTTTTTTGTGGCCGGACGGTGTAATGTCTTTATTCAGGCCATTGGGGCCAGGGAGTGGGGAAGGGAGGAGGATGGGCGGGACCTCCAGGTAGGAGGGGGCTCCCTGGGGTGCTCTGTCAAGACAAACCCTTGTGGAATTTCCCTCAGATAAAGGGGACCCTCCATGGCTTCACCTTCCGGATCTCTCTGTTATTAGAGGTTGCACCCTCCACCTCTTCCCGGAGGTTAATCTATCTAGGGGTAAAGGAGTGGGAATGGGGGAGCACCCTCTAGACCACAAATTGTGCATAAAATGGAAAAGTAATAAACCAACAAGCTAATACCATATCAAGATCTGATAACACAATAACAGATAATCCCTTTACAACAAGAGTCCATTATAATTAACAGTAGAGTCCATTGTAAGGTAAAGCTTGCAGTATTCCATTTTCCCCTCAAGTCAAAAATCCATAAAGTGTAATCCCTGGGCAAAAGTATCTCCAGAGGATTGTCCCCTCCCCATTAGGGGAAAAATTTGGGAGGTGAGATTATTTATAATGTTGATTTCCAGTATAATAGAGTTGTTTGTTATATTATTATGTAAATGTTAGTTGCTATTTTATAATCTATCGTTGTGGATTGCCTGTTGTCCAGACGGCGTATCACTCAGATAAAGTAACCCCTGGTAGATCAACCCCCGATTAGAAGTAAGAAAGGTAATTAGGCAGCTGAAAATCGGGGAGGTGAGAAAATATGGAGGGTAATTCCCTAAAAGGTTGCAGATGACTCACAATGGACATTTTATTATGAAAGAGATATTTGTTACTGTATGATGTAATTCCTGGAGGGTCAGCCTTGGAAGTGCAGACCCAAGAGCAGAACTCTCAGAAGGGGAAAATATAGAGGGCACGCTTTGTAAAGTTATAGATATCTTATAGTGAACCCTTTCTTATTGTAAGGAAGTTTATTATTTGTTGGGGGTCAGAGTTAGCGGTCGGTGCTGCTTATATAACATAATATGCTGGTTTACTGCTGTTGTGAGTTGTTTGCAATCTTGGAAGGCTGGTTGCGGATAACTTGCAATGTATACTAGCTATTTGGTACTGTGCTATGTTGTCTGTACTATCGTCTTTGAATGGCATGTTTATTGTTGATACTATCAGGTGTTATTTTTATAATTTGTTACTGTGAGATGGCATTTTGAAAGTGTAATATATTTTTGTGTTTGTAAATTGTTTCAATACTAAAAAAGTGATGTATCCAAATAGGGTTAGAGACTAGAGTGTAAGGCAGGGTTAGGATTAAGGGCAGTGCAGGGATGTACCCCTATCTGGAGTGATTCAACACACAATGGATTTATAAAACAGTATAGGGTGCACAGACTTGGTTCAAAATGTCTTGATGGGTTTCAGCAATGTAACTAAAGATGTAATTACGTCATAACAGAACTGGCAGTCGAGCATTAATAAAGAGCAAATAGGTACAGGACAGTGCTGTAAAAACCTTGGAGGAAGGGGCAGTATAGGATGGTGCTGTAAAAACCTCGGAGGTAAATGGTACAAGATGGTGCTGTAAAAGCCTCAGAGGTAAGGAGCAGTATAGGATGATGCTGTAAAAGCCTCACAGGTATGGGGCATTTTAGGATGGTGCTGTAAAAGCCTCAGAGGTATGGGGCAGTATAAAGTCTCAGAGATGAAGGGCAGTACAAAAGAATGGTCCCTTTAAGCAATCCGTCGGGATGGGTTCAGTCTGTCTCCCCACATATCAGACAATTGATCAGAAAATGTTGTCAAGATATTAAATGAAGATTATTTAAAATTATTTGGCTATCAATGTGATAGAAATGTTAGTTGGAGATTATCTAAATGTTTAGACATTATATATTTGTGGTCAATCTAATCCTGAGTATTAGCAGGCTGACCTGATTTTATTCAGCACAGTTAAATCAGCATCTTCACATCATGCTTTCTTTGTATTTGAGCGTTTATCAAACTAAATAACTCAATTTGTTAGGGTTTGAAATCTACAGCCAGAGTTTTTGGTGGAGGCAAAATCATTTCCACTTAATTGTGAAGAAAATAAACTGATACAGGTGCAGCGCTCCGAAAGCTTGTGATTTCAAGTTAACCTGGTGTCGAACGATCTTCCAAAGAAAGTGAAACGTAAAGCTAGTATTCCACTGCTCGGCACTGGGATAGTTTTTCCTAACCTATTGGACCATATGATTTTTCAAGCACTGCTCTGGACTTCTTCACTTCAATAACAGCAGCTGTAGATCTCTGGGTTGTTTCTGTTGGTAAAATGAGTTGCTCAGAGTTAAACACCTTCAGTTGTGTAAAGGTCCTCCTTCAGTTGATTTTATTGATGTGCATCTGCCTAATAGTGTTCCTGTGTATCATACTGCTGATTTTAGCCACTGAGTCTAGGCTCATTTTATTCCATGTTTCTGTTAGTCATAAATTTGTCTCTACTAGTTAATTCTCATGCTAAAACAATTTGTTCTGAGTCATGTAAAAATAATACCAGTTTTGGGGGTTGAATTGGTTTGGATCTGTCCAAATGTAATTCTATCTTGTGACACAAGGCTCAATGCTGTTAACTTTTTGTGGATTTTAAAAAGTCTGGAAAGGGTTTTTGTAAACTTGCTTTAGCTGTTAAAAGATTCTTTTCTGCCTCTCGAATTGGGGTTAGGGTTGAGTTAGGATTGGGGTTGGGTTAGGCAGTATGAGGGTTAATGTTAGGGATAGTTTAGGGTTAATGGTTCGAATTTTTTTTAGAGCAACACAGCACGGGAAACAGGCCCTTTGGCCCAACGAGCCCATGCCGCCGTCATAACTATATAGTAACAATTCCATTATCCTATTCTAATTTTAGGTTATTCCTAATATGGAAGAGTCTCAATGTAGGGACAATTTGTTCCCCAATCAGCCTAAGAGCGAATTTTTGGGATGTGGGAGGAAACCGGAGCGCCCGGAGAAAACCCACGCAACCACGGGGAGAACGCGCAAACTCCCGCAGACACCGGACCAATTCCAAGTGTCTGCACAGCTACAGCGATAGTCACTGAGCTGTCATGGTGCCCTTCAGATGGTCCAGATAAAGCACTCATTTACGACATGAAGCACCAGGCAACCCATGAATCAACATCCAAGAGCTGTCCTCGCACCACCTGCCGAATGCATGCTCCTTGTTGGTCAAGTTGGATCGAATTACCTGTGGAAAAAAAAAGTCATAGTTAAACAGTCCTACTATATCCCTCTATCTGCATAACGCTCATGTGGCTGTCCAAGAGACCCTTAAACAGCCATAGCGTGCCTGCTCCCACCACCTTACTCGGCAGTGCATTCCACACCCCCACTACCCTTTGTGTGAAAAACTGCCCTCTAATATTCATCTTATACATAGCCCCCCTCACCCTATGGCCATGACCCCTCGTCCTATCCATTTCTAAAGGTGGAAAAAGTTTACCTCCATTTACTCTATCTATACCCTTTATAATCTTATACACCTCTATGAGATCCCCTCTAAGCCGACGTCTTTCAAGGGAAAACAACCCCAGTCTATCTAATTGTTCCTCATAAGCCAGTCCTTCCATACCAGGCAGCATCCTGGTAAACCTCCTCTGCACTCTCTCCAAGGACTCCACATCCTTCCGATAGTACGGCGACCAGAACTGGACGCAGTATTCCAACTGAGGCCTAACCAACGTTCTATACAATTGCAACATCAAACTCCTACTCTTGTATTCTATACCCTTTTCTATGAAAGCTAACATACTATACACTTTCTTTATCACCTTCTCCACCTGTGAAGACACCTTCAGAGACTTGTGAACCTGCACCCCCAAGTCTCTCTGCGTCTCTATGCTCCGTATAGTTTTACCTTTTATCCTATAACTCTCTTCTACATTTTTTCGGCCAAAATGCATCACCTCGCATTTATCCGGATTAAATTCCATTTGCCATCTATCTGCCCAGTCTACCAACCTATCTATGTCCTGTTGTATTGCCTGGCACTGCTCCTCTGTACCCGCCAATCCAAGCATCTTAGTGTCTTCAGCAAATTTGCTGATCTCACCACCTACCCCAACTCCCAAGTCGTTAATGTAGACCGCAAATAGAAGAGGACCTAGTACTGAGCCTTGTGGCACTCCACTAGTGACAGGCTTCCAGTCGGAAAAAGAGCCTTCCACTACTACCCTCTGTCTCCTCCTCCTGAGCCAGTTCTCGACCCATCTACCGGCCCTGTATCCCATGCGCCTTCACCTTCTCTATCAGTCTACCATGAGGAACCTTGTCAAACGCCTTACTGAAATCCATGTAGACGACATCAACAGCCTGTCCTTCATCAACTGTTTTTGTCACTTCTTCAAAAAATTCCACTAGATTTGTAAGACAAGACTTCCCCTTGACGAAGCCATGCTGCGTATCCCTGATCAGATCGCAGCGCTCCAGATGCTCATACATCCTGTCCCTAAGGATCCTCTCCATTAGCTTACCTATAACTGAAGTCAAGCTCACCGGCCTATAGTTCCCTGGGTGATCCCTCTGACCTTTTTTAAACAACGGTACTACGTTTGCTATCCTCCAGTCCTCTGGGACCTCACCTGTGTCCAAGGAAGAGACAAAGATTTGCGTCAGAGGCCCAGCCAAGTCTTCCCTCAACTCCCTTAGCAGCCTGGGGTAAATGCCATCAGGCCCCGGAGCTTTATATGTCTTTAAGCTGCCTAACAGCCCCAACACCTCTTTCCTCGTAATCCTTATTTCCCTCAACTGATCCTCAACTTTGTCAACATCAGCAACAGACATCTGGCCAGTCTCCTGCGTGAATACCGACGCAAAGTATTCATTCAGGATCTCCCCCATTCCCTCAGGCTCTAAGCATAGATCCCCTCCTCTGTCCCTGAGAGGTCCAATCTTGCCTCTAACCATCCTTTTGCTCCTTACATAGGAGTAAAATGCCTTAGGATTTTCCTTAATCCTACCTGCCAGAGCACTTTGTGGCCCCTTTTTGCCTTTCTAACTTTAATATCCTAAATTAATGGGTTATGGTCAGGGAAAGGTTGAGGATTAGAATTAGGACTCTGCATTGCATTAGGGTTAGGGTTGGGGTTAGGGGTTAGAGCCAGGATTAGGGGTTTGGTTTGGATTAGGTTTCGGGTTTGGATTAGGGTTCCGGTTAGAGTTAGGGTTCTGATTTATGGTTAGGGTTAGGGGTTAGTGTTAACGTTAGGGTTAGCGTTCGGATTTGGGGTTGGGGTTAGGTTTAGGGGTTAGGGTTAGGTGTTTGGGCTAGTGCCAGAGTTATGGTTAGGGTTAGTTAGGGTTCAGGTTAGGATAAGTGTTAGAGTAAGGGTTAGGGTAATGATTGGGATTAGGAATTAGAGGTTAGGTTGGGATTGTGGTTCGGGTTGGTGTTGGGGTTAGTGTTAGGGCTAGGCTTAGGGTGAGCGTAAGTGTGACGGTGAGGGTTACGGTTATTAGGGTTAGGGACTGGGATTTGGGTTACGGTTAGGATTAGGGTTGATGTTGGGGTTGGGATTAGGGTTGGTGTTAGGGTTAGAGTTTGGATTAGGGTTTGGTTAGCGTTAGGTATAAGATTAGGGTTAAGGTGTTAGGATTAGAGTAAGTGTTAGGGTTCGGGTTAGTTCGGGTTACATTTAATTAGGGTTAAGGTTAGGATTAGGGTTAGGGTAAGGGCTAGGGTTAGGGTTAGGTATAAGGATTAGGGTTAGAGTTAGTTAGGGGTAGGGTTAGGGTTAAGGTTATGTTTAGGGGTTGGGGTTGGGCTAATTTAGAGATAGGGTTAGTTAGGGATAGGGTTAGGGGTTAGGGTAGTTTAGTTTATGGTTAGGGTTAGGGGTTATGGTTAAGGTTTAGAGTTGAAGTTAGTGTTAGGATTTAGGGTTAGAGTTCAGATTAGTGTTCAGGTTTGAGATTAGGATTAGTGTTAGGGTTAGAAGTTACACTTAAGGTTTAGTGTTAGCGTTAGGATTTAGTGTTGGGGTTGGGGAAGGTTAGGGTTAGAGTTAGGGTTAAGGGTAATGCTTAGGATTTAGGGTTCAGGTTAGTGTTCAGGTTTAGGGTTAGTGTTAGGGTTAGGGATTAGGGTTAGTGGTTACAGTTAGGGTTTAGAGGTAGAGTTAGTGTTGAGATTTAGGGTTCGGGTTAGTGTTTGGGTTTAGGGTTTGTGTTAGGATTAGTATTGGGGTTAGGGTTAAGGTTGGTGTTCAGGTAGGCTAGGGTTAGCAGTTAAGCTTAGGGTTTAGGGTTATTAGTGAGGGTTAGGATTTAGGTTCGGGTTAGTATTCGGGTTTAATGTTAGGGTTAGTGTTAGGGTTGGGGTTCGAGTATCTGAGGGTTAGGGGTTATGCTGAAGATTTAGGGTTAGGGTTTAGGGTTAGTGGTAGGGCTAGGTGTTACGGTTAGTGTTTAGGGTTAGGGTTGGTGTTAGGATTTAGGGTTAGGGTTTGGATTTGGGTTAGTGTTTGGGTTTAGGGTTAGTGTTAGGGTTAGGATTCAGGTGCGTGTTTGGGGTTAGGGTTAGGATTTAGGGTTAGGATTCGGGGTTAGGGTTAGGGAGAGATAAGTTTTAATGTTGCTCATCGACAGTGTCATGCACTTCTGAAAATAATCATAGCAACATCCACCAGATGGTTCCACAGCCCTCAGTGGAAACAGGGGTTGATCTCTTGTATGATACTGTCCAAGATATACTGTGTCAAGTTGCCTTTAAAAAGAACCTGGATGGGCACTTGGCATATCATAACATTAAAAGCTATGGGCTAAATGCTCATAAATGGGATTAGGTGAGGGGTCAGATGCGTACAGTTGTCGGAGCAGACTCAATGGACCATAGGGTCTCTTCTGGACTGTTTGATTCTATGGTGCCAGTGCCCCATAAATCAGAACCCACTTGTATTACATGTCATTACTGACAGTTCCAACACAGCTTTTTCTCACGTAACATTGAATTTTTACAAAATTACTTATGCTTTTCCAGGGTAATGTCTTTCAAGGCCACAACTTTCTGTACTTTGTCTGCTGCTTTGCCTGGCTGTGTTTTCCCAACTCCCACTTTAATTTGCTGACTGTGGAATTGAGAGTTGCAATTTCCTCCTGGTATCATAGCGACGTCTTGAGAGATTGATTCAGATCTTGAAAAGTTTGGTTCATTAAAGACTTTTCTGTACATTTTCAAAGAACATACTCACCTTGAATGTTGTGTTTCAAATCTGAACACTTTCTGGTTTTAATTCCCCTGGCCTTGCTTCTTGTTGATGCTCTACTGTCTCTGAAGCTTGTGGAGGTAATAAATCAAATGTAGTTTGCAACTTTCTCTGAGTGGTGATGCAGGTGAACATTGGGTAGTTGCATGAGTAGTAGTGCTTCTACAAGATACCAAAAAGTTATTCACATGACCTGATAATGAACCTTGCTGTCATGAAGCTTTTAAAGACTGCTTCAAGGATTTTGAATCTTTCAGTTAGTCCATTGTTTGATAAATGTGGAATTTATATGCTGAGTGCCATTTACTTTGAGATAGTTCTCAAACTCTTGTGATGTCAACTGTGAACCATTTTCGTGAACGATCTATTCTTGTTTACCAAATTTTGCAATAAATTTCTCAAGCTTTTCAATGCTTTATTCAGTTGTAGTAGATCATTTGGCTGTTTTGAGTGTACGTTCATCATGACTAAGAGCATGTAACCATCAAGTGGATCAGCAAAATCTCCATGCAATTGTTGTCAAAAGAACAAAGAAAATAACAACATAGGAACAGGACTTTTGGCCCTCTATGCCTGCACCGACCATCTACCCGACTTAACTAAAACTCCCTACCCTTCCAGGGACCATATCGTCTATTTCCATCCTATTCACATATTTATCAAGATGCTCCTTAAAAGTCACTACTGTATCCACTTCCACTACCTCTCCTGGCAACAAGTTCCAGGCACCCACCATTGTGTTTAAAAAAAAACTGCCTCATACATCTCCTTTAAACCTCGCACCTTAAACCTACATAATTGCCTCTTCCACCTTGGGAAAAAGCTTCTGCCTATCCAGTCTGTCCGTGCCTCTCATAATCTTGTACATTTCTATCAGGTCACCCCTCCACCTCTGTCACTCCAATAAGAACAAACCAAGTTTCTCTGACCTCTCCTCAGAGCTAATGCCCTCCATACCAGGTATCATCCTGGTAGATCTTTTCTGTGCCCTCTCCAAAGCCTCCACATCCTTCTGATAGTGTGATGACCAAAATTGATCACTATATGCCAAGTGCAGCCTAACTAAGATTCTATAAAGCTGTAACATGACCTGCTAATTTTCAATACTCCAATCGATGAAGGCAAATATGCCGTATGCCTTCTTGACTACCTTCTCCACCTGCGTTGTCACTTTCAATGACTTGTGTACCTGTACAGCCAGATCCCTCTGCCTATAAATACACTTAAGGGTTCTGCCATTTACTGTATATTTCCTTTCCATATTA
This sequence comes from Sphyrna mokarran, assembly GCA_024679065.1. NCBI lineage: Eukaryota > Metazoa > Chordata > Chondrichthyes > Carcharhiniformes > Carcharhinidae > Sphyrna > Sphyrna mokarran. The sequence continues at coordinate 81,897,187 of JAGIQG010000007.1, read as the reverse complement.
GACCTTCTAAAATGCATTACCTCATGTTTGTCGTAGCAATTTAGACCACTTTGAAGAAGACAGCGGTGGCATATTTCTCAATTCATGCACAAGATTGACATTGTCCCTTTTTTTCCAATCTGAGCATCCAGGCCACCAAAAATTATTCATTCCTTCATTGGACTATACCAGGATGTCCTCCAAGTAGTTGTTCAATAACTCTTCCCCGCAAATTGGAAGGTATGATGCACTTGGATTCCCCATAATAGACGGCCATCCTGGATGGTCAACTCAAACTTTCTTGACATACATGGGTTTTAAATCAAGATTTATATGATCCATTCCAGCTCTTGTTCCTTTCAACACCATATCCATCAGTTTCCCCACCATGGGATCATTTCTGGTATGCTTCCAAACTTGAGAAACCGTCACAAGCAAGTGAACAATAAAAAATATCGGCAAAACTATCTGGTGGCATCTGCTCACTATGTAAAGATAAGCATGATAATGCATCAGCATTAGCATCAAGCTCTTGTCGGCATAGCATGGGGGTGATACGGTGGCACAGTGGTTAGCACTGCTGCCCTCCAGCGCCAGGGATCCAGGTTCCATTCCGGTATTGGGTGACTGTATTGTGAAGTTTGCATGTTCTCCCTGCGTCTATCATTTAAATGATAAAAAAATAACAGCATGCTGCTGGGCAGAGGGATTTGGGTGTCCTTGTGCAGGATTCACAAGGAATTGGTTTGCAGGTACAACAAGTAATTAAGAAAGCAAATAGTCCTTCATTAATAGAGGGATGGAGTTTAAAAACAGCAACATTATGTTGCAGCTCTATAAGATGCTGGTGAGGCCACACCTGGAATACTGTGTACAGTTTTGATCTCCTTCCTTGAGAAAGGATATATTGGCACTGGAGGGGGTGCAGAGGAGATTCACTAGGTTGATTCCAAAATTCAGAGGGTTGACTTGTGAGGAGAGACTGAGCAAGCTGGGGCTTTGTTCATTGGAATTCATAAGAATGAGTGGGGGGGAATATTATAGAAACATATAAAATTATGATGGGAATAGATAAGATAGACACAGAGAAATTGTTTCCACTGGCAGGTAAAACTACAACTACAGGGCATAGCCTCAAAATAAGGGGAACAGATTTGAGTAGAAGAGAAACTTTATACCGAGGGTTGTGGAGCTGTGGAATTTCCTGCAGTTCAGGCTACTTCTTTGTTTTTAAGGCAAAGACAGATTTTTGAACAGTAAAGGAATTGAGTATTATGGGAGTGGGTGGGTGAATGGAGCTGAGCCCACAAAAAAAATCAACCGTGATCTTATTGAATGATGGAGCAGGTTTGAGGGGTGAGATGGCCTACTCCTCCTAGTTCTTGTGTTGTTTTGTCTGCATGGGTTTCCTCACACAGTCCAAAGATGTGCTGGTTAGGTGGATTAGCCATGCTAAATTGTCCCTTAGTGTCCCAATATGTGCAGGTGAAGGAGATTAATGGGGTAAATATGTGGGACTACAGGGATAGTGGGAAGCTCTGTTGGAGAATCAGTGCAGACTCAATGGACCAAATGGCCGCCTTCTGCAATGCAGAGCTTCTATCATCACAATTATGAACTGAACTGATTGTGGTTCCCAGATCTGGTTTCCTCCCGCATCTAAAAATGTGCAGGTTAGGTGGATTGGTCATGTTCAATTGTTCTTTAGTATCGTGGATAGGGTGAGGAAAGATCCTAGGTATGATGCTCTGTCAGAGTTGTGCAGACTTGATGGGCCGAATGGCTTCCCCTGCACTGTTGAGATTCTATGCTGACTTCTGTCTAGTTTCATGATGCATATAATGAGAATAGCCCAGACAGTCATTGCAACTGGCTCTAACGCATCAATGTCATACAGATTCTTCTTCAACCTTGGGACAAATTGCACATGGCACAGCTCTTGCTTTGAGACTTTTTGGTTGACTATTAGGCTTTATCTTGAGTTTCACTTGAGCCAAGTGTTGCTTTAAATATATGTTTGTATTTATCCAGAAGAGGCCGTAGGGTCTGTTTTGACATTGACCAGTCTATTGCCAGCACTCCGTTTGAGCTTTATCTTCTCCAACTATGATCTCCATGATGGAGCTGACAATGACCATGCACCACTCGGAGACAACTCTACGCTGATTATGATGTTCCCTTTTAATGGCACAATTTTTTTTGTGCACGTGCTCAAAATCACATCAGATGGGTTTTAAGGAAGATGCTTCAGCCTTTGTTGGTATTTAGTCTCAGAAGTTAAAAGATATGACAGCACCAGTATCAACCTGCATCCTAATATGTTGACCACCTAACTATAGAATCTCCTGGAATCTGTGATTTACTCTGTATGGATAAGATATTCAGCTGAAGCTCTTCATTATATTTCTGGACATTTTCTTTCATGTTGTAAATTATTTTTGTAAAACTTGTCCGTCTTGAAGGTAGTGAAATTCTTTTTTTTGAATATTCTTCTATGGGGAAGCTGGTCTAACCCACAAGTTTATGCACCGTAACTATCCTTGTTGCAGAATTCACTCTGTCCATTTTGACTCATCTGCAACATGCTTGTTGCTTGTACAAACATGATAGGTCAGATGGTGTCGTATGCTGAGTTAACTTTTCCCTTCAGGCCCAAATGCTTTGAATTTTGCTCAGTTTTTCTGTGTGTCTGCATTTTAGTGATGCTCTGGACTTTTATCCCATTCTGGATAAAAGACAAGCAGTGATCAGATAGAGAATCTGGTGAACAATAATCCCTTTCTCAATGTCAGTAAAACAAAGAAGATAATCATTGACTTCAGGAAGCATAGTGGAGAACATAGCCCCTGTTCATGTCAATGAGGATGAAGTCGAAATAGTCGAGACCTTCAAGCTTCTAGGTGTCCAGATCACCAACAACCTGTCCTGGTCCCTCCGCGCTGACGCTATAGTTAAGAAAGCTTACCAATGCCTCTACCTTCTCAGAAGGCTAAGGAAATTCGGCATGTCTATTCTGACTCTCACAGACTTTTACCGATGTTCTATACAAAGCATTCTTTCTGGTTGTACCTCAGTTTGCTATAGCTCCTGCCCTGTCCAAGTTCATAAGAAACTACAGTGTCGTGAATGTAGCTCAATCCATCACACAAACCAGCTTCCTATCCATTGACTCTGTCTACACTTACTGCTGCCTCAACAAAGCAGCCAGCATAATTAAGGACCGCACACACCCTGGACATTCTGTCTTCTACTTTTCTCCCTTGGGAAAAAGATACAAAATTTTGAGGTCACGTACCAACCGACTCAAGGACAGTTTCTTCACTGCTTCCATTCAATCCAGACCTTGGGAATCATGCCTGGAACTTTCTACATTTCAAGGATTCTTGGAACCAGCAACATCTGCTTGTTTTTCAGGAAAAATTCAGCCCGAACATATAGCAAGTTTGATGCCCCATAAGGAAAATGAGAGCTCTTAATGTTTTGAGCAATATTACTGGCCTTGATTGGGTGGGAAGGTGGTGCAGTGATTAGCATTGTTACCTCAGTGCCAGGAATCTAGGTTCAATTCCTAGCTTGGGTCACTGTTTGAGTGGAGTTTGCACATTCTCCCCGTGTCTGCATGGATTTCCTTCGGGTGCTCCAGTTTCCTTCCATTGTCCAAAGATATGCAGGTTAGGTGGATTGGCCATACTAAATTGCCCCTTAATGTCAGGGAGACTAGCTAGATTGGGCGCATGGACTTATGGAGATAGGGCCTGGGTGGGATTATGGTTGGTGCAGACTTAATGGGCCAAATGGCCTCCTTCTGCACTGTAGTATTCTATGATTGGGAAACAAGCTTATCTGTGTGAGTACAAGGATGACCGCTTGCACTGAACTGAATGCAGTTAGAAGCGTGGAGCAATGCATTAATAAGAGATTTCATATTCATAGAAACTGACACAGAATGAAGTCCTTTGGCTCATCATGTCTGTGCCAGCCATCAAGCATCTATCAATTCAAATCTCATTTTCCAATATTTGATCCATAGCCTTGTATACGCCACTGTTTCAATTCATCTAAATGTTAGTTCAATGTTATGACGGTTCCTGCCTCTAACACCCTTTCAGACAGTTAATGGTAAGGCTTTGGGGAGATTTACATAACAAAGAGATCTAGGGATACATATTCATAGCTCCTTGAAAGTGGAATCACAGGTTGACAGAGTGGTGAAGAAGGCGTTCAGCATGCTCAGTTCCATCAGCTAGAACACTGAATACAGGAGTTGGGACATCTTATTGAAATTGTACAAGACATTGGTAAGGCCATTTGGAATATTGTGTGCAATTTTGGTCACCCTATTATGGAAAGATATTTTTAAACTAGAAAAAGTGCAGAAGAGACATACGAGGATGCCACCAGGACTTGATGGTTTGAGTTATAAAAGAGACTGGAAATTTTATCTCTGGAGCGTAGAAAGCTTAGGGGTGATCTGACAGAGGTCTTAAAATAATGAGGGGCACAGAGCAGTTAGAAAGTCAATATCTTTTCCCAAAGGTAGGACAGTCCAAAACTAGAGAGCATAGGTTTAAGGTGAGAGGGGAGAGATACAAAAGTCTCCAGAGGGACAATTTTTTCACACAAAGAGTGGAGCCTGGAACAAGCTGCTAGAGATAGTATTAGAGGTGGGTACAATTTTATCTTTTAAAAAACATTTAGACAGTTATATGGGCAAGATGTGTATAGAGGGATATGGGCTAAATGCGAGCAATTGGGATTAACTTAGGGGTTTAAAAAATAGGTAGCATGGACAAGTTGGATGAAACGACATCTTTCCATGCTATAAACTTCTATGACTCTGGACAGTGAGTCCAGACTCCCATTTCCTTCTGAGTGGAAAGGTTTTTTCCTCCAATCCTCTCCAAACTTCTAGTCCCTCTGCTAAGGGGAAATACTTCTTCTAATCTACCCAATCTGGATTCCTTATCAGGTCCCTTCGCTGCTCTAAAGGAAAACAATCTCAGCCTAACCAGCCTCTCTTCATAACTGAAACACTTTAGCCCAGGCAACATTCTGGTGAACTCCTTCACCCCCTCTAGTACAATCATTCCTTCCTGCAGTGTGGTGACCAGAACTACACACAGTAGTCTTGCGGTGGCCTAACCAGCATCTTATATAGATCCATCAGATCCTTCCTGCTCTTATGTTCTATGCCTCAGCTAATGCAGGCAGCTCATAGAATCATACAGCTCAGAAAAGACCCTTCAGCCCATGGAGTCTAGGGAGCATTCTGGTGAATTTTGTCTGCACTGCCTTCAGTGAAAAAACGTTCTTCCTGTAATGCAGCCACCAGATCTGCAAACAGTATTCTAGCTGTGGCCTCACTAAAGTTCTATTAAACTGCTACATAACTTCCCTTCTTTTGTCATTTATGACTCGATTGATAAAGGTAAGTGTGCCATGTGCCTTTTTGACCACTCTACAAACATGCCCTTCTGCCTTCAGAAATCGGGGGCAAATATGCCAAGGTGCCTTTGTTCCAGCGAACTTCTGCCATTCTTTAAACACTTCATTGTCAAATTATTCCTTCCAAAGTTTATCACCTAACATGTTTCAGGGTTAAATTCCATCCAAATTTAGATAGACTTGTCTATCTGTGTTGTTGCTTTCAGGTCATGCCCCTCCAAGACCCCTCTTACCCTTCATTGTGTGTTCCCATGCATTGTTAGTGGTAACAGTGATAATTGAATAGAGAGTCAGGGACACAGCTTGAATAGGAAGTGAATTAGGCAGATAAGCAAAGTGATTTAAAAGCTTACTATTAGATTTATATGTGTATAGGAGATCGTAAATTTGGTAAGTTTATAAATGTAGTTGTCATAAAGTAATTTTTAAAAAGTCAATCCATTCTGGGAAGGGGAGCTTTTAAAGAGCTATTGAAACAATAGAGTAAAAGGTCGATAAAAAAAAGTAGTTAAAGTGAAAATGAAGAGTGCGTCTGAGAGATCTTGGCAAAGGACTGTGTGCTGTAGCCAAGATTTCTAAACTCCACATCATTGTCGCCCTCAGAAGTCGTGTAAGATTTCCCTAGACCAGTGAGTCTCACATCAGTGGTAGGGAATCTATTAGAGAAACTTCTGAAGGACAGTATCTTTCTCCATTTGGAGAGACAAAGTTTGAACAGGGTTAGTCAGCATAGCTTTATCACACAGAGTTCATGCGTTTGGTAAGGGGATCAAGGGGATTCCGGGAAAGATTGGAGGATGGGGTTTGGAAATGTATCAGCCATGATTGAACGATGGAGCAGACTTGATGGGCCAAATGTCCTAATTCTGCTCCTAAGGATCTATAATGGAGGCAAAAATTACAATCAAAAGTTGGCTAACTCAACATCAAGCTGCCAGGGCTGCAATGCACGCAATCGGAAGATTGTGCTGAGCTTCACATTAACATTGCAGCAGGCCAAAGGTGGACTAAGAGCAAGGAGCTGTATTGAACCAGCAAGTGACAGGAAGGTGGGGGGAGGGCGGGGGGAAGGCACGGTCACACTTGCAGACTGAGCCAAGGTGTTCTGCAAAGCGGTCACCCAGCCTCCCTAAAAGAGTTTGGCTTCATTCAACTCAGAGCTAAACCCTCTTTTGATGATGACAGTTCTTACAGATTTTTAATCTTTAAAATATCCAATAATCATAGAATCATACTGCGCATAAGAGGCCCTTCGGCTCATCCAGTCTGCACCCAAACATTTGAAACACCTAAAATCGCACTTGCCAGCACTTGGCCCATAGCACTGAATGTTATGGTGTGCCAAGTACTCATCCAAGTACAATTTAAAGGATCTGACGCATCCCGCCTCCACCGCCCTCCCAGGCAGCACATTCCAGACTGTCACCACCCTCTCAGTAAAAACATTTTTCCTCAAATCCCTAAACCTCCTGCGCCTCACCTTGAACCTGTATCCCCTTCGTGGCTGGCACTTCAGCTAAGGGGAACACCTGCACCTTAGCCACTCTGTAAATGTCCCTCATAACCTTGTATATCTCAAATAAGTTGCCTCTCAGCCTTCTTTGCTCCAATGAAAACAACCCAGGTCTACCCAATCTCTCTTCATAATTTAAAAGTTTCATCCCAGGCAGCATCCTGGTGAATCTGCTCTGCAGCCTGTTAAGTGTAATCACATCCTTCCTATAATGTGGTGACCAGAACAGCACACAATACTCCGGCTGTGGCCTCACCAAAGTTCTATACAACTCCATCATCACCTCTCTGCTTTTGTAATCTGCTCAATAATCTGGTTTCCACAGGTATCTGGCTCTAGATTGCCCTACAAGAGGAAACATTCTGTGGACAAAGGTGAGGTAATGCATTTTGGAAGGTTTCATACAGATAGGAAATACACAGTAAATAACAGAACCCTTAAAAGTATTGATAGGCAAAGGGATCTGGGTGTACACGTACACAGGTCACTGAAAGTGGCAATGCAAATGGAGAAGGTAGTCAATAAGGCATGCACATGCTTGCCTTATCGGACGGGGTATTGAGTTTAAAAATTGGCAAGTCATGTTGCAGCTTTATAGAACCTTAGTTAGGCTGCACTTGGAGTATAGTGTTCAATTCTGCTGGGTGCCTGGAACTTGTTGCAGGGGGAGATAGTGGAAGTGGATACGGTAGTGACTTTTAAGGAGCATCAGGACAAGTACATGAATAGGATGGGAATAGAGAGATATGGTCCCGGAAGCGTAGAGGGTTTTAGTTCAATCGGGCAGCATGGTCAGTGCAGGCTTGGAGGGCCAAAGGGCCTGTTCCTGTCCTGTAATTTTCTTTGTTCAAGTCTACTTTGTCAATCTCCCTTATCATTTTGTACACATGAATTAGATCTCATCTCATTCCTCTAAACTCTAGAAAGTTTAGGAGAATTTTAAGTGCTATTCTTTTTATATTTTGCAGTAGTTTTATTTCATAATTCACCTTTGCTCTTTTAAAAATCAAAGGGTTAGTAAAATTATAAAAAATTTCACAAACTTCCAGCCTGCCACTGGCCATTGCAATTTGGATGCCTTGGTTTTTTCTCTATGTTCTCCTTAACTTCCTTGCAGAACCATGGATTCTTTGCCCCTCTTACAATCTTTCTTCCTCTGTGGAATCTACTTTAAGGAGACATTCAATTTTTCCCAACTAAACAACCGCAAGTGATCATCAACTGTCCTACCTTTTGGCCTTTGCCCAATCCACCAGGGCCAGATATGTCTTCATACCTTTATTTCATTCCAGAATGAGAGTGTGGGACTTCAGTTTCTCCCCCTCAAACCAAAATTTGAATTCTATCATACAACGATCACTCTTCCCTAGAAGAGCCTTAATTATGAGTTAATTCATTAATCCCTGTTGATTACACAATACCAAAACCAAAATTGTCTGCCCCCTCATTGGGTCCACAACATACTGCTCCAAGAAACAAACAATCTCTAACACACTCAATGGTTATCCATGCCAATTTGACTACTCCAGTCAAGTGAGGTTGCCAGGTCCACTAGATTTTCCCACAGACTTTCCAGAATGCTGCTGCAAGCACCCCAGGAGGAGTCATAGGATTATTTTTTAAATACATTATGCCTTTTCTTCTTTGTTGTCTCTGAACACTTTTGGTTGTTACTGATAACAATATAAGAATTGAGAAAATGAGTTATTTGAAAGTTCTGAATCATCCAATGGAATTAAGAAGACCCTGTTTATTTTCCAATTGTGGGAAAGTGGTGTGCCATAAGGATGAATGTATTGAATTACCAGAGGAGAGGAGAATGGGAGAAAGGGGATCATGAAACCTCCAGAGAGAAGTAAGCAGAGCAAGTACGCATGACTCGACAGAATTGCAGAGATGCGAGTAATGCAAGGCGACATTGACCGGATGCACATTGTCTTATGGGCATTGCATGTTCAGTCTACAATGTACCACAATTGAAAATCCAGTGCTATGGGAAGTACACTCTGCTAATCAATGTCTGGTATTACTGTAATGGTCCTGATGTGTTTGTTCATTCTGCAGCTATCCACTGTGTCATCTGTATTTTAGCCACCACAAAAACTACAATGTTGCTTCTTGTCGCCAAGGTCTATTCACTGACGTGGCTTGTGACATTGACACTCAGTGCACACAAGGATAGCATACAGACTGATGATACTGTAATATTGATATATTTTATATTTCTGTTGCATGTTTAAAGTTTTGTTTTTATTTTGCAAAGCAGTTGATATGTCTGACAGGAATGCAGCAAATGCGGTAAAATAGAAAATTACTTTCATTTTAACCCAACTGTGTTTCCTTAGAATGAAGCTAATTGCTTTTTGTTTATAAGGAAAGGATCCTTGTTTCTTTTTGATAATTGAAGGTGAGTTAGGTATTCAGGAACAAGAGTCATGTGTTAACAGAAGTGGCAGGAGCTAGACTTGTAACAGAAAAAAACATTTTTTTTGTATTCAAAGATAGAAGCCGAAAAGCTGCTCTTTCTCTCTCTCTGAAAAGTCTCTCTGGAGCCATCGTAGTTGTTAATATAATTTAAAGCAAGTATCCCGAGTTTGGTAACTGTATTTAAAGTGGGGTTTAAGTACATGAAAAGACTGATGCTTACTTGGAATGAAATAGTGACAAGTTAAAAGTTAAAAATAGTTTATTTTCATGTTTAACATCTGTTCAATGTTTAAGAGTTAGACTGTTTCATTTTGTTAGAGTTATACTTAAACTGTGTTATACATAAAGATTGTTTTGATAAAAGGGCAACAGAGTGATTATTACTAGTGCCTCACAATTCTAGGGACCCAGGTTCAAATCTGGTCTTCAGTGACTGCATAGAGTTCGTACTTTCTCCATGTGTCTGCATGGGTTTGCTCTGGGTGCTCCTGTTTTCTCCCACTGTCCAAAGATGTGCAGATTAGGTGGATTGGCCATGCTAAATACCTCATTAGTTTCCTAAGATGTACAGGTCAGGGGGATTAGCAGGTAAATGGGTGGGATTATGGGGATAGGGAAGGAGGTGAGCCTGGGTAAGATGCTGTAAGAGAGTCAGTGCAGACTCGATGGTCCAAATGCTCCCTCCTGCACTGTAGGGATTCTAGAATTTGTCAGTGAAATTAGTCCTAAAGTAAAGCATTCTTTTTTCACATTAATGCCAAAATAAAAAAAAAATTGTTGGGATCGAGTCTGGCTTCATAAAATGGGGTTTGGGTTCAGCATCCTAACATAAAATATAACAAAAGCCTTGCTTGCGCACAATGAGGTTCTTAAACAGCACTTCTACCACCTAGATTGCTGTGCAGTAGCTCTGCAAAAAACTTGATAGTGCATGTGCCAAGATTGGTAATGGTCTGCTACATTCTGTACATGGCAGCACCATCCTTCCCACCAGCCACATGGTGACCAGCTTAACTGGAAGAGGAGGAAGGAAGGAAGCAACCAACATAGTCCCTTTCTGGCTGGACAGTTGGTAATACACTCATTACCAGTGAATGTGATGGTGGTAGCCGTGTAGGCTGGCTTTAAGCAGCTCTGGCTCTAGAAAGTGAGGTTTCAGACTGCAGCATTCAGGCACTAATAAAACAGAGTACCTGACGATAACCAGCACAAGGACTGGCTGATTGTCAATGGAAGCTCCTACATTGGCCAGCAAGCACTGCATAATGTTTAGGTTTGCAAGTACACTCCTGCCACAGCTTGCAAATGGGAAAGGATGTGCTCCAGGTTCTGTGAAAAACTTTGTGCCAGGTTATGTCAGGTTGGTGCTGGACCACTCCTTGCTTCTTGATCTTGACTGCAGGCTTTCGACCCGGTCTATCAAATGCATCAATATTTCATTGTGTATATCTGCCGCTGTCTCTCCGCCCACTCTCACCAGGGTGTGTTTTGTGGTGGAGGATGGCACCCACCATTTGAGGCAGTGGAATTTTTTATCTTGCCACTGTCAATGGGTCTTCACACTGTTTGAACCCTCTGCTGCTGGAATATCCAGTGCAGCAGATCACCATCCGTGAGAACAGATGATCGATCCCACTGGCAGGGACAGCTAGAAAACTTTGTCCCTAATCTGAGCCCTCTGCAACGGAACCTGTGTGTTGATCTCATCCACAAAATTTCAAGTCAAACTTGCAACTTGGAGAGTTCCTTCATAAAATCAGTCTATTCATTTTGATATCTAAAACTCTGTATCACATATTACCTATTTATCACTGTTTGAGTGGATAAATTACTCCATATATATAATAGTTATGTATTTGTCATTTATATTTTTTATTCTGCAGATTTAATGCAGAAGTTGAAAGTGTTTTTCCTGGTCCAGGAATTCACCATGTTATATGAACACTGCTATCCTTTTACTCGGATAAGTAGACAGTGAGAACAGACATTGGAAATGAACCTGCAAATCTCTACAAAGCATTTTTCTCAAAGATGTGATTTGTATCTTTAAAACTGCTCTGAAATTGGAATATTTCTTCATAACGATAGTGAATTCTTGTGATTCTTTTTAATTAACCTGCACTTGTCCATAGAAATCTGCAATCATTAGTATAATTACAATTCTTGATCAATACAAGCTCCAGCACATCTCTCAAGGCCAGAGGAACACAAGTTCAAATTGCAGACTTAATTAACATTTGAGTTTACTTGCCTAGAACTGGCTGGGCTTCTCCTGTTTCTTATCTAAATTACAAAACAGTGAAGCATTCTGCGCACAGCTAGCACCCTGCAGGTCCACGCTGTGACATACCTCTACTGTTCGAGGTGAAGGCCTTGACTCTGTCAAACCAAACCCTTGAAGCTCAAATTTAAAATCACTTAAAAAAAGGTCAAAGTGCCAACTCTTTATGTCTATAATAAGTACCAAACATTGCTTTGATCATGCACGTTCTAATTTTTGGTTGATTATCATGTTCCCCGCTGCAGAATGGAACTATTGAAAATGGAGGTAAAAAAGCAGGAGGAGGCAGTGAAGAAGATTCAGATATCAAACACAGAAAAATAAGAGCTAAAAGCTCAAGACAATTTCAATAATTGTCTGATAATTAACAGTAATGTACTTACGTCTTACTCCTTATTAAACTTTGAAATTGGAAACTATAATGAAGAAACATTGCCCCCTGGTGCAAATTTAGCAGAATAGCATAATATTCAATCAGCATTATTCTAAATGTTCAGAAATACTTGGATTTACACAATCCTCAATTAATATTAAAATACTTTTCACGCTGATCTCGCCAATGATTTTGCTACCATTTCTTGAAAAGGTTCATTTATATACATCAGCACATACTGGTTTAAAATCACAAAGTAAAGTTTGACAACACCGATTTTACTGAGTTTACCCGAGTCCAATGCCGGCATCTCTACACCATAAAATCACAAACCCAGGCAGCTCTCAGGACATATTGCCAGATATGCGGAAGGGTCAGGATAAAAGTGATTCCTCAAAGTGCTGCTTGGGTGTTTTAGGAATGTGCAGTGCAATTTACCGTACTGAATCTCTTTCTCTTCAAGAAAAATATTTGCTGTTTGCAATACCAGCAAAGTGGAACTGATCCACTTCAGATCAGCCATGATCTTATTGAATGGTGGGGCAGGCTCGAAGGGCTAGATGGCCTACTCCTGCTCCTATTATGTTCTTATGTACCTAAAAGGCTTTTCACAAAAATGTACATCGAGGAGAAAGAAGACAAGAGAGCCAGAAATTTCTTGGAAGGAGGTTATCAGGGCACCTTGGAAAAGATCAAATTGGGGAGAGTGCTGTAAGGCTACGCATCCTATTAATTTAGGTAAGTTAGATAA